>OX384041.1:27636760-30036760 GCA_947534325.1 Agonum fuliginosum
TGTGTGTGTGTGTGTGTGTGTGTGTGTGTGTGTGTGTGTGTGTGTGTGTGTGTGTGTGTGTGTGTGTGTGTGTGTGTGTGTGTGTGTGTGTGTGTGTGTGTGTGTGTGTGTGTGTGTGTGTGTGTGTGTGTGTGTGTGTGTGTGTGTGTGTGTGTGTGTGTGTGTGTGTGTGTGTGTGTGTGTGTGTGTGTGTGTGTGTGTGTGTGTGGTCAAGGCCGGGTGTTAGTCGCATAACTCAAATACGAATTACCCGAAAATTTTGATATTTGGTATTTAACATTTGTATATAAATTGGAAGAGCTCCTTAGATTTTGGTACAAATATCTTTATCGGAAGTGATATTTTTTGAAGATTGAACAGGTTAATTGTCAAAATTGTATATAAATTTGGAAAAATATAGTATTTATTTGTAATAAGAATAAGAGGAAAAGTTGATTGCAACTTACGTTATAAAAAAATTGTCATTATCTGGTAGCATTAAAGAACTGCAGTAAAATTTAAAAAATAAATTTATCAAATAAAATGTTGATATCTTGTAATCCATGATCGATTGATTTTTGTTTCTGCGTAAAAAATATTGACAGGTGAGACGGGTGACAAGTTGGCATACTAGCGCTATACGATATAAGTCCTAAGTAAGATATTAAATGTAGTAATTGAACGGAGGATGGCTTCAACACAGCAGAGTTTTCCTGTGAATGAATCTTTTTATTCAGGTGATGAAAATTTCTGTGTTTGAATATTTTAGATTTTTATTTGTATATTTTAAATGGGCACCGGATTGTACGTATACATTTCTGTTTAAAGTCTAGATATGGCGGAAGGTTTTGTGATGGCCACGTCAGATTTTTATGTATGTGATTGGTGTTATCCATATCCATGGTTTCTATGACAATAATCATAATACTGGCCCTTCAGTAAGTAAAATAATTATTCAAACCGGATATTGTGTTCCCCATTGTTGAATATTTGACGTTTTTCAAAGCTAAAAATTGGCTAAATGAACTTGGTTGGTAAGAGATTAAAAACAGTCGAATCGTTCATCGCCGAGGATTATGTTAAAATTGCAAATGAGTTATTTGTGATCACGGGGCGGAAATTTGATTTTAAATATTTAACGGACGCAGTGAAACGTTCACAAATTCTTGAAACAGCGTATTGCAACAGTCCTGCTGCGCGTTCTAATAATATCATAATATTTCGTCCAGTAGGATTTCATTCAAAACCTTTTTCAGTATTAAATACCATTGTAAGTACCCACGTAGGTACAGTTTTCTCTTTTTCATGCACAGTTAGAAAAGTAGTTATTTCTATTGCATCATACCAAAAAGCAAAAAAAGGTGACGTGAAATGTGTTCCGAAATGTATTATTTTTGTAACACGGATTAGATATAATTTTCGCATTAGTAACAATGATAATATTGGAACTAAACGTGGATACCTACAGTTTTTTAAAATGATATCGAAGAAAATTTGGTTATATTTGTAACTAGTAGTCAACATCAGACAAGTAGGATTAAAAGATAAATGTAAATAAACCTTTTTATATGACAGAAATAGACGGTTTCTCAAAAGTCCCGGGACGGAGTTATAAATTTTGAACGAGTGAAGAAAAAAATTTGGGGTTCACTAAAGGTAGACAATTTGAGCATTTGTTATAAAAATCGTAATAAACGTGCAAAAACATTAAAATTAAGATTAAATTCTGAAAATAATTAAGATATCGGGTTTTGGTTTATAGGGATGTTTCTTTTTTCATTATATTTAAACATAAAGTGAAACTCGACAGGAGTTACTATTTAAAAATATTAGAGTGGTCATTCCCTAAAAAAAACACCACGTTGCATGCAAGTTCTAAACTATCTAAGAATGTAGTTTTTATGACTCTTTAGTGATCCCTAAATTTTCTATTTTTTTTTCTTCAATCGTTCAAAACTTATAGGCTTCGTCCCAGGACTTTTGAGAAACTCTGTATATTCCATTCTTATCAATTTATAGGTATTTGTATTGTTCGACATGACACTCCGATAAATATATCCATATTTGTATTATTAAGTTATAATGAATAAATAAGTAAATGTGAGTTTCTGTACAAGCATGTTTCATAACTTTAAATGCATGGTCTCTTGTGCCGTAGTGTCTACATAATTTTATAAACAATTGATGCAAAGAAAATTTTAATAAATCTATGTTAACTAAGTTTCAAAGTTATTTGCTATTAGGGTAGGTATAATAAATAGTCCAGTCAAAGAAGATAAATTTAAAAACAAAAGTTTTTCTTTTCCCAAAATGTCTAAGAGTTATTATTAATAATAATAAATGAGTGAGCTGAGGGTGGAACCCTATAAGCTCAAATACAAAGTAAAAAACAGTGATACTATAGTACACAAAATAACTTACAAAATAGCAAAGCATAATAAATAATTAATATTTGACATATAAATATAAGTTTCGTAGCAGTAATAAGAAGAACTATTTATAACTATAAAAAGAAAAAGAAGCATTTAACATAAATGAAGTTGGTAGCAGCGGTAACAAAACGAAGAGAAACATTGTGACGTATAAGACAGAGGAAACGACACACCCCGCACGCGTGTATACAGGCCATCCTAGTTTTCAAGTTATTTCGGAAAAAAGGAAAAAGTGACATAAAATCCAAGATGGCGAATGTATCCCGGGCCCCCACCCTAGGAGATTTTTAGTATTGAAATATGTTACACCCAAGTGTGAAAAATAATAGAAAATTTGTTTGGAAAAGGTGTCATTATTTTACAACCTTTTCCAAACAAATTTTCGACTTTTAGTATGTTAAACAGGAAGGCCTATTAGACATTTTAGGGGAAAGTAAATTTTTTTTATATTTAATGTTTCTATTTGCACCAATTATCATTGACTGGACTAAAAATGAAAAGCAGTTACAAAGAAATCTCACTAATATTGATAGCGAACAAGATCTCCTGGACGAAATGATGGTACAAGCTCATTGCTGATGAATTAAATATGAAATTGAAATGGATTTGCACAAATATTGTTCAGTGTTCTCCGCTGCTAATAATTGAGCAACGCTGCACCGCGCTCGGTATTGGAATATGTAAATGAACTTCAGTGCAAATATCATTTCCAGTTTTATGTCGAGCATATTATGTAGCGTGTGCTATGTGGTTGCTTTGTTTGTATGTGCAATGAAAATTAATGTTATATTAAAATAAATTATATTTGGAAAGATGGAATTGGATTCAATGTGGTTTACGGTTAATTAGTTTCGGCGAGAATGGCTTTAAAGTATTATAATTACATCCGGATGCTGTGATAGTGTTTACAAACAAATAAAAACTAATTCCATTAGTGTATATCGATTATCAACACATTATTTGGAAAACTAAATATTACATGACAACATTCAATGTGCTCTAAGAGTCTTATAATTTGGTTGAATGTTACAAACTGTAAAAAACTTACTTACCAAAAAACGTACTAATAAACTACTTAAGCAAAACTCAAAAGTGCCATATTTATAAATAAACAGTCAAGTTGACGTTAAACTAGAAAAATGTTTATTTATTTTAAAAAATGAGTTCTGGAAGTTTTTTTTACTATCCATCTTCAGGTAAACACGGCCCGGCCCAATATGGTCATTTAGGATTTAAAAATTTTTTTAGATTAAAAACAAATATTAATACATACTGTTTACTAACGACTAATAAAAAGTATTTTATAAAATTGAATGTCAAATAAATAATTTAGTTAAAGATGCCTTTTTATATTTCTTACAAAAACGTCAGGAAATTTGCATAACTAGTAGTTATTATCGGTTCTCGTTTTAGGTAAAAGTGCCAAAAATGAAAATAAATGTAATTTTAGTTCAGGTGGGTTACATCTTGAGAAATTAATGCTGACAAATTTTTAGTGTTCGAGTTTTCCTAATTTTGTAGTCTATTGAGTTTATTGACGTTTTTCAAACTAAATAGGAACAAATGTTTTTGTCATATCTGCACGAAAGTAATCTCTTTCGTGCCTGTTTTGCGTACGCAAAGTGGCTCAATTCTTAACTATGCGGATATATTAGAAGCGTACGAGAATACTATAAAGCTAGCTTTAAACCTACCCAATTATAAGTATAAGTGCTAAATTAACCAACCAGTGTTTTTACAAAATTCTAATTTCAATTATAAGTACAAACGTTGAGCGCTAGTTCATTCAATTAGCCACAAAACAGTCACAAAAGGTTACTTTCTCTACAGATGACAAAATAGGATATTGTGTATTTAGTGCGCAAAGTAGGCAACGGCGAGGGCTGCAACATCCACGAAAAAGTTTACTTTTGAGTTTTCATACGCAGCAGGTATGACAAAAATTATCGTGTGCAATTTGTGCGCAAAGGCATCACTACCGCTCGAAATGTAATTCGCCGGCGCAATAAGCTTTGTTCATTTACGCGTCAAGTATCCTTTTCTACGTCTACACGTAAAGTTTGCGTCAACATGTAAAATGTAGACAATGTAGACTTTGGGTCAAATAAATGTACTTAAATAATTCAGTTGTCAGATAATCTAACCTATAATTTTATTCCTTTTGGGTGTGATTTGTGCTTTGTCATATAGATGCTGCATGCGTACATTACGTGTTTGTCTACTCGTAAAATTACACGTAATCTACGTCGGGTAGACTACGTGAACAACCCTGCGCGCAATTGCATCCTTTGCGCACTAGATACACAATAAACTATTTTTTATCTCATAAACGATACACAAACAAAACGAAACTCAAACCATGATTGCTAAATCTTTCATAAACAAAAATATAACGTACTTTATATTCATTGATAACCTCCGTCAGAGCTCAGAACGGCAACACAAAGAAGAGAAAGAGAATTTAAATTAGGAAACGACAAAAAGCACTAAATGAGGATTACTTGAAACTTGGTGATTATACAGGATACAACAAAAACATCGCGCAACGCTACGTCGCCGCTATGAATGCAGAAAAAGAGCAGCCGCTTTAATATCAAGATTTGTATAATTAATAAAGCTTCTGCTAATGCCAAATACCTGCGAGAGCAATGGCGAGGCCAATTTGTTCCCGTGTTTTCGGATTTTCATTTTTTCACTCACAGCGCAAGTTGGCGAGCAAAGCTAGCGTGTTCATTTATCAAGATTAGGAAAAAATGCAAGATTTCAAATAGCGGGATGTTACGATACAAAAAATTAAATACCCTGCGAGAATAACAAGTTTACTGCAATTTTTATTGCGCGGGTAATCCCCTGCATGAAATATTTTACACGTAGGTACTTTTATTTTTAATTAAAATGTATTTTGCAATTAATGTATAATAAAAACTTTGTGGTACCTATAAAAGATATGTATACAAATTTAAAAAGGATTTTGTTTCTTTAATTTTTTAACAAATTAAGTATTGATTAAAATATTCCGTGTACATTTTATTGTACTTAATATAGAAATTTTGCGGCAATTATTTATTAATAAATTAATTAATTACGAGAATCTTAAGAAAATCTGTCACTTAAGAAATAAATTAAAATTTCTATACCTGAGCCCCTGAATTCTTTACAAATTATTGATTAATATAATCCGTATGAGTGTACATTTTATTGTACCTACTCTTAATATGAAAATATCGCAGAAATTATTTTTCAACTAATTACCTAATAACATAATGAGAATCTTAGAAAAATCTATGTTACTTAAGAAATAAATTTATTTCTATACTTCAGCCCCTGACAAGGATTACAAGGATAATAAGGAAAAATTAAGAAACTCAAACAAGTATCCTTAGAGGAATTAAAATTACTGACTGAAAGTCAATAAATAATGAAATAAACAATTTTGTATTCATTTATATTATTTTCATTTTAGAATCCTTGAAATTAATGACATGTAATGCATTTTATATAACAGGCCTGTAACATTATCTGAGAAAGTTTATTTTAAAGAACAATAATTATACCATCTCCATAGAATTTTGGGTGTGTTTGGTAAGAAATTTTAGATTATGTTCGTCGAACCGTATATACATGTGTTTCATAACTTCAGGTACATACGTTAAGGGTATATGTAGTTTGATATGCTGAATACGAATCAAAAAGAATTTTTTTTAAATCGCAAAATTAATTTCCATGTTTCCTAGTCAAAAAATGTTCATTACCATTGCCACTGGGTGAAGAAATTATTGTTTAATTAAAAATAATTAAATTTTGTATGTTTATTTTACTAGTATTATGAAATTTATGATGTTTGATTACCTACCTACTTAATTGTTTGTGTTTAATAGGAAAGCGAATCCAGTGCAGTACTACAAAGAATGTTTTAGGTAAACAACCCTTAATTTTTCGAATTAAAAAAAAATTCTTTTAGATTCGTAATTAGCATATCAAACAACATAATATACCATTAACGTATGTACTCGAAGTTATGAAACACCTGTATTATAATCATTAATGGTTTATATTGGATATTCTGATGTTTAATTATTTATTTATTATTATAATTTACATAGCTACTTGCACTAAAAGTCATGGTCTTGTTTATGTACATTGGTTTTCGTCACGTAGTATAATATGACAGTAGTGGTCACTAGGGCGAATGAAGTATGGCCTTTCTGTTTACATTTTAGAGAGAGACAGAAATTGCGGGCCAGCTCGGACTATGATGATATAGACGATGGTAACGCACGGGTAACGCACGGGCCCTGTAGTGATCTTTCTCTCTCACACAGGGTAAACAGAAAAGCCACGAATCTACAGTATTGTTAAGATACGGAGTGTCCATTCCTGTGTGTCGTGGTTTTGTGGAAAATCGACCGCAAACATTTCCACGCGTTCAATTAAATTGCAAAAGTCTGTCGAGCAATTAAAAATAAATTCGTTCGTTTTGAGTTCGGAAACTGTGAGAACGGACCATCGTCGCCAAAGTTATTTTATTTAAGAGCCAACTCTTCTGGCTTCTGCGCTCGGGTTCGTGTTCGGTTTCGGTTCGCGGAGAGAAAAGTTCCACCGCAAGTCTGCGCGCCCGTCTGTACATATTATATCTTCGTTAATTGTTTCTTTGTAGTTCAATTGTTCCGGGCATGGCACGCCGAGATGTTCATTAAAAAGTACCATTAAAACATAATTCCGCCCGAAACGAACTCCAAAGCTGGGAGCTAAGCGAGGAAATCTTTGGAAGTAATTAAAGAATTTCATATCTTTTGCTATCATCGCGTCGCGTTTTCCTTTCAGCGTGGAATAATAAGTTTTTTACATGGGGTGATACAGAAACGACGCCCACTCACTAAACTTAAACTTGCCGTATTAATTATTACAATGGAGCCTGTGAAGTACTATGTAGTTAGGGTTAGGTAGGTAGGTATATTAAAGATAAATAATTGGAATATGAATATATAATATAAAAATACCAAAATTAATTTTAATATGTATCTTGAAAAAATGTTCATGTCACTAGATTGATAATTATTTTTACATAATTTCCAATAATTTAATAAACGCTCAGCTAGCTACGAGCTTGCTATGTCGTGGGTTCAAATCCCACTGAGGGCATGGATGATGTGATTGTCTAAAAATTATATTTCATTCAAAATAAATTGTCATTGGCTACAAGGCTATGTTCCTAAAGCCACGGGGGTTTCATCTTTAAAAAAAATTAAAAGTCTTTTTTACACGACATGCGAAGAAAACACAATTTTCTTCTCGCGAAATAGTGAGGAAAGTAAGTTTTTCCTCTCTAGAGACGAAAGTAAGCAGTGTTACCACCAGTGTTATTTTACGATGAAATATTTAAAAAATTGTAAGTAAATTTATTGTTTTATTGAAAATTCTGATTTTATATTGATGTACTATATAAGTACCTACTATTATTTTACAATTATTATGTTTTCTACTTTCTTTTTCTACAATTTTACAATATAAATTTAATTTGTCATATTGGCTGCAATGAAACATTTCTTTGTTGTCTGAGAGATGGCTGTTATAACCTAACTTCTAATTATGTGTTTGTTCTAAATTTACAATGTTTTTAAATATGTCGTGACAAAAATGTTGTGTCTAACACGAGAGGAAAGCTCTTTTTCCACTCTCGCTCGTTTGCCTCACTCGCTTCGCTCGTGACACAAACTTCGGGCTCGAGTGAGAAAAAGAAGCGCTTTCCTCTCTAGTTGGACAAATAACTATTTATTTTGATTAAATTTATTTTTAATAGCAACTAATGCGAATCCAGTATGGCAGTAAATTGCACCATGTCAGTAACCTGCCCTTAATTTTAGAATTTCTGAAATATGTTTTTAATTAGTAAACAGCATATCAATCTGTATAAACCGTAACCGACCTTAACGTATGTACTCGAAGTCATGATACTTGATACAGCCTGTATAAATAATTTTTACATCATTACTTGTTCACAGGAACTCGAACCACACAAATTACGGTTCAGCTTCGGTTACCGATTTGTAGTGTTCGATTTTGTTCTGAATTTCATAATTTTAATAATTAATTAATTAAAAATGCTCGTTCCAGTTTTGAACTAAAATTTGACCTTACTACAGAAAATACAATTTTGTCCTAAACATTTTAATAGTTTTAGTTTGGCTTTAATTTGTACAGAAAAGGCTCGCATCGGTCTATATGGGCCAGCCAAAATATTTTTTGTTCCGGGTTCACTAAAATAGCAGCGGTTTGTTCCGGTGTTTGTTCCTGTTCCTGATTTTCGTTTTTATCAACTTCTGTTTAATATTCTATCTCTATTCCCAGCTAATATATTTCGCCATCTCCATATTTGTTGACGTAATCAAGCAGAAACACCTCTACTACCGCTCCATAAACATCCCTCCACTTTGTTCATTATCTCATTATTGCAAACTTTCTGTAAAGTTCAGTATGAACTATCCGTGCAGCCCGATGACAGCGTGGCCATTTTCCACATTTCCTCCAGTGACGTGACTAGTGGCTAGTGGCTGTGTTTACAATGAGAACTCTACCTATACCGCAGATACAATTAGAACTTTGCCAATCGCCAACGAGTTGCACGAGTGGTGCAAGTTGTAGTTATTATGTGAGAAGCTACTTTGTAGGGGAGGGAGGATCCAATTTGCAAATTGAGTGGGGGTAATTAGTTTCAGGGTGGGGTGGGGTAATCTTCATGATTAAATACTGGATTTGACGCTAATAGGTAGGTATAATTAGTTTAATAGTTTAGAAAGATATAATAACTAATGAATAAAGGATATTTTCGACTGGTGAAATGTAAGGAATTTATTTAATCAGGAATTCAGTCTTACAGAAATTTTTTTATTTTTCTAATATTCCGACGTTTTGGCACACTCTAGTGCCTTCCTCAGGGTTAATTAGAAAAGATTGGTAAACTCTAGTGCCTTTATTTACCAACCTTTTCTAATTAACCCTGGGGAAGGCACTAGAGTGTGCCGAAACGTCGGTATATTAGAAAAGTAAAAAAAATTCGTCAAAACTGCATTCCTGATTTAATAAATACCATAATAATTAATAAGTAGTTAAAGGAACATAGAAAAAACAGTGAACTAGTGTATAATATTTATACCAATTATGAAATTAAGAAACAAGCCGCAGGCGTGGCTATAAATGAGTAGGTAATTTAATTTAATAATTTCTTGTCCCAGCTTCTTGACAATAATTGTACCTACTATATAAATTGCTAACGTTATTAATGTAAATGTCAAATTCTATAGATATTTAGAATTTACGAGAATAGCCAAAAGCGATATCACAAGTTAAAAAGAAGTATGCTAGATATAATAAGTTTAAAGTGAAAATTCGGTTCAGCTGCGCGAACGGGCGGAGCTAATTTTTGTGTACTACACGTATTACATAATTTGATCAAGTACCTCTTGCTATATTGAATTTCACACCATAACTATAAGTAAAGACAACGACAAATAGAACACTGAACACAGTACAACTATCAAAACAAATTATTAACTAAGGGATGCAAGCATCAGAATAAGAAAATTCCTGACTAATGTTTCTGAGATAGAGAGTAGAGAGGTTTTCTCTTTCATTCATCTATTTATACATCTTTCTCTAAAACCAAAATTCGTAGTTCGCGCAACCGACTCTTCCTTTCACCAATATCTTAAATGCTTAGCAATTGGGAATCATCAGTTTTTCACTAGTACTTTATTTAAAATTAAAGTTGTGAGGTGCAAAATACATCATAGAGCCGTGTATAATAAAAAATAATAAAAGATTACTCACCATGAGTATGACTCCTGAAGATAGCATTTTGTTTCTTGACGGGAACAAGAAGTTAGGGTTCTGAAAACAATAAAACACAAAATTAGTATCCATATTTAAAAAAAATACTACAAAAATTATGTTTTAAATTATTCTTAATTTGTAGGTAGGTAGGTACCTACCATTAAAAAATGTTTTTTGCTTAATTGACCATCAAGATGGGATTAGTCATGAAAATGGTTTTAAACTAGCCACACAGGTCGTATTCATTCAATTGAGTAATTTCTACGTTGAGTTTAACTCAAGTAAGGTATCGTAATTTTAAAATACATCCATATAATATTTATAATTCATGGATGTAACAATTTCGTTCATTTCAATTTTATGCAATTTTCTTTCCCTTGCGGCAGAAAGTTTTGTTGAATTTGGCAGCAGAACCAAAGACCTCTTCCTCTGCAAGAAACTAAGTGTTCAATTGTCGTCATATTGAAAGCACGAGTCAAATTGCCAAATATAGTGAATTATTCTTTTCCTGAGCATAAAAGTAATTTCCTTTTTATTTGCACGATTGAACTTGCACGCCAAAAGGGTGGAACTTGGGACAATCTTGGCTCGTGAATTACCAGCCGCCGCCACTCAGCCGTGAACAATTGGCTCTCTTAGTTGCCCACTGGCTAACAAATTGCACAAAATTGATTTGGATTGCTTTGTAACTGTCTTCTTTTTGACATAAGAAGAGATATTGGCAGCGACAGTACGCGCTCTCAAAGAGCTGGACGATTTTAATTTAACAATGAAATACTTTGTTTTTGTCCGCTTGGAGGAAGCAAAAAATTTCACTATTTTCCTTCCAATTTATCTCTGATAAATTTTCTGTGGGTGATGTTTTCCAGTCCTTTGTAAATTTACATAAATCTCATTTTACTAAGCGCACGACTTTTTTGGTTCAGTATTTGATTTATTTAAAATATTTTATACATTATCGAAAAAGCTAAAGGTCTTTTAGAATACAATATTTATTTACATTGTGATTTTTAGATATGCTTTATAAAAAACCATGTCATTACAGTTTAGAAGAAGCTATCAAAATTTCTAGATTTACAAAAATTTGTTATCTTATAAAGCCGCGTTTACAGTTCGAAATTTAGAAATTTGTTAGTGTCAGCACAGAGTGTTAGTTTGTTTTTGTTGATAAAAACCGAAAACATGATAAAAATAAATGAAAAAGGAAGAATATTTTGTAGATATAATTGCCAAATTTAAATATTTGTACGACAAAATAAATATATTTTTCTCAATTAATAGAATGAACCTTAAACTTACTAGAGAAATTTGGTGTTTGGATACATTTTTACGAATTGCAATTCGAGTGTGCCAAATTTCAGTTTCACAAATCAAGATTTATAAGTTCAGTCATAAGGACTATAATAGTTCATTCACAGCAATGAAAATAAAAATAAAATTACACATAAAAATAAGAATCTAAACAAATAAATACTTATGTAAGTGTTCATAAGAGCCTTAAATAATAATAAACATGTCATAAACACAGGGATATGCAAAAGCCATATATTTTACATAAGCATAAGCAACATAAGTATCTGTCAATCAGAGAGATTGGGAAAAAATTATTATTAAGTACATCTGTCTCTTTGTGAAATTATCAGAACCAAATGAAAAGTACGGTATATACACAAATAATGTGGAATCAATTTTAAAAAAAAGTAGTTTTAGGGAAAAGGATTGCTTGCATAATTGCGTAGGTATATTAAGTGTTTTATTTATATTTCTTATTTTCATAGCTTTGAATGGATCTATATGGTTCTATATGGTTCATTCAAAATTATATTAGATCTTATTCATACAGCAAATTTCCTACTATTTTATTCAACATGCATATAATATTACAAAGAAGTAGTTATATAATGAAATGATTACAATAAAAGGACGTAGTTATTGTAAAGTGGAAATGAAATACGGTATAAAAATAAAATGTCAGTTGAAGTAGGCATTTGAAGAGGATTCCCGATTTAGCAATTCCCTTCTCTTTCCATTCCCACGTACTTTGTAAGAAACAAGTCTAGCGAAAAGTCGAAAAAAGTGTTAAGAGCAGTCCGTAAGAACGAATAACAACGTGAGAGAATTCGAATTGAAAATAGAAGAGAAAAAGTGTAAAGTCGAGATACAAACAAGATGTCAATCGGCAATTGACAAATCCTTGTGTGAAAATTGAATTTAAATTGTGTTCACTTGAAGCGGTGGAACACAATATTATAAAAATTTCTGTCATCAAAACTGCGAAATCGCTTTTTGCTTTGTGTTTCGCTGTCGAGCGCGGCTGATAAACATCAATTTAGAAAATATAAAAGTCGACTTTCAATTTGTTCCGCTGAATTTATTCAAGGAACGCTCTACATGAAACTGTTGCTGATTTTTCACAGGCAACTCCGGCAGCGCAACGAAAAATAAGCGCGAATTGATGTAATAATAACAAAATATACGCAACATAAAATCTTATATTGCCCTGCCCGAATATTTTATTCCAATTTTCCGACCAAATAAAATTATACTGCACAACATCGCAGCTAATATTTTATATTTAATGCATCTTCTAACGCTGAAATATGCTCTATTATTAAAATATTATACGCCTGTGAGAATATCACAAGAATATACTTAATGTTAGTATTATAATAAAATATTTCACGATATAGAAAAATATGTTTCAATTTGGATCATTACGAGTTTCCTAGCTTATTTCTTTTTGGTTTACTTTAGATACGTATTCCTAGTATTATTTTCCTAGACTTTTGCGTAAACATTTTGGTGGTACATGTTTTAAATGATGAAGTTACTGAAACATACGTTAATGGTATATGTTGTTTGATATGCTGAATCTAAAAGAATTTTTTTTAATTCGAAAAATTAAGGGTTGTTTACCTAAAACATTTTTTGTAGTACTGCACTGGATTCGTTTTCCTATTTACATACAAACAATACAAGTAGGTAATGAACATCTTAAATTACATAATACTGTCGTCTCGTTATTTTAAGACGAGACGTCAACGAGACGAGAAATTTCTCGTGTCGGCGGAATAACTAATTGTGAGCTATCTGTATTGATGAATTTCACATTTAAATTGATAATTACCTATATGACAAAAATGATTCTGGGTTTCAATTATTACTCGAGTTAAAAAGTACCTAAGTATCCTTGTTTATACATATGTGAAATAGCCATTATACACGAGTAGAATAGAATAGGTAGAACATTGAATAACTTCATTATCATTTAAAGAAATAAAAAATGCTATCAAATATAATTAGCTAGTAAGCAAAACAGTTTGTTTTAATTTATTGCATATTGCTAATAGAATGACTATATTGCAATTTCCCTCATTATTCATTACCCTGAGTAATAACAATAACCTACACTATTTATTTAAAAAAAACCCATAACTAAATAATAAATATACTTTATGCAAATGTGAAAAGACTCATGCTAATTCTTATTTATTAACAAAAGAAACTAAGAATATAATAAATTATATGTTCGAGTACTTTTATTTTGGAAGTAATTTTGTTTTGATCAAACTTTATCTGAGATGTGTATGCTTGTGAAGGGCTTTTAATGTAAACAATATTTTGTTGTTATTTTCAGCTCCTGCAAAGAGCAAGCTGAAGCGCTGAAGAAACTGAAAGAGGAAAAGCAAAAGAATTTGATGATGCGCAGTAGGCGAACAGTCGCGAACGCGTACGACTTGAACCGAGCAACAAATCTACAGTCTTTTGTGACACAATTGAATTTTTCCGATTGTGGGATTTTCAGGAATTTCTCAGATACATTTTTCAGTATTGTATGGATTGTCATTTTGCAAAGACTGCAAAAGGAATGATGCACGAATTTTCAGAATTTGTCACATGAAAATGACAAATGCATAGAAATATTTTACTGTTAAAAAATTTGCTCAAAATATTGTTTAAAGTCTAAGGCTAACGTATTATTTTAATTAGAAGCATATAATTTGTTTTTCAAGTATTAAATAATTAGAAAAACTGTGTTTCAAGCGTATTATTTAGGATTTTGTTTATGTAAGAAGAATTGCCGTGTGCGTTATGTTGTGACCGATTCTAAATTTGACAACCCAGGTTCAAATTCAGTTTGGTACACTTTTCAGTTTAACTGCACAAAAATCTCCTTTGTGGTGTTGACTTTATTGACAACAAAAAGCATCTACATGTAAGTTGATGACTGGTAACCGCACACACAAGTATAATAATTATCTTTATCTAAAACAATAGAATAATGTATTCATTATATACGTGAAAGTAGTATAATAAACCCCTCCATAAGGACACATTATGAAATAATGAATTCATTATTTCACACTGTTAAATAATGAGTACTTTATTCTCTCGAACTGTCAAGTTATCATTTTATGACGTTGTAAGCAGAAACAGTAAAAATAATAAAAATTTGTAAAACGCTGTATATGACTAGCCTATAATAGTCCTAAATTACTCGGATAAATTGTCATCACACCAAAGTTTGAGGTTAGGTTAATATCAATACAAATTTGTAGTAAGAAAATGTTGTTTTATTTAAAAAGTTGTAGATAAAACGTCGTATTTGACTCGAAAATAATGGCTATAATTAACTCGGATGATTTATACACTCGCCTTCGGCTCGTGAACAAACTTTCATCCTCATTAATTATAGCCTACATTATTTACTCGTTAAATAATTGAAGATTAAACGAACTTACCTGTAAGTGAAGTTCAATCGAAATTATATGAGAGCCTCGTTCGAAGTAATTACAACTATGTAGTAACGCTTTGCCGGTACGATTATGTCACAATGTTTAGTAAAAACAAAAACGTAATGTGTTACGTCCCCCTAGATTCCTCTGTCTCCGATCTCCGTGATAATATTTAATCATTTCGTTTAGAGCTGAAAGAAAATTTCTGCTATTTTCCTATGGGGTTGGGAAATGGGTGGGAGGTTGTAATTACTTCGAACGAGGCTCTCATATAATTTCGATTGAACTTCACTTACAGGTAAGTTCGTTTAATCTTCAATTATATTTCGAGCCTCGTTCTCGTAATTACAACTATGTAGATGTTTAGATTTATGAAAAAGCTGAAATTTTATTGCTATATTTTGCCCTAAAACCAACCACATACTTAATAACAAACTAGCATTGTTATAGTTATCCATTTAGGATTGTAACCCCAAAATGTTCCTTATTATAATTAGACACTTGTCTATTATAACACTTTGCAATATCTGGAAATTCCGCGACCAGCCAGCTGTGTTTCTTATTACTTACATCCAAACTAATTCCTCTAATGCTAATGTTGACGCATGTCTTGGTACTATGCGCTGAAACCGGCTTTATATTAATTCCACATTCATCTGAAACTGTTTTAATTCATCTAGAAAAAGTTTGTGCACCTACAGCTGTATGTGGTTTATTCCAGGAAATAAAACCATTTATTGGTATGCCGCACTAATTTGGTTTTCTCTAAATAAAGGTTTAGTACTAGCCACGCCACACCTAAATTAGGTTTTTCTAAGAAAATCTAGAAAAAATTGATTTCGGCTTGGTCCTGAGGTTTCAATGAAAGAATTTATCTCAATTTCAATGCCGGGCTGTGTTTGATGAATATTATTTATCTCAATTTCTGCTAAAATTTGGACTCTATGCACTGAAACTAGTGCAAATAAGGTACTTAATATTTTTGTTAGATTTTGTAATGATTATTTATCTAAATGACTTTCAGTTGCTAATTTGTCTAATACCTACGATATTAGTATCCCATATTTTACTGAATCTTAGGAAATAATGGTTTCAATCCGAATATTCCCTTAAAAAATCTCTTTATAAAAGTGCTATTTGTTAATAGGCCCCCAGAATATAGGAAATTGCACCGTGCTGAATTGGGGTTGCCGTAACCCGCACCCTGTATAAATTGAAATACTAAAATATCTAAAATATCAAAAAATCTAAACGTGACTCGAGTCACCGGATATGATAGCTGTAGATTTCCCCTTTCACCGTAACTTTGAATAATAAAAAATATACATTTTTACCCAAGTTATTGGACTTTTGTCCGCCCGCTCCTGTGTAGATGCATGGAGCATGCTCTCCGGCATGCAGCGCAGAAGCTCAAAATCCAGGGTGCGCTTGGGCCCGTTTATCTCGGAAAACGGTCAAATTTTAGAGAAATATCATAAGGACCATTTTTTGATCCTGATTTTTCTCTAAACAAAAAATTCTCTAAATGCTATATTTTAGCAGATATTGGCGGAAAAACGATTTTTGGAACCTTTGGGGCTTTTTCTCCCCCGTACAAGAAAATTTTTTACATAACTTTTTCTTATTTTAAATTACCTGTCAATCCCGACAAATTAATATAAAAATTACATTGGTGAGCGATTATGTCAAGGTTGGACCCTTCATTTACTGGACTATAAGTTATAAGCAAAATTTAATTAATTAATTGATTATGTTATAATTTATAATTATTATGTTATTATTATTATGTTAACTTTACGTTTTATTTTATGTTTATCTTATACTACAATATATAATTATACACCCTCTGTAATTGGGACGCTTGCCCTGTTGAGTGGTTACAATAAATATAAAATATATTCTGTCGTCATAAACAACTCATATCCGTGACTATTACAGAAAAAAATATTAATCGGAGCCGATGTGACCACAACCGCACAAGAAAGCGTAATGATTAAATATTATCACGGAGATCGGAGACAGAGGAATCTAGGGGGACGTAACACATTACGTTTTTGTTTTTACTAAACATTGTGACATAATCGTACCGGCAAAGCGTTACTACATAGTTGTAATTACGAGAACGAGGCTCGAAATATAATATACTATTATCTACGACCATTGAATAATACATTCATTATATAAGTAACTAGAGTAAAATAAACCCCTCCATGACACACAATAGTATTATAAATTCATAATTCAACACTATTGTAGTAGGTATCCCAAATAAAAACTTAATTTTGTAATTAATTTTTATTTAAGAATAATTCTTTCTTGCCTATCTACAAGTTGGCAGCACTCATGATTTTAAAAATAAATAGAGTCTCAAATTGGGAAATAGAGCAGTTTATTACATTTGCCTTTAAATTTCCATATGGTTTGAAAAGTGGTTCTGCTCAATGGGTCCTGCTAGCTTATAATATAAATAAAATGCTAACCTTTGGTGTACTCTGGCTTCTGACGATGGTGCATCCTATATAAATAGGTGTCCCATAAAGTGTTTATTGGTTATGGCACTACACTTTCAATTTAAAATATTTTAAATTAATTTTATATAATTTTACGCATTAAAAAGTTCATTTACACGCAACTTATAGACATTTCTACATTTAAATATATCAAAATATAGGCACACAAATTTTTATTTTACCTTATAACATTAATACATGCACTACGACCAGTGGCGCCCCAGGATTGCATGTTGGGGGGGGGCTAAGAATTTTTTTTATGAAACCTTTAGTACGACACAAGAAAGAAATGCGCCGCAGGCGTATTTTTTTTAGAGTTCAAGGTCAAACACCTTTTTTTTTTAAAAGATAAACAGTTGCACGTTTTACTCTCTTTCTTGTGCACACACATTGTTTTTTCGGCAGCTCTCTTGATATAATTTCATAAGAACGACTCTGAGCAGAGTCATGTCAGTTAAATATAGAAAAATACATATATTTTAATTTTAGTTCATATTTAATGTATCAGTTCTTTCTTTCATCTTTTTAGTTTCACTCCCAAGTGCACCGTTGTTTAAGTTCAAAATTTCACCACAAGGGTCGCATTCTTATTAAAATATCCCAATAATCGTACACATGCGTTATACGGAGTGTATATTATTGTATAATTTGAACTATTTGAATTTAAGATAATCATAAAAACAGATAAAAGGCAATTATTTTTAGTCTTCAGTGAACTTAAATAATCTTACATAATGTTTAATGAAAAAATTTGAAAATAGTCCAGTCGTCTGGGGGGGGCTCAAGCCCCACGAGCCCTCCCCCCCTTGAGTGCGTCCCTGACTACGACAATCCATCGGATACTAAACTTGCAAACATCGGTTCCTAGTTCAGCGCAGTTATAAGGTTTCAACAGGATTGGTTTATTCCTCTATAAGAATATTGTGCTCAAAATATTATTTGATTTTAGTTTAATAAATCATTGATACCCAAACTGTCTTTTTATAAATATTTTATTGGTGCTGATAATATGAATTTCTTTTTACATTTCTAGATCCGTCTCTGGTAGTACTATGTCTATGGTATTACGGTTTTAAGGTTAATTTTGAAACCAAGTGAATCACAGAACCATTTTTACTGTTCTTAGCCAAATTTTGGATATAAAGATAAGTTATTACGATGGTTTATTTTTTTAAACACATGTGTATTGTATAATTTGATATATGCAACAATATAAATTGCATATTTTCCTGTATTTTCCAACTGTTAACAAATTTTTGCACTTGTATTATTTTTAATTAACATATTTTCAAAAAAATATTTAATAGATAACATAAAACATAAAAGTTTGCTCCTGAAAGTAATAAAAACAAGATTTTATATTGTTTTCATTGCACAAAAATTGTAGTTGAAAAGCAATGATTTCATTTATGCGTTTTGCATATTTACCCAGATAATTGAATTTAAAAAATCTCCTGGAATTAAAAGAAACCGTTCCGCTAAAGAAAATCACAAGTTCGCGTTTTCTTCGCTTTTCTTGAAGTGCGAAGCGCGCCATAAAATGCAAACAAGCTCTCTAGACAAGTCTCCCGCAGTGAAAAAGAAAAACTCGTAAATGATTCGCGTGAAATCAGCAACACTTGAATCGAAACACCAGTTTGAAATTGCCGCGAGTATTTTATCAGCAGTTCGATGATACTTCAAGCCCTCATCATCCCTTATAGCCCTCGGCTTTCAAGTGGCCAGATTAAATTTTGAGACAGCAGAAAGAAAAGTCGTAACAAATATCTTCGACTCTTGGCGCCAGATGGCAGTCGGAGAGAGGAAGACGTGATGGGGTGAACCAAGGGTACTGTAAAAAAACTCCACGGTCGCTCAGACGTAAAAACAAGTATAAATGTTGCCCAAGACCTTCCTAATGATGAAATAGTTATTTTACAGCTCCCTCTACGACAAATGGACAAAGTTTCTACCAAGAAATAATGCCGTGGGGCAAGGAGTGCAGTTTTTTCACACACACCACCGATAAAATGATGAGATTTTCTTTAAATAAATTCGCCCCAAAACAGATACCTACATCAGTTATTATAAATTAAATTGTACGTCTATTTATAAGGTAGGTAAGTATTGTGCGAATTAATGTTAACACAAATAGGGGAGAATGGGGCAGATGTGGACAAGGGGCAATTGTGGACACAAGCTGTTTGGGCGATTCTACTAATTATATAAAAATATTACTATATACCAAAAGATAGCTTTTTTACCTCTGTGTACTAAATAAAATTACAAAGAGCTCAAATAAAAGCCTTAAGTTTGATTAAGTGATTTGTCTTTATGTAAACAATGTATAAGAAAATTTTAAGGTATATATAATATTATTATTTATAATATCTATTATTTTTTCTTTAAGAAAATGTTTATAGTGCAAGAATGCTTGCATACATATTAAAATATTTTTGCATTACTCAGCGAAAAATCAAAATTTACGTTTTCTTTTAAATAAATGCAATTTTTGGCACGCTATGGGGCACATATGGACAAAGAAGTATGGAGGAGAAATGGACTGTCCAAATGTGTCTTAATTAGAATCTTTGTACAATATTTTTTACGAATATAATATTTATCTTACAGATTAATACGAGAATACAGAATGTTTCTATACCTCTGCACGCAACTTTAATAGGTTATATGTATATATCGTAATTTGATATACTGATTACAGAAAAAAAAGATTTTTTCAAAATTCACAAAAATAAGGGCAGTGAAAATATAAGTTCCATTGGTTTGAAAGTTCTTTTAAATGTTTATTTTATTAATTATTACATAAGAAGTGACTATTTTTGTGGATAGTCTGATATACTATTTATAATTTTATTTTATAAATAACAAGCGTTTCTGTGTAGGGGGAGATACGCATTGACATAAAAGCATTTAAAAAAATTACATTTTTACGTCACTGCCATATTTCAAATAATAACATAATAAGTACCAACTTTTACAAGAAAAAATGTTATCTTCTGTACGTTCTGTTATAAAAAATTCTCGTAACAGCGCCTCCTTTATTAGTTTCTCCTAAGTTTCCCTCGCGCAAAAAAACCATATAAGTTTTACAACTCGTAACAAAAGTCCGGTACAAGAACAATATACACGCTGATATTCGCCCTCCTTTTCCCATCAACTTATCTATGTGGGGCGTAAGTTTGTAGATTCTGGGAAACGATAGCACGATAAGGCGATAGTACCCGATTCGAGTATTTCCGGTTTCGTCTACGCTTATTTAAATGTAAATGCAAAGTCGTAATTGTTCAGCGAATCTACATAAACGGTGCAATTGAAAACCGTGACTAATATTTTGAATAGTGGTTACACTCGTAAAGTTAATCAGATATAAGGAATAGGTTCTAATGATGGTTTTCCAGTTTTAGAATAATTGTGTAGTTATATTTTATTACCTACCAGAAAATCTCAATATTATGGCTGACTTGCTAACACGTAGCTTAATTATTGCACTGTTGAGCCCTCTTCATGAATAGATTCTTTGATGATTCTTTCATGCTTCTGAATCCTGAGAACAAAATTATGCTGAGAATAGTGCGTCAAATTGCCGCGCCGCTAATTGAATCTTCAATGAGTCTTGGAAAAGAAGAATTTCTAATTTATTGATAGTTTCGAAACAGCGATTTAGAAACGTGAAAGAATCCCTAAAGAATCCATGTGGAACAGTGATTTTAGTAACTGATTCTATAAATAAAAAATATGTAAATGTCAAAATATTAATTTTAAGACTGTTACAAAATGATAAGATTGTTATCAAACTATCAATATAATGAATATCAAAATTATTCATATGACGTAGGTGCTTTGAGAATGGGCTACTTGCATGGCTTTTTTATTAAATATTTTTAAAGAAAAGATCAGAACTTCAAGTAGGTACGTAGGAATATATCAGATTACATACTTAATATGCGTTTTTCCTTCTGTTTAAGATAATGGCGTCACAGAAAATTTTCTTTCTCAATTTACAAAATAACATACCTAATAATAATTTTTAAATAAAATTTATATTTTTACATTATGTTTTCGACCTAACATTATGTAGTAATATAAATCTAATTTTCAATACATGCAAGTAGCCCATTAGATTTTTATAGATTGCAATGGATAACCTCACATAATACTATTTATACTTATACAAATTTAAAAATCTGACGTGGCCATCACACAACCTTCCGCCATATGCCATAATATCTAGACTTTAAACAAAAATGTATACGTAAAATCCGGTGCCCATTTAAAATATACAAATAAAAATCTAAAATATTCAAACACAGAAATTTGCAACACCTAAATAAAAAGATTCATTCACAGGAAAACTCTGCTCTGTTGAAGCCATCCTCCGTTCAATTACTACATTTAATATCTTAATTAGGACTTATATAGCGTTAGTATGCCAACTTGTCACCCGTCTCACCTGTCAATATTTTTTACGCAGAAACAAAAATCAACCGATCATGGATTACAAGATATCAACGTTTTATTTGATAAATTTATTTTTTAAATTTTACTGCAGTTCTTTAATGCTACCAGATAAAGTCAATTTTTTTATAACGTAAGTTGCAAATAACTTTTCCTCTTATTCTTATTACATATAAATACTATATTTTTCCAAATTTATATACAATTTTGACAATTAACCTTTTCAATCTTCAAAAAATATCACTTCCGATGAAGATATTTGTACCAAAATCTAAGGAGCTCTTCCAATGTATATACAAATGTTAAATACCAAATATCAAAATTTTCGGGTAATTCGTATTTGAGTTATGCGACTAACACCCGGCCTTGACCACACACACACACACATACACACACACATACACACAGACATCATCGTGAAACTATCAAAAATGAGTTGTAAGGACCCTAATTCGTGCTCATCCACTAAAAATTCATTACCCGATTTTTTGCATGATTCCAATACCTTCCTTTACAGGTAAGCGGAAGGTAAAAAATTTAAAACATGTAATAGAACGTGAAAAAATCTGACGTGGCCATCACACAACCTTCCGCCATATGCCATAATATCTAGACTTTAAACAAAAATGTATACGTAAAATCCGGTGCCCATTTAAAATATACAAATAAAAATCTAAAATATTCAAACACAGAAATTTGCAACACCTAAATAAAAAGATTCATTCACAGGAAAACTCTGCTCTGTTGAAGCCATCCTCCGTTCAATTACTACATTTAATATCTTAATTAGGACTTATATAGCGTTAGTATGCCAACTTGTCACCCGTCTCACCTGTCAATATTTTTTACGCAGAAACAAAAATCAACCGATCATGGATTACAAGATATCAACGTTTTATTTGATAAATTTATTTTTTAAATTTTACTGCAGTTCTTTAATGCTACCAGATAAAGTCAATTTTTTTATAACGTAAGTTGCAAATAACTTTTCCTCTTATTCTTATTACATATAAATACTATATTTTTCCAAATTTATATACAATTTTGACAATTAACCTTTTCAATCTTCAAAAAATATCACTTCCGATGAAGATATTTGTACCAAAATCTAAGGAGCTCTTCCAATGTATATACAAATGTTAAATACCAAATATCAAAATTTTCGGGTAATTCGTATTTGAGTTATGCGACTAACACCCGGCCTTGACCACACACACACACACACATACACACACACATACACACAGACATCATCGTGAAACTATCAAAAATGAGTTGTAAGGACCCTAATTCGTGCTCATCCACTAAAAATTCATTACCCGATTTTTTGCATGATTCCAATACCTTCCTTTACAGGTAAGCGGAAGGTAAAAAATTATGGGTTTTTCTAAAAATCTAGGACATGAAAGGAATTCCAAAGAATTTTAGGACTTGTACAGAATTTGTAACAAATTGTAGCCTCGTAATGCATACAATATTTTTTGTCATTTAACGTAATAATTACCTATTTGACACATTGTATTTAATTTTTTTTGTATTTTTGTTATCTTCTTAACCAATATTATTTTTTTGTAATGGTAGAAAAGTTTGTAATTGAGTATCAAATAGTATACATTTTTGTATATAAATAAATTTAATTTGATTTTTAATTTACTTGAATTTTTTGCTACTTAAAAATTAAAGAGAATGAAGGCTTAATGAGGAATTTTAGGCAGAATTTCATAAAGGGATGTAACATTGTCATGTTCTGAAGGTCGCGTCTCCGTGCTAATCTGAAACACAACCCCATCTCATTAAGATGTTTATTTATAGCAAATTGCGTTCTTATTTACCGAAATTCAATACCAACACGCGACAGCAAATTAAAACCTTAATTAAAACACTAAATCATCCGATATTCTCTTTCAAGTACAACGAAGTGCGGACACAATATTTGCCAACTTGATTTCATCGCTCATTTACGCGTAATTCAAAATACGAATCGGAAAGAGCAAAAGAGTAAAAAGCAAATTATTCTACGGGCCGCGTCCAATGAAATATCTTCCGTGGATAACGTTATTTACAGTGACTGTATACAGAATGTCCTATAAAACTGTTTAAGCATGGGAATCTCGAGAACCATAAAAGATACGAAGTTGGTTAAATTAGACAAAAGTTGCCCCTTTAGGGGGCCAATCTAGAAATGTTTCTGTTTTCCCACAAAATAGGTGCTAGATATACGCAAAAATGTTAATTTTGTCAATTTCGTTTTTTAACGAGGAATTCACAGCAGTCCTCAAATTTTTTTATCTCTTACAGATTTCAAGAAATTAAAACCAAATTCAAATTTTCATATGGAGCTCATAGTTAGCTATGATCCGCCTTAATAGGAATTTTGTATCTCTTTTCAACGATATAAAACACAAGCGCATTGAAATTAAAATTAAGGCAGAAATTTAATAATATTTTTTAAATGCTTTTATTAAGGGGCTTTTATCACAGTAAAAAAGTATTTAACAAATTACTCCCAACCTATTAATATTATAAATCTAAAAAAAATACCATATAAAGATAAAGGCAGTAAAAATCTAGCTACGTTGTCGAAGTTTTTAAATTGTTATTATTATTATTTATAAACAATTAAATAACAATAATTCTGAGAAAAACTCTTCGTAAGTTTGATTGCATTGTAAATTTAAATGTTTATATCACATTATTATATAAAATTTTCAAATAGTAGTCGAGTAATTTGTTAAATAAATTTAAAAATTGTATGCGCGCTAGCCAATCAAATTGAGTATTTTCTAAACAAAAATGGAGCGAAACATAGCAATTAGATAAATAGAGACAACATGTGCTCATAAAACATAGGCTGTCAGCGCGGATACCTGAAATAACGAGGATTTGTGATATAGCAGCGCTGAGCGATAAAACCCCCTTAAGGGAGACCACGAATATTAATTTTCCTAAAAAGTATCAAATTAAGATAATTATACTACGAGAAATGGCGCAGACAGCAATTAAAAATCTTGTTTAGTTTCCGAGATATGTGTTCAAAATTTAGGTCCAAAATCGAAAAAATGGTTATTCACTTGCCATTTGCTTGGATGAAATTTTTATTTTTTAAATTAGCGGATTATTCTAATTAAATTTCGAGGAATCCAATGTGTTATAATAATCATTATAATTATTTTATCGATATTCGTAGTGTTTCTTGATAAAAACAATTAAAAAAGTAATTATTATGTAATTTCTGCCTTTATTTTAATTTCAATGTACTTGTGTTTTATATCGTTGAAAAGAGAGAAAAAATCTTTATTAAGACGGATCATAGCCAATTATGTAGCTCTTATGAAATTTTGAATTTGGTTTGAATTTCTCGAAATCTCTAGCAGAGGACTGCTGTGAATTCCTCGCTAAAAACTGCCTACAGAATGTGCAAATAAAATAAATACCTATATAGGTATTTTATATGGCTATATTTTTTCAAGTTCCAAGATTGAATTGAAAAACGCAAGAATTTTAGTTTAATAAATAATAATAATTTTTATTTACATTTTTACATAATTTGTTCACTTCTGCATTAGGAAAAACTTTTTAGATAGGTACTTTTCGTATTTACAAGACTGATGTTCGGTTGCACTAATAGAAAATCAGATATCATATAATCGCATTCTGGTTATAAAGTCCCATTAACACAATTACAGCTGACGTGAGTGTGCATCAGTCATAAGCAGAGCGTAGATAATGGTCTTCTTGCACTGGGCTCATCTAATTCTCAAAAGTCATTAGTAGAAGATTTCTCAGCAGATAAACATTTCAACATTTACATAAACAATTGTCCGATTTTTATAACCGCCCTCTAGATTATTAAATAAATGTAAGAGAGTGTAATGTTTATAACACTATTATCTTAATTGACTTAATTAATTCAAATTGATGATTGTAATGAAAGAGAATGTGTGAAAAATGCATTTTGCATCTTAATAAGATCTTAACTGCATGGTGGGCATGGAAATATCATAAGTTTAACTAGATCCTTGTGAATAATTTATTATAATTAGTTCGTTAACTACTACACATTACCTTTATTTTTATTTAATTGTTGTATAAGTACACAAAATGCCAATAAGGTATGCCAATATCTGAATTCAGTCACATTTCAATGTAATATTTTACAATAACCTTACTTATTGATACCTATCTACATAAGTAAATTTACTAGCAAAATGTTCTTTTAAAAATTAGAATAAAGTAATAAAACGGTTTACTTACATTGCTACACTTTTATAGGGGCATAATTCACAATATAATGTTTTTATAAAGCTAAAACACAGCACAATAATGTAGATGTCTTCAGTCTACAACAGTAATCGCACTACTGGTTTCTATAGACGAATAAACAAGAAATTTATTAATTAAACGTGTTTTACTCCGCATTTAAAATATTGTTACGTTGTACTTCTGTACGGATTTGAATGTACAGTCCCGTATACAAATATTTATTTAAATAAATGAAGACATGCATTAAAATGTTGCATATTTTTCATTTCATAGTTTATTCTTATTTGGTCAATATTTTTCGTTAAATATTCACTTATTTATAATGATCATTTTTTATCAAATAAGTTTTCATAAATCGCAATGTGAAGGGTTTGATGGTTGTTATTAGTGTACATTTTTAGTCATTAGCCAACACGAAATTCTTTATAAAGATAATATTTTATTATATTATCAACAAGTCAGGATTAATAAATTTTGTGTTCAATTTAAGTTACGGTTTTCAATTATTATTTTTTTTAAGTTTCGTGTCTACCAAATGCAAGAGGATAAGAAGTGAAAGTAAATTTTAAAAATCATGCACTTTTGCAAATATCAAAAAAATAATTTGGTCTGAGAATCAAAACATCAGGTAGGTACATAATTTGTAATGTATTATGATTAATGATGACCAAAGGACTAAACTAGTTTAACAATTCACAAAAATCTCCCCTCTGGTGTACTCTCCAAATAATAATAATGATTTAAATAACACTAATAACAGCCAGTAGAAGCATTGATTAGAATAATAGTAACCATGGTTAGGTATCTGAAATTAATAAACGGAATCTTTGACATTTATTTGACATTAATTTAAAAATTGGTTAAATTATCATTTTGAGTGTAAATAAGCAATTAATAAGGTAAAAAAACATATTTGTTAATGTTAAATACAAATTTAGTAAATATTTCAAGTTTCTATTGTAAAAAGAATTCAAAAATAGTGTATCGGTGTCATTGCGATTTTCTTACCGAATATGCACTCGTGCTTTAATTCATGCCCAGGAAATTTTTATCATGCATTCCAACAACGTGATTAAATTAAGACGTTGTTGGAAAGCATTCGGAAAGAATTAATGCACATGTGATATAATAAGTGATTATTTCACGAATGTCAAAATAATACAGTTTAAATGCCTAAATATCAACAAAGGGTAACCATGGATATAGATCAAATTTTATCTCTAAAACTGTCTTTTTCGAACAAATAAAGCATTCTAATTGGTCAAAAATGACGTGTTTAAAATGTTGAGAACTCCTGCTTGAGGCATCCAGGGTAGGACTGCGGTAGTTTCTAGGACGCACGGGGGTGGGTTCTTGACATTCAACGCGGCTGCACGTACGCGGATAAAGGCTCCACAATAAACAGAGACTTTTTATCAGACCACGTGACTTGAAGCAAATGTCACTAAATCTTCACGAACGCTACGCGGAATTTAATATTCCGCAAGGTCGTCCTCTGGCACAGGACAACGAGGCTGAGGACGAACGAAGCTACGACTGCAGGACTCAGTTTTGTTTATATAGGACTTAGGAGGATTCTTTATTTTTTAGGTTTTATAAATTGTTGCAGTATGACTTGACATTCGGTAGTCTAAATGAGAATAATTTAATAATAAATATTTGGAAAGTTACAAATGAGTTCCGCTTTAAAAAAACAAAAAAACATAAACACTGTTTTAGTTTTAAGACATAACCTTAAGAGTGTCGTTTACCTAAATGACCAAAACATGCTTCGCACAAGTTGTGATTTATTTAACAACAAACAAACGTAATAATAAAAAATTCGCGATTGCCATTCCATTCTTTCATGTCTGATTTATCGAAGACTATGCTTTGTGAAACAAAATGTGTTTATTTAAACAAGATAATAGGTAACTATTGAATTACCATTGATCAGCCGCATTTACGTATGTCAAACGCCTTAAGTTTATGTCTTAAAACTTAAATAGTGTTTATGTTAAAAGGTCGAAACGTAGCTTAATAGTTTATTATTAAGACAACTTTGTAGACTACACGACAGAAACACAAAACTGAACAACATACTAGAACATAATTTAATTTCAGTTTGTTGGATAACTTCTCACTGTAGCACGGCGCTAACATCGGAACATCCTGTATTTTAAACATTTCACATTTATGGAAAATTTAGGAATCTCACTTTTGTTTACCAAAAGTATTAATTGCGAAAAAAACAACATTAGTGTCCGATGCTCGCGGGCGGACGACAATTAGAAAGTTCAATTGTTTTGAATATAAATACGGCCACATTATTGATAACAGGCAGTCAAGTTCAGAGTTCAGTTCAGTCGAGTCATATTTCGGCAGTTCACTTAAGTTAAATTTAGTAGTTCAGTTCCGTCAGACAGCCAGTTAAAATAAGCAGTATTCAACGTCAATAGACTGAGATTCTCCGCCGCTTGTTGTATTCAACTTTATACTTCTGTTAGTCATTGTGTAACTATATTTGTAAGTAAGTTAATTGTTATTGTTTTCATCATTGTTTATTTGTCATTTTTATGTTTTTATATTATCTTTACTTAAAAACCATTAACTTTAAATAAATAATTATATGTTAATAGCTTTCTTTACAAATACATTCATA
This sequence comes from Agonum fuliginosum, assembly GCA_947534325.1. NCBI lineage: Eukaryota > Metazoa > Arthropoda > Insecta > Coleoptera > Carabidae > Agonum > Agonum fuliginosum. Next base: position 27,665,607 of record OX384041.1, read on the forward strand.
ACCGCTCAATCACGTCTACCATAACCTATCCACATCCTTTATTCCTTATCCCTATCCTTTCCCATCCTACCATAACAGAAACAAACCTATTTTCCCCCCCCGTTACACTGGTGGCAGCCAAAAACTCATATTCAGTGCCTTGTTATTAATTATTATAAAATATAAAAATGCCAAACAAAAATCACTCAATCTACGCTGGTATGTACCATACTATCTCCATTTTTGACAATAAGACAACAAACAGTTCACCAAGCTTAGGTAATTTTATACAACAAGTAAAATCAATAAGTACTTTGGGAAATTAAACGCCAGAAAACACTGTATTAATTGCAAAATTAAAAATTAGCGGTGAAGCTAAATTACGTATAAATCATGACCCGGCGTTTTCTACAAATTCATGAGAAACATTTAAAAAAACATTACTCAATACATTCTCGCCCCGTCCTTCGTACTTCACCGTGGTTCAGGCATTAAACCGTTGTCAACAAAAAAAAAGCGAAAAAATTAATGCATATTGCTGTAAACTACGCGTCATTGGAGAAAATTTATGCGATTTATCACAATCTAGTGCTAAAAAACAATTAAGTCAAGAAAGTATAATTAATCAACAGTTACTTAGTCAATTTATACAAAGTATTCTTCCAGAACTTCAACGCGCAGTTTTACAAAGTAATCCAAAATCATTAAATAAAGCAGTCTCCGCTGCTAAGAAAGCAGAGTCAATCAAAAGTTGCTTAAATAATTTTGGCCAAGAAAAAATTTTCCAAATCACGAATAATAATAATTTACCTTCGAGTTCTAGTAATCAAAATCAAAACAATTTTTGTCAGAACAGTCAGTTAAATCAAAATTATAATCAAAATCCTCAACACAATTTTTTTCAAAACAGTCATAATAACCAAAACTTGAATAACACTCAGAGTTATAACAATCACAACAGCACAAACAATTGTTGCTGTCAAAATAAAGGCTGTAATAACCAAACCTCGTCTCAAAATTATTTCTCTAACTTTCCACAAAATCATAATCCATTAAATAAAAACCAAAATTACGACCAAAATTTTAATCAAAATTATAACTCAAATTATAATCAAAATCTCAACCCAAATTATTTTAACCGTCGTAATTATAACCAAAACCGTAACCAAAATTATAATCAAAATCACAAGCACATTTTTAATTCAAATTATAATTACAATCACAATCAAAATTTCCAGCAACAGAGACGACCAAATAACAATATAAAATGCATGCAATGTAATAAACTTGGCCATATTGCAAAATTTTGTAAATTCAATCAAAAAAAAAATAATTATAAAAATCAAAATTCTAAACTCAATCCTACAGCGGAGACGTTTAATTTAAACTCCGCACAGTCGACGGTACAAACCCCAAACGCGTCGGCTTAAACAAAGTTGTTGTTAATCAAGTATTAGCATCAGCTGTCACTAGCATAAATAACAAAAATATTGTTACATTTAACATTAATAATAAAAATTTATCATTTCTAATTAACACCAGTGCTAGTGTAAGTCTAATAAAATACAATTATGTAAGGAGTCTCAATATAATTCCATTAAATAAAAATAAATTAATAATTAGTGTATCAGGTCAAGCTCTTCCAGTTGTAAGTAAATTAAATTTATTAATTAATAGTTTAAAACAAAAACACAAGTTCATCGTTTGCAGCGACAGCTTACCTATCTCAACAGATGGAATAATAGAGCTAAATTTCTTTAAAAAATTCGTAGCAAATATCAATTACCAAAATCACACCTTAACAGTAAAAAAAGACCCTATTATCAAAGTGGTTCAAACAGTAACTAAAAAAATTACGCAACAAGACACGACAGCGGCGACAGATATAAAAAAAACAGAGTTAAGCATACAAAAAAACAAAGAAAATAATTTTATACTTAAAAAAAAAGTAGCGCAAAGAAGTATTAATAAAAATTTTGTTAAAAATATAAAAAATATGTTTTTAAATAAAGTTAGTTGTAAAAATAAAAAAAAAATATTTAATATTAAAAATAAAAATTTAAAAAAAATTGTTGGTAAAAAGAACAATAACAAAAAAAAAACATTATACCTATATTTTTAAAGGAAAACATAGTAATCCCTGCGAGAAGCAAAATTGTATGCTTAGGTGTAAAAAAAATCATAAAAAATAAATGTAATGTTATTATAAAGCCAGTTAAGTTACGTACTCATGGAGTCTGTGCCGCCCAAATTGTTGCGAGAGCTAACAGTTTAAATGTACCAGTTAAAATTATAAATGTTTCAAATAAACCACTAATAATAAACAAAAAAACAATTGTAAAATACAAACAAGTGCTAGTTAAAAGTAAGTGTCCATCTGTTATTGCTGTCACAAACGATGTTAAATTTAAAAATCAATTCAATCTCAATCATTTGTCCAATAACAATAAAAACAAAGTTAAAAATTTATTATTAAAATTTAAAGAAATATTTATAAGCAAAGGAATTAAATTAGAAAGTACAGCTAATGTTAAACATAAAATAATTACTAAAGAGTGTCACCCTATTGCACAACCACCGTATAAAGTCCCACATTCGCAGAAAAACATACTAAAACAAAAATTAAATAAATTACTAAAAGATAATATCATTTCACACTCACAATCTCCATGGTCTGCTCCTATTGTGCTCGTCAATAAACAACAATCTAATGAAAGTACCAAAGTAAGGCTTTGTGTAAATTTCAGAAAACTTAACAAAATTACAAAAAAAGATTTTTTTCCTTTGCCAAATCTGCAAAATACTATAAAACAACTCGAAAATGCAAGTTTATTTTCCACATTAAATCTGGCTAGCAGTTATCATCAAGTTGCAGTAGCTAATAAAAACATCGAAAAAACGAAATTCAGTTCTCCATGGGGCCACTACCAATGAAATAGAATGCCTTTTGAACTAGTCAACGCCCCAAGCACTTAGCAACAACTCATGTATAAAGTATTAAGTAGTCTCACAAGCGAGAAATGCTACGTGTATCTCAATGATATAATCATTTTCAGTAAAAACAATGTGAAAAATCATCTTCAGCAACTCCAAAATGTGTTTTTGCAATTGCAGAAATATAATTTAAAATTAAAGCCATCAAAATGTAAATTCATGCAAAAAAAAACATCATATTTAAGCCATATTATTTCTAAAAATAAAGTCACTCCAAATCCAAATAAAACAAAAGCAGTAAATAAATACCCTATTCCAAAAACAATTAAAAATGTTCAAGCATTTTTAGAACTCACTAGTTTCTACAAAAAGTTTATTAAACATTATTCTCACATTGCTAAACCCCTTTATCAATTATTAAAAAAAAATCACAAATTTATTTAGCAAAACAAACATCAAACAGCTTTTAATCAATTAAAAAAAAAACTTATACAAAGTCCAATTCTAAAATATCCTAATTTCTCCAAACCTTTTATTATTTCAACAAATGCATCAAACAAAGCACTGGAAGCAGTACTAAGCCAAAAATTTAACGGATTTAAACACCCAATTGCTTTCACAAGCAAGACATTAAAACCTGCAAAAATTAAGTACAGTGTTATCAAACGAGAATGTCTAGGTATAGTATGGGCTGTAAAATTTTTTAGATGCTATCTGTACGGACGCAAGTTCACCATCGTCACCGATCACAGACCGTTAAAATAAATTATGAACTTAAAAGAACCCAGCTCCAAACTTTCACGCTGGGCTACGACGTTAAAAAAATACAATTTTAAAGTTGTACACAGGCCAGAAAAATTAAACGGCAACGCTAACGCTCTGTCCCGCATTAAAATAAACTATATTAAAAATAATTTAGAACCGCACTGGGATCAAGAGCACATTCTCATTAAACAACAAAAAAATAAAAAAATTACTAAAATAACAAACAGGATGAATAATTCAAGTAAGGAAAAGGATTTCTATTTTGATGATTATGGAGTATTATATAAATCAAGAGCTGGAAATGAGCGTGAGGATAAGCTCGTTGCTCCAAAATCTATGATCAACAAAATCATGTTTACATATCACAACCTACCCCAAGCAGGACACCTCGGGTATGAGAAAACTTGTAATAACGTCAGGAGAAACTTCTTTTGGAAGGGCATGACTACAGATATTAAAAACTTTTGTAATAACTGTATGTCATGTAATCAAAGAAAAACATCACCACACAAAAAACCAGCGCCGCTTCAGAGGTTTCAGGAAGTATTGAAACCTTTTGAACGTGTGTCAATGGATATTGTTAGCCCATTTGAGACATCTGAACGAGGCAATAAATATATCTTAACGTTCCAAGATGAATTCACAAGATACCCTGAGGCTATTGCTCTATCAAACATCAAAGCATCCACGGTCGCTAAGGCTTTAGTGACCGAAATTATCACAAGACACAGCGTTCCGAAACAATTACTGACAGATAAAGGCTCTAACTTCACATCAGCACTGTTTAAAGAAGTATGCAAGACGCTAAAGATCACTAAACTACAAACAACGGCATATCATCCGATATGCAATGGTCGCATTGAAAGGTTCCACAGGACCATGAAAGACTGCTTGTCACATTACGTGAAGAAAGATCAGCGAGATTGGGATCAGTGGATTCCATTCGTCCTCATGGCTCTTCGAAATGCGAAACATAGTTCTACTGGTGAAACTCCCTTTTTCCTGCTCCACGGCAGAGACTTCGAAGTACCTTTCGATGACGTCATTACACCACAAAGAACTCGGTATGATACTGACACGAATTATTGTGCAGAAATGTCAGTTCGTCTTAACGATGCCTACAAAACTGTTAGAGAGAAGTTAGTACAATCAGCAGAAAGGAACGAGCGTCAGTATAATAAAAAGACAGCTCCCGTATCATATAAAGTAGGACAACACGTTTTTTTACACGACGAAGCAGATCACCCAGGAATATCTCGGAAACTAGCGCGACTATGGCTGGGACCATTCCGTATTATTAAACAAACATCTCCAGTTAATTTTGTCATTAAAAATTTGTCGACGGGAAAGGAACAGGTGGTCCATGCAAATCGTTTAAAACCATGTCCAGAAACTATAGCAGAATCATCAGAAACGCCAGACCCTTCAAATAAAAACGAAAATACCATCAAAAATAATATACAGCGTGACATCCAGAGAATTTTCTTTCCAAAATTAAAAACACCAGAGCATTTGCGTGAAAAAAATTGTAAAGCCACACCAAATACTTCTAACACTCTCAGTCTCAATAAAAATAAATCGCAAAAAACCAAAGTAAAAAACCAACAAAATCAAAAAAGAACCACACACCCATATCACACTCGTAGTGCTGGACCACCGCCTAAACCGCCGGACAAATAGTTAATTTTTTTTATATACATATATATTTTTCTTTCTTTCATAAAATTTTAGCTATTAGCATTTATACAATTTATATAAAATCTTTATTTTTATCTTTGTTTTTGTATAGGAAAATGTGGATAATTATTTTCGTATTACTAAGTGCGAATCTCGCGACCTCCGACGGGAACCTAGACAAGGGTGCTGTGTTCTTAAAGAAGGAAGAAATTCTGTTAACAGGAAATCGTTAAATAATCACCACCGACATAAACCTAGCCATATACTGGAAAGTCCTAGACAAATTTGGTGCCATGCTGCACAACGTTTCTACAATTAACCATAGTATAGGCCTGTCTACCGAGCCAGACTTAAAGCAAAGTGTACAAAATTTCGTAAGTAGAGAGACAAATATCATTAGTAGGGATGTCAGCAATCTAAAACAAAAATACTCAAATATAAAACAAACAATCTCTCCAATAAATAATGCAAGACAAAAACGTAGTTTAATAAATCTGGGCGGGAAAGTATTAAATTTTTTATTCAGCACTTTAAACAATTCAAATTTAAATAAAATAAACAAAAAAATTAAAAATATTAGTAAAAATTCAAATAGTATTACGAACATTATGGATAAACAAGTAACGATCATAAAACGCGTAAAAGAGAACAATCACAAAATTAGTAAAAATTTAAAAAAAATAGTAAATGTTTCAAAAATGTTAAATAACAAAATTAATAAAGTATATAAAAATTTAAATCACACGTTAAATGTTAAATTATTTCAATCCTTAAATCTAAATTCAGCATTACGTACACTAAAATACATTTTAAACAATCTTAAAGAAAATATTGAAAAATTAAAAACTGCCCTCAAAGCAACAGCTTTAAAAAAATTGAGTCCATTTTTTATTAGTCCATCAACACTAATAACAATTTTAAAATCCATACAAGGAAATTTACCTGTTAGCTTATCTTTGCTTAACAATTATTACAACAAGAACCTCTACTTGTATTATAATATAGCAGTAGTTCACGCTGCGCTTTTTAATAATACGTTACAGCTGTTTGTTAAAATACCTTTAAAAGCTCCTGGCAGATATTTTACACTGTTTAAAGCTTTACCGCTGCCTTATCAGACCAATAGTTCGGACACAAAATTAAGTATAACGCCAAAATTTAACTACTTCGCTATATCAAGTAATAGTCAGTATTATTTGAAATTAAATACTGAAGATCTAGTTAACTGTTATAGCGAAGTAATCAAAATTTGTCCGCCCACAAAACCAATTCAAAAAATCAGGGATTTGTCTTGTCTTGCCTCACTATATATTAGAAATCAAACGTTTGCCATGAACAACTGCAATTTTAAAATTTCAAAACATAATAAATCTATCCTCTATCGCGCCAAAAATAGCAATCAATGGGTTTACAGCGTTAACAAAAATCTGCTAACATTCAACTGCCCTAATGATAATAACAAAAATCGCTTCAACTCTACTACAAAGATAATATCAAGTACCAGTATATTAGATGTACCTCCTGCGTGCATAGTTTATAGCCCAGATTATGTACTTTTATCCCATTCCACCACTAAATCTCGTGTCACTACCAATATCTACGACGTTGTCATTCCACCCATAGAATCGAATATTAGCCAAATTTCAAAATTTACAAATATACCAGTTAGTAGTTCAAAAATAAAAACACTTTTAAATCAAATCAACACTAAAACAATAAAATCAGGAATAACTGTCGAGGAATTACAACGGCATGTTAACATTCTAAGAAACTCAAAAAATTATAAAAATTTAAAATATCACTTCGGTTTTAAGTCCGTCGCAATAATTATTTTATTTTTAATGGAATATTGTTTAATTAAATACCAAAACAAATTTTTAACTTTTTGCAACAGAAATCAAAAAAAAAATTTTAAAACTATAAAACCCATATTATTACAGCCTTCAGCACCTCAAAATTTAAAACCCACAGTACAGGATGTAGTACGGTATATTGCCAAACCGAGTCCAAGCGGAAGGATCCAAATTTTTTAATTATGTAATTCTTCTTTATGCATTTCTTCACAATCAACAAAACTTTTCCAAATTCTGTAAAATAATAAATTCTGTTTAACTTTTACGAATCCCAGGGTCTAGTAACATCTTACATGGCCAAAGGAAGTTAGCATTCCTATCTGCTAGTAGCCAACCAGTGTTTTAATTTAGTCACCAAATGAAATTTTACTTCAGAATTGGTCGTATAAAGCAATAACTCATCCATGTAAAAAAGTTAAAACATTAAGTTAGTATAAAATTTTTACTTTAATTTTAACAAAAAAAAATAACTGTATATATTTCATTCTTTTTGTATTAATTGTTTTTAAGTATAAATTTTGCACATAAAGTTGAATACTACGACCGGGATAAAAATTCCACAGAATGCTATAAAATTTAGTTTCCTTTAAAAAATAAAAAAAACAAAAACTGCCAGAATTTTTCCGTATGTTTTAGCAACGCTGCTACAAATTTACTTATGTTACGATGCTACAAGCTGAGAAATCAGCCATAATAGAATAGTTATCCAACAATTAAAAGCTAAAAAAAACCTGCAACAACCTTTTCATCTGGGCAACAGCACCAACTTGAAAACGGAAGGTCCTTACCAGTGTTCTAGTCTACTGCCACCCAGAACCTAATCAAGTCTGGAGAGCCAGACATAACAGCGAACATCTTTCACCGTGAAATTCAGCAAGTCAGTTAAAACTAATTCAAATATAATATAAAGTAGCATCGTAAGCAGGGTGGAGTTGTAGCACGGCGCTAACATCGGAACATCCTGTATTTTAAACATTTCACATTTATGGAAAATTTAGGAATCTCACTTTTGTTTACCAAAAGTATTAATTGCGAAAAAAACAACATTAGTGTCCGATGCTCGCGGGCGGACGACAATTAGAAAGTTCAATTGTTTTAAATATAAATACGGCCACATTATTGATAACAGGCAGTCAAGTTCAAAGTTCAGTTCAGTCGAGTCATATTTCGGCAGTTCACTTAAGTTAAATTTAGTAGTTCAGTTCCGTCAGACAGCCAGTTAAAATAAGCAGTATTCAACGTCAATAGACTGAGATTCTCCGCCGCTTGTTGTATTCAACTTTATACTTCTGTTAGTCATTGTGTAACTATATTTGTAAGTAAGTTAATTGTTATTGTTTTCATCATTGTTTATTTGTCATTTTTATGTTTTTATATTATCTTTACTTAAAAACCATTAACTTTAAATAAATAATTATATGTTAATAGCTTTCTTTACAAATACATTCATAACCGCTCAATCACGTCTACCATAACCTATCCACATCCTTTATTCCTTATCCCTATCCTTTCCCATCCTACCATAACAAAAACAAACCTATTTTCCCCCCCCGTTACATCACTAGATAAAATAAAATCTCCAGAAAATTCAAGAATGTACTTGGTACTTGCTATTTTTGGCCATTAACATCCTACTAATATCCTAGATATTGCTAATTGTCTATTATGTATTTAACATCCCAATGTTAATAATTTTGTAATAATATCGCAATTATATGTATCCCATGTAATTCTGTGAGATATTTGTATATATTAAGTACATACCTACCTATTTATTAATGTTAAATGTACTCAGGATGTGGCTAGGATAGACTTACCTACGTAATATCATTTAAAGTACAAGAATAAGTTATTTTTAAACATCCTATGGACGATTCATTTCAAATTGGCTGCGTTTACATAAAAATATGGTTATGGTTCACTAAGATTCATAGAAAAACTTCTATTAATTTAATTGTTGTGGACTTTAAACAATAACTGGAAACAAATGTGCTTTTTCAAATTGTAATGTAGCTTAAATTATTGAATAACCTGAAAATAGTCGTGATCATCATCACGGTCGAACCGTCGTTGTAAACCATAACCATCAAGTAAAGCCAAGTTATCCAATAAACTGAAATTTAATTCTACCTTCAAAAGCAATAATTATTCTTCTTCCACAAGCTTTAAGCCTCATTCAAATAAGCAATTAGTTTTAGGGTTATATTTATATTTACGTTTAAGAAAGTTTAAATTCGTATAACTCTGCCCACTTTCAAGCACCGTGAATGCTCATATTATTTAGTTAGATGCATGCAAACATTTTTAAACGTTAACGGAAATCTAAACAATAAAACTAAATGCTTATGCGAATGAGGTTTTACGAGGTTTTATCCAGAGGTGGAAAGCTTTTCTTTCAGGGTTAGTTACTTGTTAGGTGATGAATACAAAACAACGTTTTAAAAACGTTAATTTGGAAACTTCTTCATTCCCTCGTTAATGTTAATAAACTTTGGACAAAACGTGAAAAGTATCACTTATTCAACATCAAAATTCAACTCACAGCAAATTTAAAACAAAGCAGAAACCTTGGTCCAATAAAACGCGAGTAACATAAAGCTATGTTTCAACCTCTTACCGTAGCCACAGTTGGATAGAGGAAGATGCATATTATTTGGTAGCTGTCATTAGTTTTGTTTGGTTTGTTGAGAGTTGTTTTAATAAAAATATAGACAATAGAACAAGAAAAGTTGTTCGTGCAATTGTAGAAAAGAAGAATTTCTGGTATTAAATAAACACTGAAATAACCTCAAAATGTCAAGTTAAATTTATAATTTTTTAATATTATTTTTCTTTGTTTTTATAATTAAGTACTAGCAATCTTAATATATGTAATTAATTAAAAAATAATGTTGAAATTGAAATTTTTGTATTTAATAAATTCTAGTTTGTTCACCACAATAATTTCACAATTTTTTTTACAGAATTTTTACAAATAATTTAAATTATATTATAATTATAGCAGTAATTATTATTTTTATTCATTATTATAAAATTATTAAACACATCTCTAATCTTTATTATAAAATTGTACTCTAAATTTATGTGAACAAACATTTAATTTGCAAAAACTGAAACTATGCTTATGTTTAGAGCTGGAAATGCACTAAAATAGTGACTATATTAAGAGTGTCGTTTACCTAAATGACCAATACATGCTTCACACAAGTTTGTGATTTATTTAACAACAAACAAATGTAATAATCAAAAATTCGCGATGTACATTCCATTCTTTCATGTCTGATTTATCGAATAACCAATGTCCATTCACTAGTTTTGAATAATCATGTTTTAGTAAACACATTTTGTTTCACAAAGCATAGTCTTCGATAAATCAGACATGAAAGAATGAAATGTACATCGCGAATTTGTTTGTTGTTAAATAAATCACAAACTTGTGTGAAGCATGTTTTGTTAGGTAAACGACACTCTTAAGAGATGGAAACGTAGCTTAACCTGACAACATTTCATTTAGCAAGCAGCGTTAAAAGAACAACTAAAATGTTTAATATCTCGTATAAAATACACTGTAAACATCCAGACTCGTCTAATAATGTTGTTTAACCCCTTTCGCCCTCGCCGGGAATCTGACAGGCAATAAATAACTGTCACTCGCTGCCAAAGTGCAAAGTGTAGACAGTGAATCCGCGCTGCACGTTCATGCCGAAAATACACAACAGGAAATTAAAAAGCGTCGAGGCTCCGCTGCAGATGTCACAAAGGAAAAATTTACATAGAAGAGCGGCAGACGGTTTGAAATCTATCAGCTATGAAATGTAATATTTAACGGATGTTTCTAGATCAACCAGGATGCCAGGATGTGCTATTGTTCAGCGGAGAAATTTTTATGTTTGCAGCAGGATATTGGATATTTTTGTTTTTAAGGATTTACGCGATCTGGAATATTTCCAATCAAGATTTTATTTTCAACTGCATTCAATTTTAATACAAACTTCAATGATTTGGTTCTCGAATATTACCTTTTTCTTGATTACATACCATGGTAATTTTTTATTAGTTTTCAGTGGACTTCATCTTAAATTAAACTTATACCTACTTGAAACAAACTATTCTGGAGCAAGTCATATATTATAACATATTATGTAGATACCTACGTTTATGGTTATCACCACGATTACTTAAATTTTTAAATGTGTTTTAAATAAAATAGTATATTACATAATGAGCGAGGAAAGTGAATGATATCGTGTGAGTGTTGTCGAGTTCGGAAATCTCACGAACATTCGATAGACATTTTTTTAAAAGCCATGTCCTACCTACTTTTTTCCACGATAATTCCACTCCTATATAAACAAAACACAATTTTATCGCTATGACAGCGGATAAAAAAGAAGGTAACTTTTTGCAAGTGATCATATTTACCCTTTTTCTTAGCAACCAAACAATAAACAAAACACTAAAATGTCATTTACTTCATATTTCTAATATTTGTCAGTGCAATGATTAGATTTTGGGAATATTTGTGAAGAAGAACTAAAGGAGTCGTTAAATTATCTCGTTGAATTACACTCGAGCATTTTATTTGCTCCGAATAAATTTCAGTTTGACATCTCAACCTTGTCACCTGAAAGCAATTTTACTCGAAAAATTGTTTTAAAATAAAATCACGACACCGTTGGTGGATTCAATAATTTCTCTTTTCAAATTGCTAAGCAACATGGTTTCAATACAAACAGAAATTTATCTGGCGAAATAAAAAGCTCTTGTGTAATTACTGTTGATAATAAATATTAAACATTTAATTCATGTCACAATGTTAATTTTACGAAGAAACAAATATACCACGATCATGGAATACATGGTACAAGATTTTCAATAACAAGAATATAAATTCTATTTAATTTTTTTAATTATACCAGATACACAGCAATACTTTAATTTATGTGGATAAATGACTTTTAATGTCGTGTTTGTTCATTTTAATGGAATAATGCAATTTATCCCGAAATACTAAATGACAGGAAAAAATTATCAAAACGCCTACTAAAAGGTGAAAAAAAATAATTTAAACCGTTCGATAAGACCTGTTGATCATATGTGCGATATTGATTATTTTCGTAGATAGGTAACTGTCTGGAAACTGTTAGTTTCGTATTTATGGTGATGTTAAAGAAAAAATATAAGAGAACCAATTTTAAAATAGATTATTATTACGTATATGTAATGTTTTTCGTTCTACTTTTTTCACACAGTGGAAGCAGAAATGTGCGAAAAAAATCAAATTTTAATTTATCTATTCAAATTTTATTTTATTCTCAAATTTTACTTTATCTACTCTAATTTTTCTTTATCTACTCTAATTTTACTTTATCTACTCTAATTTTACTTTATATCCTTGCGGTTTAAGTGTTACTTTATCGACTCAAAATAGTCGATAGTTAAAGAGCTACACTTTAACATCAGCTATAGAAAAAAAATGTAAGATTCGCTTCTAAATGTTGAGGACCTCTGTTTGGAGTTTTCCCTTTGCCTGCTGTGGTACATCACCTCCATATCGTTATAAATACGCGCGTCGACTTAATGAGCCATTTACTGGAAAAACAAATTATTCTGGATGGGTTGTAACTCATCATAGAGCGAACGCCAGGAAACGCACCTAAGGTGAAATGTGATAGCGGATTTAAATTTAGGGTTTTATGTTTTCTGAGAAGTGAGGAGTGAGTGGCTAAGTGTGTGTGAGCTACAGATGTGGTGTTGGGTTGTAAGTGGTTTGTATATTTCAGCTTTAATTTATTTGTTAAACTCGTGTTAAATACCTCTTGACAGGTTATAGGCTTTAAGTTTTATTTATTTGAAAGATATAAATTAGGGTCGGATTTCGACAGAAACCTATAACAAGATAATAAATTTTAAATTGATTGTTCGCAGGTTGTACTGTTGTAGTTTTTATATTTACACCGATTCTTAGTACTAAAACATGGAATATTAATATCTAAGTATATTTATTTGTAATTTCGTCAATTGTTGATTGATAATTTGCTGTGCATACTTTCCTACAGGAGACCTATTTTGTGCAATGTATTACTTTAATCACGGATGAATAAGGAAAAACTTTCTTGTACATGATTATTTGGTGCTGTATACCTAGTAGTACAAGAATTTAACTAGCATCATATCGCTAGTTAATAAATCATTATTATTACTTACTTGTAAACGCCATTTAATGAATCCCTACATTACCTTAGAAAATGAATCTTTACAAGTTACAAACCTGTAAAATTTACAGCAAATTGAAAAAAAATTACAATTCAGAAGGTAAGTTAAGTTGGCCCCCCCAAGTCGGAATTATGAATAACTAATTAATGTGGCCAATTGCGCCCTTTATGCGCTTTTATGCGCCACCTTTATTTTTTTATGCGCTCTAATAGTTTCTATATTTTTTAATTTTTTCAATGGGGCGGCCAACTTAATGCCTAGCCCCCCCAAATTGTTAAATAGGTATTTTATTGTAATGTATGGCTTGATAAATATATGCGCTAATATGCGCCAGTGCAAAATATTAATGCGCCAATCACGTTCAGGATATAATAATTATTACAACTCGGGGGGGCTACATTAATGCTGATTTTTTTTACAAAAATTTAAATTTAAAAAAAATCTATTGTACTCGTATACGTATGCGCTTTTATGCGCTACCAAAATTTTTAATTGCGCTCTTTCCATTAAATAAATAGAATGATGGGGATGCCAAGATAATAATATTTGAAATTTCGTACCACTTACTTACATTCCCGAAATTTATTTTTGTTCGGGGAATTACTCTCCAGAAATATTCCTGATAATACCCGATTTTCTTATCCAAGAAATTGACAAATATAGCGTAAATTTGTATTACATTATGATTATGATATATTGTCATAAATGAACGAGTAAATGAGTGAAGAAACACATATTATATTATTTAATATTTAATATAATATATTATACTCGTATATTACATTATTATTAATTAAATAAAACAATAGGTAAGTATAGAAAATTAATTCATGTTATTATCATAAATAAAAATTATTATTAGAAATATATTATACGAGTATAAATAAAAAAAATTATACACACTTGTTCAAATGAGTTAGTCACTATTTTATTGTCATGAGGGCGGACTTGAAGTTAGCAGAAAATATTATATAGGTACTTCATAATTTATGTACCTTTATTTACATTTATTAAATTAGAACTATATTTTATTGATGTTGTAGTCATGTAGTAACATTTTCCGTCTTAATTAATTTAGGTACCTGGAAGTTACGCTCAAATAAATGTATGTAAAACCTACTGTTTTCTTTTAGTTGGAAAATATATAATTTGAAAACTATATATTGTCATGGTGCATAAGCGCATAAAAACATAATGCTCATTTCATTATTGTATCCAAATTTTTAAAAAAAGTATTGTATCCAAATTTTAAATTTTTTATACAATATCGGAGAAATGTGCATACTTTAGTATGAAGTTTTATTTAAATTATTTGGATTATTTTTAAACAAGTTATTCAACTTTACATCCGAGTGACTATACTTATTACTCCGATAGTAGTAAAAAATTTCTGAGACTATTTCCGTCATAAAATTTAAGCCAATCAGAAGTCTGACATTTCTGAATGTCGTCCAATCAACGTAGAATTACACGATAATTTTGCACTAGTGCAAAATTATCGTATTTGGATACGATAAAAGAAGTTTTAAAATTTTGCTTTATTTTTCATGAGAGAAACAGCGTGCTAAATTTTAATCGGGAAATAGTCCTTCGAATATACCTCGTGCATGTAATTGTCGATAATTTTCTCTCGTGCGCTTCGCGCATTTGAGGAAATTATCGACAATTTGACATGCACTTGGGATATTATATATGAAAATTTTGATATAACCATGGTTACTATTATTGTAATCAATTCATCCATTGGCTGCTATTTGTTTCTTGCGATTTTCTAGATAATCCCAACACTGGCCAACAAGGGCGACGACCGCGAGACCGATGGCTAGATTGCCGGTATCTCAATATGTTCGACCACGTACTTAGTCGTTTTCGGGCAACTTGGAAAATATAGATCATTTAAAAATTATACAAGCGCAAAAGAAATTTACTATGGTGCATAAAAGCGCATAAACGCTTACGATCATTATTGTATCCAAATTTTAAAAAAGTACCTCCCTCCGAGTTTATGGTATAATTTTAGAGAAAAAAATAATTGGTGCATAATAGCACATAATATTTACAATCAAATTTGTTTTAGAAAATTCATAATTATTAATTTTTCAAATATCATTATCTTGGCATCCCCATCATTCTATTTTGGAAAGAGCGCAATTAAAAATTTTGGTAGCGCATAAAAGCGCATAAGTATACGAGTACAATAGATTTTTTAAAAATTTAAATTTTTGTAAAAAAAATCAGCATTAATGTAGCCCCCCCGAGTTTTAATAATTATTATATCCTGAACGTGATTGGCGCATTAATATTTTGCACTGGCGCATATTAGCGCATATATTTATCAAGCCATACATTACAATAAAATAACTATTTAACAATTTGGGGGGGCTAGGCATTAAGTTGGCCGCCCCATTGAAAAAATTAAAAAATATAGAAACTATTAGAGCGCATAAAAAAATAAAGGTGGCGCATAAAAGCGCATAAAGGGCGCAATTGGCCACATTAATTAGTTATTCATAATTCCGACTTGGGGGGGCCAACTTAACTTACCTCAATTCAGACTAGATTCTCATAATATGTTCATAATAAACGGTTCACGTTGCCACAGTATTAATTTCAAGGTTTATGAGAAATCACATAAGACAATTTTTGACAGAACAGTTGTGTGTGAATGACAGATTTTGGTTATATTTTTTAAATTTTTATTTTTATTTACAAATGAGTATGTAACAAATAAAATTTTGTACAATACACGCAAGGTAAATGTGTAATTGTTTCAAGGAGATGACAGGCTTGTGTGTTCGGCTCGCCGGTCATTCCCTCCTTTTAGCAGTAAAAACTATTTTACCTTGCTAGTGATGTAATGTACTATTAGTATTGTCTTTATAATTATGTACTTTTATGATACAAATTAAAATATACTTATTCTTGGATTACTGATTAGGTATTTCGAGTCCCGAGATATTAAAGTGCTTAGCTATAATTCTAATTCGAGACAGATGACTTGGATCCGCTTGGATCTACTCTCGTCACCATTCAAAATTGGAATACAGTTAACTTGCTGGACGATAAGAAGAAAAAGAAAATTTACTGAAATTCCGTTAAATTTTGAAGAGTTCATTCCGACTGCAACCAGTTTTCTACCCCGATTGGTTAAAGTCGAAATAAACTCTTCAAAAATTGACTGAATTAAATGCAGATACCTGTTTGAATTGATTATTCAAATTCAACACCAACTCTCGTCTGCGAAATTATGCGTAAATGCACATTTATTACTCTTTATTTCATTACCCACGACCCCTGTACAAAGTTGCTTAATTTCACCCCTTCTGGTGTCCTCACTCGGATTAACCAGTTTAAGACAAAGAAACACATTTGAGTTTGGGAAGAAACATCAGTCAGTCGCCACACAGCAGCTCACCCTCGGCCCGTATAATTAGCACCGGAGTGCGAGTCTCGCATCATGAAAATGACTGACAATTCATTCCGATGACGGCTTCCGCTCGCGATATTTCCACGTCGTGTCAGCGGTTAAAGGATAAATTGAACCGAGCATCAAGCAACCCTTGACGGAAACTTAATTTAGCGCGCAGCGTACAGCACTCGCCTAATGCCCGCGAGAGTTATGGAGGCTTTTTACCCGGCAGAGCACCTCTAGTCTGACAACCTCTAAATGAGTCATTAAACCCTGGACAAACATGCGGACAACGCTGCACTCGCCAGTCTATGGATACATGACTCAAGCTCTAATAGATTTGTCTCGATGGCTTTTTACGGTTTTGGAATTTTTCACATGCCTTTTGGCAGTGCCGAACGGGAAATAAGGTAACAGTATTGTTTCAAAAATAGTTTATTTGTGTGTTAAATGCAGAAAGAATATTTTTGCCACTAACACATGAATATTGCTGATCAAGATACAACAATGCATGGTTGCTTAATACAATCATTGCATGTTCTATTTTTCAATATCCATTGAAAATTAAAATAGAGAAATATCCAATATTAATAGTCATTAGCATATTAACAAACGTCATATTTAAGTTGTACTGAAAATACTTCAAATAATTGAGTTTCAGTTAGATAATATAGAAATTTACTTTTTTGTACGATCGGTCATTTTTAAGCGTTTTCTGGCTCTGTTTTCAAGGTAGTAGGTTTTGTATACAAATTAGAAAGTGGTAAGCAATCTTAGAAGGTAATAAGAACTCATGAGAAGGCGGTAAGCCCTAAACAACAACAGAACCAACAGCATCAAAATGAAATTAAACCTACATAACCAAACATACCTAATATATTTTACGAGAATCGAAAGTGAGAAATATCGTACGAGGAATACGATATTTACTTTCGAACGACTCATGAACGCTATTTTTTAGACGACCATAAAAAACACAATAATTATTATTTTTTTAATACACACACAACACTGTCATTTCAAACAATCAATAAACAAAGCAAAAAGCTGCCTAGCTATGTCCATTTGGTCTCTTAATTACGATATAGCCATACCGTCGAAGCACGATATTTAAATCATGGTAGTTCATGATATTTTCAGCTTTCTTCGGTAGGCTGCTGTCGCGATATCTCTTATTTTTTGTAGAGGTCGTCCAAAAACATTACTTTAAAATTTTATTTTTTGTATCGATCGGACAAAAAATATTATTAGCATCACGGACGTTATGTGCATTTTGTAGGTACCGGTTTCGGATAATATTGGAAACCTCGACTACATTATCCTCAACCGGTAAACTGCACATACCGCCCTTGATACTTAACCCACTTGACAAAATAAAATCCCCAGAACATTTCTAGAATGTGAACATCCCGGCTTGTTACTTGCTATATTTGCACATTAACATTCTAATAATATCTTTGCGATTGCTAATGTCCGCCCTTGGTAACATTATCTATGTTACATGTTGTAATTTGGTAATAATATCACAATAATTATGCATCCCATGTAATTCTCTGAGATGTTTGTATTGAGTATGTAATTTTTGATCGTACTCAGGATGTGGCTAGGATAGATATTTTTAAACATCCCATGGACGATTCATGTCAAGTGGGAATATACTATACCGTGCATATATGTAAATAAAATTGTATGTAATGTAGTACTTTGTTTTAAATTTTGACGAGACCAAAAGAAACATAACTATTTTGTACAATCTTATTAAGTCATAAATCATATTATGTCTTAAAAAATCATCGTATAGTATTGTTTTTAAGAATTTGAATGAATCATTATAATAATCAAGACAAAAGCGTTACTATGGCGATTTAAACAAGCAAAGTGACTGCTCAAAATTATAGTCACTACTGAATACTTTGTTGCATTACTAGTCTCAAATCGCCAGCGATATTTGCGCCACACAATATTTTCTTAGCTAATATATCTCTCGTGAATAATACCTTACTTTGTCCAGTACCACCGCGAAATAAATAAAGAACCATGAATATAATTCACCTTAACCTCAATCAATTCCCCATCCTCCCCATCAGTCACTCAGTCAGTCGCAGCGTTGTCTTCACCCCCGGGTGGTGAGTGACGTGATAGTATCCTCTGTCCACATTCAGCTAATGACAGGTCGTTACCCGCGGCACGGCATATATTACCCCCTGCTGTCCGCGACGCGGCGGAGATTTGTTGTGGTTGTATATCGCGTGCCGAGTGACGAGAAAACAGAGGAGAATGTTTATATTTTTGCGGAAAACGGAAACTACTGTGGGAATGTAACAAGAAAATTATAGAGGTTTGGTCTGGATCAAATGGTTGTCAATAGAGATTGTAGCATATTATTTGAGAATTTATTCGCTGAATTTCTGTCTACTGTCTGACTAATAATTTGTGTGCATATTTATTATTTATTGATATGATGCGCATAACTGAATGAGCTATATGTGACCGACTATGTGGTTTTGATAACTTAGGTCCGAATCAAGTCAGGTACAGTTTAATTGTACAAAAATCTCCCCTGTGATATAGGTAAGTACTTTCTACTAAAAAACATTGAGATGCAAAATTTACAATTATTTAACTTGGTTAAGTTGTTAAGTAGTTGCGTCTTATCGATACATTTTAACAAAGATGGAACTTAAAGTTTTAAAGTCTAATTCCTTTTTCTACGCCTACCACCGAAATTCGCACTTCCGACATTCACTGCACTCTTTGAACTTACAAACTGTAGAACGGCCGAGTGGGAATGTTAATCAAAAACGCATCATGAGCGTATCGTAATAGATATTTGTGTATTAAGAGCGTAAAGTGATTCTTTGTTACTCGCGCACGGCAATTGAAGCGCGAGCCAAAGGCAAGAGCTGTAATAGTGCAAGAGGAACAAATAAACTTTACGCTCGTAATACACACTATCATAAAGAACACGAAAACTTATTAGTACATTAAAAAGTAACAACTAAATATTACTGTGAAATAATGAAAATTGTAAAAATCGACGTTTTATACACTACGAGACTGTGTTCATATATTGTGAAATTATTAATTTATAACGACGAACTCCCTCGTAGAAAATGGAGGATTTTCAAACACGTTTTGTCATATTTTCGATCTAAAGGTAAATTATGGAACAACAACTTATATAAATTATAATTTTGGTTACTATTTATAGTATTAAAGAGTATTTTTACACTTAATTCAGTGTCAATTATTATAGTATCTCTGATACAGCCAGAGATAAATCATGCACATTCTAACCGCTACAAATGATCATGTTGGCAAACCTAATATTATTCTTTAACCGTGGTGACAACTTAGAGGATAGAAGTTTACAGAGGAAGCATAGCATAGGAGTAAACAATGAAGCAAATTTGGATAAAGCTATCCGACATTTTGGTATGCTCTATTTGCATATTTGAACGCAATTATGTAAGTATTTTTTTTATTATTAGTGCCATGATACAAATTCTTTCTAAAATATTTCACCGTGCTATACAGAAAGACACCTATAAACAATTAGGATATTTTGACATTAACATTTCTTAGAATTTGACAGATACGTCGTCAAATTTTATTTCAACGTAGTATAAAGTATGTTTTATTTAAAATATAAGGTCAGTAATTAATAACATTTTCTGCATTTTGTTCTTTCCGTGGTATTACTATTTATAAAATTTCCGTCTCATGCCTTTACTTTCCCATCCAAAAAATCCGAGTAAGTATGCTACCTCTATAATTTTCTATATTCTAAGAGTTACATGTATTTTAAGGATGAACGAGTAGACAGGAGTCTTAATGTGGCCGCAAGTGTTTGACGAATTTTGATTTGCGTCTGTCTGGCGACTGTTTCCACCCCATTTGACGGACGCAACCATGAAAATATACATTTTTTCTTCTTGTGTGGTCCCCTCCTCGCGTGTGTTCAGCTCTTGGGCGTCGTGACAGCCCGGTTACTCGCTAAACTTAGCGTGATGACAAAAAACAAACACCGCCGTGTCCATGTCACAGTCGTGCACACACCGCTCCGATCATGCCGGAACGAATTAATATTCACGAGCCAGAAATAGCGTTCTTCGTCCTTCTGTTCTGCCGGTGCCATCTTTCAGACGTTTGTGTCATATGACGTGTGGTGTGGAGCAGATAGAACTCTAACTACTAGTTTAAATTGTTGCGCAGTTGATTTATCTTCTACTCAAAACCACATGATGAGAGCGAGTTACAATTTGAAGTATTTATATTTGAAATCGCTCAACTTCAAAGTTAGCAAATTGGAATGTTTTCATCTGGAGTGATGGCACTTTAGGTGGTCTTGTATTGACATCTGCCAACACTTTAACGACGATTGACCACCCAAATGACCACTTAGTTCTTCACGCAATATTTCACATTTGTCATACTGACAGTTTTGTTATTAACTTCTCAACCAAGGCGGGAATATTACAATTAAGATATTGTGAAACCATAAAGAAGGATACAAAAGATTCTCTGAACTTATTATTATTCATTACATAAAAGAATGTAAGGTAACTGTTGCAAATAAAACTTTTGTGAAATTATTATCATACGGTTTTACCACACGTAACGCAATTAACCTCATGTGGTTGTATTACCCTACTTTTGTTTTTACCTTCCGTCTCATATTCTATAAGGGAGGTATTGTGATGGGTAAAAATTTTCGATTGTGAGTTTTTAGTGGATACGCACGTTTTAGGATTCATAGAACACGAATAAATAATTTTCGAGATGATGTCTGTGTCGGTGCATATGTGCGTCAGATTGTATGTACAATTGTTTTCGGGCTCTATAACTTAAAAAGTTACAAACATTTAACAACCAATATATTTAACGTTTTAACACAAATCTTAGGAACTCAGTTATTTTTTGGAAGCAATTCGCAAACCGGAAGTTGTACTTTTCTCAAATATTTTGATAAATAATTAATTTATCGCAATATTTTTTATTTCAAATGAAAGATTACCATATTATTTATATTTACAATTACATTTTTTAGCATTTTATAAATTTTTTTGTCATACGTTATGAGAATTTAAGTATTATTTATAATTTAAAGTATGAAACTTCAATACCTTGTAGTCCATGATTGTTTAACATTTTTGTTACTACAAAAAATTTAATTGATTCTGACAGTGACCTGACATCATTTATATCTTCTTCTAGTTTATTAAATGAATAAAATAAATTTGTAAGTACCTATAATTATATTTGCATAGTAGTAAAAAGAGTAGGGTATGGCGGTTGGTCTTGTGTTGACCACACTAGATTTTGTACCTTTGGATTTCATATATTTTTGTATTTTGTTATTTACATAACCTTTGTAAAAAAGTTAAAATTAAACTTTTGTGAACGTTTTAGTTTTTCCTGAGGAAGAAACAAAATTGTAATAAAAATTAATTACCAATTTCAACTCCTCATTCGAGAACTCCCCCTTCTCTACGTGTTGATCCAAATTACCAAACCTATCTACTCCAACCGTCCATCTTTCATTCACCTGTCGTCGGCGTCAAATTTGTCTCGAGCCGAGTGCGTTAATTCAATATGAGCGGGGCCGGTACGAGGCCAGTCCTGGTCCGCATCTCATTATTCATAGCGCACGCTGCCTCCCATTTCATTTACCAGCGGCGGCGGCGGCGGTGGGGCAGTGGAAGGGGCACACCCACCTTGTCGACGCAGGAGAAGCTACGCCACGAGGATGACAAGAGGCAGGTACCCACGTCAGATGCGATGAGTGCCACCACGCCTGTTTGCTCAGGGTTCTTTACAAAGAATTAATATTCTGGGATTTTTTTGTAGTTTTGATTGAGGAATAGAAGCTTAGATTGTGGTTTTAAAATTTGTTTAATTAATTTTATTTATTTTGTTTCGAACTCAGGTCAGAATGGAATAACTTCTTAAAAATAAATTGAGCAAAAAAATTACCAAAAGTTTCGCAAATAAATTATCAAATAGGTAGTACTCAAATTTTAATTCAATAAAAAGTTGAAAATTCAAAATTTAATAATTTTCTAGTGTCAACGTCAACGTAATTCCGATTTTGAAAATTATACAATTCGAAACTACACAAAAAGATATCTAGGAGTATCGAAATTTTTTAACATATGCAACTTGCCTTTGTACCTGTACCTATTATATTATGTTAACTATTTCCCTCATAAAATTTAAGCTAATCAGAAGTCTGACATTTCTGAATGTCGTCCAATCAAATTAGTGCAAATTACAAATAATTTAAAGGATAGGTTTAAATGTGATTCTGACTTGCTGTCAAAGGAAGTTTTTAAATTTTGCTTTATTTTTCACGAGAGAAACAGCGTTTGGCTAAATTTTAATCGGGAAATAGTCCTTCGAATATCGAATATAAGTGTCAAGGGCGGTATGTACAGTTTACCGATTGAGGATAATATTTGGAGACCGAGACGTAGTCTAGGTTTCCAATATTATACAATACAAAATGCACATAACGCTCGTGATGCTAATTTAATTTTTGCCCGATCGATACAATAAAATTAATTTGAAAATACTGTTTATTTTTCGTTATGTAGGTTTAGTTTGCATTTTGATGCTGTTGCCTTAGTTTCTGTTGTTGTTTAGTGCTTACCGCCTTCTAATTTGTAAACAAAACCTTCTATCTGGGCAACAGAAACTAAATTAAAAGACCGATCGTGCAAAAACAAATACTGTCTTATCCTAGCCTAGACATTGTTTTTAGTTGATTACTGGTTACACCAAGAATAATATTTGACACAAGTTCTACAATTTTTGTGTGCAATTAGCAACACTTTTGAACCGCGCGCCGTACTTCAAATCGTACCAGTGTGACATAGACATTGATTTGTAATTTGTAATATGGAGTGGAATTAAAATCGTTGATAGTTTGATACTACTTACTTATAAACAACAACACCAATAGTGTAATTAATTCTGAATTCCATCGTCAAGTTACAAAATAACAACATCCTTCCTGAAAATCCAACTCCTGTTCGCTGTCACATCGTAAGTGACTCTCCCTTGTTCCAACAACCAGTATGTCAAAAAGTTTAGTAGAACAAACAACATCGCAACGTATCAATATTCTCTAAAGCTCAAGCTCCACTCAGTCCTTGAAAGCCAGGGCGCTTGCGACATGATTCTATCGTATTATAGTCAAACAGTGTCTCTAGAACAAACCTATTACCGTCTCTTGTTGCGGTCAGGCGCGGAAGCCTACGCACACTATCGGAAATCCGCGAGACATGAGACATGGAGGAGGCTGGAGACACAGACGTGTATAGACTTGCTCGTGATCCGCGGATCGACAAAGTCAAGCGCAGATAAGTGACGTCAACCGCAAGGGGAGCATGCGTGATTACATGGAAATTATGGGGAAGTGAATTTGGGAGGCTTGTGATATACTGGAATTAATATCTACTAAATTGGAGCTAGTTTAAGAAATGTATAAACAGAAGATACCATAATCAATGTACCTAATTACTCTATTCCACCTTCCATTAGACAGTTCATTGAAGGGAAACAAGTTTATGTAGATTCGAGTGTCGTGATTGGTTTCTCGAACACGTGCCAAAGTCGTAAACCAATCGTAGCGTTATGCATACGTTTAGGAGCCAATCAGGATGCACGAAACTACGTGGCCATGTGTCCCTTTAATGGAAGGTCTCGTGGAATATAGTATAGGTACAAGTGGGATCTTATAGGGTACAGGAATGCACTTTTTTGAATCTGCTATATAGAAAAAGCGAAAAAACTAAGTTACTTTGTATCATGCGACGAATAAGTTCGTTTTATGGTAGGTATGCAACATTTGAAATTATAAAAAACGCATATTGTTTTGGGTTTCTTAATGAAAGGTACCTATATTTATTTACTTATATATCTTACCACCATATAAGGCAGTATGTAGATATTATCATAGATAATTCATAGTTCTTGCATTGAACTATTATTTATTATTTTGATATTTTTTGTAATATTAGAAGTTTTCTTTGACAATTGATACCTTCAAATATATATTCATACCGATGATTCACAGCATGAGATGATCCCACACCTAAGTTAGGTAAAAGGCGTGATATTATGTAATCTATATATTTACCAATACCAATTATTTCTAAAGAAGAGTAAATAATGATTGAAATCAAGGGTTCCAATTGAATATTTTAACGTTCATGCAATGTTAATTTTCTTTCCAATCCTCGTCCACAACTTGTGCACAAACACCATTAATATCTTTAATTGTAAATAAATTATTATTACGGTCGGCAATAAACCATTTTAGATAAGTGAAATGTTACTATTATCATCTCTTACAGAAATTAATATTTTTTAAATAAAGTTGCCAATACATTATTTATCATTTTATAATGAAACGATTACTTAGGAGTAATCATCTTTTAGATAATTTTTGTAGTTGGCACTTGTATCAAGTAACCAATAAACGATGATATATAAAGTTGACATTAAAGTTCACTTTACCGCTTTCTGTACAAAAATTTCCCAGTATATTTTTTGCAAACTCGGCACCAAAACATTTGGAGCATAAAACAATCACGCACTTTGAGCCAAAATAACCAGCAATTTCAGAATGAAGTGAATCGTAACTATTATAATCTCTTGTACCATAGCGTGTTACCTCAAAGTTGACTAGAAACTCCTCAACAAATGTTCAATTTCCGTTGCAGTCAGTCCTCCAGCGATGAGTTAACACCCAAGACGTCTCATCTACGTGGCCGACGTGTGGCATTTGTCTTTCGGGCCTCATTAGCAGCAGATGCGCGCTGTCAGGCCCGGGTGACGCTGTGTGTGCGTGGATGAGTCTTACCCCCCACCCCTGTCGCCATCATGGAACTCTCATTATGTCCGTGCATGTCGCGGATCTAATCAAAACTTCAATTTGATTCTAATTACCGCCGGTAATTTATAGCGCTTCGCGTAACTCGGTTTGCTGAACGCACAATGCACTTAGCACTTGCCAGTTAGAGGATCACTATGGAGGGAAGGCGTTCATGTTAATACAAAAAATTGTTAAATGATTTTGTATGAATCATTTGCAAATATTGCATACAAATTGCATTACAAATAGTATATCACATAACTTTAAATTGTGATAGCTCTTTTCTTCAATGACTAGTACGCTTTCGTAAAGTTTTATAACAATAACAGTATTAGGAAAATGCAACCGAGTATAATTCCAAAGAAGATTTTCTTACGCAAAACAGATTTATATAGTTAAGTCAGTATTCATTTAGCTAATGATTCGTTTTGCTGCCGTCAGAATATCAATCTGTTTGAAATTTAAAGCGGTTTTGGAGAAATTCTTATGCTACCAGGACCATATTGACGACGATCAAGTGGTCAACTTGAAACATTCGAGTACGATTTAATTGCAAGATATTTTTGCAATTTGACAACAATCATATACTACAGACCGGGAGAGGTCGCGCAAAAACAAAATAATTAGAGGTCTAGTGGGGTCATTTAAATTTTCATTAATTAGCAGGTATGGGAAAAATTATATGCAGCTACTGGCTTGTAATAGAGACAAGAAGTGTATGTACAAGTGTATGTAAAAAAGCTGTGCTTCTGTTATACCCGTGCAGCTACTGCTTCAGAGAGTATAGTCTTCAGCAGAACAAAGATTTATCAAGAGAATTTTTTATTATTTATAAATAACTAATCAATTGAAAAGGAGGAACATTAAAACATTAAAAATGAAACTTTAAATTGTCTAAATAGCTGATAGTAAACGAATGATGGTTTTTAGCGCTTTATGTTGTTTAGGCTTGGAGGGCGAATGCAACCCTGGTTAAAAGTACCCCCAATCCAATTTAACCAGACTCTCAAAATTCTATTACCTGTATTTAAATATTATTCATTTTGGGAAGACTAATTTAATTACAGACTACAGTGAATGCACAACCTATTTCCATAGGGAGGGTTAAAATATTTATTTTAAAGACAGCTACCTACTCCAATATAATAGAATAGATGCCACAGGTAATTTATGATTGTTCAAAATGTAATTATGAAAAAAATTCAAAAAATTGAAGTATTAAATACAATTTTATGTTGCTCACAAAGGATGGGGGCCATATTCTCCCCGAGGTTACGCCACTGTGACTGTTAACCCCCTACAGTAGTCCTGATGTGAATGTTGATGCTGAAGTGAATTCTATTAATTTTGTTAATTCATTGCAAATTGCATGCTTGTAAACTTAAACAAATGCCGCGAATTGGACCGGGGTATTTAATTCTTATCAGTGAAAAGAAACTTATACAAAAATATTAATCGATACGAGTGGAATGCGATTGTCAGATTACGTTGTTAGAATGACTTCTTTTTTTAGTCGGGATTTTTTTGTAAATAGTCGGGAATACTTTTCTCGTGTTTGTTGTTAAAAGTCGGAATCCGGAGATTAAAAGTCAGGATTCTGAGGTCCGGATTTAACAAAAAAAAATTATGTGACCCTTCTACGCTATCGTAACTATATGCTATCGCTATCGTGCAGCCAAGTTTTCTTTCTGTGGTAATCGATGCATTAACACATTCAAAACCGTAATCGTCAAAAAAGGCAATGTGTACTAATTGTTGTATTAGTTTCTTTCTGCAGCATGCGATTCTGTTGTTATTAACGGGGGTCGATACCTAAACGCTGGATTTCACTGTGCGGCTTGTTACACATAAATAAACTAAGGATAAAATTATTAATTTAAATAAATAAATACTACTCTTTATGAACTATTTAGTTTAGAAAATTAAATTACAAATGGTTCAATACAAGCCGTTAAAATGACGAAAAACGATATTCAGTTTTTTCATTAAAACTTGTTTCAATATTAAGATTTTTGAAACAAATGAGATATTTTTAAATAGCTAAAGGCTGTCCTCAACTGCGTCTAATGCCATTTTTTTTAAATTATTTGTTTTAAATATGTGATAATATACGTATAGAAAACAAAATGAGCCATGAATATAAAAAATATATAGTACAAAAATGTATTTGTTATTCTAAAAATGTGAATTTTTACTTCAATTTTAAGGAAAAACCTAAACATACTTTTCAGCATTATTACGCTGGTAGTGACTCCTCTTAAGAGGCCCGTCTACTAAAATCCAGCATGAAATGTACTAACGTAGCGAGTGTTTTGTTGCCAATACAAGAATGGTCAAATTTGATTTTAAACAGGATTTAATAGAGAAGGAATGGGTCTATAGATGTGCCTTTTTAAAATTTTGATTAAAAAATTGTACATAAATTTAAAAATTTCGATAGATTAAAAAAAAACTTATATTTTACACGGTTATATCTCATGATACAAATTAATTTTTAAAATTTTAAAGAGGCTCATCTATAGATCCATTCTTTCTCTATTTAATGTTTATAAAAACATTATCCTGAATTTAATAATAATCTGACAGTTTACTCGCAACGAAAACTGCTTTTCAGTATTTTTGAAAATGACATTGCATTGCTAGGATGCGGCAAAGTACGAGTTTCGGGCTGGTTTCAGGCAGCCCTAATAGTTGAGAAAAAAGTGTAATGGAAAAAAAGTAAAATCGGGAGTATTCTAGGAATTCGGGAAAAACGTAGACGAGCCGCTTAATATACCAAGTTAAGTTGTTGATCACGCATACTCAATTCAGATCCGTTTGCACCACATAGCCAATACTAACACCACCAGACTACCACTTGCACCGAACCATCTGAACCATTGCACCACTTGCACCACCAGTAGCGTTGCCAAGTGGTGCGCGCGACGTCGAGGTAGGCGTCGATATCCCTAGATTATGGCTCATTTGCCTAATGAATAACAAATGTGACCATTAAACTGAACAAATGTTTATTTGCCGGTTAATGCGGATATTGACGTGTAAATGTCCATGGCGGCAAATGGAGAGCGGACACTGCAGTGTTCACAGTGGAGAACAGTGCTGCCCCCAGCAAGAGCGGCGGAGTGCGAATGCAAGAATTATTCATGGGGATTGTGCACGACGAGAGGAGGTGTTACGCAGATATGGCAATATTGATGGTCAATACAGTTCATACAATAATCAAATTTTAAAATACTTTTAAATGGTCTCAAAAATTTTTTTAAAAGAAAACACACATGAAACTTAAATATTAAATTATATCACTGCATTGACTTTACGAAAACGTTGTGTCAATTGATTAAATTTGTGCATATCTATTTTTATTTTATTTATTGATATTCATTCTATGGGATTGAATCCCAATAACGCATAAAAGTCGTCGTTAATATCGGACAAGACATTTTGATGATAATGAATTGCGCACAGTAAAAATTTAGAAAAGAATAGTTGAACTGCATGCAGTGGTATCGTTGTTTATGATACATGTTCGTAAAATTAGTCTTTTTACGCATGTAGAAACAAGCAATGTGAGTGTTATAAAAGTTATAAGTGTAATAATAGTTATTTATGTATAAGGGTATAAGGAAGCTTTTATGGCTTGAGACGTGATTTTGAGCCCGAGCGTCAGCCGAGGGCTAAAAACACTTCAAGAGCCATAAAAGCAAGTTACGCCCGTGGTACATACCCAACTTTATGCACGGTTGCATATTATATAATTAATATAATTAACTTGTACAAATTACAAAATTCTTTGACTGTTCTGAAAATAAACAAAAAAATCTATATGTCAAAGTTGTTATTATTGAATTACACATTTACCTACAAGATAATTTATGTTAAATCTAAATAAAATGATGTTATTTAAATTATAAGCAAAACTATATATATATATATATATATATATATATATATATATATATATATATATATATATATATATATATATATATATATATATATATATATATATATATATATATATATATATTAAATATATAATAATAATCATCGTTTAGATATACGTACTTAATCATGGCCTCTTACGTTATTATTCAAGGCCTGGAAATACAATTTTCGTTACTAGGAAAAATTTAATTTAAAAAATCGATTGAGGGACCCGGTATATGTACACGTTAAAAAACAGAAAATAATCTGTCACGTCATACATTAAAATGTCAGAATTAAAGATTAAAATAGATAATATTAAAATTTATTTATTATTAATTTGCAACAAATATGTTCCCCAATTTTTTGATAGCAACAAGCCTGAATTTCCAGGCCTTGTATAATAACGTAGCAAAAAACAATATCATCTTGTTATTATGTAGGAAATTCATAGAACTCTCCGTACCGGAAATTGTGGATTCCAGCCCTGCGAATGTTCCGGGTGCCGACTGTTGCATCGATTCCCATAAACTGCATCTCCAACTCTAATTAAAATTCACAACCGATACCAATTTGACGGATATTACCTTTCAACAAAAATCGATAATTTACTATCGAAATTTCCATAGTAATTGTGTTAAAATATATATGCTGATTGTTCTTCTGCGTCAGCAGTTGAGCGGCTGATGAGCTTTTCTCCTCTGGCTCTAGTTCTAGTTCGAGTCAAGTTTTACGAGTCGTGATCGCCGGTTTAACTCGTAATTAAGACCCGCGACAAGAGCCATCGTTGAATAATTCATACCAGCTTTGATCGATTGGAGCGCTGAGAAAAATGCGGGGAGCGCAGCAAGGCCCACTCAGCAACGCGCATTGTCTAAAGGAGATAATAGAAATTACTAAGACGAGGATGTTCCATTCGAACACGGAATTTTAATATAGACGGCTTTTAGACTAACGATGATTGAATTGTCAGGCCTACGTAAAATTCCTTCGCATTATTTTCATTACCTAGGATTTTAATATTAAATCTATATAAATGTTACATTTATTAGAACAAATAATAACTTTTTCAGATTGCAACTTAATAAAATTTGGAATATAAAAAGGCTATGATGTATTTTACCGATTATACGACACTTTTTCCAATTCATTTTTTCCAGTGAATATTTTTTCAATTCTTACTTTTTTCCAATAGCATATTTTCCGTGAGATCTTTTTTTCCAATAACCATATCATGGAGGTAAAAAAACAGTGGAAGGAGCATAAAAGCCAGGAGGAGACGAACAGGAGGAACGCTGTTTTAACATGGCACATATTTTTGAATGGGGATAATTTTTTAAAATACACAAAAATATGCTACGGTTTTACACATGCACAACAATATTGTTGAATTAACAACACCTTTATGGTATGGTAAATATTTCTATACCAAACCATATTTTACATAAAAATATCCAAAAAATCTAAAAATTATTAAGTAATAGTGAGTGACAGTTAGTTTGGAGGAGGGAAAAGCTTCTCTGCCTTCGATTAATGCTCCCCCATTGTCTTCTTATCTCCATGATCCATATATTCCAATTTTACCTAATCTAACCTAAATTAAATAATAATTTTATTGGAAAAATTATCATTGGAAAAAACGGAATGCAAAAAATAGATTAGAAAAAGTGTCTTCCTACCATATAAAGGTGTTTATGTACTAGAAAAATTAGATTGTAAATAAAAAATGTCGAGGCAGAGTAGCTTGCTGTATCTCCGATGCTGCTTTGGATTTCAAAGGACGAATCGGTTTAGAAGTGGTTGGATTCGACTATAATAAGATTTAAAAATAATGTCGTCCTCAGACTTTATAATAAAAACATTCAAATTTTTATGAATCTGTAAAAATTACTTTTTGGCCTCCTGAAGTGTAAACATAACAATCACACATCGTTGACGTCTATGGTAGTTGCAGTTTTACACATATGCCATGATTTACCGCATATTGTTCGGTAAAGAGCATCGAATTGTATTGTTTTAATAGGCTAAACAAAAGTTGCTTTGTTATAATAACGCTACTTTGCACAATTTATTGTTCAATAGAGTCTAAAATAAATAAAACAGATTAATTTTAAATGTGACACAAGGAAATTTTAGTGAAATACATTTCACTTGTTAACCTCAAGGAAAATACGATATTTAAATAAACAGGTATATCGTCAAAAAATATAATACATAATGTGTGCGTTAGGTATTTGTACATCTTTCGGTTTTATTAAAGCACGCCGCTTCTCTCAGTTTTATTAAAGCACTTCGCAACTCTTCGCATCGTACATTAATGTAGAACCTCGCGTTGTAAATAGAACCGAACGCACATAATATATTATAATGTAAATAACTATTTCAAAACTAGGATCCTGTAATACGAATGTAGTTAGTACATTCTTATGTTAAATATTAAATAACAAAAAGGTTTCTTATGTAAGTACCTACGTTAAACTTAATTATAAGTAACTTGGTAGCATATAGCTCGTGGGAACCAATGATTACTCCTTATTACTACTGCCGCGCAATTCCGCAAGTCATTGGTACAAACATATCGAAGCATCATCAACGCGCAGTGCTGCCACTACTCACAGCACCCTTTATGACGTCACGTCCGCCTCGTAATCACCCGACACAATACACAATTAGTACAGTTAGCGTTATCAGCTGTTAGTGAAATGGTACTCAATGTTCTCTGCATACAACTAAGTATATAGAGCATGTGTTCACGTACGATGATAATAGAAAGGTGATTCTGATTCCTCTGTTCTGCTATTCTTGCAGGCTATTCATGCGCCAGACTTTGTCGAGTGTCATTGACGTCCGGGATGAATTAATTGTGATCTGGAATCTGGAGCACTCGCAAAAGCTTTCATTACCTGCTGAGGTAATTGTATAGCTGCGGTGTTTACCTAAAAGTTTTTTACTAAGCTCATTGTTGGGTGAAACACTCTTTCCAAATTTTAATTAATGTAATAACGAAATTTTATATCATTGTTTTTAACACCGGATTTTAGCATCAAAGAATGGAAATATGATGCTATAGAAGTTCATGTACTTACTTATAATAATAGCGAGGGGTCCAATACTTTGTGAAAATAAAAGGGTGTAAAAGTAATTAAAACTAAAAGCTTAAATAAGAAAACAATTTTTTTTTATATCAAAATTTTTGAAAACAAGCAGAACTATAGGAACTTATTAAAAATGCGAAATTACTACTAAAAAAATGTAATTACAGATATACTGATCACAGAGCATTTGTGGACATAGAAGAAAATTGATTATAATTGGGGCGATTCAGAAAAATTAAAATATCTTAGAACCTATACCTACTAAGTATACATAATACCGTAGAGTGGGGTTACTTTGCTTAGATTTGGCGGTTATTTCAATTAAATTTCGTAACTGCTAGACCAAAAAATTGGTAAAAAATGTATGTGGTACAATTATATTTAAGCTATCGATTGCACTATGTATTATAAAACTATATTAAAGGGAAATATTTATTTTTATTTTTTAAACATCTAAGCAAAGTCACCCCGCGTTGGGGTAACTTTGCATTTGCTTATAAAATCTATATGCAAGGACATATCGCAAAACTGATGGTTTACTTTTCTTAAGGATGATGCGCGCTTTAATTTGATATATAAAAAGTGGTACTTAGTATATATCTAACCTTTTTTCTGGCCAATATTAAAGATGCATGTCTTAGTTCAAAACTGATATTATTACAATGATATAAAAGGTTTTCTAACATTTAACAGATGTAAATATGATTTTAAAATAATATAAAATTAAATGGCAACATTCGTTAGCATAAAAAGAAACAAAAATATAAGTTTACTTACAAAAACATCGTGAGTGGAATGTCTATCACTTCATTTAAAAATTCGTATAAAAAAATAGAAATATTCAATCTGATTAAAAAAATACTTGGAGGGATAAAAATGATTGGTTTTTTCAAAAAAAAATACTACAAAGTTCTAGAATTTATAATAATGCTTCCACAGACCTTAGTATATCGGGTTTCAAAATTTACTACAAATATATGAGTTACTTATAATACATCTACAGCCTACATGCGATGTGACAAACCTCCCCCGCGTCACATACAAAGTAGAATAGCTAATAGGAGTAAGGTAAGGCAAGACTACTGTGCTTAGGTACTACCTATTCAGAACAAAAATTAAATTAATAATTTTCCCACATCCTTAGCAAAGTTACCTATGTGCAGCAAAGTAACCCCACTCTACGGTACATTAATTGTCCTAGCGAATGACCTACAATTCTGTAGTACGGAATTCTAACCACAAGACTACTGGTATGGCGTGCTTGTTGAAAACGTGTATAACATTTTGCAATATGAAAATCTGTCAAAAGGGTGTGACACTGGTATAGTAAATACGCAATTTAGTACAATATTTCGAAATTTGAAGGTTTTTGAAAATTATTTTTAAGAGATGAGAATTAAAATTTATCAATTCATTGTGTTAAGGTCGCGCTCGAAATCGTTTTCAGATAGTCATATTTATGCACTTTATCTGCATACATTTCTGCAGATAGGAACATGCAATAGGCATATATTAATAGAATCATTAGAATTTATAGATTGCTAATATATGCTAAATAAGAATACCTGAAAATATATATTATTTGCAATAGACATGAAGAAGAGGAGGCAAAATTCTTCAAATTGCAATGAATTTTAAGAAAAATGAACTATTATTACAGACATAATTTTTAGAATAAGGCAATTAGGAATAAATATATTTTCATTGTGTATAATGATTTTCATTGTAGGTTACATGATTCATCCGAAATTTTTGCAGAAAGCATGTGCAAAATGAGCCATGTAAAAGTTTTAAAATATCTCTGACGTAGCAGTAGTAGTTAACAGACAGAAAACAAAACATTTTTTTAAATCAAATTATGACTTACCTATAATAAGATTTTGACTACTATCGGGTTAAAAACATTACCATTACAGACTTTGAGTTACGATTTTTTCACTTTTAAGCGCACCCTTAATTAAATCAATATTTAATTTATATATTGACAATTTTTATGTCATTTAACGTTGTTCATTTATTCCATGGAGCACCCTGCTTCATGCCCATGGCATGTCGATGTGACAAACACCAGATTACGTTAGTGAGTAATTATTACCATATGAAATAAATTTTCAGTATAGCTTTTGCTTTTGAATTATCGTAACAGTGAATAATATTTCGTTAGACAATTCCTAAATCCGTATTCGATTGGCTGTGCGGCTCTTTTAATAAAGCAATAAAATCCATAATCCGATCTATTTATAATCGAAACAAACCAACGGATGAGAAACCAGAGCACAATATCCTTGAGCGAAGTATTAATTTCCATTTCCAAACACCAAACATTCAAACAGCTATTCATAGCTCGTAATAAACGATCCCATTTCAAATCATTACTGTTATCGCTTAGCCGCTAAATATATCCATCAACAAAACATCCATATCAGTTTCAACATCCTCTGGTTTAATAGTTGAGATCGGTGATGAAAAATAAGCTGCTCGCGGTGGTTTCGACAGCCGACGCCGACAATTAATTCAGCGGCGTCGCGAGTGGGGGGAGTAAAAATAGACGCGGGAGAAAATAGATGAGATGCACTAAATGCCGTTTAATTCGGATATGCTATCAATGCGCGACGGGAATAGGACATTCTTTAGATGAATCGAGAATGAACCATTCAGGAACTATTCCTGCTGTAGATGATTTTTGTACATATACACACAAACGCCTTTTACCAAACCTGGACGAAAAAAAGAAAGAAATATGTATTTGTTTATTTTCACTTATAATCAAATATAAAAAATTCTGATGTGGCCAGCACACCACCTTCCGCCATATCTAGAAAACTGACTGCACGTACAAATAAAAATCTAAAATATTCAAACACAGAATTTTGCATCACCTGAATGAAATGATTCATTTAAGTACAGAAAAATTGAAATAAAAAATTTTAGATTTGGTAAAATGCAAGATGCAAATAGGTACAAGAAATAACAAAAGCAATATTTAAACATAGGTGCAAATAAGGTCAAATGAACTAAATGAACAACCCAGAACAATTCGTGCCCCTCAAATACTCGGTGAATGAATCTTTTGATGCAGGTTTTTCATTACTTATTAATTTTCTAGATTTGCAAATTCTATAGGTAGTGTTTTATATTCCTGTTTGAATAGTCTAGATTATTACTCTTCTGTGTTGAAGCCATCCTCCGTTTAATTACTACAGCATTTAATATCTTAATTATGACTTATATGGCGTTAGTGATATCTCACCTGTCGAAATTTTTACGCAGAAAATTCAACCGATCATGGATTACAAGATAAATTTTATTTTTAAATATTACTCCAGTTCTTTAATGCTACCAGATAAAGACAAGTTTATATATAACGTAAGTTACAAATAACTTTTGCTCTTATTCTCATTATAAATAAATACTTATCCAAAGTAGAAATTTTGTACAATTAATCTTTTCACTCTTCAAAAAATATCACCGTGAAAGTAACACAAATGAGTTGTAAAGATCCTAATTCGCGCTCATCCACTTAAAACTCACAACCCGATTTTCGCATTATTCCAATACCTCCCGAACAGGTAAGCGGGAGGAAAAAATATGTGTAGGTACTAAATTTATTTCAGAAGGGAGCTTAAGATAAACCAACGTTCTACTTTTCCACAAAATAATTTCGGCTTCTTTTAGACCAATTGTGTAGAAAAACTTTTATCAAAGAATTATGTTTATTGATTACTATCCTGGCAATTAAATTATTTTGGAAATCTGTAAACTAAAACTATTTTAAGAACTTCCTTTAAAGTTTATTTTTATGTGTTTGTTTTGAAGAGCACTAACACTTTAGAAATCTCGTCCAACTCAAAGTCATTGTCGCTAAAGTGTAAAAAGTAGTCTAAGGTAACATTGACATTTACGTAACAACGTAACTCTACGTCAGGAAAAAGAAGAAAAAGCAGAAAATTCTTTCGCTTTTACAAACAATGTTGTCCATTCAACGCGTTTCAAACATTCTCACTATTATAGCTTCGCATTGCAGTCTTCTGTTTGTGACAGCTTCTTGAGATGCTCAAACATCTTTATAACGCATTATCTCTGCAGAGAATGGAGATACCAGGCATTACGAGGGAGATTAATTAGAATCAATATTTTTATTTTCAACTGAATCATATTACTTTGTTTTATCACACTGTATACTGTCCATCAATGGGTACTTTATAGGACTAGTACGATAAAAATACAAAATTGTACAGCTGTTAATATCATGTCAAAATAAATGTTAGAATTTAATGCATTTTATTAAATTAAATAATACCCAATTGATATGAATCATCCATGGGATGTTTAAAAATATTTTATTCTTGTACTTGAAGTGATATTACGTGAGTCTATTCTAGCCACATCCTAAGTACGATCAAGAATTACACACTCAATACAAATATCTCAGAGAATTAAATATGGGATATACAATCGGCATATTATTACCAAATTATTAACATTGCGATGTTACATAGATAATGTTACTAAGGGTGGATGATATTAGCAATCGCTAAGATATTAATAGGATGTGTAAAATGGCAAGTAACAAGCCGAGATGTTCACACTCTTGAAATGTCAAGTAGGTAATTTCTTTTACTTTCTTTGAATCTTGTTCTATTTCTTGGATTGCATAAATCTCGAAATTGAGCTAATTGTGAAGAACGAAGTAAAACATTTTTTCACGCAAAGTTGACAATTTTAAAATTATCAAAATATATTTAAACAAAACAACAACACTGCACACTTTGAGATGCAAAATATATTCACATATTTTAAGCGAAAATCTCATCTACGTATTAATTAGCAACCTATATTCAACATAATTTTTTACTGATTTAATTAAATATGGCAATCACTCATTACTATACTGCCCTCCTAAGCACAGAGGGGGTGTCTACAGTTGTTTCAGTTTCGAGATAATCGATGTTTTTCACTTAATACTGTAGTAATTTTGTAGTGGCTTGTACATACCCCTAAGTTAAATGAACGTTTTAGACAGTGCCGGATTAATGATTTATGGGGCCCTGGGCAGTAATGATTTTGGGGCCCTCCTCTCCTAGTTTAGGTTATTAGTTTTTTTTTGCAGGAATTATTTTTGTTATTAAAACATAAATAAAATGTAAAATAAAAAATATATAAATAACATAATATAAATTTGGTAACAAAATAAAAAGTACCTAACATACTAAATAGGGGCGGCGATTTAAATTTTTTTTGCGTGGCTTAAGAGCAAATCTCTGATATATTCAGAGAGGGTAATTATAAAAAATGAAAGAAATGCGCCGCAGGCGAAAATTTTGTTTAGTTTAAGGTTAAGTATAGGTAGAGACGATTTAAATCCATATAGGAGTGACGTCATAAAAAACAAGCAAATTATTCGTATGAATCAAGAGTTTACTTTTTAGTACAGCATGAGTTTGGTAGATGGTGCTGGCAGTCTTTCTCTATACGCGAAATTTAAAAGCAATAGTTTTTATTTCTGTTTTTAAAATTAATCATTATTTTACCATTTTAATACATCGCATGATTCTGTAGGAAATAATCAAAGATTAATAAAATAGAACAAAACTAAATAACAAAACACGTTAACCTCAAAATTTTATGTTGACACTTGACACAACAAGAAGGAGAAAATTGACAAGTTGTCAGCAATAAACAATAAATGGTATATAACGAACTTTTGTGAATCTAAAAGAAAACAATAATATGTAAGAAAATATATTTCATGTAATGAATACTATATTATATGAATAATTGTTCTGCTACTGCCGTTAAGACACAAATTTTTAGCCCCGCCCCTTATGACATACGATATGCGTATAGATTTATACGAGTAAAATGTGTAAGAAAGAGATAGCTTATTTAGTGAACGTGGTGGATAGAATTTATCTGATATGACGTCACTCCTATATGGATTTAAATCGTCTCTAGCTATCTTAAAATTAAATTTTTTGACATGAAAAACGCCATTTACATCTCTAAGATCGAGTCTCGAGGAATCGCATAAAATTTTGTGTCATGACTTAAGGAGGTTCCCTAGACATGCAGTGGCGTATACTCAGACATCAGCCTTGGGGGCGGATATGAAAATAAAAATATTTTTATTACTGTAAAACAAAATTCGGTCAACGGGTGTTAGTTGATATTGCAATTCGTTCAGTTGTGGTGATATATTTTTACAATAATTTCTAATTCACTAATCAAAAAATGTTTGAAGATTTTTTTTCAATCGACAATATTGTTACAACTATGTGGTCAACCTTCTTCAAATTTTGGGAAATTGATGTCCGTGCTTGCATACGTTTATATACCAAAAATTAAGTAAATAGAACATTTCTAACATCTTTTTTTAAATCAATTAATGGAAAGCCATAAGAGCCCATGTAAAATATTAAAATTTAACAATTAATTTCGTTCAAACTACGTGGTCAAAAATTTCCAAAAACTTCAGGTATCATTTTTATGACACAAACAACATAAATTCAAAGTTTGGTTGCATTAGAACATTTTTTTAAATGTCTAGGGAACCTTCTTAAAATAAAACAAAATAAAAAAATTATTATATGATTTTATATGCCTTAGTAATTTTTCATTATATTGAATATATGTTTTCAGATTTAATTTGCATGGGTGTAGTGCACCCATTAAATAGACTTGCATAGGTAGGTACACGAGACTCGTTAAATCGCCGCCCTTGGATACATAATAAATCGTCATAACTCTTACCAATATCGGGACATCGAAAATATTACTCGTACTTATCAAAATATTTTCTGGCTTCTATTTATTAAAATACTGATTCAAGAGGTTTTTATCAAAAAAATTTAATAATTCCTAGTTTTTTGCAAAATTTAAAATTTTTCCATGAAAAAATTCTATTGAATTCGTAAATTGTGAAGAAGTTAAAACTAATAATTTTATTGTTATATTAAAATTAGTTTTGTTCTTCCGGGGCCCCTGAACGTCGGGGCCCTGGGCAGCTGCCCATAATGCCCATGGGTTAATCCGGCACTGGTTTTAGACTCTTTCGAGCGTAGATACGGCTTCAAAACCTTAGTTTTACATATATTACAACCTCTATACTGCCCTCCTTAGGAAGAATGTCCTATCTGCAAATTTTGAGATTTTTGTAATCTGCATAAATTATTACAAATATACCAAAATAGAATGTCTAGCTGCCTTAACAAAAGGTAGAATTTATTATTCATGGTTATTATATTTATATAAAGCAATTTTAATAGTAAAAATCCGCATAGATGTTTCCACACAAATTTTTATATAAAATAATAGCTAAAACAAAATTTTTGCAGATAGGACATTTTTCCTAAGGACGGCAGTATAGTTACTAAGCGATTCTAACACATTTTTCAAAAAAATTGTAGATACTCCCTCTGTGCTTAGGAGGGCAGTATACGACTCTCGTATTACAGACAGATATAAATATTTTACTAGGAAAATATTGTGGCATATAGTAAATAAATAAATAAAACCTATTACTTGTTGTCGTAACTAATTAACGAAATTGGTAGTTATTGATAAACAACTGCAGAGAACGAACGATGTGATTCGGAGGTGAAGTTGTGTGTTTTACAAAATAAATAATAATAATTAATTGGTCACAAGATATGATCTAAAATATGAAAAATATTGCTTCTAATTTGCACATTCTTGCAGGCATCTTTTGCATAAAGGTACTCAATAAAAAATTGTCTATATACCGAAAATGCACAATTTCTCCATGAAGTTTAATTACACAGACGTCAATATTATTATTTAAAAATTTTTATTTGAACATGCTGTATAAATTCACCGCCAGATGATCATAATTATCACAAGGCAATAAATTATAATCCTTGTTTATTTTAATAATTAACAAGTGTCACAAAATTCAATTAAACAGAAACTTAAAGAGCCTAATAAACGCAATAAAATTAAGCGTGTTTAATTGTAATGTTTATTTAAATCTTTCACAGGCGCAAAGTAATCCCAAACAAATAAAAGTCTTTTGTAGTAAATAACAAACAAGTCAAAAGAAATAAACTCGCAAGCGTGTTCGTCTTGTTGACATTCCGGGCTCTATGAAAGCAAATACTACTTGTATAGTGTTTATTATTTCACCGTCAAGTTCCCTACTAACCATCGACCTCATCGCCTGCAAGTTAATCTATTTTGAGTGCCTTTTGTTCCAGCAGAATGGTGAAGTTAATCACGTCAATTTGACGATAATTGTTGATTAATTATCGTTCGTAATGACTCTATATTTATTAATTAACGCTACTGTGTCGGCAAGATGATAAATTGGTGTGACATTCAAGTGTCAAAATAAACAAACGTGTTTTGTTTACTCATTATAGGCGTTTGTGTGGCAGTGACATACGGACGGATCTAATATGTTATGTTAAGTTAACGTATTGTGCTGTGTTATGAACTTAAACTTGCAAGGAGGATGCTCAAATGAATGAATTACTGCCCTGACTTTGCAACTAAATATTGCGTTGGAATCTGTGTAGTAGTTTCTGAGCTTTATTTTTTACTTGCAAATTTATTCTTATGCCTAGTGCACACGGGGAAACTTTTCACAAAGTTTCCTGAAAAAAGTTTCCACAAAATGGAGATTTTTTTAAAAACAATAAATATGTTTATGATCACATGTCACATTTGACGATTTGACAAATAAGAAGTTAGTTGCACTTCACAATGTTTTCTGAAAACGCCTCATTTTTATAGGCGCCGTTAAAACTTTGAAGTTTCCGGAAACTTTTTCCAGGAAACATGTCAAAAAGTTTCTCCGTGTGCACTAGGCATTAAAGAATTAATTTCAGTTTATGCAGATATAAAATTTGGAATATTATTTTACACGATTGAATATTTGTAAATAAATTAATTAATTGATCCAACACCTCTAAATAAAAGATCATGACTATGGTAATTTTAAACAAGCAAAGTAAAAGATTGTCCACTAGTGACTTTGATCAAAATTATACTTACTTGTGGGTAAATTGTTACTTTTCTTGTTGGAAGTCACCATAGTAACGATGTTTTAGGTTGGAACTTAATATTTTTTTAAATATTTAAGCAGTTGAGAGGTGTTGGATAAAACATTATACGTCACACGTCGGCAAAAAGGAATGATCCACGCGAAAAAATTATCTCTCAGCCTTTGGCCTCGAGAGTTAAGATTCCCTTCGTGATTAATTCCTCACTTTGTCCACTTGTAAAGTAAATAACTATTAATTTACTTGTTTGTTCAGCAAATTACCAAAAATTACTAAATTGCTAAGATACCGAAAAATTCCAAAAATAAACAAAAATCTAAATGTCATTAAATTAAACATTTAAGTTAATTTATGTTAAATGTAGGTAAGTAAAAACGATACTTAAATAAAGAAGTGTACAACTATTTACAGAAAATGGATATTTATAGGTTTTATTGCTAGTTTATATGAGTAAAATTGAAAATCTAAACTATTTGCATTAATTTGACGTTTCTTTATGGCGTACTGTGTTATAAAGTAGTTCGTGGGCTATAAAGTGACGTTTATGTCAAAGAAATTCGTGTATAAATGTCAAATTATGATATGACCGTGCATAAACAAATTTAATTGGAAAAGTAGAAAAATTGAGCTTGAATTGTTTCCTAATAGCGGGAAGCTATTATAGATTTCGAACAAAATTAATCAACTAAATTCTAGTATACTATTCAACGAGAGTTTAATTTATGGTAGGTAATTACCAAAAATATTAATGTACTACACAATATGGGTCGCAGGAAAAATATTTGAAGACATTTTAGTCGTTTTATTTCAAATAATTTTTTGATGTTCGATTATTAGTAGTATGCTTCTTTTTAATTCATTCACAAATTCTCATACTCATATATTATTAAATTTGCAAAATTTCTAATACATGCTATTGCAAAATAATTGTTCACGAAAACACGTATAACAGTACTAATACTTCCACAAATTTTCATAAACATTATGCTAAAACAATAATTTATCAAATTGTTGACTGAGTAATACGGCTAATGCAGAATCAGAAGAGTTGTAATTTTAAGACATAATGCAAAAGTTATATCTTACGTAAACCAGGCCCGAGCCTTAGAAGGTGTATCTAATTTAATTAATGATTCCTCCAGCAATAAAAAACTAATGACAAGTTAAATCTACCAG
Organism: Agonum fuliginosum; assembly: GCA_947534325.1. Taxonomy (NCBI): domain Eukaryota; kingdom Metazoa; phylum Arthropoda; class Insecta; order Coleoptera; family Carabidae; genus Agonum; species Agonum fuliginosum. The sequence goes on from OX384041.1 coordinate 27,708,536, forward strand.
AATTATCCACATTTATAACCACAAACAAATTAAGAACCTAACCAGAGTGAGATAAAATCAGACCCACATCAAACTCATTTAATAGCAACTATTTCTAAATCTGAAAATATTACAAACATAAAACTAATCACCAAATCACGTAAACTTGTCGAGAAAAGGTCATCAAACCAGAAACAAATTAATACCCATAATTAAAACAAAAAAATCTGCATCATCTTGACAGATAACAAATAACGACATTCTGCTGTTATTATCCAGAACCGTCTGCGTATTTTTAATAAATGACACTTCAAAGTTCCGCAGTTTTAGAGAATCGTCATTAATGGTAGGAATTATCAATTTGGAATATTCAAATTTCTCAAAAGAACCGTTATTTGTAAATAAAGACCACACATACAAGTGTTTTGATTGGTTGTTGATCTCTTCCTGTTTAGGAGATCGCAGACAGCTTGCCTTGACGTCAAAACAATATAAATTGCAATTAAAAAAACTTACCTGTTATAGAGTCAAGCCATCTGGGATCCATACTGCTATTTAGACTTGAATAGAAATGGAGATAGACTGCTGCGTGCTGACTGATTGGAAGTGACGTCATGGACCTGGAACATAAATATCAAGTTACCTTTGCTTGCTCACGATGCTCACTCTACTTTTGATGCTTATACGCCTTTCTAGTTCTATTTAAATCATTCCAAATATTTTAGATCGTGGTTATAATTTCTTAAGAAACATAAAATAACAGCATTTGGAAATTGAGTCCGCCCGTACGTAAAAAAATTCTTTGTTGTACAAAAGTTTAAATAAAAGTCAAAATAAATACAAGTATAATGTAATGTGTCTTATATAGGTATTTATTGAAAACTGCAATACAAAAAAAGAAAAATCGTCCTGTAAGGACAATCGAAAAATTGTGACACGGACTGCAGGATATTGAGGATTTTTTCTCCAGATAAGTATGTTAAAGACTTGTAGATAATATTATGCGATAAGGTATTGAAGCAGTTGTAAAAATAGATGGAGTTACACATTGATAAAGTCGTTTATCCAACACCTCTTAATAAGCATCATAAATATGGTGATTTTAAACAAAGTAAAAAATCGACCACTAGTGATTTTGATCAAAATTGTACCCAATTGTTACTTTGCTTGTTGGAAGTAACGATATTTTAAGTTGTAACAGTTAAAGAGGAGTTGGATAAAACGATATAGGTACGTCACACGTGGCAAAAAGAAATGACCCACTGGAGAAAATTATGGCACTCAGATTTCCCTCGTCGGCAATTCCTTACTTTGTTCACTTGTAAAGTAAATTACTATTAGCTATAGTAATTAGAGCAAACTTAAGTAGGTAATACAACAAAAAAGTTTACCAGTTGTTGTTGTATTTTATTATCTAATTTATATTATTTATAGTTAAATGAACTTAATATAACAAACTCTGGTATAGGTTTTTTTTTTTGTAAATTATCATTTATGAAATACTAATATAAATACTAAACTGTTCGGATCGACTTGCAGCATTAATTTAAATTTATCGTTTTTTTGTTAACTTTTTATAAAATTTTTTGCATTTACTATTTTAGTTAAGACTTAATTTTTTTACAAACTTATTACAGTACAAAACTGAAACGATTTTTTTTAATTAATTGCTTGTAATTTAATAAAATAATTGAACCGGACCTTGAACCGTTTTTTTGAACACCGGTAATCGGTTTATTTCAAAAAGAAATATGACAACCGGAACAAAACCAAACCCTTCAAAGCCCAGTGAACCGAGAATCGAACCTGAACCGTTATTGTGTGCGGTTCGAGTCCCTTCATAATTGATTATTTTAATTTGAGCTATTATTGTTGATTTTATTTTGCATTAATGTTGAAGATCCAAAATATTTCCGTACAAATATTTCATTCACCCATTTTTGCATCATTCCATCATCATCCTCATCATCATCATCATCTTGTCTAATTCATGCACCGTTTCTAAATTTACAGTTCACAGTCCACACATGTCAATCGTCGCTATTCAACTGTTTCAAGTGGGCAGTCTGCGCTAAACAAATGAAGTGGCGATCGCCTATGCCCACTCGGCCGGTCTCTCGTGAATTGTGAATGACTTGAAGCCGTTCAGATGTTCAGATGTTTGGCTGCTTGTGGCTGATTGGTGGATGGGACACATGAGCGGTATGCGTGATATAATTAAATGAGGTTTGCGCATGTGGTAGTGCGGATTGTGGCATTCTCTAAGCTAAGTTTGTCGTGTTCTGCTCTTGACGCATGGCCAGGACAACATTAGGGAGTGGAGAATTTGTGTCTAGGAATTTTGTATTTTAGAAAACGGACAAATACGTTTATATGGGAACACCTGTGTTGCAAATATAAGTAAATAGGAATAGTATATTTATATTAGATAATTAATCAAAAAAAATGAAAGACAAAAGTAAATGTCGTTATCTATGGCACTATGGAAACACGAAACAAAATTCAATCTCTACAATATCGCAGAGATGTTTATATCAGAGCACTTGAAGCGACTGCTAATATCCGCCCCTTGTTACCTTTTTTGTAATGTCGGACAAAAATCTTTAAAAATGTCTCAGCGATCTCAAATAAGTAGATGTTATTACATTCTTTAAAATAAAACAATAGAATTGATTGCATAATTATATGTCGTCGATTTATCAACCCAAAAATGCTGAAATCGAGGATAAAGTACCACCATGAACAGGATTCGAACCATGAGACCTAACAACGAACTATGAACCAAACGCCAGAATGATAACTACTAGACCACGTTGTACACCTACGTTTATAGCTTCGTACTGGAAATATGTACAATAATACTTGTTTTGTTATTATTTTTCTACAAATTGTTGTAATAATTTATAAAAAAAACACTAACTAAAAATACATTACTGTTGATTTGTTGGTCCATACCCCAAAATTACTTTGCTATAGTACTCACTTATTATGGAAACGTACGACATAGTTCTAAGTTTCATCATATTTTGACAACAATTTAATGATTTCTGTTCTTTGTAAACTAGATATAATTAATTATGTTGTTAATGATTACAACGATCTTTAAACGATATCACTTTTGTTCTGCTTCTTTTGTTCTGCTTCTTCGCGTAATTGATGTCTCGGTAATATTACTTTTATAATCCTCTGCGACCTCACAAAATTGATGCCTCAGTGATATCACATAAATGTTTCTTCGCGATCTTGCAAAATCGATCTTCCTGCGATATCACTATTTTGATATCCATGCGACCTCTCGAACTTGATCACTCAGCGACATCAGCTTGTCGATATCACTTTTGTGATCAATTTAGCACGAACCTCTCTGTGATATGGTTTAAGCAATGATAAAAATGAGACGTCCCTGTGATGTTTGTGATATAGAACAATGTGATATTACAAAGGCGATCTCCTTGAGTTTAATTTTAACATCGCATAGATGAAACATGTTTACAGGGGAACTACATGTACTAACTATGTTATTTAGTTTATTTAGTGAGTAATAATACAATACCTAGGTACATAATTTACTGACAACAATCATACCTATAACGAATGTTTTGTAATTGTAGATTATATTTCCGTAACTATCAACAAATTGATAAATTTGATTCATGAATAATTGTACTCGTAATTTGAAATAACGAATAAACAACTGATACAATTTTTTAGTTTTATTTTTCATTTGCGCAATAAATATAATTAAACCGTGCGATGCAGTACAGATATGGTTCGAATAACATACCTATAAATAAAGTAAATCCATAATAATAAACTGCAGATATTTCGCAATAGCGTTATTTATGGCTGTGAAAAACCGTGAATAAGGAAGCAGAACACACTCTAACAATAATCCGCGTTTCTAATGGGGTTTACTGCTTGATAACCTCAAACAGAACGGCGTGCTGAAATACATTTATTATTTATAATCGTGGAACAATCCCGCATCATTCATTCCTCAGCAGTTCCAGTTCACAATGCGTGGCGAATTCTTCGTCTTGCACTTACGGTCGAGTCGCAGTCGCAGCTTTCGCGACTTCTAATTGAAATGAATGGCCCGACGTTGCTCTATTCACGGCCGACCAAGACGCGTGTCAGCTTCATTGAAACTCCACGGAATTAAAATGTTTTATGGCGACGAATGCAAGATGCATGGTGATATTATTAGACGCGCTGCATACTTACACTATTATGGTGTTGCTCTGATTCGTCCGAGGGATGTCTACCAAAATACCTCGAAAATGGTTTAATCTAATTTACTGACTACTGACCAGAAAAGAAGGCTACTGATCGGATATACAGGTTGGTGGAGGTGAAATGCGAACATTGGCAACATATATGACAATCGAACTTTCATGCCAGGTATCTTGATATATTTTTTGTAGTAGTGTCACAAAACGAAGTAATGTGAATTTGTCTGACAAAAAGAGTAATGAATAACATAAAAATAATAAAATCTAAAAGTGCATGTTGAATGTTAGTATAGTAAAAGTAATTATTATGAAAAGAAAGCAGGAACATATTTATTTTAATTATTAAATAAATTATAAAGCTAGAATTTACAATAAATATAGAAACAAATTTCCTTCCTCTGCCAAACAGTAGCCTAGACGATTGTAAAATCCAGTTCTAACATTATTTAACATTTGTGGCGTAATTGTTGCAAATGCATCTAAAATTTTAATTTGCAGTTCATCCAGGGTTGTTGTTCTTTCTTCTTGACAAAAAAAGTAAAAATCTTGGGGAGCTGACAATTCCGCAGACCTATCTGGCCAAGGAATTATTCCACGGGTAAAAATAGTATATTGTGCAACTAGTGCAGAAAAGCACCTATTGCCCACGAGGTGTGAGAGTTCCAGCACGAGACGAAGTCGAGGGCTGGAATCACACAAGTGGGCAATAGGTGTTTCTGCACGAGTGGCACACTATACTTTTTCTACGACCACACTCTTTGGTATATAAAAGCGAAAATTAGATTTCAATATTTTGAAATATTATTATAGTTTATTTATAATTTTCGTATGAAATATTGAGATTATATTATATTATATAATCATTTAAGTAATTAGCAAATAATATTTTGTAATTTACAAACCTAAAAATACATAAATATAAAAATTTATCCCACGACAGTGAGAAATGAATAACTTTCGGGCTACGTAAAGCATGGGAAAACCGCAATTTTCCGTAGTGGTCGTAGAAAAATTAATTTGTAACATTTACTACGTAGTAGTAAAAGCTATTTTAGCGAAATTTTCCCATCCCTGGCTAAGTGTCTCCTCTTAACTAGACGAATATAAAGTTTCAAGCGAATCGTGTTACTTTATATACCAGATCAGCAGCTTTTTCTGCTGGTTAGTAAATTAGGTGTAACCAAAAAATTCTATATGTTGCTAAAATATTGTGATAACCTGGATAAAAATGATACTGTACGCTGGAAATATATAATTTCAAATTGTTCGGACTTTTTCATCTGGATGAATTCAGGATCACTCTGCACCATTTCTTCTGTTGTGTGGCAGTATGGTGTCTCCGCGCTTGCGCAGATGTTGTCTCTTGATTTATTTATGGGAGGTTATTAGGGCAAGAAGGCGTGGATTTGGAAATTTAAATGATGCACCAAGCTTTTGACATATTGTTTTGATTTTTTGTGTTGTTGGATTTAAACGGAATGCTGGAGTTGAATGAATTTAATTTATTGTTCTGAGAACTGTGATTCTACTGAGCACATGTTTTGAGTTCTGCTCTATGTACCAGTACAAATAAATTTAACATACGGTCCATTTAAAATTGCACCTGTTTAATTGAATTATTTCACGAGTTTTGTTTCTTTAATTTTGGGTTTTTCAGGTTTCCATATCCGGATACAATAATCGTAAGTTGACAATCAGAGAATCTAATGATTTTTAAAGATAAGATTTCCGACAAGTTATCATGGACTTTAAAAACAGATTTAAAAAACTCTATGAATTCAAAATAATAATAATAATGTTAAAGAAATCTTGACTGTAGAAATTTTGATGTTGAAAGGTCGCAATAATGGGTACACCAGTCGTAGAAGTTGTATTTTGTTCTTTATTAAAAAAATCGACGATTCGGCTACTTATTTAGCCTTCATTTGTCCCGATGAAGGCTAAATAAGTAGCCGAAACGTCGACTTTTTGAATAAAGAACAAAATACAACTTCTACGACTGGTGTACCCATTATTTCGACCTTTCAACATCAATAATAATAATAGTCGTTTTAAATTTTACAATAAATATTTTAAGAATTAAAATTTAATTTAATTCCTTGGTCACTGGATTACTGGTTTCATTGTAAAGTTATTTTATTTAATTAGGTAATCTGGTAATCAAACGAAAACCAGAAGCTCATTTTCAAGCAGTTAGTTTAATTGAAATTCCTCAAAAAATTATGCAAATACCATGTATTTAAAAATACCAAAAACTAGAATATTAGAACCGCATAAGATCCATTATGATTTTTACATCTCATTCCTCTTCAATTTGAAAATTTAATTAAGGATATGAAATACTCTTCATCAGAATAAAACATTAAATATTGCTTTTTAATAATATTCTAGTTGATTTATTTTTTATCCTTTCCTACATTTTAATTCCAGATTGAAACTAAATCTAGCAGCAAGCAATCGGTAGGTACCTACTGTAAAAAGAAAATGATTCCATTTATTTCCGATGTAGGTCCGGTAGGTCGTTGACGTCACTGGTATAAAAATGCCATTGTGATTCCTCGTGTAGTACGTTGTATCACCAACGCACCAGTCGCTGAGACATTTATCATTACGGAGCTTATATCATTTCCGAGCCCACATACGAGCTTAATGATTCTGACTAAGAGAGGAGTGTGCCATGAACGATATCACACACGAACAGATGAAGAATTTATTGTGACTCAATGAAATGCAGGAAATATTTTAAATGTACCTGCAGTCTACAGTTGTTAAAATTAGAATGGACAGCAAATTTTATACCTACCTAAAAAGTAGATTCAAAGAAATTCTGTTAAATTTTGTGGTTAAAAGTACAGATTTTTTCAACAAACTGTCAATATTTTGAATGATCAACTCGCTTATATGACGTACCTACCCATTTATTTGTAATTTTGAAAATAAATTCCATTAACAATATTTGGCTTTAGAATTATATTGGAAACCAATATTTAACAATAATTCGTATTTTTATATTAAAAAAATCTGACGTGGACACCACATGACTTCCTTGTACGCATTGTGTGTTCATACGTTTCTTAATAACTAAAATGTAGAATAATATAAAAATTATTTTAATTTATTATACTAGTACTACTACTACTGCTATTATACTCACAAATATATTTTAGTCATTTTATTTAAACTGCGGAAGAAGATATAAAGCATATTTTACTATTGTCACTGTCATGTCATAATCATTTAAATTTTACGTAGTAACAAATGTTAATCGATCATGGACTACAAGATACCGAAATACTAAATTATAAATATATACTTTAATTATTCCTAAATGATACCAGATACAAAAATATTTATAAAATACCGATTGTAGGTAATAATCACATAATCTTTCATTTAAAATTAAAAAATTTGTCTTAAATTAAATATTTATCGAAATATTTAAAAAAGTACTACTTCCGGTTTGTAGATTGAAACTAAAAATAGGAGGTGCACAACTAGATGCTATAACAGTCCTAAATACAAAATTTCAACTTTCTACGTCTTACCGTATTTGAGTTATGCGACACACATACGTCCGTACGTACGCACGCACGTACGTACAGACGTCACGACGAAACTAATCATAATGGATTCAGAAAAGGTCAAAACGGATATTTCCGTCAAAATCTGAGAACCGAAATTTTTCGCGATTACAATACTTCCGTACAAGGAAGTAAAAATAGAACTTGTTAATAAATTGTTATTTGGTATTCTTCTCTATCAACTATAGTATATAAGTATATTGATAATCTTACGTAATTCTCAATCTCCAAACTTTATCCTTAACTGGTAAACTTCATTTGATACAATATACTTTTCGTGCAGCTCTCAAAAAAGTTGACATTGTCGTCCACAATAATTCAGACTGCGAAGTAAAACATTTGTCTACGATACATTTCGCGGCTGTTGCAATTAGTAACGATTGCGAAGTAGAATTTATTGAATTGTGTTTTGTGTATGTCAAATGTTAAAGATTTTTGACAATTATTAATTATATGCATTGCATTTGCACAAAATATAAGTATTATGTATAGCTCGTCTGCGAAATGTGTTTACTTGTTTAGTGTCCTCGAGAATTATTAAGACTCGGCCTACGTCTCGGCCAGAAATTCTCTCGGACTCGGACGCTAAAAAGACATTTTTATCATATTGGAACTGCTTTAAAAAATTGTGAATTATACTCTTCTGTAACAAGCGAGTAGTCGTGAATTAACGGCTAGTACAGATATGTACCTAGTTGCGTATGTTAATTGCGAAATTATTTCATTTTTTCCTTTGGACGTAATGAAAGTGAGACCAATGCATTTCCGTTTATAAACAAGACTTTTATTTTGCTAAATCCTTCCATTTTTAAACATCGGTATGACATGTGTGTAACTCTCTCTACACAATTGAACACCGCTTGCAAATCAATAAAAATCTAAAATCGATAAAACTACATCACATTGTGTTACAATGGTATTGAACAGGAACGTTGAACTGAACAGAGTATGATTATAGGCAATAAAGAGAATGAAATAAATTGAAGAATAATTGTTCCGCTACCGTGTGCATGTTTCATGTTTCTTCCCACATGCGTTATACGTCTTCCTAGTGGCAGGATAATAAACAATAACTTCGCCTCTCATTAAGATCGGTTATGCCACGTCACTCGATATCAGTCAATAAAATATCAAACAGATGCCGGACGCAGCCTACTCTCTAAACATGACCATAATCATAACAAAGGTTGAGTTTGATCAGTCATGACTTTGATATGCGGAATATGTACATATTTGGCTCTATAAATACTGCACTTGTAGTAAGTCGTCGTTTTAATAAATTATTATGGAGCGTATAGCTGAGTGCATTTTTGTGACCGCCTATTGTTCAAATAACTCAGGTTCTAATCTAGTCAGTTTTCCTGCACAATGTGCCAAATGAGAGGTTAAATAAGGGTTAGGATGAAAAAGTCAGGAATTTTATTTAAGGATAGGGGATAACCAGTCGTGGTCGAATTAGGAGGGGATGTTTTGGGAACGTTGCATCATGATACTTAAGGTCACTCTTTAAAATATCTTTAAACTTTAATAAACACACAAATTCCGATTAAACACGAATGAAATGATTGAATACTAAAAACTTATATACGTTTCCGCTAAACTTATAATGCGAATTTATGACCAAAAATATGCTTAAAATTACGCTCAAAAGCGTAATAATTGGCGTAGCACGGGCTACATATTTGAACTTACTTGGAGCTCGGCTGTCGAAGAACTGTCTGCAGACGCCCAAAAATCATAGGAACGTCTGGCCTAAAGGGGTACGGAGGGATGCAGCTGACCTCTGAACTATTGTAGGTATCTAAAAATAGAGTACCTAGTCGCAAGTTGTCATGTGATGACGTACAAACCAGGAGTTCCGTCGTGATCATCTCAAATGTAGTCCTGGTAGCATAAGAATATCTCCGATGCCGCTTTGAATTCCAAAGGTCGTGGCACGGATTAATATTTATTTATTTATGGACAAAATAAAATAATATTATATTATTTGGTAAGTATGCTATTATTTACGAGTACTTACAGACAATTATGTCAGGCTGCCACACTTTAATTGGGCAAAGAAGTCTGTTTACTAATAGAAACACACATGGGCTGTATTACCGCGAGTTTTAAAATTTCGTACAGTGAAAATGGCTGCAACTTTACTTTAATTTTGATAAAGTTTTATTCGAAGAAAACGATTTGCTTGATACTTAACAATAAAAGCTTGAATTTTTGAACAAATTACAAATAATGCAGCGATTGTTCAAATTTTATTGACATGTGTTTAACACTAATGAAAGTAACTTATTTCAGTTTAATTATTTTCTATAGAATTCGAAAACGTTTAGGTAAATTTAGACTTGAAATTCTTACAAAAAAACGGAAAAAATGTATTCAAATCAGAAATGTATCAAATTCTTAACAACTTCTGCAATTGAATTATTGTTCTTGTACGAAAATCTTAATTTAAAACAGTTTTATAGATTAACTTCCAAATGCAGAATTTTAGATGATATTATTATAAAGTAGAATGCAATCACTAGTTATAAAAGAAAATTGATATGATTTTAGAGCACTGAAACTTCATCTCGATTATAAATAATTCATATCTCGGTTTACTACATAATGTGTTTCTAAATGTAGTTTTTGTTTTTAGTGCGATTTCTGTGCATTACTGAAAACAGATACAATGAGTTCATAGCTCATTAAAAATAAAAATATCCCTATACTGTCCTGTAGGCTATGTCGCTTTTTGCGAACAAACCATATGAATTTGTTTCCTTTTATGTGTAATCGATCGTGATATTTTGTGATTTAATTATCCGACAGTAAAGTGCTCTCCGTTGTTGGTGGTTGTGTATAATTGATTAATTATTATTTGATTGAAGAGCGGCCCACACAAGGTTGAACCTTTTTATTTCGGTAATTTTTAATTAATCAAATTATAAAATTATGGCCAGAAGTTAATTCGATAAAATGGAAATTATAACTAGTTACCTACAAAAAAATCTAATGTAATTTACTTCATAATAAATTACTGATTATCACAATGCAAACTGTAATTACACTACCTGGCTGCTTATTTTGTATTCTTTCATCTTATTAAATAGGGCAGGCAAATGAACAAAACGCGATAATATATGATTAATTAGGGAAAAGCGCATAATTATCATAATTAATAAAATTACCACAGCCCTTATTTGTTATCTACCTAACAATCTGAAATCATACGCACCCTTGACTAAATTTAAAATAAATTATAAAGCATCTTTAAAATGATAAATTATTTAATGAATTAGATGTTTAGCATACTTTAATTGCGATTTAAATAATCAATTACGGAATCAACTAATTAAAAAAAAAGAAAATTTAGTCGGGGTGCACCTGTACCGCAGATGTTTTCACGCTTAGGAGACGATATCATTAATTAGATTTTTGACCATTCTTATTTTAAATCCTTCGTAATTTTTACCTTCCGCTTACCTGTAAAGGAAGGTATTGGAATCATGCAAAAAATCGAGTGGTGAATTTTTAGTGGATGAGCACGAATTAGGATCCTTACAACTCATGATGATGTCTGTGTGTGTGTGTGTGTGTGTGTGTGTGTGTGTGTGTGTGTGTGTGTGTGTGTGTGTGTGTGTGTGTGTGTGTGTGTGTGTGTGTGTGTGTGTGTGTGTGTGTGTGTGTGTGTGTGTGTGTGTGTGTGTGTGTGTGTGTGTGTGTGTGTGTGTGTGTGTGTGTGTGTGTGTGTGTGTGTGTGTGTGTGTGTGTGTGTGTGTGTGTGTGTGTGTGTGTGTGTGTGTGTGTGTGTGTGTGTGTGTGTGTGTGTGTGTGTGTGTGTGTGTGTGTGTGTGTGTGTGTGTGTGTGTGTGTGTGTGTGTGTGTGTGTGTGTGTGTGTGTGTGTGTGTGTGTGTGTGTGTGTGTGTGTGTGTGTGTGTGTGTGTGTGTGTGTGTGTGTGTGTGTGTGTGTGTGTGTGTGTGTGTGTGTGTGTGTGTGTGTGTGTGTGTGTGTTTGTGTGTGGTCAAGGGTTGTTAGTCGCATAACTCAAATACGAATTACCCGAAAATTTTGATATTTGGTATTTAACATTTGTATATAAATTGGAAGAGCTCCCTAGATTTTGGTACAAATATCTTCATCGGAAGTGATATTTTTTGAAGATTGAAAAGGTTAATTGTCAAAATTGTATATAAATTTGGAAAAATATAGTATTTATTTGTAATGAGAATAAGAGGAAAAGTTATTTGCAACTTACGTTATAAAAAATTGTCATTATCTGGTAGCATTAAAGAACTGCAGTAAAATTTAAAAAATAAATTTATCAAATAAAACGTTGATATCTTGTAATCCATGATCGGTTGATTTTTGTTTCTGCGTAAAAAATATTGACAGGTGAGACGGGTGATAAGTTGGCATACTAGCGCTATATAAGTCCTAAGTAAGATATTAAATGTAGTAATTGAACGGAGGATGGCTTCAATACAGCAGAGTTTTCCTGTGAATGAATCTTTTTATTCAGGTGATGCAAATTTCTGTGTTTGAATATTTGAGATTTTAATTTGTATATTTTAAATGGGCACCGGATTGCACGTATACATTTCTGTTTAAAATCTAGATATGGCGGAAGGTTGTGTGATGGCCACGTCAGATTTTTTTATTTTATTTTTTTATTTTTGATGGTAACCAACCTACAGAATTAACTTCCAATTACAGGATGGTAGATGTTATTATAGTGGAATCCAACCACTCGGACTATATACTATTATACAGAATGTTCCACAACTTAGGTCAAAAAATTAAAGGGTATATACTACGACGTGCTGACCATGAAACAAAAAGAATTTATTCGCAAAAAAATTGCATCGTATTTCAAGCAAGTATTTTTTTCCACTGGTCGGTAGTTATTTTTAATAAATGTGTTCTCCAATCAAAGTAATTGTTTACATAATATCTAATACAAATAAATGTTAAATTATGAAATATACCATCAAAACAGTGATACTTAAAATGTACACACGTCAAGTAAACTACTCTTAACTTTGCGAAGTTAAAAAAATTATTTTTGTTTCATGATCAGCACGTCGTACAGTATTTACCCTTTAATTGTTTGTCCTATGTTGTGGAACAGCCTGTATTGCTAAAATCGTATAGGTCCTCTACAATTGAAACTATTATACATACATACGTACAAACATGTTTATAATTTTCAAATTTATCAACTGTTTTAAGCAGTGTTGTAATAGATAATAATTTTTATCTAGAAAAAGATAACAAACTTTTTATGTATCTAAATTAAATGATTATTATCTAGACAATTCCACTCATAGTTTTTCATCCAATCAAAACACAGTATTTTGCTGAATTGCACCAATCACAGACAAACTACAGTGATAATTTTTAGATAATTTATAGATAAAATAAAAAATATATATTATGTTAAAAACAGTAAGCGGTACCAACAGGCTTGTGTGTTGTACGCTTGCAGTTTGATTACATACCTACATACATTTGAAATCGATTAAAATTACACATAAAAATAAGATAAGATAATAGATATTAAATAAGAAAAAAATATGTGTATCATCATAACCTTCAAGTAGGTACATACGTTACAGGTATATTATACAACAGTTTGATATGCTGCTTACAAATTAAAAAGAATTTTTTGAATGTACGAAAAATTTTAAGGTACGTACCTAGTTTACTGTTTTACACGGTTCAATTTATATGTACCACTGATTTTGCAAAATTACTATTAAATATAAATTTAACACCTACATAGAAATTGCATTAATTAAGAATTATAATTATTAAAAATTATGTTACAATAATATTATCTGTTAGTGGCATGGCAAATATTCACTTCAGTTATTTTCAAATTTATTTTTGGAACTCTTTTTATTCAGTAATCAGCATATCAAACAGTATGTAGGTATTCAAAGTTATGATACACCCTGTAAGTTCATCAATGTAATAAATTTGCGTGTCAATACAACAAATTGCATCTGCTTACAATATCTTTGTTTAACTTTTCAATTAAGTTCTCGTTCTTACATTGCATTACAGCGTCGATGGACAAAATATAGTCGCACGCATTGAATTATTTAACAAAAAGCTGGTCGCTGGTTGCGTTTGAGAAAGATACCAACGTACAAGAGAGAAAAACTAGTGATGTATTTAGCTCTTCGGCCTACGCATTCATTGTTCTAGCTGTGTGGCGAGTTACTTATTGCGAGCTTAAGAAAAGAAGGTTACTGCCTTTGCCTAGCGTTGTTTTAGATGTTTTTATATGGCGTTTAAAAAGTCCCAGGCGAAAAATGTCTTTGTTATTCTGTCGACAGTATATTCCATTATTTTCTAGATTCGTAAATTTACGCGTGTGAGGTTGGTATTGCTGTTAGCTGCAGGGCTCACTCCACCCTTAAGAAAATTTAAATTAAGCAAGAATATAAAATACTATGTAAAAGAAAATTAATTAATTTGGAAAATGTAGGTATTCAAAACTAAAGAATATGAATATTAATTAACAGTTAATATTCATATGTAAGTTTCATCTTTAAAAAATAAATAATTTACCTTATTTATAGTTTTTTCAATAGTCACTTCCGAATGTATATTTTTTACTATAACACATAATGATTTTTTTCTATAACTGTCAAAAAACGATGACATTTTTGAATCGTTAACAATACGCGAAGTTGGTGTTTCTTTCACAATCTTCGTTTTGGATTGTACGACACATTTTCCAAATCATTTTTACCAGTGATTTTTTTCCAATTCTTTTTTTCTAATGATATATTTTCCGCTAAATCTTTTTTCCAGTAGGTAGTCCATTTCACCTCCCTTCCGCTAACTCACAAAAAAAAAATTTAAAATATGGAAAATAATTGGCTAATTATAGGCTAATTAAATGCCTTATTCCCCAATTTTAGGCTCTTTAATTTTTTTTCCATATAAAATTCCGCTAGCGGAAGGAATGCCAGCGGAACTTACGGTAGTAACAACAAAAACTTATTGGAACTTAGTTGATAATTAAAGGCTATTTATAGGCTCCAGAATATAGGACAATGTCTTAAATAAATATTTAAGATACTTGTTGAGGGGAAGTAGCCGAGATTACATGGAGTACCGACAACGAAAAATTGTCAGTGGCACTGAAACAATGGTTTTGGTACAACCATGTTTTTAGGTTAGCCTGCGGCGCACTTTAAAAAATAACTCGAGGACTGCGCGCTCCGCGCTCCAACTTGCGCTGCGCGCGTCTTTGGGACTACAGTGGACAAGGTCCAACTGGGATAGTGAGACGTCAATTGTGGAGCCTATAAATAGCCTTTAATTATCAACTAAGTTCCAGTAAGTTTATTTTGTTACTACCGTAAGTTCCGCTGGCATTCCTTCCGCTAGCGGAACTTTTTATTGCAAAAAAATTAAAGAGCCTAAAATTGGGGGATGAGGCATTTAATTAGCCTATAATTAGCCTATAATTTTCCATAGGTTTTTAAATTTTTTTGTGAGTTGGTACCGCTAGCGGAATGGAGGTCATTTTTTCCAGTGGTTACTTTTTAACCTAACCCAACCTAAGTAAAATTATAATTTCATTGGAAAAACCGTCCAATTGGAAAAATGCATTACCTATTGGAAAAAAATATCAGATTTGAAAAAATGGATTAGAAAAAGTGAGTCCCAACTTTTAAAACCATAGTTTTAATAACCGTTTTTTCACGGTTATTGATTTTTTTACCTTCCGCTTACCTGTAAAGGAAGGTATTGGAATCATGCAAAAAATCGGGTAATGAATTTTTAGTGGATGAGCACGAATTAGGGTCCTTACAACTCATTTTTGATAGTTTCACGATGATGTCTGTGTGTATGTGTGTGTGTATGTGTGTGTGTGTGTGGTCAAGGCCGGGTGTTAGTCGCATAACTCAAATACGAATTACCCGAAAATTTTGATATTTGGTATTTAACATTTGTATATACATTGGAAGAGCTCCTTAGATTTTGGTACAAATATCTTCATCGGAAGTGATATTTTTTGAAGATTGAAAAGGTTAATTGTCAAAATTGTATATAAATTTGGAAAAATATAGTATTTATATGTAATAAGAATAAGAGGAAAAGTTATTTGCAACTTACGTTATAAAAAAATTGACTTTATCTGGTAGCATTAAAGAACTGCAGTAAAATTTAAAAAATAAATTTATCAAATAAAACGTTGATATCTTGTAATCCATGATCGGTTGATTTTTGTTTCTGCGTAAAAAATATTGACAGGTGAGACGGGTGACAAGTTGGCATACTAACGCTATATAAGTCCTAATTAAGATATTAAATGTAGTAATTGAACGGAGGATGGCTTCAACAGAGCAGAGTTTTCCTGTGAATGAATCTTTTTATTTAGGTGTTGCAAATTTCTGTGTTTGAATATTTTAGATTTTTATTTGTATATTTTAAATGGGCACCGGATTTTACGTATACATTTTTGTTTAAAGTCTAGATATTATGGCATATGGCGGAAGGTTGTGTGATGGCCACGTCAGATTTTTTAAATTTATGAACTTAACAATTGTAGAAAAAATGTTTGTATTTCCAGCGCGAAATGTTTAAGTACGTTAGAAAAACTTATTTAACTCGGCAAGCCTCGTCAAATAAGTGACATTCTCACGCACAAAAAACATCAACTTGGTGTTTCTAATACAAAAATATCTAATATACGCCTTTAACAATAAAAAGGACATTAATAAAGCAAGTTTCATGATAATTATTGAAATTCATTACTTACATGAGTAAGTGATAATCCATTATTCACTTGTAATTTTATTGTTCATCATGTAATAAGATTTACTGTAAATTATAAAATTTCACATTAATTAATATAATATATAAGAATGATCAAAAACAGGCGTCGAAAAATACCTATCCAGTATTATTATAATTCACTAGCGTGGAATGGCTGTTTACAACACTCGCCTGTGAAATCTTTTTCGTATTTAAACTTCCACCGTAATGAGTAATAGCTAACATTACTGCTCATTAAATAATATAACTATAGATTCAATTAGATTAATTTGTAGTAAACCGTAATTTAATCAAAGTATTTCTTGCTCCGTCTTGGAATCATTTAAAGATAATTTAATTAAAATGATGCAAAAAGCATCCTACTTAAAATGAAAAACTCTGTCAATTTAATATTTCTTTAGATTGTTTTTTGCCTGAACGTATGATTAGCAATTACCATGAACATTGACTGCTGCTCTGAGTGAAATAATGAGTGAGATGAGCCTCTGACAGTGAAATACGGAGGCCAGTTTTTAATCACAGACGCAACAATTAATTTTTTGCCACAGTTTCAAGAAAATAAAACAAAGTTAACGATGCGTTTAGATCTAACAGAAAACTGCTGTTAGATAAAAAGGTTGTTAATTTCGGTTGTTAAGTTTATAAAGTTTACTACTGCATTCTGTCAATTAACAAACCAAGTTGATTGCATTACTTTATGGCATTCAGTTAAATACGATTAGTAAGTTTGTAGCCACATATGCGCTCGATTTTACACAAAGGATTAAAATTTACTTTAGTTGCTTGTTAAGCTCTTCTTATTGTTTAATTAAAATAGTCTGGTTTGCTATGAGGAGCATGTTTCAAATATGTTTTCTAACTAGTTACTAATTAAATATTTAGTACCCGTTTAATTAATTAAATTAAGTTTATCTAACAACACCTTCGGCAATATCAGATTTCTCTACCGAGAACACAAATTTGGTTTTACGTAGTTTGCTTTGTTATTAGGTTCCAAAGAGATCTAATTTAAAACACATCATCTTTTGCTCTTTTTTGCTGTTCTTTAGGAAAGGTGATTGCGAGGGATCAAACACTTACATTTTTATGTGCGATTTATATTTTATATAGATTAAAATATAAATCTATAATTTCCATTGCATAAACTAATAATATACTATTCTTGTAATGAATTGTAAAAAATATAAAGGATATATAAACAATTTATTGATTTGCACAGAAGATCTAATAAAATATCAGTACCAACTATCACTTACTATCAAAATAACAGCATTACAGTTTTTAAATAACGTCATTACACAATATTTAAAGAATAACAGGACTTTCAAAAAATTCCATGACGAATTAAGAATTGGAATACTTACGTAAAAAAATTGCAGTGTTTTTAAAAAAATCAAGAGTATAAATAAAGAAAAGTTAATAATATTGCGAAAAATTACTGAAAGTTTAAACAATTTTGTGAATTAAATAAATAATACATAAATATAACACAAAATTATAAAAATTAGAAATAGGTAACGAAATCTCATAAAATTTAAGGATTATTAAAGTAGCATGTTATGGATAATGGATATTATTTTTTATTGTATTTATAATATTTTCTAAATTTGGGTTAATTGTACAGTGCTGTACTTTTATTGAGATTTATTCCTGCTTCTTTTTTAAAATAGAAATAAAGAATTATGTAGAAAATTCAAATAGTTTCGGTACTAGATAATAAAAAATGATTGTAATTGTAATTGCAAAGCATTTTAGGAAATGAAAAAATTGAAATATTGGTATTTCAAAGAATTTATGAATTTATAGAATACAGAATTATTATTATAGAAATAGCAATTAATTGATCCTATATATGGGATATTACATTACATTAGTAGCAAGGAAAAACAGTTTTTACTGCTGAAACAAAGAAATACACGGCGTGCCGATCAGATGAGCTTGTCACCTCCTTAAAGCAGTGGAACAGTTACCTAGCGGGCATTACAACATTTTGCTTGTGACTTAGTTGTAAATCAAAATAAAAATTAAAAAATTATAACCTCTGTCATTCACACACAACTGTTCTGTCAACAATTGTCTTAAATGATTTCTCATAAGCCTTGGAAATATAACTGTGGCAACGTGAATCGTTTATGATGAACATATGAGTAGCTAGCTACTAACTTGTAAAATATTTACAAGTTAGCTGTCAACTTTACAAGTTAGTAACTTGTAAAGATTCATTTTAATTAATTACATGACGTTTAAAAGTGAGTAGCAAACTAAAATAAATTTCTGGTTAATTTCTTTAGATATACAGAATGTCAGACTATAGATTGATGGCTGTTTTACACTACGCTAAATATTGAACAAGAAATTGCGCAACAAAATGAACAATATATTGAGCAATAAAATGCTTTGTTTTTAATGAACTCTGTTTTATACCGAGACAATTTTATATACCTACCTACAATATTTAGTTTGTTATTCGCATATAATAATAATTTGACAGCCGCGCTTATCTATTATTCAGATAATTTACGAATCAATGCGATATTTCACAGAATTTGCTGTATGATACTACACAATTAAGATTGTTTCAACAATTGAACAAGATCTTGTTCAAGATTTAGTGTAATGTAAAACTAGTGACCTCTATTAATTATGGACCGGAAAGAAAACATCTGCCCGTGGCTCCAAAAACATCGTATGCAGCCCGCAACAATGCAGAGAGGTTGTCTCTTTCTAACCAACGAAAGTATTGCAATTGCCAAATTTCAGAGCATGCGCAGTTGCATACTTTAGAAAGAGACGGCATGTTAAAAAAGACAAGGAAGAACTCTCTCCCATGACAGTTCGCAGGAGCCAGCCCCTTATGTGTTGAAAGTATACGGCTTTCCCGTCCATAATTATTAGAGGTCACTGTGTAAAACGGGCTTTAGACTAGACAAATTAAAATATAGTTGATTAAGGTTTGAATGTGTGATCCGATGTTGTGTAACGTTACGTAATGCGCAAGTAAAAAGCAGTTTCTGTGTTTTGCATTAAGTTCAGATTCGTCGCTATCCGTTTGTCGAAATCTGGAGCTGAGTTTGGTCCGTGGGCTCGGATCAAGAATGTAAATCAATCAGAAGTGTGTTGTTTTTACACGGCGACTGGCTCTTAGCAGATAAGAGGGAAATATAAGGCCTTATTGTGCCGGCGCCGTGTTAAACACAGGAACATAAGTGCGCGGTATCGCAGTAACACAAGACAGAACAACCGCACGGGAAGATTACAAAGAAAGAGATTTGTACGAGCTGCGGTGTTATGTACGACCCACCAAACCCGCCAGCCGTATTCTCCGACGCTATACTGCCCACTTTCCAACCCTCACTATCTGAAGAAATAAAAACCGAATGGTTGAAAACTTCTGCTCGTGTTTCATGATTGTTTGTGGCGTACCGCAAGGATCTCAAGATCTGTTTCTGTTTTTAGGCCATGGTGCACACGAAACAGTGCCGTCCGGGGAAGGAAAAGTGCACTTTCATCCCCTGGAATTCGGATTATTATGAATTAATGACAAGATGAAATTCGAGTTCCATGTAAACATCAAACGGATATTAAATATCCTTTTGATTTTAAATTTTAATAGAAAAATAGTAGTCAGTAGCACATTATACTAAACCAAATGGACCAAGGGACAGTTTGAATTAGAAATTCTTTATTTCCAAGGCAATTCTTACCATGATTCTTTTTCTCAGGATTCAGAAGCATTAAATAATCCTCATAGAATCTCTGTGTGAACAGGGCTTTAGGCACGCTTCGCTGGTCGTAATTCTTAATCCATACATTCACATGACATAACTCAATTTTTATTAATTAATAATTTATTGTTTACGAGTTTTGCCACATTGTGCATTTTCGGATAGGACTTGCTTCGTTTACCACTAAATATTATTATAATAAAGTCGCATTTGGTACACAAATTATCTGTTGATACATTTGAAAAAAATAGGTAGGTACCTACTTAAAAATTTTAATTCGTAGCAGAATGGAGCACCTTATTATAATAAAGATAAGACATAGACTTCGTTGATTAATTTTTTGTTTCTCACAATCTGTAAATAATTTTGTACTTCATCCACCTTCTAGACAGTTGGGAACCGCGTCATTGTTAAATTCACTTCCCAGCTAGCTGAAAAAATTTTCCGGCAACTGAAATGTCACTTTTCAATCAATTTCACAAAATCAATATTAAAAATATCAATTTACTTAGCAACTCTGTCATAAATCTCAATTTTCTAGTGGGATAAACAAACAAAAAAAACTGTCAAAAATATTAATAACACTTATGTTTAAAATGCGCATATTATGAATCGGTTGGATTGTTAGTAAAACAGTATACAAACTTCGCGGGAAAGCTTTCGGTGTGTAATATACTATTATTTCACTATTGCATAACTTTTTGCCTGGCTCCCTTTTGGATAAAATTCGGAGGACGCCCATGTGTGGCACTCGAGAAGAGTTTAACATTATATGCTGATAATTTGTGATGAGTGGTTTTTGGGAAGGGAGACGACTGACTGTGTGTTTGGTTATTCTCGAGACAGCGGTGCTTTTAATTATCTGCTGGTGATAAGTAGCTCTAAGTATAGCCAAACAGAGAATTATTACAGGCTAGATGCTAGA
This sequence comes from Agonum fuliginosum, assembly GCA_947534325.1. Classification (NCBI taxonomy): domain Eukaryota; kingdom Metazoa; phylum Arthropoda; class Insecta; order Coleoptera; family Carabidae; genus Agonum; species Agonum fuliginosum. Next base: position 27,729,761 of record OX384041.1, read on the forward strand.
TCGAATGACAACAGAACAGAACTGCACTTTGTCAGGATTTCAGAATAGAAAGAACTAAAATAACCATTCCTAGAAATCACACTTTAAATTTTAAATACAAAACAGACCAATATGCACATGAGTAGTTGAGTAACATATTTAGAAACATGTGCAAATAAATACACACTGAACAAAATACAATATAATCTTTTGCAAAATAACAATAAATTGGAGAAAATCGTGAGGCGAAAATCGATACGTACGTACATAAAAATAATACCTGGCATTGTACGTATCCTTCTACTTTATTAACTATGTATTATAGAGTGATCATAAATTATTGACCGTCACGTGACTTGCAGAAGTCAGTTTTTTTATTAAAAAATATGTTCCGCGGAGAAAAGTTAGTACTCAGTGCTTGTCAAACCTGTACCATTATAATAAATTTGAGAGTTTATCTTGTTTTTTTGCCATTTGTAATAAGGTAGAAAGCAAGTGAAGAACACTATTATTAATTAATATTGTAATTTTTTGACATTTCAAGGTTAGGATGGTGATCATATTTTAGTAACAAAACACATCGAGGAAGCAAAAATAAAATCAGAACGATGTGGCACGGTCAATCGTTTATGATCACTCTATATAAGTATAATTATTTAATTATACAGTTTGTTTGGAAAAGACCTTTTTATCCTAAGATCCTACTGTTTTAATTTATGTTGCAGAGCAATCCAAATTCCACATAAATATCTGAGCTGATAAAAAACTCACTTTTGGTTTAAATATAGACAGAATTAATTGTCTAATAAATAATAATAACGTTTTCCTTAATCTTATCATAAATTCGTAAATCTGTCATTTACACTAATTATTCAGTCATTATTTGTAACCAATCTGTTATCTAAATCGTATCATAAATAAAAATTTCAATTTCCCTGTTCCTATAAAAGATGTCAGGTATATCCGTATATCACATTTCCCTGATGAATTTCAGTGAACAAGTAAACTGATTTATTTGAACTGATTGAAAGAGACCAAAGTAAGGTATATTAATTAGCGTTATTCCGGCAAGGTAGAGGTCTCGGTGGTCATGATTTTCGAACATTGTCATATTCATTTATGTACTAAACATTGATCGCAGCTCATCCTTACTTGTATATTAACTAAGTATTTGATTATGGTTGTAAATAGAAAGATTTGACGATTATTAGCCCGAACGAAGGAATTGAGATGAAATATTGGATTCAGGACTTAATGATAAAAATTAATAATACATTAATTTTTTATTGACGAATTGTTGTGACGTTTTAACCAGTTTTTTGTCATTTTCAAACGAATTCTTTTTACACATACATATATGTAAAAAATTTCGTTACCAAGCGTTTAGATCCTCGATGGTTTTAATTTTTCATCGACTCCACTTTCGTGGTTTTTTTACTAATTTTTGACTACCATCTAATTTAGTATTGTTCTTTGCCATATTTTGTTTGAAAATGACAAAAAAAACTGGTCGAAACATCAAAGCAATTCGTCAATAAAAAATTAATTTTTATCATTAAGCCCTAAATCCAATATTTGATCTCAATGATTGTAAATACTTTTCCAATTAAAATTAAATTTTAAAAACCACAAAAATATAATTACTCTTCGAAGATTGAAACAATTTTTTGTCAGTCTAAATAACGATGTCTCCTATCCTCCAAAATCATCGAACATCAAACCTCTCAATTACGGCTCTAATCAGTTTCGGAACAAACTAGAATCAGCTTGAAAGCCTGAGATTCTCATAGCCTGCTCGACCTAGACCATCATTCCACAATCCGCGCAATTATCATAATTAGTGAGACATCTCGAAGTCGTGAGCGTCGTCCGATCGTCCTGTCGTCTCCGCTGCTCTCGACCAAGTCGCTGATTGATCCTAGGAAGTGAAATTGTCTGTGAGTTATTGTTCCAGCTCACAATTAGACACATTCATGACTTTCTTCTGTTGCGGAATTCATTATCAGCAAATGAAGATGGATTTTGTCTGGACGACTTGTTGCATCCTTCCGTTTGCATCCAGGGAATGGTGCTCAGCAAGGGGTTGGATACACTAAATGTACATAAAACTTTTTATGCACGATCGTATCATAATTTGACAGTAAAGCTGGATTTATAACTGCGCACAGCGCATAGAAAATAATTTAGCACAACATAGCATATGAATTGGTCGTATGGAAATTGGTGCACCCATTTATAAGACGCACAGAGCATAGAAAATAATTTAGCACAGCACACGAATTATTTATTTACCATTTATACATTTATTATTTGTGTCAAAGTTCCTTGTCAATGTTATTTTTTGGATAAACACGGTTTTGAATTATTTTGTTGTCGATTATATTAAATAAATATTTCCAAAACACAGTAAGAAATACACAAAGCCTCCAAATCAAATGTCAAAACAGTTGTCATAAGCAGTCAACAATTTGTGTTTCTGTGCGATTTATAAAACCCCCGTGACGAAAATGCTGTGCGCTGTGCAATGTTGTGCTAAATTATTTTCTGTGCGCTGTGCGCAGTTATAAATCCACCTTAATACACGAATTTCTTTGACATAAACGTTACTTTATAGCCCACGGGTCACTTTATAGCGCAGTGTGCCATAAAGAAAAGTCAAATTAATGCAAACAAGTTTACCTGTCAATTGTAGCGCCGCTAAATTGATTAATTAATGTGTCTTGGAAAAGAAGAATTTCTAATTCATTAATAGCTCCAAAATCGTGAATTAATTTTCTTCCAAGATTCAGAAGCATGAAAGAATCTTCACATAATCCTTGTAGTCTAGTCAAATTATATCATATTTTGTCGTTTAGTGGAAACAAATTTATAGAAAGCTGGATTTTGGTATACACCTTCCCAGTACCTTTATCAAAAACTTATTAAAAGTCTCAATCGATTGGACTGGAGCTTCGTCCGCCATTTTGAAAAAATGGCCACCGTCTATTGTTTTTTATTTTTATTTCGTAAATGATTAATATTACGAAAAAACAGTTAATAACAAATTGAAGAGCAGAAAATTTGTCATCATATGAAAACGGCTGTAATTTTTTATGAATAAAAAGGTGGACTATTGTGTAAACAGGATATTATGTCATAATTTTGTCGACACAATGGCATAGAAATAAAATTTCAGTTAATCGTTAATCTATAGAGTTGAATGTGTTATGTGAAGAATAGTCGTTCTGACAACTCAGTTTTGAATCAATTTAGATACAAAAATCTCCCTGTCTGTTCACTTACAACCATGAGTATAGTTTGTACAGAAATATGTCGTCCTGACCCTCACAGCAGGCTTATTGTTAAAGATTTAAGCATATTTTAGCATTAATTATGTATTAAACTTGTAGCAAAGATCAAAGCCCTGGAATTCAGAATTCATTAGTAATAGTAATTAAAAAATGTCTAAAGCCTAGAGATTTATGAATTTTAAATTTTTCTCTCTACCCCTAGCGTCAAGTAATGCTACTCCTTGCTGTGTTCGGTATTCCGCTTTCCGCAAGCTTGGTAAGTCAAAGTGATAACGATATATTTCTGTACAAGCTATACTGAATAGTTGACGGCTGATGAATGCACACACAAAAGTAGTTCTATTTATCAATGACTCACAGTATGTGAGGCTGCCATACCCAAGTTGGGTAAAAGGCATGATTATATGGACCTCTTGTTGACTTCCTACTAGATAACTATAAATATCTAGAAAGTAAAGGATTAAAATAGGATTGTAAGTCCGAATAAGTAAGTACGGATGAATGAAGTCTCTAATTTAGTCTAGTTCTGGTGGTAGTTAACGAACAACGACGCAAACTTTCGTTCTGCTCGAGCCATCCATCAATATTTCGGCACGTTTGACTGTTTTTGAAGTCTTGTTATTCGTTCCGTGCTCGCTGGTTGCATGTTTTAGCATAACGGGTGTTCTCACAGACAAAGGAAACGAATAGGAAAATATTTTAATGAGACCACAGTTCAGCGAAATTCTAACTTGATGGTTGATGTATCCACTAAGCACTAACGACGATGAAAGATACATTACGGTAAGGTAATGGATTACCATGAATTTCAAACATTGAACATAAAAAACTCCGTTCATACCTGGATGACAGGATCAACATTTTCCCAACCATATATTTTTGTTCTTCAATAGAATGTCACTTCTTTTCTGTATCAAAATACAAAAACATCACGCTTTTTCCACTACGGACTAACTGAAAATATAAAATATTGCTACCTTACCTCCATCTATGAATAAATAGATGTTAGTGTTAAGTTTCAGAGGTTTAGAAGCAAATGTTTTTTTTTGAGCAAAATTAAGATTAACTTTTTCTAAATAATTTGGTATGCGAAATTTGTTGTGTATTTTTTGTTATAATAATATCAATATTATAATTTCGTTATCCATGTTAAATTTTAAAGTTATAGTAAGTGCTTTACTACTGCAATTTATTGAAAACAAAAAAAATCGTATGGGACGTTGTAACATATACATAGGGGATGTTTTTAACATGTCTCAATTGATCCTACTAAACCGAAAACTATTGATATTTTTTCTACAGATAGAGAAGGACTGAGTAAGTTGCGATGGTTAGGACAAGTGGAACTATTGTGAAATGAGACGTTTGCAAAGCGAATATATGCGGGTGAGATAATTGGTGAGCGATTGATTGGACATCCGGTGAGTAAATAGTTTGATGCAATTGATGGTTTGTTGGGATGCGAATGTTTCCAAGTGGGAAGAATAGGAGATTAATTATGTCGGATAATTGTTATAATATCTTATGTTTCAAAATGTAGGTACCTATATATTTATTTATTTGCTTTTGTTTCAATTGTACCCTATGTACCCATGAATCGGAATCAGTTGTAACTTGTTTCCAAGAACTGATTGTTTTTGTAACCTCAATGGAAAACAAATATTTATTTCAATAAACAATAAGTACTTCAATCATCTACGAGCAATTTTTACTTTGTAAAATAGATTTATAAAACTGGATAAAATAATCTTAAAGCTCGTACCAGTACGAAATTCTAGCAACACTTTTGCCAACTTTTTCTCCTGTTTCCAAAAAACAGATGCGAATCTCTGCTGATTGCTCGGTTCAGCGCACTCTAGTCACACTCGGTCTTCACTCTCATTGTCTCGATCAGTCGTTGGTGTTTTGTTTTTCCTGGCGGTGCGTGTCCGCGTCTTGCGAATGCTCGTCGCATCGAATGTGTCTCTGTCACATTTACATTAAATTCGCTCTTATAAATTTAGCACGACACAATTGAATTCTTGACAAGTCTGCCCAGTAATTGAATGAATATATAATTCAGCCATGTTAACCTGTGTTTGTTGCGGCTGAAACGCAGGACAATTATTGTAATTAGGAGGACAGGAGGATTAAGTAGCCACTTGGATGTTTAAATGTTTAAAGATCTGGTTAATGTAAAGGCGAATTAATACTAGCTACTTAAATTAGGCTGTTTAAATTGCGCACTGTTCATTTCGCTTGTCAGGCCATTTAAGACTTGTTGTGCCTTTGTTTTCTGAATTGTAATCAATTTTACTTACTACTATTATCCTCATTACATTACTGCAAACATACGTATCTATGACGCCTTTAACCTAACGTAATTGAATCAACCTCACAAAATGTGGGTCAAAATAATAGATTATGTATTATACCATGCGACTATGTTTGTTTTGTCTTTGTTTTCTGGATTTCAATAAATTTTACTCACAATCGGTTAATAATATGTGCGTTGCCAGCGGTTTCCAGCCTTCTAGACAGTCGAGAAGCGAGTCATTGTTTACTTCACTTTCCAGCTAGCAGGAAATATTTTTCCGGCTAGTTAAACGTCACTTTTCAATAAAATTTACAAAATCAATAAAAAGTTTCTCACGTTACTTAGCTATTCTGTCATAGATCTCTATTTTCAAGTAATCTAAACAAATTATAATAAACTGTTAAAATTAAAAATCAATATTTAAAACGCGCATATTATTAATTGATGGGATTGTGAGTAATATACTATTAATCAGATTTTTCTTTTTTTCATTACATAGGTACTTACTACTATAATATCTATTACTTACGCCTTTGACTCAACAAGGCAACACGTGACAGCCTCACATAATTGCGAATTATTAATATAAAAATATAATTTTCCATGTGTGAGGTTATTTTTGTGCGATACTGGATACCTGAGTTGTTAAAACCGTAGTCAGTTTCGTTATGCACGCACTCAGCTATCCACATTGAAAAACTAATTGTATAATTTGATTGTAATAATAAAAAGTAAAATCGAACAAAACTGTGAAATAATAATTAATGAAATACAATAATTTTAATATTATATACATATTGAATAAATTACGATCTGCATTTAATGCTAAATAAATTATGCATTATTAATATAATGCATAATGCATTTTGAAATATGGTAAAATAATCCAATTGGTTTTGCGAAAAATGTATTGATATTTAAATATTTCATATTGTTATTATTATATACGCCACTGATCAATAATAATAAATTAATATTGCTCAGATTAAAATAGGACAATTGTATATTTAGTTTGTATAAATTAACCTTTTATCAAATATTCATTGTATATAAATTTATATTTTTGATAACAATAAGGGCTGATTTTATTTGCATAACTTTCATTAAATAAATCAACTGTGACCAATCTTTAAGTATAACTAGCATTATCTGAAATTTTAAATTTATATGTCAAGGAACAAAATTCCGAAAACAGTTATTCACTATCGTGATTACTTTCTTAGATATGAGCCCTGAAAATTGTGATTTGGAAAGTGAAAACTCTGGACAATTCCGAAGGAAAGTGAGATATCGAAACGCGGTTTGCGGCATTATCTAGAAATTTTCAAAATATTTCCACGAATACAATTTTTACTTTTGAGTCTTATTTTAAATTTAAACATACCTATACGAGGCCGGATTTACAGGGAGGGAGGAGATTTCTTCGCTAAAATTTATAAAAATATCTTAATATTACGATCTTAAAATTAGTACTATTAGTAAAAATTACATTTTAATATTTTCACACATGAAAAGAGTGTTATTCACAACCGAAATTTCATTTAAAGGCATTTGACCTTGAATTCCAAAAAAATTTCGCCTAACAAAATTTGATATTGATATTAATTTTATTTGTAATTTTTAATTACATCGACAATCATTTGCCCCGTGGCCCCCACAACCTTAAATCCGGCCTTGTACCTATGTTGGATAAAGTTAGTGTAATTGCTTTAAATTCAGTGCTAATTTACCACTTATTAGGAATTGGAAATTTAAAATAAATATCTTGTTTGTTGGATTACTGGCTGCAATAGTTGTTAGAATAATTATACATTTGTTAAATTATTAAAATTTTGAAAATATCTTACCAGTTATATAGTTACATTCAATTTACATTAAATATTAAGTTAACAATTTACCTACATACTCAATTATAGTCAGTAGTCCAACGTAGTAGTAGTAGTAGTAGTATAGTAGTAGTCCAACGGACAAGGAATTTATTTCTCCAATTCCAATTTTCAATTTCGGCTTATTTAACATCTATAAAATTAAACACTGATTAATTTTCTCGGAAAAAAACCATTTAAAAGTTCCGTCTATTTCGAAATCGAATGAGTAAAATGTGATATAAAGTGGTAAATTTTTATTTGAAATGTATTACAATTTGATATTCGTGAAACAATTCACAATTGAAGTTGTGATACGGCGTGAAACTAAAGCAATTTATGTTTTATAGTTCTGGTTTATTGCTTCGGAAAACACCTTCAGAATAAAAATTGTAGTGTTTGAAATAATAACAAAATAATGAAATAGTCGCAATGCTCGCGATTCGTATCGATGCTATGCAGTTTCCGCGGAAGCACAAAAGTTTATTACGGTTTATTGCGTTACTTGAATCGGTTTCCAATAGCTTCTTAGTGAGTTATTTTCCGACAAACTTTCTCAAATAATAACTTTATTTGTTGCAACAGCGCCGGCTGCTGACTTGTATTTTACTTTGGTTTCTCAAACTTGAATTGTTAAATTTATTTCCTAACTTTGTTTTAATGCTACACAGAATTTTGTCAATAATTTGCAATTCATCAGGTTTATTATGGAAATCGCAATTCTTGCCAGGGGGCAGCATAATCTGGGAGAAATTTTATACTTTGTAAAATTGTTAAATTTTTATAGTAAAATAATTGTATATTACATTATATTATGTATGGAGACTGAGACGTAGTCGAGGTTTTCAATATTATCCGAAACCGGTTCAAAATGCTCATAACGTTCGTGATGTTTATAATATTTTTTGCCTGATCGATACAATAAAAATAAATTTGAAAGTAATGTTTATTTTTGCTTATGTATGTTTAGTTTGCAATTTGATGCTGTTGCCTTGGTTTCTGTTGTTGTTTAGTGCTTAACCGCCTTCTTCATGAGTTCTTACCGCCTTGTAAGATTGCTTCCCGCCTTATTCTGATTTGTAAACAAAATCTACTGCCTTAGAAATAGAGCCAGTAAACGCTAAAAATGACCGATCGTGCAAAAAACACTTTTTGTACACATTGAAACTCGGTTCACTTTGATCATCTGAAACTTTTACCTCAATCATCATTGCAGGGCCGCAGCCAGAAGAGGGTAGGCAGGGAAAACCTGTAAAATCTTTTAAAAATTAATAAAACTATTCTATTATTTATTTGCAAAATAAAATCGCTGTAATACGAATCTAATCCTGTTTTTACTTCCTTGTACGGAGTAATAAGGAAGTATTGTAATCGCGAAAATTTCGGTTTTCAGATTTTGATGGACATATCCGTTTTGACCTTTTCTGAATCCATTATGACTAGTTTCGTCGTGACGTCTGTACGTACGTCCGTACGGACGTATGTATGTCACATAACTCAAATACGGTTAGACGTAGAAAGTTGAAATTTTGTATTTAGGACTGTTATAGCATCTAGTTGTGCACCTCCTATTTTTGGTTTCAATCTATAAATCGGAAGTAGTACTTTTTTCAAATATTTCGATAATAGCTATTTATGTAACAAGTATATAATATAGGGTTTTATTGGCGAGACAGTTTAGGGGACGAGCGAGCGCAGCGAAGCGAGGCACATAAATGGGCGAGTCAATAAAACCCTATTATATACGTGTTGCATACAAGATTTTATGTTTGACTGCCCTATACGCAAGATTTTCTATTATCTATAATGACATTTACAAAATGACACATTTGACAAATGACAAATTAAAATTTAATCTCTAGCGAAGTGTGCCTTTTCTATTATTATTTCTATTATTTTATTTTACTAGTAAAATAAAGAAACTTTATTTTACTAGTATTATAAAGAGCTGCTTTATTGCTGCAAAATTATGTTATAAACAGTACTTTATAATGCAGTCGTACATAAATATTTTTAATTTGAGACAATTTTTTTTATTTTAAATGAAAGATTATGTGATTATTACCTACAATCGGTATTTTATAAATATTTTTGTATCTGGTATCATTTAAGAATAACTAAAGTATATATTTATAATTTAGTATTTCGGTATCTTGTAGTCCATGATCGATTAACATTTGTTACTACGTAAAATTTAAATGATTATGACATGACAGTGACAGTGGTAGTGACAATAGTAAAATATCGTTTATATCTTCTTCTGCAGTTTAAATAAAATGACTAAAATATATTTGTGAGTATAGTAGCAATAGTAGTAGTACTTATATATTAATATATTTGTATAATAATATAATTCTACATTTTAGTTATTAAGAAAAGTATGAACAGTTTAATAGGCGTACAAGGAAGTCATGTGGTGTCCACGTCAGATTTTTTAAATAAATTCTATACTTCGTTTGGTAAAATTTTCTTTGCGTCTGTGATCCGACAATTTATTTTTGCTCATGAAATGGATGAAAAACTTGCAGTATCACATCCTTTGAAAATTTTTCGCTTCAATTATAAAGCATTTGACCTTGAATATACATAACAGTGACAACTTATGGTATTATAAGTGATAAATTCTTTTATAACAAAATAATTTTTTGTCATTTAGAAATGAGAACAACAGCTATCGTAACTAAATTCAACCATTTTCACCGGACATTGAAAAACCGGCCCCTACTGTTGTCGTTTTCGAAGCGTGAACGAGTAGATTTCTTATTGGTTATTAAGCACATATAGAATGTAAAAAACAAATAAAAGTTTGGAAGGACATCGTCAACTTCTCGTGTACAAAACTCTTGGAGAACAATAGCTCCACAAAAACTAAGCATCGACATTGGGGCGCGCAAGTATGTCTGCGATCTTACGTGTTCTTCTCGCTACTCGTATCAGTCCTAAACTCTCCTTGGGGACCCCATCGCTACATCGTCGTTCCCGTTCGCTGTACGGATCATTCCCGCCTTCGTGCCATCCAGGAACACCACAGTGGCGGCGAAAGAGACCGAAATTTTAGGGATTTGCCAGAAATGAAGAAATAGTTATTTACGAACCAAATGAGGGAAGATTTTTATCCCACATATCGCATAAAAACAACGACAACTTGCCACTGATGACTACTTTGATTTTATTTTTTCAAAATAAATTTATAATTCATAGATTTGAACTAATTTAGTCAAAATTGAATAAAATATTGTATAAACCACGAGATACGAATGTTTTATCTCTCGAAGAAATTATCCCACTCGCTCTTCGGGCTCGGAGGCTAAACTTGTCTTGAATAAACATTCATGTATCTCACTTGGTGTATAATGATATCTCACGTGGTTTATACAATATTTTATTCAATTTTGACGAAATTATTTCAAATATATGAATAGGGTAGTTTACCATTTTTTTAAATTTTTTTATTGAAACTTCATGTTATTTGAAAGTGATTGAGAGTACTGATAAGCCTTAATTGTTCTTAATAAAGCTGTAATTAATTTTTAAAGTTTGTGTGACGTAGATGTACAACTGAAAATCTTCTCAAACAATGGGACTGGAATTAAAATGTACTCATATAAAATCAACTGTTTTTAAATGTTACAAAATATAAAATACAATTTGGTAGTTTCTTTATTACTGTATGTAAGAATACAAGTGAAAATATATTATTTAGATATATAATTTATTAATTTGCCTTCAAAAATTTGATCCTGAGTTTTAGTACCACTTATATGATTCGCAGACCTATGTCATTCAACATATCTTTCAATGGGAGTATTCGGGCAAATCTTATCAATTTTCATTACAGATTTAGCAAAAAACTATGATTTTATGCTAGCGCGCTAAACTGCACATATTTTACTACGAAATTCGGGCAAGGTACATTGGAATTATAAAAGAATTTAAATTAATTTTTGTTACTTCAATTAATGACATTGGTTGGAATGATAACGGATCCACGATATCTACGAAATATATTATAAAATGTCAAATTGGTTAAATATTTTGACAATAATTATATCGTTTGTCTGTCCCAATGTATTGTATTTATATTTTACGGCTAATATCGAAGACTCAACGAAGCAAAGTCCCTAACGTGTAACTTTATTTGGCAGAAATCGTTATAAATAAATTTAATTTCTTGTGATTAATTTTTAAAGTACATTACTTTACATGACAGTTCATAGATAAAGAAACACTACGTTGAACAAAGATAGACGACATACACGTTGCAATAATTCAGAATAGGATAGATGTGAGAGAGAGAGAGAGAGAGAGAGAGAACGCATTACTGTGACGTAGATGTACGATACGTAAAATCTCAAATATTTAAAGAACTATTAACTTTTTAGAAACTTTTTTCATGGCAATAACTTATTACTGGGGTCTCCTTTCTATATAATTGACTGGATTGCTAATTTGCTACTATGGTAAACTACCCTATTATAAATTAATTTTGACATAACAAAACAAAAATTAAAGTAGTCGTCAGTGACAAGTTGTCATTGTTTTTATGCATTTTTGACAAAATAATTAAATAAGAGTGATTTAAAAATGTGTTGAGTAATTTAAAAAGTTTTAATTCACTTGTGAATAAACAGTTGCTTAAAGTTGTTACTATGGAGTTAATAATAGCAGTTTAAAACGTCAAAATTGAATAAATATCTATTAAAGCAGTTAACACATTTTTAAATCACTCTGACGTTTTAATCTGTCATTATTTCCGCAAAAATGTATAAAAACAATGACAACTCGCTGACGACTACTTTAATTAGATTTTTTTGTTATATCAAATTAAATTTATAAAGCCTAGTGCACACGGAGAAACATTTTGACGTGTTTCCTGAAAAAAGTTTCCGGAAACTTAAAAGTTTTAACGGCGCCTATAAAAATGAAGCGTTTTCAGGAAACGTTGTGAAGTGCAACTAACTTCTTATTTGTCAAATCGTCAAATGTGACATGTGATCATAAATATATTTATTTATTTCAAAAAAAAAAATCTTAATTTTCTGGAAACTTTTTTCAGAAAACTTGTCAAAATGTTTCTCCGTGTGCACTGGGCATAATAATTCATGTAGGTATTTGAAATAAGAATAACTTCGCAAAATTGAATAAAATATTGTATAAACCACGTGTAATAAGAAAGTTTATTCACTAGAACAAATTATCTCACTCGCCCTTCGTTCTCTGGGGCGAAACTTTCTTCTTTTGATTAAAATAAAATAGTAGAGTATGAGAGGTCATGTTGTTGGCCACAACAGATTTTTAATAATTATTTTATTTCATTACAGTACCAATATTTGTTATACTTATTGCTTAATACTTCTACAAGTTATATTCTTTTAAAAAATTGTTTTCTATATAATATATAAGATATAATAACCCACAAACAAGTACCCCACAAATGAGTTTAAAATTCTGGTGTACCATAAAATGGAAAAGCGTCTTCGAAAATTTGATAACCTACATAAACAAATAATAGAGAATTCATTCCAGGGTATATCAGTGGTCGTCCATCCCATTTTCTGGTAACAACCACAAGTACGTGAAGAACGCATAGAATTAAAAATGCAAAACTTGATGTAGCGAGAGCAAAAGATAAAGACCAAAGTTTCTTGTTGATTGGGATAATTCCTCCATTCTCAGAGAAACCGCATAGCATTCCAGCAGCAAGGCCTGTAAGACTGGACCACACTAACCACCGTACAATTTTGCTTGATAATTCTCTGTATTTGTACATAATTCTTCCAGCATGCACACCCATATAAACAGTAAGAACATATGTTAGGGTACCGAGCAATCCAGTCTCATCAAATCTGACCCTGTTCCAATACATACTGCTTGTCAGACGAATATGTTTTCCAAAAATTAAGCGGTCAATGTATACTGCTGCGCCTCCTGGGCAATCTTCATTAGGAAAGTTTTTCCAACCTCCAGGTCCTAAATATCCCAATGATCAGCCAGGAACAGGGAGTAAAAACGTAATAAGAGTGTGCAAAGTCACCAGATTCAACACTACACGCCATTGACGCCGGGAGTTTTTCAAATCTTAAAGATTTGAAAAACTGCCGCCGTCAGTGGAGAGTAGTGTTGAGTTTGGTGACTTTGCACACTCTTATTACGTTCTTACTCCCTATTCCTGGCTGATCATTGGTATATTTAGGACCTGGAGGTTGGAAAAACTTTCCTAATGAAGATTGCCCAGGAGGCGCAGCAGTATACATAGGACCTGGCGGATGGGAAAACTATCCTAATGAAGATAAACAAGAGATTTTCAAATCTTTAAAACTAGAGATTTTACTTGATCTTGTATTTTCAGTAGATGAATCTTCAGAGTAAAATACTTCTAATAATGCTACAATTAAATATCAAACTCCAATTCGCTGTAGTTCGCCAGGTAACCGAAGTCTATTCACTCGATTAGAACCATGGAGTAAATTTACTCCAATACCAATCAGGATTAAAATGGTAGAACGTTTTATTATTTGTAAAATGATTTGACGACGAGGAATCGATGTACGACTTCGTAAGGATATCTTGATACAGAAGCCCACTATCCACAGCTTCCAAGGGAATACACATTCTTTAATATAAAGTCCGTCCCATGTCACTTTTTGAAAAAACCAGAAGTGATTTTCATCGCCAAAATTCGAAAAGATCATCAATACAATACAAAGTCCACGAAAAACGTCTATTGATCTAAGTCTGTTGAGATGCTCACGTTCTTGTGTCTTTTCTCCCCGCAAAGGCGAAGAACTGGCTTTTGATGTAAGTTTTAAGCGTAAATAACCAAAAAGACTATAACAGCAGCAACAAGAGCATAGGTACGTATCCCAAGAATCTGACTCTATAAGAAATATACCTGAACAATGACTTGGAGTAACTTTCCATCCATATATTGCATGTTTATCGAAACTGACATTTTCGCTGCAGGTTATATTATAAGGATTATAAGTCCTTATTTTTAAACTATAATTATACTTGGTAACAAATGGATATCTCAGTTGATCAGGTAAAAATTTCATTGAACCACAATAATTGTGGCATTCCAACTGAAAATTTTCATCAGTATAAATATCGAGACACGCTTGGTCATCAGATCTTTTTTGTATATCATCTACAATACAGCCATGATGATATTGATAATAGATAATAGCTTGGACTGCAGCATTTTGGATAAGTAGAAAATAATTCTGACACATTAATTTCAACAATATTTTGCTGCTTTGTTTTTTTGTGTGACGTCATATAAACAGCCTGCTGTACCTACTCATAGACGGAGAGCCAGCTGTGAAACTATACCTTTTAGTACAAGATCCCGCTTACATCCGACACCCCTCATCCTTTTTCCGATTGAAATATTTTTTTTTTACAATAAAATTTATAGGTAAACAAAATCTGGGGTGATTGACACCCCATATTCTGGCAAGGCTATTTTTAATAAAGAGTTATTTGATAAATTTTTTTCCCAGTTACGGCCATTCTTTTTCTCCATAAATTTAGTATCAATCGAAAGCAAAACACATATAGAAAATGCCGCAGGGTGATTGACTACCTTTTTCCTGGCAAGGATACCGGTCAACCAGGTGTAAACAGGTGAACTGGTATTAGTAATTTACCCTCATTCTTTTTCCTAATCAATTAAATATGGAAATGTAGATAATTTTATTGCTGAACCTTTGGTATGTGATTGACTTTTCAAATCGTGGCAAGGCTAAAGATTGCCACGATTTAAAGTTTCAATATGAAGAAGAGACCCGAGCCTGCTATTTTGAATTTATCAAGGTCCCTTGTTCACTATATTTTTGACACAAGTGTAGCGCCTTAAGGGGGTGCATCCGCGAAACAAAGACCATTTTCGCCTCTCGTAAGCGCCGCCCCTGTGTAGTGGCACCACCATCGCAACGTATTGGCTTTTAGAGCAAAGTGGATCCATTTCCTTTTAAATGTGCGCGACTCGAGAACACCGTCTCTGTTTGTCGCTCCGTTACGTGTCGTTGTCGTTTATGAATAAAACAAAGTATTCCCGCCCTAAAATGTCTGGTTTATGATATGAAAGTACCGCCACATACGACGGGGTATGCGCCGCGCTGTTGTGAACAAGAATGGCTTCAGCTCGAGCGTAAAAATGTTTTCTTGTTTCTAACATGGCAAATATTTTGCAAATGTTATGTCACTGTTTATAAAATGACAAATGGAGACATGAGTTTAAATCTCTTACTGCTGTTTTGCTTCTTTTACATTTTTAAGGTGGAAGGTGGATTTCTTTGAATAATACAGAAATCATTTACGCTTTTTTTCACAAAGTAGATGTGCGAAAGTAATAATTGTACCTATCTAACAATTATTTTGGTTCAATATATTATTTATATTGTGCTCAATTTGTGATTCTCGTTTTTTTGACAAACATCAATGTTGTATTAAAGAGACAGACAATTTTTAAGTAGGTATCGTGAAAATCTTTCCTTTCTTTCCCTTTCTTTAAAAAATTCCAAGGCCCAAGCGGCCCAATGAATTAAAGTGTTTTATAATCATGACTAAAACTAGTTTTTGCCACGACACATAACTTTGATAAAAATTAAGCTCAATTTCTGTTATTACTAATTAAACTTTTTAGACACAATAATACATACCTACACTTATTTCATTTTGTCACATATTATGATATGATAACGTACCTAAATCAGATTTAATTTTGATATAATATGTATTGGAGAAAGAAAGTCATATTCTATTTAAGTTATTACAGTCAATTCAATCAAACATTTTGTTGTACTTAATATGAAAATAACGCAGCTATTAATTAATAATAATAACATATGAGATTTTTAGGAAAATCTATGTCACTTAAAAAATAAATTTAATTTTATATACTTGAGCCCCAGAATTTTGTAACAAATTCTTGATTAAAATATCTTGTATGAGTGTACATTTTATTATACGTAATATGGAAATTTCGCAGCAATTAATTAATGACATATTGAGAATCTTAGGTACTTAAACTAAGAAGTCGTGAATCCTGGACATCTCTTCAAGATTCAATTGAAGACAACTCAGTATTTATCCAAAGTATCAAATTATTCGTATTTTAGCTTCTGAATAGCCAATCATTATTGTCAAGCAACCCAAACTAATATCCATTGCAATTTGATTTACAATTTCATCTCTTCCATTTCCCGGGTATTGTCTTGTGTTTGATCTTTATGCGTACGGCATTTCAGTGTCATGGCGCATTCCCACAAGCGTTTTTGCTCGCATTGAAGTTCGTGTTCAAGTTCAGGAACCGATCTACGAGGTCTAGGTAGACAGTAGGCGGGGGTCGAACCCGGACCGACGAGCCAGCCGCGCCACCAGGCAATATCACGTGCTTATGAGACCTCCGAAAAGAACAGTGTGCCGTGAACTTTGATCTCGCTTGTCGCTTTGCGGCCATATTGATTTTGTTTCTGTATCCTGTTCCTCTTTCCGATTGCCATCCTGGGCATCATATGAGGTTGGCCCTCTTCGTCCCGCCGCAGATGGGATTCGGCCGAAGGTAATTGTCACGAAAAAATTTCAACCGTATTGTATAGGGCCTTTCAATAGGAGTGATAGTTTTATCAATGAAGATTTCTCAGTTTCTGATATATATTTTATTTACTTCTAGGTGTCAAATTATTTAGTATGGTATGCAATTTCATGATGCAGCGTTTGACGCCTTTAGACCGGTTGGAAATAATAAAAATATATTACTAAAGTTCAAGCTCAGTTGTGGGTGCTCAACATTTATTCACCCCAGATTTGGGTCGCCGTCACCGTTACTATGCGCAGGCTATAAGACGTACTGTGATAAAGTATGAGTTAACATTACTAAGACAATAAGCCACCAAGAAGACAACGAAATGTTCGAAGTGAGGAAAATATCACAGCTGTAGCGGCCAGTGTAGCAGATGAGCCAAATTCGGCCAAATTGGAGCGATCTTGTGACCAGTGCCAACAAAGCCGTGATGGAGATTCGAACGATATCTTGTTCCGAACTGCATTGTCCAAGCTTCCAAATAAAGCAAAAACTAAATTGATATGTCAAACCGTTGACGTTTTATTTAAAATTAAAATCCTATCACTCTTAATGAAAGACCCTATTTATGAATCAAATCATTAAGTCTATGCCCTGTACCTGTAACTCTTGTAGTAGTTTGGAAAATAGGTAAACTGACTTAAAAGTGTAAGTTAGATTTAGCAAATAATCCAATTGACAAGAATCGTCCATGGAATATTTAAAAAATCTTATTCTTGTAATTTAAGTGATATTACGATAAAAATTTACATACTCAATACAAACATCTCAGATAATTACATGGGATACACAATTATTGCGATATTATTACTAAATTACTAACATTGGGATGTTGATAATGTTACTAAGGGCGGACATTAGCAATCGCTAGAATAATAATAGCATGTTAATGGGAAAATAACAAGCCGGGATGTTAACATTATTGAAATGTTCTGAAGGTTTTATTTTGTCAAGTGGGAATTTTTACAATCTCATTCTGATCATGAAAACATAAACATAGTAGCTATCAAGGATCAAATCAATTTTATGTAATGAGTTAACGATATTCAAAATGAACAGGTTCAAATAAGTGAGATCTGATTTATGTGGTAATCTATAGCGAATTCCACAATCTAGCTTTAGTGTAGACTTTTATGGAGTACATGCTACAGAGATGAAATATTTCATACCTTTTTGAATCTGCAAGATAGAAAAAGCGAACCAGATGCCTAAAGAAATATAATTGGCAACATGGTAAACAAAACGTCCATAAGGGTAGCATTGTCTATCCTTCAACACTGAACCTAGAGTGAGGAATTAGGAATAGAAAGTAAGTAAACCTGAACAATATCTCATTTCAGGGACGAGAACGTACTAAAAGTATCCACGTCCACGATCAAATCTCTCGGAACGAAATAACAGAACACCACCATATGAGCTTTCGTTTCTGCTCCTCTTTCTCTTTGCCTATCATTCTCTTTCGCTTTCCCGCGTGATGATATTACTTTTTATAGTTTAATACTGTTTGGAATTTCCTTTTCTAAACTTACGCTGCTCAGCCGTGCGCGAGAACAACACGTGACTGGAATTATAGATCGTCTCAGAGCTGCCGAATTTTTAAATATATTTCAAGTTTGCCTGCGGGGGCGAATAAAGTTACAAGGACGACTGACAACTTTAATTTCGAGTCATTCTACATGCGGAGTATGTGCCTTCAAAGACACGTGCTCCCTTTTTTACATTCTTTGTATTTCCGTTCTGTCAAAAGAATTTTAAGAGGAGGTAAAGGTTTCCAAATAACATATTTCCGAAAGGAAATATCACATGCGCATTAATTTTTTGAGTGTTTTTCCACAACATCTGAATTAGCTCGAGTGGTACAAGAGAGCTGATTACGTTGTTAAAATGCACGATAAAAAAATCGGGGATCATCAACTGAGTCGTGTATTAGCTTGGATAGATGAAAAACAGAAATATTCTCTCGACGTTCAAGCAAGCTTTTTACCTTGAAGAGGTTAAGCAAGGTCCCATAGATGATTGATCTATCAGGATATTTCTTATAAATTTTCAAGTACCTAAACATATTTTAGGAACTTCTTCTGTACCGACTCAATAAGATCCTGATGAACTTCATAATAAAGATTCCAAATTAGCGCACAATACTCTAATTTAGATCTCAAAGGAGTAATATCAGTGCTGGATTAACCAATAGGCAGTACTAGGCAGTTGCATAGGATCTCCGACTGACAGGGGCCCCGACGAATTGAAAAAAAAATTGAACTTTTTGATAAAAGTAATTAAACATATTAGACATTTTAGTTTTGCAGCCAAAAAAAATTGTATTAATTTTTGAGATATTTTTGGGCCCATAAATATAACTATCAAATTCAGTAAATATATCAAAATAACAAAAGCGAAAAGTAACAGTAAGTACATCTTGAATCGTGCAAATTCGTCATTTTTAACTATTGTACAAAAATTCATTATTTGTTTAACGTATACCTAGACCTTTTGGGGGGCCCCAAAAATAGCTCTTCGAATTTTCTTGACGATGATGATAACTGATAACGAATTGTTCTGCAGAACGTTCGTTTTCGCAGTTGAAACGAATCAAGGCTGCTCAAAGAGCTACTATGCGGCAGGAACGACATGATATGTTAAGTCTTCTTTGTATCGAATCTGATGTTTTAGAGAAAATAGATTTTAAGGACATCATTGATAAGTTCAGCGAATTGAAATGCAGGAAAAAGTTTTTTTTGTACTCATCACCTAGGAAATGACATATTAAACACCCAATTGACAATCGGAAATGTCAATTTCCCAGTGCAGTCAATCAGGAAAACTGCAAAGAACACTGGCTTTTCTAGACATTTCAGAGTAAAAACATCTTTAAAATAATAAAATTTAGTTTATGAAGTGTTACTTCCGGGAATTATAATTAGTGGACATCACCGAAAATCGCCAATATTTAAAAATAAAACTTGTGTGCAGCGCGCCATCTCTCGGTAGTAGTGAGTACAAAAAGCATCGTAACCTCAAATTTAATGACAAGACTACAACTACAACTTGAATGTATTTGATTATAGTTTTATTCGTTACAAAAAATATTGTACAAACCTCTTGCGGGAAGACACCATCTCAGCATTCGCGTAAATGAAACCCTCGCCCCGCTCGTGTTTCATAAAAATCGCTCATGTGGGATCTAAATCTTCCCGCATTTGGTTCGTAAATAACTATTCTGAATCTCGAAATTGATTAGCTAGTGTTATTTTTATTTGAGTTATAGATAAATTTTATTTACATTTTAGGGGAGAAGTAAAGCGGGAGAGGGGCCTCTCGTTTATAATTGTCTAGGGCCCCGTCGAATATTAATCCGTCACTGAGTAATATAGTGAGAAGATCGCTGTAATAAGCCCAGCTAAATTTTGAACTCATTTCCGACGAACCTCGGAATGGCAGCGTCTGTTGGTAGTAAAAACTCCCGACCCGTTCGGTTTGGGATATTTAACATTGTTTCTCATACGCTGCACGTAAGGGGTTAACATACGCGTGGTGAAGTGCGACCCGGTATGTCGGAGCGGCTCTGTAATTCGGCATTGTTGTGTTGTGCCTCGGCGGAGACCAGAAACGAGTAGAAAAAGTTGCAGTCGTGAGTGCAACTGCAGACGAGGTCTGTGCCATTGGGGACAAATCCCAGGAGGTTGGAGATGGCTGAATGAAGGCTATTGTGTCTACTATCGGATTCAGAACTATAGTCAGTTGGGTTTAAAGATGAATAACTTGGTAAAAATAAGCCAAAACATTTGAACAAAATCTTATACGAAAGTATGCATATTTCTACGTTATTGTGCACAGTTTCAAATTTTTAAATTTATTTGTGTAGAAATAACAACAATTTATAGCAAAAATGAGCTATTATTTCGACACATTTTTAGAAACTATTAATTTCAATGACGTCTACTGTCAATATACATCATCCAAAAAAATTCATATTTTGGTATAGGACAGTCAAGCTTTGTAAAGTTATTCTTTTAAATGTTTATATTTTGTTTATACAATACTCAAATAAGTGAACATGCAAGATCTTGGTTACTGGTAATCTTATAAAATTCAAATTCAGGTAACGATGCCTTATGTAATTTTAAAAAATAATTGTTAATCATTTGTATTCATAATTTTAACAAAATTAAAGTACCTAATAATTTTCAAATAAAAATAATAAACAAATCTTTCTTATAATTATATAAGGCATCGTTAACAAGAATTTGAATCATATAAGATTATACCAGTAAACAAGATCTTACATGTTCACTTATTTAATTATTATAAACAAAATAAAAGCACATAAATTATATTAATTAATTTATAAGAAAATATACAACCGTGCATAAAGTTGTACCACTTGCTTTTATGGCTCTTGACGTGTTTTTAGCCCTCGGCTAATGCTCGGGCTCAAAATAACGTCTCTAGCCATAAAAGCTTCCTTACACCCTTAATACATAAATAACTAATATATCACATCAAAGTTGCAGTTAATTAATTTTCAAAATTATTTTTTTTGTAGCTAATCTTATTTTCAGCAGAAATGCCACTTTATTAAAACATTATTGTTTTACATTATAATAATTTATTTAATAAATTTATCATCAATATATCAATTATTCAAACTTGGCATATCAATTACATTTTATTGATAAATTATACCCACTTACTGTAAATAATTTATAATTATTGGTACATTGATGACAAATAGCTAATAGTAAACAACACTCAATTCGTAATTTAGTGTAAATAACAATTTAAGACAAATGATTAATTTTTAAATTTATTCGCGACTTTTATAGTTAATCTGTTAATCATTCATAATTTCTTCGAGACAAGTTCTTCGATTATACGCCATGGGAATTCGCTTTGTTTCGTCAGCACATTTTGCTCTGCAAGTCTTGAGAGCTTGAGACAGTGAATTATTAGCGCTATAATATATTATGATATTTTATGTGCCTTGGCTTTTGATTAAAATTGCCGTTATAAGTGGACAATATTCCGCGTAATGTAGACGGAGTTTTTAACGCAGTTCTCTTTGTCCACAATGCTGGATTTTTTGCGTTCGGAACCAGAATATTATCGGAATTAAGTTTTCAATAGATGTATATATTTTTACGTGATTGTATTTCCGATTAACTTGTCGAACATAACCACAAATTGTGTCATGATTAAGTAGGTTGGTGGCTGTATGAAGTTTAGAATTTTCTTTGTAAGTTCTCGTAAAAACTGTAATAAATATTCTGCAAGTTTTTCAATAGTTGCTGCTTCGAAGATTCTGGTTTATTGCGTTTAATCTAAAGTTGATACGAGTTTGCAAGATATGTGAAACTGTTTTTTATTGTTTTGTTGGTAAGATACTACAGTTTCTCATGTGAGCAGAAAAAATTATGCCAGACATACATTGTTGGAAGTTTCACATACATCTTGCAATCCGTGCCAGTACCTCTACATTAATTATCTGACATAAATATGTATTTAGTGCATTGCCTAATACGAACTGAAATGAGATTAGCAGACAGCATTAAATTAGAGTACCTAAATATACTAAAGCCAGTTTTACATTACCCTAAATCTTGAAAAAGGTATTGTTCAATTGTTGAAACAATCTGAATTGTGTAGTATCATACAGCAAATTGTGTGAAATATCGCATTGTCTGAAAAAAAGCGCAGCTGTCAAATTATTATTTATACGAACTGCGCAGAATTACAAACTAAATATTGTAGGTAGGTATATAAAATTGTCTCAGTATAAAACAGAGTTCATTCAAAACAAAGAAATTTATTGCTCTAGATATTGTTTAATTTGTTGCACAATTTCTTGTTTAATATTTAGCGTAGTGTAAAACGGCCATTAGAGTACGGATAAGGATCCAAAATGGTATAGGTTTTGTTTTCAGTTGTAACTTTATTTCTGATGTTTAAAAATACACAGCTCTGTCAAGATGACATTAAAAATGAATAATTTTTTCTAAGACTGTTTAAACATTAAAATATTGATAGTAAATATAATCTACATAATTCAAAGAAATTAATTAAGGTTACCAGATCGCAATTATTTAGTTCCACAGGTAAATTATTGTACTTGTCATTTATGACAATATAAAAATTATTTTATAAAATAGTACCTAATCAAAGGGTAACATTAGGAAATAAAATGTAACTAAATATCAGTGTTGTAACTTATCTAGAGAATTTTATCTAGATAAATCATCTAGATAACATATTTTTATCTATTATCTTATCTAGATAAATTATTTATTAGTTATCTATTATCTTATCTAGATAAAATTACAAATTATCTTTATCTACTTTTTAAATATCATCTAGATAATAATTTTTGTAAAACTAGAATCAATTTTATCATTTCTAATTTTAATCGGATTCAAATGTAATCAAACTGTGCAAGCATTCAAAGCACCAGCTTGCAATACTGCCGGCTTTCCAGTTGGTACCGCTTATACTTTAGAACATTTTAGATAAAAACCACACAAATTTTTTTCTATTATCTATGAATTATCTAATAATTATCAAGATAATAATTATTTATCTTTTATCTATTATCTAGATAATTTATTCAATGATTATCTATTATCTTATTTAGATAAATAAAAAGTAAGTTATCTATATCTTTATCTAGATAAAAAATATTGTTATCTATTACAACACTGCTAAATATTGACATAAAAATATTATATTCTGAGAGTTAAGTAAGCTGAAAAACAAGTGCAAACACAATTTGAACTACCAATAGAAAATGACCAGTACCTTGTCCGTATACTCTTATAGCCATAGTTGCACCGCTTCCACTTAAATTTTAAGCATTCCTTAAATGAACAATATTGAATCAAAACCAAATTGTCAAACGTAGAATAACATTGCTGTCAGTAATTCGATTCGATATTTTTCAATTAAGTTGCATTTAAAATTTAAGTGGAGGCGGTGCAAATGGTCATTAGTCTTTATTTAGGTACTCTACATTAAAAATGACTCGCGTTTTTAAGTCTAAATTTATGTAAATAAACTTTGGATATAATTCTGAATTCTGAATAAACTAAGTTATAAATTCGTGTGTCGTCAAGATTTGCACGCCCCAAATTTATAAAATTATTGCAGTGTGAACTGCATGCGAAGAAATTAAGTCAGCCATATATTATTTCTAGAATTTAGTGTTATTAAAGTTATTTTAAAGCGTGCAAAGATCTCGATAAGAATAACCATGCTGGTAAAGTGCTAAAAATAAACTTCTGAGAATCATAATCACAATAAGAATAACGTTATAATTCCATGATTTTTATATTCACTCGTGAGTTGACAGATCTTTGTTCTTGCTCAGTCTCGGTGCAGCGGAGTTCGTGAACCTTGTAAATAATATATAATTCCACTTATATGACAAGTTTTTCTTGGGCCCGCGCAAGAACTATTGCCAAGAATGTTTTGTCAGACCTTCGAAGATCAACGTACACATAAAAATCTCGAGGTAGCTTTGTATTAATCGAAGCAGGTTTTCGTCAGAAACTCACTCTGCTCTGGAATAACCAATAAAACCGAGATAGTGACAAAAAGCGTATGAAAGTATCTAAATGCCATATGCTATCAATCAAGACCTGAAAGTATCTTGTAATGCAGAAGGGATGGACAAGGCAAAAAAGAGCGGCAGATTTGGTAAGATGCACCTGCCGGCATATGCCAGAAAATTTCGCCAAATTCTTGTCAATTATTATTCAGTTTTATAACATTTTAATCTATCATGGATCATCGAAATTTGTTCTCTTCTATTTATACAACATAGGAATATTTAGCGAAAGTTTATTGTTAGATGGGCTTAATGTTTGAATGAATGAGTTTTTGTTTTGTGGGTTGGTATAATCCTGTTTAAGAAATGTATGTGAGTGTGTTATGTACAATATACTTAAATTTTTTTACCGTAGCAGCTCGAAATTGGTATTGGCCAAACAAAACCTGAATCAAAAATTATTAGAATCCAGTACAGCTCCAATTCCAGTTTTATTGCGCAACAAACTGTACTATGGTGTACTCTCTACTAACAACCATGAGCGCCTGTGAGTTTAATGCTAGTAACCGCACACACAGTCAAGTATATAAACAACTGCCTTACAGTATGTTCTTCGTTCTTGTACGATCTATAACCTAACTAGGCAAAACGTACAATGCAAGTTAAACTTCGAAAAAATTAATGAATCAAAACACACACACACACAGATACCTATAACATAAGAAAGTGACATGAAGTAAAATTATTGTAGAAAGTAAAACAATTTTCCGTACTTAAGTCACATTGACATTGGATTTATCTGATGTTCAGTTTTGATTCTTTTTCTTTTCGCATTATCGATGTATACAATTAATTACAATAACATAATTTAATTGTAATATTAGATTACACAGTGATTAAGTCTGAACAAAAAATCCACAACTATGTATTGTTTTAAAAGCAGCATTACATAATAAGCTATGTCAACGCTAACTAATTCTCCGATTGAAATATTTCCTCGGCATCAGATTAAAATGCATCTTATTCAAAACAAAGCAATCCTCCTAAACAAATCAACTGAAACAATGAAACAAAAGCCGAAGTCAGTCTCAGGTAGCGATCGGCTATCAGGCTATCAATACAAACGAACAACGATTATTTCTAGATCGATCAACAATAGCAATTTCTGGTTTGCTTCCGTTTGACGGATGTTTATAGGAACCTGCGTGCGCGCATATACAGGGTGTCCTTTCAAAACTAAGACATAAGAAGACAAAGAATTGTGGTCCTCCGGAACTTATTCATATCTTTATAAGGGAATTTTATTAAGTAGGAATAGAAATTAGCCTATGTTGAAAAATTGAAATTTGTTAAATTTATATTGTCGTTTTCAACGTGTTTGCGATCACCTCAATTAATACATGGAAAGTTAGTCAAAGTAATTTTACAGTTAAATAGGAACAATAGAAGTGATCCCTTTTATGATTTTTCAACATTAAAGCCATGATATCCAGTAGCCAAAAGTTATACTACCTTGAAAATTAATTTCTTATTTATATACATATAGGTACTGTTTGAGACAAATTTTAATTTCATTGCTTTAGTAGATCATTTTGATACTTTACAGGCATTTATGGTAACTAAAGTAAATAAGTTATTACAGCGCTTAGACCTGTAATATTTTGCAAGCTCACAGAAGAGCTCATTGAAAGGACTTGTAAAATTTTACAGGCTCGTAAAAAAATTAACAGTAGTTTGCAGAACAATATAATTTTGCGTACCACTATTTGTCACATTTAAATACAAAAAAGTTATACAATTGTTATGCAGTATTTATTAGCGTTATTACATTAATGTAGTTAATAATAATTTTACAAACAGGAAAAAATTAAATTTGTAGGTACTTACCTACAGAATGTCTCATTTGCTTGGACTCATTTTTACTTCCTTGTACGGAGTAATAAGGAAGTATTGTAATCGCGAAAAATTTCGGTTTTCAGATTTTGATGGAAATATCCGTTTTGAACTTTTCTGAATCCATTATGACTAGTTTCGTCGTGACGTCTGTACGTACGTACGTACGTACGGACGGACGGACGTACGTATGTATGTCGCATAACTCAAATTCGGTTAGACGTTGAAATTTTGTATTTAGGACTGTTATAGCATCTAGTTGTGCACCTCCTATTTTTGGTTTCAATCTACAAACCGGAAGTAGTACTTTTTTCAAATATTTCGATAAATATTTAATTTAAGACAAATTTTTTTATTTTAAATGAAAGATTATGTGATTATTGCCAACAATCGGTGTTTTATAAATATTTTTGTATGTGGTATCATTTAGGATTAATTAAAAGTATATATTTATAATTTAGTATTTCGGTATCTTGTAGTCCATGATCGATTAACAATTGTTACTACGTAAAATTTAAATGATTATGACATGACAGTGACAGTGGCAGTGACAATAGTAAAATATCGTTTATATCTTCTTCTGCAGTTTAAATAAAATGACTAAAATATATTTGTCAGTATAGTAGCAGTAGTAGTAGTACTTATATACCTATTAATATATTTGTATAATATAATTCTACATTTTAGTATGAACAGTTTAATAGGCGTACAAGGAAGTCATGTGGTGTCCACGTCAGATTTTTTAATTTGCGAATTACAACAAAATTCTTTTTGATTCATGATCTGTGTATTCAATACTATATACACCCTTAAATTTTGTTACACAGGTTGGGTTACACTCTGTATATCTCTACCGATTACTCATATAAGACTACCACATTCAAGTTAGGTAAAAGGCGAGATAGATATGGCTGCACAATAATATATTGTAAATTTGACTATTCTACAACAACTAACAAGTGAACACCCCGTGTAAGAGCCTGCGCGCGCGCGCACATATGTTTAGATTACGGGCGATTAGAAGCGTGGTACAGTGTGGCGGAGGAGGCTTGGACCACACATCGCGAGGAGATTTATTCCTGGAGCTTCTGGGCTAGCGACGCTACCTGCATAAGAGATGCTGGAGATGCTGCAACACAAAGCCGACAGCCAGATATTGTTAGCGATTGGCAATTCGCAAACATCGAACACGAGAAACTATTATTATCATTACTTACTTATTACATGCTTTAGAAAACACACAATAATAGTATATTGAAGAACAAGTTTTATATGACATGGTTTTTTCGGACACGTCCAAATTTAGTAAAACGAGCCTTATAAAATGAGTTCTGTATACTATTTGGTGTCTTTTTAATATTAAAATTTAAATTAAACTGCCACAATATACACAAGTCGATTTGTGGAAAATGTGTGTAACGTTTTTGTTGCTTGTTGGTGACATTAATATTGGCATTTATGTAACTGTCACTGTCACTATAAAATATATATAATTAATGAACTATTCTAGGTAATTAGTGCGAACAATATAGAAAATTTTGAACTTATATGTTTTTTGTTACTATGTTAATTAATTTTATTGTATAAAAACTAATTAATTAAGCAAAACAGATTTGGAGGTTTTATACTGAAATTTGTACATTCTCAGGTTTGACGTTTGACAATTAAACTAAATGCCATCTGATACTACCTGTACCAATCTTCTAAAAAATATGTTGCGTGTCACAAAGTGAGCTTTGCCGACATTCAGTTGCGTTTCGCAAAATTAACTTTGTGAACGCCAAATAGAAGAAGTAACTTTCCATCCAAATACATTGCACTTTTTTTTCATCCTTAAAAAATCCAAATTTTGTATATTACCCAAATGGCAAATTCGATGGTAGGTACATAATTTCAAAAACCAAGCACGATACTGAACTGAAGTTAGCGACATTCCATTTCTCGTATTTAAAGAATTTTCAAAATTTTGAAAATTACAAAATATATCTGCCTTCTACGACCTCACCCCCATTTTTTCGGACGTCCTTAATAATATCCTATGATTCAATATATAAATAATTTGCACAATCTTATTGTCACTATATTCAAGTAAATTTTTTATTTACATGTAGTTTGACTATATTGAAGTTATATTTTTGTTTCTCTAATTACTCTTTATTATATACGCTTGTAATACTTATCAACCGACGCCAAAAAATATTTTCGTACTTTTTAGTTAATCTGACCATTAAATTTATTTTTAGTGCTTTAATCACCATTTTCAATTTTGATTGCATTGAGTTGAATCTAATTTGGTTTCATTCAATTTTTATTCTTGTATGCATTGTAATAATTTATCCGTTCATTGATTATCGCTATAAAAAGAAATAAAATAAAAAGTATTTTTACGTTTAATATAATCTATAAATATAATGTATAACGAAAAATTTACAAGAATATAGCTACAATAACAGCGTAAATTTTTTGTATATTTGTACATATTGGAACACAGCAGATGGTACGAATACATTTGGGGTTGGGGTAGATATACGTACGTACTTAATTTTGTCATACGTGGCAGGTTATTAGGTATAATAAGAGCCATGAATTTAGTGGTAAAAAATGAATTGTTCAATAGTAAGTTATTTATAAGTAGGTAACAGAAAAACAACGAGTAGTGTCAAAATTTTAAACACTACTAAATTTCTCTTGTTACATAGTCGTAGAATACCATATTATACGTACCGTACATAGATGCTTTGTAGTAAAATAAGACAATAAGAGTATTTTATCAGCTATAAATTTTATACAAAGAATTTTAAAAATCTAAGGTGGTAATAGTTCTTTAGCTTTTCTTCAGTGTTTGTAAATTGATTCAACTTACTTTTTGACTCACACCACCAAATCCGAAGGTAATATGAAATAAGATCTTATAATCCAGGAGCATACCTTTGACTTCCGCAGACTTTTTTCTGTATTTCTATTTTCGGTTTTATTTTGTTTGTGTTCCTTAACAAGAATTGTCAATAAAGGTAATCCAATTATGTTTTGGCAGAAAGGTTTAGGACGAAAATTTCTGGAGAAATGAATTTGATTACCAGTTTCCTGTTTCGGTTTGTTAGAAAAGAGAAATGTCAACACAGGTAATACAATTCTCAGGTAACGGTCAAATTTTATTACCGTGCAAAAAGGTTGAATTTACTCACGGCAGAACATGCGGTAGTAACTACAATTTAATAGCGTTGTAGGAAATCGAAAATTTCGCAGAACGCTAATGAATTCAAGTATTGTATTTCTTGTTTTGTTGGGTAGAACTATAAAGATTAGCAATTCATTTCCATATTTATACTTTCTTGCCTTGCACTGATTATCCATTCAGCTTTATTACGCATTTCTTTGTTAAGTGGCGTTTACAAGATACCAATTAGTCCGCCGTTAAATGCTTATCAGCATGCAGATATGTCGCTAACTGCTTTACCAACAATACAAACTCTCTTTAATATTTATAACACTAAACTATTTTATCTGACGATCTCTTTCATTTCATTAAACCATCAGGTTTTACCTTTACACTTACTACTTTTATAGCAAGAGAATTTCTTCGATTTAACACTAATACAATAGGTTGAATTAGTAGTCTTGTTCTATTAAAATAGTGCGTAGGAAAAAAGTAAAAAGCGCCGCAAGGGAAAATTTTTTGAGGTTCAAGGTCAAAGGCTGTTGCATTAAAAGTTAATTTTTTTCATAAGGGAAATAACAATATTTTACTCTGTTTGACTTCTAAAAATTAAAATTGATAATATATTTTAAAGAATTAATGAAATAAATGTTTTATCTTAGCATTTAGATAACAGTTGGAGGGGTGGGTGTCTACGCCTATAATACAAAACCAATGTTTTATAATATAATATTATTGGATATGTGAAGAGAAAAATGAAAAAATATAACCCTATTTGTATATCTTTTGGATGTTTAAGATTATTTAAAAAAGTGAAATGCGAACTACTAAAATAATTATGACAATTCAACTCATGTGTCATCTGTCAAAAATGGACCAATCAATTTTGAGGATTTATAAATTTTCCACCAATGGAAACGAATTTTTTCGACAATTTATCACTAGTGCTTGCAGCGACATAATTTTTCGACAATTTTCACTAGTGATCCAATCGACAATTTTAAACAATTGAATATATCATTATTAATCAAAATCCTATTGTTATAACTGTTGTAATGGAAGTGAAGCTATTTATAAATCATTTTCATAAAGAAAGAATACATTTTTATTCGGTGAATTGTCCTCCGAATACCATTCGTGTTCCAAGTTATGTAGACAATTTTTGTGCCTGCATCACTCATGATTATTACGCTTAAGAAAATAGCACTCGTGCTACGCACTCGTGCAATTTTCAATCAAGCGTAATAACCATTCGTGATACAGCAACAAAAATTGTCGACATAACTTGGAACACTAGTGGTATTATATATGAGAAAACATACCTAAGGAAAATGTGTCGCAGGCGGAAATTATTATACTATATTGATTGATAGATGACAAATTTTTAGATAAAACTTGAATTTTATAAAAATATTAACCATTAACATTATAAATTTATAAAAATATTAAACATTAACATTATAAATTTATAAAAACAAACAGAAATCAGTACATTCAGTACAGTACCTATGTAAAAAATCAGTACAAAATATATGTAAATTGTTTATCAGTACAAGGGTCTGAAAATCAGTACTGTACTGACAAAATCAGTACGAATGGTCACTCTAAATAATCTATTAAAATCGTTTGTTTCCAATTTTCATTCGTTAACATAAGTACCTACACGCCTTTTTTTACAAGTAACATTTCTGCAGACAAAGTGGTAGTTTATTTTTATTTACTTATTCTGTAGATATTCTGTAAAAATGAACAAAGGCAATTAAAGGTTACTATTCAATTTTATAGAATACAGAATAAGTAACCGGTTACATCCATTATAAACCAAGCTTAAGTTAGACAAATAGAAGTAGGAAATAGGAATTTAATTTTTCAACTTTTCTTGTTTTATTCGAAACGAAGTTGGTTAGTTATTGGCGATAACTTGTGAAACTTGTGGTTTAATTTTAGTTTGAGTGAACTTTTCCAGTTACAGATAAAAAGAATAAAATGTAGAAAAATACGACATTATTACCGAAATTATCTCCTAAATTTGCGGACTTCTGAAAAATAAAAGTCCTCGAAAATTACTCTACCCGCGCATTAAAAATAATCTCCGAAAATTGTCACGTTAGCAGGCGAAAATTATATGATTTCTCGAAAACAAACGAGTAGAAATAATCTTAAGGTGACCTATTTTTTGTTCTCGGCGTGGAGAATTTTGATTGTTCAAATCCTGAGCTCAATCAGCCAGTTAAATAGCCTCATTACTGGTGAGAGTGCCAACTGAAAATTGTTACCAGTTTTTACGGCAATATCTCATTTAGGCGAATATAAAACCCGCTCCGTCCGCCAGATAACGCGAGGAATGCCCCTTAGTGATAGTTATAATTAATGATAATTAAATATTATTGTTATATGACTGGTTTTTAAGCACCAACGTAAGGTTGCATACTTAATTTGATTTTTATTTCTTAATCGTTTGGGGAAATTTTATGGAATGGCGATGACTTATCTTATACTGCAGTTATGACACTTCATAACAATGCGAATCATTTTTTGGTTTTTGTTTTGGTGACAGCTGAAAAGATTTAATTATAAAAGAGCGCGTATTCGCGGGACCCTCGTTATTTCTGCGCAAATGCTCTAGATATTATTTTTATATCCGCCAAGTTTTTGCCGGAGGATATTGTCTGCGATTTTTCCTTCTTTAGAAAATATCTAGAATACGTTTTAAATATTGAATTCATATCTTGTTTTAAAGTTTATTATATTTTACATGAATTTGTTTGTTATTCCAGAAAATTTGTTCTGATAAAACAAAGGCAATAAATAAATAAAATCAGATATTCCAATTCACAAAATAAAATCCCCAAAACATTTCAAGAATGTAAAAATCCCGGCTTGTTACTTGCTATATTTGCCTATTAACATCTTATTAATATCCTATTGATTGCTAATGTCCACCCTTAGTAACATTATCTATTGGACATCTCAAGGTTAGTAATTTGGTAATAATATCCCAATTATGTGTCCTATGTAATTCTCTGAGATGTTTGTATTGAGTATGTAACAATTTATTATATAGATACTTAAGATGTAGCTAGACTTACGTTATATCACTGAAAGTACAAGGATAAGATGTTTTTAAATATCTCATGGACGATTCATTTCAAGTGGAATTTTATTTAAATTAAATAAATACTGACTGGCTTAAATATGGATTACTTTTATGAAATTAACCACATTCTTATATTCTACTTTTAAAAATCAATTTAAAATAAGTTAGACATTAGATGGAAAATCATAAGTTTAGATTTTATTAATAATAATAATAAAATTTTTGTTGAATATCTACTTTCGTATAGATTGTCGTTAATCAAGTAAATCTATACTTCACAACTTATGTACAATAAAAAATAGAGTAGGGAATTAAAAATAACTGGATACAATCATAAATGTTGTTCTGT
Organism: Agonum fuliginosum; assembly: GCA_947534325.1. Classification (NCBI taxonomy): domain Eukaryota; kingdom Metazoa; phylum Arthropoda; class Insecta; order Coleoptera; family Carabidae; genus Agonum; species Agonum fuliginosum. The sequence goes on from OX384041.1 coordinate 27,762,810, forward strand.
TTTAAATGAAATCTCCTCTGGGTACCTTTTGAATATTGCTTTGATATTTTCCGTTTTTCGTGTTATTTATTTCGTAATAAAACTTCCTCTGGGGAATGGCGGCAGTAATCAGAAGAATTTTTCCAATACGTCCCTGAAACTTCTTGCTGCCTCAAACCTTGTAACAAAGATGACCTCACAAACTACCCTCAGACCTCAGCACCAAGCAGCACTGAAGTCCCTAGTGGCGTAAATCAAATTACTGCAAACTTTCTTCGCTTTTTTCTCACACATACATCCACACGACATACACACAGATACGAGATACAACCCAACCCCCACACATTCGTTAACAGAAAAAATCCTACAAATAAAAATTCTACACTTGTCGCAAAATTAAATGCAAAACGAGCTATTAAAATTTTCATTTTTGTGTCTGTGATTTTGAATGGTATGTTCAACTCTATTTTAGGGAAATGGCATCATTAATTCATATTTTAAATAAAGGTAGGTATCTATATCTACTTGGAAAATTGAAGAATGTCTTGAGAGTACCAACGAACCACATAAAAATATTCTTGATTATTCATATCATCTGTCATCTGTCAAAAAATGACCAATAAAATGCATACTATTGAATTTTACAGGCAATCAAAATAAGTAGACTTACTCATTTTCGTAGCATGCCGGGCGGCCTAAAACCACGCCGCCTAAAACCCACGCGGCCTAAATCCACGCCGCCTAAAATCCATAACGTCTAATTTTACTCCCACCACAAAAGATGTTGACTATGAAAAACCACGCCGCCTAATTCCAACAACAACAATGTCCATTGCGCCTAATACCACAACGCCTAATCCCACGCGGCCTAATTCCACGCCGCCTAAAATCCATAACGTCTAATTTTACCCAAACACTATGTTCACGCCTTATAAACTCGTTCTATAACCTTCTTCGATAACAGTAGAAAGTTTTTTTACTTTGTACTACCGATATATTCTTCAAAATAAAAATAATTATATCTGCAATTTATAGTTTTATCTAAAATACAAAAATCATAATTTAAAATAATATGTAATATACCTGTTATTATAGCAGACTTTTAGAATGCAGTTATTAGCGCCATCTATTAGATTTATTTTCTACTGTTATCGAAGACGGTTACAGAACGAGTTTATAAGGCGTGAACATAGTGTTTGGGTAAAATTAGACGTTATGGATTTTAGGCGGCGTGGAATTAGGCGGCGTGGTATTAGACGTTATGGATTTTAGGTAGCGTGGAATTAGGCGTTGTGGTATTAGGCGTTACGGTATTAGGCGGCGTGGTTTTTCGTAGTCAATTTATATTGTGGTGGGGGTAAAATTAGACGTTATGGATTTTAGGCGGCGTGGATTTAGGCCGCGTAGGTTTTAGGCGGCGTGGTTTTAGGCCGTCCGGCATGCACTCATTATTTTGTATATTATATGTATATATGTAGCGATTACTTATATGTGAGGGTGTAAAATTTATGTTGAAAATAGGTGTGATAATAGCTATTTATGTAACAAGTAAGAAAACGAAGGTTGTTACCTTACGTATGTGAAATTATATTAAGGTTTTAAAAATCCTTTATAAAAAGTGTATCAAATCGAATTTTTTTGAAATAACTTCTGTATGTTTTAAAGAAATTAAGTAAAACAAAAATTATTCGAAAAAGGAAGCTTAACTACATGCTTATTGATTTTGAAATTTTTCTTGCCATTTATAGTGACCGATAAAAATAATATCAAATAATGACAAAAACGTCATTTTAAATTTTTTACTTCAAATTCCTAGGCCAAAGACAACAAAAAATATAGAAGTATTAAGACATCCTTTGTTAATACACTCATATTATGTAAAAGCATCATAACTCGTATTTCAATTATAATTAAAGTAAACGTGGAAGGCGTACACCTCTGTAACGCGGTAAAATTTTAGGGTAGACGTACACCTTAAATAAATTGTTTATGTAGAAATAGGTAGCATTTAAATTTTAGTCGGTTATACCAAACTAGCAAATCGATGGCTATCAATAATGTAGCCCATACACGTTTAGTTGTTTAGTAATCAAGATTTATTTATACAGTGTTAATAGCTGTTAGAATTGCAAAATAAATGCAATGAGTAAACACCGATATTAATAATGAATTGCACTAAAACGGTATAAATTAGCGCAATATGTTAAATCAAGTCAACATATAATTTATGTATGGGAACGATTTATTTTGCTGCTACAAATTGGAATACGATTATTGACCCTCAGTCGTCAGTAGCACAACTATCATCCATTTTAATACAGACGAACATGGAGTCCTTATCATCACTATTTTACTCACAGATTTATAAACAAATCAGAATAATTTTAAATGAATAAAATATATTTCTCATTGAAATTCCGGTGGCATTATGCCATAAAATAAGTTGATAGGTAAATTACTTATCAGTCTCTAAATGAAGATGTTTTCCATGTAATAATAATCATTACTCGCAACAAAGAAATATTTCATCGGTTGATTCATACTCCAAATTAGAAAGTTAATATCACTCCAAGTTTATCTAACATTCAATATAACTTCAGTAGCATGTAGATAAACTTATTTAAACTATAATCACATAACTTAACCATAAAAGTTGCGTCCGGACACATAACAATAAATACCAGTCATCACGGTCCATACAACTCATAGTTAAGTCCGAGACAGGTAGTCAAATCGTTTTTTATGTCTCCATTTCTCAAATTAGAAATGTTAATGCCACACCGATACATTACGGCTGTCGCGGCCGGCCTCGATCGTCAAACCGCTCTGGACGGTTCATTTTTCTATTATCTGTGAGATAAACCAACAAGGCTGGGCCCCAGTGCTTGGCCCCAATTACGAAACACTTTAGAGTCATCATTTCGTTGCTAGCGGTGACTCTGCTTCCGTAAGTAGAGGCAAGGCTTTGTTACCAAAGAAGAAATCGCTCGCTCACCTACAGGTCGCTAGATAGATTTTCCTCTTACAAAAGAGTGTGGAAACTATGAATTTGAACTGTTTTTATGGCGAGATTCTAAAATTTTGTATTTTCTTTCCTTCTTGTTACTCTGTGCTCATTATATTGTTCTTATTTTTCTGCATTATTTATTGTCATAACATAATTTTCTACATACATATCTTTTTCTACTTGCGTTTGGTTATAGACACTTTATTTCACCAATTTGCGTTTGGTTATGATTTTCTTTATTTCATGCAATGGTTTTTATTTCACTCTTTTTATTTAATAAAATATACACATATAAAACTACATTTACCTAAAAAAATTATAGACCACATTGTAAGGTAAAGAAACTTCAATATAAAATGGTTTTGAATCGCATATTTTATGCAGTTTTAATTAAGAAAAATTCGAATAAAAATGTCATTTATAGATAATCTAATTTGAATGGTTTTGTTTTATGTCAAAATTTATAAATGTCATTAAATGTCAAAATTTCAGAATAAAAAGTAGAAAAAATATTGTTTGCAACACGTAAGGAATCTCAGTAGCTTTTGTGTTATCAAGGGTTATTTATAGCGATTTTTTCAGATTTTAAAAATTTGGACATTGGAATATTTCAAATTAATGTTCTTAAGCCGTAAAAGAATTAAATTTCAGTTCTTGGATAACTTGGTTTCACTTAATTTTTTAGTCAAAAATTATAACGACGTTTCAGGTTTTCAATTTGAAGTTACATTAGGTGGAAAATAATTTAGTTAAAATTAACCATCGACTATAAAATTCAAACAAAGCCAAGTTATCCCAGAACCAGACATTTTTGTTTCTACCTTCCATTGGAATTTTTGACAAATATTTAGACCCTTATGTAATTTGACACGAGAAATTCAGAGGGAAGTTAATTTTTTGTAACTTGAAAATTAAAAAATATAAAATATTGTGAAGAAGGATAATAATGTCACTTTGATTACTATTATGCTTTTTTATTCATAATGTTGACGTTTCGGTTTTAAATTGAGACCTTACTCAGGACAACTAAAAAAAAACACAAAATATGGAATGTCTCAGCATACAGGCAACAATGTCGACATTATTTTCCTTCTTCAAATTCCAAATTCAGTCAAGAATTATTTCAATAAAATATTGTATATACTGATTTATACGAAATGCTAATTAAGGTGTGATAAACCAAATTTTATTTGGGATCTGGCAAATAGGTACGAATAATCGAGAACTATGCAAGATATCGAATTATTGAGGTTTTTGTAATATCATGAGGTCTAGTTGATCTAGAATCAATTTTGAGTAGCAGTCTTGCTATCGAAAGAAACAATTATATTTTTCAATTATAACTAACAACTCAAAACAATCAATTTGTATTTGAAGTGTTGTAACACAGTCTGCTCTGGTAATCATACAAAATATTAATTATCTTTTTCAATTGAGACCATACCACTGACCTATTCTTTCAATTGTCTCATTCCTCAGTAGCAACTGACTATCAGCTACAACAATCAATTCGGAGTGTCTGTTGTATTGTGTGAGGTTTGGTAGGCGAGGTAAAGTGACGGAATGTCATGGCCTGGTTGATTTATGCACGTGAGGTGGCGCCCAGGCCGGCACCTGCCGCTTGGCAGACCGCGGCCGATCCACGGAGATAACGTGTTAATTATGCATTGTGCCCAGATGTAGCACGGAGTGAGCCAAGAATTGGAATAGAAGTCGAGAGGGTATACTGTGTTGCAGAATGTGTAGGAAATTTTAGCGAAAGCCAGATGTCGTAAAGATGACTTTTTGAACTTAGACGATCCTCTACCGCGACAAAAAACTCCAAAAATATGGATTTCGGGCGCCACTCCACAGCGTTTATTGTTTTGTTAAATATTATAATCTAAAGATATTGTTAAAGTACAATCTAAAAAATGGTCGATGCGGAATTTGGCTTTAAAATCGAAATATGCTTATTTGAATTTTGACAATTTCAAAGATTCGATCGGTTATTTCACAGATCCAGCTTCATTGACAACATATTAAAATTTGAAGTTAATTCTCTCATAAATTAAAGCTGTACAGTGGCGCGCGAAAACCGTCTTTTTTACAAATATTGCAGTTTTTTTGCAAATATGGGTGCGAACATTATATTTTCCCCTTAAACATAAATTATTTGTTATTTTTATGTTTAACAAAACAATAAATGCTGTAGAATCGCGTGCGGAATCAATGTTTTTTACTGTTTTCTGCCATGGGTAGAGGGTCACCTTAAAGATCTGGTAGAATTCCAATAAGTGTACCTACTCTAGCAAGAGATCGAAAGATGACGTTAAAATTATTTATGGTTGTGGTTTCCTTTCATAAGTTTTTGCTATGAAATTAATGTATTCTGCTATAGAGTATAGAACTGTTTCTTCCAAGTACCCAACTATATGGATCACTGTGCGAAAAGAGAATAAGATAGGAATATTCTATTAATCCCATTTCGTATAATGGTCCATCTATCTTAAGCTAGGCATGCTAATGTTACTTTCGAATTTCCAAATCTAGTGCTTAGCTGGTTACTTGGAAGAAACCTTCAATACTTAAGAAAGGAATTCACAACCATAACATAATTTGAACGTCAATTTTCGTGCTCTTGCTAGACAAGATTTACATCTCATATGAAAATTCATGTTCTGAACCACTTCGTATCAGCCATCGGTACTACATCTTTGAATTGGATTTGATCAAACGAAAATTGCTTTGTTTTTCTAACTACTTTGGAACTCTACATCATCATAGATTATGCTTACATACATTCTTTACATTATTTTATTTTTACTTTGACTCCTGCCATAATGGAAGAGATTTAAAATAGGCTATTCTTCAATCTAATCCTCTGGTGTACCGTGTACGCCCTTGTTACAACCACCAGCTGGGGTTCGAAAGTTTTGAGGTTGCCAAGTTAATTCTATAAGTTGGAATAGCGTTGAGAGTAGATATATAGGCCCGAGTCAAGACGTGAAAACTAATTTTGGTAGTCATCTAATTTTTTCAAATTAAAATTGCTCAAAACGTTTAAATTATAAAAAAGCACTATTAGATATTTTATTTGTAACAATTATCAGATTCTGATAACATTTTAACGGTGTGCATGTGGCATAACTGGCAAATAAAATTGAACGAATATGTCTCAATGAAATTAAGTATGTAATTTGTAGGTATGTTATGTTTACACTAGTTAATAATTCAGGTTGTTGTATTATTCCTGCAAAAGTTTTAAATTCTTCTAAAGCAATGCATTTATAGAATGTGGAATAGCGTATAGCAAAGGTAAGTTTCACTTGTTTAAATATTTGTATTGTAGACGTTAGATAATAGAGAGCTACTGATCGTTGGTTTCACTATCTTCTATTTTGTTTTGGGAATACGAAGTTGAGTGGATCGAAATACCAGATAAAATATCATTGATCCTTTCTTTGCGCCTGTTACAAATGTTAAACAACCATTCCTTATCTCTAAATATGATCAAAAATCCAAGACAATGAAATGTTTATAAATCACACCACGACTTTTGTTTTCAGAAGCATACATAAACCGTACAATTTCTAGCGATAAAGTTAAAGAACAATAAGTCTTTAATTAATCATCTCTTGGTTATTTTCTTTTCATTGAATTTCGTTGCTCAAGTCAAGCTGCGATTTGCTGGATAGCAGGCATTTAACAATCGAAGATAAAACTAAACATGGGTTGTGTTTTTCATAAAGGGCGTATAGACTAAACAGCATGGAAACTACAAGTGCAAAACTTTGTTTGTTTGAAGTAAGCCTACTTGTTTCATAATCGAGATTACGTAGATTTAAAAGACCATATTTACGGAAGGCATATTTGAGATTATGAGTTTTCTGAAGTACATGGCAGGCAGTTACCGTATACAGTAGGCGATCGGTTATACAGGGTGTTGCTTGATATGCTGATTACGAATCAAAAAGAATTTGTTTTTAAATTGCAAAATTATTTTCCATGTTTCCCAGTCCAAAATTTTTCATTGCCACTTCCACTGGGTGGAATAATAAAAATAATTAAATTTCGTTTGTTATTTTACTAGTATTATGTAATTTAGGATGTGCATTACCTACTTCTATTGTTTGTATTTAATAGGAAAACGAATCCAGTGCAGTACAACAAAAAATGCTTTAGGTATTTTGGGCAAATTCCAGTTTATCTACCAAGGTACCAAGTAGATCTGTACAATGTACCTAATACTTTTGAGCTGTTCATATAATCAAATATAGAACCTCATGGTGTTAAATTTTGACTATTCACTATCACTCATGTAATATAAAAGTTTGGAAAATATAATTAATTCCTTGTTGTTTAGATTACTGGCTTTATTTTATAGCGAAATTATGTGAAATGCCACGTTTCGACCAGAGTCTTGGCCATTTTCAAGCTACAATTATGATATGAAAATAATTTTGTTATAAATATAGTAGAGTCCGCCCAAAATAGGAAAGGACACATGGCCGCTACTGCGCATGTACTATCCAACCTAAAAATATTATCTGCAAAACATGATGTGCATGTTATACCCATATTTGGGAGAATTTAATTCTGGTTCTTTCTCCATTTCATAAACATACAAAATATAAACATCAAAAACATAACCTTAAATTTTATAAATGTTCTAATGTTCTATACTACTTCATAATACCCCTCCATTTTCGACTTGGACTCGCCCAAACGAAAATTGGTTTATGCGCAAGTCCTTTCCTATTTTGGGCGCACTCTAATAGAGTATGCACATAACCGTGAGCCTATTGTATTTTATAAAAAAATTCTAGTATTGTAGTATTATATTGTACAAATATAAGTATCCCATTTAAAATTTGGTATAAAAATACAGGAAAATATGGTAAAATTGAGTAAGCTTTTTTAAAAAAGAAGAAAACGTAATCGGAGGCAAGTATACGCTTAGATACTAAAAATATTTTAAAATTGACAAGACATACCTAAACATTTTTATATATTTACTAGAATTGAAATTAGTACGTATATATACTTATTTTGAAATGAATATGTGGACACTTACTTTATTTGAACTAGGTAACGAGTAGGACAAAAGAAATCCACTTACCACCTGAAAAAAAGAAAAAAATTATATTAGTACCTAATACATATAATAATTAACTGTCACAAAATATACTTTTCAACTTTATAATCAATAATAATTATAGGACTCAAAGTGCCAAATCTTAAACTAAAAATTAATTTCTTATTTATTTTCTAAATATTTTGCGTTTGTAATTGATATTTTGTACTCTTTATAGCACTAGCTATAATAATTATTTTCCGCAAATTAATTTGCATCAAAGTTGCATAACGCCTAATAAGAAACAGTAATAGCAATTTAATTATGAATATAAATTGTATAATTAAATTATCCTACATGTTAATACCCACAATCCACATATTGTAAACATTTTATATACAATTCATCTAAATCTAAACAGTAGCAACACTGTTCTAACCTACGTGAATCATAGTAATATAATGCATTAGTATTTATGAACATTCACCTACTCTACTGCTACTAGGATACGCTCTTGTCATATTTTTTATGTCGCAATAAAGCTATAAATGTAATGTCTCTTAAGTCATATAAATAACAGGTATTCAAATATCTATTAAGCTACTAACATATGACCTTTTTATATCTACTCCGGTAGTAGGTACTTTATGAGATGATATACAACGTCATTAAAACACTGTTTTGTGTGTCACAAAATAGCACCTTTTACTAATTTTGCAATGTTGCTAGTTCCATAAGTTATCTAGTTTTTAAAGAATTATTCATAGAAGAATTTCTTAAGAAAATATATTTTTAAACCAAAATTTCTGAATTAATACTAGTAGCCATGTCATAATGACAAAATTATAAGCCTCAATTTGAGGACCATAATAGCGTTCATTATAGGCCAAGGTCCATAATTAATCCAGTATGGTACTCATACTCAGTACCATAATAAGAAAGTTTCAAAAATAGCATACCTGATTTTTTTAAATATAATTTTTTTTGATCAATACCTAATAGGTAATTTATTTTACTATTTACGCAAGCAGATAAAATTTTGTATATGCACTACGGATCGAAACAAATCATTATGGTACATGTCATGTTATCAAAGTAGGCTTCACCTCGTCTGATAATCTTCACGACTAGTACCATAATAATTAACGTTACGATTCTTAACATAAATAACTATTGTTTGATCTTAGTTCAGTATAGGTTTGTTTATTAATAATTAAGAAGGGAGAAAATAAAATCTTAAAATTTTGTAGATTCTTGAGTCGAAAAGGATGTTGATAGGTAGAATTTAATTAACAAATTCAAATTTATTGGATAACATTGCTCGGTTTTTATAAACGGTTTAAATATTTTACAATGTTTCGATCATGGTTATGATCCTCCTCAAGTCAACTAAATATAAGCCTTTTTTGTAAATACCTATACATAATATTTAGGTTTCATAGTTCAGTAGTTGACCTAAGGATGATCATAACCGTGATCGAAACATTGTCAATAATTTAAATAATAAATTAAAACCGAGCCATGTTAGCCAATAAATTTGAATTTCTTATTTAAATTTCACAATTTCCAATACTTTTTTTTCAACTGCATTTTTTCCAATACTTTTTTGCCAATAGCATATTTTTCAATATTCATTTATTCGAATTTAACCTAAACCTATTATTATTGTAAAAATTGTGTCATTTGAAAAATACATTGTAAAAAGTGACTTCCTCTTCCTACCAAATTCTATGATACTTCTTAAAAATATGTTACTATTTCTAATTATTATGCTTCGCAAATCAAGGAATTGCCAATGAAAAGTAAAATTTATATAAAAATCTGTATTTATATTTTACCGGCTACTTTAATAGATTATTATATTCCTCATATCCCCATAATAAAGAAGCTGATAAGTGAATTCAGTTTAAATCTAAATCTTCCATTGTGTGACTCTGAATATAATAATTTCCAGTTCCAGTTAATAATAATACGGCACTCTTTACGCATTTTCCACACAAAAGATATCATTGAGTGAACCTCCCCTCTAATCCAACCTTAAGCTTCTCCGGAGTTAAAATACATACTTATCACGTAAAATAATGACCTAAAAACCGAAACGTAAGTACAGTAATTTCGAAGGGTGAGTCCTTCCACTTTCCACTCCCTCTTTCTTCTACTTGTTCCCTGTTGGAAGACATGTTAATTTGGGTGGAGGAATATGGTATAATAAAGTAGCTTGACACAATGAAAATGGTTGAACAAGAATTCCCAGCATTACATCCTTGGTTGGGGTTAGGCGGTTACAGACGAGGTTACAGGCTATTATACGCACAGGTTCTAGACGCGCGAGGCGTAGAGCTCGTGGTATTGTCCGTGTTACCAGCGGCGAATATGTTCATGGCAAATGAGAACACTTCATTATTGGCTGGATGCTGGTGCTGGCTTCAATAGTGAACACCGACAGCGGTGAATGCAAGAGATGGAGACGGTGAAGGGTTGTAGTAGTAGCTTGTTAGTTTCTATATCGTTTGTATGAAATGTACATTTTATACTCATGATTAAACAATTAAAATAATTGTTTGTTGATATATTTTTTAAAATATTTATGATAAAGACGTTAATAGTTATTTATCTGTAAAGACGGATTGTTTTATGAATGTGAAATATTATGTTATGCTAGGCGAGAAAAATAACCACGTGAGTAATAGAACATATTTATACAGACAGAATATTTTTTTTGCTACTCCTGGTATTAAAACATCATTTACGCTAAGTAACATTTTAAACACACCTCCACAAGCCGTAGCTTTGGCCGTTTTTTAGTCACGGGCTGAACGTAGCAACTGACATATTAAGCACGTGGTAAAGTTGTCGCCAATATTGGACATTTAATTTTTGTGAAAAACTGAGTGAAATTAATGACTTACTCCAATCATTGTCAAATTTTGTAGCTGTATTATCATTATGATTTAACCGAAAATGTTCAAATTATTTTTTATGAAATTAGTAGAAAAAGTATAGTATGTGACTCGTTTATAAACTCTTTAGATATCCGTTTTTTATACACTCGCTGCTCTCGTTCCTATAAAACTCGTGACTAAATTGACGTTTATAAAACTTGATACATAATATACTATTATGAACTCTAGGGTAAGTATATGAAAATGTATATTTTATATTAATGATTCAGCAACTAAAGAAACGATTTGTTAATTTTTTAAAAATATTTAATAAAAGGATTTCCAGCGATCTTTTGTCAATAATTTTTTTCCAATATCCACTTTTTCCGCGAATTCTATTTTCCATTTAAATATTTTCCGCGAGTTTTTTTTTCCAATATTCATTTATTCCAATTTAAAATAACCTAACCTAAATTAAATAATAATTTTATTGGAAAAAATGTCCCATTGGAAAAATACATTATTGGAAAACATTATCATTGGAAAAATGCATTATTGGAAAAAATTATCTTTGAAAAAACGGACTGAAAAAACAGATTGGAAAAAATGTATTGGAAAATGTGTCTCCTTACCAATAAAAGAATGCTGCAATACAAACATAGACACTTTTACCTACTAAGCACATTGACCATACCGTAAAAAAAAATTGATTTAATTTTGTCAAGTAACATCATGAACTTCCACCAAAAGTCGCAATTTTGCCACTGAATGTTTTCTTTTAAACTATAGTTTTACACGTTTTAAAAGCTTATTAATGTTCAATAAATAAATAATGAAATGCACTATCATAGTAGTGATACTAAAATGTTTACGTCATGTAGGTACACTACTCATATTTTTTTGGTTTTGTCTTATAATCAATACATCAAATTATATAACTCATTCCAGTTTCGTGCAAAGGTATAGAAAACATCCTGTATAGTATGTATCAGGTGTTTTTGTAGTGGATTGTGACCTCATTGGCCAAAGTGAGAATCAATTTCATGTGGAAAAATCGTAAAATTATTTCGAATATTTGTATTCTTTATGTAGTACCTATACGTGATATATTTTTATTTCAGTTTAAAATTCAAAACTTTATAATATTCCAAGTCTTGTAAAAAGAATGGAAATGGTTTTTAAATGAGGAACTTTAAATGAGAAGCAAAGTTTAGTAATTTTTCCCTGGACTGTACTTTAGAAGAAAGAATAGGAAAGCGATGCATCGAAGTAGACTTGTGTTCTTTGGTTTGCACTCGGTGTAAAGTAACGGATTGGGTAATTTGTTAACCCTTAACTGGGTCGACGGGTTCTTTAAAACTTTGCGATAGTTTTTCTTCGCTTCACTGATGTTCCATGCTCTCAACCTCTGATAATTTTTTTGCTTTACAAGGAAACGAGAAGAAGTTGTTTGTTCGAAAACCTAACAACAAAGTTGGAAACTACAACTGTAGCGGATTTTTTCAGCGTTAAATGTTATCGTATTAAATGCAAATTTGCGCAGAGCACGGAAAAATTTACGTTAAAATTATTTATGGCTGTATCAGGGAAATCTGGCACTGAAATATATGGACTTTAAATGCAAAATACATTTGTCTAGATTAAAATAAATATGTATAAACTGTATGAATTTATACTCCTGCTAAACATTTAAATTACTGGAGTAATATATCGGCGCCTTTCTAGAAATAAGTAATTTATTTACTTTTCCAGCGCACACTCATTTATCTTCAAATATAGAGATGAATTACGACATTTTTTCGCAAATCGTATACTGTGAAATTAATTTTCATAAATTAATACAAATAAATAAATATCGTATATCATGAGGTTTTCCAGTTCCCTACAGATTATGTGTACCTACCTACCAAATGGGACCTGGAAAATACATTTCACGCTACGTTTCAATCGAGAATTATTATGTTACCAGCAAAGATATACTTTATTTTTTAAAAAGAACACTTTGTTTTACAATATTTTGTTAAACGATGTTATAATAAAACTCACTTCTAAACAGTGTCTAACATACAGTGAATTTATTTTAACGTGAAACATGGAATAATATCATATCCATGGGTACGAATTTGACAGCAATGTATTTGAGCGTTCTTTTTAAAATGAAACATAGGGAATCAATTTGAATTTGTTAATTTGTGTCACACTGCTATGCTACTGAAAATACTCGTACAATGTATATTTAGAATAACTAAATTTCAAGTTGGAAACGTCCCATGTAACCATCACAGCTACTCAAATATCTTATGTTGTTCAAGAATAATTCAGTTAAATTCGTTAGGTACCTACTATGGATATAAAAAATCTCATATTTAACGTTAAAATAAATTCACTGAATCAGTTTTAAATGTACACTGCAACGTAAAAAAAACCGGCTACCCTGAAATCTTGAAAAAAACGTGAAATTTAAAACCGCTGTAACATTGAGACATTTTGAGTCCTTTGAAGCTTAAAGTGTTGTCTCAAGGGACTCAAAATTTCAAGTGATTTGGATAAACTGTCTCAAAATTACAGCGGTTTGAAATTTCTCGTTTTTTTCAAGTTTTCAGGGTGGGCAGTTTTTTTTACGTTGCAGTATATATATATATATATATATATATATATATATATATATCTAGCATTGTATAATATAACACAATAATGATAAAAATATGGAAAATAACAGAATTTGATATAATTCTCTTTTCCAAAAAACGCATGTCAAAACAAATGATTTTCCTATTCAATTATAAATGTGAGAGTTGTCATATGCACCAGTGGAAAAAATTTCAAGCATATTACATATTTCAAATAAAATGCATTGAACTACATTGCTTTTAGCAACATTATGTTATTATTTATTACTGATATGTTAAAAATATTTATGACATCAAATTCGACGATATTCAAAATTTTCTCAAATGTGTCGACTGATCGATTTCGCTTTTACATTATATACAGGATGTACCATAACTTGAGGTACATATTGTAATGGTATATAGTAAACGTACTGATTCCGAAACAAAAAGATTTTTTCGAAATTCCTGTTAATAAGAGTAGTTTACTTCAGAAAGTACAGATAAATTGAGAAATTCGCTTAGATTGTAAAAACATTTTTCTATTAAAAATAATTTAAGACTCGTTTGAAAGAATCCAGGAGTAGTTTTAGATTTGATATCTTGAGGACGTTTGTAATCTGTATATAGAAGTAACGAAAAAACGATTCCACATCATATTTTAGGAGTGGCAAATAAAAACTATGAAATACAATTATGCGAGAGTTACAAGTTACAATGCTATGCCGAATTGCTTACAATTACGCCAGATTGCAATTCACATAATTTACAATGGCACTTTCTGTTTCAGTACCTAATGATAACATTCTGAACAAACATACACAGGTAAACGAAAACGGTACATAAATGCAATCTTATCTCAACTTTGCAATTACAAAACCAGTTGAAATAAGAATAAATCACGGCAGAAAGTGAGAGTGCGATGTTTTGTTATCTGAATAAAATGTACTCCCCTCATCTCGTAATATACGAACTCGCACAGTCGAATAATACACGTAGCTGCGCATATTTCAGAAAAGCCATCAAGAGAAGAAGACTGTTATCTACCACGTTCAGGCCCTCACAACGCGCTATTCTTAATAACAGAGCTTATTGCCTTCGAGTCTATTGTGCGCATTTTAACAAAACTCGAATACATTCTGACAATTTTAAGACGACTCTTTAACTATTCGCGCAGAGTAATGGCATTGCGATAAAGAATAAGAGCAAGAACGAACAACGAAGAAGAAGAAGATTCGGAGTTGTTTTCGAAAGCGAAAGCGCCATCAGTCTCAGATAGTGACAATGGCGTTTTGTCAGGGATGAAATCTTTTAATTACGCGGATTTATGTTTTACAATATAACTTTATTCAAAATTAATGTCTGCTGATGGAACTCAGTAAGAATAACGATCGAAATACAATCCTGAATATTTTTTCAGAAACTCAATTGCGAATTATAATATTAGTTTTTTTAACGACAAATAAATTAATCATGATTACTGGAATCATTTTTTTAAAGCAGCGGTCGGAAAATGTTTTCAGACTGTCACTATTAGCAACAGTCTGCAAAGGAGTACCTAACAAAGTGAAGTCTAAAAAGCCTACTTTTATTACCGACCGAAGAAAAAATATTTGTCTATTCATAATTTTGTTTCTATACGACTGTTATAGTATGTTATCATTCTTACATCATTTTCAATTATGGAATGGTTACATTCCGTCACTAGTGATGGAATGAAATGTACTAATTTATAAATTATAATAATTTAACTTTATTCTATGTTCTTGGTTGGAGGGTAGCTTTAAAATAAGTTTAGATTTACTAGTTTATTAATTTTATGTAGAATATTATTTTATAAATGCATAAATTTCTATTTACTACTTTTAGGTTATGTTTTTTAAAGCAATTAAATTTATAGTCGTAGAGAAAGTATAGTCTGCAACACTTTTGGAATGGCTATTCCGCTCTCGTGGAACCTTGATACTCGCCTACGGCTCGTCTCACAAACTCTTCACTCGAGCTGAATATGCTTCATTCCTCACTTGCAGCAGAATTATCTTATGTGTTCTTGATAATAAATTACAAACTATAATGAGTGCATTCTTTATGAGTTTCTAAAACATAATTTTTACAAAATGTAGTGGTGCGAACTAAAACGGCATTCACATAAGCATTTAGTTTTTAGTTTGAAAGTTTACATACATATTTAAGTTTAAGAAACACAGCATTCACATAATGAACTTAAAATAGCTTTAGTAAGTGGTAAACAAAAACTTAAAGATTGGAGGCTTCAAACTTTAGTGCTATAAAGTGAAAAGTGCGGATGCTCGTATAGTTACATGAATTTACAAATTCCTAAACATAAATTTTTTATGTTTGGAGGTCGAATAACGGGTACACCAGTCACAATTGTTGTAATTTTGTTATTTATTCATACAGTCGACGTTAACAAATATAACAAATTGAAATTACAACAATTGCAACTGGTGCACCCGTTATTCGACGTTCCAACATCAAAAATTTCAACAGTCAAGATTCAATTTATATAAACATAAATGTAAAGCTTAAAACTAAATGCTTATGTGAATGCGGACAAGAGTGCGTAATATAAAATGTGGGTATTGTTCATTGGCAAGTCAGTTAATAAGAGCGCGGCAAGTAGATAAATAATCCCCGTCTTTATATGAAAAGTGGTCTTTTGTTAAGAATAAGCATTGTACAGCACGGTCCATTTGCGTCTTGGAGTCTCCTTATCCGAGTAAAAGAATTCTCGAAATTTAAAAGTTCCGTACAATAAATTACTCGTATTCCGGTTGGCTGTACTGCCGCCGGAAGCGAGCCTCTGCGCACGCGCACGGCGCAAGCCAGGCACTCTCTGATCCCGAGTTTCATCCCTACAATCCTTTATGAATTATAGATAGCGTTTTTTAGCCGTAGTTTCTTTCGTGCTCGTTTTTTCACCGCGCGGCGCGGCGCAGCGTGCGTCTATGGGAGAAATGTCCGTTTTCCTTATTACTTTAATCATAGGAACCATTTGGCGCAATTCATCAGACTTCTTATGATTTATCTCGTCTATAATGCCGACCGCTGGATGCCGCATTGCTGGATGCTATGCTCAGGACCGGCGCCAACGTATTTTCCGGAAAAAATATTATTAATCATAAACAGTACTTGCAACCAAGTAATACGTTGATTGGTCAAGCTGCTTAAGACTTTATCTAGTTAAAAAATCTCTTATGACCAGTTCACACGGTGAAAATTATCCTAAAAAATTTCTTAATAAAAAGAAACAAGTGCTGGAAACTGCCATACGGAGAAACATATTATTTCTATAAATAATAAAAAAAATTGAAGAAAATATTGTCTACAACTTTAGTACCTACTAAACAACTTTTTCAAATCAATTTTTTAGAGATTTTAACAGACGAAAGTGCAACGCTTTAAAAAAATAAAACTATGTGCCATTATTTTGTGTCCTGATTAGAAACGGGCGCGTGAGTGAATTTTGATTCACGCTCACGCCCATTCACGAAAATGATAATATATTTTTTTAAATTAGATTTTATATCAAATTAAAATTTTATTTCTGTATTAACACGAATATTTTTTCTTTTATATAATTACTTATGAATAAGTAAGTTTTTTTTTATTCACGCCCATTCACAACACATAAAACAACGTTCACGTTCACTCACTTCCCAAATTAAAAATTTTGATCACGTCCAGCGCCCATCTCAAGTTATCGACTTCCGGTTTTCGAATCGAATTCTTGAAACCGAAAGTAGATATTTTTATACATTAAAAAGTTACATCTGTTTTTCAGGAATCAGGACACAAAATAATGGCATAGTTTAATTTTTTTAAAGCGCTGCGGTTTCGTCTGTCATAATTTCTAAACAATTGATTTGAAAAAATTGTTTAGTACTAAAGTTGTAGGCAATATTATTCTCTACATCTTTGCTTAGAGGAATTTTCACTTTAAATTGCATCGAATATGAGAACCTACCGTTGACTTATCTGAATACTAATATAATTAAACGAAGTAGGAACAATTTTTTTTATAAAGAAGTATTAAGAGCTACACAACTAATTGTTATTTGAAATTTATAATTCAGTAGCTCTGCATGCGACTTTTATATGTATCTGTAAGGATTTAAGGTTTCAGTGACGAGCACTACCCTTATGCTCTTTCTTTTGGTTTCTCTCTCTCCACTTCCGATGAGTTATCGTCTTTTCAAAGTTGCAGTTTTTTATTTATTTTGTGTTTTCGTTCTGTTGTGAACAGCGAACAGATTTCAAACTGCGGAACACCTTCGATTTGCTTTTTGTGGGAATTTTCGTTTTATTACGTTAGTTAGTTTTTGTAAGAACGTCTTTGCAAACAAAGGACGTTTGCGTGGATAGATTTGTGGAGAGATATTTCAGACGGAATTATGTCGAATCCTCCAATCAAAACGCGCCGAGCGGTGGTTGAGCTTGAGCTTTCCAACGGAGAATTTATCAGGAAATACTTTTTTATTAGAGTTTATTTATAACTCAGAAGTAACGACTGTTATTAGTAGTTGTTATCATATCCAAGTTGCTTTGATGTTTTCCTTATTTTGTTGATATCAAAATAATAAACTTATACACGACGCTAAATCTTTATTCGTTACAAGGCTATTAAGCATTAAGAAAACAGATTAGAATACGCACGAGACACAAAAATGGGGTCAATTTTCATAAATATAAATTAACTAAAACAATGAATTTTGTATGGAAGTATTTTGTATTCAAGTCTGCAAATATTAAAAGTACAGTTAAATCGTTAAACCGGAACAAAAAAATATTGGATTTGCATAGTTATTAACAGTTTTCAACAAACGTTAATGCTGACAATTACTGGAACAGATAAAAATTGCAACATCGAGCCGCAGGCAAGTTTTAATACACAATCACTATTACATGCGAGTTAAATACCTACTATATTAAATAAATTACTTATTTAATTTAATGAAATCATTTTATCAACTAGTATATATTATGGGTACAATACATCAATACATTAATTTTGTATTTGTTATGACGTTTGACAACGCTGAAAAATACTCGCTTTTAAATATTTTAAAATGATTCAACTGACTTTTAAATCAGAAACATTTTGTATTAATTTGTATTATGACTATTAGCCAATATAACTTCTTTTACTAGCATATTCAAATTTAATAATCTAAACCATGAGTGCATACTAAAATAACGTATACACAAATCATAAAAATAATAGGTATTTTATTTATGTTATAAAGATCGTAACGCCAATTATTATGGTACTAGTCGTGAAGATTATCTGACGAGGCGAAGCCGAGTTTGATAGCACGACGTGTACCATCATGATTGGTTACGATCCGTATTACACTGGAGTAAATTATAAAAAGTAAAATAAATTATTTGATATTGAATAACGACTTATGGTACTCAGAACATACTGGATTCATTATGGTCCTTGGCCTATAATGAACAATATTAAGGTCTCAAAATGAGGCTTTTAATGTTGTCATTATGACACGCCATGAGATAAAATATATTTAAAAACAGTCGGTTCAAATTTAGTCCAACATAAATTATTTAAAATTACGGTGAACAATACACCAATAAATATATAAACGATTTATTTATTTAAATAAAGTTCCTACAATATTTCAATATTTGTTGAGAAACTTTGTTTTAAAATTCAATTTCAGTTAAATTGCAAAAACTGTCCCCGGATTCTCCCCAAGAATTAATTTCCAAAGAGTCTTTCAACATTGAACGACGTTCACCGTTGAACTTGCTGGCGTAAGCATAGCTTAAAGCTTGACATAAACCTAATACAGTAGAAGTATGCATGTCACTAATAGCTTAAAGTTAAATTACTTACAACACAGGCAAATGCATCCAATATCCTCCGTAATCTCCCTAGAGCAAAGCCCTTAGTCCCTCCGCCGCTCAGATAAAGCAATCTAAAACATAAAAGAAGAGATTATTAAAAACTGTTTTAAATCTCTTTGTACAACACTTTTAACTTGCAAATTACATACACAAACTGCACGCATCAGCATCCGCATTTGCATGGGAACCCCCTTTTAATTCGCCCCTACCAACTAAAGAAGAGAAACATCGGTGAGTGGTAAGTGAATCGAATTTGCATCCCCCAATTAGCTGATTCCCGCGAGCGGCAAATCACTTAATAAATTGCAGAAAGTGCTAAACACTATTTGAATTTCAATGAGCACAGGCTAACATGGAAACATGAAGAAGAAAACTTGTTGTACAACATGCTACTACCAACGAGAATATATTTGACTATTTCTATTTTTAAAACAAGTTTGCAAAATTAAACTGTAGCATTTACATTTTCTTTTACTTGATAAAATGTGTCACCAGAATCTACAATTTATAATAGGTAAATTAAATTAGTAATAATTTGCTAAATAAGGAATATAACAATTTGTGTCATGATCAGTATTGTTACTTATCTAGATAATTTTATCTAGATAATATAATTTTATCTATTATCTTTTCTAGATAAAAAATCAAATTATCTTTATCTATTTTTTAAATATCATCACAAGCTCGCCACGCTACCGGCTTTACTACTTATAATGTAAATTTTAATTTTCTCTATAAATTATCTAGATACTAATAATTCATCTTTAATCTATAATCTAGATAATTTTTATCTTATCTAGATAAATAAAAATAATAATTTATTATTATAAATTTGAATGATTGTTTTACAGCACTATAATTAGTCAAAAAAATCTGTTGTGGCCAGCACACGACCTCTCGCCTTAACACTGTAATTTATGTGAATTTGGTTTTAGTTAGGCTTTCTTAAATTATAATTTTGCAATAAATTTACAAACTTTAAAAAAATAATTTTATAGTTCTTAGTTCTTAATTAGCTCTTTATAGATAAAAATTTAACTTTATTATTACCTTATTACATTATGTTCAGTTAATAATATTTACATTTCTTTTAAAATGGTGCCACAAACATTTCAGAAATTGTGCATACCTACGTCTGTTCATCTGTCACATTGACATATTCATTTTTGTTTTTAATTTTTTCCTATATTGTGATTTACAAATCGTGGTAGGTAAAATTATATATCTTTGAAAAATTATTTTCCTTTATTGGTAAGAGATATAGACAAGATGTTTTTACCTCTCTAGGCGAGAGGTAAAAATGTTCCAAATTATAAATTTGACGAGAACTTAAATAATTAAATAATTAAACTCAGTGATTATGAATTAATAATTTAAATGTTTAGAAAAGTTTAATTATTTTTATTATAAAAGCAGTATATTTAATTAATTAATAAATTCAGATTTGCTGTTTCCCTTTGAAGTTTTGCAAATTTTTAAATTCATGAAATAAGTAAAATTTAAGTTTTTCTCTTATTATGAGTAATAATTATTTTTGCCTTAGCCAATACAAACAGTTAAATAATAAAAGATATGGTTACACCTCCTAATCTTCCTGGATCCATATGGAACAAGAAAATAAAATTTCATATTGCATTTAAATATAATAATTTTCTATTTGATCGTTTGAGCATGAAAATGATATTCCTCGCGTTCGCAAAACGATTTAACTTTAACAAGCACTTTCACTTGTAAGAAAAGCATCCGCTGTATAGAAAAAGGAGAACTGTCGCTGCATTTCCCGCCCGCGGCGGTAATGTGCCACCTCGATAACCGGTGATAAATGGCATTATTCATAACCTGCAGCTTGGTACAAGAAACCGGAACCAGTCCGTCCATCGCCAGACGCGCATCCACTATAACATCCTCAAGAACAAATCCAGGGTTGGACTGAGGGGTTGTGATGTTCAAAATTGCAACCTATCCTCAATCCTTTTGACAATCTGGGAAGAATTTTCGGAGAATTATAGTCTGCCCCAAAATACTTTACCAGAAGATTTGGATTTAGCTAATTTATTATTTTATAATAACCATCACAACTACGTTTAATGTTTACTGTATTCTGTATTGTCAATCTCCTGGCGAAGAACGATATGTATTGTGTAGTCTATCAAAACGTTGAATTTTTAATGGAAGATTTACATAATATTCTTTTATTTTTAATAACCAATTTTCACCCTGACGAAGACTAAATTGCAGTCGAAACGTTGGTGTAAAATTAAATTGAATGCTTCTTCAAAAATTTCATTTTTAAATAAAAAATATACAGAACTTGAACCAGAAATTAATCTTTCATAATGTAAGAACAGAATAAAATATTATTTTCCAGACCATTAATTCCAATGATTTTGTTTCCAATGACATATTTACCGCGAATTCTTTTTCCAATATCAATTTTTCCAGTGGTTACTTTTTAACCCAACCTAACCTAAATTAAATAGGTAATAATTTTATTGGAAAAAATGTTCCATTGGAAAAAATTATCATTGGACAAAACGTACTGGAAAAACAGATTGGAAAATGAAAAGTGACTTCATATCGAATAAAACAATTATCCATGTTCCTCATAAATAGCTAATAATAATTTTTTTCTGAATCTTTCCAGACCCATATATTTAATTGAAGAGGAAATCATCGACGGTATCATTTAGCCTAGTATATGAGTTTTAATATTAAACTACACTTTTAATTAATTTTAAACTAAACTTTTTCAATTTGTGAGTTCTTAAAATTTTGTTCTAGAAGATCCCAGCCCTGACTAATCAAATGCCGCAAACCGCATTTCGATATCTCTTTTAAATTTAGAGTATACATAATTTTTCACTAAGAAATAAAATAAGGACGTCATGAGTCAAATAAATTATTAAATTAGATGATGATAATATGAATCCACGTTTCGACGTCTTCCTTAATTCTCAAACAAACAAAATGTACCTACTTAAAGAATGATTAAAATTTATTGATTATGATTAAACAGTCAATATTGAAAAATGATAATCTTTTCTGAAGAATAAAATTATTATTTTTGAAGTGAAGCAATTTTCTTGTCTGGTTTTAGATTAAAGTAACAATATTTCTTGTGGACCACCCACAACTTATTTATAAAACCATCTAATCATCTAACAAGAAAATATAAATTTCTGCAAAAATAGTTAAAAAAAGAAATGCATCATGTAAAAAAGCTAGACCTCATTGCAAATTTCCCAGCATGTCAGCAGCTAGTCCATCCCTGTGCTCATCCCTTCAGTTTTCAAATTAAAATCATCTAATCAGCTACCAAGAAAATATAAATCTCTGCAAAAATAGTTAAAAAAGAAATGCATCATGTAAAAAAGCTAGACCCATTGCAAATTTCCCAGCATCTCAGTGGCAAGTCCTACCCTGTGCTCATCCCTTCAGTTTCCTTGTCTTCACCTCCTCGGAAAGGATTGATCAAAGCAGGCTGCGTGAGCCGGAAGAAGAAGAAGCACAATCGTTATTGCTGCGAGGCGGCATCGACAAAGCCTCGAACATCGGGCGGATCGGGATCCTCGCACTGAACGGATCCGAGCAGGCCAGGCCTGGGCTGTTCTATCAAACGATAATTGCCATATTATATAAACCGCAGACGGTAGCGCACGTGTGCGCGAACCAAGGATGCTAAACGGTTTTGTTAAATTGTGTAAGGATAGGTGGTTGCGTTTGTTTTAGTGGGTTTCTTTCAGCAGGACTTTGCAGCGCTATTACAGAATGATGCACACGTATTTATTTAAAAGTCCAGTACGTAGAAAGTAGAAATAAATCGGTTTCGGTTAGTATTCAGCACGATTAAGACGATTCTCTACGAATAATAAAAAAATGCTACAAACACCTTCCAACGTGTCCAACGTTTGCTAATTCGTCGTATCGTGAAGATGTTTTACAAACAAAAATAATTTCAAAATTTTCTGCTGAGATATCCGACAAAAATTTTCAAATTTTCCTGAGAGTTTTCTCGTCTGAGATTTAGATCTGTCAGCGTATATTTAAGCCACCCTGTATATTTAAAAGCAGGTCAATAAGTATTAGTATTACCTAGTCTCTGATCGGTTATTTCGCAGACAACATTTACATTTGAAGTTAATTCACTTATAAATAAAATATGTACAGTGTACCTTCTTTTTAACAAATATTGCAGTTTTTTTTACAAATATGGGTGCCAAAATATTTTTTCCCATCAAACATAAATTATTTATTGTTCTTTTTATATTTAATAAAACAATAAACGCTATAGGATAGCGTGCGAAATCAATGTTTTTTACTGTTTCATGCCATGGGTAGAGGATCACCTTAAACCCAAGATACTTAGAAAATTCCAAACTCCAATTTCAATGTTGACTCTCTTGGAGTACAGGGATGCAATATCTTACTACTTTAAGCCTGCAAGATAGAAAAAGCGAAATAGATACCTTAAAATAGAAAATGGGTTATTTAACACCTATACTGATTTTTGAATATCTGAACTGTTTTTAAATCTAATTTTGTCGTATTATTTTATTTTGTATAAATTTGAGTATGATAGGAGAAAAAAGTTATTAAAAATTCAGATATTTTTCTCGCGCTTTAAGTGACGTAGCATGAATGTGCTTTATATGAGAATTTCTTATAGTAGTCTCATACACAAAGAAAAATCACATTTAAAATTTTAAACAAATTTGTTTTAAAAATATTGTAGACTAATTTATTATTGTTGTATACATACAATATTTATCATATTTTAATGTCGTTGTTGCAAAATCTTGTAAAGAATTGTGTTATCGGGTTGTTTTACAAATATGCATAACTTTATTAAACTAATATCAAAATTGTTATAACATTGTTTCAGAAATATATCTTTTGAAGTAAAAATAGTGTTTGAAGAGATAGGGAAAGCAGACCATGTTGGATTGTAAACAATTTAGTTGAAAACAGTGATTCAAAAACACACGAACCGATTCTGAATTGATAAGGTATTAGATCATTAATTTAAGACATTAAATAAATTTACACCTGTTCACCTTACAGAGAAGTTTTGAAAGCCCTGTTCGGCTAGGGATGCCACTAACACGGCTCCCGATGACAGCGCCAGAAGATAGTGGCGCGAGGGGTCTATTGTATGTCGGGGGTAAATATTCAATCGTTTCATATTTCAGAGCGGAACGTTTGAGCTGGGGGCAGAGGGCGGCAAGGCTTCGGCGACCCTTTCTCTGATTATTTGTCAATCTCAGCCATTCAATTTAATTGTGGTTAAATTACAGACGTAGGGTTGTCTCCGCGATGAATGGAGGCGGATCTCGGGAGCTCTTTTGACGAAGCCGACATAAAAGAATCGCAATGGAATAAAAAAATGTAATTTTACCTTATCTGCAAAAGGAGGATGTGCATGTAAGAAGACATGCGAGGAAAAGACTTGCTATAGGGCTTAGCGAATGGATCTACTACCGCTGCTGTATTCAAATCATTAGGTTCTTTCAAAGATAAACCACTACACTCCAGACCAAACTTTATTTATTTATTGAACTACGGATACGGATTCTTTTTCATTCTAAACCCTGTTTTACATTATACCTCTTATGGCTAGAAACTGAAACTAGATTATAGAAACTTTTTCTCATTTTTTTTTTTGCCTAGAACCACATCCAAGTTTTGTACTCGTTTCTTGAGCAACCGGTAATCAATGTTACCAACACCAAATTTTTAAACCGTAATTTTCACGTTTTGTTGATAATTAAAAAATACGAAACGAAAACGTAAATAACAAAAAACAATTAAAAATCATTAAACTTTATGAAAAATGAATGTAATATGAAGAAGTCAAGAACCCGGAGACGCTTCTGGTTGGGGATTGTTGATGTCGATGTATGTACAGAACGTTGGCTATGCAAAATGTATGTTTACATAATTCGTATTCTAAAATCTAGTACCTACCTATGAAACTTGTCATAGTTTTTAGCCGAAAAATGAGATTAAAGCACCAAAACAAAATAAAAATTTAAGTTATTCTGTTATTACATATACTTAGCTATTACCTATATTATGTTAGACTACAATAATTATGAATACTTATACAATTTAGGTTTCGTTAAAATTTTAAATAATAATTATTTTAATCTGAACATGAGCTCATTGGCAGTTTATCGTTTCCTAAATATTTAATTACGAGCAATGGTCTCATTTGCCAGTCAGCATCAGCACCCTCGACTTAAATACACACAAAATGACGTAGGTATGTCCTAATTTTGTTATTTTTCAAATAAAGTTAATTTAGCGATATTAGTGTTAATTTGACATTCAAAACCTTGACAGTTTGATAAAGTCCGTCAAAGGCTAAATAATCAGTACCGTGAACATAAAAATACACAAAATGACGTGTGTAGTTTTGGTCTTTTGGTATTAAATTAAATTTATTTAAATGTGTCGCTACATTGGTCAATTTAACCATCCAAACATTAACAGTTTGATGACTCGTACCTATTGTTATTAAAATACTTGGTGTCTTAAAAGACAACCAGTTGACGTGAATTGTGTGGCAAAAGTTCTCACTAGCTTCATAAGACAGCTCAAATTAAGTTAATATTTGCATAAATAAACAAAAATGCACTGAAGAACGGCAGATACATGGAAAAAGATGCCTCATCCCCTGCTGTCCAATTTCTGCGTAGAATTCTGTATGATTTAAGGTAGAATTAAAATGTGGAAAGGAACTAACAACATTCAAACTAAACCAGTCGCAGTCAGAGTAAAATACCGTACGAAATCCATCACCACTGCGTTCTCCCTGAAATAATCTCCTTTGCAAAGTATCCCATTTACAAATAGTGACATTTCAACTGCAAGATTCCTCCGCATCATCAGCACGACGTTGGTACCAGCGTCTCCTGGTGTGCAGCGGAACAGGCATTAGCTCCGCGCCGCCGCGACGCATTCACGGCGTCTCGCGTGTCAGATGACAGGTAGTTTGTCGCTGTAAAGTGAATTAAACGCGCATGAGGGCGCAAGCTGAGTGGAAATGCCTAAATACGGCGCTAGAGCTGTAAACTTCGCATTGGAATAGGGGGGAGGGGTCGTTTCTGCATCTGATGGAACCAAGGAGTTGTTGGAGGAATGCTGAAGAGGGGTTGGTTGTGTTTGGTGTAATTAAGATGGAAAATATTTATAGTGATGGTGTAAAGCATTAAATTACGTTATAAGACGAGTTTCTCTATAACTGCTTTAGTTTATTAGTACTGAATGCACAAGGCTTAGGGTGTATGTTCAAGGAAGCAGTAAGCAGTAGCAGTGATACTCAAAGATAACAGTTTTAAAAAGCAAAATTAATTGAAACGTTCAAATATATGTAATTTACCGCGACAAAATAAAGCCAAGAAAAACATGGATTTCGCCCGCCACTTCACAGTGTTTATTGTTTTGATAAATATAATAATCTAAGGAAATTGTAGAAAATAAAAGTACATTCTACAAAATGGTCGATGTAGAATTTAAAAATTTTGTTTTAATATTGAAATATATGTTAATTTGAATTTTAAGAATGTTTGTTATATTTGAATGCATCTTCGATTTTAAAACAAATTTAAAAATTCGATCGGCTATTTCGCAGATCCAATTATGGTTGACAACATATTCAAATTTGCAGTTAATTCACTTATAAATAAAAGCTGTACAGTGGCGGGCGAGAACTCTCTTTTTTACAAATATTGCAGTTTTTTATACAACTATGGGTGCCAAAATTATTTTTCCCCTGAAACATAAATTATTTATTATTATTATGTTTAACAATACAACAAACGCCTGTCTGCTATGGGTAGAGGATCACCTTAATTTTACTTCTAACCTGCAAAAAATTGCTAAGCATTTCAGAATCCTGAAATTATAAGGCTACACGTGCACACCTACGACAATATAGATCATCTTTCACAATATTTATTATTTATGCATACTGGAAATAAATCTAAACTTGATATATTACCTACTACCTACATACCATTTTATATGACATTATGCTTTATCATGTGTACCTACATTATGCCTGTGTTTAGTAAAAGTTCAAGGATGTTAAATGAAATTAATATTTGAGTTTAGTAAATACAATAACAAATGCAACATGCTTTTCTTCTCAAGTTAATTTAATTTTAGTGAGAGCTAGAATACAAGGAACGGTAGCCAAATCTGTCATGAAAAAATCAGAATAATAATTACCTATTTTACAACCAAAGTTTGGTAGGTATATAAGCTATATGGCATAGTTGATACTTGATATTTATGTACGTTGCAGAAAATTTATCATATTTTAATTAATAATTATAAGTAAGGCCACATATGAAATTATTATTATTATTTTATACAATAAATGAATGCAATATGTTTAAAACTAACCTATGGTGACCCGGTGCTCGTCGATCGATTTCAATTGATGAATCTTGAATCCATAATCAGCAAATGACACTTATTCATAGCACAATTTCTTTTAAATATTTATTTTAAAGTCAAAAACACAACATTGACACCAGAAATACCGTACACTAGCACTGAGAAACACATACTAAAACTACATTATATTCTGCTTTATTCCACAGATTTCAAACTTAATTAATCCTGTCGGTATCGACTCAACGCTGGCTACAAGAATGAAATCGCAAAAAACAAATGTATATTCTAAACTTATAAACCTATAGTTGATGCAACGATCAATGCAGCACGTCACAATACAATATCATCGATATGTCGATCTGCATTGGTTCGTCGCGTCAACTGTATTTGCTTTGATTTTTATATGCTTTATATTATATTTTATTTTTTTAAGCACATTTATACAAACAATATTATTTTATACATTTTTAACAATTATTATTCTAACTAATAGGTTGCTGTATTTTCGCACCTACCTATATTTTTAAAAATATGCGTAACCAGCATACAAAGGTACCTACATTATAATTTATCAAGCCTTTTACCCAACTTTGATAAGATATTGGTATAAAAATATATTTTATCTACAACTATTAAATAATAGCTTCATTTTATATCTAACTCCAAATACAAAATGTACCTCATATTACACGGCGTGTGAAATTTCATATTCCACGCTTGATTCAACCAATAGAAAGCAAGCATTTGTCTGAAGTTTGTTGGTCGATGACAGATAATAAGTAAGGTTATGTGTGTTTGATTGATACAACAAACTATTTAACTGCAACAAATAGTATCGTATTCTATCGTATTGTCGTAAAGAAGGTAAATTATGAATATTGAAAGTAGTGAAATAATATATGTTCACCTCTAGAGATACGAGAAGCAGCAAAAGCGATGTCATTAGATTTGTTGCTCATTTGTGTGTTTCTACCATTGCTAAAAAAAGTAAATTTTGATATTTTTATGAATTTCACAAATTGTAGTAATTGTACATTAATTTTGTAAGGAAATAAATTATTCTAGCAAGCATTTTCTCAGAGTTGTAGTAAGCGTAGTTCATTTACAAGTAGTTGTAGATAAAGTATAGTATTTGACTCGCATATAATGGTTATATTACACTCGGATGATTTTCATCTTCGAGTAATATAACCTACATTATATGCTCGTTAAATAATATACTATTATCTACTATTGAATAATACATTCATTATGTTGTTAACTGTAGTAAAATAAACCTCTTTATAAGACACACTATTGTATTATGAATTCATTATTCAACTCTATTGTATTATGAGTCCATTATTCAATACTAAATAAAGAAATGTTTTAGTAGTGTATAAAACGTCGTATTTGACTCAAACATGATGACTATAATGATTTATACAAAAGCCTTCAGCTCGTGCATAAACTAACATCCACTTGAATTATAGCCTGCATTATGTGCAATAATATACTAGTATTATCATATTATGTGCGGTTACCAGCTGTTAACTCACTGATATTTATGGTTGTTAGTGAACGGTAGGTAGGTACACACGAAAGCAAATTTGTGTGCATCAGATAAATAGAAAAGTGTTTGGCAGGATTCGAACCTAAGTTGGCAGAATTTAGATTTATTAATATTATCTAAGTATTATAAAACTATAGAAAATTAGTCAAAAAATCAAAGTCTGTCATAGTGTAGGTATTGCAAAGTTTCGTACTTATGTCTATCTGACAGCTTCTGAAGTTACCGCTACAGCGCTGCAATCTTAATCGAGATCGCCTATAAACAGAACTAAACCCAAATAAAATTACTTGTATTACTAAAGTTTGCAGAATACTATTTCTTTGACCATAGCTTTTAGTTAAACACAAAATCTGGCTAAATTATTAACAATCAATTTTCCAGTTATTACCCTATCACCCCACAACAACAACCCCCTCCTAATGAAATTTTAACGAAGTCTTTAATTCCTCTCCTGAAAGGGTTCCCGCTCCTGTCTCGTCGCACACGGGTGTTGTTCCCGTTTCTCCCGGATTACACTAAAGAGGATTTAGCAACACGATCTGTTTACGACGCTCAGGACGATCCTGCAGGATGTAGGGACCGGGACCGGGAAGAAAGAAAGCACGGAGCCAGAGACGGCACATGTGATCCAGAGCTTTGGGCACGATTAATGCTTTTCTGTTGCAGCGAGGATTTTAGGGATTGCTTTACGAGGTGCCGAGAAGGAGGTTTTAATTGTATTTTTGGAGCGCAAAAATAGGAAAGGTGAGGTGTTAAGTCTCAATGGTGCGCCAGCACGAATATACATACAAATTATCACTTCTTTTATACCCAATTTGGGTGTGGCAACGTGACTAATCGTGATCATAAATGATTGACCGTCACTAGACTTAAAAAGTACGTTTTTAAATTAAAACTATCTTCCGCAGAATAAAGGTATAATTTATTTCCAAACGAACATTACGACAAATTTGAAGTATATTTTGATTATTTTAAATTTGCAGTAGGTATAGTCGAAAATAAATGATGAGTACTATTATTAAGTAATTTCGAAATTAAACTATAATTTTGTAACATTTTAAGGTTAGGATTACGATGGTCATCTTAGTTCACTATGCATTTACAACGAGGATTCAAAGATAAAATCAAAACGAAGCGGCACGATCAATCAATTGATTACTCTGTATTAGGGTTTGCATATTTACCGATTTTTTCAATTACCGGTAATTCGGTAAAATTTTCTTTCAATACCGGTATACCGGTAATTTACCGGTATATAAAATAGGTTCAAACGGTACTAAAACCAAAACGTGTTTATTGACAAAAATCTCGACGTTTAATTTTTTCACGATCCCTATACCTAACTTCTTTTTGAACTGACGGTAAAAATAAATAAAATTATACTCCAAACATAAACAATATTAATGTTTATGTACCTATGTATCTAGGACAAAAAATGAAACAGCAAGTTGTTTACAGCCGAAATGTTTAGCCGAGTTCGAAATTACTTACGTACAAAATTTTATTTCATACTCTTTCTATACAAGTGCTGTGCTTCATTTAACGAAATATCATTGTTTTCAATAATATCAAACAACAAGAATATTTTTATTTTATAAATGAAGTTATCTAGCAATGGCCTTGGCTGTTAAACTAAAATTATTATTATGTCATCTCCTAATTGCCGACCGCGGAAATATATGTATTTTATTAAAAGTAAAATTGAAAGCACATTAAAATAGTGCTATATACCGAATTATCACAAAAATCGGACTCGCTGCACTACTTTAAAAAATATCGAATTACCGGTAAATAATTACGATTTACCGGTATTTTTTTTCGAAGGAATTTTACGATATTTACCGATTAACCGGTATACCGGTTTACCGGTTTGCAATCCCTACTCTGTATTATACTGTTTGTGTGAATGTGCGATCTTCAGCCGTTAACTTTACAAGTCATAGTATTCATGATTATAAGTGAAGAGAATACCAGAAGGAAGATTTTTGTAATACTCGATAATAATTCACTAACTTTGTCATTTTAGCTAAAAATTTAAACACAGTCTTTCATTTATTAACACAACTCGAATAAAAATAGCCTTCGTAGTCACTTGACCAAAATAGAAAATAAATGCGATATATTTTTGGTTCTTTATCAGCAATTTTAATGTACCTACCTACCTAAGATGATAATATTTATTATTTGCATAGAGAATAAATCAAATTTCAGCACTATTACTTATCAAGCACCAAATGATTATTCGCAATAAAACAAGTTTAATAGTCTAAATTTGTGAAGCAAATATTTAGTGAGCTTAGATTATTTTTAAGATTCTGCCCACAATGCCAGTTTGACATTGTGGTGGTTATCAATAATTTTGCTGAAAATCTGTATTTTAATTTTATGATTGAGTCTATAATTTGTTGCTAACAGCCATGCCGAGATAGTGTTAAAGTGCTTGGACCACAGAGTAAATAAATATAATATATGATACAGAGGGAATGTAAACTGGGTTGATTGGCAAGGGAGGTTGCGCCATGAGACGGAAGGGGTATACACGAAAAACGCCCGATCGCCATCTTGGTTCGCCCCACATTTAAAATTTGAATGCATAAAAATACGTTACTTGCTGTCCTATATTAATAAAAATTAATACTTTAGATTTTAATAAAACTTACTACTCAAATGTCAAATCATATACGGGGCGAACCAAGATGACGACTTCTAAACTAAAGTGGCTACACGCCGATTTGACACATGCCCTCTGTAAGTTTATTTCCTCTGTGGCTTGGACATTCCAAGTTGGGATACAATTAACTTGGCAACCTCAAAGTAATCGGGCACCGGCTAGTGGTTGAACCAAGGTCTTGCGCAAAAGGTTTTAGGCTTGTTTAAAAAATGGATGATGTTACAGTTCGTAATAAAAAGGAGTTGTAATAAATACATGCTATTGTTCAACTTTACAAATTACAGAATACGTAACCGGTTACATCCATTATAAACCAGCCTTCAGTTGGAAGAACAGCCATGTCTAGGGTTGCCAACTGTACGCTTTTGGAGCGTACCTGCATATGCGTTTTCGTAAAAAACTATTAATTTGTACGCTTTATGCACGCTTTTAAAGAAATTGCAGTAATGTACGCTTTTCTGCAATATAGGTATTTGACCTATTCCACCAGTAGAATCCAAGACTTGCGACTGTGAGTCAACATCAATCTTCGTCGGATATAATTCGGAAAATTGTGAGCGTGAGCGACAGATCTTTATGTAACTTGTTTCGTAATACGTAATCCACGTAATCATTGCGTCAAGTCATAGAATCATCTAAGCCGAAGCGTGTGTTTTATTAACGCGTTAATATATTTTTTTATAATAGGGTAGTTTACCATAGTAGCAAATTAGTGATTCAGTCAATTATATTGAAAGGAGACCTTAAAAATGAGGTACCTATTGTCATGAAAAAAGTTTTCAAAAAGTTAATACATAGTTCTTTAAATATTTGAGATTTTAAGTATCGATACATCTACGTCACAGTAATTCGTTTTCACGTGTATTCTTACTTACAGTAATAAAGAAACTACCTAACTATTGTATTTTATATTTTGTAACATTTAGAACATTTGACTTTACATGTAGTACATTTTAATTCCAGCCCCATTGTTTGAGAAAATTGCAGCTATACACCTACGTCACACAAACTTTAAAAATTAATTACAGCTTTATTAAGGACAATTAAGGTTTCTCAGTACTCTCAACCGCTTTCAAATAATATGAAATTTCAATAAAAAACTTTTTAAAAAATGGTTTTGTGAAATTCGCACATTTGATCTTGAAAAATTTCAAAAATTCGTCTGCACCGCAATTTCTTTTCTGAATTTGATCGATGTATGTACGCTTTTGAGAAAATTCAGAGTTGCAACCCTACCCATGGCCGAATTTCGCCCTTTATCAAAAGGCAATTCAATTGATTTAAGTAAGTATAACGATATTGTTACTTGAAGTGATTTTCTATTGGCCAAATTTGACCCTCTATGAAATGTATTTAAATTTCACTTTAAAATCTGCCTATAACCTTGGTTCTTCATTGAAGAAACCGCTTTGAAAACTTCAAATAGGCTTGTATAAATTAATAATTATCTCTTGTTTGTACAAACGCTTGATCCCTGTTAGGGATTAAGTTCTCAGTGCATCAATGGCACAAAAATCACGTCATGCCCTGGGAAACGCTTAGAAAGCGAGCTTTGTGCCTCACCCCTGCGAGAGGGCGCTATCACATCTCACCCGATTCCACAGCTATATTGATCCTATTAGTCGAACCTCAGCGATGACAACTTTAATCTTATGGCGAGAGCGAAGGTCGCACATCTTGCTGAGGCTGTCGCTTCCAACTGTCGCCGCGGTGACGTCAGCCCCACCCCCACCCCATCATCCCCACGAATTCAAATCGGATTACAGCGTGATGCTTCCATATAAATCCGGTCGGGAATAAATACGAACGAGCGTGACGTTGATGATTTATATGCAACTGTTTTTTCCACGGTTAATTAATAGTCATGGCTTGCTTTGTTCTGTCGATGTGCTTTTTTATTTGCTTGTTTATTTGTTTATTCGGATGGGATATATTTGCATGAGATTTTTGAGAGTTATTATTTTTGATTCGATTGAATTTTTAGATGATTAATTGTGGACGTTGGATTATTGTTTATGCAGTGTGCAGGATGTAGTTTTTCAGTTTCCTCTCACTACTCACTGGAATAGAATTGTGGTGCAGATGACCGTAATCAGTTTTCTTCCTAGTAATTTATTTATATCACAAAAAACTGGACGGGGTGATTTATTATATTAATAAAAATAAAGTGTCATTTGCTGGTGCGACAAATTACATACATTCAGGATGTTGTATTTTATGTAAGCCTACCGGATACATTTCTCAGCTGTTAAAAATTAATTGTGATTCTTTTTATTTGTCTCGTTCTATTACTTACTACTCATACATAAATGCTTTTAATAGAGCAAAATCTATATACCTACTCATTTTAAAGTTTTCCATGTGTAATGTAATGAAACTGTGCATTGTTTAGAAAAATTTACCTCTTTAAAACTACTTATTTTTTTTACTATAAAAAAATATTATATTACAATAAAAGATGTGGTACCGAATCGATCACATGATATAAGTCTAGGTACCTTACCTACCAACAAAGCACAGACATTTGTACAAAAATGTGCATGTAAGGTAATATGGTCTAGCCTTATCAATCAGTGGTCAATAAATTGTAATTCACCTCCGGAAAAACCTAAATGATATCCAATATGTACAAGGATATTTTTTTCTCTTTATAACGAACAGTCGCTTTAAACAAACCAAACTCTCAGATATAATAGTCAGGGAATCCCCGATTTAAAAATCCTGTGCATATACGAAGTCATAACCAATCTCTCCTGATGTCTTTCTGATTGCGAACCATATTGAATGCAATATAAGCGTTCGTTATACCCTATAGGTACTGAAAGCTGAAACAAGAACTATAACTAGAATCTTGGAAATACTCAGGAATAATATTTGAGGTTTTCTTGACTTTCCTGTATTTAAGCTTTAAAATGTCCGTCAATCTCTCTTTGTTATCCACGGAGCTTAGACTGATTGAATTGCCAGGCAACCAGAACAAAATAAATCCCTGGTAATGTCGTAAGGTGCAGGCGTGTCCAAAATTGTGATTTATACCGAAATAAGATTTAAGGCCGGCCATTCCGATATCCGTTCGCACACAATATATTTTTAAAGTGCGGATCTGCCGCGGAATCTGCGCTGGTCAGCGAAACTTGGAATTGTTGTCGCTGCTTCTGGCGGTGACACGAGTAAACAAACACCTCTAGGATGTCTCCAGGACCGGATCTAGGTACCATGAACTGCCCGCTACTGGCCCACATTCAGCGGGCTTCATTTTCAACCTTACTTTTCAAGAAAACTGTCTAATGACGTGAAGAGAAATTGTAGGATTCAGTGAATAATATCTAGTAAAGCAAATGCTTAAAATACTTTTAGCTATATTGGTACTATAATAATATATCTCGGTGGCTACAAAATGTAAAATATTTAATTTAACAACATAATGTCTCCTGAATTTCCATTTTCACACGATTTTTTTTTACTAGGCTAAGGATTTTTAGGCACAAAAAAACTTTAAAAAGGTAGGATAAATAGGCAAAAAAATATTTAAAATAGGCCAATTGTTGTGATTGTCTTTTCAATAATGTACAAACACATTTGCTCATCATTACTTATTATTTGGCATTTTAGTAAAAAGAAATATTCAATAGTCAGTTTAAATACTTATATACATTACACTACAACTGAATTTTTTAAATCTGCCAATTTACATCCAAAATAACATAAAATGGTATTTAAGGGCAAAAATAAGCCAGAAATAAGCCAAAAATATATAAAAGAAAATTTTACAAAATTGGCTAAATAGGCAAAATTAAATTTATTTTAAAATAAATATAAACGATAGAAACAAAAATAAATGCTATCAATTTTGTTCTATCTATGATACAAAAAATAGGTAAAATCCTAAAAATCCTCAGCCTAATTATTATTACAAACCAATATTTTCGTTAAGATTTATTTACTATAAAAATGACGCAGCTGAATGAATTAAATTTATATTGTACTTTTTAGGTCTAAAAAATTTGCAAAATTTTATACTAGATTTCAGAATGCAAAAACACGAAAATCACACTTGAAACGTCTTTTTCGTCTTAAAAATAAACTCAAGTTCACACACTAGACCTACGCAATAAACTCTCATTTTGCGTTGCCATTTGCCAACCTTCTGTACATACATCGACATCAACAATCAAAAACCAGAAACGACTCCGGGTTCTTGACTTCTTCATATTGCAGTATTGCACATATATTTCATAAAGTTTATTGATTTTGAAAAATTGTTGTTATTTACGATTTTATTCATATTTTTAATTAAAAAGAAAAACTCATTCAAATTACGGTTTCAAAATTTGGTCCTACTAACATTATTCATTCGTTATTCTAGACAGGCTCAAGTTTCTAGCCGAAATGTAAGTATAAAGTTAAACAATATAATTTGTATTGTTGTAACAATTTCTTAAAATTATAAATTTTTGCGATTAAAAGTAGAGTAGATTTTCAAATTAGTTCCCAAAAATAAAGATCCGTCCCTGGATAACTGGGGAAGATTTATACCGCTGCAAGGAATTTTTGGGGATTGTTTTGCATCGGCGCGGCGGAATGTGAGTTTTTAGCTGTTTGTTGCATTTTGATACACTTTAAACTGATTCAATGGCAGCTGAGCTTTTTTGTTATTTATCGGCGAAGTAAAGTGATTTACGGGAAAGTTTCCTAGATCACCACATACCGAGATACGACGACGGGAAATGAACAAAATTCTGTAGACTGTTATTTTGTTTCTTTAACTTTTCAAGCGGAAGGAAAATAAACCTTGTACCTCGTAGATAGAAATAATATTGAAAAATCCATAATACACATTTTAGCAGCACAAATCTTTACATATCTGGATATTTAGCGGAGAGGAAAATATTTTACTCTTATCTAAAAGATCATGTCATTTTTACTACAGGTAAACTATTTTTTTTACTAACGTAAGTTTTTACCATTTAAAAATACGATTAAAATACAATTTCGTTCTGGTTTTAAATCAATCGAACCTAATCTACAAAAAAGAAGTAAAATAGGAAACATTTTTTCACCAGCTTTTGAAGTCAGATTGCAACAAATTTTAACACCAGAGTCATATCTGTTTTCTTAAAGTTTGAACCATTTTTGGCCCATCTATTAAAGTTACATTTCGATTTTTACATCAGTGTTTCCAACAAGACGCGAAATAAGAGATGGCCGGACTCAGGTACTTTAAATTGGTAAACAATATTAAACGAGCAGACATAGATTATCAGTAATTTTTTGGCAGAAACCGCTCCGCTACCTTGAAGTAGTGTATAAAGAAGTCGTCCAGCTCAGTTTTTCGTTCAGGAGAGTAATAAGTTGGCGAACTTTGACTCAGCACTGTGTAGACGTAGACCTTAGGCACTTTCTTCCTGTCCCTTACCGCTCCGGCCTACTCTGGCTGCACGGGCAGTACTAGACCAAAATTTTAGCAAGCAGTTACAATTTTATGCAATTTTACACTGAGCAATATCAGCAACAAGCAATTGCATAATTAATAATTAATGTATGAATTCATCTAAAATTTGCCAGTATTTTGTTAGATACCACATTATATCAACTTGATCCCTTGGATTTGTTGTATTGTTTTTGGTTTCCTTTTTCAGAAATATGGATAGAATGGCATTATAACCACACTAATTTTCAAACACAAATTAATCTTTTTGACGTTTATGTTAAGTTGGTAACATTATAACGAACATAAAATAACTAGAATAACTGTGATTACCTATGTTCTATTCCATGCAACCGTTGCCTTAATGTGCAATTTCTGTATGACACTCATGCAATATTGAAGCAACTTGTCAAAAGTTGCATTGCATCTGCAATATTGCTCAATGTGGAATGGCGGAATAGTTTTGGAAATAATATCAACACAACATCCGCATCCGCTTCCATCCCCCGTCGTAGGCTCCGTTTTGTCAGCTCACTGACTCGAAAGTCAATTTCGGATTTATGTGATGTGAATAAAATTGAGCGCTTGGTCAGCCTCCTGCCGCGGACTCTACCTTCCTTCGGTGGTTTCCAAGATGGTTGAATGGTTGAGTGGTTGACAAGGGCAAGCCTACAACCGTATTTAGTGGTTATGAAGACAGAAGAGATGGTTCACGGGGTAATTGGTGTACGGATTTGATTTAAGTTTGTTTGGGTTTGATTATTCTGATATGATTATGTTTGGGATATTGTTAGATATGTTGATATTGTATCGGGAATTTAGATATCGTATTGATTGTGACGTGAATACGATATCGTTATTCACTGTTTGAATGGAAATGGAAAGAGTGATGAATGCCTTAGATCTCTGAGGAGTCAATGAATTATATTCTATAAACATAGTCCACAGTCAAAAGAAAGCAAGATTGCGTCTATTTCAAGAACTAAAGTAATAATTTTTAAATTGTATGTAAAATTTGTGCTCATTTCACTCAGGTCCAAAAATCTATGATACGGTACTAGTTCAAGGTAGAATATGTATGAGAAAAACTTTAGCGGCCCTACGTTTTTTCAGAATTCCCAGAATACTCTTGATTTCACTTTTTCTTCTATTCCACTCTCTTCCCCACTACAGCAGCTGCCCGAAACCAGCCCGAAACTCGTACTTTGCAGCCTCCTAGCTAGACAATGTCATTTTGAAGTTGAAAAATACTGTAGTGTTTTCGTTGCGAGTAAATTGTCAGTTTCTTATTGATTTCAAGATAATAAAAAATATATTAAAATAAAATAAATAAAATAATAAAGAATAAATCTACAGATGTGCATTTTTAAAATTTTAAAAATAAATTTCTATCATGAGATAAACCCTGTAAAGTTTGCATAAATTGAAAATTTTTATGAATTTTTCGGAATTTTTATAATCATGTACAATTTTTTAAATAAAAATATTAAAAAGACACAACTGTTAATTGATTCTATAAGTATAAAATCCTTGTTGGAATGGAATTTTACTAAATGCGGATGATGTCTCTTTTTTATCTTCAAACATAAATGAAATACCAGATCTTGTAGGTAGATTGTCTTCCTGGTTTGCATCTTTAAATCTTGCACTAAATGTTAACAAATCTACACTTATAAGTTTTACAATTATAAAAAAAGATTTTACTTTGTCGATAGATTGTAATGGATAATTACTACCGAAAGTAAGAAGTGCGAAAGTCTTAGGACTAAAACATTCACGAAAACCTAATATGGGATAGTCACACCGATTCCATTTGTAACACGTTATCATCCTTATGTTACGTAATTAAAAAGCTGCGATTATTGTCTGATACACATATTGCCAAGGCTTTTTATTTTGCTACATTTTATACTATATTAGGCTACGGAATTATATTTTGGGGAAATTCGCCTTCTGCCTCTCGTGTTTTTAAATTACAAAAGCACGCGATAAGGAATATTTTTCTACTTAATAAGAGATCGTCCTGCAAGGATATCTTTAAAACCGAAAAATTTGTACATTTTCAATATAATTTTGCGCATTAGAACCAATAAAGACAATTTAGCTACCAAGAGTGATATTCATGATCACGATACTCGGGGAAAATTAAACCTATATATACCAAAGATTAAACTAAATAAATCAAAAAACAACCCGAATTATTATGGTTTAGTTTTTTATAACAAATTACCTCAACATTTGAAAGACATTAAATCCGTCACAAAGTTTAAAACACATTTAAAAAATTTTCTTATTAAAAAAGCTTATTATAGTGTTGATGAGTTCCTGCAGGATAAGTTTTAATTTATATTTATAATAAGTGTCTTTGTATTTTTTATTCCACATAGATTGTATGTTTATGTATTGAATTGACGTTTTCTATACCGCTATGTATGTTGGTCCTTGAAATAAATATTTATTATTATTATTATTCTTGTAACTGGCCACAAAACACTCGCTACATGAGTACATTTTATGCAGGATTTTAGGAGGTAGACGGGTCTCTCAAGCAGTTGTGCTTTATTTTATTGTTTTATTAAACTTATCTTTAGTTACGATTGATATTTGACATTATAAGTTTAAGATGGTGAGCTCTTAGTTCGGTACGCAATCACATCGAGGCGGCAAAGATTAATTCAGAACAAGGCGGAACGGTCAATCATTTATGCTCATTCTATATAAATGAAAATGCACTGTAATGGCACATTTTCACAACACCAAATGCGTGTTAGTTCGTCACAATTAGATATTGTTTGGCAGCAGCTGAAATAATGGCGACAGCGGCAGTAGCTGCAACTTGTCGCTGCTGTTTGTGTGATTATCGCTCCCCTCATTCTGATTCCTCATAATTAAACCAATATTACACTGAACACCAAATGCAACATTCACCAGGAAACGGATTCGAAATGCTCCCTTTCCGGTATTTTACCAGGACTCAATTACCAGTTTTTTAAAATTTTACTCTATCGGAAAATTTAAACCAATAGCCAGAAAGAATAATGACGCCAATAGATTTTTGAACAACTCACGGATGCTCATGGTTGTTCGTGAAGAGTACACCACAAGGTGCAGATAAAATAAACGTGTATACTTACATAACCGAAAACACTGTGATTTGCACCCCATAATTTTATTGTTTCAATACCACTGGATTTACTAGCCAAAATTAGTCACTTATTTTGTTGAAATTTTTATATTAACAAGTAAGCAGGAGATATTAAAATATTTTATAACCATGATGTATGCATCTAATATTAATCTATCTGTCAAGAAGTAGTCAAATCTCTAAAATTGTAAAATTGCATTAAATTATATCAAAATTAATATTTTGTAAGGGTAGTTATTATAATATGTGGTGAGCTTTTGTCGATAATATTTTGAAAATGTCACGAATGTTAATCCGAACAAGACGAGAATACAACGACTGCGAAACAATAGTTGTATTTTTTAAAAGATTGATATTAACACGAGTGAATTACAAGTTTATAAGGAAGATAATGAATAGATGTCATTATATACAACCGTGCGTTATTTCGGTGTAAGTTGAGGCCACAGCAGTTAAATAATAAGGAAATAAATTAATAAAAATTGTAGATTTGGATGTAAATTACAAATCATAGGTATCCATTAAAATAAAAAAGATAATTGAAATAAAAGTTTGTAATGAAATGCAGCAGTAGGTATATGACGTCCAAAATAAATTTTTTGTTGAGACTGGAACCTTTTACGTGTAATGTCTCAACAATTATTGCGGTGACTCATAATTTTAATTTTATTTTAGTAAATATTTCAAATATCAAAGAAAAACATATTCGTTTTCCAAACATGTGTTGGGTTCTTGTGATATAATATTTTCTAATCGTTTAGTAAATCTACAGCTAACGTCCATATACGCAATGCATTTTAGCTCGTTTTAGTGTCAACTTTAAATTGAATTATCTTCGTTATTTCAATGGTTACCTTGTAATATTAATTTGTGTCATATTTTGAGCTATCACTACCCATGGATTTACTACCTTTGATACTGAACACACAAAATCTCACCGCTGAATATAATGTTGTTATGGATACAAACTATTATCACTTATCAGTACAGCTGTAATACACCATTTGCAATTTTTCCTGCAACACCAAAATTAATCCTGAATTCCATCCTTAACAACTAAACTCCAACTATCCATTCGTCGCGTTATTGCAGAGCGGGGTGAATATTAAACACTCTCACAGCCGTTACGTTAACTCTCCGTTAACTAACGTCATCCCCGTGCGTGTGTTAATGAGATAGGAACCAAGCAAGCTGCGATTGTCGTTCGCTGTTGTAGGCACAGATGTTCCAATTTAAATATTGAAAATCACAATGTGGATGCTGAATATTCAAGTGTGCTTTGCATAGGGCGCAACAGTCTGCGTGCGTGTGTGAATGTGTGAGTTTCATCAAAGCGAAGGCTGTGATTAATTTTCCTAATAAGTTATGGATACTGAATATACATTTCAATCAGGGAGACTGCAGTGTAGTTGTTTAAATCGGTGACATTATCCGAGGAGTTATTATTGCGAGAGGAAGCAATATGTAAAGGGGGCTATTAAAAATTAATATTCATTATGCACTAACAACCCGGAGAAATATCTTTGGTACTAAGGCAAAACCCGATAAGTCAAACCTGGATATCAAAACCCAGTATGCATGGTATTAAAAATGAGACTTCCATTACTATGTAGTACCTAATGTTAGGAGTGTCGTTTACCTAAATGACCAAAACATGCTTCAGACAAGATTGTGATTTACTTAACAACAAACAAATGTAATAATCAAAAATTCGCGATACATTCCATTCTTTCTGATTTATCGAAGACTATGCTTTGTGAAACAAAATGTGTTTATTACACGTTGTCGAAACGAAATAGTTATTTGTATCACAAGGCCAGAAACTGACTTTTTGCAAGAGCGAATATTTTTGACACGCCGAGCCACAGGCGAGGCTTGCAAATTACGAGCACTAGCATAACAGTTTCTGGACGTGTAATACACAATATTTTATGTGCCGATTTCATTACAAAAATATAAAATAATTATACATAACCTAAAAAATTGTGCACTGAATACTTGCATTTGAGCTTA
Source organism: Agonum fuliginosum (assembly GCA_947534325.1). Lineage (NCBI taxonomy): Eukaryota > Metazoa > Arthropoda > Insecta > Coleoptera > Carabidae > Agonum > Agonum fuliginosum. The sequence goes on from OX384041.1 coordinate 27,805,444, forward strand.
AAATATATTTATTTCAGTTTCTATTAACGATTAACGTTTAAAATTTTTAATTCTTGTATAAAAAATATTCAACGCATAAAATTCACATCTGCTTGACAACTGTAGTAATGTCAAGATGCCAACCTATAACTTCCGGTTGTTTGCCGGCCTAGGCTGGCAACAAAGAGTTTCTGGCGGATTTTGAGATATGGAAAACTAGCGATGCCGACCGGAGGCATATAAAATAGTTTTTATTGACTTATCGGGTTTTGCCTTAGTACTACAGAAGTAATTAGACAGCGAGATATTACAGTGGTAGAGTGCTCGGCTCTGATTACAGAGTCACGTTGAAAATTTTCAGAACTCTCGTCACCATAACAAATTGGGATACAGTAACTTGACAACAACAATGCTACCGGGCACCAGCTAGTGGCTGTAACTATGGACTTGCACTGTATTGATAACACGCATTCTAGTACAGTACTCAACGTGGCACATGTAAAAGAAACTAAAATCTAGGGACATAACCAGTCGGTTCAAATTCCGAAACGAATACTTACTACAAATGATAAGTGTTCACTCGGGAAAAAGAAACTGCAAATTATAGTCTAATGTAAAAAAAAACTATACTATAGGTAAAATGACAAAATAGTGAATTGCTAAGAAAATTTTAAATTGTTGAAAGAATAAGAGTTATGCACATTCAAAATTAGTCCTGAATTTATATTATGAAACTACGCGAATACATTATTATGTTTGAGAAAATTCACCCTTTATGGATGTTAGTGGGATGTATTTTTAAATTTTACGATTTAATTTATCATCTCCGGTCGTGTCTCTTCCCGCCAGGACCGGCTTTGCCTTTGCGATCCCTTGTTTGTTTTCCGACAAGGGATAATGTAAAATTCAGGAAAGAATGTCATTAGAATGCCACGTTCTTGGAGATGGAATAATGAGAGAAGCGAAAGTAAACACTTTTGTCATTAACGGCTCTGGCAGAAATCTCTTCTTGCGCCTTGAGCCCTGTAATAAATAGGTTTCTGTTTTTCTGACAACTGTAACACTCGATGATCATTATTTACCTGGCCCCACACCCCAATGAGAACTTTGCAAGTGATTTATACATCTCAGCGGCAGTTTTGAAATTGACCCCGTCGTGCGTTTTCTTACTTCAAGTCTGCAAACCTAACCCCCCCCCCCCCCCTAAACCCTTCAAGGCAATTCTTCTCCCTCGTCTGGCGCTTTCTCTTCATAAATTGATCGTGCTTCAATGGGCTTTGATGAAAATTTGTCACCGTGAAAATTACTTTCGGTGATTTATATGAAAAGGGAAATTCGCGGTCGACGGATGACTCCAAATTGCGGTGGATGGTTCCACTTCCTCTCGCGCTACGGTGCACTGGCTGTTAGTTCAACCGTGCAATATCACTTGCCGATGATTCTGCGAGCGATATAGAAATCGCGAGATCGTCATAAAACATAATTATTTTACTCCTCAAATACAAGATGCGCAGAATGATATGAAATATTACTTATAAGACTGCTAATGAATGACGTTATTTTTTTTGACAAGTTTAGCGAGAAAAAACATATTTCAACAGTTGTTGCAACTGATCATTACAAATTCCATTACTTAAATAGTAATTGAAGTAGTGTGGCAAATGCTTCATTGAAAAACTAGTATATGACAGTTGGAGCACGAGCGTCAGTGAGTTCTCCTATCATATGAGTTTTTCAATGACTCTTTGTGCAAGTGTGTTACATAGGTACTATTTGGTTCTACTAAAGTGGCAAATATTTAAAATTAATAAACAAAAAAATGAAAATATAATATTAACGATGAAGTTAAGAAAAACAAATCAGATGCAGCTTGCTGCAATAGCTGAAAACAATAACAATATCTAAAAACTGAGAGTAAATTTTTGTAATTTTGCATTTATAGTGTGATTTATGATAAAAACAATAAAATATCATGCAAAAAATAGGATTATTTTTGTACTTCGTCGGACATTTTACAGCAACTGTGAATCTGAACTTTTGCCTCTGAAGTCAAAAATATTCTGACAGCTTTGACCCAGTAACTACACAATTTCTAGTTCAGCAAAATTATATGTCTCAAATTCAGCGAAAATCTTCCAAGTGTACATTTTGAAATAAGTGTGGAAATTTGTTTCTGTACTTTTTAATATCAGATCAGAAAACGTGAATTCGCATTTTCGTAGAAAAAAATAATTTAAATAGGTATAAAATGCATTTGAATCTTTTAAAATACCTAGTTGTGTATTCCAGAGTATGGTTCTGACAACGCAGGTTCGAATCCGGTCAGGAACACAATTTAAGTGTATCTAGGAACACAATAATCTTTCATGTGGTGTTTCCACTAAAACCTTTTGTGGATGGAACAGATTTATTTCAGTGTTTTAAACCAGTTTACTTATTTTTCATTTTACAGAAATTGTAATATTGTGTCAACTGAAACTAGCTGAAATTATTTAAATAAACGAATTTGCTAAAAGACGTATGGAATGCTCTTGTCATTGTTCTTTGTCACAAGAAAAAGCGAAATGGAACGTATAGAATTCCCGTAAACCTTTTGAAGTTTCAAGTAAAAGTTTTAAAAGGTGAATCTGAAACTAAGATGTGGCGAGTTGTCCCTAATAACCGTATTTTATAGTGTTCGCAAGATATGCGCAGTAAACCAGTCAAAACAGAATTTACATTAGCCATAGACTTTTGAAGAAATCTGCGATAGCGATTAAACCTAATAGTATTTCTTTTATCTGTTTATAGATAGGTTGAGTGAAAATGAATTTACAATTTACGTTCGTCAGTAGTAATAGTGAGTTGTAAATAACTCTTCTTTGTGCCCATTGACGCAGAGGTAACCCTCGTGAGTGGGACATCGCCGTGCGGTAGAAATGATTCATGCCCACGTCGCAATCAAACGCCGGTCGCGGTGTTTTTAAAGCAAAATTAATTGCCAACATCGGGTGTGCAGTGTGCTGTGGTCTACAGTCTACTGTTGCCGTTCTGTGACGTCACAGAGATAAGATTTTACGAGCGCCGCCACCCGCCAAATAAACTAATAACACTACGAAAGCATAAATTACCTTCTGCGCGCAGTGGCGTACCAAAAAGAAGAGAAAAGCGATATTTTTAGTTTTTATGCTTAAACAAAATGTCGGGCACTGGGATTCTAAACTTCAAATACTATTTTAGGGCTGAATAAACACACAAGTTCAAACTGTTATTTTGAAACCACATCACACTTAACCCAGGTTAATTTTGTTGAAATTCGCAAATTAAAAAATGGGTCCAACCAAATGAGAAATTCTGTAAGTACCTACAAATTTAATTTTTTCCTGTTTGTAAAATTATTATTACATTAATGTAATTACGCTAATAAATACTGCATAACTATTGTTTAACTTTTTTCTGGCCAGAGCTGTAAATTAATTGATTAAAATTTTAAATTTGATTAGGTACCTACGTTAAAATCATTTGATTAAATATTTTTTAGTATTACTCATAAAATCCATTATTAATTTTTTAATAAAACAAATATTTGTCAAGAGTTCGTCTACTTTCGCAGTGTTTTGCGAATGTTTTGTATGAATTGCTTCCATTGTCGTGGAATAAAAAATATCTTTTTACCTTCCGCTTACCTGTAAAGGAAGGTATTGGAATCATGCTAAAAATCGGGTAGTGAGTTTTTAGTGGATGAGCACCAATTAGGGTCCTTACAATTCATTTTTGATAGTTTCACGATGATGTCTGTATGTATGTATGTGTGTGTGTATGTGTGTGTGTGTGTGTGTGTGTGTGTGTGTGTGTGTGTGTGTGTGTGTGTGTGTGTGTGTGTGTGTGTGTGTGTGTGTGTGTGTGTGTGTGTGTGTGTGTGTGTGTGTGTGTGTGTGTGTGTGTGTGTGTGTGTGTGTGTGTGTGTGTGTGTGTGTGTGTGTGTGTGTGTGTGTGTGTGTGTGTGTGTGTGTGTGTGTGTGTGTGTGTGTGTGTGTGTGTGTGTGTGTGTGTGTGTATGTGGTCAGGGCCGGATTTCTGTCAGTCGGATAACTCAAATACGAATTACCCAAAAATTTTGATATTTGGTACTTAACATTTGTATATAAATTGTAAGAACCCATTAGATTTTGGTACAAATATCTTCACCGGAAGTGATATTTTTTGAAGATTGAAAAGATGAATTGTCAAAAATTTATATAAATTTGGATAAATATAGTATTTATTTGTAATAAGAATAAGAGGCAAAGTTATTTGCAACTTATTAAATTGTCTTTATCTGGTAGCATCAAAGAACTGCAGTAAAATTAAAAAAATTAATTTATCAAATACAACGTTAAAATCTTGTAATCCATGTTCGACTGAATTTTGTTTCTGTGTAAAAAATATTGACAGGTGAGATTGGTGACAAGTTGACATACTAGTGCTATAAGTAAGATATTAAATGTAGTAATTGAACGGAGGATGGCTTCAGCACAGAAGAGTTTTCCTGTGAATGAATCTTTTTATTCAGATGATGCAAATTTCTGTGTTTCAATATTTTAGATTTTTATTTGTATATTTTAAATGGGCACCGGATTGTACGTATACATTTCTGTTTAAAGTCTAGATATGGCGGAAGGTTGTGTGATGGTCACGTCAGATTTTTTAAAGTAATTTTATATTCTTTTCATTTATATTACTTTAATTTAGTTAATTAGGTACTTGATTTTTTTTTGAATGAATACATTTTTCCTTTTTCTTTTATGAACTTATCAGCTAGTGTTTTTTTATTAATCATGATTAATTTTAATCCACTAAATGTATGATGAATATTAATAATTAATCTTAATTAATTTATCATGCAATTTTAATCATAATCATAGGTAATCGATTATCTATTTTAAATTTAATAATTAATCATAAATCGATTACATTTTTTTTCGTTAATCTTTGCAGTTCTGGACGAGATTCAGCCTGGACTGTTCTTCCATCGTTCCAACAACCACTAGCCGGTGTCCGATAGCTTTGATGCCAACAAAATTATATCCCAACTTGGAATAGTAACGAGAGTAGATACCGATTCAACTCAAGTCATGAAAATTTCGCTCTTGACCCGGATTCGAACCCATGAACCACGACGTCTGTAATCAGAGCCATGTTCTCAACCACTGTGCTACTTCACCTGTGGGAACACTGAAGAACCAAATTTTTAATGCTAATCAATAAAGTAAAAAATAGGACAACAAAATGTGATAGATCACTAGTCAATTCAAATGCTGTAAATGTTACGCCAATGTTTATATAATTTGCTTTCGGAATTTAGAGCGAATATCGTAATTTTAAAATTAAATACAGGGTGAAATATGTGTTGTGTATAATTTTATTTATGACTCAAGTTTAAAATATAGGCGTGTGGCCTCCGGGCTCTGGTTCGGTTTAAAATTTATAACGAATTAGTTAATTATTCCATAAATTACACAAGTCGATAAATATGGTGTAATTTATTTTTGTGATATGTCAGAAAAAAATTACCTTCATTTATCGAAACAGCACGGAGGGTTGCGGGCAAAGCAAGAGAGGGTTTTATAGGTTAAAGCGCCGAAACGAGCAGAATACATTCCAGGAGGAAATATTAATTTCTGCACGGGTTCCATTTGCGGGAATAAAATGAAATTTCTGATTATTATCGGCCGGTAAAACGTGCTAATGGCTGTAAACTTCATACGGTCGGCTTCGGCATTTTCCACGAACCATTCCCCATCCTCCAATGTTTTCCACTTCCACGAATAAGTTTTCTTTTTATTATTCGCACGAAGCGTGCCTCGCGCGGTAATTGTTGCCAATCTGACGTAGATGTTCGCACGTCTACGTTCCCAGTTCCAGTTGGCTATGATGCCGACGTGCAGCTGTTAAGCCGACGTCACCACCGGGACGTGACATGTGACAACTCTGATAGAATTAGTTTGAGGTTAGAAAAACGTGACTCACCCGTCATATTACTGGATATGGTCAGCGATAGATCGGAAACTTTTTCTATCAAGCCTTAGTCAGTATTGATCAACGAACGGTTGAGCTTCACTCAGCGGGATCAACAGTTTTATTTGAAATACAGCGATCAGCAATACCTTTTGTTTTTTGTTTGAAATACTCACCATTCCGGCTTAGAATTCTCGTATCTTTGTTTATTTGTTTCAATATAAATAAGTTTGATTTTCACTCTTTCAAAAAACTCTGTATTGCATATCATAAATGACCATACAAAAATCAAATAATATAAATATAAGTACTCGTAGTTTAGCACAAAACAATAATTTTGAGGTTGATTCAAAAGCCCTGTTCACACATGGACACATAGAAGACACAAACACGCAACAGTAAGAAATACTGTGTGTGTTGTTTGTGAAATAGAGGCGCCGCTATTTTGTGGCTTCTATGTAAGTAAAGAAAAAAAAAAATTTCAACCACCTTTTATCCCTGTTATTAGGAACGAAAATGATGTATTTCTGACCGGTTAGTATACTTCTCTTCCTGCTTTATGCAGGAATTCACTGGATTTTTTCCTCCCTGGAGAGGAAAAGAGCGTTTCCTCTGGTTTTATGCGGGAATCCACTTGATTTTTTCCTCTCTAGAGGAAATATACTTTTCCTCTCGCTTTATGCGGGATTCCAAAATTGATTATTTAGATTATTTTTATTTATTTTATGGAATTATTATACATTTTTCCAATATTATCATCATTCGGTTTATCCCTTTCTTCAACTTCTAATTGCTTTTCGATGCAGATATTGAAAAAAATATTGTGTGCATCTCGGGACAAGCGTTCACTCGACACGTGCGATAGCAGTCTTCGCTTCGCTCGTGTTGCCAACCCCGTACTCGTCAGAAAAACGCCACTTTCGTCCCTAGTTGCACAATATTTACTAATGAGGCCACAAACGTTCCACACGAATTTTGCTTTTGTGTGTCTTCTATGTGTCCGCTATGTGTCCATGTGTGAACAGGGCTTTAGAAATCCGAACATATTGTAAACATGTAAAGAAACGAGAGAAGTAAACTTAAGAAATAATAGTAGAAAGAGAGTACACAGGAATGCAGTCAAATTGAATCTTTATTGATCTAAGGCCAACGTTTCGCCACCTCTTGTGGCATCATCAGGGCAAACTACGAAAACAAAAAATATCACATACACAATTTGTAAGAAATATACAATGTAACACTTACAGATTTAAAAAATATACAAAAATTAATCATCAAAGAGATGTTGTCAAATATAAATCAAAAAATCGAGCACTTCTCTCCATGCACTCACAGAAAACAAGAAACATGAAAAGTGAGGAACAAGTGGAAACTAGTCATTACCAAGAATCAGTTAATCATTTAAACAATTTGCAGATGTGACAGTAGATGCTATTGAGGTCTTCTACATCAGTCCTAAAATTTACATTATTTTTATTTTCCTGTATGTGAAGCATCTCAAGAAGAAGGCGTTTGTTGAGGAAAGAAGCACGATCCAGGACTTCAGCGTTTTCGAAATCGAATGTGTGCCCAGTGTTGATAGTGTGATGAGTAAGGGCGCATTTCCCAATGTTATTTTGTTTTGCAGAGTTCCTTTTATGCTCCGTTATCCTGGTTTTAAGGTAACGCTTTGACTGCCCCGTGTAAGTTTTGTCGCAATTATTACAATTTATTTTATACACAATGTTTGATTGTTTTTCTACCTCGATTTTATCCTTAAGTTTAGAAAATAATTTTCCCACAGTCTTTACTGGCTTCAGAGCAATATTGGTGTTGGTTGACTCTTCAAGTAAATGTTTTAAATTTCGCGCCAAAGTTCCGACATTTGGAATTGAAAAATACTTTCTGTCAGTGTTCAGGTTGTTGACATATGGAGTGGTATTGCCATTGTTGTATAGTATTTTATTAACAATCCGTTTGGGATAATCATTCTCGTATAAAATCTGCTTGAGTGTGTTAGTTGCTTCAGCCCTGTATTCACCAGAATACAGGGCTGAAGCAACTAACACACTCAAGCAGATTTTATACGAGAATGATTATCCCAAACGGATTGTTAATAAAATACTATACAACAATGGCAATACCACTCCATATGTCAACAACCTGAACACTGACAGAAAGTATTTTTCAATTCCAAATGTCGGAACTTTGGCGCGAAATTTAAAACATTTACTTGAAGAGTCAACCAACACCAATATTGCTCTGAAGCCAGTAAAGACTGTGGGAAAATTATTTTCTAAACTTAAGGATAAAATCGAGGTAGAAAAACAATCAAACATTGTGTATAAAATAAATTGTAATAATTGCGACAAAACTTACACGGGGCAGTCAAAGCGTTACCTTAAAACCAGGATAACGGAGCATAAAAGGAACTCTGCAAAACAAAATAACATTGGGAAATGCGCCCTTACTCATCACACTATCAACACTGGGCACACATTCGATTTCGAAAACGCTGAAGTCCTGGATCGTGCTTCTTTCCTCAACAAACGCCTTCTTCTTGAGATGCTTCACATACAGGAAAATAAAAATAATGTAAATTTTAGGACTGATGTAGAAGACCTCAATAGCATCTACTGTCACATCTGCAAATTGTTTAAATGATTAACTGATTCTTGGTAATGACTAGTTTCCACTTGTTCCTCACTTTTCATGTTTCTTGTTTTCTGTGAGTGCATGGAGAGAAGTGCTCGATTTTTTGATTTATATTTGACAACATCTCTTTGATGATTAATTTTTGTATATTTTTTAAATCTGTAAGTGTTACATTGTATATTTCTTACAAATTGTGTATGTGATATTTTTTGTTTTCGTAGTTTGCCCTGATGATGCCACAAGAGGTGGCGAAACGTTGGCCTTAGATCAATAAAGATTCAATTTGACTGCATTCCTGTGTACTCTCTTTCTACTACAACACGCACAGTCGCTTAACATTTTCCTTCTTTAAGAAATAATATTTTAAATAGCTTTGTATTTCCCGTGATTAGTTATTCTCATTAATTAGCTCTCTTATATTTACTCGATTCTGTTTCCTGCGCGCTCCATATTCGTGTCGAGGTGGCGCAGAGGCGAGGTGACATGTTGCAGATCGCATATTTAACCATAAAGAGCCACTTGCCATTCGCGATCTCGCGTCGCGTTCTTACGATTCCGCGTGCGAGTGCATAACGTATGACCTGCAAAGCGTTCGATTGATATTTGCGACTTGTTCAACTTAAAAATGTCAATTAGTTGAGATTTATACCCCGGAGTTAACCGACGAGGAGTTTTTAATGGCGGAGAACGAGGTTTCGGAAGAGGTTTGTTATTATGTAAAAAAGATACGCTCTTATTAAAGGAAGTTTTTATTAGTGTTGCCAAAATGTTTTGAACGGGAAAATGAAATTGCATCTGTGCTTGATAAATCATCGTTCTTAATAATAAATATAAATATATTGATTTAATTACATTTCATCCTTTTCTTTTACATTATCTTGTTTATTTTAATGTGTAAACGTAGTGTACAATTTTAAAACTGACAAAATAAAAAAAATCAAGAGGCTTTTTTGCGTAATTTCAATTCAATTGAAAGAAAAAATTAGAACTTTGATTTTAAAGATGCCTAAATTGAGTGTGGTAGTCTTACATATTCTTAATCTAGGTAAATATATATTTTTTGCACAATTGTTTTTTTTTATTAACTTACCATGCCTGTTTCCAAGACAGTATGTTGATCCTACCGGTTGCCATGCTAAACAAAACGGTAAGTAAATTTAATATTAATTATGAATAAATTAATATTTGCGTATGGATAAAAAAGACCAATAGTGAGCATCACGATCCGATGTCAGACAAAATAGGAGCCTTCGCTTCGCTTAGTCTCCAAACATTGTCTTCCATCAGTAAACTGTCCTTACCGTTCTTGATACTTAATATACTATTACCGTGTGTCCGGTATTTTGCCGTCGAGTCACGAGTACGTACCCAATAATTAATAACAGTGGCGGATTGAGGGGGAGCTCAGTGGCTCGGCCCATCCCCCCTCCCACCGAAATGAAATTGAATGGTTATTTTTTGCTACAGGGCGGATCATAATTTCAAGCATTTTTTATAAGAAACAAACAAAATTAGTTCCGTAAAGAACAGTTTTCGCAAAGAGCACATATTTTTATCGAATGCATTGAAGATTGCATAATGGATATAAATAATAATGAATGAAGTAAAATAAAATTTTAATTAACAATGACAAAAATTACTTGCACTTTTATGTAGTTCAAAGTGAAGCAAAATGAAATTCCATAAGGAAAAACTGTTTGATTAAAAAACCTGGTAACTAAAATGGCGAAATTTGAAAAAAAAGTTGAGTACCTACTGGGCTATTAAAAATATACGAAGCAGTAACCACTCTATATTAAAATGTGTACACAATTAATGAACTCGGCTATATGGTGTATGAAAACGGAATAATGTACATAAAATCCTGACATAAAATTTAAAAAATATTTATTACTCGTACCATAGCTATATTAAACATATTAACATATAAGTGCGATGATATACTTGTATATTTATTTTGACATGCTTCTATCTAAATGGGATACAATGTTAAGATAATGTAATTTTTTGTGCGAATGCCTTCTTCTTTTCCTTTTTTCCACGAAATAACGTGATAAGCAGTATTGACATATTTTATGTAGGATGCGTGTATCTTATTTTTCGTATTTTATGTGAAAAAGACATTATGGATTGAATGATTGTATTCTCGTGTGATATACGTGATATTTGGGCTGCGAGTCGTAATAAATTTAGCTCTTCGATTGTGACTGCCAAGATTAGCGCGTGGAAATCAGTAGCTTTGACATTCAAATATAAGGAAAATGTCGAAATTTTCCTTTTCCGTGAGATACGACACAATAAATTTGTCAAAACCTTTATCAAATTCGACAGATCTCGATTTGTTCGCGAGAGGACTTTTTATATGTCTTCAAGTTTTCGTTTTTATCTGTCGATTTTCGGAGCTAAGTTTAATGCAATATATTTCTTATCGCTGTAAATAAAATACGTTTTGACGTCTCAAGGAATTTACGTATAATTTCCACTGGGAATTTAAAATAGCGGTCGCGAGTACTGATGCTCTAGTTCTACAATCTATATCTCGAAGACAATTCTTTAGTGTTCACCAGAACATTTTAATATTTCAGTTCGAAAGTCTGAAGTGGAATGTCATAAAAATTCAAAGGTACATATCGATGGTGACATGGCAATAACACGTATTATCTATATCGTAACTATATGAAATAATATGTAAAATACATGTTATTGCCATGTCACCATCGATATAGTTCATTTTTTCTGGTACAACGAACGTCACTATCTTACTAAAATGAAAACGTTTGTCGTTGTTTGTCCAATAAATACATTTATAGGAAAATTGAGTATTACGTACGTTCATTCATAAAAACATACTATACTACATTCAAAATTTTATAAGTATCCAAGAAAATGTTATTCGTCGACTTTATTTAAAATATTATTTCTAAAATCTTGTTTCTCATAAAATTATTGTTAGCGGTCAGAATGTGTTATGGATCTACGTATGTCTGGCTTTATCACTTATTGACACTGATTTAAATGTAAAAATACACTTTAATAGTAACAAAAATTGTAATTTAGTTATATCTAAGCGGCTATGTTCCATAATTTTCCTTTAGATAAAAAATATTTTTTACGAGGAAGATCGTCATATAAATAAATAATTGCACAATATGAACACATTCTAGTAGTGCATTTATTCATCTCCATTATTTAGTTTATAAAACATGTCGATTTTTACTCATTTCTCCTAAAATTAAAATAACCTATATCTACATTGACAGTTTTTCTGAAACACTTTTCATTATTTCACAGCAATATTTACCTGTTTCTTTATAATGTAATAATAAGCTTACGGTGTTCTATATATTTTACTTTTTATATAACACTATAATAACGCGCAAATTTCTAAAATACTCTTCAGGAACATAACGAATTCGTACACATAGTGACTAGCAGAGACACCTAGGAACACCTATGAACTAATTAAAACTTCTGACCGGGGTAGCTAATGAGAAACGTGGCCAGTAAGTAAACCGAATTATTTTTTAACCGTGGTTATGCCTGTTTCAAATGGTCAGTTCCTTCATCAAACTATTATATTTAATAATTTATTATTAAGCCTCTTATTACAAAATATTAATAATTATGATCTCTTGACTCTTAACAATACATAAAATTACTAATAATTAATAAATAATGATTCCTTGGTTTTTCATAAGCTGTTATTAATTTAATAACAATTGATGGCTCGGTTGTATAATTAAAATTTGAATTATGCTCGTAAGTTTAAAATATGATATGCGCGATCTCGTTGATTATTGATATTCAAATATTGTGAAAATGTTTATTCAATTTTCCGGTACTGACCAATACGAGATTAATTAGAATGCATAAATTTCAATAAACAAAATGAATGTATTTAATTAGTTTGGCGTTTAATTGACCTGACTAATGATTTTGTTGGTAAAACAGAAATTATTCACTACAGTTTTGATTAAAATATTCATTAAAATGATAATGAGGAAAAAATATGAAACTGGAACTAGGTTAATCAAAACTTTCCTGATTACTGTTCAAAATAAAACAAACGGTCTGACAACACAATTACTACTATCTAATTTAATGCTGTGCAATATTGCGCGCAATTCGCGGAGCATATGTTCCATGCAATAATTATTACGTTGTATTGTGCGCGATAAATTTTAAATTATATCGAGAGCATGCAGCTACTAAATCGCAATTTGTAACCAGGGAACTGTTAAGTGTAAACACTTTTATACATACCTACTTACTTATTTTGTGATCCACTATTTAGCTCAAAGTTTATAAATTTTTAATTTTTGGTCCGGTACGTACAATATAAAAAATGTAATATAGAAATGCTATAAAAATTAACAAAGCAAGATATTAATTTTATCTACAAACATTGCTTAATACATTCATTATGTAGGTAGTAAGATAAACCCCTCTATAAGACACACTATTGTATTATGAATTCATGATTCTACACTATTGTATTATGAGTCCATTATTCAACACAACTGTCACTGTAATATCCCATCAAAATGTGAGGTTAGATTAATATTTAATTAATAAAAATTTGTAAGAAAATGTTTTATTTAAATAGTCGTAGATAAAACGTCATATATGACTCGCACATAGGTAATGACTATAATTATCTCTTATGATTATATACTCGTCTTCAGCTCGTGCATAAACTTCCTCTTGAATTATAGCCTACATTATGTGCTCGTTAAATACTTACTAATAAAGTTCTGATAGGTACTCGTAACTTAAAAAATCAGATTCTTGTACACTTATGATAATTAAAAAGTTTCCAAGCAAAAAGTATTGCTCTGCGGAAAGTTTTTCTACACGGATAGACTTATTATTACATTATGTTGGTTTCTGACTGTATACAAAATGTATCATAATTTCGAATAGGTACACGTTAAAGGTAGGTTGATATGCTGATATCGAATTAAATATTTTTTCACAATTTCCAAAAATTAAGGGTATAGTTTTCTTGCACGGTAGTTTACTTTCACATATTTCTGTATTTTTATATGCGAATTTTAATTTAATTATTTTCTTATTATCTTTTGTGTATAAATACATTTATAGGTTACTTCTCTAGCTCGAATAATTTTTATTCTTAGGTATGTGTAACCATTACAAATGAGGAAAAATCTTTGAGAATTCTTTCATGCTTTTGAACTATGGAAAAAATGTTTTAAGCTATCAGTGAATCAGAAATGCTTCTTTCCAAGGCTCATTGAAGATTAAATTTAGCGGCACAGCTTTTGACAGGCAATTGTCACCAGGAATATTTTTCTCATATTTTAGAAGCTTGAAAGAATCCTTGTGTGAACAGCTTTTTATGTGATTAGAGTCATTTGAAATAGTGAAACATTCTAAAGGTAACAACGGATAACAATGTTTCCAACGAGTGTAGCTCAGGTTGTTTTTTATGTTTTATGTATTTATGAAAATGGAAAAGCTAGTAGTTTGTATATTGTATCGCTCGCTTCGCTCACGTATGTCGTTAAGCAAACTACGTGGGCGTCCTTGCTGTTAGCATAGGTCTGAAGTTGTTTACACTTCAGAAAAAACGAAAAGCGTCTACACTTTCCAACAACGCGAGTCGCGGGACTCGATCTGGATTACAAGTTTCCCTGAATCCTTCTTTTCGTATTCTGTTCGATTCCGGAAAGCCCCGCCATTTTTACCAGCTGCACTTTTATTCTAAAGCGTTGACATGGATTTGGGTCAGCATAAATATTCCCTCTGGACGGGAATCTCGTGCAAAGTGGAAATTTTAAATTCGATCGCTTTAAATTTCAGTTTATAGGAGCGAGAGATAAACTTGCAGATTTGCACGTTTTTATAAATCCCCCTGAGGTTTGTTTATGGGAGTGATTCCGAGCCTAAATAATTAAAATTTATTTAATTAAAAAAGATTTTCCCACGCCAAAAAAATTAAATAAGCTGATACTATGCGTATATCACACCGCTAAGTAACTAATCCTTTATTAAAAAATTGGGATTTATAAAATTCTTCATAATTTATTATTTGAAGCTTCAAGCTTTTAATTTTAATTAAAATATTTTTTTCTGAAATTATTTGCCAAAATTATGAGGTACCTACCTATTGTTAAATCGGTTTGCTTATTACTAGAGAAGTTTTTTTATTACTTTATTGAATTAGTAGGTACAAATTTTTTAGTAAGAAGCTAAGTACGTATTCAGTTTAGATACACATTCTAGTTTAGCTACGTTTACCACCGAAAATAGCATTTTTAGTATTTTTGCATTCACTGCTTACTTTTGAGAATTTAATAATTACCTAAGGCTTGAAATCCAACAAAATTTAAATTTATATCATCAACCTTGTACAACTTCGGCTTAACTAAAATTTACTCAAGAATTATTTTAGATTTGGCATAAATTTTAGATTAGAATTGTCGATTCAGGTAGTTTATTCTAGATTTACATCTTCTGGTGTTGCATTATCCTGTGTATGAATATTCTACGATAGATTTATATTTTCTGGTGTTAAATCCATTCCTGGAACCAATTCACTGTTCCGTATTTCAGGTGTAAAATTAGTTCCTCTTTCTTAAAATGCTCGTGTCAGGTGCAACCGAAAACAGTGGACCTCCGAAGTCAAAACTCAAAACTATGTCCCTCGTCAAATGCAGCCCCTTTGTGTTGAAACGGCGAACGTCAAAACACAGCCCAGACGTTATTTAGATTTTAGGCGTGTTGAACAACCCAAACACGAGGATTTCTCAAGCCAACGAGAAGAAAGAACAAAGTGAGCTGTGTGCGACCTGCCCGCCTATTTTAATAACCATGTAATTGGACCATTTCTTTCTCAGATCTGAGCTGCCATGGAATATGTTTATGTGCTGGGCATAATTGATTAGGGAAAGAATTTTTAGTCCGGACGAGTTAATATGATTTTAATGCGTAAATTTTTCTCGCTAATTAACGTTCATTTTAATAAACTGTTACAGGTAAGATGCATGAAAATATAAACTTATTCGAAGTAAACATTTTTCGAAACAAATAACCTCATAATTTTTATGCGCGTTCTTGTTATTTAGGTTATAATCTAAATTGATAAGCGTAAGTACCTGATATAAACAATCGCAGGTTTCGACAAATAAAACTTGCAGTAATAAAATAATACTTATTTAGCTCATTGTCAATATGGTAATAATGAATTACTCACTGAAAACTTGGAACTAAGTTGTCATTGTATTTTATTGATGAAGTGTTCCAGTTCAGTCTGCATGTATAATATATGGATGGTAAATATCTTTCAGCTGTGACCTGATGATGACAAAATACTTATATGTCGAAATCGATAGTCAAATAAAGAATTAAATAAATTTTCTACAAATTTATCAAAATCAGCTTGCTTAATTTACCTTCCATATATATGTCATTGTACTTTTCCTTTGGTGTACTCTCAACTCTCTAACAACAAACATGATTATCCGTGAGGTTACGGCTGGTAACTCCAATTGATGGTATAATGCGAGGCATATCTATACCGATGGGTAGTCATTCAACACCAGAAAATAAAATTCTAGAATATTCACACAGAAAAATGCATGCACAAGAAAATTCAAATCTTGAAAATTTATAAAATACCTGCATTAAAAGATTCATTTACCAACAAAAAATTCAAGACAAGAATTTTGGATTAGACCTAAATGCAAACACAGGAATTCTAAAATTCTAAATTGGAATTTTCCTGTAAATCAATCTTTTAGGTATTTTATTACGAATAAATTTTCTGAATTTGAATCTATTATTATTAAATGCTTGTTTTGTTGCAAAATGATTGAACAAAAAAGTGCATAAAACAATATATTCAAAGTAGCACTAAATTCTGAAATAGCCATTTTTATACCAAATATGAATATTATGCCTTGGCCTTTCTTTGATTAATAAAATTTTAATCCCAGGACAAACACAGATTTTTGATATGAAACTCATTCCAAATACAATTTGCTATCAAATCCAGCAATCAATTGCTACATAAATATATCTAATTAAACAGTGAGTCATGTGATCTACTTTTGTAACAAGAATTTAATCAATTTAATTAAACTGGTACAATTATGATTAATATCTACAAACTACCAAGGCTGCAAGGTGTATTACTCCTATTCGTCATTAAATATTCATATTCTTAGTTAAGAACAAATTAAAAAATAACATAATTCGCCCCAAGTCATAAAACTATTTTAATTACAACGTGCTAAACTTTAATTCCATCATCACACTCGTAACATTTCTAGTTTCATCTTGTTGGTGTCATATTCAATCACGGTAAGGAAACCTACTCTGAATTCAATTCCTTACTGAGGCATATTACGATTCGTGACTGTATCTGAGTTTTTTATAGCGCCATTTTTTATCTCGTACGCATCTTCGGCAGTAAAATTTTTGAACATCTGTCAAGAACTGTCGAATTTAGAGACGTTAGGATTTTGATGCTCTTAGCGAAAGAAAAGAATTACAGCAACAGATTTCGGAAGAGATAAGATAGATTTAACGCAACACGAAAATGCCTGAGACTTAGTAAATTGTTTAGTATTATGACAGATTTGTTCCTAATCCTAAAAGCTTCTCATTTGTTAGATGTACAATTTAAATGCTGAACCAATAATCTACAATACTGTGACACTTTAGAAAATCAATATTTTTTTTACATGACGTTGTATTTTCTTGACTGGAACAATTCTAGGATAGAAAAGAAATACTTTGGATTAATATTAAATAATAAAACTACCTGTAGGAACTACACCAACATAATATATCATAATAATATAACAGAACTAAACTCAAATAAATAATCTACGTTTCGGCCTCTTAACATAATCACTGTTTTAGATTTAAGCAGTGAATTCTATACTAGGTACGTACCTGGAAAGGACGCGCGCGTTAGAATTGCTAAGGCAAGCAAAAACGTGAAGTAATTTGTCCATGTTCTACATGAGTTAGACAGTGATAGAGATACTTCTCAAGTGCTATACGCCATAAGTCTGTTTCTCTCTCAACTTGCCTCACTGCTTCCGTTTTGTAGTTGCTTACAGGTACTTTAGTATATAGTTTACTGGCTTTAAGACATAGCCTTAAGATGTTTGACCTACGTAAATACGGCTGATCGTTTTCACCTTTGACAAAAACTATGACAATGTTTAAAACAGTATAAGGAAACGATCAGCCGCATGTTTGTCAAATGTCGTAAAGGTTATGTCTTAAAACTAAAACAGTGTTTATGTTGACAGGTCTAAACGTAGCTTAACTACTGACTCTTTAAATTTGTCTTGTAAATGATATAATTTTCAATGAAGTAGTAGATTTTAAATATTGTATTCGACATAAATTTAATATGACAATTTCCACCAATTAACACTCATTTATTATTTTTGTTTGTCCGATAATCCTAGAATAAAAAATAGATTTAATTTAATTAAAGACTTCACATTTCTGCCAAGGTTATTTTTTCGTTCTTTGCCAATTTCGTTTCTAAAGCTAGCAATAAAGCACTATCAAGGCGCAAATGGCGTTATAACGTAAAAAATCACGCTTTCTTTTTGTTCCAGGATTCGTTGTGTAAAAATTCGTCTCAAGTACGCAACATAAATCAGTTGTCAGGTCGCACATCTGCTTCTACTCGTAGTATATGAAATGGCGTTGTCTTTGCGCATGACTTTGAGTTTCACTATTGTTTTCGAAGCTTTAAGCTATATTTAAAGAAAATAGAAGTTACATATTTCTATGGGTATACTTCTCTTAGTTGACCTAAGCAATTTTATCTACAGAATTTAACACTGAAAATGTTAAGTCCGTATATATTTTTTGCATTATCCTGTCAATAAATCAAAATCGAAAGTTTTGTTTGAAAATTAAAAAGCTGCAAAGTGCATTTTATTCAACTTGGATGTGACAGCATCATAGTCATGTGTATAATAGTATATTATTTAAGGAGCACATAATGTAGGCTATAATTCATGAGGATCAAAGTTTATGCACAAGCTGAAGGCAAGTGTATAATATAATCAGAATTAATTAAAGCCATTATTTGTGTTTTATCTACTCATAATACAATACTGTTGAATTTTTGATTCATAATACAATAGAGTGTCTTATGGAGGTTTTTTTTTACTAAAGTTACTTATATAATGAATGTACAGTACGCGAAATAAGAGATGACTCGACTTAGGAATTGGTGAACAATATTATTCGAGCGAACAAAGATTACCAGCAAATTTTTTGTGAAAACCACTTCGCTACCTTGAAATAGTGTATAAAGAAGTCGTCCAGCTCGGTTTTCCTCTTGATTCAGTTGCGTTTAGGCGAGTAATAAGTTAGCGAATTGTGACAGCTCTGTGCAGAACATAGGCACATTCTTTCTCTCCCTTACCGCTCTGGCCAGTTCTGGCTGCACAGACAGCTCTGTGCAGAACATAGGCACATTCTTTCTCTCCCTTACCGCTCTGGCCAGTTCTGGCTGCACAGACAGTATTATTAAAATTAAATTTCGGATGATCATGGTTGTTAGTGGACTTTTTTGTTTAAATAACTGGATTCGAACCTCAATTTTCATAACCACAGTCCATCACGTTTCGCACTCAACAACTAATGCTGTTAACTTATTTGTCTCTCGTGGTCATGTGCAAAATGCAAAACAAATTTATGTGTTACAGAGTTTTGCGTATGTATCAAATGTAATCTATCCAGTTTTGTATCTGCACAGATTATAGATTTATTTACAAACATTCCTATTCCTCTTTCCCATTCACGAAGGCTTTCAAATAGTTGTCCATCGCATTTGATTACTCTCACACTCGATCTGGATGTTAGAAGGGACATTTGGACAGTGTCTACTCGCATTGACAGCAGAGAAATGACGCTACGCACCACTCGCAGCTTTGGACACCGGGAGATATATTGACAACAACTGTTACAAGCTCCTGGGGTGGCAGGGTACCAGAGACGAAAAAGGAGGTGTCCATTATCCCTGAGGACTGACCTCACACCATGATGACAAACGAGGATCGGCGGGTGGATCAAAGGGAGGGTTGTCAATAAAGAGAAGAAAGAGAATTTGGAAAGAAATAAACTAAACTTGGCGTACTTAAAATAGTTCGAATTTCAAAAGTATAAAAAGTAATAAGTAACGTTTCGATAGCTCGTTTAGTTCTCCAGTTTTCATAATTTTCGATTCGTACATATACGTCTGCATCTGCATATCTGTGTTTTGAATTTTTTTTAGTGATTATCTCCGATTTCTCGAAAACAGAGTTTGAATTGTACTTGAATCATGACCATTGAGTATTTCGAGTTATGTATTAATATTAATATTCTAGAAGAATCTAGATAAAAAAACTTGAACATTTTACATCCGAGATCCGAGCCTACTTTGGTTCACTCTGTATTTTAGTAATAATGGTAATATCTAATAACATTTACCGATGTAACTGCGTGTAACTTGAAAATATTGGATTATTGGTTAAAGCTAGATTCAGATTTAAACCAACCAGCGCTCAACGTTCGCACTTATAGTTGCAATTGGAATTTTGTTGAACTGCTGATTGGTTAATTTAGCACTTATACTTATAATTGGGTAGGTCAGAATCTAGCTTTAGACTTTAACATAAGAATTTGTTGTTATAAATATCTCAAAATATACTCACAACAAATTCGTTAATTATACTTAATAAATTACTGCAATTTACCTGCAAACGAGGAAAGTTTTTACTAAAAAGTTTATTGAAAGTAAAACAAGTGCTAGGAGCTGTCATAAATAAAAACTGTCAATACCGTTCACACGGAGAATGTAATTATTTTCATTAATTATTTATAAGATCACTAGTTTTAATATATTTTAATGAAATAATTAGTTTCTCCCAGGGTTTTCCCGTATTACCAGTACTAACACATTTTTATATGACAGCTCCTAGCACTTGTTTTACTTTTAAGAAACTTATTATGAAAAATTTTCCTCGTGTGAACAGGGCATTATATTAAGTGTTGAAAGAAATTATCTTGGTATCAATTATTTGTCAAACAGATTTCAATTATTTTATCATAGAAGAAACAAGAATTTTTGTAGAATTTATATTATATGTAGTTCAAGTTCTTAGACACAAAGTAGTGTAATATGATCTAGCCTTAATCCTTCATCGGAATAGGATTTTTTTGCAAACATTTTTTGTGTAGGTATATTCGCTAAAAGATTTCTATTCTTCTACGCCACTGATCAAATTTCCAGTTCCTTACCCTCTGTTAAGGTCTTCAATGGCAAGTGCACTGGCTAGGTATTAGGGAGAGACCTGCATGGGATATTTATAGAAATTGGTTGATAATTTTATCAAGGTTATTTCTCTTTTATGAAGTCATTTGGAATGACTGGATTTAGGGAAAGCCTTGCGCAACTGAGGGGCGACGGCGACTACGTGACGTTAGTTGAGATGTACGAATATAGCCGGAAAGTCGGCGTTTTTCTGGATTGACTTTGCTTAGTCGACCGAGGAATACATCTGAGTAATGCTATATTGCAGTATGGAATCCCCTGGGTTTTATCTAGTGCTCAGATAAATATATTGGGCAAATTAAGGAGGAGAACAGGAAGATGCTTAATCAGTATAAGTGAAGCGCAAAATTTATATTGAACATTATTTGATTGAATGATTAGGGTAGACCGGGAACAAAAGTAACATTTTCACTTTGAGGCGCTGTGGCGTCTATATTAGTAAAGTTTACAAAACGAGCCAAAGCACAGTCTATAAAATGGTACTACGCAACAGTATTTTAAACAATTAATAAAAAAGTTATTGATTTTTAAAGACATCATCACATCACTTATTATTCAATTTTCATTTATTATTTTTGAGCTTGTTGATAAAAATTTTGTAAAAAATAAAAAATACGGGTTTCAAGTTTTTATTTCTTCTTCAAAAATATTATATAATAAAATCAAGCAAGTAGCCTATTATGTCGCGTAAACCAGGGTAGTCAGTGGTCATGTTGTCATGTAGAACTGCCGTGAAAAATACGTATGTTTATTTTATTTAAAAAAAATTGTTCTCAATAAATTATAAATTTCAAATCATTAATGATTTTAGTACTCCATATATATTCATACATAGGATACATGGGGGCTTCGGGGCTTTAGCCCCCACAGGAAAATACAAAAATTGCTGTTATTCATTTCTGAAAATAAAATTGTAAAGTATGTAACCATGAAACAAACAAAAAATTCGTCTGCGGTGCATTCTCCGTTCTTCGTATTTACGTTTTTTTTTTCTACGATCAATATTAGTTTCTTCGGATTCCATATTAGATATATTACCTACCTACTTATTTATGGATTTCAATTTCAAACTGATCAAATCAAATTTAAATTTGGTG
Organism: Agonum fuliginosum; assembly: GCA_947534325.1. NCBI lineage: Eukaryota > Metazoa > Arthropoda > Insecta > Coleoptera > Carabidae > Agonum > Agonum fuliginosum. The sequence goes on from OX384041.1 coordinate 27,827,449, forward strand.
TTAATTTGCAAAATATGTAGTTTACAATTATTAAGATAGATGAATGAATGAATGCAACATTCTTTTTCCATTTTAGACCTTTTTCTGCCTCATTGTCAATCTAGTTAGACATAATTGCAATAATTTCAGCATGACACAATTCAGTAGCGAAAAATTCTGTCAAATACGTCCGGTCTGGATATCGACAGCTGCGATCATTAACGCTTGTAGGCAACCGAACCGCACTGCGGACATTATTTCAATGCTGTTGCTGCTGTGTTGTAATAGTGCAGACAATTAGATAAATAACACCAGATATCTCATTATTAGAACCGCCAACGTGCACTGGAATTGATAGTTTTAATAAGGTTGCACCATCAGCGCGGAGCATTGATAAAATCTCAACCAAAGATATAGAAACTAGATTTTTTGAACTTCTCACTTTTCAGAATGAAATATAGTTATTCAATAGTACCTATCCTTTGGTAGGACTAAGTTGGCCGATTTTTATGATTCCTGTCTCTGGAACAAAATGTTTGCGAGTACAGATATGTAAAGAATTTGTACTCTATTTATTTTAAATTAGTTTTCTAAGAAAAAACATGTGCTAGATGTTTCTTTAAAGGGAAATCTTAATTTGTGTAAAATAATTTTTGAAAATATATTTGCAACTGATTTAAAACTGTATTTAAATAGTTATTTGTATATCTAGGCTGCGAAATGTATGCGTCTGACAGAATATTTGGCCGAGGCGAAGACCAACTGCAATGCATATAATTATTATAAACGCACATTTTATTTTTTGTAACAACTGTCAAAAATATCTGACATTGACATGCCCAACTAAATAAATTTAACGAAAGATGCAACAATTTCAAAAAGAAATCGTGCAAAGTATCTGTGTCTAAATACGTTACTAATTAAATAAATTTACTTCGCAGCCGTTACTACACAGCAATGCGGCCGCGAAATGTATCGTACACAACTGTTTTACTTCGCGGCCTGAATTGGGGACGTCAAAGTCTACTTTTTTAACAGTTGCGCATAAAGAGCATTTAAATATAAAACAAATTTCGATTTATGCTTCCCTCTATATTAAAATATTATGACAGTTTTTGTAATTATTTTGCTTTATCTTTCAAAAAATACGGATGTGATTAATTAACAAAATTCTTCTATAATATATTTGTGCAATTTCTACAGTATTGGTACTTTAACAAAATGTAAGCGTAAGTTACGCGGATAATAAGGTAAAGTGATTTATTTTTAAATTTAAGAACTATTACAGAAACAATGCATTTTTTTAAATGGGATTAACATAATCCTCTCATAATAAAAACTCACACATATTTAAACTATTTTAAAATGCATCCATTCCAACATTGAATATCAACCAGCAGCAATCTCCTTCAAATAAAAATAAATATTAATACTTAATACCTAAAGTTGTCAACTAAAAACTCAAACAAAATCTAATAGTCTTGACCTGGTAAAATTATCATCCAAACCACAGTTTTATTTGAAACCGGCGTAGAGTCCACCACCCCGTTTCCCGTCGTGATTAGCAACAACTGAAAACAAACTCCCTCCGTTGTTCAACTTTGAAGACATCTGTCGCCTTTTAATTTCGCAAGACATCACAATTCCATTTCCTCGGGAAAAAGACAGCGCGAACAAAACAATCCGACAATAGCGCATCGCATTTGGTCACATTTAGAGGGGCGAAGCTAGGAGTTGCTATCACCGTCTGGTATCTATCCCAGCTCTTGGACGAGTTCCTTATCTTGAATAATGTTAGTTAATTACCAAACTCGCTACCTGGTACAAAGACGTGCCTCTTGTGAGGAAGAGACCCCAGTGCCGGGGAATTGGGCTGGGCTGCTGGGCACAGAAGTTAGACTTAGAACTTAACTGACCGGAGGTTCACAATAGAAATTCCGCTGGAGGATGTTAAATGTTTGAATTATGTGTGCAAGCCAGAAGGCTATAAGACGGTTTCCTACCAGATTTGATTGGAAATGGACTGGACTGATGTTTGATGAATCAAAGCTTTCATGTCAGAAATAAGAAAAGTAAAACAATTGAGTACATAATAATGTATTCAGTGGCAAAGATGAATTTTTGCCAGTTCTAAGTTTACCCACTATTCTCAATTCCTTTTTCCCTGTTCTTATACAACTGTTTCCCATACTTTTTCATACTTTTTTCTAGAATAAAAATATACGCATACTCAGTTCAGTGTGCAGTCAGTTTAACCAATATTTAAAAGTTTTGTCTAAAAAAAAATTGAAGATTTCTGACTGAATAATACGAATAGTTCGAGGAATAGTTCCGAAACAAAGTGTGAATCTCGGATAGAAATCAAACTACAATAATGTAGCATGAATCTAGAGGAAAAAATTATAATGTAATTTAGCCGTAATATTTATACCTATCTATACTGATGATTCCCAATATATGAGGCTAAAAACTTATGTTTAAATAGGGACGGCAATTTAATTTTTATGGGTTATATAAAAAAATCTTCTCATTTTAAAAGATACTGGCTTCACATTGCCGGCATTTGATTCCTTGTATATTTGTATGTTTAATTATTATTATATTTTAATGTAAAAATTGCTAAATGGTCAATTGTAAAATATTTATAGAAATAGCCATAATATAAAACTATTCTTATAGAAAGTATTTAATATTTGTGATCAAACAGCTAGTAGGTATATTAAAATCATTCAACAGATAAATAAAATATACCAGCTTCTTGTTTCCGGCATACGATTCCTTAAATACTTCTTTAATCACAAACTCGATCACATTTATATTCTCATTTCTTAATGGATAAAAATTCCGACTGCTTGATTATTGCATTCCATTTATTGAAAATTTTCTGGAAGAACAATTTAAAAATATTTGATGAAAATGCCATTAAATTTTCGAAAAATATAATAAAGTAATATTTCCATGCAGGTCATTCTCGTTTTTAATCATCTTTTATGTGATGCAAATATTGGCTTTCGGTTTACGGCATTCGATTCAACAATTCAATGAACAATGCCATCTATTCGCACTTTTAGGACAGTCTACTAATAGATCATTATTCTATACCATAATATCCAATCCCGCAATTCTTACTCTCCAGTCTCCGCCACTGCTTGTCTCCCCGGGGTAGTAACATTAGACCTTACAATCAGACACACCCCGTATTCACACAACGTTCCTTAACTCGGTGTGCAGTCTTTGCTGGGGTTTCCCAATGAACACCGTGGGACGTGACGAGTGCTCCAATTGCATTGTGTCTCCGCGCACGACGCACGACAATGTGCAAGAGTGTACCAGGTGAGAAGTGAGAACCGGCCAATCACGAGAGATTCATCGATGGGTATGGGGTAATTGCTGGGGGATGGTAATCATGGTGGCTAAAGGTTCATTTAGCTATGGGAAAAACTGTGAAATAGTATATTAAGTATGGAAGACAATGTTTGGAGACTGAGCGAAGAGAAGGCTCCAATTTTGTCCGACATCTCTAATTCCTTAACGTTCGTGATGCTTCTTTCATTTTTTGCACTATTGATCTTTTGTATCCATACGCAAATATTAATTTCTTCGTAATTAATATTAAATTTACTTACCGTTCTGTTTAGCCTAGCAACCGGTAAGATCAACATACTGTCGTGGAAACCGGCACAGTAAGTTGATAAAAAAAGACCAATTGTACAAAAATTAATTTACGGGTTGGAGAAAAATATTGTCTTATTAAGCCTGGATCCCAAGACAGACATATCGGCAACATTTGTCGCAAACTACTTTGTTTTAAGCGGCCCGTCTACGTTTTTTCAGTATTCCTAGAATAGGTACTCTCGATTTTACTTATTTTTCTTTTCCACTCTTTTCCCCACTACTACGGCTGCCTAAAAGCAGCTCGAAACTCGTACTTTGCCGCATCCTAACTATGCAATGTCATTTTGAAGTTTAAAAATACTGTAAAAGTGTTTTCATTGCGAGTAAACTATCAGATTATTATTGATTTCAGGATAATATTTTTATAAACATTTAATAGAGAAAGAATGTACCTACAGATGTGCCTTGTCAATATCTTAAAAATTAATTTCTATCTTGAGATATAACCGTCTAAAGTTTGCTTGAATTGAATTTTTTTAATTTTTCGGAATTTTTATAATCATGCATGTTTTGTACCGGCCACAGTTGCACAGTGTCTGAACTAATGCCTGTAAAAATTTTGCCGAAAGGTGCTTGTAACACAGAAGTGTGTTGCAATTTCTAACAAAAGTTCTTGGTATCGACAATATATTCGATAATTCCGTCGTGGCTTTAGGTTAAATATGAGTTTTTTAATACTGCAAAAAATCGTCTGTGATGAAACAATAGGCTACTTGTACGATTTTTTTATTAAATATTTTTTAAGATAAACTTGAAACACGTATTTTTTATTTTGACAAATTTTTTATTAGCAAGCCCAAAAATAATGAATCCCACTGGACAAGAATCGTCCATGGAATGTTTAAAAATGTTGTACTTCCAAGTAAAATTACATAAGTCTATCCCAGCTACATCCTGAGTACGATCAAATATTACATACTCAATCCTTTTAACTCCCTTTAACTATAAATTGTAGCTGCGATACATATCAGATTAAATGTAATGAATTTTGTTCATATTTTTCTTGATTCATTATTATAATTATTATAAAGAAGCAAGCAAAAAAATTGTGCAATTATTTGGGAGCAGTCAGGAGATAACTTCCGGAAAAAGTTATAAATTCAGTCTCGGGCGGGTTAAATAATTGTCTGAAAGTTTGATTACTTTGACCCAAACGAGGCCTGTAACAAAACATCACTTTGTATGATAGTCAGTCATCACGGGCGTCGGTTCAAAGTTTTCCTTTTAAATCACGGTGTTAAAGAAAATTAAGCCGGCACTCTTTGAAGGTAAGAGATAAGACCTAATTTATTTCATCGTTCAAATTAAGGCCCGTCAGTTTACGTTCACCAAACTTTTAGTTTCTTTTAAAAGTGATCCCGGTGCCTCGCCCTTGCACGTCTCTAATTAGGCAATAGAATGGCTTCCGTAATGGTCGTCATTTTCCAAATGGCATTTCACGGTTCACTTTCCGTCTCGGTGCGTCACACGCCGACACCGACGCCAGAAGACGTACATCGGTTACAGTTTTCACGAGCTACTCTGACCCGCACCAAATTTCTGCACGATTTGTTCATAGAAGACGATAAGACCAATACAACTATTGCAAAAAGCTACGAAAATAACACAAATTATTTGAATAATTTCTTTTTAGTACATGCTCTCAAAAATCGTTACATTGCGTACTGTTTTGAGTCCGCAAAAATTGCATGACACAAATAACAGCCAATGGATGAATTGATTACAATTGTAAAAAGAATTCAAAAATAGAGCGGCGGTGTCATTGCGATTTTCTTACCGAATATGCACTTGTGCATTAATTCATGTCCAGGAAATTTTTTTATCGTGCATTCCAACATCATAATTAGCTCTCGTGTACCACTCGAACTAATTAAGACGTTGTTGGAAAGCACTCAAAAAAATTTCCGGAAAGAATTAATGCACATGTGATATTATATATTATTTTCACAGATTTTCATTATTTCATCGCCTACGTTTTTCAAAATTTTATAATATACTTAGTTATATTTCATAATAATTTCGAATAGTTAATAAACATATTTAGAGAGCATAATACTCGATAATACTATACTGAGTTTTAGTGGACTCATCTAATTTAAAGATTCGGCTTGCGCCTCGTTCATAAATAGATTCGTCCTCTAAAACTCTATTTTGTGTACTTGTAAAGCTTATTTTATGTACATTCTAATAAAAAATATGACATTACCGATTCTCTATGTTAGTTTAAAAATTGTACCCATTTCCGGTGAAACTGGAAGTGACACAAAGTTTTTATTGAGACCGTCTTACGAGCCACTTTATCTAGTTTAACTTTGCTTATAAACATTTTCTGTATCTCTTGAAATATTTCTAGTGCCGCACTTACAACAATCACCCTGTATTCCTACTATTTCGTTAATTTAAATTACTATTTACCATTCGTAAGCTATAAGTAAGCATAATTTCTATATGACCATAATACCTACTAGCTATAAATTTAAAATTTTGTTATGTAAGTTTGTTGCTCTTTGTACATTAATGCTATGGATGTCCATGAAAAATGTACTATGATATATATCATTTAGTATTCTACTTACTAAGTTACATTACCTTTTTAAGAATTCTATTTTTCCATTCAATAAAAGGCATTGCAATAATTCTGATATATCTTTTAGAATTCCACGCATAGCAGTTCATGTTCTTATAAATTAAAAATGCTTTCCCGTTTTTGTCGGTAATTAAAGTCAAGTAGCTTGTCAACTTAAATAATAAATAAACTTAATGAAATAAAGTTATAAAAACTACAGCAGAAAATCATTACAAGCAATTCAATTACCGAAGAAACCAACAATTTTGTCTTAATTAACGCAATTAACCTCGGTTGAGCTAATTACAGAACGCCCTTCCATAAAAAGACTTAAAATAAAGCATCGCAGGCGCCATGGAAACTAACTAATTACTATAATTTATAATTATAATAAAAATAGATTATCAATCACGTTAGAAGTGAAAAATGAGAAACTGACAGAACAGAATCGTTCTATTTTTGTGCTATACAAAATGTATTATTTGAACTAATTAAATGATTAAAAGGTTCATAAAACTACATGTATATATTTGAATGGCATGTTGACTCACCGTATTTTTCCCAAAACACAAATAATATTTTTTTAAATCGTAAATTTAAGAAAGTTTTCACAAGGAGTTCATTTTTGGGACCACTGGATTTAAAATTGCATTTAATGAATATTTGATCAGGATTTGTTGATAATTATTTTTACAACTAAATATTATGTAAATTCTTGAAATTTCATTTGGCAACAGAGAGGCTCAAAATGGTTTGATGTATAAACCGAGAAATTGTAATTGTAATTCTCCCTGATTTTTTATACATGTAGCCAATATAAAAATAAACTGTAATTTTTCTAATTGATGTCGCAGAAATATAATTCGTTTGCATAAGTATGGATTAGCAAATAAGAAATTATTCATTATTATTCCTCATGTTAAGGTTGTTGTGTAGTGAAACTAGTGACATCGGACGGTACACTCTAAAAAATATAGTGTTAAATTTAACACTAAACTAACCAAAAATAGTGTACCATCGAGGACAGAATATGTAGTGTTAACTTTTACTTTTCCAAGAATGGTTAATTTTAGTGTACTTTAACGAAAGCACAAACGGTTAAAAGTTACACGTTGAGAGTGTAAAAATTTTGGTGTAAAATATTAGTGTTACTATATAGTGTTAAAATAGGGTAAAATAAAAAGTAGGATTTGATGCAAAATATATTATAAATTTAATATTACATCCAGATTAAGTATACATTAGGTTAGGTACCTACAATATACAGTAGACATATTATGTATAGTTTATAGAAATATGTATAATAATTGAAATACGTAATAGGATTGAAATAAGGTTATGATCGCTTTTGCTGGATTACATTGCTTCACACATGGGATCGGTGTTGTATTATCGATGACTCGTCGATGACAAGAAAATAGTTTGTTAGGTATAGCTCCGGGAATCGATCCTTCTGCGATTAGAAATGGTTGATTGGTTGTTTTTTTAGTATATCCTTTTCTAATTTGATAAATTATTCTGTAAAATATGTATTAAAAATAAATAAATTAATTAAATAACATGAATTTTCTAACTTACTAGTTTAAAAAGAATTATTTTTCCAGCTTTTCCCAATAGATTCTTTAGGTATTTTGGATCTTCGTGTTGTAGCCGGTAACATCTCAACTGAAGCAAACATGGGCGCGGGTAAAATGGTCACATCCACATTAAAATATCTTCACGTGCAGTCACAATAATTAGGTTTATGCACCATTCCAAAATATGAAAGTATAGCAAAAAGATCAAACACTAAAACCAAATGAAACGTATAAAAACTAAACACAAACAACACAATATACTAACCCACGCCACTACGTCTGATCTGTATACCAACTCTGTACATGAACAACGTGACCAGAACTTTGAATGGTATTTTTACACTGAACGTGTTACTCTAATGTTTTATAACGGTAATATTACACTATCTTCAGAAATATCACACTGAAATTATTACTTTCGCACTATTATTGTGAAAAGTTCCATATCTAGTGTAAAATATTACACTAATTCATAGTGTACTTTTACCACATGCGTAGTGTAAAATGTAGTGTTGTTTTAACGAGTTTTTAGTGTAAAAATTAACACTAAATTTTTAACCAAAGGCACAAGTTTAATTTACACGCATGCATTTTTTAGAGTGTAGGCTTCTTGAAGTGTAGCTTATTTCGGAGAGGGTAAAAAAGTAAACAAATTTCACCGCACCACAGAGGCACATGTATGTATTAAATAGTATTAGTGAGGAAATAAGTTTTACGTTTGAAATGTCTGGTAAATTGAAATAAGGTTACCTTTTTGATATTTCATAACCTCAATTTCAATTCGTCGATAAATTGACTTTATAAAATTGACAATTGCCTTGAAAATTTAATGTAATCTTCTTCTATATTCAATTATTATTGTGTTAGTCTTTCGTTAAAATCTGTCGTCTGGTTTAGATACACTAATTTAATAACGCACGATTGCAAGTCACTTCCTATGCTTGCAAGAGGTCAACTTTACAGCTCCATATTTACCAATCGAATCGACGATTGTCCGGATACTTAATTTATTTTAAAGTGTATTATTATCATATAAATGCCCTATAAAATTTTTATTTATTTCTGTCGTCATCGATTAACCTTAACTCAGTCTACAGCCCTAATAATAAAGATAACCTCAATTCACAATTCGCGCTTATCAATTCATTACTGCAAAACAATCCATTTATCCTTCGACACCTGACTCTGCTCATCTTCAGCTCAACCCAATCAATCCAAATAATTACCTCCCCCCTTTCCCCACTCTTCCTCTGTCGCAACTCATCGAGTGCTCATCGACATCGGAAACAAGACACGATCACAGCAATCGACAGCTTCATATCGAATGACCACTTTTCCACGCGATCGTCGATTGTCAATATGATATAAAGTTATCGAGGGAGGAAGGGGAAACAGTTGAGGGTGATCGGAGGAGAAGAAGAACACAGTAGATGAAGTGGAAACGACAACGTGAGGTAGAAAAGTAGATGCTCATTAATTTGGTGTCGACTCGACATGAGGGGATAGTGGACCACCATGGTAATGGAAGAATTCCGTAAAAATCAAAAAGTCTATTTTCTTTATACGAAGGACACCAGGAGAAAAAATACGACACATTGATAATACATATTATGCTGTTTTTTTGTCATTTGATGACAGATCTCGCGCCTTGTACCATTTTGATTTTTTTTTATAATTTTGTACTTTTCATCAATTGTACTGAATGCCTTACGCTTCAACGATTTTGTACCTGGTGCAGAGAACTTATTTCACACACTATAGGTACAGTACGCGAAATAAGAGAAGACCGGTGTTATAGGAATTTCAAATTGGTAAACAATATTAATCAAGCGGACATAGATTATCAGCAATTTGCAGAATCCGCTTCGCTACGTTGAAATCATGGTTATTCACGTAGTCTACGCGACGTAGATTACGTGTAATTTTACGCGTAGACAAACACGTAATCTACGCATGCAGTATCTGTGTAAACAATAAAATAGTGTAGACAATGTAGACAAAGAACAAATCTCACCGAAAACGAATAAAATTATAGGTTAGATTTTCTGACAATTGAATTATTTACATACCTACTTTACGCAAAGTTTACATTGTCTACATTTTACATAGTTTACGCAAACTTTACGTGTAGACGTAGAAAATAATACTTTACGCGTAGATGAACAACCCTGGTTGAAATAGTGTATAAAGAAGTCGTCGAGCTTGGTTTTTCTCATGACTCAGTTGCTTTTAGGCGAGTAGTAAGTTGGTGCACAGCTATGTGTAGAACATAGGCACATACTATCTCTCCCTTACCACACCGGCCAACTTTGGATGCAAGAACAGTACCACTGGCAGCGAGATTGGTAATGAAATGACTTAGTTTTCGCGTAGGATTAGGTATATAAAGCATATAATAATATGAAGTCTCCATACATAATTTTCATAAATAAAATTATTCTAGCATGCGTTATTTCAAATTTTTTTAAAACGAGATAAATTATTATTTATAACAGTCTATGAAAAAGTACAGAATTCTTTTAAGACCTATGGTAAAATAATATAATAGTCAGTAGCTGCCAAACATAAATTTTATAAATAAAATAATTCTAACAGCTGCTATTTCAAATTTATTTATAAGAAAATAATCTTTAAAAAAGTAAATAATTCTTCTCAAGTTCAAAATAATAAATATGTATTTGGCTCATTATTATTATTAACATTCTATTTAAAATATTGCCCCATTTATAAACAAATGAAATAAATTTAAACAATTTCGATAATTGTCCCGCAGCCAATGAAGTGTTGGCGTGATTAAGAAATTGATGAAGTGTATAAATTCTCAGTCATTTATAACTGCTAATGGCGAATTACGAGATATTGGATTTGGTTCTTTGGAATCTGGTGTAAAGATGTGTGGGATGCAATAAATTATTGTCCACTCGAATTAAACACATTGACAGTTTTCCAGAATGATCAGTTTGGCTTTAGCTAAATGGACAGCAGTGGTCGAGCAAAAACCGTTCTCACAATTAGATCGACCATTATCGAAAGATCATTTATTACTCGCAAGCTGAAATTTTATTTAATCACTTGTTACAGAACTTGTTTCATATAAAAAAATATAACTTTTAAATAACACTTACCTGCATTTAGTAAACTATTGTTTGAAAGATTAAGATTACCAGGTGTAGATACCTATAACAATTGGTTTTGTAACAATGTATTTTCAAAGACGTAGAATTCAAGTAAAGATTAAATATAAATATAGATTCATCAAGTCAAGTAGCTTGTCGTTTTTGTGAATTGCTTGACTTAACTTGAAAATCAAGCTTTTTAAAATTCATTACTTGACTTGACTTGAGCTATTTTTTGTAATAAAATTATCAGATTTTGTGAATGATGGTCTATATTACCAGGCCCATTGCTTAATATTGAAATGATATACTTACTTTACTTAATTTTTCACCTTTAAGAAGATTAACTGCTTCATTTTCAAGTACCTATCAAGTACTTTATATTTTACTACTTGGTTACCAAATTACTTGAAATATAACTGCCTGATTTTCGGATTCTTTTACTTGACTTGATTAAAATTAAGTCAAGTAGTGAAACCCTAAATATGAACGATATCTAGAGATAAAAACTGTACTTTAAAATTACCCTTTATAACTGTCGTTATAATTGATTCGGTTTTGATGAATTGAAATTCTAAAAAATAAAATCCACTGCTTTAAACCCGTCGCTTGTCATTTTGAGAATGAAAGTCCTCGTGTCACTTTCCTTTTTACAGGTGTTATTGTTATAAATAGAAAGGATTGGATGGCAAATTGGTTTCGCTGTTCAACTGCGGTTTGAAGAGTTTTCGTAATATTGGAATTATGTAATTGATTGTTTGCTCTTCGTGGGTTCAACGATTGATTCATTTGAAAGGGTAGACATGAAATGAGATTGGGACATTAAATAGTATAGTTAGAAAATTGTTTATTATTGTGAAATTGCTTAATTGCAAAATTGCATTCTAATTTTCTAATACTAATTATTATAAATTCATCGAATGATCGCTTCGCGATGAATTCACCGTAAAATAGTTTTTGGCAAAAAATATGTAGTGGCTTGGTTATTTTTAAAGATGTTTTTTCAATTAAGTATTTAATGCATGGTACATATTATTTATAATTTTCGATATAGAATACTATTTCTCTTTGAGTAACTTACATTATAGTTTGTGTTAATCATCATCATCATCATAATCATCATGATCACCACTATTTTGATAAAATTAATTATCTGTGCAAATAAACGAGCTTTGATGTAGTTTACATTTGATAGTGTAAAGGTTTTTTTACCAAATAATAATTAACTAATAAATAAACAGAGTGAATGTTTACAAAATTATGTGGAAAATCCTATTGTTTATATAAATAATGCAAGTGTGTTTGCAACTGAAACTGCTCCAGGATAATTGCTAATTAGAGAGATATTATGTAATATGATATCATCTGTGTTTACAAACGCGTAGATATATTGCAATTTTGAATAAACCTTTTACAGCACACGCACTGTGAATTCAATACCATCAATAGAGAAATGGAGAATTCATAGATATTTGAGAGATATATATTTATTGTACGAGTAGATATTATTTAATTTACGGTGTTATTATTATATTCAAGAATTAGTTTAAGGGCGCGTTTAAAATTGAAAAATCCGTAACAGGAAGTCTGTAATAGTAATGTTTGTAACCCGATTGTGAAAATGTTATTATAGCTCATAATTTGATTTTTTTTAAAAGGTTTTTTTTCTGTAGCTACTAGTGTCACGTCAACGACACTTTAAAACTTTTACATGGCTCATTTTGCACATGCTTTCTGCATAAATTTCTGATAAACGATGTAACCTACAATAAAAATTATGTTACACAATGAAAATATATACATTCCTAATTGCCTTATTCTAAAAATGATGTCTGTAATAATAGTTCATTTTGCATAAAATTCATTGCAATTTGATGAATTTTGCTTCCTTTTCTTTCACTTCTACTGCAATCTGCAATTTATATTTATTTTCAGGTATTCTTATTTAGCATAAGGCAATCTAGAAACTCTAATGATTCTATTGATATATTATTTATGCCTATTGCTTGTTCCTATTTGCAGAAATTTATGCAGATAAAGTGCATAAAAATGACTGTCTGGAAACGGTTCAAGCGCGACCTTAAGCCAGTAGTCTTTTCATCAAACAATATGAAATTCATCTTAGTAATTTTCTACAATTCAATAATTCAATAAGTGCACACAATGTCAAAAGTACCTACGTACGCTACATAAAAGTGTAAAGTATAACATTTAAAATTAGATATTATTTTTTTCACAGAGGCAGAAACAAATTTCAAGGAAAAAATTCCACTAAATACATTATACACATGCAACACACATAAAATTTTGAACCGTTTATTTCAAATAATGTAGGATACATGATGGGTGGCCGAAACTACCCACTTTCCCCTACACAATACAGAATAATAAGTAAACTTTCCAGGAAATGTAAACGGTCGTTATAATAATTTTGCAAATGCAGCAATACGAAGTTGAAAGTTATTTATAGTTTGATAAATAATTCTAAAGTTAATAGCTTGAAATTCTCCAGCAACAATATTGATTTTCCTGTTGAACATAAATATGAGCAGATATGCAACGTTCCTTTCGTGACACCGCATAAATATACAAAACAAACACATTTAACTTGGAGACGACCAAGTATTTTAGAAATTCCATAATGTTGGCCAGAAGTGTTAAATCATGCGCTGCGCCGGGAACTTGTTACAATTTAATTAGGGATAAGCAAATTCCCGCTCAGCAAACAGTAAATCCGCCTAATAGAATAGCAATTCAAAATATTTCCCGCTACAAAATAACTTATTAGGTTATGTTTCTAGAGTTGTTATAAGTTTAGAGTTATGCGTTTGAATTTGCAATTTAATTTCTAGCCGCGTTGCAGTGACAAATATCTAGGGAAATATGGTTGTAGAACACAAGAGTAAACATTGGAATTGTGTTTCCTGCCCTGTTCTGCCTGGCTTTCTATACCCGCTGGTCGATGTTTGTTATACCAAATGAAAATACGAGAATTAAAGGCAATTTAGTGTCATTTGGAGCGGATTATAAATTATTTTAATGTTGTCTTGTAACATCTGATAATGGTAATTTATACATTGCTATTTGCTTATGTATTTTGCTGTGTGGATTGTTCTAGCGGTCAAACTGAAAAATGAAATGAATTATACGATGCACCATTCTGAACACAGAAGATAATTACAATAATTATTCATATTTCAAAAGAGTAGCTAATTCCAAATTGCATTTTATGAGATAAACCAATATTAGAACAATGATGCCATTATCAGATTTAGAAAAAATCTCAAAATTTACAAAAATCAAATCTACGTCAGTACGTTTAAAATTTAATATAAAAATTTTTATAAATAAACTGGCACATGCCTAAACTGATACATGTCTTTTATTGAAAATAATTTTGGAAAAAAAATTAAACTAAATTGCAGCCAATAGAAATCGCTAGGACATTAATAGGCAAATATAGCAAGTAACAAAGCGGGATGTTCACTTTGTTAAATTTTATGGATATTTTATTTTGTCATGCCCAGAAAATTTGTTGCATTTCAATCGGGCTCTCGTGTTCCGCTTGGACCGATTAATTCATAATAAGTTAGTCTGCAGAAAAATTCAGAATAAGTTTAGTGCATTTGTGAGATTGTAAGTAACATTATTTTAGCAATGAATCTATACTATGTCCACCGAACAGATAGAGTAGATGCTCCTCCCACAAATGTGCGCGAAATTGAAATACGGTATTTCTATTGGTAAGCCAGTTTTACACTGCTAGGCAAACTCAACTGCTGAGATAGGTCATCAAAAAAATCGTTCGTAAATAAAAATTGTACTTCATATTTCTTTTAAAATTATGTTATACTACATAAATGATAAAATATATAATTCTTCCATATTTATTTCAAATAAAACTATTTAATTTTTCTGCTTTTTAAAATTTGTTGCTTGTAAAGCCTACTTCTGCGCACATTGTACTGCGCAGTTTTGGCTCTGCCCACTAGTTTTATTACTCTATGTGTTCGATGGACATAGTATAATAATATAAGCTGAATGTTTATGTCTGTGTGTCTGTCTGTCTGTTTGTTTTGTTTGTTCAATCCTCATAAAACTTTACATACAGGTATCTTTTGACTCGGATCAGATTGTATTGTATGTTTGACTTTAATCGGACCATTAGGGATGGGGGTAAAAATTAAAAATCGCTTTTGTAACGAAACTCGGTATACTATAACCATTGAAATTATAATAAGAAAGATAGTTTGTTTTGGAAGTCGGGACATATATTATATTTAAATTCGTTTGGGCTATAAAAGGTAGGGGTTAAACATGAAGATCTAGAGTTGTAGACCGTTTGTCCAATCTTCTTGAATTTTTGCATACAGCTTTCTTTTGACCAGAGTGTGTTTTAGTTCGATGGGCCAATTAGAAGTGAGGGTTGAGGGTTAAAAATGTAAAATTTAGACCATTCGTTTCATCCTTATGAAATTTGGCATGACGGTCTCTTTTGACCAGTCAGATTTCAAGGTATGTTTCTTTTATCCAAGCAGCACTGGGTACCCATTTCAGCTAGTTAGTTAGTTTATAATGTTTGTTGCTGCTAAATTTAGACCGGATCTAGTAAACTGCGCACCAAAATCATCGTCGAGTTCCACCACAAAGTGGTGCTCTAACTAGGCTAATCCAATCCTCGGGATATGAATTTCGCTCCACAGTCGTCATACGCACCGCGACCGCGGAAACAAGAACAGAATCACAGATTATCATAATCAAATACCGGCAGGTTAAATCAAATTACGTCGAATTAACGTCAAACCCTTAACTAACTAGCAGTTCCGTCTAACTAGTACCGCACTCCGCCGCTACAGCGCCACGGCACGTGTGGTTATGTGTAATCGCGTAACCGCGTTACGCGCCGTTTGCCTGCGGCGACGGTGATCACGTACAAGGGCGGAGACGGCCCTGGAATTTGTTAAGTTTAGCACAAGATGCGGGAAGGGCGGCTAAGACGCTGTGGCATACTGCATAGTTTAGGATTTGTTTAAAATATTTATTAGCTGTAAAAAAACGGTCCTTTAAATGTTGAAACGATATCTAAATGTTAAACTGTAAATTAATAATAGTATATTATGCAATGAGTTTATAATGATAGCTATTAATACGCGAGTATGAAATTACGATACGAGCCATAGCCATACGAGTGAATTAATAGCCATTATACACGAGTTCCATACACTATTTTTACTAAAATTTGTTTTTAAAAAACTACCTATTCAATTGCATGAAATTTAGATACTTGGGTGTTCCATAATGAAAATCTGTATCGAAATGAACGTCATTCAGGTATAGACAATGCATATTTAAGTAAACTAAAGCATGGAAGTATTTTAGTGTACAAATCGATTAATTTTTGCAGGATTCATCAGATTCTTAAGGACAGAATAAGTCAATTTTCCTAAAAATGTAACACATCTAACCCAAGAATATTGGCGAATATTTAAAAAACGTGAAATTATTTTATTTCTAGTAATACGACAGCCAATTTTATATAGATACCTTTTGAATTTGAATTGCATAGAAATGTGATTATGTATTTAAAAGACTGAATTTTGAATATCATACTAAAACAAAATGATACCAAAATGTCTTAAGAAGAACAGATTAAGGAAGATATAAAATTTAAGTTAACCAACTTAAAACGTAATTTGCGATATCTCAGAAAGAATTATAAAAATAAATAAAGAGGTATTCATTCAGTTAATAAATTAAGATTATTGAGACGATTATTTATATACCTCCTTTAAAATTAAATTAATTAGGACCTTTCAATTTTATTTCTTTTAAATAAATAGATTATGGTGAATATTATTTAAGGGTACCGACCATACGTAGCTTAGTTTGTCCTATGGTACAGCATGGAAACATTCTCCTAAAAACGTAAAACACAGCACTCGAATAGAAAGAGTATGAAATGAAATTTTGTGTCATTAAGGGTCTCGACTCCGCGTAGCTCAATACCGCATTATTTGTCCTATGGTATCGCATACGTAAAAGCAGTCTAGCAATTTTTAAAATGCTCACGAAGTTTTACAGATAAATCAAAATTCATTTACAGACGAAGAGTGGAACTAGGTTTATGCTGAGTTACATTTTCTAATAATTTTTTAATCATAATATTAAGATAACGCGTGTAAAAGATGCTTAAAACACACTTTTTCATGAATTTTTACATGAATTCCAAAGATTTTTTTTAGAATTCTAACTGGGCATAAACCTAGATAAATTCTTTCACGAACATCTAGTAATTGTTTTCCTTCAAGATTTTAATATGCAACGGGAGCCTTAAAATGAACTTTATTTTAAATTTCTTATATTTTTACATAAAGTAGACTACTAAAATAAAACCGAAATTTGAATTTTATCAATACATAAATCGTGGTATCGTTATTATTTTCGTATGGCGAATTTAAATTTAAAACAGTTTTTCTGTGGCTATAAACTTCGTGTATCGTTCAGCGTTCCCGATTCCAAGTCGCCATATTCTCTCGTAAACATTCCGCATTCATGACGTCATCAGATCATAAAACCGTTCCAGAACCATTGCCCCATTGGCTTAACCGATTCACATATCTACGTTTGTGTAAATTACCGAGTAACCAGTAACCGGTCCGTTTAACTGATAATATATCACCGGGTTGCTTTTTATCACCAGAGATATCGAGATCTTGTTTCCAATCACTGGTTAAATCCAATTGTACACAGATGACAATTTTGGCGATATGCGAGAATAAAACCAGTGATGATTTCCGAAGGATTATGAAAACAGAATAATAACAGTAACCTATTTCTAACACTTGACATGAATCGTCCGTAGGATGTTTAAAAATATCTTATTATTGTACTTTAAATGATATTAGATACGTTAATCCAGAGCACGATCAAAAATTTACATACTCAATACATACATCTCAGGGAATTACATGGGACACATAATTGGGATATTATTACCAGATTACTATTACTAACATTGCGATGTTACATCGATAATTCAATAGATTAGCAATCGCTAGTATTATAGTAGGATGTTAATAAGCAAATATAGCAAGTAACAAACGTGATGTTCATATTCTTGAAATGTTCTGGGGATTCTACTTTGTCAAGTGTTGCTGTATTTTAGAATGCGCTTAAAATAGTTATTTATATATTTATTACGAATGTGGAATATAATATAAAATAACCACGTAGTTAAGTAATAATAAATATATTTAAAGCCGAGATAGTATTATATTTTTTATGAAATCACAAAAATATATTAAATTTGTAACAGTAAAGCAAAATGTCAATACAACACAAATGGTGATTACGCATTGTAACAACAATAGCAAATGTTCTGGCCAATAATTCTCGTGAAGGATCGAGTGCACAGGCAGCGCTCTGATTGGTTGAAAATGCGGAGCTAAAGTTGTACTTTTCACTACGATTTTGCAGATTTAAAGTAAAGCTAGATTCAGACATACTCAATTATAAGTATAAATGCTAAGTTAACCAATCAGCGCTTCCACAAAATTTCAATTTCAATTATAAGTACGAACGTTGAGCGCTGGTTGGTTAAATTAGCCACTTACATTTATAATTGAGTAGGTCTGAATCTAGCTTATCTCATTATTGTACGATTTCATTAAAAATATATTGTAACTAATATTACTAATGTAACACTTTCAATCCTGGTTTATTGATTGGTAGTTTAGTTTATTTAGTAAAATCTTTAAATTACAAATATATTTTTCGAAAAATTGTATTTACATTTTTCTATTAAACTCTATAACTCAATTGACAAGTTTTTTTTTTTTCACACAAATAAAATTATAGAAGAATGAATGTTCCTGTACAATATGAACGAACAGATTTGATTAGCGATCGAACAATTTTTGTTTGCAAAAGAAATTTTGACAAATAAAAGAATCCTGCATTTAATTATAACACGCGTATATTTTTAGAATTATGATGACATTTAATTGGTCCTGTTTAGTAGTAATTAAGATTGGGCTTGATTAACAAAACATTGAAAATAAATTAGATAGAGTGCCATTTGATCACAAAAAGTTTTATTTCAAACTAATCGAATCAAATTGATATATGAGGTAGCCCGAGCTATTAAAATCTGTAACATTAGTTTCGGTTTCTACTAATTAACTTAATGGTAATTAAGACGTTATAACCCAACGTGATCTTTTATTTTTTAAGTCTATTAAATCTTTTATTTGCATACTATTGACTCAAAGTTAGCAGTCGAGAAATGTAAACATTTACGGATTTGAGAGCAGAAAAATACGCAAATTTTATTAGCAATAAAAAGTGCGCGTTCCCTATTTTTATATCGACATAAATAACAGTATTTTCACAATTTTACGTGTCATAAATCTGATCTTCTATCGTGCACCATATCGCGCTGTCCGCATTGATGCATCGATCTTGCAAGGCTCAAACTCCCCTGCATCAGGGGCGGAGACACCATTTTTTTTCTAAAAGGGCAAAAAAATAATTAAAAATTTTCTGCAGATAAATTACAATTTAGGCTTTTGTTTAAATTAAATCTAAGTTTGATTCTAAAGGTGGATTTATGCAGCCAAACTTACATTAAAATTCACATTAGCATTGTAACTAACATTAAAATTAAAATTAAGAAGAGGCATTTATGCAGAACTTGAAACATTTTTAGTTTGACACATGTAATAATTGTAATCAGTAGGTTAACCTATTTGTTTTAATTCGTGATAGTTGTGTTTGATTTTGTCAATATAATTAAATATAAAATGGATGAAGAATGTAGTGCTGGCTTGCTCAACATTATTGTTGGCGACTAGTTTTTTTTAAAATACCTAATCATAATAATTACGATAATAAACAATCACTAACAAACAAGCAAACTAAACAAACTTAAACTAATCAAGAATCAAACAGACGCGTGAAAAGTGACAATTCTACAAGTGACGTTTGTATTTGTAGCGCTTGTGCAGTAGTGAAACCAACTAACATTAACTTTTAAGAATGTTGGAAGTTGGTCATCTTTCTAGTTTAGTTTTAATGTTTGTTGAATGCGTAAATAACTCCGTACACTTGTGTATATTTAACTTCTTAGTTCGAATATTAATTTTAATCTTAATTTTAATTTTGGTTGTATAAATCCACCTTAAATCAGAGCTAAAATTTTTAAATTTTGTAGGTATTGGTCACCGTGAACATTTTGTTTCGTCAATTTTGAAACATTTGAATCAGCAAAATTGGTCTGGACTTCTTTTTAGGGACAGATTTTCATAATTTGTCTATTTTCAAACGATGTGACTGTTCAAACCTCAAATAAAACTAAATCCGGCACTGATATCTTCATCTCATCCTAATACTTTCTCCGTTCCCATGTTCTCTAATTACTCAAGACAGAAAAATAACGGTACCCATCCTCGAATTGATATAAACAAAAAAGATAAAATACCTGCACAGTATGTGCGAAACAATTCCCAATGTGTCAGCGTTAGTTACCCGGCAGATATATCATTTCGCTGGGCCGGTTTGGCGGTTGCGGTTTCTATGGCAACTGAGAGTGACGTACAGAGATAACGAGAGGAACAAGAGGTAGACAGAGGAGCGAGAGGAAGGTGAGGAATGAATCGTATAAGACTATAAGGAAGCTGTGATAGGATCGGATGATCAGATGCAGTCGAATTGTGAAACGTAATTGAATAAACAAAACAATATAGTGGGGTGATGGGTGTGCATTTATCTACTGAAAAACAGGGGCGTATAAAATTTATTTTTACTTTGATTCTTTATTTGAGAATAAAAGGATAAAATTTTAGGATCCAGTAATATATTTAATAATGTAATTTTATGCTAGGATCCAAACATCTGAGTGTCATACCTCCCATCATGGCTGACATTCGAACCTTCAAAAAAAGTTAACATATTTTTTACATTTTATATTAAGGTTTAACTTTACTTAAACAAGCTGAAGATGGAAGAAGTTTTCATCCGAAACGTCCAACAAAATAAACTGAAATTTTGAAAACAATGTTGGGATCCTTAATTCTAAAATTACATCATTGAAGTAAGATAGTTCGCTCTTCGGTTTCTTACAGATTCAATGTAGTCAGATATTGCATTACTATATACTAATGAATTGCGTAACTTTACTGACATTTTTATCACTATGAACCAAATGTTAGCTCTAAAACTTGAGTAAAAATCTGACGTGGACACCACATGACTTCCTTGTACGCCTATTCAACTGTTCATACTTTTCTTAATAACTAAAATGTAGAATTATATTACACAAATATATTAATATATAAGTAGGTACTACTACTACTGCTACTATACTCACAAATATATTTTAGTCAATTTATTTAAACTGCAGAAGAAGATATAAACGATATTTTACTATTGTCACTGCTACTGTCACTGTCATGTCATAATCATTTAAATTTTACGTAGTAGGTAATAAATGTTAATCGATCATGGACTACAAGATACCGAAATACTAAATTATAAATATATACTTTAATTATTCTTAAAAAAATGATACCAGATACAAAAATATTTATAAAATACCGATTGTAGGTAATAATCACATAATCTTTCATTTAAAATAAAAAAATTTGTCTTAAATTAAATATTTATCGAAATATTTGAAAAAAGTACTACTTCCGGTTTATAGATTGAAACCAAAAATAGGAGGTGCACAACTAGATGCTATAACAGTCCTAAATACAAAATTTCAATTTTCTACGTCTAACCGTATTTGAGTTATGCGACATACATACGTACGTACGTACGTCCGTCCGTACGTACAGACGTCACGACGAAACTAGTCATAATGGATTCATAAAAGGGCAAAACGAATATTTCCATCAAAATCTGAGAACCAAAATTTTTCGCGATTACAATACTTCCTTATTACTCCGTACAAGGAAGTAAAAATACAAACACAAGGCATTGAAATTGAAATGCTTTAATTATAATGTAAGTCGAGGAAAAAAAATTGAACAAAAATCATTTGCCTGCTATTCTGTAGCAACTTAAAGACTTTTAAGAAAAAAACTAAATATAATTCAGACCCTTAAATTCATAAAGACTACTTTGCTTAACCCATATAGGTACTTAATTCTCAATATTCCAACGGTATCTAATAGAATCTGAACATCTATATAATTTTTAAACAAATCCAAAAATGTTCAATATGAATCAAGATTTCCACCTCCTGCAAATTTAGGAAGCCAAAGCAAATAAAAGATTAAAAGATTGATAAGCCCTCACGTTACCAGGTGTCAGATTCAAATGTTTGTTTTGTGAGTTCATTTGTTTGTTCGAAACAAGTGAGCATCTCTCGCAGGTAGGTATAAATTAGTGCTGAACTTATCGGATGTTACATCTACGCCTTGATCAAATTTGCCGTTACTGCGTGTATTATTAATAATTGAAAAATAAAAAGTAATAAATTTAAATGCAGTGTTTGTAACACATAACACATGTTGGAGTGTTCTTTTACACTCTTTTCTCACGAGGTGTAAGTGTTCATTGATTAACAAGATGCGAAGTTGTTATTTATTTATATGATGTGTCGAGACTATGCATTAAACGGGAATTGCCTATCACAAGAATATATCACATAATTTTTTTCATCGCACACGTTTTAGGTAATGGTAGGTCATGAAATTTGACCTATAATTTTTTTTATTTGATCGGTAAAATAATGAAACATAATATAATACTTCAATATGATAATATTAAATTGTTTATCTTAGCACGAGGTACAAAATGTTTTTTTTTATTTTAACCACTTGTTTCTTAAATTTATTTTAACTTTAAAATAATAGAACACATCTAGGTTCTTTTAAATACTGTGTACTTGTATACAACAGAATATTGCTGCTTAGAAGTTGATTTATAATGGATGTAACCAATTGATTATTCTGTATTCTGTAAAGTTGAACTATAGGCATTTCTATGTTACGGTTCATAATGACACAGTTATTTACATTATAAGTGCATTAGGTTTTACTTTATAACGCGAGGTTCTATATTAAAGTTATGTTTTTTGGCCGGCATATCTATTTATTTAAAATATCGTATTTTTTTGAGGTTAAGTGCGATGCATTTGACATTTGCACAAAAATTTCACTACTTATGTCAAGTTGTCTTGAAACAACTGCTAAGATAATGCCGCCAGTAAATGTGACATTTAAATTTAATCTGTTTTATTTATTTCAGACTCTATTGGACAATAAATTGTGTAAAGTAGCGTTTTTGTAGACTCTCTATTTTATTTTAAGTTACTTTTTTTGAATGGCCTATTAAAATTCGATGATCTTTGCCGAACAATATGCGGCAAGGAAAATCGCAACTAAAATAGACGTCAACGATGTGTGATGGTTATGTGTACACTTCAGAAGGCCAAAAATTTTAGTTACTGGAGTCCAAGAATGTGAGATTATTGATATTACTGTAATTTTCCGGTTGCGCTGCATAAAAATATTATAATAATCTTCCAGGAAGCAAAAATAATGATAGATCAGTACAAATTTGTCGCAATATTTAAAATAATCCAAACAAGCTAATTAATTTAAATCCATCATATGTCGTGTCGTGTGAACCGTTTAGATCTACGCTGCCTCACTAATGAACGTTGCATTAATTAAAACAGAAGTTGAACTTCCCACATAATTAACATTGACACAGAAATCTGACAGGCAGAAGTAAAAATCAAATATAATCCATCTTAGTGAAGTGTGCAGCGGCGCTACAAGCTAATGGAATTAGCATACACGGCATTTGAAGGCTTAGAGTATGGATTTTGGCCAGGATATCAAAGTCATTGTTGGAATAGCTACTTTAGAGGTCAACCCGCACTTTATTAAGGCCGTGTTCATTGCCGATATCCCTTACGCACGGCCTGCTTCTACCCTTCTTGATTAATCCACCCGTAATCGTTAGAGAGATTCGGAGAAGCCCGAAGCACGTGATAAATAACAATGAAATTCTTTAGAGACGCTAAAAATGAGCGAAGAAGATTACTAAAATTGTAGTTCAAAAACAGTTTTTATTCGAAACCTCTAAATAAAAGCATTATAACTATCGTGATTTTATACAAACAGTAGTAGTGGTTTTGATCAAAATTATACCCACTAGTGGGTAAACTGTTACTTTGCTTGTTGGAAGTCACCATAGTAACGATGTTTTAGCTTGGAACTTAATATTTTTAAATGTTTAAGCAGTTATTAAGAGGTGTTGGATCAAATGTTATACTTCACACGTGGGCAAAAAGAAATGACCCATTCGAGAAAATTATCTCACTCAGGCTTCGGCCTCATGAGTTAAGATTTCCCAGTTTGGTCACTTGCAAAGTAAATAATTATTATTGAAAGAAAAATATAATTATAATATGGATATTTTCAAATTTTTTCCTAGATGTTCGTCTTGTACCTTTTGCCATATCATCATATCACTAAAGGAATCTTGCTAAAAATCGGGTAGTGAGATTTAAGTGTATGAGCACGAATGAGCATTCTTACATCTCAATTTTGATATTTTTGCAATGATGTCTCTATGTATGTATGTGAGTGTATGGATGTGCCATACCTGAAGATGTACGTAATTTGGATCGATATCTCAAATACGAATTATTTAAAAATTTTGATGGTATTTTATATTTGTATACAAATTGAAAGTGCTGATTTGATGGTATTTTATATTTATATACAAATTGAAAGTGCTGATTTTATGTTGGTTCAAATATATTAACCGGAAGTGGTATTATTTGAAGATGTAAAGATTTTTTAAATTTGTGGTTTTGAATAAATATTGTATTTTTTTGTAATGAGAATAAGAGGAATAATTATTTGCTACATACCTATTTTATAAAAACGTTTTCTTTTTCTGGTCACAAAGAATTGTACTAAAATTTAAAAATTAAATTTATCAGACAAAATGCTTAAATCTTGTAATCTATGACCAGCTGATATTTGTTTTTTGCGTAAAAAACTATTGACAAGTGACATTAAACGACGTGAATAAGTATGTAAGTAATCACATATTGTAGTGATTGTACATTTTTCTTAATAAGGCTAGATAAGGCGGAAGGTTGTGTACTGGCCACATCAGACTTTTGCATGTTCGGTAATAAAAAGGACTAAAAGATTTAATTAAAGTAGGATGAATTGAAAAGGACCTAACCCAACCCTTCCTCAAGCGAACAAAGACGAACACAGACCCAGTGATAAAACCGAATCCCACACACACAGCGTAAATAACAACACTGGCTCACTAGCCTTTCCTCCAAAAATGTTCAACTTACAACCCTCATCCATCTTTAATTAACAAGTACAAGTCTAATAAATCCCCCAATCGACATGCCTACCTGTCTCTAATTACCTTAATTACATCTTTTAGCCATCCAAAATGCATTGTTCATAACTTCTGTAACGTTTTTTCAATGGCCAGTAATTATAGAGAGAGCAAGGTACCAAATAATGATATATTGCTTCGCAATGACTTCATTTCTATATCGCTAATCGCGAAATCAACAATAACCAACAATGCCAACACGCGACTTCAACATTTGCAGAAAGCAGAATAAATATCGGCTGTAATAACAACGCGCAATGCGAAATTTGTGCGTGTAATGTATTTATTTGTGTGCGAAATAACTTGTATACATGGCCAACATGAATGTCGTGCTGAAAGATGATAAATTTAACTAACGAAATGTATTTATGCGTGTTTGCGTTGCTATCGACATTTTATTATTTTGTTTACAAATTTACACCAAGCGAAAAACAGAACTATACTTCACGGTGACATGAAATCACTGGTGATACGTTTCACGAGTGAGTTACAAATTAAAATGCTACACAATAATTTTGTCAAAATGCTGTTTCGTAAACGACATTAGTATCCAAACAAGCTGGAAATCAAACATACTAATTAATAAAATAAATTAGGTAGGTATTCTAACACCAATTTGACAATAAATTTAAATGCAATAATCTTATTTTGTGCTAAATCAGTAAAATAATTTTCTATAAAAAGGTTTTAACTGTTTTCATGTAGGTAGTTTGGTATTAGCACTTATCTACGTAGGTAAATTGCAAAGTAATAAATTTATCTAAACACTTTTAAAAACGTTTTTAATTTATTCGTGTATGAAAATATTGATATTCATAGTTTCCAGCATTTTATTATTATTTTAAAAATTTGGAAGACTCTAGTTTATCCTTGAGTGTCAATATATTCTTCGAAAAGAAAAATATTTATATACTTTGGTATTCTTGTATAATCTAAATAAAAATATTCTTCCATCTAACCGTCTCGAGCAAGCCCTTAATTGTTACAACCACTAGCCGGTATCTGATATCTTTGTGTTTGCCAATTTAATTGTAGCAAGATGACTTGCATATGCTACTCTCTGTATTTTTGTTATCTTAAGTTATTTTTAGATACAAAAGTTCAGAGGTCATCTGCATCCCCCTGTACCCTTTAGGCCAGAAGTTCCATAGATTTTTGGGCGTCTGCAGACAGTTCTTCGACAGCAGAGCTCGAGATAAGTCCAAGATGTAGCCCGTTGCTACGGACATTATGCTTTTGAGCGTTATTTTAAGTAATATTTTTAATATAATCTTATATAAGTTTTATAAGTTTTTAGTGTGAATCTTTTATTCGTCTTTAAACGGTAATTTTTGTGTTTAATTAAATATATTTTTAAAGTAAAGTGTGATAGAGTTTTTATATGTCATGATAAGTGCTGCTCTCTAATTCATTACTTCCTAATTCGACCAGGACTGGTTATCCCCTATCCTAAATTAAATTCCTTTCTTTTTTTTCCTATACCACATAGTTCACTCCTGTTTTACTACATAATTGTACCTATCCTAAATAGAATGGTGACGAGAGTAGATACCGATCCGAATCAAGCCTTGAAGATTTCACACCTACCCCGAACTCGAACTCATGACCTCTGTAAAAGAGTCAAAAACCCTACCACTGTGCTATTTCGGCGCTTTTCAATCTCAAACAATTTTCTGAAAGAAATGTTATTTGTAAAGTAGATAAAAATTTGAAAAATCCTTTAGGATAAATTTTGCTAAGCAATTTAGTGTTTTAAATTCATACCATTGCATCATGCTTTGCTTAAATGTCAGAAAGAAATAAAAATAAGCTTATTATATAAATAGTAAAAATGGAACTACACAACTTTTTAAAGTAGCGCAGAGGTTCAAATAATTTCTCTAAGACACATAATAATCAATATTGTAAAGCAACGAATAGTGCAGTTTGAAAAAGACCTCAATTTAAAAGCCAATAATTGCCATACAACATTCTCGTATTTGACTATTAAACTTTATCTGATATATACGTAATCAAGATGGAGTCTAATAAAAAATAGATACGCCACCTTATAGATTCCAATTGATAGTTCCCTAAGACTCCTGATTCTAGCAAGAGTAAAAATGTCTCCGATTGTGTAAAAATAGGCGTTGGTAATTTCTATTCCAATTGATTTATCTATAGATTCCAATTGACAGTTCTCTTAGACTCCTGATATTAGCTGAATAAAAAAGTCTTCGACTTTGTAAAAATACGCGTTAGTAATTCCTACTCCAATTTATCTCCCCCGTACTAATTAAACTCTAACCTCTTCCTTCCTACACTGTTCTTAAATCCTCTTTAACGCATTTCCTCCTCACAACATATAAATAACAACTCGGTACTTTGTGTAAATTTGCAGGAATTCTTGAGTACTTACGCATTTGTAAAGTGCAGCTCAGCTCGACGGCTCGTGGTTGAAGAATACTTCACCGCATCACACGCACTCTGCACGCATAACGCACCTCTGAAACAAATGAACAACGAGACCATGTAATTACAAGAACGTGGAAATAAGAAGATATGAGAGAAAGTGAAAACAAAAGTGGATAAGGAGTGTTGTGTTTAAATGGGATTGTTTTGTTGGGAGTTGTGTTTTGTTTTGGTAAAATGAAGTATGGAACACTAGACACTCAAATCAAATTAGCTTGATTTTTACAAATAATATATTTCTTGCACGATTGGTCATTTTTGTTTCCAAGGTAGTAGGTTTTGTTTACAAAAAAGAACAACAACAGTAACAAAGGCAACAGCATCAAAATGCAAACTAATAGTATATTATATATTGAGGGACTAATGTGCATGTTTTAATCCTGAGGGTGAAAGTTTATTTCACGAGCCGAAGGTGAGAGAAATAATCACCTGAGGGATTAAAGGCACTTTAGTCCTGTGGTATATACGCTATTTTTTGCACTTCATCCTCAAACTAATGCAAAATAGTTTAAAAGAATACACATTTTGTAATTTTGACAGTAAATTTTATGACATATATTTATATTGTTACCATAGATACTCTGTAACAAATAGCACGTATTTACTTGACAACGGGATTAATTAATTCAATTCCTTGACAACGGGATTAAATATGAAAAATAATTCCTTGGGATCAAATTTAGAACCTTAGTTTCTAAAAATAAAGACTAAAGAAGAGTTTTAGTCCCGGAAGTGCAAAAACTACATTTTTGTACCGGTTTTGGATAATATTGAAACCGGAAAACTGCAAATACCGCCCTTGATACTTAATATAGGTACTATAACTTTTCAAAAATTAATTAATCATTCATTTGATTTTTTTAAATTCCTGTGAAAAAATATATACAAAATCACTAAATATAAAAAACATCTTTGTTAGGTAGGTATGTATTTTAATTTATATAAAGACTTTTTATTATTCGCGTTGCTATTTTCCTTCGCCAGTGCCTTGAAAAATTACATTTCACATTCCTAATAAAAAATCCTTCTTTACAGCGTAGATATATTAACTATTCTTTATGATTTAAATAAAATAATTTATATCAGGCCAACCCTGATTCTATATCTCTCCCACGACTGATATTAAACGTAGACTATTACTGTTATTAGAAATATTATTTTCTTTACCAACCAAAGAAACAATTTTATTACTCTTTTACGTAGGAAACATAAAAGCAAAGAATACAGATGAAAAAATTACCTTCAACAAATTCTTCATCAAAGGTAAACTACCTACTTGTAAAATCAGTTTACTTTTTATTGTAAAATTACTACATTCGTAGGTACAGTCTCATTAAAATCTTTACAATCCTTTTCAAATTCTGTAAAACCTGAAAATTTGTATTTCATATCTTAATTCTTTGTACCTAGATTAATATGAACGCGATTAACATTTTTCTATTCCAATATTACTTCTGACATTCATTCTTTGAAATCATACAGAAACTTAATTGAGATAAATACAAATTTATATGTTGATTTACCATTAGGCAATAATAATACAATAATGCATTATATTGTAAACATTTAATAAATGAACAATTGGTTTTCGCGCATCTAAAAATGATTTAAATTTTAAAACAAATGAATAATACCAAAGCATACTGCATATTTTTGTGCCATGAAACAATTGAGGTTAGTCATTTGCAGGATTTCTCCAGCATGGTTCCATATTTTTAATATATTTCATATTTAACATTAACAGTAGAACAATAACAAAATAAAATAGTATATTACCGTTCGCTTTTAGTTTGCAGTTTTAATTTGACACAAACACAATCACATTTGCACTTATCACTAATTAATCACAACAGCTATTAATTGCAATTTGCATAAAATACGTAAAACCAACGTTGTCATACCAACCAAACAAAATAAATAAATAAGTTCTGCATTTTACCAGTAGATGTCACTCTTTTTATTGAGATTATTGACTTCATCTTAAATTATTATTGATCTCAATTAGAATTAACTCATAATGAGTCTATTATTAAATAATTTGTGTAATAATAGGAGCAAAAAACTGTATTAAATATGCATCAAAAACAGCAGAATCATTCTCGGCGTTTTCTTCTCACTTTGAAATTCAAATGGCCCGTAATTTCTTCATTAATAAATTCATTTTGAGATAAGATCCTCGGTATCTAATTTAAAATAATTAGTTTCTGTTAACCTAGCATAATTCGCGATAGCCGTAGCCTTAGCCATATAATTAGGTCGATATTAATAACATTATAATTTAAAATAATGCTCGTCGTAATCCTAGATTTAGATAACATTTAGTTAGTTTGCATTACAATAGCCATTGTACCTCTGCGATTTCTTATAAAAGATATTCGTTCGTGAGTTGCTAAGTTCGTAAGTATGGGTTCATGCATACCCATATGTAGAGCGGAGAATATATGTGTGTAAGTTTGCATAGCGCACTAGATGTTTTAACTTCGTAAAATATGCAGGGCGCAAGTTGTATTTATTTTGCTGTAATGCACATAAAATGCGATCTGCATGATTCTATGATATTAAATATTAAATCATAATGCTGCTATAGCTATGTAGGTGCATTACATTCCTATAAGCAAAGCAATCCTGATATTAAAATCTGAATTAATAAAGCTATGTGCATATTTTCAACTGAAATATGACCATACAATGTATGTTTTAATACCTCTTGTACAGCATACTTAAATTTTAAACAGTCTTATGTATACATGAGCGTGTGTTAACCGCACAGAAATAATAGAATATTCAAAGAGTATGACATAATCATGCAAATGAGTAATAGCCTTATTAAACTCGAGTAGAATACAGCATTTCACAGGCTCATTTATTTTTAAATTAAATTTCTGTATTTGTATTTTATGATGATAATTATATCAAATCAAAAACTACATTTAAACGATGGTCAATCATATGTTTTTCCATATGTTATTCAAATTATGCCGAAGTTGGTATCTACTGAAATATTTTGGGAGAAAGGGTACATTTACTTTCTTGGTTTTGGTGCTGTGAAATTCATTAGTATTTTACGTGATCGTTTATATACTTCATATAATTTTATATTAGATTTTCATGCATTTGTCACTATTTTACTGAGAGATATAAATTATAAGTTACGTCGGACTGCCATAAGACGCGTGTAAGAACGGAGAAAACTGCTGACTTTGGAAATTAATAACTTTGTAACTGTGCTGTAAATCTTGTTCAAATTTTAAAAAACATGTAAAGAATATTCTTGTATTATGTGTAAAAATAAAAAAAAACACTATTTTGAGATCGTAACAGTACTACCTTAAATTTTGCTGTATGAAGCTTATAATAATACTAAATTTTTTAAAACAGAGCAATTAAATTTTTTGTAATAATAAATTTTTTGTTAGTAATACAAAGCTGCAAACGGATAAATAAATAACTTTATTTAAAAAATGTACATGTACATGAAGAAATTATAATTGATATATTAAAATTCTGTTTGAAGTTAGCAAAAACAAAACTTTGGGGTTTTCTAACTTATTTTTAAGAAACACAAAGTCTAAAACATGATTTAAAATTTAAACGAACGCTGCTACATTTTTCAAAATAAACAAGTTTATCATTTCTTCTCATAATTTCCAAAGTTGCTGGTGAACTTAATGAAAAAAGTTTGAGTACTCCCGTAATAAATTCATGTCAACTGCGACATATTTGGGTCCTGCGTAACATCAATATAAAACCAAAATATTTTATTGCTGTCAAATGCCAGCGTATCTCAGTCCACGAGATGAAGATTCAATCAAAGACTTGAATAACAAAAACTTGTTTCAAACTATAATTTATCCTCGATGACAGAAAAGAATTTCTGATATTTTGTCGCATGTTACACTAGAGAGATAAAGACTGAATATTTAATAATGTGTGGCGTGATTCTGCTTCACTCTAACGTTCATGAGAGGAGATTTGTCTTTCGTTTTCTAATTATAGTTACGCCAAATACGAGTAGTACTCACAACAGCGTTGCTCAAACAAAAGGAAATAATTTAAAATATAATTCAGTATTGGTAAGCTGTATTTCATTTGTAATAAATACGAGCTGATTTTGATTTGATCCACATTAAATAAGTAATCCACGTTTGAGGAAATCAGTATGATTATTACGATATTGTCGCACTTAAGTCACGATAAATTAACTGCTATAAATTTAGGAAACGTGAATAGATACTACAGATTCAGAACGAACTAATTTGGTTCTTATAGAAGTTAGTAGGTATTTCATTTTATAACATCATTATTTGATACTTGAAAAAAAATTATATGGCTTATTATGAAATATTTTAATGAACTGATTTTAATAAAACCAAAGAATTACTCTTTCCATTGTCAGATAGTTTCTGTATAACTAATTTATAAATAGTATATCATGACACAAGTGTATAATAAGCTTTTAAAACACGTACGGCGAGTTTGAGTACGACGCGAAGCGGAGTGATTTTAACGTCGCTAGTGCTTACACACGTGTCATGTGCATTAAATTAATACTTTGTGCATTAAAATAAAAAATATTTAGCTTTAAATAAATATGTCTACAGGTGTCTCAAAAAATGTACTCACACTTCGAATGACGAGAAAAATATTATTTATTAGCATAAATTGTAATGAAATACATTCGAATACAGAACGCAAATGTAATAGAAGAATCATGTTCGTAAATGTTCAAATTTTGATGACCATTATTGTTCAGACAACGAGGATAACGCGCACTAAGAGTTTCGCAAACATCACGAAATTTAAAGTGTGGGTACATTTTTTGAGACAGCCTGTATTTACGAGTGGAATTCAAGAAGGGTAAAAGGTGTCTTTATTTTGTTTTGTTTAAGAAGAAATTTAATCAAAAATGGAGTAGGTATATGAGAATCAAGAAGGGTAAAAGGTATTTTTATTTTGTTTAGTTTGAGAAGAGTTTTGAACAAAAACAGAGAATGTGGGAGTTAAGAATAAGGGTAAAAGGGTTTTTTCATTTAGTTGTTAATTAGTTAGTTAATTTGTGTTTTTACCAAAAATTAAAGTATGTGGGATTTAAGAAGGAGGGTAAATGAATATCTGACTAACTATAAATGGAATTGTACAATTAAAATTTAAATAAATGTATGAAATTACTAAACTGTTCCAGGAACTAAAAATTGCGGACTTTGAAAAAATTCTTCCAGTTTCGTGAACAGTTAAGTACTAGTCATTAAAATAAATGCACGAAGTTGGGAATCACTCTGTATAATCAGTAAAAATAACTTATAAATTTGTTCCTCTAGTACTTGGTGTTGAAAGTTTAGGAATCCCTGATCCCTGCCTTCCAACACTGCTATTTCTGGTCTCCTCTCATTGTTTCCATTCAGTCAATTACTGACTGCAGATGTTAACCGCATCTTCATTTGGAACGACTCCAGTATTCTGGAGGTTTTTTGTTCTATGTATGTTGGTAGTGCGACTTGAATTTGTTATTTTTTATTGCTCCTAATACATTTATGTTTTCTGACTGTTGGCAGGATTTATTTTAAGTTTGATTTATGAAACGGGAAATGCAAATGGATTTACACAATTCGGAAGATTTTTACTCTGCATATTTTATATCCGAGAATTGAAAACACACAAGTAAGTTTTAAATAATTCAATTGGTAGGTACCCAAAATTTACAATACAATACTATTTCGTTATATTGATTTATCTTCTTATCTTGAAAAATAACAATCCTTATTTATAGTTTTGAGTCAATAACAGCTAAGTAACGTCTAAATAATAATACTTAAATATTTCTGACATCTGCCATTATCCTATTGGTGTTTATAATTTACCTTAGGCCGGCATTACACTATAAAAATTATTTGTTAAAGTATTTTTGTAAAAGATGTTTGACGATAAATGTGACAGGGTTATAGCATTTATAAAATAAAAGCTATTACACTGTCACATTCTTCATCAAATATCTTTTACTAAAGATCTTTGTCAAAGAACTTTTCTAGTGTGATATGCTGGCTTTGGTGCCGTTTATGAAAAAATTCTGCTGCGCCACTGAAATAATCTGTTTTTAAAGTGTTGTTTTACATCAACAATAATAATTTGTTGGCTTGAGATCTGTTGTTTTTTTAAGAATTTTCAAATCTCTGGGATAAAAGCACATGTCAAGTTACAAATTAACTTTCAAAATTCCATTTTGTTTTATAAACCAGCATTTTATCATCATTCCCCACAATGTTATCTCCTTGGGAGCATATTTTAAAAATCTCATTTCTTTGTAACAAAACCTTATCAGCGAAATCTTTTACTTGAATAGGGCTTTATCACTGCCATAACAAATTACCGTCGAATCTCTGTCGTTGAGCTCTTGAGTTTTCAACTATTTTCGACGGTGACGTGCAATCTATTCACAAGCAAACTCGGTCTAGGAACCCAATTGTGCATTCTCGTTCCACTTGCTTTCCAAAAATGCATATAAATTCCAATTTATTTTTTGAGTATAATTTATATTCTACTTATGATTATGTTCAGAGAATCATTATCATCAGAATTCGAAGCTATATAATGAAGATAATGGATGTAACCGGTTACGTAGGTATTCTGTATTCTGTAAATAATAATAATAATAACAATTTTATAACCTATAATAAATTGAGAAAATAGGAAATAATAATAATAATAATTTTATTACCCAACAGAGTCCTATTACAGGGTAACAATAGTATTCCAAAGAAATAAACGTTTAAAAAAAGAGAGATAAATTTGAACTATAGGCATTTCTATGTTACGGTGCATAATGACCCTGGGCCGTAACACAGACTTTACAGAATACAGAATAATTAACCGGTTGCATCCGTTATAAATCAGCTTTCAGCACTTCAGTCGACTTAGCGGGCCGTCTAGGTTTTTCCGAATTTCTAGACTACTCTTGATTTTACTTTTTTCTATTCCACTCTTTTCTCTACTAATATAGCTGTCTGAAAGCAGTCCGAAACTCGTACTTTGCCGCATCCTAGCACTGCAATGTCATTTTGAAGTTGAAAGATACTGTAAAACTGTTTTCGTTGCGAGTAAACTGTCAGATTATTATTGACTTCAGGATAATGTTTGTATAAAAATTTAATAGAGACAGAATGGATCTAAGTACAGATGTACCTTTTTAAATTAAAACATCTTATTCGTAGATAGAAACCGGATTCAGTTCTGATTCTGATGACAAATAATGTAATCTTAATCCTCATCAAGAAATGGGTTGGTCCGAGTTGGCATGGGAAGCGCTTGCACATAACCTCTTGAACTATTTTCACCGTACATTTTTTATGATCTATTTCTTTTGCGGGTTAAAGTTATATAGTGCAATATAGCAAAAATTACAGCAATTTTTCAGGTGGTGGATGGCTTGTTTGCGAAAGTGGGTCAGTGTGAACGTTAGAAAATACATAATTTATCGCGTGATCCTTGGAGCTCGACAAAGCGGGCCAAAGCTCCTGCTGTCGTAGATTGACATGTCAATGGAGAAACGTTTTGTCTCGCTTCGGCTACAAAACGTGCATGCTAAACGTAGATTATCCTTTAAGATGAAACGGAGACGGAGACTTTATTATCAAATGCTAACTCAAAGACGGTAGATTTAAAGAATTTTAGACAAAGATACAGTTGAATTGCAGTGAAAATATTTTATTGTTAAATTAACTTCCTGGAAAAAGTGCTGATAATTTCAAATAAAGTAAATACATATAAATCAAGGACTGTGACTGTGATCCACTTATATATTTATTTACAATTTTTGAAAAACTGTATGAATAACGTAAAAACCAAAGTGACTATTGAAGGAAATTTTATGCTTTTCCTGTTTGTATTTGGTATTTTTGCTTAAAATTACCTATTTTCGAGATAATTGCAAAAAAAACGAAGAAAAGTCGTATTGTTCCATCATTTTTCTAAGATGGCGGATTTAGCACAAGGCGGATCGATGGGGACTTTTAATATGTTAGTTAATAAAGTCAATTACAATATTCCTATGAATAAAATCCCTTTGAATTATGTCGCTGAGCCCATATAAATATTTTCTAGTTCGCCTGAACATTACTCCTATATTAATATCACTTAATGAATAAATGTTAATACTAATGCCTATGTCACACCGGCGTGGCATGAAGCACGGTGCTCGATGTTGCATTTTGCTTCGTTCAAAGCTGTTAAAAGGGTGTCACACCGGTATAGCAAAATGCCATACGAAAATTTGTATATTGCTGTTCACTTCGTACTTTGAAGGTTTTTGAAAATTATTTTGAACAGCTGAGAAATAAAATTCATCAATTCTTTGTTAATTCTTGTATAAATAATTAATTAAATCAATAATTAGTTCATACAAAAGCGTATCTAATTATTTACTGTTATTATTTTGACATCAATTATTCACCAACTGTCAAAAGTTATATTGAGAACTGCGGTGACTGTGAAATGAGCAACAAATTTCCATATGTCAAAGTTTTACGTTATTCATTTGTTCCATCCAGTACCGTGTTTCGTGCCATGTCGGTGTGACATAGATCAAATTTTTAAAAATATAAGTTTTGAGGTTAATTTGAACATAGAGTGATAGAGTAGATAAACACCTTATTTGTGTATATTTCTCAATAATAAGAATTTGACATAATATCAGCATATCACATAATACCTACCCACAGTTTAGTGTTTACGTTTTTTTGTGTTATAATTACAAATATAGTTGAATTTTGACAGAAGTTGATATACCTAAGTCCATAATACAAAATCAAATCGAATGGTAAATTTCAACCTCTATTACAAACAACAAATTATTGAGCATCTCTGTAAACTTTGAAAAATGCATCTCTACGTTATCTCTCGCATCGCAGTATCAGATCATCTCTCTCGTGTATCATATAAATGGTCGCTGGTCGGCAATTACGCGTCTTTTTCTTGTTTCCATTGCTCCAATTACTTTTACCCGAACCGTATCATATTCGGGTCTTTGCACATGTGTTCGGAGTTAAAGTGCGCGTCTCGGACGATTTATGGGCACACGATACATCACTTACTCTGCAATCGTCGATGGCGCGTTTGTTTAAGAAGAAGAAGGTAATAATCTGCGTTTCGAAAACCGCTGATTTATGGTATCAAGACCGACGATCGGTTTGCATGACCAAGCTGAGAGAAACGCTACCTTTGGCGATGGTGCTCATGCTCTTTAAGGGCAAATATGCTATTAACGACTTTGAATTTTGCCAAAATTTGTGAAAAACATTCATTTAAAATTATCTTTAAATTATATGCATGATTAATAAGCAAGCGATACCGGATGAACTCAATAAGTAGTACACAAATAAATATATACGCCATAAAATTCGTGCACATAATTTATGTTGAAATAATAATTTAAAATTAATTGTGTATGGGATACAAAATTGATCAACAGATATTATTGAGCTACAAACAAATTAAAATCACCATTTACTCAAAATTCGTGTGTACCTTTTCGTTAAAATCTGAAAACGTTGCAAGAAATACAAAGTAATGTAATAAAAAGATATAGCAATATTTTATTTAGTTTGCTTAAAGTGACCCTCTAGCCATGACATAAAACAATCACAAACATTGATTCCGCACGCTATTCTATAACATTTGTTTTGTTAAACACAAAAATAACAAATAATTTATGTTTGACGGTGAAAAATTATTTTAGCATCCATATTTTTGTAAAAAGAAAACTGCAATATTTGTATATTATTATATACTATACAGCTTTTATGTATTAGTGAATTAACTTCAAATTTTAATATGTTGTCAATAAAACTTGGATCTGCGAAATAACCGATCGAATTTTTGAAATTCGTTTTAAAATAGAAGATATGTGTTCCAAAAATAACAAAAATTGTCAAAATTCAAATTAATATAGGTATTTCGATTCCAAAGAAAATTTTAAAATTCTACAACGATCATTTTGTAGATTGTACTTCTATCTTCAACAATATCTTTAGATTATTATATTTAACAAAACAATAAATGCTGTGGAGTGGCGCGCGAAATCCATGTTTTTGGCTGTTTTCTGGCACGGTAGAGGATCGTCTTAATGTAGTAATATTTTTTACTCTTATGGATCACTTTATGTATGTTTATTTGTCTTAATTACTACAGTTTATAGAGATTTTGTTATTTCACTTTAGTTTTTGTTATTAATTTAAGAAAATGTAGGCTTCTTTTGATATAGAGAATTGTTGAAAGATGATAATTTATTCAGCAAGAAATATTTTGTGATCTCCTGTGTCTAAAATCTTCATATAAAAACTATATTATTATTTCTATAACTTAATCTTTTAATAATTCTTATGTTTAAAAATATTTCTTTAAAATTTCAACAAAGGAAAATTCAATAAAAATGACAAACTGAAATTAAACTTTTCCTGGCATAATGTTGAAGGAACAATAAGAATCCCAGATAAATGTACTACTACTCGACAATTAATTGTAGTAATCACACCTCTTTAGTGTTTGGTGCGATTCCAAGACAAGCAGTTGTCAAATAAATATTGCTAAACGTTTGTTCTTTGCTATTTTAGCTGTACAGTTGCCTGCCATGGCATGTATGTACCTAATTAAAACAGAGAAGTGAGAAGTTGGAACATATTAGTGTCATTGTAGAAAATTATTTTTGGAACATGTTCTTGGTTCTATTTGAATTAATTAATGGTGCAACAATTTGCACAAACATACATACCTATACACATAAAACTAACGCTATAACCTTAAGAAGGGTTAACACGAATCACGAATCAACACATTCATTCATTCATTCCAAAAGTGAAATACCTACATCAAATGAAACAAATATATCTTACATCTAAACCATTTGATTGGGAAAATGATATTCAGAATTTCTAAATATATAGAATGATAATGACGATAAAGGTTGACCTCTAGTATGCATTTAAAAAGAGACTTAATGAAATGGCGGCACACTTTTTGGCACTAAATATTTAACAGACTTAAGTTTCACGGATATGATGCTGAGGAAAAATGTAAAAATAACGGTAAATATTTATGACTAGATGTCTCGAAAAATATTAGTAATTAAAGTGCAATTTTATGCTCCACATAAACGTTATAACCATCAAGTGTGGTTATTGATTTTCACTTTGCTTCTTTATAACCGGTTACATAAAACGAGATGAACTCGAATAAGAAAATATTAAAGATACTAATGGCTTTTATTACCACTAAATGCTATCGTTCTTAATAATAACTTGGAAAATATTTTCTCATTTACTAATCAGCCATAAAGCAGCGAGAAAGACTGTTAGTGGATGAAATAAAATTAAACAAATATTTGTTTAATAACTATCATTAAATCTTTAAGATAATAAAGTCTTTCTTCACCTCGAGTTGGCAAAAAATTATTCATTAACATCTGCATACGAGTGGATTTAATGTCTGAGAATAACATTTAAAATAAATTGAACAGGTTTCAATTTATTTTTCCTGTTTATCACAATTTTTATATATTCCAATTAAAGAATTGAAGATATGATCTTATAATGAATAATTATAATATGGTGACCATCTACTTTTGGTGCATTTTTACTCATTATTTTATTTTTATTACTTGATGAAGCAAATTTTAGCAACTGTGGCTGTACGTGTACATATCGACTTTCATCTGCACTCGTTTTGAATTACGTAAAAAAATCTAGAATATAATTACTTTTCTAATAACTATATCATTTCGATTAGAATTGAAATATCTTTCTCAAAAATTTATATATAAATTGTATCATAACTTTAAGTAGATTAAAGGTGAATACAGTTCAATATGCTGATTACAAATAAAAAAAATTGTCAGAAATTCGAAAAATTACAGGTAGTTAACTAACATTGTCCATTTAGTAATACTGCATTGATACAGTTACTAATCAAAAAATAATTAATTAATGCCTACATAAAATAAGATGTTTTACTGATTAAACAAAAAGTTATTATGTAAATAATATTATTAACAATCCAGAGGCACGAAAAAAGTTCTCTTAGTATTCGATGAAATTTATTTGTTGAATTTTTGAAAAATCTATTTGATTCGTAATCAGAAAATCCAACTGTATATGCCATTAACGTATGAAGGTTGGAGGTAGGTACTCCAAGTAATGATTCACTCTGTATAATGTTTAGATATATTGAATCCGTGGGATTTAAAAAATTAATTTGTGCAATTGAACCACCAATTAATTTATATAGCTTCCGGCAAAAATTACAAATATACAAATATTAATAATTCAATAAATTAATAATAACTGTGAGGATAATATTAAAATTTAATCGCAAATATCGAAACATTAATATTGCGTGAATGTTACAATCAATATTTGATTTTCAGCTCGTATAAAATTGAATTAATTATTTATATACCTTATTCACATGTATGTAATTTCATATTATTGTTATTTTATCTGCTCATTTAAAGCGGGATCAATATACATACGTAACCTTGGCATTTTAAATTATATATCAATATTTTAATAGCAATATTTTCAGATTGTAATACAATATATGCGAGTATTACATTTCCTGTCGTTAAATTAATAAAATACATTACAGATTCAAATCCAGTCAGATACACATTCCAATAATAGTAAAATATCGCAAGAATTATTATTTATCAATAAATTAATAAATAATATATGAGTATCTTAGTAAAATAAATGCCACTTTAAGAAATAAATTTAAACTTCTACATATACCTATCTATGAACCTCTAAATTTTTAACAAATTATTGATTAAAATATTTTATTGTACGTAATATGAAAGTATCGCAGCAATTATTTATCAACGAATTAATTAATAACATATGAGAATCTTAGGAAAATCTATGTTACTTGAAATAAATTTAAATTTCTTTACCTCAGCCCCTCAATTTATTCACAAATTATTGATGATAATTACACTCATATAAAAGAAGCCATAAAACAGTTATTACAGCGAATAAAAAATTATTTACCTTTTAATGATTGTCATGATAACAGTTAAAAAATTTTAAAAATCGGTATCATGTTGCTTTGAAGAACAAAATTTAATTGAAAAGTCAAGAAACTCTCATTGTTATTCGTGACATTATCATACCGAATTACACTTGAGGTATTTATTTTATTAGGATAAACATGCATTTTATAAACTCAAACTTGGTTTTCAATAAGTAATTTGACTTTACAAACTCTCAGATAAAAATTCAAGGCCTGCGGACTCGAATTTTTATCAGAGACAGTTTGTTTCGTCAAATTACTAGGCAACCAAGATTTTGTTAAAAATGAATGTTTATCCGATAAAATAAATACCTCTTCTGTAATTACAATTGAAAATATTCCGTATGAGTGTACATTTTATTGTACATAACTATACAACAACCTGAGCTGTACTCTCCATTGGCAACCATGAGAACTCATGAGTTGACGGCTGATAACCGCACACACGGTAAAATTTATATAGATACCGATAAACCGATGAGTCACACACACACACACACACACATTATGAACAAAATCGTATATAGATTATTTACCAATACCAATACGGTTATTCTCGAGCGATTTTTAAGATTAATGCGAGTTTATTGTCATTTATGTAAGTAGTCTTGTATAAAGCATCATAATATTATTATTATTATTAGGTATGTATTTATTAGCCATGTTAAATAAAAGTATGTATACTATTTCCGATTAATTATCATTTAAAACGGAATTGCCGTACTCTGAAATTTAGAGTGGTTTCTGTAAATTTGAATGAATGAATGGTCAAAGTATAAAAAATGTTATTTTCTAGAATTTTTTTAATTACAAAAAATTGCATCCACTACTTGATTAGAATATTTCTATCGTTTTTTAATGGAAACATACACCAGAGATTGAAAAATTGCATAGGTACTAACATGTAGTTTTCCTGGTATATTAATTACAAAAAATGTATATTCATTTCCATAAAAACTATGAACTAGATGCCTACTGATGTATGCCTCATCACTTTTGCTGTAGTGCATGTTAGTTATTCGTAGGTTTTGAAAAGAATGTTAGATCTATCCAAGCGCATGAGAATTCAGATTATAGCTAGTGGATGTATTGAAGATGAAACAAAAGCTGTGTGGTTGAAAAAGAAAAAGTTCATTTCTTTCTGCGCAGAAAGACGGACTGCGCGATTGCAAAAAGATCCTTTGTGAATTTCTTTGTTCTTTGCTAAAAATAGTAAAAGTATACACATTTTCATTTCGCGAATCTAAAATTCCTATTTGAGATAAACAAATCCTTCTGCATATTTTTGTAATGTAGTGCGGGATAATGAAAACTATGACGAAAAATCTCTTTCCCTTGAGAGGGAATTCTCAAATGTTTTTGATACAAGGGAAAACTCTTCAAAAAAAACTAATAATTTTAAGTAGGTTGGAAAATTATGAAACATGTCTCAAAAATTGCTTCTTACAATCATTCGAGTGTTTTATTTATGGGAGAAACATATAAGAGCATTGATGCATACATATATCGATTCATACGTATATTTACCCAATTTACAACTAATAACACATATTTAATGTGTTAAATTTTAAATAACTATGAACACATGTTATTGTAAAGGATTCTACATGTTGGCATAACAATTTTAAATTAAACATAGACCAAATGAAATTTTATTGTCTAGATTTTGTCTGTTGATCGTTTATTAATGAGTATAATTAGGTAATATTATTAATGTATGATTTTTATTAATTAACAGTTTTTTGAATGCATTCAACACACGTAATATAGTATAATATTAGCTAGTGCTAAAGTTGTAAAAAATGATAAACAGAATTAAACGAAATGATTTTGACAGTTCTAGCTAAATAATATTCACTTAACATTGTGCTTAGCAGTATTAAAGGTTACTAAACTATTTGTTATGGACAAATTCAAAAGGTAATTATCAACGGAAAAATATTGTAAGTTTGTAACTAACTCATGTCTAGCCTTTACAAACTAGATTAGTATGAGTTTTTATTTTCCCTGGCGACCGATTCTGGCTCACCGGGATTTTAAGTGGCAGTTCGCTTCATATATTATTGGAATTAATTATTAATCAAACAATAATAAAATAAAATATAATATCTACGCAAAGTTAATATTATTGTTTTATAATATCAGTATTAAAATATCCAGGCTTCAAATATTTTTCAAAGCATCTGTTTTAAATGCATTCCAGAGAATATTTTTATAAGATTACAAATCAAATAAGTATTGATAATAAATTCTTTGAACAGAAGATGATAAATAATGTAAGCGGGTAAACGGGATATTTATTTAAGGCTGGGAAGATTGTAAGCAGCATAAATAATCTCTCGTTGTTTTTGTGTGGAAATTACCGTCGTCTGCGCATCCTCTCATCCTCAAATGAAGACAAATTGCAGTGCATTTTCTCATTCTGTCAAAAAATAATTCGATAGCTATCAAAGTGTAACTACTTTTTCATCTTTTTATTTTCAGTGGTTGGAGTCTTCCCGAGGCCTTCCACGTTTCATCGGCTTCTTCTTATTATTATTCTGCCTATGAACCATGAAATTATCTCAAGACTGGCTTGCCGTAGACCATGACAGACTTTTTCTCCGCTCATCTGCTCGAAAAATGCCAATAGTGAGCTGCGCTTATACAAAACAATAGACGACCTCAGTGGCACAAAAATTCGAGAACAATACCACGGGTTGACAACATACGAGCGAAGTTGCGCGTCACGATTTTGTACATATTATGTCAGAGAAGAAGAAGACTTGCACCGAAGAGAGC
The DNA here is from genome assembly GCA_947534325.1 of Agonum fuliginosum. Classification (NCBI taxonomy): domain Eukaryota; kingdom Metazoa; phylum Arthropoda; class Insecta; order Coleoptera; family Carabidae; genus Agonum; species Agonum fuliginosum. The sequence continues at coordinate 27,871,032 of OX384041.1, forward strand.
TCTGGATGTATTGCTCTCGACTGCGATTGTTTTCAGATGCTGCAATGAAGTTGGATTGCTAGCAACTGAATTTCAAAAATTTGAAGAACGAGTACCTATATAAATACTGTATTCTAGCGACCTACAAATTAAATAGTTTTCCTGTCCCAGTTTTTAAAATATTGACATTCTAGTCTTTCATGTATTTCGTATTATCGTATTAATATATTTAGCAATGCTAATTACGACTATGTTCAATAAACAAAACATAAGTAATGGATTTTATTAAAACTTGATAATTACAAAGAAAATGTTGCTTTTAAAAACATATTTTTTGCAATTTGTCATATAAAAAGTTGATATTTTAAAACTGCCAAGAGCACGGTCAAGCTATATTGTTTTGTGTGAAAAAGATTTTTTTTAACAGTTTACAAGAACTGTAGAAATATTTTTTTGTAAACCAACGTTTAGACAAAATTGGTCTGTAACCCCAACATTTTTTTAAAAAGAAAGGTATAGCTAGTGTAGCAAATTCGTCAATTGATTTAATCTGTACGAAATGTTCTACTAACTATTACCTACATATTCGTATCATCAACTGTTATTTCCTTTTAAGAGCATTCTGTACAGGAAGAATATACACGTAAAAAGCACTTTACACGCATACACCTCATCGGCACATGGTTGCACATTTTAACAAAAACAAATTTTTATATGGTAGATAAGGGATAAAACTTCGTTCTATTAGTGCCATTTTTTCTGTTTTGTACCGAAGTTTTAGTTTATAAAATAAAGAAAACTACAAAAATTCACATTTTTTTACCTCTAATTTTCTAGAAATCAGAAAGTTTTTTCTAAAAAATAACACTACCCCAACGTAGATTAAACTTTAAACTACATGATTCAAGTTTAAAATATAATGTTCTGCGAAATATAAAGAAAAATCTGTAGGTGCTTCTAAACGCCTGCAAGCGGTTGAAAGTAAGTAATTTCGACCGTTGAACGTGCTGAAAAAAATATTTTTTACTAATAGAACGAAGTTGTATCCCTTATCTACCATATAAAAATTTGTTTTTGTTAAAATGTGTAACCATGTGTCGATGAGGTGTATAAGTGTAAAATGCTTTAACGTGTACATTCTTCCTGTACAGAATGCTCTTAATATGCAACATTTATTGATAATTATTAACAACGTAATACGTTAGTTACTTATAATAAATTAGATACTTATAGTTCATTAGTTACAGACTTTATACGTTAGATACAACCATAATAACATCAAAACCTTACATAATATGCGAACTATCAACTGATTGACAGATAAAATTGTTGATTTGTTTTAACATCGCTGTCGTTGATGATACGATTAAGCTTTGAATACTTGGTTTCACCTCGTCGCTTAGCAACATCCTCGGTATTATAAATCGCATAATATTCTTGTTATATTAATAGCTATAAAACCTTTAAAAACCATATTTTCTGAATTATTTGGTACCCTTCAAGAATAACTCCAGATCCATATTCATTAATCATTATATTTTTTGAATAAACTCATTTTATAGGGATTATAATAGTATGTGAACAAAATATTAGACCCTTCTTAAAAATTCTGTTCAATCTTAAATCTATGTGACTGTAATAAACTAAACGTTAGACTGTGGCTTTTCAAATCTGGTTACTGTACGTATGCTGAGATTGCAAAGGGAATTTAGTTACTTACTCTTGGTTAGTTTAACCCAGTAAATTGGTTAAGTGGGAGTTAATTACGTATGCTGTGGGTTGCAAAGTTGAACTGGTGATTAATGGCGTTTTGATTTGTTTTTATGAATACAACTAGGTTACACACAGTTCTAGAGTTGACTTTGATTGTCTTGGACTAGTGCTAATTACACTATCAAACGTAATGTAAGATATATTACTACATTGTAATGAAATAAAACACTGTCCATTTAGCCTTTCCTGTATTCAACCCAGCATACAAAGACTGTAATAGCATATAACACATTTGCTTTGTATATTTTAATTATTTTTACCTCTCGTCTTATAGGCATTCTGTAAAAGCGTGAGTTTTAATATGGTTCACTTTTTTGTCAACTAGGCGTCAAGTTAAAACACACATTAAATACCAAATTCGATATTTTAAAATATGAGCTCAAAGTTGTGTATAACACCGAGTATAAAAATTTGAGGAATATTTTTTTATAGGCAGAATTAGAGCAACAAGAGAACATCCTTAAAATATTTTTCTTTAACAAGATTAGCCTTATAGATAATATTTTAGTTATTGGCAACATTATATTCACACTATTATGTGTTGATATTAAATTAAATGTCAAATTCGTCAAAAAAATTTTTAATGTGTGCAAATTATGTTTTTATTATAAATAAATATTAAAAACATTAAATCAACTGTTATTTAATAATTAATGATTTTTAAAAGCATGATTTTATTACACCCCCCTATGAGGTCGTGACTGAAAACTCGTTCTCGTGCGATATAGGCTTCACATCCACTCTTGTTGTACAATATACAATTGTAGTATGCTTGATCCTAATCAAATCACGTTTCTAATCATTATTCCGCCATAAATTGCAATAAGTAGAGCACAGTGAATATCAATAACGTCAGCACATAATAATTAACATGAAAGTTAAAGCCGTTGTAATAGACCTAGTAAAGTCTGTTGAATCTGCCAACGTGTCGACACTGTCAGTCTCTGATGCTCTTCATACGTGTGGGGTACAATTTCAACGTTTTACACGTGAACGAATAATCGAACAGACTCCCTGATTTACATACAGATTTAATTGATTCAATACCGATATAGTAATCCAATATGCAAATGTGCATGAGAGATCGCTTTATATGGATGCACTGAGCTACACCTTGCCTGTTAAACACGAGCAGTGGTTAAGTGTAGATACTGTGAAATATAATCACTAATTCACCACGAAATTCTCGCAAAGAGGGAAATATTTGCCTAGGGAAATTATAGTAAATCATTGACATTCATTTCATTCAAATAAAGAAGATACATTTTAACAAAATGAATACATACGAAATGATTGACGTCACAGGACTTGAACAAGTCCGTTTTTTAATCAAAACTATAATTTCTTGTCAAACGAACGTTATGTAGTACCATTACGATAAATTTGGGAGTTTGTCTTATTTTTTGGCATTTAGTCAGGCAGAAGGCACTATTGTTAATTAATTTTGAAAGAAAACTGGTATTTTTTGACATTTTAAGATTAGAATGATAAGCATAGTTTAGTAGCAATCGCATCGAGGTGACAAAAATAAAATCACGGTCTATCATTTTTGTGATCACTCTATATTTTAGACAAAACTCAGATATTTACAGGTATTTTCATATTTTTTCTATTGAACTAAAATATCGTAGTTCTATACTACTTATACGAAATACGATTTTAGTATTTACATTTATTTTCACTTGTAGGTGCATGGATTATTATTCGAAACTTTATTCCAGTGCATTGCTGTCAAAATGTCAATTTCACGAGTCGAAGACTAGTGATATTGTATTGCAGCAATGCACGACAATACATTTTCTGGATATTAGTCTATGCCAAGGGATGTTCGGAAAGAAAATCGCATTATCACTTACTTCTAAAAATGAAGTTTAAAAATGTCTATACAGAAATATTTCCGGAAATAATGCAACTAGAAAATATTTCCAGGAACAAATGCGATTTTCGTATTAAAATAGTACCTATATTGCATAACAAGTTTCGAAAGTGAGATATATCGTAAAGTCTGACGAACGAGGTGCAACCGAGTATTTATATTTACTGCCGAACGAGTCATGGACGCTATTTTTAGACGACCACAAAAAACACATAATTTTTCATTTTTTAATACACACACACAAACAACATTCTATTCTGTCATTTCAAACAATCAATATACAAAGCAAAAGCTGGCTTGCTATTTGGTCTAATAATTATTACGGTATGACAATATCGTACTAGCACGATATTCATATCATACTAGTAGTTTATGATATTTTTTACTTTCATAAGTAGAGTGTTGCCGCGATATCTATTATTTTCAGTAGAGGTTGTAAAAAAATATAAAAAAGGTTCAATGAAACAATAACCAATGTCCACCGCCTTTCGGAATTTCTATACAGGATGATTCACTACTTTGATAATAAAAACAGTGGCTCGAAAATGTTTGATTAAAAAATCTAGAAATTATAGAATCGTGAATATTAAAAAAAATACAGTTCCGCGATCAGTAAGTTAAGTAAGTTGTGAATCAGCCTGTATATAGTTATTAATTTAAAAAAAATGAAGATAACACAACCAAAATTATTTTCTACTTAATATTCCTTTCCTTTATTAAGTGTTTTGTAATAAAAACACAATGAATAATAATTTCATATTTCAATGCTTGATTTATGGTTTTATTTCGCAATAACAAGACAATAGTTATTATTGTCTATCTTTTAAATTTAAAATAAATGAAAGATTTATATGAGACAGTAGTATACATTGAACAATAAAATGAATTATAATTTAATTAATTACAATTGATCGGATGCATATTGCACGCATAATAAATTAACAATAATGGATCATTAATATGGAACAGTTCCCACACTTTTTAATTATCGTAGTAAATAAATGTATTATTAGTTTGATATCAAACCTATTTATAAGTCCCAGTAGCTCGTACCCTTGAAATATTTTTTGTCAGCAAAAAATTTTAGACAAAAAGATAAAGAAAGTGCAAAGGCTTTTAAATAAATAACACCTGCGAATTTCGTCCACCTGTCAGGGTCATTAGACTGGCAATTTCTTACTAACGCCCGTATCTGCCTCCAAAAAAATAAATTAGAAACGTGGAACATCCCTGGGCCGAGAAGACTCTGCCTTTGTCGCTAATACCGTTTTCGCTAACAACATAACGGTGAAACCATGTTTCAAATTTGTGTTGTGCTTAAAATTCTATTAGCTTTTCCTTAATTCATTACGTTGTTGTGAAGGTTTTATTAAGGAAAGACATATTTCAATCTTATTTTTTGAGAGCGGTGTTTTTTAAAGTTTTAATGCTTTTATGTCAACTGAAATCGTAATTTTTATTAAATTGTAAAATTATTGTTTCTTTAAACTTATTAAATTATACAGTCAATATTGTTTGATTTAAGTTTAATAATACCTTAAAATACTCTTTTGCGATTTGTGTAATAAATATTCATTTTCATGAGTACCTACCTATTGTCCGTGCAGCCAGAGTTGGTCGGGGTTATAAGGGAGAGAAAAAATGTGCCTATGTTCTACACAGAGCGGAGTCAAGTTGGCCAACTTATTACTTGATTGAAGGCAACTGAGTCAAGAGAAAAACCGAGCTAGACGAATTCTTTATATACTAGTTGAAGGTAGGTAGCAAAACGGTTTCTGCCAAAAAATTTGCTGATAACCTACGTCTTTTCGATTAATTTAAAATTCCTATTTTCGGCCATCTCTTATATCGCGTACCAACTGTACTCTACCCATGAGTAAACACTTTTTTAAAATAGAAATAGGAGTCACTACCGGCGAAATAATGCGTTTTCTATATAAAATACCTCAGATAATTTTTTGAAGAAATTAATGCAGAAAACCGCAAGTGAATATTTTAATTAGTTTATAAATGACAATGAAAAAAAATCTGACGTGGCCATCACTAGACCTCCCGCCTTTACACTGTAATATGTGAATTTGGATTTGGTTAGGCTACTTTTTGTAATTTTTGTTACAGTTCTTCAAGCAAAGTACCGATTCCTATTGGAATTGAAATCAAATTAGCTCTTTGTAGATAAAATTTTTATTTTATTATTACCTTATATCCAGTTATAATAATAATAATGAATCGATGATACTTCTTGACTGAATACGTTTAATAGAAGGATGAAAACTTAATGGTATTCAGTCAGTTTTTAATTTATTATATTTCGGCTCCTATAGGTTCTAAGTTTCAACCCAGTTAATAATATATTTATATTTAAAAATGGAGTCACATAAATTTCAGAAACTGTGTATACGTCTGTTCATCTATCACATTGACATTTCATTTTTGTTTTTAAATTTTGTTCCTATATTATGATTTACAAATCGTGGTAGGTAAAATTACAAATTTTTGAAAATTAATTTTCCTTTATTGGTAAGAGATATAGAAACGATGTTAAATAAATATTGTAAAAGATAATTTGTTCTTTCAAATGTCGAATGACAAATTGTAACTATCGCAGTATTTCCTATATTTTTTGCAAAAAATGTTAAAATGCTTCAAGAAAATACCACTTCCGGTTGGCAGATATTTACCAAAATCTTATCAGCTCTTCATTAACATATATAAATGTATAATGCAAAATATTAGAATTTTATGTTCAGTAGAATTTGAGATAATGAATCAGAACGAAAGACTATAGTAGGCGCACATACAGACTTCCATACATACACACACACACACACACACACACACACACACACACACACACACACACACACACACACACACACACACACACACACACACACACACACACACACACACACACACACACACACACACACACACACACACACACACACACACACACACACACACACACACACACACACACACACACACACACACACACACACACACACACACACACACACACACACACACACACACACACACACACACACACACACACACACACACACACACACACACACACACACACACACACACACACACACACACACACACACACACACACACACACACACACACACACACACACACACACACACACACACACACACACACACACACACACACACACACACACACACACACACACACACACACACACACACACACACACACACACACACACACACACACACACACACACACACACACACACACACACACACACACACACACACACACACACACACACACACACACACACACACACACACACACACACACACACACACACACACACACACACACACACACACACACACACACACACACACACACACACACACACACACACACACACACACACACACACACACACACACACACACACACACACACACACACACACACACACACACACACACACACACACACACACACACACACACACACACACACACACACACACACACACACACACACACACACACACACACACACACACACACACACACACACACACACACACACACACACACACACACACACACACACACACACACACACACACACACACACACACACACACACACACACACACACACACACACACACACACACACACACACACACACACACACACACACACACACACACACACACACACACACACACACACACACACACACACACACACACACACACACACACACACACACACACACACACACACACACACACACACACACACACACACACACACACACACACACACACACACACACACACACACACACACACACACACACACACACACACACACACACACACACACACACACACACAGACATCATCGTGAAAATAGTCAAAATAGGTTCTAAAGGTGCTAAAACGTGCTTATTGACAAAAATCTCGACATCGAATTTTTTCACGATCCCTATACCTCTCTAGGCGAGAGGTAAAAAAACAACTAATATTTCACTATGGTCTCTAAGAGGTTATATTTAAATTGTGACCTAACATGTGCTCCCGAAATATTTAAAATTATTTATTGAACAAAAAATTATGTAATATATGTTGAAGACCGGAAGTCGATATCTTGATTCGTTCGAAAATAAAAGCTGTTTTTGTTTAAAGCTGTTTTTGTTTAAAAGACAAAATTTCGCTTTTGTTGAAATTGCGCAAATATATTTTCACGATTTTCTCGAGAACTGTACTACTTACAGAAAAAAGGGACATATCATTTTTTTAAATGTTATGCTCTACAATTTACGAGATAAATGAAAAACATTAAAAATTGCGGCAAGTTTTTCAAAATGGCGGCCTTTTTGGCACCACTTTTTATATGAAAGAGAATGGTTTAATTGACATGTACCTATGCCAATTTTAACTCATTAATCACAAAATGCATATTTGGTATGAAATTTATCCTATAACCGCCGGACTACATGTCGTATTTTCATTTTACCAGCGAAGTGGTTGTAAATGATAATATAAATTTGAAGTCGGTACAATTCACTTCAAGTCAAAATTACGTATGGTTTAAATTGGTTGTAAATGTACCAACGTTAAATGACTTACAGAATACAAGGCTGCCACATCTAACTTGCATAAAAGGCGTGATAGATTCGTACGTACAAATAAACACCAATCTGCAATCATTTGATAAATCCGTTGTTTATTACTCTCCCCGAATTCACGCTTACCCAAATCCAGGCCCCTACAACTCTCATTGCCGGTCAGATAAAAATGTGTCTGCTGAGTGTGTCGAGCATGTGGACTTGAGGGGCGGGAGGAAATACTTAAGATGCCGGAGTTGTAGGTCCTAGTTGTCAGGTGGTTGTCAGTGAAAAAGCGTGTACTATACGTCATATTAAGCAGAATAAAGGGAAGTAGGTATAATTAAAATGCCTGGAAGATGTTTTGTATCTCATTGCAAGTCTGGTTATGACAGTTGCAAAGAAAAATATAGTGTTTTTCAAGTTCCACTTGATATGATTGAAATTTGGGACAATTAAATCCCTAGAAGTGACCGTAAATTATACTTAAAGGATCATATAATTTTTTTCTTATTTATCTTTTATTTTCAATTCAATGTATATTCATATAAATTTGATAATATATAATTTTACTTATTGTTTATCAGCTTCTCAATTAGTGTGAACATGAACTGTCTCTTTTTTACGGCTCTGATTCTATCTAGCTCCAAGTACTTACGGATTCAGTATTAATTATAACTGAATGAATAAAATTTTTGACCAATATGTTATTTTTTTACTACTTTAAAATATATTTTGTACGTCTGACATGTACGGTCAAATTCAATATATACATTGTGTAGTTAAATTTTGCAAATTTTGTATAGGTATCCATTTAACTATGTTTTAAAACAGGACTTACTGATGTAACCGCCTCTATAGAGGCTATAGCGACGTTTTTGTGAACTACGACCATCTCAGCAGACGAATTGCGACTGTGAGTTAGGTTACCTACTATGTCTTGTACCGTGCCCAAATCTGATCGTTAAATGACTAATGATTGGCCGTCTTCCGCCAACAATCGATATTTCAGTGTCTGGCAGTCGTCGAATGGATGTTTTTGTTTGCTGGGCGGATTGACGTGAATTAAAACAAGCCCGTGTGCGATTCCGGAACAAGTGCAGAGCGGTGCACTGTTCCTAATTCGTATTACGGTCTGCACTCATGCAAGCGCGCTGCTCTGGATTTGACTGCTCCGAATTTATTCACGTTTTGATGCATTCGGAATTGCAGTGCACACGATGGAAATGCGTCCCAGAATGGTGACGTTCGAGAGCATAATTTTTAGTTTGCTGCGATAGTTTGTACGAAGGTTTTGTTAACTAATTGACTGCAGCTCGGTAATGAGCGCTATAAAACTATAAAGTTTTTAGGCGTGCAACGATCAACTCGAATTATGGGGATTGTTTTCTAATCAAATGTTAATTCGAAGCAAATTCACGAATTCAAGAATTATTCGAATAAAATTATTATGTTAGTAGGATAAAATCCTCCTGTTGTCTTCTGATTTCAATTTTTTTTATTAATTATACAGGGTGTTCATTTTAAGTGGCGCACCATTGCTATCTCGAGAAGTATAAGAGGTACGAAGTTGGTTAAATTAGCAAACAATTTCTATTTTCTATGACTACTTTAATGAACGAAAGAAAAAATTTTTTAGACCAGTGGTTCTCAAACTACGGGGTACAACTTTCTTATTTCAAATGGGGACCTATTTTTTTATTCGCTTATTCGATTCAGTATTTTTTTCTGAATTCAACGAGATATTAGTTTCTTATCCTGGCATAACAAAAACATGAGAAAAACGCTATTGAAAATTATGATAATTTAATTAAAATCTGAGTGTTACAAGAGTGCTATGGAAGAAAACAATTGAATATTTGTTTCATATTAATTGTTATTTTATAATGAAAAGATTCTTTGATTTTAGTTAAGAGATCAGGACCGCTACTGAGTGTATGAATTCAAGGTACTAAGTACTCATCAGTAGGGTACAAGATGGAGATAACTACGGACACGTGTTTCGACCTTATTTGGTCTGATCAGTGTAATATACTAGAATCTTTTTCACTAACAATTAATATGAAACAAAATATTCAATTGTTTTCTTCCATAACACTAACTAACAATCAGATTTTAATTAAACTATCATAATTTTCAATAGCGTTTTTCATATGTTTTTGTTATGCAAGAGTATAAAACTAATATCTCGTTGAATTCAGAAAAAAATACTAAATCGAATAGGCAAATAAAAAAAATAGGTCCCCATTTGAAATAAGAAAGTTGCACCCCGTAGTTTGAGAACCACAGGTCTAAAAAAAATTTTCTTTCGTTCATTAAAGTAGTCATATAAAATAGAAATTGTTTGCTAATTTAACCAACTTCGTAGCTCTTATAGTTCTCGAGTTAGCAATGGTGCGCCACTTAAAATGAACACCCTGTATATATTTTATATAAAGAAGTCTACAGTGAAAGTCTTACTATATAGTTTTTACTTTAAACTGTAAGAAATGAGAACAAATTTCCAGGGTAATTCCTATGTTTGTGATTCCATATAATATAGTATCCAAATAACTTGCAAATCACAGTATAGTAATTGTGGTGGGTTCTAAAGTACAATATGTTTTATGACAAACTAAATTGTTCAACCTATTGTAAAAAATGCTGTATTATAAATAAATGCCTATCCAACATTTCAGTATCACCTCCAAAATTTAAATTCTTTTTATAAGTGTGAAATTCTAACACTTTTCTCGTGACTGTACCCTCCTCGAATCTGACCGCTCCAAGCGGGAGAGAAAACGCGACTATTCGTTCCATTGTCTGGACTGGCAGAAAAAAACTGTCTCCTTTGTTTGCTGACACACAAGCAACCCAACAAGATATGTCCATTACCTGATGGCAAGACAAGAATCTCACTCCCGATGCTCAATATTCATTACCCTGATTGGCTGGCCGATATGTCACTTCGGGGTGCAACCCGATGTTAATTAATGAAGGGGGGACCACGTGACCAGGTAGGATTGGCGCCCTGGACAAGCTCAGCCACCCGCGATCAACGAAAGAAGACCAGGAGAATTTAAAGATCGTGTCGCTGGTAATGAGTCATTTATTTTATGGTAATGGACAGGATGAAAAATATGATGGGGTGGACAGGAATTTGTTTTAATCGAATTGTGGTGTTGACGCTTAAGAGGGAACTTAGGTGATCCTCTACCCATGGCAGAAACTGTCAAATACAGTGATTCCGAACCCAATCTATAGCGTTTATTGTTTTGTTAAACATAATAATAACAAATAATGTATGTTTGAGGGGGAAAATTATTTTGGCACCCATGTTTGTAAATAAGAGGGTTTTTGCTCACCACTGTACAGCTTTTATTTATAAGTGAATTAACTTCAAATTTTAATAATGTTGTCAGCAGAGCTTGAATCTTCGAAATAACCGATCGAATTTTTATTTAAGCAAAATTTTAAAATTCTACATCGACCATTTTGTAGATTATATTTTTATCTTCAACAATATCTTTAGATTATTATATTTAACAAAACAATAAACGTTGTGGAGTGGCGGATGAAATCCATGTTTTTGGCTGTTTTCTGGCATGGTAGAGGATCGTCTTAATGCGACTAATATTTGAATTTTTACATTACGTAATAACTTTAGACTCAACACATGACCTCCTCACTTTACTCTAGTAAATACGAGTATAATGAAACTTTATAGTACCATATAAAATAAATAGTACTCTAATATTTTTATTTTTTGCTTCATAGGTAAGCAGATAAATCGAGATTGTACCAAATTTGTAGGATTCTTAACGCCCATGGGAAATGCGCGCTTTACCCTTAAATTAACAAAAACCATTTAAGGGTGAAGTGCGCATTTCCCATGGCCGATTTTCCAAAATTTGGATTCAGCGACCTAAAAAACCTATACTAGACCAAATCTGGTGGTGGCCAGGAGTTATACAACCTCTCCACCCCATAAATTGACTGGAATACGAAGCCTTTTACCCAATTTTGGTGTGGCGCAGGCATCAAATTATGGGTACTCATGATTGTTAGTGGAAAATACACCGTAGGAAATATTTTTGTGCAGTTAAATTGGAATGTGTAGCTGACTGGATTGAGCCTGAATTTTTTTGATTACGTTTTATTCAATTTGTCCACCCAATAATATTATTTAAAGACTACAATATAATTCTTAATATAAATTTATACACATCCAGGACGCAACCGAAATTCCGAATTTCCTCTGGCTCTATCTCACTATCAGTCTTCTAAGCCATCAATTTGTTTATAAGACAAAGTCCCCTTCAATGCAAACAACGTATCGGAAGAAAATAAATCGAAAGTGCTCTACTTGACACATAAATATATTAGTTGTCCCCAGATAAATGTGTGGTTAGGACGCCACTGGCGCCACTGGTGAGAAATTCGGGTTGGTCAAGAGACTCAGACACAGAGATCCACTAGCTCTCGCTTAGTTTTAGTGCTACACTGGTGACTATTCCCTAAGTGCCTGAGTTCGACCCTTGCCACGCACGGCTACCGGGAAGGTAAATTGCTACTACCGGTGATTTTATACGAAACAGGACCGTAACGGCAGGAATTGTAATCTCATTGTGAGGAACATCTGGACATTTGTGATTTTAATGTCACTTGTTTGAAAACTAATAGATAAAGACGGCAAGAGCTAATCTAAATGAAAGTTCTAGTCCTAACCTCTTGGCTTAAAATATTGAATATTCTCTTATTAATATTACAAGATCCAAAAAGAAATACCAAATACCCAATAATTATTTGCCCTACTAGCCTAAAATTGGGTTTTTGTCATTACCTATTATCTACTTGCTACGAAAATTTATAAATACAAAATGTCTCAAAAGAGCAAGCATGTAAAGTGATCGATGTACGAATAAGAATATATGCATGTAAAGTATTGAGCTTTTCGATCATTTTGTAATGCTAATATTTATCTACGACCATTAAACAATACATTCATTACGTAGGTAGTACTTATTCAACATTACTGTCAATGTCTTCACATCAAAATGTGAGGTTAGATGTTAGATTAATATTTTAATGAATAAAAATTTGTAAAGAATTGTAACTATTTGACTGGAACAATGGCTATAATGAACTCGGATGATTATACACTCGCCTTCAGCTTGTGCATAAACTTTCATTCTCTTAAATTATAGCCTACATTATGTGCTTGTGAAATAATATACTAAGTACATATTATTAATTAATTATATCAATATATCAGAATAAAATTTCGTACGATGCTTGATGCTTGTTAAATTAAGTGTAAGTTTAATGTGGGAAGGATGGCAATGCTATAATTTTTTATGCGCCATGTTGCAATTACCTGTTTAGGAATCTAGTTTGCTCTATCTTGCCGATTCTAAAGTGAGATATTGCACCTCTATTGGAACTCCATATGAGCCTACATTGAACCTAGAGTGTGGAATTTACTATAACTAGTTTACAACATATCGTCACATATTGCCAAAGTCACGAATGTGCAAATTTGGCGGTTTTGAGTTTTATTCACGAATGCTCAGTTAGTATATTTTTGTCTGCCAAAGGCAAACATGGTTAGTCTTAAAATTGATAAAACTTAAATCACGAATGTACCTATATAAAGTTAAGCAATATTATCTTGCTTAAAACATGAATGTACCACATTCGTTGTTTTGGCATAGATTTATCTACAGTCAAGTAACTTGCCGTGATGCTAATACATGAATCGTGCACAAATGTGATGTAAATTCGCGCTTTTGGCATATTTTTCTTTTCATCGTTTGTGGTAATTTCGTTACTTTGGCCTAACACTCGGTGTAAATGTTCACTGTTTGAATATTAAAACGCTTTTAACTCAATACTACAAAAATGCACATTAATGAGTTTGGCATATATTTGACGATATGCAAAGGGGCCCGTACATTATCATCTCTAATATGAGGATTCTTTTATGCTTAAGTACTCTGGAGAATGATTATTACTATTTTCAAGCTATCAATGAATAAATTAGAAATTCTTTTTTTTCTTCAAGACTCATTGAAGATTTTAGCGGCGCCGCTTTTAGACATACAATTCTTACCAGGATTACTTTTTTCAAAATTGGGAACCATGAAAGAATTCTTGTGTGAACAGGAATTTAAGTAAAAAATCCTTGTTAGATATTGTACAGAATTCACCGACTACCAAAGGTTTTCTTATTTTCAATTTTGTCCATTGTGCTGAAAGATATAAAAATACTAAAATCATGAATAAACCGGGCTAAACCTTGGCGTCCTAATGAATGCATGGTGGGTGTACCCACGCATTATCTTTTTAATTTCGGCTACTTTATGAGCAGTTTTCTTATCGTACTAATTTATCTCTCATTATCGCGCTTTAAAATTTAATTACTCCCACCTTCGGGTTCCGAATATTGAGTAACCCAACCTAACCTAAAAAACTGAAACCCCAGTTCTCAATTCTTTGTAATCTCAGTCGGGCTTCACACGAAACAAGATTACAAGTTCAGGTGTGACTTCGGCCAGAAAGAAAAAACACCATCGCTGGTATAATCTGCCTCCGAAGCGTACGTAGTGCCAACATAAAAACTTTTAATTTGATTAGATGACCTGCATTTTTCACGGTGTTGTTTTAACATGCGCGGCAAGGACGAAGGACGAGAAGACACTGGCAGCGCCGGAATTTTTTCCAAGGGGAATTTTGCAAAAAATAATAGTACGATGTTTTTTAAAATGTCATTATTTTAAGTACTACTCCTAATGACTCGTTTATTCTATGATATTTGACGACTACGTTTCTAAAGTTTCAAAAGAAACACTTAATTTTTAAATACTTTTATCAGAAAGTAGCAAAGTACCTGAATATAATGTTGAAAGATTTTCTTTATATTCGAGTCACTCCGACTTTAAGATATACGTTAAAAAACATTACAAAATAATACCTATGTAAGTAGTTTTGCTTTAAAAAATTTGAAATTCCAGTTAACATATTTTAAAATAATTTCTTGTGTCAATTATTTTTTGTAGATACTACTGTATTCGGCATAAATGCAAACACAGGAGGATGCAAATCTAGAAAACTGATTGCCAAAACCGTTTAAGTGGGACTCAAGAATGGTTCTGGAATGTTCATTTAGTACAGTTTTGCACTTTTCTATGTTTGCATCTTCCCGTGTTTCCATTTTTGTCGAATCTAAAAATCTAGATTTGAATTTTCCTTTGATGCAGATATTTTTGAACTTATAAATTTTCTTGATTTGCATCTTCTGGTGTTTCATTTATCTGTGTTTGAGTATTTTAGTTTGGGGACTAAAAACGAAGAAAATATCGTTCGTTTTTTACCGCAACGAAAACGGAATATGTTATTTTAACGTTCTTACCTTAAAATTTCGTTTTCGTTTTAGTGAACCAAAATTAAAGACGGTTTTAATATTTTCACATTTTATTGATAGGACATGATCCAAATTTTGCAAATATAATCATAAAATTTAGTAGATACTAGATAAATATTATTGAAACATAAAAAAAACTTTGATATACTCTGATCATACTCTACCTGTCTACCATTATAATTTTTTTATAATTCCTTACATTTATAGGCCAAATCGAATTTTGTACTATTATGATAGTGTTAAAAGTTAAAAAACGGTTAAAACCGGTAATCGATATTAGGTATTAATTTCGTTTTGTGATCTTGAACGAACAATTAATATTTCGTTCTTCTAAAAATTTCGGTTAATTTCGTTATTTCGTTTTCGTTTCGTTTTTAGTTCCTGTTTCAGATTTTTATTTTCCTGTGTTTAAATTTAAACATCGACCTGCAATTTCAAGTATGTTGGTTTAGTAAATCGAAGTTTACTTAATATGTTAAACATGAAATGATCAATATTTTTATTGAACTTGTTTATACCTGAATTATTTAAATTTCAAAATGGTTCGAAGAGTTACTTGGCCATTTATTTTAGTAAGTATGTTTACTTCTTAAAAGACAACATTTCTGCGCTCCAAGCATAAACGTTCAGTACTAACTTACAAACTGAACTAATTTTGGTATAAAAAGAATACAAAACCAAAAAATTATGACAACCCCCGTTTCGGCGGTCGTGAGGCCTAAATTCTCCTGTACAGAGTCAGGGTCGACTCCCCGAACTCGGCATGTGAGCTGCCTACGAATTTAGGATAATGAGATTTGGGCTCTTCCTTGTTTATTTAACTTATCTTAGTGTTCTGTTGTTTATATAATACGTGCGCTGTAAAATTGTTAGTAGGTTTGTTTTTATGCCTCGTTGAATTAAACGGATTAGTCAAAGGAACTTGGATAATTTGCATTTTAAATGTGTGGGGTATTTTTACGTTCGGATATTTTGCCTGGGCCAGGAGGGTTCATTGGAGAGGAGATAATAACATTGAAACAAAAATACACACAACACAGAATAATTCTCTAACTCTACATAATTTATATGTGTTTTACCTTTTTCAGTACATGTGTCAAAAGTATTCCCAATTTGTCAGTGAGATTATTTCGCACAACATTAGTATTTAAAACCCTTTATTGATTTTCTTTTAAATATTTAGTTATCCTATTTTAGACAACATTTACGTTTTCCACAAAAATACACACAACACAATAATTCTCTAACTCTACATAATTATTTAGATGTATTTTACCTTTTTGAGTACATGTGTCAAAAGTATTCCCAATTTGGCAGTGAGATTATTTCGCACAACATAGTATTTAAAACCCTTTATTGATTTTCTTTTAAAATATTTAGTTATCCTATATTGGACAACATTTTCGTTTTCCACTCTAAGGCTAACTTATTATGTATTCTGTAAAGTTAAACTATAGGCGTTTATTATGTTCCGATTCACCTGGAACATAATATTTGCCTGGTACTGAAAATGATATTTTTGTCACTATGAACTGTTAGGTCTTACTAAAAATTGTAGCTAGGGTTATATTTGTTGATTTATTGATACACAACATTAGCAACGCGTTGAAAGAAAAATAAAATCATATTTTTAATACATTACTAATGACACCGTGTTACTTTTAACATTAGTATCATAAAGTGTCACTCTTAACATGCTAAGCAACCGTTTAGAGGCCCACTTTTAACAACGATCGCAGATAAATATTTTTTTTTATACTTTCGGGACTAAAACTCTTCTTTAGTCTTTATTTTTAGGTACTATGGTTCTTAATTTGATCCCAAGAAATTATTTTTCATATTTAATCCCGTTGTCAAGGAATTGAATTAATTAATCCCGTTGTCAAGTAAATTAGTGCTATTTGTTACAGAGTATCTATGGTCATCATAAATTACATAAAATTACAAAATATGTATTCTTTTAAACTATTATGCATTCGTTTGAAGATAAAGTGCAAAAAATAGCGTATATACCACAAGACTAAAGTATCTTTAATTCCTCAGGTGATTATTTCCCTCACCTTCGGCTCGTCAAATAAATTTCACCCTCAGGAATAAATCATGCACTTTAGTCCTTTAATATATTATAATATACTATTATTAGATCAAATACATATTATAGAAGTAAATAACTAATTCTTCACAGGAAATGTTTGGAGAAATGAGTGATTTGTGTGAGTTTTGGACGCAATTTTTTCGAAACCGGTAATAGATAGAAAAAAAGTAAATATACTATTTCGTAGAGAAATTAACTGGCTTTATTTTATTAATGGAATATGGAGCAAAAAATTTGGTAGATTTTAAGTTATTTCGGGAAAAGGAAAAATGTGCCCAAAAATCCTAGATGGCGGGTCTTTACCCTAGGGCTTAATAAACAGTTTAGGTTAAAGAAAAAACTTTTATATTTGCCTTACTTAACTGGAGTATAAAACAAGACATTATACGGGACTGGTCGAAATACGGGTTTAATAATTTTAAAAGGAAGTGTATATTATCTGAAAAAAATTAAAACGAGTGTATTATTTTATAGCCGTTTATAGTTAATAAAATTCTGTTAAATTATAAAAATAGTTATTAATATTCTGTCGTTTCTGTGAGAAAACAAAAACGGAAGAATAAATTTAACATCATAACGGTAGTTGCGCAACGAAATTAATTAAATCTACTTATCAATGAATCTGCCGAAAGTGGAAGATCTCCGTGCGTGTGAGTTAACCAGTTCCAAGCCGTGGCAAAAGTACGTGCTTGGTGACAATTATTTATGCGAACAACTGGCTACTTCTATCTGCATTGCATATCGCTCCTCATACCGAAACCACAAGTCAAGATTTCGTATTTATTACACAAGCGAAGAGAATACCAAAACAGAATAAAATGTTAAATGCACGGCGAGTTTTTGTGGCTAATCCTTTGCAATTCTTTACTGCTGTACGAGAGGAATAAATAGTGTGTTTTTCTATGCCTACGTGAAATTCGCGATCTCAATTCGCGTCTCTCAATTCGCGATTCTGAATTCTTGTTTCTCGTTTGAAACTTGTGCGGTTAGTTTGCAAATTCAGCGTTATTATTCTCGGTATTGTTGCTTATAAGTTGGCAACTTTGACAAGAGAGTTATTTCTCTAAATTAAATGAAACTTTACTCAGTCGACGAGTAATTTTGATTAATGTTGCTGAGACTTTTAATATTCGAGAACCTGTGCTGTGCCGGAGTGGAAAGCTTATTTATATTCCATTAAACATTTATAGATGCGTCCGAAGTCCTGAAGTTTCTGCTTTAATTAATCTGTACTCAAGAACTACTTACTGCTGATGGAATTATTCTTCCTCCTTGAAAGGAATTTTATCTGCAGTTCGTCACAAAGTACTGTTTGATAGAATAATCGTTCATGACTTTATAAATACCTTAAGAGATACTAGAAAAGTATTCCAAATGGTTTAAAAATAAGTTTTATTATTGGTTCTCTTACCTTTACTAATGAATTAAATATTTCGAAAATATCTAGATGTCCAGGTATATTTGTAAATCGAACTTTTATTCAAATTTTGATTTATTTTTCTCATTAAATAATTTTATACTTTTTGCGAGTGCCCATAAAATAAGAGTGGAATCAAAATTTGTAGTATTGGCGATACTATAATAGTTATTTATGTATCTAGGGCAAAAAGTGAAACATTAAGATACAAGACAGTTGTTTAAAGTCGAGGCGTCTAGCTGAGGTCGAAATTACTTGTAAGGTTATAAGTACCTTAAGGGTCTC
The DNA here is from genome assembly GCA_947534325.1 of Agonum fuliginosum. NCBI lineage: Eukaryota > Metazoa > Arthropoda > Insecta > Coleoptera > Carabidae > Agonum > Agonum fuliginosum. The sequence goes on from OX384041.1 coordinate 27,890,478, forward strand.
GCACGCTTTATCGTATGATGAAGAGATTTATTATAAAATGTAACTAGGCATAAACCTAGTTCTACTCTTCGTCTATAAATAAATTTATGAGATTTTACTTTATCGGTAAAACTTTCGTGAGCATTTCAAAAATTGCTAGACTGCTTTTACGTATGCGATACCATAGGACAAATGCGGTATTGAGCTACGCGGAGTCGAAACCCTTAATGACACATAAAATTTCATTTCATACTCTTTCTATTCGAGTGCTGTGTTTTATTTAATCATTGGATTCAATAAATGACAAATGAAACAGGAATATTTTTATTTTATAAATTAGGTTATCTAGCAATGACCTTGTTATAAGCCGCAAAATAATATTTTGCGCCTAGGCCTCTTAAGTAAAATTTTGTAGTATACACCTTTAAAATTATATTTTGCGACCTATAAACAGTTCTAAAAATGTCTCTTTATGTTACAATTTGAAATAAATAATAATATTTAAAATTAGTCCCTTGTAAAAATTTAATAACTCTCAGTTTATTAATTAAAATTAATGAACAAACAAACAAACTTTTGCTTTCGCTTTGCGTAGACATTGTTAACAGATATGCAGTGTCGATTCAGCTACCTATCTATAATAAAAAAAGTAATAAATAATATAAAATATAATTATGACCTTGCTGCTAGTCAGAATATATTTTTATCTTTGCTAATCTGCTTTTACCGTAAGAATATATAAGTTTTTTTGCACCTGCAGAACGGTCCAAAATTTCGCAGAAAATTCCTTGTTTCTAAACTTTCCCATCATATCAATCATGTTTCTTATCAGGACATAAATTAGAAGGTCCGTATCTCCCTCTCCAAAAAAATAGAGAAGAACCTGTGGCAACTGATACAAAACCCACAAATCTCCAAACAATGACACCAGGCGCTATCTTGCCATCTCTCTCAAGTTGGTAGGAGAGATGGCACCGAAACAACAGCCAGAGTGAGACCTACGCCCCACCCGCCACCAAAGGTGAAAGATGAAGGTATCTTTCTAATTCGGGCAGTCCCAAAACAGAGAAGATTTTTTAACTTTGAAGAGGTTCTTACATTTTAAAATAAAATTAACCCTTAACTGGTACGGTATTTTTGACAAACGTAACTAGTATAGTGGGGTCACTCAAGACTACAATAATTTAAATGTGTTCTCAATTTTGTAATAATTTAAAATTTGACAATTTCATATCATTTCTTACATTTTCTATTATATTCTAATAAGACTAAAATAAAATATTTTAAAAACTTAGTTGTTTATAATGTTTATTTCAAACAACGTAAAAGTCTATGAAAAGTTTCAAAATTTTCTAAAAAATGTTTTAAATAATAACTTGAACAGCAAATAACTTTTTTTTCGTTAACCATTCATTACTTTATTTTCTGATATTCTTAAGAAAAATTTCAACAACATTTTTAGGTCGGTGGCAATTCAAATTGTTTATACTAGCTAAACCCCATAACTTTCAATACTAGCTAACTGAATAATTTGGTGAAGCTACTGAAAAATACGAACGGGAACGAATTTGACTTTAAATACATTACACTTGACATGAATCGTCCATGTCCATGGGATGTTTAAAAATATCTTAAATTCATTACTTCGCGTCAAATCATCTAAAGTACTCAATTTTTTTTCCGACAGGTAAATGAATGAACTTTATCGCCTTGGTAGTGGATGGAATTCATGTATTTTTTGCACCCGGTACAAGTTGTAAAGTTTGACATTTTTTGACATCAAGAACTTTTTTTTTCTAAGGAGGGTGGTAGGGGTAAAATGAACTTGGCATTAGATTAACTTACATGACCTTAAAGAGGAAACTTCAATCTTGTCAGAACTCGAAGATTGATCAATTTTCGAGCAAATTCAACTGAGTTATGGCGGTCTTAAATTTCGGAATTTTGGATGCATTGTCAAGTGGTTCGATTTTTTTTGTCGAGTGTATAAACATTTTTTCATCAAATTGCAATGTTTCTAAAATCAACGAGAGTTTAAATAATTTACTGCTTGCAGTAGGTGTCGTATTATTGAATCTAAAAAGATGTAGTTTTGGCAGTGTCGAAATCAGCACAGTCCAAACGAGGGGTCATCTCGCGCCTCCCTCAGACAGAACTTCAGGTGTAAATTATATCAAGCACGTTGTTTTTCAAGTTCTGCCCCCCGCACGCTTGTTTGGTAAATAAAAGTCTTTTGTTCGGTCCCAGCAGGTAGCGAGCACTGCGGTCAGGTAGCCACAGTTTTTAGATTTACTGGAGAATGGTGAGGCACCGAACACCAGCGGTTTTTGACGTCGTATGGTCAATTTCCTTTTTAGTTACGGAGTGTGGAGCTCGGGTGACGTGAATCGGTGCTTGACGTTTATGGGAGTTTTTGTGAAATGAATTTGAAATGACGCACCTGTTATTAACCATTAGCTGGACGAGATTCGTGATACGGGATGGGATTTGGAGGATTATGTCTTATTTGGATGAAGGTCGAGAATGTGTGAAACATTTGCGAGGATTATAGCGAGTTAGTGTCACACAAAAAAGAAACATGTTTTTAATGTCATATCTCGTAGACACATCGTGGGCAAATTGCTTTTTACTACATAAATTTAACACAAACACCATTATATTCCATTAAACTAAGGTTAATATACAAAATTATAACAACATAAAAAATATTTTTTGTTATTTTTCGCTGTGTTTAAATTTGTCCAGAGTTTTATAGAATAGTCTTAGACCGGCATTACACTATAAAAATTCTTTGGCAAAGATCTTTTATAAAGATATTTGACAAGAAATTTGTAGTGGTGTAAAAGTTGAACCAAACTGTTATAAAAGAATAGCTATTACACTGTCCCATTTCTCGTCAAAACATCTTTTATAAAATATCTATGTCAAAGAACTTTTATTGTGTCATACCGGCCTTAAACAGAAAGATAATAACATCAAATCAACGACTATAGGTTCTACTATTTCCTTAATTTACATACTGTTATTGTCACTAATTATTAATAACTTAGAACATTAAGTAGGAAATCATCCTATCTTTTTTTAAATTGTATATTCTGCTAATATTTGCGAATGCAAAGAATAACTAATGTTACACTATGCTTTTCTGAAAGTCGATAGCAAGAAAAGTATCAATTTCTCTTTATTACAGCATCCCACAGTTAAAGTATTAATTAGGTATATGAATTTTCTGATTGGATTAGTAACCACAATTTTTCATTAACAACAATACCAATTTCTTTTACTTTTCTATTTTTTAATATCTCAAACAATAAATGATGAAATATATGTCTTACAAAACTAAAAATGTTCGAACAGTAATATAACAAACCTGATATCATAGAAATAAAATAAAACAAAGCTAGTTTAAAAGAAAACCACGGTGTAACGGTGTAAGTAAAACTGATATCTGAAAAGATGATAATATTATGTGAAATTATAGCCGGATGTAAGGTTAAACAAAACAAATTAAATTTTTACAGCATTTCCTGTAACAAAAGCAAATTAAAAACAAAATACATACTAAGTCTTTCTTTCTCTATAACCTTGGATTTTGATGGAAGAACAATAATATTTGAATCGTGTGACAAAATCCCATCACACCATATCTTCTCATCAGTTCGACAAGGAAACACAAAAATGTTGTTCCTTTTCAAACCGTTTAAAATGTGAGAAATGAGAGAACCGTTCGCCCGCCCTCGTAAATCGATTTCAAATACCTGCCACCGGACATTTCGTTATCTAAATGATAAAATAATCTTTCCTCGATTCCCACAGTGCATTAATTAACGTTATCAAGCAGAAGGTGACATCTCTCTGCAGATCCAGTGTAGGATCTGCGTCCCGGTGATAAATAAACAGTTAGAGAAGAGCAGAGAGCAGAGAGCGGACCTCTCAAGGACACCTGTGTAATTCTTAGTCTGCGGCTATCAGCGCTCAAGATCGGCTGATAAAGCCATCCCTGAGCAATTTATGTATTTGTCTTGGAAACGTTTATAAAACGGTGGAGTGGTTCATCCTTCCTTATTCACACGGACGGTGAAAACGGCCAGGATAATAAGATTAACTCTTTATCATATACGAAACTAACAGTTTCCTAACTACGAAAATAAACAATATCACACATTCGTTCAACCCGTTCGATATGTTATCGAACAGTTTCAACTTTTGTTTCACCTTTTAGTAGATGTGTGTTGTCTTTCTGACATTTGATAATTATTTCCTGTCATTAAATATTTCGTGATAAATTGCATTATTCCATTAAAATGGACAAACACGATATTAAAAGTGATTTATCTTTTATCCACATAAATTAAAGTATTACTACTTTTGCTGTATCTCGTATTATTTAAAAATTTTAATAAAGCTTATATTCTTGTTATTGAAAATATTGTATTCCATGACCGGAGTTTTGTTTCCTCGTAAAATTAAAATTTTGATAGCGACATTTTTTCAAAATATATTCATGACTATATGTTAAATATTTATGGTAGTGGGGAAAATAGTGAACAAAACTCTATGGAAAGTGTCAATCGATTGTTCGTGAGATTTCCGAACTCAGCAAGCCTCGTGCGTCAACATTCTCACTCACACGATATCGTTAACTTTTCTCGCTCATTATATAATATATTATAAAGTATAATGTCGCTTAGCAGAAGATTATATAATTTATAAAATATTTTTTGCAATCAGAAAAAAATTCTGCGTCGATAGACATAATTGAATTTATGTTTGTATTTATTGAAAGAAAGACACGAACTTAAAATTTATATTAATACTGTTTTTCTATTTGAGAGATATATTAATGCAAAAAAATTAACAATAAATGCATTTAAAATAGAGAACACTGATTATGGGTTGTTGTTTGAAACGCAATGAAAAAATTTTAATACCACATTTCTCAATTATTATAAAACAATGATATGGTTTTAATGCTCATGGTACATATTTTATCGTATAATAATTTAATAATATTTAATTACCGTAATAAAATTGTGTTTTGAAATTTTTCAGTAGAAACGTACTAGAAAATTAAAATCTTCTGATGACCAAGTCAGTAATGTATCAGTAGAAATAATTTAATTTATTATCGCATTAAGAATTAAATTATCTTTCTTGTATCTTATAATAAACAGTACCTTATATTCTAGATAGACCTATAATTGTTATTGGTATAGATGTAGAGATTTTATCTACATACCTACAATATTTTTTAAATATTTATTTTTTGTAAAATAAATTAATTGTCTCGTAAATAACATGATGCAACGAAAGATTTAAACCAATTATGCCAGTCGTCATAAATCCTTCAGTGGGTATCAGGAAGCTCTAAATTTCTATCATTAGGAATAAGAATGATCTACTTAGTTTTGAATAAAATCAACGTTCAGATAAATAAGGAAGGATGAAATAAGGCATAAACGGGTGAAGGCGGCGAAAGAAATACCGTAAGTATCCAGAAGAATGCAGTTTTAAGGCGTATTTATTTCTTAATATTCGCGTATTTGTGAATTCGTCGATCCGACGAAATTTTAAAATACTCCCAAAGTGGAATTTTAATTTATTTCATACTTTGGGTTATTTATGAAGGATATTAAATTTTTAATGGATTCTAAAATCAATCGATTTGGGTTGTAATTCTTTTTAATTGTTATTTGCTACACTGCAGCCGGTTATAGTGCCAGGAACTTTGTTCCAATTAAATTCCTAACATTCTTCAAAATATTTTCCACTTTGTTCCTTTTATTACAGAGAAAAATACCTACACATAGCCTTTCAAGCTATTTTATCGGTTTTCATTCAGCTATACGTACCTCAATAAAAATATCTTTTATGTATTATCCTTGTCCATTGAACTTAAGCCCATTTTAAGTCGTTATAACCTGAGAAAAACAATCACGATGATTGCCTGGCAAATAGCGGCGCCGTTAATTTAAATCTTCAATGAGTCTTGAAAAAGAAGAATTTCTAATTCATAGATAGCTTCAAAACGGCGAATGTCTTATTTACAAAGGATTCAGAAGCATAAAAGAATTCTCAAAGAATCCATGTGCGGACAGCGTTGTGCCTTTAATAAGTACTTCTGTCATATTTCATATTAAACTTCCCTTCCAGGTACGAGAGTGTAAGATGTGTGATGTGAATGAGAAGTGTGTGGTTCCTAATCATTTCAGTAATCTGCTAACTTCACGACATAACCTTTCTTATATTTGTTGAAAGTTACATAGTTGGATCTGCAATGTTTATGACAGTAAATATAATAGCGAAATATAAAATACTCATCAAAATATAATCAACGAACAAATAGAACTTGCTTGCTATTTGTTGCAAAAGACTGAAGAATGAAGTATGTAACGGAATGTCTTTATACTGAGTATGGCTGACTTTAGTAAAATTGTATTTGAAATTCAAATTTTAATAATAATAATAATATATGTTTATTGTAGTTGAAAAACTAATTACAAAGAAAGGTAATAATAAATACAAAGTTTTAATTTTACATACATACCTACGTACAAAATTTCATGAGTTATCGTATGTGGAGATATAAATATACCAAGACAAAAACATAAAAAAGTTTATATTCTATTATTTTGAATAAAATAATATGTTTGGGAATACATGAAGAGTTTAAATAGTATATTAAAGAACAAGTTTTATAAGACATAATTTTTTCGCACGTGTTCAAATTTAGTAATAAACTAGTAGTAACTAAAGAACAAGTGCGAAAAAAGTCTTATAAAATGATTTCTTTATATTATTTTTTCTATTTGGTGTCTTTTTATTATTAAAATTTAAATTATACTGCCACAATATACACAAGTCGATTTAGGAAAATTTATGTGTGTAACGTTTTGGTTGGTGATATTAATATTGCCATTTATTTAACTGTCACTGTCACTGCAAAAGTATATATAATTGAACTATTCTAGGTGATAAGTACAGATATTATAGACAATATTGTATTAATTTTATTGTATAAAAAGTAATTAATTAAGCAAAACATATTTAGAGGTTATACTGAAATTTGTCATTTCTGAAGTTTGACGTGTAACAATTGAAATAAATGTCATCTGATACAGATCTGATACTAGCAATACCAACCTTCTATAAAAATATGTTGCGTGACACAAAGTGAGTTCTAGCGACATTCAGTTGCGTTTCACAAAGTTAACTTTGTGAACGCCAAATAGAAAAAGTTAGATACTGAACTAATTCTTGGATATGATATAGTTGCAGTTAATTTTCCGGAAATTAAAAATACGGGTCCCAAGTTTTTATCTCTTCTTCAAAAATATTTAATAATAAAAATCATGCAAGTAGCACATTTTTCATTATCATTTTGTAAAGTAGTGAAATTATATAAATCTCTCTTTAAATTGTTGGATCTGCAGGAATTTCTCGCTATTTGTGGTAGTTGGGATTAAATATGTTTTCCGTAAACCGTACAGGATGTCGGGATCAAATATCAAATGAAAATATGATTGTGATATCGCGAGGGCGACATCTTGCGGCAGATATTGCGATCGAATGTGAAAGTGAAGAGTATGTGATGATATAAGATGGAAATGGCAGCCCGTGATAGGGGTATGATAGCGAGAAATTTGAATTCGCTAAGACGCAAACGCAATGTAGGAAGGGACCGTTCGATTATGAGGGATTATACGGAAAGTCTAACCGAGATTATTGATTATTGAATTTACCACTTTAATTAAATAAATGTGATAAATTATTTAAACTACTTATTTATGTTATATCGCTCATTTGTGAGCAACTAAAAAATTGTAAACGTTCAGGAAAAGTGCTTAAAAATATTGTTATCACTAGCGAAATGTTAACTACTAATAATAATATTTCAGTGATGTACCAACACATTCACAATTCTATAAAAAAAAATAAATAAAAATAATAAGAAGAAAGCAAAATAATGTTATATAAAATAGTCTTATGGTTTAAAAACCAATTATATAATAAAAATGAACGTCTCATTTTTGTTTTTGTGTTCGAAGACTTGTTGCTAGTTTTATTGTTTCACTAATCATTTAACATTTAATTCTCTTGCCCAGCTCGAAAAATATTTGAAGCATTTACAATATGTTAAACAAAGAACGACAAAGAAACTTCCGCAATTTTTCCCAGTTCTAATGTGATAAAAAACCTAAATTTACGATGATTATAATTCTTTATGTGTAACTGTTTATACAAATAACAGGCCAGAAAAAATACAGTAGCTAACATTCCCAAAATGAAATTTAAAGACCCAAATCATTAGTTTGCTGAAATGGTGCTAAACCACATAACAGAGATAAATATGTAAAATGCCGAATTGTACCTGCGGCTGTCAACAACTGGTTTTTGAATCATTTTGTTCTTTTCAACGCTTACCGTAGGTACAAACAACACATGATACAGCTGTTCGCATCCTATTTGTGTTCATTAAATTTATGCTGATTATAAATTATGATTATTAAAACGGAACCCAGCATCATATTCAAATCATTTGTTATAATTCAATTTAATTTTTGTTTAAAAAACTGTTATGTATTCTATAGATAATAAATATCATATGTTAGGTTAGGTTAGGTTATAAGAAAAAACTCTTTTAATAATATTATTTAACATACCTACCCACTCATGAGAAAGAAAAATAATACTTCTTTCAAATGAGTACCTAGTTATCGATATAATAAAATCAACCAATTTAAAAAATAACTGATTTTATCTACGACTAATGTATAACATGAACATTAAATGTGTGATGTTTGCTACATAATGCCATATATTAATCCCGCAGAGAATAATACCAGGGAATAATAGTCAGAATTAGAAGAATAAATACGATATTGGTCAAAAAATTAGCTGAATAATTTCAATTTGTAACTACTATTGACCAATGGATAATTTTTAGAATTGCTAATTATTAAACAGTTTAGTCTATAAGATAAATGACAATTATGATATTAATTTAAAAACATATTCTTAATCATGGTGAAACCAAATATTAATTTAGATTACATACAATACTTACTACGTACTTAAAGTACATACTTATATGCGGTTGTACTAAAGCTGCATTCACATAAGCATTTATTATACTTCCGTTTAAGGCCCAAATGTAGCTGTCTGCGAGAAAAGAATAGATTTATACAGATTTAGTGTGTCGAACAAAGGCAGCAATAGGGAACGCGCTCTCGTAGAGGGATTAAAATTGGTACTAAATTTGAACGTATCATCACAAACAAGGGTTCATTTGAAAAAGTTCAATCTAGATCCGTCTAGTGTTGAAATTTGCAATTTTTGTTGATATACTGAGTAACAGTTATGTGAAGTTAGGCAAGTTATGACAAGTTTATGGCATTGTAAAATTGAAACAAAAAATAAAACTAAAATTTCAACACTAAGCGGATGTGGAGTTCATCTAAATCTTTAAATGAAAAAAATATTAAATCGATCCGACCAAAATTAGTCTCAATTTCATTCCCCATTCAAAAGCATGTTTTTGCTGCGCGCAACTTCACTTCATTAGGCTCTTAAGAAAGTACGAGCATTCACAGTGCTTGAAAGTGGGAAGTGTGAATGCTCGTATTTAGTTATATGAAATTAAACATAAATGTAAACCTTAAAACTAAATGTTTATGTAAAGGAGATTTAGGTTTCTCAAAATTTATTCTATGTAAAAATATTCTTATTCTGGTTTACACGGTTTTGTATTGTAATCGCGGTAATAAAGCATAAGTTGTGTGTTTATGTCCTGCATTACTAAAAGTACTTTTTATCACGCTCTTTTATTTTGTGGTGCAATAAGCAACTTTAAATGTCATATGAGCAATAACAATAATTATGATCCCGTTTCCGTACTAACATTCGAGTCGGTGAATATAAAATAACCACGGTGATAAATAACAAATGAAGACTGATATATTACGTGAATTCATAAGTACTCATAAAATATTATACCTTATTACTAAATATTATACCACGTAAAACAACTTGCTATGAATAGGGCCTATAAAAATTTTATCCCTGCATTCTTTATACGCTTTTAGAAAGATTATAAAAACTGTATTTTCGAAAATATAAAATGAAAATTTAATAGAGTAATTAATGTTTACCTACACGAGAGTTAATAAAATATTCAATGGAGAACGGGGATACGAAATTGGTTTTATTGGTATTTTATCTCTAGAATAAGTTCAAATAGGTTGATAGCGTATTTAGAAAAGTAATTATCATTTTATATACGATTATTGGTTGACTGTAATCGAGAACTTCCTTTTGAAAAACAACATTTGATTATCAATTTAATGGTAGAGCAGATAAAATTAACTCAAGATCTGGCGTTTATTTAATAGCTATTCGCATCAAAATTATATTCATAATATAACTATTTGCATTTTCAGTGATCTTTGAATGTTTTCTCACTTCGAACGCTAAGATCAATTTTTGCGACTGGTTTTAATATTGTAATGTATTACTTTTGTTCGTTTATCTGCTTATATGACTGCCCATAATATTTTTGAGTTAACAAATTTGAAATTCAAAAATCCTCACAGAGATCTCTCACTTTGGACAGTGGAATTATTACTTGAATTACTTTCGTGAAGTTTATAATACCTTGAGGTTTTTATATTACGTACCAGGAAAGAACGTGCGCGTTAAAGTCGCTGAGACAAGTTTGTATTTAAAAAGGGAAGTATTTTGCGCATGTTCTACATGAGTTAGACAGTGATAGATATACTTCCCTAATGCTATACGCCAAAAGTCTGTTTCTCTCTCAACTTGCCTCACTGCTACTGTTTTGTAGTGCGCTACAAAACACCAGACAGACTTATGGCGTATAGCATTTGGGGAGTATCTCTATCACTGTCTAACTCATGTAGAACATGGGCAAAATACTTCCGTTTTTAAATACAAACTTAAATACAAACTTGCCTCAGCGACTCTTAAGCTAGATTTAAACCTACCCAGTTATAAGTGTAAGTGGCTAATTTAACCAACCAGCGCTCAATGTTTGCACTTATAATTGAAATTGGAATTTTGTAGAAGCGCTGGTTGGTTAATTTAGCACTTATGCTTATAAGTGGGTAGGTGTGAATCTTGCTTTACGCGCGCGTCCTTTCCAGGTACGTAGTATGGAGATCACTAGCCCTTACTCATCAACAGCTAGTACGTTATCTTGGTGAGAACCTCAAATAATGTTGCGTAATTTTTTTCTCTTTAAATAAGTTATTATTCTTGTCATAAACTTATGAAATGTTAGCTGAGAAAAAAACAGACTGTATGATATTTCATATCAACTTATATAAAGATACATTTATATATTACTCGCCTATACGATATGGAAATATCGACTAGTCGCTATTGTATGAATAATGATGATTATGATTTCCCCTCACACAGTGTTGCAAATGCAATTGAAATTGTGCTACATTGAAACTAGTTTTAATTACGTTTGAACTGTTTGGTGTTTCGACTGTCGATGGATCTCGACTCGACCTCGGTTAGCCTTGATTGGAAACAAGAGAACATGAGAACAATTGAACATCGTTGTATCAAATCCCCAGCCAACTAGACGCTCAGTGTGTAAACCACCGGGTTTAAACATCAAAAGAGAACAAAATTGTTTTGGCACTCGACGTATCTGTGACAAATTTGATTGTTGTATAAACCGAAACCGGCAAAAAACGGGTCGGTTATCCGGCAGTGGATGGCGGATGTACACGACAAACAAAACTGGAAAACAAACGAACATGATGCGACCGCAGCACGGTGATAAAATTACACTTAAAAGTTTAAACTTCTCAACATGTTTGCGCGGTTTCCGCAAAAACAACACGATAACGTGGGAGCTACATTCTTGTATTATTGTCAGTGTACTCAACACATTTTTGTAAATACTTCTGCATTTTTACAAAGCTTCATGATTCCATGAACAAAATTAAGGAAAATACAAACTGCAAAACATTTAGTCGCTTGGACAGTAAAGCTAAAATTAAGAAGCCATTTTAGTACCTACAGTTTGACTAATTAAATTCGTTTATTAAAAATCTGATGTGGCCAGCACATGATCTTTCGCCTATACACAATATTTTATATCTTACAATTTTGATTAAAATTTTCCGCGCATGACATTTCGCTATAACGTTTCAAATTTTGTTATTATTATTGGTATCCAGCAACGGGCAGGAAATTTGTGACATTTGTGCTGTGTCAATATTATCATGGTAATTTCTTAATGCCCTAGGACATAAAGAGTATATTACATACCTCGTATCCATGGCATAACTAAACAATTATATACCTAGTAAGAAGACATAAAATATTATAACTATACTGACGATTTATAGAATGTGAAACTGCTATACTCAAGTTCGGTAAAAGGCGATATATAGATAGGTATATACAGGATTTTCCAAAAGTTCCAGAACGGACCTATATGTTTTGAACGAGTGAAGAAGAAAAAATTGAAAATTTGAAGATCACTAAATAGTCATAAAACTAAATTAATAGATAGTTTAGAACTTCCATTCAACGAGTTTTTTATGGGATGACCACCCCAATATTTTTAAATAGCAACCCATGTCGAGTTTCACCTTATATTTAAAAATAATGAAAAAAGAAGAACATCCAAACCAAAACCCGATATATCTTAATTCTTTCAAGAATTTAATTTTAATTAATTTTAATGTTTTTTGCACGTTCATTACGATTTTTATAACAAATGTTCAAATTGTCGACCTTCGGTCTCGCAAAGACCCAAACGCTTTAGTGATCCCCAAATTTTTTTCTTCATTCGTTTAAAACTTATAGCTCCGTCCTGGAACTTTTGGGAAACCGTGTATGTATGATATTTACAGCTTACTAGTTCAGTGTCAGCAACTGAGGTTTGTTCGTATCTAAAATAAATTATTTTAAATCCTAGTTTGCTTCTCATTTATTCTTTTTCTGTCTGAAAATTAAAGTTAATCTCAAAAGAAATGCCTCTCGCGAACTCATTAATGTCAGCATTCCAAAATTCGTTTTAGAAAATGAAACCCTTGCGAACCCGTGGTCTGGGGCGAGAAGTTAGCAACAGAATTAAGCGAATTTAACGCCAGATAAATTCATAAGCAAAACAGCGTCGGTTTCGAATGAACTCCACGCAGACTTGATTTTTTACTGCTGCAGGCACGGAATACATATCGGCTACTGTGAAATTGTTTCTGGACCACCATTTAATTGCTTTCTGTTCAGTACGAAGACGAAGTTTGAGGTCTAGAGGCTGCAAAAACTGACCATTGTTGGTTCATAACTGAACGAACTCAACTATGCCGCACTTCACAACTATTTTGTGTGATGAAATTTGTAAGTCATTTTGCGAGAAGATTTAGCAGTTTAAAGTTTGGAAATTAATTTATGAAGGATGCTTGATGATATTAAATAGTTTCAAAACATATTTAAAGAAACAATTGTTGCAGGACAGTAGCTGCGCGGGTTTAAGCACAGCTCTCTGCATGTGATGACGTAAGAATCCGGAGTTCCGTGATTCAAGTTTTTCGACCGGTAGTGTGTGATTATCGTTAAATTGTACAAACTCCGAGCTGACCACATCTTAAATGTAGTCCCGGTTGCAAAAAGAATATCTCCGTTTCCGCTTTGAATTTAAAAGATCGTCGCACGGTTTGAGATTCTGTCTGCACATTTTAAATGGTTACCAGCAAAATAAAATAAAAATGCATTTGCTTCATTAATGGCAATTTAACCGTCATAATCTATATGAAAATAAAATTTAAAAAATTTAAATTTTAAAGAACGCAACTAATTTTTATGACACAAATCTTTCACTCTATGAACTCAAGCCGTTAATAACGTATTGTGCAACTAGGGACGAAAGTGACGTTTTTCCGACGAGTGCGGAGTTGGCAACACGAGCGAAGCGAATATGTCCCGAGATGCACACGATGATGATAACATTGGAAAAATGTATAATAATTCCATAAAATAAATAAAAATAATATAAATAATCAATTTTGGAATCCCGCATAAAGCGGGAGGAAAAGTATTTTTATACTCTACGGAGGAAAAAATCAAGTGGATTCCCGCATAAAGCGAGAGGAAAAGTACTAACCGGTCGGATATACCTCATTTTCGTGGCGTTTTCGGTGCAGGTATTGAAAAAAGGTATTTTGTTTTTGGTATATAAAATAATAAATATATTGAAATAAAACAGAATCAGTAATTTAGTGCAACTTTCAATAAAACGGTACCTATAGTAGGTACTTTACTTATGCTTATATTTAAAAATATAATTCAATTTTTTTATTTTCAATAATGTGACATGGACACGACCACTAGTGTGGGTATAGGGTACGAAATGGCCTTATATTATTTTCATCGATTTGAATAACTTAACTTTATTTGTTTAGAATATCACTGAAAGCAAAAATAATCAAATTTGGTTGAAGTTACGTCTTTTAGTTTGAGTTTCCCATATTTATCAATCATGTATTTCAGCCAACATATTGTTTGAACTTTTTCTTCTTGTAAATTAGGAAATTAGCAAAGTCGTGACCATTTACAAATTCCCTTTTTCTATACCTCCGATTAATTCCTTTGAAGTCAAACATTCCAAAAACACAAACTAACACAAAACATCATTATCCTTCGCAGGGCAAAGTTCGCTCGGAACAAAAAACGAGTTACCCAGCCTGCTTCGCTCCTTTGACGAACGAAGTGTGCGGTTTCTGTTCTTGATCAGCCCGCGAATTCATTCTAAATAAACTTTGCTCTTTCTTCTTATTAATCTTTCATAAAGCGAACGAGCTTTGTTGACGAACATGAACCCGAAGACTTCGTGGTCACTGGTCAGTAAAGAAGATGAAGGGATAATGAATTAGAAACTGTTTTGTGTTTGGTGCACTTGAATTATTTTTGTAATCACTACTGATTTACGGAACCTATTGAAATATTCTTAATTTGACGTTAAAGCGGTAATGTAGCTAAGCAAAATTAGTTAAAATATGTAAAAAAGCATTACCTACATGGCTTGCGTTTTCATGAAAATAACACAAGGACTTTTTTCGTTCACAAGCATATATTCACATATGTATATGAACTATGATTGCATTATTTCATTTTCATTATATTACAATAACTATTCAATATTTTTTTAAATAACACAACACTTATATTGTTTATAACTAAAGTGCAGTGTTTATAACAACAGTTCGACGCTTTCATTTTGATAATTTTTAAATTTAAACTACCCTAAATTACACATGCAAAAGAAGTACTTTTCTGTTCTTTTAATAGTATTAGATTGAAAATTTTACAAATTGCATAGCACTGTTTTTAGTTACATTACGCTCTTAATAACAACGAGTGATTTTGTGTTTCGATTCTATAAGTTTTAACGTCACATTTTTAATAAAATGAGAACAAAATTAAATAATTTCTTCCGGTAAATAAAATAACAAACTGCATCCCAGAAACTTTTCATTAAACTTTTCATTTACTTGTCAAGAAATTCATCGACGTTATTAATCATAATATTCTGATTAATTAAAATGATCAATTCCAAATCGCAAATGTGAAAAACATTATACTTATATTTCCTAGATTTTTATTTTTATTTTCATTAACCACAAATTTTCTAACAAAATTTCAATATACCTTCATCAATACGACTCATTTTAAATTGAACTTAACTCAAACTCATAACTTATTTAAATAGGAATAAAATGACCATTACAACTAACGACGTAAATGTAGTTCATCTGCTAAAGATTGTAAATATCATTAAACTAAAACTAAAGCCAAAAAACCGCAAATGACTCCAGCCTCAGGTCTCGCCATAAACGAAAAAACGAAATTAATCACCGAATTTTACGAACATAAAATTTTTTGTTGAAAATATCATTAGCCAAATTGTGTTCATTAATTTAATGAGTAGTTATTAATCAATACTACAGTTTCTGCTAATTTGCCGATTTAAAAATAGCTTATGACGTTAGCCTGATCATAATGTATGATGCCCATTACATACTTTAGTATTTTACTTGTCTTTATCTAATTTACTAACTCATAATCATTTTTCTCCCACGAGAAAAGATAAATATTCTACATGGTATTATTAAAAAAATGCTCGTTCGGATTCCAAACATAGAAATGATACAATCCTTTGATCGTTCGATCGGATCCACACACAAGAATATCATGTTTTCGATTTTCTAATGCCGAAACAACATTATTACCCATGCTTATTATACTTATCACGTATCTGCCTTGTCAAAACAAAATTGAATAGAATTAATCACAAAAATGACATCGATATATCTTAAACGCAGGTAAGAATGCTGGAAACACTTTAACCATTTGTAGAGAGACTTTTATTATTGGTTTTTACATCTTTCAAAAAGGAGAACATCAAGTTTATGTACCTATATGTTACCGTTTAAATCCGAAGCTAGTTAAACCTAGTTTTTACTTGTGAAAACTCAAAAAAATTAAGGCTATTTGTACGAATTACCTTACCTTACTTCGCGAATTGGCTATTTAAAACTAGGTTTTGGTTAGGTTAGGTTAGTTTCTAGTTTTTACTAGTTAAAGTTAAAACTAGTTTTAACCGACTTCGGGTTTTGACATAAATTTACAGTACAAATAAAAATTTTGTATTTAATAAGCTTCATAAAACTTTGATACATTCTTTCAAATGCAACATTATTTTTCGGAATTTTTATAATCATGTACAGTTTATTTATTAAAATTTAAAAAAGGCACAACTGTAAATTGATCCTTTAAGTATATAATCCTTGCTGAAATGCAATTTTACTGGCCACAAAACACTCGCTACGTTATTACGTTTTGTGCTAGATTTTAGGAGGTAGACAGGTCTCTTAAGAAAATAATGTCTCAAAAATTTATTTTAAAAGATAAAGCGTAACTCTATAGAGCTACTGTCGAATTTTTTTAAAATTTTGCTACGAGCGATAAGAAGCAAAAATTGGAGCAATTTTTACCTCTCGCCTAGAGAGGTATAGGGATCGTGAAAAAATTCGATGTCGAGATTTTTGTCAATAAGCACGTTTTAGCACCTTTAGAACTTATTTTGACTATTTTCACGATGATGCCTGTGTGTATGTATGGAAGTCTGTATGTGCGCCTACTATAGTCTTTCGTTCTGATTCATTATCTCAAATTCTACTGAACATAAAATTTAATATTTTGCAATATACATTTGTATATGTTAATGAAGAGCTGATAAGATTTTGGTAAAAATCTGCCAACCGTAAATGGTATTTTTTTGAAGCATTTTAACATTTTTTGCAAAAAAATATAGAAAATTCTGCGATAACTACAATTTGTCATACGACATTTCAAAGAACAAATTATATCTCACAATATTTATTTAACATCTTGTCTATATCTCTTACCAATAAAGGAAAATTATTTTTCAAAGATATATAATTTTACCTACCACGATTTGTAAATCACAATATAGGAAAAAATTAAAAACAAAAATGAATATGTCAATGTGACAGATGAACAGACGTATGCACAATTTCTAAAATGTTTGTGGCACCATTTTAAAAGAAATGTAAATATTATTAACTGAACATAATGTAATAAGGTAATAATAAAGTTAAATTTGTATCTATAAAGAGCTAATTAACTATAAAATTATTTTCAAAAAGTTTGTAAATTTATTGCAAAATAATAATTTAAGCAAGCCTAACTAAAACCAAATTCACATAAATTACAGTGTTAAGGCGAGAGGTCGTGTGCTGGCCACAACAGATTTTTTACAGTATAATTGAAACAAATTGGAAAAAATGTTCACTCTATTTTAAAAAAATCTGACGTGGACACCACATGACTTCCTTGTACACCTATTAAACTGTTCATACTTTTCTTAATAACTAAAATATAGAATAATATAAAAAAATCTAATGTCGAAATGCAAACATATCAAATTTTAATTCATTTTATGGTTTTTCAACAATGTATTTGGTCACCGGTTTTCCCCTTAATTAATGTTCACACATGGATTTAAAAAAATTCTTTTATCCTTCTGAATGCTGTAAAAAAATAAATTCACTGTTTCGAAGCGATCAATGCATTAGAAATTTCAAGACTCATTCAAGATTAAATTTAGGTGGCACCGCTAATTGACAGGCAATTCTCACTAGAATTATCTTTCTCATGATTCATAAAACTCCTTGTGTGAACAGGGCTTTAGTAAGGACAATGAACTTAGCTCCTAAGCAATTTTCATTTATTAATTATGCAAATACAGCCTTCAAATGTTTCTCTTCGAAATTCCTAATAAAAATGCTATTCATTCCACGGTAGCTATGACACCATCAAAACAAAAACTAAAATAAAGAAACTGTATAAAAAAGACGATCAGTCTGGAGTGGCATATGTTCGAACGGCGATGGCTCGATAAGCGGTCGACATTTGGCATTTGGGGAAGCAGGTAGATTGATGAAGATTTGGTCAAAATGAAAATACCTCTGTGTTGGGTCGCACACTTGATTAAAATTGATTCACCACAAAGGGATAACTGTTCGCCGGATGTTTTCTCTGTCATAAAGTGTTAATTATAAATTCCGGCGTTTGTGCGCGACAATATGTGCCACAAATGACGGTGAAAGTGAGTGAAGGTTTCAAAGTAGCTATAGTGAACGTAATTGACATAAAGTAGGAATTTTTACACAAAAACGGTAATTAAAGGGTAAAGAATAATTTGATTAGGATACGGTCTACTAAATGCAAATACCGATGAAATTAGACTGAAATTACGCGTTATTAGAAAAATATTATCGCAAATTTAATGATGAAGAAATTAAAGGTTTAAAGAGGTTTTTGTAGTTTTGGATTTAGAGCGATTTCAACATTCTCACGTATTGATAAAATTTGTAACAAACAAAAAACAATAACAGAACTCTTACTTACCAATAAATGTCAAAAATTTCACTAAATATTGTAAAAGTGATGAATATTATTTATAGTGTAATTTACTGAAACAATAGCTAGTGCTTCTTGTGAGAAGCTTAGAAATAATATAATTAATTAACGAAATGTTTTGTTGAAAATTATTTATTTGTGAGTCGCAGGTGAGTGTCGCAATAATTTAAAGAAAAAGTAACGTAATTATAACAACCTACGACTATAACAAACTAATTTAATTTATAAAGAAAGTTTGATGTGATAGTTAGAAATATTGTATATATTTGAGATTTGTGTACGGGAGACCGGGGTTGGTTGTGACATTTTTTAGGAAATTTATTAGTAAACTACCAACGACCCTCTGAGACTAAGTATACTCGCACCTTAAGAGCCTATTGCATGGCAATAATACGCATTGAAAAACGAGTAATTTTTGTGAGGATCTCAATCTAATACTGTTATACGTATGATGTTGAATTTTTGTATGTAGATTAAGGAAGAATACTAAAAGTGCGGAATCTTCAAAATCTTTAATTAATGTAATTAGTTTGGCTTTAATAATTATGCGAAATTCGGCGAAAATTGTACAAGTTTAGATATAATTTATGGCAACTCTGTTGATAAAATTATAGTTTTATTGTTTTTCCGCCCTTTTTACATCTATATTCTACTCATTTAATCTTTAAAATCAATGATAACTTTTATGTTCATTCATGAGATCCTCACGAAATTCTAGTGTTTAATTTCTTTTTATCCCTAATAATTGTCGGAACAATATATAGTTTGAATTTTTCAATTCAACAATGCTTTGTCGTTACTAATGTAAAATTTCAGATTTTTATTTTGAGCAATATAGCCAGAATCGTGAATTCTGATTCTTATTGCACTCAAGAAGCATAGCCCCTTAAGTAAAACTAATAAAATGAAATTGTTAGTATTTAACAAGTAACTTTTTGCCTTTTTGGCTATCTATACAATATGATATTAATTTGGAGGCTAATGTAATGGTATAGATGAAAATTTGTGTTTTTCAAAATTTGGCGGTGTCTCAATCTACCCCAATCTTGGGGTAGGTTGTTACAGCATTCAAAGTTAATCAGATATCCACTATTACACAATCAACAATCCAGAGGTTTCGATTCGTGTTAAGATGTAAGAGTTTTTGTTTTAAGGGATTCGTGCCAGCTCTATTTTAGGGAAATGTCGTGGTTTTATGTATTCAGTTAACTAGAGGCTAAAAATATTTAGTGCAGCCTATATTACGTTAACAAATAATCATGTAGCAATAGCATTGTCAACCACCTAATGGCATATTATCCAAGGCCTTCCTGATATTAAGGTGTCTAAATAGCAAACTTGATTTTCATCACGTGTGTGGTATTTTAAACAATTTAGATCAAATCGGATAAATAAGACATTGTCACTTGATTTGATGTGAAAGTAGTCACTCATTGTAAGTGTGAATAGTTCAATAGCATGGCCAACCTCGATTTTTACAGGTGCAGCGCCTTATAAAGATATTATAACATTAAAGGTTACACCTAGAGTTGTGTTATCGATCAAAGTAGGTTAGTTTTTGTTGTAATGTCGTTTAGTATTTTGTTAGATGTAATTGCATTTATTACATTGTGTGGGTCTCTATGCAGGAACTGATAAATTTGTTCATGAAAAATTGTATTAACCTTATTATTTTAACC
This sequence comes from Agonum fuliginosum, assembly GCA_947534325.1. Lineage (NCBI taxonomy): Eukaryota > Metazoa > Arthropoda > Insecta > Coleoptera > Carabidae > Agonum > Agonum fuliginosum. The sequence goes on from OX384041.1 coordinate 27,911,123, forward strand.
ACAATGATACGTTCAATTATGGAACTATAATAGAACATTGTACTTTTGTGTACTGAATTATTGCTCTCAATACCTCAGGTTTTGAATTTGAAAATCAATGTGGCAATTATTATTATAATTAGAATTAGATTAGTTTTCAAATATCACTTAATTATTAAAAGTTGCATTTGAGAACTGAGCAAATTATTTGACCCAATTCTAATCAACAATCACAAATTGCAAAAGATTACATATAATGACACCATAGTATTTAAACGAAATAGGTAGGTAGGGAAATAATAGATTAGTAGATTATTTTAATAAGACCAAAATAACTGTACCTATGTAATGTCAAAATATGCGAACTGGTTGAAGAATTTTGTTAATACCTATGTCGAATGGTTAAGATGCCGTCGAAACGAGTAATTTCTCGTCTCGTTACGAACCGAGACTAAATTTTTCACCTCGCAAATTCGAGATCAGACGTAAATTAATTACAGTGAAACGGGAAATTGTCTCGATAATTTCAGAATTTTAAAAATTCATAATAGAAATATATTATTTTACTGTCGTTTTTAACCAGAGACTAGAAACGAAGAAAATTTCGTTCGTTTTCTATCACAACGAAAACGGAATATTTCGTTTTCACTTAAAAATCTAGTTTTCCTTTTCGTGAACCGAAATTAAAAACCGATTAAAAACGTTTTTAACATTTCTACGTTCTTGAAGGTAATCCAAATAACAAAATTCTGTTCATAATTTTGATTATATTCGCTTTATAATAATATATTAAATAAAAATTTGTATTATTATGATGTTTTCGTTTTCGCTCTTAAAAGAAAAATTACCATTTCGTTTTTGTTTCCGTTTTCGTTCTTCTAACAATTTCGGTTATTTTCGTTATGTCGTTTTAATTTTCCTTTCGTTTTTAGTCTGTTTTAACTACATTGCAGCCAAATGAATAAAGCTTTAGTGTTGAAACGTAGTTTTGGTAACAAGGAATCTATCACAGCTATTTTTTAGTAAACAAATATAGAAATTAAATGGAAATAAAAATTTATCCATTTATATTCCTAAAACTCCTAGCCCGGGTCTAAAAAAGAGCAATGTTTTTCTCTTGATGTACAAAACCATTATGAACACTATCATACGCATTAATGTATTTAAAATCCGACCATCACTAGAAAATACATCATAGAACAAGGTAACATAGAAAATACAGTAAATTTAAGTAACTTTTGACGCAATTTTACATTATAAATATTGCTTGATTGTTCATTTTGTTTGAACTTTAATCATCAATACATGAGCGGCAAAAGACTGCATTTTACTTTTAATATACAAATAGCTGTAGGTAGGTACCCATTTTATATCAGCACACTTCACTATTTACAAACTATAGAGTCCTTTATTATAATGTAATAACTAAACAGCAAACAATTAAATATGCAAGTATGTTAAGATGCATAAGCGTTACGTAGTACTCATATGAAATAGGGCACAAGCACATGGAAGTATATCCCACAATGCCACACTTTCTTACATACCAGCATGTTTCTTTCGCTCATCCATATTCATAACCGTTTCTGTGTTTCGCACACTATTAACCTCATTTTGAATATCACTGCAATATAATTTGTCCCTAATAAATAAATGCATACATAAACTATTCAAATTCCTCGCGCGAGAAAAGGAAGGACATGAAACTCGTTTATCAAAACGGTATCATCTGCATCGCATTTGTAATTAATTATATTTACAAATAATTTGATGTCGTTAGATCTTGATAACTGTGAAGTCATTTTTATATTTTACATCGCATATGTTAGATGGGGATTAGACGCAGGGAAATTTTAATTAAGATATCTGTCGAACGGGATATTGTCAACATTGCGTTAACTGCCATTGATATCGCTTACGCTGGGTACACGCACTAGAAATAGTTTTCAGAGATTGATGTTATAAATAATTTCCTGCAAGTTTTATGCAGTGTTTTGCATGAATAGTTTTCAAGAATATAAAGACTGTAAGGTTTATGCCGCGTTCACAGCTCGAAATTTGGTGTAATTCGTACCACTGAAATTTGAAGAAATTAATTTGACTGTTCACAGCTCGAAATTTTTGTGTTGGCTGTTTGACTTGTCAGTGTCAACACAGAGTGTCAGTTTGTTTTTGTTGATGAAAACGTGGTAAAGAAAAATGAAAACAGAAGAAGATTTTGTAGATATAATTGCCAAGTTTCCATGTTTGTACGATAAAATAAATATATTTTTTCTCAATTAATAGAACGAACCATAAATGTACTAGAGAAATTTGGGGTTTGGACACTTTTCTACGAATTGAAATTCGAGTGCACCAAATTTCAATTTGATGGACGCAAGTACACAATTTCCATAAGACAAACTTTACAAATTACACCAAATTTCGAATTGTGAATGGGGCTTTAAAGTCGAAGATGTAAATAATAAATGTTTATCCAACACCTCTTAATAAAAGCATCATAACTATGGTGATTTTAAACAAGCAAAGTAAAAGATTGCCCACTCAAAATTATACACAGTTGTGGGTAAATTGTTACTTTGGTTGTTGGAACTCACCATAGTAAAAATGTTTAAGGTTGGAAGTTAATATTTTTTAAATATTTAAGCAGTTATTAAGATGGTGTTGGATAAAATGTTATACTTCACACGTGGGCAAAAAGGAATGATCCACTCGAGAAAAAAATATACTTCATAATTTAATCGAAATTCGAAATTTTAATGTCCAAGTTTTTTAATCAAACAGTTTAGGGTCACAGTTTTTTTAAATGAAAATACATAAACTTATTTAATTTTTAACCGTATAAGTAATTAGGTACCTACAAATTCTTGCAATTGCATAATTAACCAAAAATGTACCTACTCCTTGCGAAAACAGCCCTTTGATTAAAATTCAAACACTAGACTAACATTAAAATATGTGCATGAAGATGTGAATCACCCTGTCGTAGAAGTTCGACTTCAAACTTCAATTATTACCTACTTAAACAGTAAACAGTTTGTCAACTTAAAAAAAAATCAACTAAACTATGATCCATGTGTGAAATGGAATATTACCTTAATTTCTTTAGCTTTTCGACCTTATTAAATTTTGGTTGAGAATTACTATATTGGCTATTTATATTCTAATTTCTAACTCTGAAAACTTATTCACACTGGCGTCCTAGCCATCGTCATAATCTAGATCTCTCGTTTGAAACCGGTGCCGCAAGTCTAAGCAGCCTACGATTTTTGGATTTATGTCGTGTCACTTGCTCGCTCGTACTTTCCGTTGACATTTCGTCATCGGTACTCGGCTCAGCCTCAGTGTACGAACACGAAGTGACAGGCACAAGGACACGCTGGATTGGAAAGATGTCCAGCGCACGCTAGATTAACTGATTAATTGTAAGATTCTTTACAGACATTCGGCATTCCAGCCACGGTTAATTAGTAAAATTATACTTAAGATACTCGATGGCTAATCAGCCGTGTGACATGCCTGGGTTTTTGCAAAGCATTAGCGAAGGTGGAAGAACAACTAGGAGAGAATTACAACGTTTTTATGATTCATTATCATTAATAACGATTTGAAATCAGAAACGCAAATGACATGTACATAAATTAATCAATTCAGTTGACTAAATATTTTTTATATTAATTGTTTATAAAAAAAATCTGCTGTGGCCAGTACACGACCTCTCGCCTAATTCTGCTTATTCTACTAATCTAATAAATAGTTTTACTTACATTTTAATAGTTTCATGTTCATATGTAAACCAAGATGCAAGCAAAAGATGTCAACTGTACTGTCACTGTCATTATAATTCAAATTTTGAGTAAAAACAAATTTCATATCATGGACAACAAGATATTGGTACTTAGTTGCACTTTATTTTATTGCTAATTACTACCAGATTCAGCAAATTGAATTTAAAATTAACTGTACCCATAGATAATTATATTATCTTTTATTTTTAATTGCAAAAATTGTCATAAATAAATAATGTACCAATTTATTTAAGAAAAACTATATCAAGTTCCAAAAAGTACTACTTCCGGTTTGCGGATTTCTACCAAAATCTTATCCGGTGTTAAGATCCTTATTAAAACCTTAAATATGAAATTTGGTTATTAAAGGTTTGATACATTTTAAGTTATCGTGGACGAAAAATCGTCACATACGTCCATACATACATACGCACACACACACACACACAGACATCATCGTGAAAATATTAAATTCGTATTCTAGAGACCCTGAAACGTGCTTATCCACCAAAAACTCATACTCGAAAATTTTGACCCATTACAATACCTCTCTTATAGAATATGAGGCGAGAGGTAAAAAACAATCAGTAAAATGATGGCAAGTAGGTAGGTATACATTTATTAATTCTTGAAAAAATTAATCAATTCTAGAAAAAATTGGATTTAAGTGGCCCGTCTATGTTTTTCTGAATTCCTTGAATACTCTCGATTTTACTTTTTTTCTTTTCCACTATTCTACTACGACTGCCTAAAACCAGCCCATATCCGCATCCTAGCAATTTTGAAGTTGAGAAATACTGTAAAAGTGTTTTCATTGTGAGTAAACTGTTGGTTTATTATTGACTTCAAGCAGTCTTCAAGGTAATGTTTTTATTTTAAGAATGATTTTATAAAGCCAACAGAGTAGATTGCAGGAAGTAATAACTTAAAGTTGTATTAAATTTTTTTATAAACTTTTAATAGAGAATGAATGGATCTACCTGTTATAGATGTGCCTTTTTAAAATTTTAAAAATAAATTTTTATCACGAGATACCTCCGTATAAAGTTTGCATAAATTGAAAATTTGTATGTATTTTTCGATATATTTATATTTTTTACCATTCTGGCCACAAAACACTCGCTACGTTAGTATGTTTTATGCTGGATTTTAAGAGGTACACGGGCCTCGTAAGTACAAAAAAATATTAGCGAGAATATTAGTTACGATCACCTGTAATAGGTAGTAGTTTTATAAAAGTTGTCAAATGTTAACTAACAGACGATGTCATGAAATATCTTTTTTTCATAGCTGATGTTAAAGTACTACTGAATCGACTGTTTTGAATCGATAAAGTAAAATTCGAATTTTTTTTACATTTTTTCTGTATTCTATGTGAAGAATAAGATGATGAAAAACTTGCGTTTCGATAATAATTGAATTTAAAATTGGTTTTATTATGCCCAGTGCACACGGAGAAACATTTTGAAAAGTTTCCAAAAAATGGAGATTTTTTTTAAAAAACAATAAATATGTTTATGATCATATGTCACATTTGACGATTTGACAAATAAGAAGTTAGCTGCACTTCACAACGTTTCCTGAAAACGCCTCATTTTTATAGGCGCCGTTAAAACTTTGAAGTTTCCGGAAACTTTTTTCTGGAAACATGTCAAAATATTTCTCCGTGTGCACTAGGCATTATAATTTTTCTTTAACATCAACTATAGAAAAAATAGAACTTTATACACGACGATAAAATTATATTATCGACTCGAGAAAAATAATTCGCTCGCTCTTTCGTCGTTTGTTAATTAACATTTTTCTTTCATAGTGGCGCTGTTATTCTACAGCGATTCTCACCAGGATTATTTTACTCAAAATTCAGAATCATGAAAAAATGCTTGTGTGAACAAGGCTTAAAATTGTTGATGCTGCACTGTGCATTGTGCAACCAACCAGACATTCATAAACAGGAAAGCAGAATGATATTTTTGGAGTTAACCTTGTTATTATTAGCGGTGTATAATTTGTTTAGACTGCTCTGCGGATATTGTTATTTGTGCTAACTATACGTGTCGAGTAATTAAGTGATTTTTTTGCGAAATGGACTTAATTATTACGTCTTGAGAAATAAGTGGACTTAGTTCTCATAATTAGTAATCTTTGAGAAGTATAATTGTCGTAGTAATGAATGAATATCTCTTGCGGTTTTTGTTTGTTCGCATCCGTGGAAATTGTCATAATTATTTCACTTGCAACGTTTAATAATGTTGACATTTATTTTCTTTTGTTGGGAGTTAATAATACCTGCTTGCTCATTGTGATTTCTGTAGATATATTAATACGAGTTATGATAATAAGAGCATGTTTAATTATAATTAATAGACTAGTACAGTTATTATCGCGGTGTAATGTTAAATCCGGCTAGATTACATAGGAATTACGATTTGTAAAGCTGTTATTAAACGGCACAATTACTCCAATATCTTCTAATTGGCGGCACGAAGCTACAGATTCAGTACTCTTCTTTTAGCTATGAAGAAGTTTATGTTATAATCACAGTATTTCGTGTAATACAGCGAGATCTCGCATCGCATGGGACACAAAGAATATTTATTTCACTTCGAATAGTAATATCATGCAATCAGCTTTTCAGAATTTTGTAATATAACCAAATGAATTTTTTTAAGGTAGGTAAGTAGATATAAATGTTTCGCTCGCAGTTTTGGAACAACTCTAAAGTCCATTTTACATTACACTAAATCTTGTACAAGATATATTGTTAAATTTTAAACAATCTGAATTGTGTAGTATCGTACAGCAAAATGTGTGAAATATCGCATTGCTTCGTAAATTGTCTGAAAAAATAGATAAGCGCAGCTGTCAAATCATTATTATATGCGAACTGCGCAGAATCATAAACTAAGTTTTGTAGGTAGGTATATAAAATTGTCTCGGTATAAAACAGAGTTTATTAAAAACAAAGCAATTTATTGCTCAAGATATTGTTCAATTTGTTGTTTTATATTTCGCGTAGTGTAAAACGGACATTAGCCTTTAAGCTCTGTTCACACAAGGATTCTTTCATGCTTTTGAATTTGAAAGAAATAATCCTTGTGAGAATTACTTGTTAACTAGCAGCGCTGCTAAATTGAATATTCAATGAGTCTTGAAAAAAAAAGCTTTAAAACAGTAAACTTCTTTCTTCTAGGATATAAAAATATGGAAGAATCCTCAAAGAATCCATTTGTGAACAGGGCTTTAGCCCATTTAATTTAACTGACATACCTACTCGAATTTTTTCAAATTTTGTAATCAATTTGGTACTCACTCTAAAAGCTGAATTACATTACACTTTTTCGTCCAGATTCTAGTTCGAGATTCATCCGTAAAGTTCCTATAGACATTTCTGGTATAATGTAAATCAGAAATTCTCATCCGAGTTCCATTCGATTTCCATACTTTTTTCTAGTATAGAAATATACGCCCGGCTTTGTTTTTCTATTCGAGATTCGTACTAAATTTGCCTACGCATGCTCAGTTCAGTGTGCAGCCAGTTTGATCAACCATTAAAGTTTTGTCTCGAAAAAAATCGAAGACTTCCGATTGAATACGTATAGTTCGGAAATAAAGTATGAAACTCGAACGAATCTCGGATGGAATTTGAACTAGAAATCTAGCACGAATCTAGACGAAAAAAGTATAATATAATTCAGTCTTAAAATATAGTCGTATTTTCAGGAACATGTGTGAAACCCAAATGAACTTGCAGGACTATCTTCACTGGTTAAAAAGTAAATTTTTTATTTCTATCTAAAGAGAGAGCAGACACTACTTATTTTTTTAAGTGAAAACCAAAAACTATATTTTTTAATTGATACCTACATGTGTTTATATACATAGGTACATTTTTATAATTTATTGATAAATTTATTTCTCTCAATTTGTAAAGTCTTTCATATATTATTTATCAAAACATGTAGGCTTTTCAATTTGACTCAAATGACTTGAATGTGAAACAAAATCCCTATTTCTAAAAACGACCAGATGAAACATGTGAACTCTTTAAAAATGAAACTAAAAAGTGTAAGTTATAATATCTGTATTGTGAATGAATGTATTCTTGTCCTCAGACAGCCTTGCCTGGTTGAGTTAGTATAAAATAATTTCCAAAAAACGAAAAAACAAAACAGTTAATGGGTTTCCTGTTTTTCTACGCTGGGAACGCATCACATTTCAACCAACTGCCAGCGATCGTTTAAACAATACAACCACTTTTTCGTCTAGTAGCCATCGCAGCCAGCTTTCAACAAAAATAAAAACAGATGACTAATTAAAGACTTCGAAACATTCGCTAACGAAGTTAGTTTAAAAATGTTTTACTGCAAGCACCGCGCCACAAGTTTCATATAGAAATGTCAAGGTCTGACCGTTGCTAAGCAACATTATCACGCCTGTCAACATTGACGGGAATTTTTACCTCCCGCCGCATAATCGTACGGGAGGTATTGGCATATCTTTACTCACAATTAGTCATGGTTATTAGTAGAGAAAATTTTTGTGTAGTTTAAGTGTCATATGTATCTGAATGTAGAAATTTTAAATTAAGGACAAGTGTATAAGTAAGCTAGTAAGCTTAAAGCACGTACGACCCGAAGCGGAGTGATTTTAACGTCGCCAGTGCTTTAAATGCACTTATATTGTGTGCCATATATGCTATTTTTTACACCTGCATCCTAATTTGAGAAATTGAGCTAGAAAACAGCATTTTAATTTTGATTCTTTTATAAAGTTGTCTGCGTGATGTGTCAAAGTATCAGCGTGTTTTAGAAGTGTGATTTTGCACGCATTTGCGTTTTTTAAAAACCCATTATGATGCATGTAACAAATATAAATGAGATTTTGTTCATTATTTAAAGATTAATTATTATTAATCTGTCAAACACTTGGATTTTTATTTAAAATATCACAATTTTTTTGAGTGCTTTCCAACAATGTCTTCATTAGCTCGAGTGGTACACGAGAGCTAATTAAGTGGTTGGAATGCACAATAAAAAATTTCCTGAACATGAATTAATGCACGAGTGCATCGCAATGACACCGCCGCTCTATTTTTGAATTCTGTTTACAATTGAAACTTGAATTATTTACTTTTGTATTTAACATTAATAAATATGTATTATTTATACTCAAATTGACAATTTAATCAATTTTTAATTTAATGTCAACCTGACATATGACAGTAAAGTTTCCGCTTATTAATTTCAGTTAAGTTCCTCAAGTTACTATTAAAAAATTGCCGCTTAATTTTTATGTAACCATGGTTACTATTATTGTAATCAATTCTTCCATTGGCTGTTATTTGTGTCATGAGATTTTTGCTAGAATTCCAACATTGTTTTTGTTTTATCGTGTAGAAATTAAACGAGAGGTCATGTACTGGTAACATCACATTTTTCTTCGAACCCATGTGTTATAACTAACGCTTCTGACATGTCTTACAGTGTAAACACGGCTGTACATACTTACTTGTGAATGTACCGTTACTGCTAATTCTAATGATTGATAAATATTGTAACGGACTTATTTATTTTTACTTGTTTTTCCAAAGGAATAAATTAAACATTCAATTGAAAGTTTTTATTGATTCAACAAATATTTGTCGAGAATAATTACTTTTCGTCACGCTACAGTCTTAGACAACTGAATAAATATGACTTTGTAGGCGAACCGTAAATTTTATATTCAGTAAATATTTTCTCCGTCATTTGCTGTATTCAGTTGGCTACGAGTATATTCTAATAAATCATGACGCGTACCAATTGTATATTCTAACTGTGTCTTCAAATATCAAACATTTCTATACTTCGAGTAAAAAATAATATTTGTTCCTGCTTTGGTTATAGTGGAATCAATGTTTACTGTATAATCATACACCCTTATACAACATATTTTTCATGTAAGTCATCGGTATAAGTAGATTACTCTTACCAGCCATCAACTCACGGGTATTCATGGTTGTTAGTGGATAATACACCACAGGGGTTTGTTTAATTAATATGAAAGTGAAATAGTTCTATCAGGGCCGAATTTAGAAGGGAGCAGACGGGGTGCGAGCCTCGGGGCCCTCACACAATAAGGGGCCCACAAATATCTTAATGTTACGATCTTACATAAAAAGAGTGTTATTCACATCAGAAATTTGACCTTGAACCCCAAAAAAATTTCGCCTGAGGCGCTATTTTATCGCACAGTCTCTAAAATTGACAAATTTGATATTAACATTGATTTTATTTGTAATTTTTAATTACATCAACATGGGAGGACACAATAATTGCCCCACAACCTTAAATCCGGCCCTGAGTTCTATAATCGCGTATTGTTCGAAGTGGGAACCAATTTATCTTACAACTTGGATCCAATTATATTTTTGTTAGTCTATGAAATCGAACGCAGGGGATTCAAATAATTTAACATTAAGCCAAGGGAGGAATATACTTCTGCACGCAACTTTAATAGGTTATATAATTTGATATACTTATTAAAGAATTTTTTTCAAAATTCACAAAAATAAGGGTAGTGAAAGTATAAGTTCCATTGGTTTGAACGTCAATTTAACTGCTTATTTATTATGTTATTTATAAAATAAAATTATAAATAGTATCAGAGGCTATTTACAAATAGTCACTTCTTATGTAATAATTAATTAATAAACATTTAAATGGACTTTCAAACCAATTCTGTAATCAGTATATCAAATTATATAACCTATTAAAGTTGCGTGCAGAGGTATAGAAACACCCTGTAGGTACATATTTTACATAATTTATTTAGAACCCTACTTAAATTAAAATAATCCATGGCACAATTTGATTTTACCATGGTTTTAATTTCTGTAGCAAGGCATGTGCGCCTCTTTCGAAATTTTGAAACAAAAAGTCTGTCTAATTTCATATTACTGTTCAGCAAAAACAATAAATGCGAATAATATTTTTTTCTGAATCACGCGAAGACAGAATGAGTTAATGTTATAGGGTGATGTAATGCAAGAGCATTTAATCAGCATAATGATCTATTCCGTAGTATTATAAATTACACAATCGCTTTATTTCAAAGGACATAGAAGACATTATTGCGTTTAATAAATTCGCACTGGGTGTGTATATAATTTGTGACATGCTAACAATCGCAATCGCAATGTGTACTTAGACTAACATTACTTACAAACCTAACAAGAATATGTTTTATTAAACCGAGTCTATAATAATATAGAATTATGTCAATAGAAAAACAAAATTAGTCATGTCCGTTAGTTTAAATGCGTGACTGGTTCTCAGACAGTTTGTTTTTATGTGGAACGTTTGAAGGAAACTTAGCATCTAAATGATACTAATTATGGCGTTTATAATTGAATATAAAAAGTTTGGTTCGATCACTGGCACCCGAAATGATTTTATACTTAACAAGTAGCTGGATTTAATAACAAGGAAGATTTAGTAATAGATACTTATTTTTTTGGTTAAATATAATAATCTGCTGTAAGTGATACGCATTTGCTACTTGGTAGTCAAACCGGAAAGCTACATTTCTGTGCCTTGGAGCTACAAAATATATTAAATTATTAAAGCCACATTTCAGACCGATTTTTTTCAAAACAAGTTCATCAAAATTTAACTTCAATATAAATAACAAATAAAACTACGCAGTTTAAATAATATTATATAAAATATATTTCTCCATTAGCATAATGGTTAAGTGTTAATAATGAAAGAAATAGAAGATAAACTTAAACAAATTGTATTTTTATTAATTTACTTTTAACTGTAAAACGACACATAAAATAAAGTTAGTACCTAAGTAATTTTGTTGCCTCCTGAAGTGTAAACAGAACAACCACACATCTATGGTAGTTACCATGACATTACCGCATTATGTTCGGTAAAGAGCATCGCATTTTATTGCTTTAATAGGTCATTAAAATTGCTTTGTAATAACAAACAGAGCCTACAAAAATGCTACTTTACAAAATTTATTGTTCAATATAAGTAGTCTAAAATAAATAAAACAGATTAATTTTAAATGTGACACTTACTGGCGACATTTCTTGACAAAAGGAAATTTTAGTGCATCTCACGTTACCTCATAGAAAATACGATATTTTAATTAAATAGGTATATAGACCAAAAAATATAATACATAATGCGTGCGTTAGGTATTTGTACAACGCTCGGTTTTATTATAGCACTCCACTTCGCGTCGTACTTTAATATAGAACCTAGCGTTGTAAAATTAACCCTACACAGCACTTTAATAAAATAGTTATTTTTATGAAATCGTACAATAATGAGATACTTTAACTCCCTATTTTTCGACCAATCAGGGCGCTGCCTGTGCACTCGATTCCTGACGAGAATTGGCCAGAACGTCGGCTAATTTTTGTTGCAACCCGTAATCACCATTTGTTTTGTGTTCACATTTTGTTTCAATGTTACAAAAAATAATTTTTGCGATTTCATTATATCTCGACTGTAAAGAAATTCTTATTACTCACGTGGTAATTTTTCTCGTCTGTCGACTCGAAATATAATATTAAACATTCGTCATAAAAAACATTCTTTACAGCCTAGATATATAAATATCTATTTCTTTATTAAAGAATTGGAAGCAACTATCTGTTCTTAGCGAAATATTACATTTAAAAATCTAGTGAGTTTTAACTAAAATCGCTTTTTCTCTGACAAAGGAAAAACTGTTCTACAAACAATCGTAATAAAAGAAATATGCACCGTGTAAACGGGTCAATTCATAATTGTTTGCCTTTGTAGATTCTTCCCATCAAAGCAGTGATTTTGATTGCATATTCTCTTTGAAGTGAAGTGCATTATTATTTATTCCGTGTTTGCAAGTATCTTTGGCAAAATATGTTCTTAATTATGTTGCATATATTTATTATCTCAGCTCTATGGCGTCATTAAGTTGCCTTCCAAGAAATTCTAATTGATACAAGTCTAACAACTACTTCCTTTAGTCTGAGACGCTGAGTGGAGCTAGCGGTCCACATGTACTATCATCGTGTCTGGCAATCTGCCATTTTACTTATTCTTTAATTACAATGTACAATAGCACTTGCTCCAGCACTTCTTGCATCATATTATAACGACGGTTTACCTACAATATTCACTTCCTTGATGTTCATCTTGGTTTATGTCTTATCCAAGCCAAGTTTCTCAAAATGTGAATAAAGAAAAAAGCCATTACTTTTATAGATTGATGAAAGTTTTTATTCTGGCCAATTAAAAAAATCATACCTAACATGGAAACATAAACTTTTGCATGTATAAGTACCTAGTTTATGGAACGCTTGAACTATCATAAAAAGAATCAGCCATAAGTATGTAAGGAGCTATACCTAAGTATTGAACGAGTGAAGAAAAAAAAAGAAAATTTGGAGATCACTAAAGCATTTGGGTCAATTTGAAAATTTGTTATAAAAATCATGATAAACGTGCAAAAGACATTAAACTTAATTAAAATTAAATTTGTGATAGAATTAAGATATCGGTTTTTAGTTTATGAGGATGTGTTTCTTTTTTCATCACCTCTAAAATAAGGTGAAACTCGACAGGGGTTGCTATTTAAAAATGTTGGGGTGGTCATCCTCTAAAAAAAACTCCACGTTGAATGAAAGTTCTAAACTGTATGTTGAATGTTTAGTGATCCCCAAATTTTCAATTTTGTTTCTTCATTCGTTCAAAACGTATAGCTCCATCCCGGGACTTTTGGGAAACCTGTAATATGTATCCAACTTAAGGAGGTTCCCTAGACATGCAGTGGCGTACTCAGCCTTTGGGGCGGATATGAAAATACAAATATTTTTATTAATGTAAAACAAAATTCGGTTAACGGGTGTTAGTTGATATTGCAATTTGTTCAGTTGCGGTGATAATATTTTTACAATAATTTCTAATTCACTAATCAAAAAATGCTTGAAGATTTTTTTTTCAATCGACAATATTGTTACAACTATGTGGTCAACCTTCTTCAAATTTTGGGAAATTGATGTCCGTGCTTGCATACGTTTATATACCAAAAATTAAGTAAATAGAACATTTCTAACATCTTTTCTTTTAATCAATTAATGGAAAGCCATAAGAGCCCATGTAAAATATTAAAATTTAACAATTAATTTCGTTCAAACTACGTGGTCAAAAATTTCCAAAAAATTCAGGTATCATTTTTATGACACAGACAACATAAATTCAAAGTTTGGTTGCATTAGAACATTTTTTAAAATGTCTAGGGAACCTCCTTACGTATTATGAGCGATTACCAGCAGAAAATTTTACGGATACTCATAAACTCATATTATTGCTATAATGTACTGTATACACCACAGGGGAGATTCTTGTGCGTTTAACTGGAATGTGTACTTGACTCAAGCTTGAAAGTGACTTTTAATGGTTCAATTTAGAAAATTGTCAGATTTGTAATTTTGATATTCAAAACATTAACAGATTGGATATTGAATATGAATTTCTCTAGAGCAGCTTGCATGTTTGAAGGTAAGTAGTTAGGAAATAAATCGCAAACTGAGCTTAAAAAATATATTTATATTTCTTAGGTGCTTTGTGACGATCGATTTCGCCTTATTTGTCAAGGCATCTTCAGGTCATCTGAATATACAAAATAAAACATGTTTTTCAGCTGTGACCTGAAGATGCCTTGACAAATAAGACGAAATCGATCATCACAAAGCACCTAAGAAATGTACCTAAACATATTTTTTAAAGCTCAGTTTGCAATTTATTTCCTAACGACTTACTTTCTATTGACAGATTGTTGTTAGTATACATTTTTGTGCAGTTAAACGTAGGTAATGATACAATTTCGAAGTAAGCAAATAGTGTCAAAAATGTTAGTTTTGCCAAAAGCTGATCCCGAAGCCATCTGGCGAGCGCATACTCCCCAAATAATTTGAATATCCTCGCTCTTCTGTTCCATCCAACCCACGTCAACTCCGCATTCTTGGTCCGTGTTCTATCATCCACGTTGGCATATCCACATCCTCGTCGGGTACCTTGTGGGTGATTGATGACGCCTTCACGCCGCCGCGTCGTTGTTCCATGGCCTCCTGCATGTGCTACAAACAACCGCTGACCGATATGACGCTTCTGTTTGCAGCCCCGTGTCGAGGAGTTACTGTCCCTTGTCATACTGACCCCGCAGTCAAGGTCGAACACGACAAAGGACTGGACATTTAGTTGGGATGGAGTTCACTGGGTTTATTAGGAATCTACAAGGAAAATGGACAGATTTTATAATGTGCATACTTAATTTCTAGAGTGACTATTTTTTTGCTGAAACAGTACAAAATATAGGCGTAGCCAGTACTTTTGTTTGGGGCGGAGTTGTTGAAGCAATAGGGTAGTTTACCATTAAAATTTTTTTTAAATTAAAACTTCATGTTATTTGAAAGCGATTGAGAGTACTGATAAGCCTTAATTGTTCCTAATAAAGCTGTAATAAATTTTTAAAGTTTGTGTGACGTAGATGTATAGCTGAAAATCTTCTCAAACCATGGGGCTGGAATTAAAATGTACTCATGTAAAATCAACTAAATGTTACAAAATATGAAATACAAGTTGGTAGTTTCTGTATTACTGTAAGTAAGAATACACGTGAAACGCATTATTGTGACGTAGATGTATCGATACGTAAAATCATAATTATTTAAAGAACTATTAACTTTTTGAAAACTTTTTTCATGGTAATAACTAGTTTTTGAGGTCTCCTTTCAATAACTGTTAAAATAGTACCGAGGCGCTCTGTTGCGTAGGGACAAAGAAAGAAAAAATAATTTTATTTAATTCTCATTGTTTTTAGCAATAAAGTTGATAATAAGCAATATTTATTTATTATTATTCTTTTATTTTTACAAAGTTGTTCAAATTCCTATTTGTAACTTCAGAAACCAATATATCGTAAACAAAGCATTTGAAATGAAATTTGTTTCTTGTTTTGAGGTCCTACATTCTTATTTTAAGTTAGGATATTTTACCCAAAAACACCCTGTATATTTCTGTACTATAAAAAAGTATGGAAAACGAACGGAACTCGGATGGGAATTTCTGATTTACATTATATTAGAAATGTAGAAACGGCTAGGAACTTCTCGGATGAATCTCGAACTAGAATCTAGACGAAAAAGTATAATAAGTAGATTTTATTTGTTTAACCCGAATTAGTTGATGTAAAAAAGTAGAATGTAATCCAGCCTTAATAGCTTTTTTTTCGTATCAAAGTTTTGATTGATTTTGTATCTCAAATTCATAAATACAAACATACAATATTAGATTTGAACATTTCTCGCTTTAGGTTTCACCACATTTTATTAAAGTAGAGGATCGACTAAATATTCTCAGTAGAAACCGCAGTGAATTTACGAGATACCAAACATTCAGGGAAACAATTTCGCTAACCAAGTTTCCAGCAACAACAGGACTGTGTCGTATATTTGGCAGCAAAGTTACTATTAGTATAAATTTGTATGGTATACCGGCTGTTGCGTGGAACATAGTGCGTATTATAAGCCTCGCACAATTAAGGAATGGGCAGAGATGTCGCCGTATCGTTGCCAAAACAGCGCGTCTGCCAGATGGTAGCGACGTTCATGCCGTCACGACGTTCGTTTCATTTATAGGACCACAAGAATGTCCTATTCTTGCTGCTGTGCCCAGGGCCGAATCCAGGGGAATCTCCAGGAGGGTTAAACAAGTCAAACAATTTATTGTTTACATGTACCTACAGTACGCGAATTTTAAATTGGTAAACAATATTAATTGAGCGGATATATTATCACCAGCAAATTTTTTGGCAGAAACTGCTTCGCTACTTTGAAGTGTATAAAGGAGTCGTCCAGCTCGGTCTTTCTCTTGCGTTCAGGCAAGTAAAAAGTTAGCGAACTTTGACTCAGCTCTGTGTAGACTCTAGTTTAAATTTTGGATGCTAGGTACACGAAAATATTAATATACCCAAATAAATACTTAATAATTTTTGTTATTATAGATTATGGTGGGACTAAGTCACTTTTTTCAATACACTTTTTGCAGTCTGATTTTCAAGTCCGTCTTTCAAAAGATAATTTTTTCGAATATGGTATATTAAGAACCGTAAGGACAGTCTACCGACGGAAGACAATTTTGTCTGACATCGGTAATTCCTGAACATTCGTGATGCTTATATAATTTTTTGCACTATTGGTCTTTTTTATTCATACGCAAATATTAATTTCTTCATAATTATTATTAAATTTACCTACCGTTCTAGAACGGCAAGTAAATTGCTTACCATTAATTTACTTACCGTTCACTTTAAATTTACTTACCGTTCGGTGAACGATAAGTAAATTACTTACCGTTTTGTTTGGCCTAGCAACCGGTAAGACTGCATATTGTCTTGGAAACAAACATGGTAAGTTGATAAAAAAGACCAATTATGCAAAAATGTATTTTTCCAATGATAATTTTTTCCAATAATGCATTTTTTCCAATAAAATTATTATTAAATTTAATTTAGGTTAGGTTATGTTAAATTGGAATAAATGGATATTGGAAAAAAGAACTGGCAGAAAATATGCCATTATGTACTATTTTCTGTTACCTAATATAGGTATTTGTATTTGCTTCCAATATTTAATGGCTTCTTAAGATTCTTATTAAAATCCTAAATATAAAATTTGATGTTTGATATTTTTTTAGATATCTTCGGAGAAAAAAAATCGTAACATACGCGCACACACACACCCCCTCACAGACATCATTTTGAAAATGTTAAATTTGTATTCTAGGAACAAAACGTGCTTATGCACCAAAAACTCACTAACTCACATTTTACATGTACAGTTCCAATACCTCTCTTATAGAATATGAGGCGAGAGGTAACACTACTAAAATTTTTTAATTTTTCAAATTACTGGAGTCCCAAAATATGAGTGTCCAGCGCCCTACCACCACGAATCCGCCTCTGTGGCTCTCTCCAGCTTTGTCAATGGTCGAAGAGTGCTATGCGTGCATTCATTTGTCCGTGCGAGCGATACGGAGCTAATAATAGCCGGGATTGTGATGTTGTGGATTATTTTTAGTGCTACTGTATCGAATATTTAGATACTGTTAGTTCTTAACGACTTGGGTAACATGAATTCTTCATTCATTGTTCTCTTGTCGGACACAATAGCCAACGACCACGAGCAAAACAAAGAGAGGTGCTTAAACTTTAATGTCATTAGTGTTATACTAGTTTTGTGTTGATGAAAGACGCACATATTCATACTTTCTCAAAATTGCGGAAGAACTAAATTTACTGTTCACACAGAATAAAGCCAGACGCGAGTGGAATTAAATACTTCGTGACGTTTTAAACATTGAAAACGAATTTGTATTACTGATTTTCTCAGTATTGTCATGTTCTTATTCAAAAATAAAATTTAAAAAAATTATTTATTTTACGTGTAGTACCTACTTACATTTCAATCTTTGTAGTTTGTAGGTATGGTTAGGTACCTATTTTTATGTGTTCTGCATATTGATTTAAATGAACGATCAAAAAATTGACTTACATAATCAATCAAAAAATCTATTGTTTAAAAGAATCAAATTATAATTGTATTTTATTAAAATAAATTATTTGCATCCAATGCTAAAAGCAAAAGCTACAAAAATAATTAATCTCAACAAAATCAATAAAAAATAATAGTTTTTGCCCGAACGGTCATTTTTTGCGTTTACTGGTTCTGTTTCCAAGGTAGTAGGTTTTGTTTACAAATTAGAAGGCAGTAAGCAATCTTAGAAGGCGGTAAGCACTCATGAAGAAGGCGTAAGCAGTAAACAACAACAGAAACCAAGGCAACAGCATCAAATTGCAAACTAAACCTACATAATCAAATATAAACATTATTTTCAAATTTATTTTTATTGTACCTATCTTTCGGGCATAAAATATTATAAGCATCACGATGTTACGTGCATTTTGTATCGGTAAACTGCACATTCTGCCCTTGATACTTAATATACTGTAACTACTGTTGAATAATATGTAGATAGTTTTTTTTAATGTCAATCAAGCGATATTTTGTGACAATCGTAGAATAAATCGTCTTTTTTAGAAAATACGGTCGTTTAAAATATAGAAGATCGAGTTTTTTTTAAATCGATTTTCGGCAAGTTTAATGATTTTTCAATTGGACGATTTATTATAAAAATAAATTTTTCGATTGATCGATCGTTTTTAGTCTTAGAGGCGTCTAATTTCTTAATTGAAAGGGAGAGAAATAAAAATGGTATTACTCTTACATTCAATTATCTGTATTTTATACGGAATTAGGCGATAAGACAAATATAAATCATTGCACTAAGCTTTTCCTTAGACTATATTAATAAGGATTCCTTTCTTCAGCAGAATTGATTTATTTTCAGTTTAACTCAGCAACATAAATTTAAAAATTTTAATTAAAAAAAAAACAACGATAAAATCTGAATAGAAAACGATAAGAAACCAATAAATTCAACAGTGATTGCGTTTCTCAAATATATGATGTTTGTGTTTAAGTATTTTCCAATAAAATATAGCAGCAGACGCTGATAAACTTAATGTTTCTATCAACAAAATGAAAAATCGATGTCATTTACTTGTGGTTAAATCTTATCGACTCCAGAAAATAAATTATAGTAATTTAGATAAACATTATTCTCTATAGGTTAGATTAGATGTCAGAAATAAATTTTAATGCGGTAGGTGTTCAATTTTGCAAAACTTTTTTCAATTAAAAAACAGATTTTACCTTGGAATGGCTTTAATTTGCATTTTAAATTTCACTGGGATTAAATGGTATTAATATGATAAAACGAAAATACGCTAATAATTACAGTATAATCAAACATAAATTGGCAATTTTTATCGTTTATAATGGAACAGGTTATTGGAATTGATTGAGTTATAATCATGCAACTTGGTTTCGATGATGAGACATAAATCCTCGAGAGTGCAGCCGGAGAAAATATACACTTTATATGACATACGGTCGCGAAAACATTAAAAATAATCGTAATTACGAGTGGGTACTACAGTATTTTAAAAACACATCGCAATCATTTACATTTTACATGTACACTTCCATATTTTATTATGGCAATTCTAGTTTTTTACATTTAATTATTAATTTATTCTTGTTATTAATGCAAGGTGCGTTCTTAGTATCTACCAGGTTTTTCGCATTATACTTTTTAATTTATATTTGATTTGAATAAAATTACGTTTCCCAGTATAATGCCGGTTCGCATTGTTTTGATTTGTACATAAACAGTTTTTTTTGTTTTATACTTTTTTATTTTCAGATGTTTTTTTTTTGTTTCCAGTTGAGAGGAATCATTAATTGATGCAATTGCTTTAAATTTTTGAAGTTTCTAAAACCAGAGTAATTATTTAGAAAATCGAATCCGAAATGTTAAACCAGATTTTGGATCAGGATTATAGAAATCTTATGTCTGTCTTATACCAGGGTGTAAAAAAGGGTCAAAAACTGCCGCAAATTGACGAATTATTGGGTTTGGAGAACATTACAGCACACACAGTGGACATTCAAAGCAAGCGTTTCTCGGCCGCTTAATCTCTCGATTTGGCGATTTGCACTGACCCGCGAGATCACCCGATTTGACCGTTCGATACTTCTTTCTGTGAGGTTTTTTGAAGTCACAGAACTATACGAACAAGCTACAGGCCTTGGAGCCCCTAAAGGAGACCATCCGACAAGAAGTTAAGAATTAATCGCCAGTTTTGACGCAAGTCATGGAAAATGCTTGTGAAACGAGCCCGAATATGCATCAACGATAGATCTTTGCAACTTAGGGCCGGTGTCTGAAACTGTCTGAAACTGGCCAATTAATTTAACTCTTCAATAAACTTGCAAATGGGTTTCTGAAACATCAAATTTGGACTTAACTGCTCCGTTAAGTTAACGCGACAAATAGGTCGGTTCAAATTTTAATAAACTATGATTCTCATCATTTCTTTGTTTTCACCAGTATTGCATAAATTGAAAATGACAGGTGCCAGTGCGCGATTTTGCAACCAACCTTTAATTTAACTGGAACATGTTTTCAGAAACGCCAAATCGGTGAATAATAAAATAGTTATTATACGAAAATTTTCTTAAGTTCCAATGAAGGTAAGCTACAAAGAAGCTGTACCAAATAAAAATGAAGCTATATAGATGCCTATCGATTTTCGATCTATTATTATTCAATTTGAGTATATTTTAAAAAAAATTTAATGATGCCAGATCCTAATGATTTATCACAACAAAAGTAGTATAGTCTTTTCAAATTTTCTTGAAACCCACCTTTCAATAAATTTAACGGGCAGTTGTGCAACTGGTCAGTTAAATATCATTTCAAAAACTGGCCCTTAATAGAACAAAATTTACACGTTTAAGTAAACATAATTAGCAAACAGACCCAATTTAAGTTATTTACAACAAAGTTACTATTTTAGGAAATCGGATGATTACTTTGGCTCCACCATACAAGTTGTTATAGAACAAAAATGTAAATTGAGTTTCACAGAGACAAATATCTTCTTGTGAGTGAATTTGTGCGTTTGTCTCAAAGTTAACCATTTAATTAGGTACATAATTATTGAACCATTCTTCATTAAGCCCCATAATTCCCCATTCTCCTCTTTGTTAATTATCAATCAACAGGATTTGTTTGAAGCGTATTCAGGGATATTTTCCTGTAGTGCATTGGCAGCATTGGTGACGGTGGTAGCGCAATAATATATAATAATCGGATTAGCAATCCACGTTTGTGGGCTTCCAACACCCATTCATGCTACCGCTTCCCGCCCGGTTACCGCCGCTTGCCGCTCCGGTAAAACCGATACGATGAGATGCTATCGCGTGATATCAAACGCGAAATTAGCCCAGGCGTGATTGTTCACACGTTTATCGAATGCCATGGACGTAGACATAGGGAGAGTTCATACTCAGGAAGATCTATTCTGACTGTCGAAGACTTTCAATCTTAGGCCCTGTCCACACGAGGATTCTATGAAGATTCTTTAAGATTCTGAATCTTAGAAAAAATAATTCTACTGAGAATTACCTGTTATATTGCGGTGCCGCTAAATTGAATCTTCAATGAGTCTTGGAAAAGAAGAATTTATAATTTATTGATTGCTTCAAAACCACAAATTTTTCTAAGATTCAGAATCTTGAAATTTTCTTCATAGTATCCTCATGTGAACGGGACATTATGGAATATAAGAATTACTGCAAAATGTAAACATATGCAATCAAAAATAGTTTGGCTTTTGTTATTAACTCTGAACCTCAAGAAATTAATAAAATTTTGCTATTTTTTTGGTATTGGTATGTACGAGTAAGTTTAGTTTATTTTGTACTGAGGCAAAATAACATGAGATGCTAATAAATTTAAAAAAAAAACTAGTTTGATCCATGTAACATGTAACAAATAGAATAGGTATAGATATTGCTGTCAGTGAATAATCAAATAATAATCAAATATACGAAAAGTATCTTAAGGCGTAGGTACGTATACTCTAAAATTTTACAGCGTTACAGAGGTGTACGCCTTCCACGTTTACTTTGTTTATAACTGAAATATATGTTGCTTTTTAACAAAGGTTGTCTTAATTTCTCTATTTTTTATTTTTTGTCTTCAGATAGTGAAGAAGGCACAAGTGGGGTTGAAACTAGTATGAGCCGAAATTTAAGTAATAAAATATTGACTGAATTTCAGTAATTTTATTTATCCTTTCACTACACTATCCAGTCAAGAAGCATCATTGATTAAATCTAATGTTTAAAAATCCCGGCATTAACTGGAAAAAGGGTAGCTCAAATGATATACCCCCAATTGAAAATCCCTCTCTCCGTCTATGGCGGTTATTCGACCGTTTGTCGATGCTGCGCTTTTCACGCGACTGGTAATACTTCACGGGATTATGTGCAGAAATTTGAATTATAACTTGGACAATAACCGGGCAAGGAAGGAAAACAGTGAGGCATTGTTCCTAAACTCCTCATTATTCCTTACATACTATTATCGAGAGCACGAAACACGTTATATTTCATCGAAGAGGTGCTTGAAGTGTTCGTACACGAATTCGTACATGAATTGGTAATGAATACAGAATGTATGGTAGTATGGTGTACTTACCGTGTAAGATGAAAAGAGAATATGCTTGGAGATGGTGGATGGTATCTGCAACAATAGAAATAAGCATTAATTAGTACTATTATTTTGTAATTTATATTGGATATACAAAATTCTTATAACTAGTTCTATAGACTAAAATCTCCAACTAATCCAATTCAAAACCTATTGTTTCATTTTGTTCTTAAGTTTATTTATATTTTTCATATTTTCCAAATCGCATCTTCAAGTAATAATACTTCAAAAACTAAACCCCAATTTCGGCAATATCGAACTTTAGTTTACAGTAACGGTTGTCAACTACGCGTTTTCGTAATAAAATATTAATGTGTAGGGGAAGGTGTTGTACCTTGGGACAAAAATTACATTTTTTGTTCTATATTTTTTTTGTGATGAGTTTTTCGGAAAATGATTGTACATTAAAGAACAATTATCTTTTGTTAATAACTATTATTTTTATTGTGATGATATTTGAAAGAATAATAGTAAAATCTTTAAGAAATAAAAATGGCAAACTGTCCCGAGGTACAATACGGTCTTGTACCTTGGAACAGAGCTGGTTGTACTTCGGGACACATAAAATATAAGGAAAAAAGACAGAATTAAACGAACAGATACAATTTGTTTTAACTATATAGTAATTTTAAACGATTGTATTTATAAATTTTTTATGTTACACATATTTATTCAAAGAAATATAATTGAGTTTGGAAAGAGAAATAAAATGATCCCATTTTATACGATTTAAAGTCTATACCGTATCGCGATACTTAAAATTTTAGTTTAGCGATAAATGTAAGCAATTATAATTTCCATTATCTTTGAAAATTAAATTTAAAGTTTACATATCCTTGAAGACATGTACTTATGCCTTGAAACCATGTCCCAAGGTAGAAGCAAATTATTGTCCCAAGGTACAATTAAGCAAATATTTTTATTAAATGTAACGCAATATTTGTTTCATTAAATTTTAAATATCAATGCAAGAAGTTTTCGAAGAAGTAACAATGTATATACTAACTGGACTATCAGAAAATGAAAGGTACCAAATAGGTACTTAGTAATACAAAATGCAATATACGATCAAAAATACATTTCCCTCTGAAAAAAAACATTCATCTTCAGTGACTGAACAATAAATGCATGAGGCTTGAAACAACGTGTATCACTTTATTTTCAACAGTGTTAACAAATTCTACTGGAAATTAGTATATATAATGCTAGATACGGCTGCAATTGATGTTGTCCCAAGGTACATGCGTCCCAAGGTACAACACTCTCCCCTACGTTATACGCATGCTTTTACAGAATATGAAGTAATCACTAATCAGGTATTTGACCTATTCCCTATTCTAACAGTAGATTTTTTTAGCAACAAAACAAAACACTTAAATGTCATATACTTCACATTTTTAATATTTGTCAACGAAATGATTAGATATTGGGAATATTTGTGAAGAAGAACTATAACGAGTCGTTAAATTATCTCGTTGAATTACACTCGAGCATTTTATTTCCTCCGAATAAATTTCTGTTTGACATTTCAACCTTGTCACCTAACAGCAATTTAACTCGAAAAATTGTTTTGAAATAAAATCACGCCACCCACGGTGTCGTGATTTTAATAAACAAATTTTCTTTTCAAATACAATTTCTTTTTATTGACATAGTGAAGCTGCATCCATAAGTAAAGAACATGAGCATAAAGCTAGCTTTGTATTTTATATTTCATTATATTATTGTGTTGTAAAATGTTTATTTTCCTCGATCGGAATTCAGAAATCACCTCGTACTTGCTTTGGAGAAAAGCTAAAAGTTTCATGTCAATTATAGTTCATCGCTTCTAGATATCCCACGCCACCCTAACTTCCCAATCCAATCCTCGTGACAATCATAACCTCACAAGATCATCCCAGTAAACTTGAAGTCCCTCATCGCCCGGTGTTATTAGCAACTTTAATTGAAACCAGCTATAACAACTTTCCTTTCACTTGAAAAACTCCGTGGGTCCCCCGAAGGTTTCTCTTGTTTACAAACCCTCCACACATGAGGGGAGCGAAGAGCAACTCCTCGAATAGAAGAAGAAGAGTAAGTCCCCATGGTCCCGCCCTGCTACTTCCTGTTAATTACCGAAGCAGAAACAATGGCTAGGATTGGCCAATGGGGTTTTTATAAGGCTTCGCGGACCCACCCACCTATCGTGTTTCATTATGCAGATGATGGCTGAGGACCGCGACAGGTCTTTGTACTTGGACGGATTCTCGGTGTCGATGACAGGGATTATTGACAACAGGATGGCATGGTGTAATTTGAGGCCGGTTACTCGGCGACAAAAGAAACATGCGCACTGACAACACGTCTTCATTACATGACGGTGTGGTGAGGATTGCCGAGTACTTAAATTACTAAATATTGTTACTACTTTCGAGTTTATTTAATTCGGCTGGACAACCATCACCTTTAGGCTCTTCATAGATTATCAGTAGATATTTGTAACAAAGAAACAAGAATGAAGATCATTTCATTTATATATGTCTATATTTAAGTAATACTAAAGATTAGTTTCAATAGTAAAATGTTTAAATTAAGATTAATATTAAAATTTGTTAACCTCTTATACGTCTTTTTAATTATCGTACATACCTACATAGGTACATACAAAGATATATTAAAATCACGTTTCATCCCAAAACAGGGTTAGCTAGAACTACCTAATTAATATTATTAAATTCAGTAAATCTATTATCCTTCCCTTATTTATTATTATTTCCTATTATTATTTATTATTATTTTCACTATTCCGCTTTATTTTCTCACTACCTCAACGAAACTGTGTAGTACCTTTTATTATTTGTATTATTATTATTATTATTATTATTATTATTATTATTATTATTATTATTATTATTATTATTATTATTATTATTATTATTATTATGAATAATGAACTTTTAAGGATGATATGACCAAAACGTCACTGTAAAACAGTAATAATACAACAACAAAATTAATCTTGATTGCAGTCCAATTATTAATATTCTACTACAAATTTTCCTGAATAGACGTAATTAATAAAGAATATATACATTTCTGTTATCAAACTAATAAGTTTAGTTAAACCTTTACTTTTATAACACAATAGCCGTCATTTTTTTAACGTACCTAATTTATTTACTTTTACTGCACATATATACAGTTCTTTTGATAATTTCTTGTATATTGTTTATTGTACATACCTCTTTGCGATAATGTTTAACAATGAGCTACTTGCATGCAAGTAAAAATGAGATTTTTGATCAGTATGGTACCTAACGGTAGGTGCAAACAAAACAAAATTATATGTTTTCGAAAGAAATTTATCTTTGAGGTCAGAGTTTTGTATTGGACATTATGACAGCTTCTACGTCACACCTCACACCACATATAATTATATTATTATTTTTGGGCTTGTTAATAAAAATTATGTAAAAATATAAAATAAAGGTCCCAAGTGTTAATCACTTTTAAAATATTTAATAAAAAATTGCTTATAAAGGAATCTAATAATTTGTTCTACGTAGGTAAACAACAAGTAATCTAATTTATTTCTAACCTTTCTTGTATCCGTTAGTAAAACTAGTAAATTAAAATATTGCACTTTACTTTTATCTATAAAATAATTGCTGGGTGCTGGAACACGGTTATTGAAAGGAAATTGCACCATAAATAATAATAAAGTATGAAGGAATTAATGGGTCAAAAATTAATTGTTAGTATTTGCGCTTAGTATAACTTGACGCTAATAATATTTCTTCCCAAATATAAAGTGAAAAATTTCATGTAATGATTTAAAATGATTGGCTAAATAAAAATACAAATAAGCCCGTGCTCATGAATAAATTAAAAACCCTTATTTTTTATTGTCAAGTCTCCCAAAGATATATCGCTATTTATCTAAAAAATTAATAATTTCCTAATGAGGGTTTGGTCGGCAAACAACAATAAATCATTAAATGCCATTTCTGTTTGGCCATTATGCTAATCCTACAATTCTGAATTTATAATTACTATACCTAAGTGATAATAACAGGTACCCTAGCCTGTAAATTTTACCGAGTTTATAATAACATAATTTAAAATAAAAAGTAAATTAAGATAATTTATAAGACAGTTTAAAATAAAAGTTTCATTAAAATTCATAACGCAGCGGGTTGGCAGGTGCAGTTCTGCCACCCTTTGGACGTGAAATTACCCCAGAAAGAACTACTTTCCTCTTCCGCTCTGCGCCCTTCAAGGGATGAAAGACGCGCTGGAAATTACTCGCCCTTTCTCGCGATAAAAGTCGAAAGGGAAAAATGCCCCTTTGCCTCAGGCCAGCCGAATTTTCTCTATGGGTTATTTGAATTTTTAATGATATAAATATACTTCGTGGAAACGGAAGTCCATTTCCCAAATTTGATCGCAGGTTGCTATATTTAAGAAAGGTTTAAAAAAATATTCGGATGAAAGTAGACTCGTATCAATTTTATTCAGTACGCTTACGTTTCTACAAATAAAACTTCTCATAGCTTTGGAGCAATTTCAGGAGGTATTCTGATATTATCGTAACATGTATTTTATTTATTTTAATGGCATATAGTGCTGAACTCACGTATCACGAAACTGAAATTTAAAAAAAATCGCAATTTTTATTTCCATAATCTGTCATGCCATTAAAATATATGCATGAAGTTATTGTTGTTGTGAAAAATAATTGACATCTAAATTTTGCTACACAAAATGAATAATTGACTACATATTAGATTAAATTATTTAAATACTCGCCTTGTGACACGTATTTTAATATTTTTAGGTAAAATATACTATAATTAAGCAATAATGTACTTAAAACATAGTCTTTCTGTATACCTACAGGTTCTAAAACAAATTAAAGGAGTTATTACATGACCAAGGTCGGCCTGGTATCATTTAGCCCCGTAGGGGTAATTGTAATTTGGCCTCCTAAATCCCCTTCCAAAAATATCAATAATTTTCAGAATATAAAGAAATCATCAACTGCTCGGAAATAGCCGATTTGCCGACCTGGCCAATCCGACCCTGTATATGACGTAATGAGCATGGAACAAAAAATTCTGAAAAATACGAAAAATGAAATAGCATATTATATTTAAATAGTATGTTTACGCTTATTTTTGCGAATTTAAAATAATTAATTCTGCTCAATTCTCAGTACGTTATGTAATATTATAACCTAAATTTTTTTCTCCCAAAAATAGTAACACCCTGTATACGGAACAGCCTGTACAGTCTGTGCAGCCAGAGTTGGCCAGAACGGTAAGGGAGAGAAAGAATGTGCCTATAAATAATAAATACAGAGTCAAAGTTTTACCAATTTAAAATTTCTTATTCCGGCCAACTCTTATTTCGCGTACTGTATATTAATATGCAATGCCATGCACCGCAGCATCTATTTTTTACGACGTCATGTAATAATTTTCAGCTTGTGTTTTGGCAAAACTGCGTCACGGACAATAAAAATGTCGTATGACGCTTGTGCGAAACAATTCTGCCCAGCAGATGTTTTCTGATT
Organism: Agonum fuliginosum; assembly: GCA_947534325.1. Classification (NCBI taxonomy): domain Eukaryota; kingdom Metazoa; phylum Arthropoda; class Insecta; order Coleoptera; family Carabidae; genus Agonum; species Agonum fuliginosum. The sequence continues at coordinate 27,939,670 of OX384041.1, forward strand.
ACAAACAGAAGTTTCTTTGTGTGTGTTCCGAAGAAAAAACTAGTTTTTTAACTAGAAAGAATATTTTGTTTATTTAATTGGTATTAAAACACTAATTAGTACAGTTAATTGTGACAAAAATGCTAATTTAACCAAGATGGAATTATAACATTTGTTGCTAGGGAATATTCAACTTTATAATTTACATTTTTACGATCTTACAGACTGCGATAATATCAGAAAGCTGGAAATATTAGAAAAGTTTTGTAATATTTCAACAGACCACACACGAAACTAGAGTAAATTAATAATTAATATCGACCCAAAAGTGAACGTAAATTGATAAATTATATTTTCTTCGTTGCACTACAATAATTAATAAAACACACATTGTTAATCATACGTCAAACAGATCTCAAGATAAATATCACTAATTCAACATTAATTCTCCAGTCATGGATTTAATAAACCACAACTTAATCAGAGATCAGCTGAGTGAAGTGTATCCTTCACTTTTACATATAAGTAAACAAGTAATTATGTTCAAGGCACACGTTCAATCATATGAAAATGAAACTGTTTAACAATATCTGCGAAAGTTGACATGAAAGTGCGATATCACGACTCATAAATCACAAATTTATGTATCGTAGGATTATTGAAATTCTGAGAATTTGCTGCAATTAGGAAAGTAGAAATTGATTTAATAGAGAGCCAATAACCCTACAATCTTGTAGATTGGTGAAGTATATTTTTAATTTTAAAAATATTCTCAACTTACTGAACTTATATTCCCAATTAATTCAAACTATTATAGATGCTTTTTTACAACTTCCAAAATTTTAATGTTATTTTGTTTTAAAATTATACCTACACTGTAAAAAAAATTCTATAAAATTGCTATAATTATTACTGGATTCCAAATTGCCCAGATGAAATATGGTAAATTTACATAAAGATGTAATTTAGTCTAACTATGTAAAAAATTACATAGTACCAGAGTAAGTACTCATAATCTTCATTCTCAATGTAGTGCCAACTATACAGAAAATTCTCAAGTCATTCTTTTATTAAATGGCTGGTGCCTAAACAGTGCTACTTATGAAAAATTTTCAAAGACCATTTTAACAACTTTCATGCTGTCAAAACCGTTTTCCAAAATCTTTGATAGTTTTCGAGGAAAATGCGTTACAAGAAAATTTAGAGTTTCAACTGAAAATTGTTTGGGAAGCGGAGCATACCGAGGTGGAGCGATTATTTTTTTTGTTTCTGTATGTTCTTAACTACTCACGTACCAAATTTCACTTGGTTATGTATTAGTCTTGGGTTTCAATCAATTTTTGACTCTCCTGACTGGACTATTTTTGGTGTTTCTTTACAAATAAAATAGTGAATTTCAAGTAAAAAATGTTCTAGACCTTTGAAAAAATTCCAGAGATAGAAATGGTGCAATATAAATGGGAAATATAGATTATAATAAAAATGTTTATTTGTTAAATAGTCACCTAAAAGTAGTACTAGTGAATAGTCGACACATAACCTTACTAGTACAAAATAATCAAGTCTACTCATTTTGATTGGCTGTGAAATTCAATATTCTGCAATTTTATTGGTCTTTTTTGACAGATGACAGTTGTTGTGAATAATTCTGACTATTTCTCTCATAAAATTTAAGCCAATCAGAAGTCTAACATTTCTGAATGTCGTCCAATCAATGTAGAATTACACGATAATTTTGCACTAGTGCAAATTATCGATAATTTGCATTAGTGCAAAATTATCGTATTTGGATACGGCGTGGCAATGTGATTCTGACTTGTTGTCTAAGAAAGTTTTTAAATTTTGCTTTATTTTTCATGAGAGAAACAGCGTTTGGCTAAATTTTAATCGGGAAATAGTCCTTCGAATATCCCTCGTGCATGTAATTGATGATAATTTTCTCTCGTGCGCATTCGAGTACTTGAGAAAATTATCGACAATTTGACATGCACTTGGGATATTATATATGATAATTTATTTTATTTTATATAACTTAAATGAGTCAGATATTTTTTGAATTTGACATGATTCAGAGATTCAGACCATACAATGTTTTCATTAATTTTATTTTACCTATGTGCTAGATAAAATATTATGTGCTTTAATACAGTTCAACAATTATAAACGCAACAAAATTTCTTCTTGTTAAACTTCTTTATAAAAACATTCGTGTTCTCTAATTAGAAGCAATGCATTCTCCGAAACACATACGATCTGCATAAATGAATTGTCTGTGCAATAAGCATGTGTTTATGTATGGATATGTTGTATGCTCGTGGATGTGTTATTTGTGTATGTTCGTTTGCCGTAAAGCGCCAGCAACTTGAAATAGTTGTAAATTAAACTAGTTAGTATACGAGGGGCAATTGGTATTTATGGTAGTCATAAGTCATGGAGCAATAAACATGCAAAAGAGCTAACACGGGAGTTCTTGTAACTTGAAAGTGTGCGCCGTGCGCCTTTCAAACTAGACGTCGCTCATTCATTTCACTGAACTATGAACTTGCTCGATTTTTGCGTCTTTAGAAGAGTTATGGCTTTCTAAGTATGAACATATATTTCGTGCATGTGCATCACTTTGCATATATATTCACATTTTCCATGCTTAATTCGTTACTTTATTATGTTACCAAGTAAAATTTAAACTTCTATCTCCCGAATAAGATATTTAAAATCTTGAGCTTAATTTTGAATAGGTAAGTCGGGTTAACTTCTTTAAAATTCATCATGGCCGTTTTACATTACTCTAAACATTGAACAGAAATTGCGCAACAAATTGAACAATATCTTGAGCAATAAATTGCTTTATTTTTAATGAATTCTGTTTTATACTCAGAAAATTTTATATACCTAACTATAATATTTAGTTTGTGATTCTTCGCAGTTCGCATATAATAATAATTTGACATCCGCGCTTGTCTATTTTTTCAGACAATTTACGAAGCAATGCAATATTTCACACAATTTGCTGTATGATACTACACAATTTCGATTGTTTCAAAAATTGAACAAGATCTTTACGCTTTTCAGCCCATTTTTAGTTACATTTCTAAGTAAGTTTCTAAAAATATAAATGACAGATGTAACCAATTTTTTTAACAAAATATTAAAATATAAGGTATAAACTTAACAGATATGAATATGATTGATTTGGAAAATTGAGAATTAAGCGTACTTGGAAGATAGGTGATCAGTTGTAAATCATTACCTGTTGGTTAACAAAGAATTTAAAAAAATCTTGTTAGATGAGCCACTGCTAAAGACTCATTCACATAAGCATTTAGTTTGAAGGTTTAAATTTACATTTAAGTTTAAAGAAACATAGATTCAGCTTTAGTAAATGATAAACATAACCGTAAAGTATGGAGCTTTCAAACTTTAGTGCTACCTACATTAATTTAAACATTCTTAAACTTAAACGTAAACATTATGAAAGCGTTAAAACTAAATATTAATGTGAATGAGGCTTTAAGCTCTGAAACAAATAAAAACAATAAAACTCTTACTACAGTGTAGGTAATACAGAAAATAACTTTTTTCTCCATGACAACATACAAGACTACTCCATTATTTGCTGGAAAAAATGTATTCCTTTGTACTTGGGATTTCTACTAAACAACGACAGCGACTGTAAAAGGTTCGCAGTTCCTGTAATGTCACTCATTCATCCTCACAGGATTTAAAAACATTTTTTGGTTTGAAATCACAAAAACCTTCATCAAAAGGATACATCAATAAACAAAATAAATAAAATTCCAATATCGTTTCCAATGATACCGTTTTAATTTCAAACGAAGTAGACATTTTCATATAACCAGCAAACGACTGCAATAACTCTGTGAAATCTCAACAAAAATATCCCTGAAGCAATAAAAAGTCCCTAGCACAGCGTTTACATAAAATTGCTGATATTTCGATTAAGCCAAGCTATTGGACCATTGACCGTCCCAATGTTTTCACATTATTGTACTTGTCAATTTTTCCCTCAGGGGATCAAATTCGTAGTCCTCAAAATTGGGATATTAACGCTGAATTCCCCATCCAACCATTTTCATGCTAGCGAGTTGTAAAATTTAAATTACTCATCAAAATTCATTTTATAACTTGCTGAAAATCATCCACCATTCAATTTTGTATTAACTCAAAAACTAAAATTTTAAAAATAGTATATTTAAAATAGCTCATTTTATGTGAAATAATTGATTACATAAAACAAAGATATTATTTAAAAGTTGTAGATACTTAAGTAGATTTTGACCGTGAAAAATATAATTCATATTGAAAAAATAACATTCCTAATGAAAAATGGTTGTCAGATTTTTGCTTCAAAATAATTATTGAACCTTTTTGAACACTATATTGCAATTTTAGCTTGTGATTGTATGCATTTTATACAGTAAATAAAATATACGGTTAACAGCAAAAGACGGATTTATTTCTATTCATAGTCAAAATATGATTTGGACCATGAAAGTAGCTACCATGTACTACTTTCCACGCGCAACCCTCATAAGGCGTCAATATTATTAACCACTTGCCGCCTCTTTTATACAAGGTGATTCACAACTTCGTGCGTATATTCTAATGGCATATAGTAGGTACTCAACTTACTGATCATGGAACAAAAATAATATTTTAAAAATTCGTAAATTTAAAGACAGTTTTGGCAAGAATCACATTTTGTGCAATGTGAAGAATAGTAAATTTATGAAAAAATCCTAAAAACTAAAATTGTGAATATTTAAATAGTACACTTTACAACGAGTATCGAAAGTGAGAAATATCGTGCGAGTGTAAAATTTGATGGACGAGGTGTAACCGAATAAGGTTACACACGAAAAATACGAAATTTGATTTTTAGACGACCACAAAAAACACACAATTATTCACTTTTTAATACACACACATACAACATTCAAATGACATTTCTACTGTCTTTTCAAAAAATCAAAATTTTTAACTTTTTAAAATAGGCTGATACCGGGATATCTATAATTTTCTGTAGAGGTTGTCTAAATTATTTCAGTTCTGTGATTGGGTTGAGTACTATAATGCCATGAAAATATATGCACGAAGTTGTGAATCAGTCTGTATAGTGAACATTTGATGTGTCTTCCATCATAGACTTAAAATTTTAAAAAGGCACATCTAAAGATCCATTCTTTCTCTATTAAATGTTTATAAAAACCTTTGATGTCAATAATACTCTAATGACTGCATTGTTAAAAAGGAGAGACTAATAAAAATGATTGTTTGATTGCATGGATGACCAATCTAACCATGTTGTGTTCCTCATTTGGGACCACCCTTCATATTTCAGCAAATATACAGTTGCGTCTGCATTTCTTGCAACTGCAATTTAAATAGAACTACAGAATCTGCATGTCCCACAGTGAGCTCTTGTCTGGCAAGCACCCTTGAAACCCAGACAAATCTTACTTTCCCATCTCTCATCATCCTCCAAGCTTATTACGAACGTCTGCCTTTCATGCTCTCATCTTTTCTTCCGTGGGCGCCGTCCCCGTGGCTAATAACCCTTGGAGGAAACGATCCCGATCGCAGAATTGCGTTCCGCTTGTCGAGTGATATTGCGACCGTTTCCGAATTCGGCGGACCGGACCAGCGATCCATTCCAATTGATTATAATAGCGTCCGATGCGAACCGAGATCGAACGAGTTTTCTTATGAGTTTATCCTGTGGCTACCGGGAAAATTTGATATTGGTAATGTGATTGTGGAAAGAAAATACCTTTGAGGAATTTTCAAAGGTTTGGCCAAAGAGGAATGGAATACTTGAAGGTTCTTTTACTCTTTTAAAGGGAAATCTGTAAAGTCTGTATTATTTACCTATTTATTTATACATATTTTTACTTCTGAATTGTAATTCTAATGCCTGTATTACATGATCCATTCAATAAATTACCAAGTAGAAAAATATTTTTGTTCGTTTTACACTCATTAAGTTTTTCTCAATATATTTTGAAAATTTTAATAGTACCAATTTACCGATATCAGCTTTGTCACTTTACTGTTACTGCCAACAGTGCCAACAATATTTTTCTTTCATAACCTATTAACTAAACGCATCTAAACGAAATGAAACTGAATGAAATGCGAGAAACATCATGGAAACGTAACATTTAATAAAATTAAAATGGTATACACAAAGGTTGGTAACGACAATACTAAGAAAAAAATCCTAAAATACTGTAGAACAATAGAACAAGTTCTATTCCGTTAATAAATTCATCAAATTATTGGCGAAGAAAGATTTATTACCTTTTTATCGAAATGATAATGTACCTCTTTTGAAACGTGCATTAAAATTTTAAAATGCGACATGTGTGACGCAAACAGCATTGTGAATAGATTTGTTCGTGTAAGTTCGTTTTTTGATGTTTTGACTACGGAATGAACGATATACCTGTGTTGAAATAAGATAAGACCTACGTATCGTATTCGGTCCATGTCAGCGCGGTGAACGTATGTTTTCAGTGGCGATGACGTCACACCGTCACACACGGTATTGTTTTTCGCAGCATCTATTTTTTTAAACTTTATGAATTTTTTTCTAGCGTATTAGCAACTTTTTGGCAAAAAGAAAAATACGAGTCTAATATTTTAATGTATAGATTCACATATAAAAAATCCAAAAATCGTGGAAACCCCAATTGCGTACTGAACTATGTTTACCATCTTAACCTTAAATTGTCAACAAATTTCAAAATTTCTTAATAACAGTAGGTACATTACTTACATTCTACTTTACCTACCTACTGCAAGTGTTTAAAAAATAAATTTGTTGGATAATATTACATACTAACGTTGGTTTGACGGTAAATGAATACCTATAAGTACTAAATTTATTCTGCGGAAAAAAGTTTTGATTAAAAAACGAAAATTTGCTATTACTATCGCGGACGGTCAATCATTTATGATCATTCTGTGTTAATTAAGATTTTTTTATTTTTAATAAATAAACAGTTTTAGTAAATATGTCGTCATATCTCATTAAAGCGGCATTGTTTTTCCCCATTTATAATTACTCTAAACGTTGAATATCTCCTGTGAATACCTGGCATTCCTAATCCAATTACCGAGAATTCAAACTCGCAATCTATAACATAATAGCAACCCTACATTAAATCCAGTCCCTTAATGTATCTTAAAATCAGTTATCCAAAACATTTCCAACTCGACAAAGATCATTCCAAAATGAAATTAATAGCAAAACGCAAACCAGGAACGTGTTAAACGAATCATTCTACATAACACAGGCAACAGCGGAGTTCCAAACTCTAGTACGAATCCAACCGCAGCTGAGCAGATCCCGCCGTCCTCAGCCGCAGCTGAGAGGGAAGACCTTCGACCATATATAGGTATAGATAGATTACACTAAATGCTGTAGTATATAATGTTGTGAAGGCAAGAAGTACTGTAGCGGTAGCAGCAGCTATAGGCGGGGAAAGAAGATGAGGACACGATAGAGTGTTGTACATAGGTGACTTCTGGTTTGTTGCAATGGAACAGAGAATGAAAATAGGCAAACTGCAACACTTCAAGGTGTCTGCAGGTCATACTCCTCTTCACACCGCTACGCTAGTTCTTTGCTTCACAACAAAGGCTTGCGTTATTTGTCTATTCCTATATATGGTCGAAGGAGAAGAGGTTCTGAGAGGTTCACAGAGGGAGAAACAACCCTCAAGCCTCTCTCCCCTCCCGCACTAAGCTCTTTCAACCACCCGCGCAAAAGTTTGTTTATGGCATACGCAATTATACGTCCCTGGAATGGAATCCGCAACAGTGACAAATTCACAGTGGAGACAGACAGTGTTAATTTGGTGGGGAACGAACACTTCGCACAGTTTTGTTGTTTTACACAAAATTGTTCATACGCTTTACTATGTTATATTTCACAGGTTTGTATAGTTGTCTATTTGGCCGAGTTTGTGTAAATCTATAAAGATACCTAGGGTAAACCGTTTAATTGTTGGACATTGGACACCATATATACTTATTGGATCTACCACACAAAAACCGTTAAAATAAGAATTTTGTTTAACTTATTTGATACAGCGTCAGTTCGATGGCTGCATCGTTAAAGTTATTTTGTGTTACAATAAATTCTGTATGTATTTCTTATAATGTTGTTAAAGAACAAATTAATAAAAAAAACACCTTTTTATTAAAAGAATAGGTACCTAAGCAAATTATATGATTCAAAAACGCTTTAAATTACTTACAGATACATATTTTGATGCTTTTGTTTGTTTAAATATAATTTTAACCTAAAAAAGATGTTCAATGACTAATAAAATTTTCCTATAAATAAAGTTATTGGACACGTGTCCAATAACTAAATTTTATAACAAAATCTCAACTTTGCTATATTATCCATAGGACGCTAGGTTTCCAGTTTTTTTTTAAATGATTGTAAGACAACCTAAACAGTTATGGAATGGGTGTCTAATAATGTCCAATAACTGTCAGTTAGGTGTCCATTAATTGTATTGTGATATTTTTAATGGTCTTTTATTTATATAAAATAATTATAAATAAGTCTTATAGTTAAATAAAAGTGGTCGTCTAATAACTATGTGAGAACTGTCCAATAATTGAAAATTTGTCGAAATACTATACTTTTCTGTGCCTACATAAAAATACAATTTTTTTTTGGGAGGTGCGCCTGTTTCAGGAAACTCCCGGTATATAACATTTGGTCACATATTTGAGTAGTTTATTTTAGCAGATTTTAGATACTGATCTAAATTAAAATATTGCCACAATAAAATAAATAGAAATAAACTACCTACATATTCAATTATCAACATATTGTATATGAATAATTTAATTAATATGTAAATGCATACATTATTTGAACCCACGTATTCAATAATTACATTGAACTTATTTAAATATTGAGAAATATAACAATAAACTCAATATGGCATTCATGGCATTGTGCTATTGATATATAAAATCTCAATTACTTTTAAACAATAGCATAAATACTAATTAAAATAAACGTTTACAATCAACTACTCGCGAATCGCCTACAAAAATTAATAATTAAACAAGTGCGTTTGCAATGATTACATTTTATTAAACAGTTGTTTAACCTTTTGTCAAATGAAATCCTATTTTCTTATATCCATAAGTGACCTTTAAATGACGAAGAAGGGATGATTTTAATAACAAAAGTGTAAATAAACAGTCCAGCAAGAAGATATAACTTATTATTAACTATATATTTACAGAAAAATACTATAAATCGAATTTGAAATGAATGAAAAAAAACCTTTGCCAAACTTTTTCTTTATCACTTATTGTTAAAACTGAGAAGACGCATTTTATGAAAATGATCAAAATTAAAAGTAGTTTTTAAAATATATTTACAAACAGTAACTGCACTTGCGTAGAATACCTTAAATTTTTATTCTATGAACTCGATATCGTTAATTAGCATCAACTTCAAACACAATAAATAATTATAGTTAAAATATGATAAAACATACGTAGGCCTTGAATGGGTTAAGAAAAAATAAAATACCAAATGTAAGCTCTGGAAAAAACCTCTAATATTTAGTTACGGCCCTGAGCCGCAGACATTGAAAAACCGAAAATCCCACATCAGAGAACTCGCAAGCCTCTTGCCGATGCAAACCGCACAAAACCGCGCGGCTCGCGCAAATACAATGGACACGGGCTAATTATGCTACCATTGTGCAGATACTTCTGCTTGAGTAGTCGCCAACACACACACACACGCACGCGAGAGAGCTAATCTTACACGTACAGCCGAATAGCCCTTATGTGAGGCACGAGAAGATTTGAAGATTCGTCTTTTGATTCGGGTTCCACTAGGATTGGAATATTGTAACTGTGAAATAAATTTTGTAAAGGTTTTTAGTTTTTAGTAGTGATGCCGCGAGACGAGGTGAGACAAGAATTAGTGTATTCTCGTCTCGAATTTTCGAGACGAAATTGAAACAACTTTCGTCTCGACACGGTTACTGTCGATCTCGACTCGAGAGTCTCGAAAATTTATTTACGTCAGTACTTAGCACTATGGGAAACCGTTTCCGGTTGGAAAATGACCAAAATTTTCCCAGGTAAGTATTCGATAAGATGTACAAATGTATATGATGCAAAATATCCGAACTTTCTGTTCAGTATTTGAGATAATGAACGACAATGAAAGCACACATCCATCCATCATCCAACCAAATACATACACCAGTGGCGGATTTAGAAAAAAATTGTATATTAAAATAGGTAGTCACGGACTGAACATAGCAATTGACATTATTAAGCACGGGGTAAAGTTGTTTTTTTTAAATTATTGCCAGTTTTTTCCAATATAACAATGAAATACACTTGCCTAGGTAGAATTTTGTAGCTATGTATAATATCATTATGATTTAATCTAAAAATGTTGAAATTATTTTAAATGAAATTTTACATATTTATGTTGTTTAATTTGTGGTCGTTAAAAAGTATAGTATAAACTCTCTATATACTGTTTTTTATACACTCGCAGTGCTCGTTCATAAAAAACTCGTGACTAAAATGACATTTATAAAACTTGATACATAATATTAGTATATTATTTAACGAGCAAATAATGTAGGCTATAATTCAAGAGGATGAAAGTTTATTCACGAGCCGAAGGCGAGTTAATAAATTATCCGAGTGAATTATAGCCATTATTTGCGAGTCAAATACGACGTTTTATCTACGACTTTTTAAATAAAGCAACATTTCTTATCTACAAATTTGTATTCATATTAACCTAACCTCAAAAAATTGACAATTCATGCAAATAATTTTGACAGTTCGGAAAAATAAAGTACTCATTATTTAACAGTGTGAAATAATTAATTCATTATTTCATAATATGTCCTTATGGAGGGGTTTATTATACTACTTTCACGTATATAATGTATACATTATTCTATTGTTGTAGATAAACTATTTTATTCAAAGAAAACCCGAAAAATATCCGCGAACATTATGTCCGTTTGTCAGAAATTTCTTTTGACATCTTATTATGCAATAGCCAATCATGAAAAACTGAAATAGGAAATAATATCTAAATGAATTATTGTATTAAATTCATAACGAGACAATCAGAAAAGAAACGAAATTGAATTCAGTACGTAGAAGCGAAATTCTTTTAATATCCAGAAATCTTGCGGAAGTGTTTTTAATATCAAGTGAGTCTTCCACTCTCTTGTTCGTATTTAGTGGATTTTTTCGCCTGCATTTGCATAGTATTAGTTCAGCGGCAGTTTCTTATTACATCCCCGGACGAAATTAATATTTGTCCTCAGTCTTTCAGTGGAGACTCCGCTCGATGTGTGCCATGCATTATGCATGCGAATGTAAAATATTTTTCATAATAAATTTCCTTAATACAGTTGGTTTTGCGGAAACGTATTGCTCATTTCCGATAACGTTTTAAGTAGGACGAGGATTTAATTTATTGGCGCTATATTTTTGCTGCCACGAGCGACGTCATGCGAAGAATTTACGGGTTTATTAATTTATTAGCGAATTTCTCAGTTCGAGACTGAATAAATTTTCGCAAGGGGATTACCAGCACAATTTTCAAACACAAGCAGAAAAAATTGTTTTCACGAATTTTTCGCTGATATTTTACAGCCTGCATATTAAACAGCAAGAAATAATCCGGAAAGTATTCTTGCTCTTTTAATTATTTACTTATTTATTTATTTATGAATCATGTAAACGAATATCAGGTTAAAAGAAATACTTTGAAGAACATTTTTGAAAAGTGGAAATACTACTAAGTAATATTTGTAAAGTAGTAGATTTCAACTAAGTACAATAATAGTGTTCACATAATTGATATCCTATACAATAATTCCTTTATGAAGGACCCTCAAAATTTCGTTCATGACGAACGAAGTATAAAATCCTCAGAATCCCCATATTAAAAACCAGAGAGTATACGAAATCATTGCCCATTACCATGCTTGCGAACAGTGGTAGATATTTCACTGTTTGAAACTTGTCGTCTATAACGAGTAAAAAATCTCTAAAGAGTAAAGTATTTACAGTAGAAAAAAATACGAAATCATAATAATTCAAAATGGTACAAGTTATATCTGTCATCAGATCTATCTATCAACAAATATGTATGAGCAATGTGTCATTGAATTTTCTCTCCTGGTGTCTTTCTTAAAATAGTATATTGTACAACTAGGGACGAAAGTGGCGTTTTTCCGACGAGTGCGGAGTTGGCAACACGAGCGAAGCGAGGGCTGCCACCGCACGAGTCGGGCGAACATTTTTCTCCCGAGATGCACACGATTTTTTTTTCAATATTTGCTCAGAAACGCAATTAGAAGTTGAAAAAAGGGATGAACCGAAAAAATGTATAATAATTCCATAAAATAAAGAAAATTACACTAAATAATCAATTTTGGAATCTCACATAAAGCGGAAGGAAAAGTACTTTTCCTCTCCAGGGAGGAAAACATCAAGTGGATACCCGCATAAAGTGGGGGGAAAGTACTTTTCCTCCATACGGAGGAAACTTACTGATTGGTCAAAAATACTTCACTTTCGTCCCTAATAATATGAACTAAATGTGGCGTTTTCGGTGCAGGTATTGAAAAAAAAATTGAATTCGCGCCTTGCTTTTTATTGCGAACCTTGGATATAACGAACTATGTTGAATGCCAAATAGGCCTTCGTCATAAACCGGATTACGTATTTATGGTAATATGGGTAAAGAAGCACCTATTCTTCCTTCTTATATTGAAATACTTCACAATTTATTATATGAAAAACCATGTATTAAATTAATGTTATCTGACACAGTTTCGAAACAGATTATAATCTGAATGTGAAAAGGAAGCAACCTTGACAAAATAATTGAAGCTTTTTCACCTACCTGGTGTTCTGATGTTTCTATATCTGTGACTGGAACGGTTTTTTACTTTTTCTCCGTTATGAATAGTTGAAACGAACATAATCAATCATCATTGTACCGAGTCATCTGTCAGAATTTAACCACGAATGATGAAGATGTACTAGGTATTAATTTTAACACTCAACACAAAGTAAACCAGAGAAAAAATTACTCTCAAGACGTTACGAATTGATGTAAATAAAAAATGCTAATTACAAAGAAGAAAAATCCGCGCCAGGTGTAGCAAACAATGCTTATTACGAGAGAAGTTTGAAAAGAAGATTAATTTTTATGTTTAAATATTTGCAGTCGGTAAATACGAGTAGCTTTGAAGTCACGAATCTTAAAAACGAAAATTGAGTTGTTCCGCTGTCGCGTGTAGAAAACTTCGTAATACTTTTATCTGATTTTATAAAATAATTCAAAATTACATCGACAACGATCAGATAACCTCAAACACAGACACCCACATTCATAATCTCTTAATCGTAACACGGTTATTGGCTGTAGTTGGTAACTTACAGTGTTACCACACGCACAGACCGAACGCGAAAACTTCCTAGGGTTTCTGAGCGGCGTGCTCAAAGGGTTGCGATGGGTGCGGTTCTCAAGGGCTCTTTCAAAATGGCGGCTCACCCTCCGCTATATTGCCAATTTTTTTGTTTGCTTAGAGCACAATGTCCCCGACTTATTACAGGGTATAGGACTCTAACAATGGACGCTTGAGTTTTTTGTTTTTTATTGTCTTTTATTTTACTTGAAATTATTATTGCTACTTGCACAGGTACTTAACTTTGTTGTGGCAGTACAATTAGTTTTAGGAGTATAATGAGTTGAATTATGCTATAGAATTAACTATAGTACATTAAGCGAATGAATTTTATTCATGGAAGTTTTTTGATCTCGCCGCCGGCGGTAAAAGAATAAGGAAATAAATTGCTCTTGTGAATTCGCGGTTTGTTTTACTGTCTCGGGGTTCAATGCGAATATTTTTTCATTGGAGAACCTTAATTTGGACAAAAAGAAAACTGCAGTTTTGCCATAGCTGGCACAGTGACTATATAGGTACTGAAAATTAATTGTGAATATTTAAGTTTATCTATTTCTTATTTTTTGTATAGAATTAAACAATTATTAATTTCTTTGCAACCACGATGTTTATCAACTGGTCATGTTTTTCATTGACAACCTCGATCAGAAGTTGTAATTACTTCATAGGTGTCACTACTTGTCACAAGTGATACAAATACATACTGTCACTGAATAGTATTTTTGAAAATTAATAATTTGTGTGTTATAAAGTATTATAGAAATATAATTATGTGAAATATAACTAAATAATATGTAAGCTTATTATTACATTATAAAGTAACATGTAAATATTTCTGTGAAATAATGATAACTGTTTCAGAAATACTACTGTAAATGTAGATTACGGTTATTTCTATTTAAGGAGAAATGAGTAAAAATGTTTTATAAACTGAATAATGAAGATGAATAGATGCAGTACGAGACTGTTCATATATTGTGAAATTATTTATTTATAACGACGATCTCCCTCGTAGAAAATGAAGGATTTTCAAACAAGTTTTGTCATAATATTTTCGATCTAAATGTAAATTATGGAATATAGTCGCTGAGATATATCAAAATTACAATTTTAATTACTATTTTATAGTATTAAAGTGTATTTTACAAGTACAGTGTCAATATAGTATCACCTGATACAGCCGTAGATACGTAGCGTCATTAGGTAGGTACACGTTCTGACCACCAGAAGAGATCATCTTGACAAACCTAATTTTTCTTTATCCGTTTTTGTAACTAATGTTACCTTTAATAAATCAGTATTACACCAAGACTGTTTTCAATTCTCCTGCAATTAAATTCTGTGGGTACGGCCCTGATACTCCCTCGTAATTCATACTGACTGAAAAATCTCTCATCCACAGTTCACTTGTTTCAAACAATTTCTGCAAACAAAGACAGTCAACCCGACAGTGAATTATGAAAATCTTTTGTGATGTTTTGTTGGAAATAAAATTTAATCCGTACATATCAACGACAAGCGATATTTCATTCGTTGGTCAGAGATCGGATGTGGTTTTTGTTGCCCTTTGCAGTTCGAATTCGAATACACATAGCTCGAGTCAAGTAGATAATAGTTAGCAAAAAATATTAACCCTTAACAAAATTTTCTATATTGATTAAGTAAATTATTTTATCAGTCTTGTGTTTGATACCAGTAACGAAATCATATTTATGGGGTCTACCATTCTATAATTAGGATACAAAAATCTCTTATAATTCAATATTATCCAAGAACTCAGTTCAGATAAACTTTTAAAAATTTATAAGAACGAATATATATATTTCATGTATCACGTGGTACATATTTGACTAATTTGATTGGCTGAAAGAGGGCAGTAAGAGGCTATTAAATCGAAGATATGTTTATCATCACTGTTACATGTCAACTGTTTTGTTTAATTATTAGTAACAAACTGTCAGTTTCTCAATTTGAAATTACAGTTTATTAAAAATCAGACTTAAAATGTGTCAGGATAGAGTTAATAGGAAAGAACACGCCAAATTGAGAAAGGTAAACACAATTTAAAGTGTTTTTGACAGCTATTGAAAAAATATAACCAAAAATTTTGGGCTCATTCATTATATATTCTCCCCAAATATAACCCGGCCTATGATTAATCATAGGTGATAGCATTCGTTAGTCTTCAGAAAATTAAATTCTTGCTGCGCACTCGGTCAATTTTCATCGACCAACTCATGCTATGCACTTCTTATATTACCCCCGAAAATAATTTTACTCTTATGGTGGGTGGGTATAGAAAGCAACTATATAAAATTAAGAAATTAAACTATGAAGTTTGTTGAATTACGATATTATAGTTAATTTGTTGCATACACGACTATTAATGTCGACGTTCTTAATTTAATTTCTTAATTTAGTTGTCTGCATAAAACCTTCCAATATAGGTTAGGGAATGTATATATTGTTTTTAATTATAAACTAATGTTGCTTAATTTTAAAGTAGGTATGACAGAAACTAAATCTGCTGTTTTTTAAATGAAAATATTTATGGTTCAATCTGACGGTATATAAACGATTCATATTTTCTAATCTATATTTCCGTGCCTGGCGACAATTTCGTAAAAAATGTATTTCAAAAAATCTGAGTAGTTAATGATATCACCAGTAAAATATACAAATGGAAGCAATCTGTGTAAGTTAATTGGAAGATTACACTAATTGACGAAATTAAAATTAATGTTAGTTTCTCGTGAACTGTACTAGTTAATAAAACAAGGTTTGTATTTTTTGGATAGTTTATGAAATTAACATAAGATGTTCTCGCAGCCGACATCACAAAGCAAAATGAAACAATTAGAATTCTTTATAATTAATTTTATACGATCACGGCAATGGGAACTTTGAAGTCATGCAACAGTTTTAATTGCTCAGAATAAATTGTAATTATTATAATTTGCCTTGTATTATTTACTCAGAAGTAATTTTAAATTTTAATGGATTTAGATGTTTGACTCGTAGACCTAATGGCTGATTGTCATGCGACGGTTATTTAGAACAATTTTTAACCAAATTACAAACACATGTTATTTCCATTATAATGATAACCTAATGACTGTTATTTCTATTATTTTTTAAATGGATAATGTTTATCTAATTTCATACATTATTTATTGTGTTTAATTACACTAAATTCGAATATAATTTCCTTCGTAATTTTTTCCATGTTTGGATTAAATTTTTCAAGAGTGATTCGTCAAGCGAAATTGTAGGTTTTCAAGATTTAAACATGTGTTTCTTTTATGGAATTAGAAACCTTAAATATTTTACATTACAAGATTATGAGGAAGATTTGTGCTTGCAACTCTGTTTTTTAACGAATCAGATATTTTTTCTTTATAATCTAATAAGTAAGTAGATGACAAAGTGGATTTAATTTTAAAAAACTATAACAAAATAGGTAATCTCATAAAATACTAACGTACCAACTAGAATTATTATAATAGACTTAAAATAATAGACTGGCTAGCTTAGCTCATAGTGTGGACGACTGAAATACCTACTAAACAACTTAGGTTCAACTCCAGTCAGGTAAATATTTACTGCACAATTGTTTATTTAAAAAATCTGACGTGGACACCACATAACTTCCTTGTACGCTTGTGTGTTCATACTTTTCTTAATAACTAAAATGTAGAATAATATAAAAAATTCTTTTAACTTATTATACTAGTATACTCACAAATATATTTTAGTCATTTTATTTAAACTGCAGAAGAAGATATAAAGCATATTTTACTATTGTCACTGTCATGTCATAATCATTTAAATTTTACGTAGTAACAAATGTTAATCGATCATGGACTACAAGATACCGAAATACTAAATTATAAATATATACTTTAATTATTCTTAAATGATACCAGATACAAAAATATTTATAAAATACCGATTGTAGGTAATAATCACATAATCTTTCATTTAAAATAAAAAAAATTGTCTTAAATTAAATATTTATCGAAATATTTGAAAAAAGTACTACTTCCGGTTTGTAGATTGAAACCAAAAATAGGAGGTGCTCAACTAGATGCTATAACAGTCCTAAATACAAAATTTCAACTTTCTACGTCTAACCGAATTTGAGTTATGCGACACACATACGTACGCCCGTACGTACAGACGTCACGACGAAACTAGTCATAATGGATTCAGAAAACAAAGGTCAAAACGGATATTTCCGTAAAAATCTGAGAACCGAAATTTTTCGCGATTACAATACTTCCTTATTACTCCGTACAAGGAAGTAAAAACCATAATAGAACAATAGAAGACTCATTGGTCAAAGGCATATCGAATAGTTTAATAGAAATCATAGGGATTAATTTAAAGTAGCATTAAATCATAAATAAATGTAAATACATATAAGTATGTATCTAAATAAATTAGATTTTTCACAATGGGTCAGTAATATGTGTGTTTCCAACCTTCTAGACAGTTGGGAAGCGAGTCATTGTTATTTCAAAAGATTGTTGCATAGTAACATATCAAAACAAATGAAATTCGAAATCCTTACAAACCCGTCTCGAAGGTCATATTACATATTTAACAAAAGCTGAAAGAAAATGATTTTTGAAATGAAAAATAGTTTGAGCTGTTTTCAAGTACCATAGGTAGGTATGTTAGGAAATGTACATTTATGTTCTGAGTCATAGTTGAGGTACAGTATTTTTATTTGAGTGGTTAGAACACCGCATGTAAAATATAACCCCAAGTAGAAACTAGAAAGAATCAACAGCCACGAGAGGTTGCTCTCAGGAATTGAAATGAATTCGTTGCTGAAAACGTAGAACTGTAGAAATTCGCCTTCGCCTCGTGTTCTAATGAAAAGCGAAGCAAGATTCATAGAACCCTCATAATAACGAGTTTTAACATCGTTACAAAACGAATAGTTAAAAATGCAGCCGCTCTAATGCACATAATTATATTTAGTCTGAGAACAGAACTCTTTTCATATTGAAATTTGGAATTCACTTAATGTTAAAAGTTACTTCCAATTCAGAGACCTGATTCAATTATGCAGCTAATTTGGTTAACAATTTTAAAACACAATTTTCACTTGAATGTACCGAAGTCGTGCTTGAATGTAACTTCAATAAGAAAATTACAGACATTAGAATTTAATGGAAAAACTTCAAAAGCCCGATACAGCGGCCGCGGCAAGGCGGCGGTGCTTTCAATATTTCCGTTTTGCGAGGAACTCATTTCACTCTCGTTCGGTTCTCTGGAGCAGTATTTGCGCAGACCGGAAATCGGGAAATGCCGGCATGTAAATATCATAAACATCAAAACAGCCAACTACTTCCGGATGCACAAAAACCGCTGTGGTTTTCGATAGAAACTTGAAAGGATTCTGGTCTACATTTTCATACATAAATATCTGATTTATTAAAATAAAATTGCGCTGAAAACTTTAAAAATTTCTTGGAACAGGTTGGAAGAGAGAACAGGTTTATGGATACAACGTTTAAGTAATTATTTATCTGCTGCCGTGTCATAATGACAACATTATAAGCCTCAATTTGAAGACCATAATAGTTATTTATGTAACGTCGTGTTATCAGACTAGTACCATAATGATTGCTTACGATCCGTATTGCATAAAAAATTTTATCTGCTGGCATAAATTAGTCAAAAAGTAAAATAAATTATTTGGTATTGAACAAAAAAAATTGATTCTAAAAAAACAGGTATGGTTTTTTTGAAACTTTTTTATAGTAACGACTTGTTTGTTATTTCATTATGGTACTGAGTACCATACTGGATGCATTATGGCCCTTGGCCTATAATGAACGCTATTTTGGTCCTAAAATTGAGGCTTATAATGTTGTGTACACACTCCAACTAATAGGTATTTAAATAATATTTTATAAAATGTAACTCAACAGTTATAAATCAAATTAAGCACATGTAACTCTCTGCTTGATAATGACAAAGATCATGGTCGAAAAATCGCAAATCTTAAAGCCAGTCATCCAAAGAACTAGGATTTATTTATATTTCCAACCTCAGGATTTTATAGTTTTTAATATCAATTATTAAGTGCTATATTAATTACTATCAGAAACAGAATGAAATTTCCAGAATGTTGTTCTTAGGTGAATCAAAGTTTATATTACCTATTGCATTTTAATCAGTATTTTTTAAAGCAAATTTTCTATTTACTTTTGTACTGATATAATTTTTCAACATAGTTTTACCAGGCGATTTTATACTTGTGATATTATATTAAAGTACATAACATTTATTTTGATTTCGAAATAATCTTTAAAAATTCGCAATATTGAGTAAGAATTATTTAAAGTTTAGATTTTTAGTAGCATTGTATTTGGAAACTACAAATTAAATATTTTTTACACCAACTAACACAAGTTATTATCTGTAGTATATCTATAGGTAGGTTTCCATATTATTTTTTTATTAGTATACTATCAGTAGTTGATTAGATAGTACTAAAAATAATATAGTCAAATCAAGATAGTTATAATTTGGAATTAATTATAAGAATTTGCTGTAGTTACCCTGATGTTTTAGCATAAAATATAATACCGTATTTTACAAGAATTGGAACAATGATTAAAATACTCGTGTCCTGTTCGAACAGTAAGATTGTAATATCAATAATAATAATAATTCTAATATATAAACTCTCATGTAATAATAAGCAGTACTATACCTACTGTTACTATTTTCAGTATTTTCCAATATTTTATAGTATAATTATTGTTGTGATTTAGTAAATAAAGTCCCAAAAAGTCTCGGATGTGATATATTACTTTCCATTCTGTTAAGGATTAGATAAATCTGCTTATTTTCCTTTTCATATCTAAATATAAATTTTCCCTAACCCTACCTATCTTCTCAAGAGTTCTACTGTATATGTTCTCGTGATCAGTGATTGCTTAATCAAATCGCGTTCACTGAATCAGTTGTGCGTGAACCTCTACACGCATAAATTATTTACAGAAGAGATGCTACACGAAAAACGGAAGAAATGTAAATATGATGACTTCGATGAGAATAAAATTACTTCTGCTCGCTGACATGAAACGAACGCGAAATTAAGTCTGATCAAAAATATCTCAGAGAGGAATATCAGCCTCGGAGATTGTATACTCTGTTTTTAATAAGAAAAATATTGGCTGATTTTTAAATAAACTGACTGTGAGCTTGAGAAAACAAAATTGGATATCTTTTACGTCTCTTTAAAAATGATTCAGAAGTTAACCTAAACATTTTTCGGCATTATTATGGGATTATCTTCGTATTACATTATTTTTATTTATTTGATTACAATATATTTAATTAAATAATAGTCATGAGAAGTGATTCTGTGAGACGAGACGAGAAATAATAAATTCTTGTCTCGGCCAATTTAAGTATTTTTCCATCGGTCATTTCGTCATTTGTAGACTGTTTAATTTTTGTTCCATACAGAACTCAATTCCCGTCTTGTCTCAAATAAAAAAAATGTATTGCCATCTAATTCAAGAACTTTTTGGCATATTTCTGTTAAACTTGAATACAATTATTCTTTTCTAAAATTAGACGATCTATGTAGAAACAAGAAAATGCTACGAACAAAGAAATAAAAAAATATTTTGACATTATCGAAGAGAAGAATATCATATTTTTACATATATACCTATAATATTATAAGTGGTTAAATGTTGCTGGAAAAATTTCAGATTGTTACGAGAGTTGTTACCTAGCAATTAATCGAGTGACATTGACAAAAAATCACGAGCTGTCAAGCGAATGATTTTTAACCAATGTGATGAAATAAATTGGCAACAAGCTCTCGTAAAAAATCAGAAAATTTTGCAAAGACAAAATTGAACCACGAATGATATTCGGATGACTACTTCACGAATAAAGTCAATTTCGACACTAATTAAGGAAGTTATTAACACGTCAAAATCAGGTAAAATTATAAATTTTGGTTGTCTTAGAAATATATGAGTGGAATAGTTACTGCAAAAAATATTTTTTTAGCTTTTGTATACCTAGGCTGCGAAATGACGATTTAGCGTTTTGAGATTACCTACATGGTTTTTAACCAATGCAAAGCCGAGACCAAAAATTCTCGAGGAGACTGAACACATTTTGCATACGAATGATTACAAAATATTTATTTAGTTAACTTTGTGAACGCCAAATAGAAAAATAAATATTTTGCAGCTGTAATGCAAAACGGTTTAATTTGTCTTACATTTTTTCATTTGCTTTAAAGTGTACATGATTTTTGGTGTCTAAGTAATAACCACAATATTTTTATTACAAAAAATCAATTTCGCGGACGTTGCTATTAGAAACGATCGCGAACTTCAAAGACAAGTTTGTTGATAGTTACACAAAGAATTTTTTTATTGTTAATCTATTCCACACTTATTCATTCGTGAGAAACATTTCAAACAAAATTCCTCTTCACTTGAAATGATTTGTTTGTAGCTCTTTTCTCTTTATCGTCGATTCTTGTGCAGAAAGCAGAAATGACGTTGCATTTAAGCCGGAAATGCTAGCCGTCCATCAACAGTTAAATATACCTGTCTTACCGGTTGATGTCCGCGGTCGATGCAGCGATATATCGCACACGATATAAATATTCAATGCGTTTTGTAACAGGAATGAATAGTAGAATACCTTTGCCGGATGCCGGAACTAGCGACTGGTGACTAATGTTTTTTACTTGATACATTTTTAATTAGATAGGAAGAGCTCAATGTTTTTCTAATGCGTTCTAGATGTATGAGTAGTGAGTAGTTCGTCCATTAGGTCCTCATGAGAATTTTGTTACGGAGACAGGATCCTTAAGGACTATAATGTAACAGACAACAAATGTCATGTACTTACATTATTCTTTGTTTTTTATTAATGGAGTATATTGAAAAATTATTTATATGCCAAGGGCTGAAAGTAGCTTTATACAGATTGTGACTAAAGATTGTAGCACGAGAGCAGCGATGAGGGCTGCAACTAGTCGAAGTCTGCAAAAATACTTTCAGCCAGAAGTATACACAATATTTTTACAATCAAAGTGCTCTAAGAATGGCATTCGAATCATTCCAATGTATGAATTAAGTTCAAACATACTTCTTATGTTTGATGTAGCTCTCATACCTTTTTAAATAAACTTTGTAACATAATACCTACGCAATACGTGATTTGTGTGAAATCTTTATTTATGCTGAAATTCTGTGAAAATCTGTAGTTGCTACAGATTTATAAAACTGTAAATATTAAACAAAATCGCAATGAAATCTATAATCATATGAACATTTTTAAACAAGACAACAAACATTTATGTGATTTTTCAATATTTACAGATTTACAAATCTGTAAAACTTATACTTAGTTCTGCACAGAATCACAGCATAAAGTAGTTATTTTACATTCGAAAATGTCAAACATGTTAAATCGAATTGGTTTTTATCACGGCATGTAATGTAATATTTTACATAAATTTTTAATAAATAATAAAACAAATAATAACATTGTGCTTTATTTAGTAATAAAGTATGAAATCCAATTCCAATTATGACGTTTAAATTATCTAACTGATTTGGTAATATTTTTAAAATAAAATGTAAACGTAAAATGTGACATCATTAGATTGGAATGACATTCTTTGCAGACTTTGACAGATATCATAATCATATCTGAAAGTTAAAATTTTAAATGTAGAAAAACAATACAATGTAAACAAACTTGACATTTAGAAAGAATTTTTACTGAAAATTATAATATTGTTGACTGCATCCCAGAATTTTCTCTCCGGTCCTCATAATATTATAAATTTATCTAAATCTTAATAAATTATTAATGGTTACTGGAACAGATGTTTATAAGCAGCGATCTGAAAATATTTTTAGACCGTCACTATTAGCAACGGTCTGCAAAGAAGCATTGATCTACAATATTGTTCATTTTCAAGTAACCAAGTAAAGTTTAAAAAGCCTACTTTACATAACGGTGGCATAGAAAATATATTGTAAAACTGGTTTAATACCACTGTTTTTAAATAATGACAAATATAAATAAGTCAGACACTTTTAAAAAATTTAGGAAACTAGTAAGATTTTATTATTTGTTAAATTTTAATTTCAACATCTTAAATCACCTAAACTGAATACAAGTGATATTTATTAGTTTAGATTTTCCCATTACTTACTATAATTTCATAACACGGAAAATATAATTCCCACAATTTAAAATGTTTTTAGTATCAACAAGAAAATAAACACTCAAAGTGACATTTAAAATAATCATACTCATATTATTTCCGTCTTTCTCGGTGTAAGAAACTCGTAACGTATCGTGTGAGTTGTAAACGTTCGTGATATTTTTTCCAAGACACTGAATATATGAGAACACTTCATAAATGACAATTTAATGACATAAGTTTCCATAATTCCTATTCTTTCCCAGCGTTTACAGCAAAAAACCGTCACAATCCTTTTAATGCCGAACGCAAGCAGTCATTTTCAATTACATAAATGCATTCTCCGTGACGGACCACAAGCCAGGGACGGCTCTACCAAGAATCTAGTGAGGGGCTCTCATTTGAGAACGAAATTTAAAAAATTTATTTCCATAACTACGCCGCCGATACGAAAATGCAATTAGTTTTTATGCTTTTACCTAAATTGGTTGTAGCTTGTGGCAGTTTCATTTATTGTGACTTATTGGTATACGAGGAAGTACTGTTCGTGCAGCCAGAGTTGGCAACCGGTAAGGGAGAGAGAAATTGTGCCTATGTTCTACAGAGCTGAGTCACAATTCGCCAACTTATTACTCGTCAAAACATAACTGAAGCTAGAGTGCTAGATGGCTTCTATATACACTATTTCAAGATAGCCTCAACGCAATTGAGCCAAGAGAAAATCCGAACTGGACGGCTTCTAAATAGGTACACTATTTCAAGGTAGCGAAGATGTTTCTGACATAAAATTTCATGATAATCTTTAGCCACTCGATTAATATTGTATACCAATTTGTAATTCTTTTTCGTACTTTAGATGTAACATTTTATTTCCGCACTTTCTGTGTAAATGACGGAATGACACTTTACAGGTAACTAAGTAAAGGACTTACAAGGTTTAGACCTGTAATGCATTACAAAGCTCATAGAGGTGACATTACAATCTTTGATTAAAAATTTAATGTATCTTTTTTTAAAATTAAAAGTTAAGTTAATTTAATTTTTTTAAATTAAAAGTTAAGTTAATTTAATTTTGTAAATAATCTTGACTTACTGGATTAAGGAGTCCCAGTTTCGATCCTTCGTCGAACGCCTCCCAAACTTTCCAGCTCGCCCGTAAAGATTTATTTACTACGCTCGCCGCGTAAATAACTATTACCATGTGTACGCGGTTACCATATACAACTTATTCAATGGTTGTTATATTAGTAGTTATACGGTTTTTTTTTTGCTTCTTACAGAAAAGTAAATAAATATTTTTATTATTTGTACATACTTATCTATTTATAATTATCTACAAATTCTATATAGTTTAAATGTGACAGACAGATTATGTACTTTACGGTGCGTGCGGTTACCAGCCATCAATATCCGAGTACTCATGGTTGTTAGTAGAGAGTACACCACATGTTATGTTCATTTAAATTGGAATCTGTACTTGTTTTGATTCGAATCTGTCAGAAGTCAGAACCACAGTCAGTCACTCATAGCGCACTCGACTTTCCACCTTTAAAAATAATTTGATAATGAACTTGTACTTTTATTCTTCTGCGATCTAGAATGGATTAGATTTAGTTCTCAAAACAAGTAGATCCGTCCCTGTGGAGGAGCATCTACAAATCTTCGCGTAGTTTTCCGTTTCCTGTTGCTGTCGCCAGCGGCAATTATAAAAAATTCATCTTGTGACTCCAAGACACGAATATAAGAATTTCACAATGAATAGTAAACTGTTTTAGACAAACAATATTCTTCCGGTGATATTAAAAAATCATGGTCCTGCGTCAGACTGTGACCATCTTCAGAAGGCCGTGTCTACTCTCTTGTGTAATTACTGAATAGGAGTATCGTCTAATTAAAGCAAACACCCTCTGTACACAGAGTTTAATCCGGAACAGAAGGGTGAGTTGTCTGCGGGATGAAGGATATTATACCAGTGCGCCGAGCTGTTTTCTCTTTTACTCATTTACTAATTCAGTTTGATGCATGTAATTAGAATTTGTGAGATGCTGAGCTACATCAATAATTTTTAATTCTGCTGAAATTAAAAATCTTCAGGCCAAAGCCTTCTTTTTTGTTCTTGTTTAAATAAACCCAAATGAGAAACTGGGGGACTACTTGCTTTTATCTGATGCTAGGGCAGAGTGGAGATCTATTTGTTTTTATTTTCTTGCAATGACTTTAGCAGATATGTAGACAGAGAATTTTATATTTGTCAATGTTATATAAATTTTAGAATAGTCAAGAAATCAAAACTATAAAACAAAAATATAAAGGTAGAAGAGATATAAACCAAAATTGAAATACACTCGAGGAAAAAATTAGTGGAACATTTTTTTGTTGACGAAAAATGTCCAATTTTCAAACCATGATAACTCGGTTGAATTTGACCCAAAATCAATAATACTTTGATTTTTAAAAAGATCAAAGTCTCCTCTTTCGAATGGTGTCCCTGAAAGCCACATTCGATACCTAACATGTCCCGTAAACCACCATAGAAAAAAAAAGTTTTTGACTGAAAAAAATGTTTAACTTTGACAACTTGCACGGATTGCCAAAAAAATTGTAGACCATATTCAAGGCAATTACATTAAAGTTCACACAATTTCTCTTAAAGTTCAAAAAAGAACAAATTTCTACGATGATTTTATCCAAAGTTATGAGCATTTGAAATTTAAAGTATCATAGAATGTCATGTTCAGTATCGCGTGTTTCCTCCGCGTTGCCTACGCACTTCTGCAAAACGCTCTCACATGTTGATGGGACGACAAATTTTGGCCCGCGGAATGCTCCACCAGATTGCGCGCAGCCTCGCGAACATTTCTTCGGTGTTAGCATGTTAATGTGAAAACTTCATAACTTTGCACCATGTCATCTCAATTTTTCGAACTTATGAGGGTTTCATAGGAAAATGAGAAAATTGTATTGGCAATAACTCAAATTGAGTCAACAAATTTTTTAGCGTGATCCGCAAGTTGTCAAAGTTAGAAACTGACAGCAAAAAAAAACGGTGTTTTTCTATTGGGAGGAGGTAAAATGAGTTTGACCGAAAATCGGCTCGCACAATCTACAATTTTTTTTGGCAATCCGTGCAAGTTGTTAAAGTTGAACATTTTTTTCAGTCAAAAACTTTTTTTACTATGGTTTTTTACGGGACATGAGATGTATCGAATGTGGCTTTCAGGGACACCATTCGAAAGAGGAGACTTTGATCTTTTTAAAACTCAATGTATTATTGATTTTGGGTCAAATGCATGGTTATCATGGTTTGAAAATTGGACATTTTTCGTCAA
This sequence comes from Agonum fuliginosum, assembly GCA_947534325.1. Classification (NCBI taxonomy): domain Eukaryota; kingdom Metazoa; phylum Arthropoda; class Insecta; order Coleoptera; family Carabidae; genus Agonum; species Agonum fuliginosum. The sequence continues at coordinate 27,966,726 of OX384041.1, forward strand.
CAAAAAAGTGTTCCCCTAATTTTTTCCTCGAGTGTAGTTCGATTTCAAAAACAAAATCGGTTTAAAATAAATATTTATACTGTCCACGTTTACCCAGAAATATGTAATTTAATGAACATTTACAATATTATATACATACAGAATGACTAAGTAAGTGCAATAACTTGACCACAGATTCCTCTGGATCAAATTTGTAAGGTTGCGCTCGAATCCGTTTTCAGGTAGTCATTTTTATGCACTTTATCTGAATAAATTTCTGTAAATTGGAACAAGCAATAGGCATAAAAATATATCAATAGAATAGAATCATTACAGTTTCTAGATTGCCTTATGCTAAATAAGAATACCTGAAAATAAAGATAATTTGCAGTAGAAATGGAAGAAGAGGGAGCAAAATTCATCAAAATGCAATGAGTTTTATGCAAAACCCCGTTACATACTTCATCGTTTTTCGCAGCACCTATTTTTTAAACTTAATGAATTTTTTTCTGACTTATTAGCAACTTTTTGGCTAAAAGAAAAACTACGGGTCTAATATTTTATTAACATAAAAAAAGCAAAAATCGTGGAAACCCACATTATTATACCGATGACCTACAGTACAGTACACAAAATTAAAGATGTCCGAGCTAAAGAATTTCAAATTGGTATACAATATTAATCGAGCGGACAAAGATCATCATGACATTTTTTGGCAGAAACTGCTTCGCTTCCTTGAAATAGTGTATACAGAAGCCGTCCAGCACTCTCTTGGTTCAGTTATGTTTTGGAGAGTAATAAGTTGGCGAATTGTGACTTAGCTCTGTGTAGAATATAGATACATTATTTCTTACTGTTCCGGCCAACTCTGGCTGCATGAACATCATGCAAGGCTTCCATACCCAGCTTGGGTAAAACGCCTGATAAATATGTCTGTATGTAAACAGTTCACTAACCAACCACTCTGACAATGATCCCCACATTTACCCCTTCCCGCCCACGCATCGTGCATGCAGCCCATTACCCTGTGTGTACAACTGCGGCATCTCAACGCTCAAGGCTTTGAGCACCTTATTGCGACAGTGCACGGGAGCAACACAAAAACTATTACATTAAACGTTGCTGGTCTCCGCTAGGTTCTGTTCTGTTGCCCCGTGCAGTCCGCGACGTTAAATAACAGTGAGATGTGAGCGTATTTACGGGATACCAGTGCCGTCCGTCACTGGAGCAAGCGGGTTCCGCAACAGTGGAGCACAAACTGTGAGGAGAATGAAGAATGATAAACTATTAGAGTTAACTTTCATAAGATTTGCCACTGAGATCTATTTAACTTACACTGATTATCAGAGAACTTACTGATTTTGTTCACATTTTATGTACGAGTGTCGTTCAATAGGTCCTTAGAAAAAATCTGATATGGCCAGCACACAACTCCCCTCCATATCTAGACTTATTAACATAATTGTATACGTACAATCCGGTGACTATTTGAAATATACCAATGAAAATCTAAAATATTCAAACACAGAAATTAGTATCACATGAATCAAAAGATTCATTCACAGGAAAACTCTTCTATGTAGAAGCCATCCTCCGTTCAATTACTACATTTAATATCTTACTTATGACTTATATGGCGTTAACAATGACATATTTAATCTATATGACACAAGTTTGGTATGAATTGAATGACAAAAATAATATTGTTCAATGAATCTTTTATGACGTAAAAATATTGATTATGGGAGAAGTAATAAAATCAAAATTCCGAAAAAAGAATCAGAATCATAAATTGTTTCATAGGTGAAGCCAGAATGTTAAGAGGGGCGGAGGGGGCGCATATGAGACTTTTGCTGTAAACAACCATTTGCACATAATGATCCTATTATACGTACCACTTGAAAACAATCATTATTGTTTATGGTAGTCATATGATAGAGCAGAAGTCTCTTATAAAGATGCAATACTATTTTTGAAAACCACGAAGTATAGTAAGATAGGAGTGGACACTAGCGCGGATGAAGTGTAGTCTTTGTGTTTACCTTTTTGAGAGAGACAGAAAATATGGGCCGATCGGAGGATGCATTCTATGACGATAAACAACGGTAACGAAGGTAAACAAAAATCTACAGTATTGCTAAGATATCTATCAATTTTCATTTGTGATATGGTCCACGATGCACATTTATCTGTGCAGCCAGAGTTGGCCAGTACGATAAAGCAGAGAAAGAAAGTGCCTATGTTTTACACAGAGCTGAGTCAAAGTTCGCCAACTTATTACTTGCCTCAACGCAATTAAGTCAAAAGAAAAACCGAGCTGGACGGCTTCTTTATACACTATTTCAAGGTAGCGAAGCTGTTTCTGCCAAAAAAATTGCTGATATCTTATTTTTAAAGTTATAAATAGGTCTTCATATATCATGTTTAAGACTCAAGAAATCATGATTGCTACAATAAATATAATACACGAACCAATTGCTACAGTTTCATTATAGTACATTATCACACAAAGAACAAAGATCGTTTCCCTTTTAGAAAAAGTTTGAGAACGTCTGCCCCGATCCCATAGTGCTCCGGCATTGTTATGAGCCCTCGTCACGAACGTCCATGTTCGAATTGTTCTGTTGTGATGCTGGTACATCAATTTTAATTGGTTTTCCAATTGTTTATTGTAAAATATCAGGTTACCTCAGCTTGTGGGTTTAGTGAAAATATGGGGGAATAAAAATTTATTGTTAAATGTTGGTAACTATGGCCGCCCACGAGAGAATTCTTCCGTTTAAGATCGGAGCAAGACTTAGTTTTATTTCGATGGAATTTTTATATGAAGTTATAAATTATCTGGAGACCAAAGAGAAGTACATAACCTTTAATAATTATGGTCTCACAAACCCGCATAAAAGTGTAGGTATATGTCATGTTAGTGTGTCATAAATTTTAGCAGAAATATGAAATATTTGGTTATATGTGTTTAGATTTTATCTTAAGTAGGTAATAATTTTATAACGTTAAAATAGCGAATAACAAAATCTGTTTCTGCTATAAATCTAAACAAAGGAAAACGACTTCTATGAATAACTTATTTTTTCAGCAATGACAAGAAGGTTCTTTCAAAAATATAATAATATTTATTTATGTAACAAGTATATAAATATAGTTTTATAGGACGAATCGGACGAATCTATTTATGATCAAGGCGAAAGCCGAGTAGTAAATTAGGTGAGTCCTCTAAAATTCAGTTTGTGTAGGTGTTAATTTTTTTTAATATTTGGTTTGCTCTCCAAATTTGTTTAGTAATTATGCAGTACTATTCTAAAATACAACTTTGAAAAATGTAGGCGATGAAACAATGAAAATAAATGAAAATAGTCCTATGAAATGTAAATATGACAGTATCCTCTAATATATTAATTTACTTCAAACACCGCCCTTCAAATATTGTACAAATAATATTTAAATATAAATACAAATAATAGAAAATGGATTTTGAATAAGTAATAAAAACTTTCCTTTAAAAATATCTTATTCTTGTACTTTAAGTGATATTACGTTAGTCTATCCTAGCCACATCCTGAGCACGATAAAAAATTACATACTCAATACAAACATCTCACAGAATTACATGGGATACACAATTGAGATATTATTAGTATTATTACAAAATTATTAACATTGGGATGTTGAAGTTACATAGATAATGTTACTAAGGGCGGAAATTCGCATTCGCTACGATATTAATAAGCAAATAGGGCAAATAAAAATCGTTCACATTCTTGAAATGTACTGGAGATTTTATTTTGTCCAGTGGATTACGAATTTAAATACTGCACAACTCTAGTGTCTAGTGCTAAAGACGATTCTCAATGTTCAAACTCAAATTTATTTAGTTCGTTTCGAAAAATATAATGTACATTTTTAAAATCAGAACAAATTCTATTACCTTTTCACTAAAATGCTGTATGTATTATATCGGGCTAAATTGCGTTATTTGTCAAAGTTTAAATTCCATTAAAATGTATTTTGGGAAATAAACGAATGTCCAAAATAGTACGATAATCTAATATGCAAATTTCCGAGTCAATTTAAATTCAATAAATTCAAAATGTCAGACTCATAACTCATCTCTCTCTCGCTCGCTCCCAAAATGGAGATATTGATTAATTGCGATTGTACCAAGAGAAAATTGTTATTTTCCGATCAGCCAAAGCATTAATTGACATGTTATTCAGTGATTAAACATTTGAATGACAAATGTCAAAGTAATGTCATGTTGGAAATCGTTAATCTTTTATTATTTAAAAACATGACGATGACGGCCAGTCAGCTGCCGGCCAATCCAAAATTTAATATATTTTTTACTGATTCGTACCTGGCTGAAATTGATTTGATTTAATAAAAATAAATTTAAATTTTACACTGTTCGGTATTTTAACCAATAATCAAAATTGGCAATGACACTATACCAAATCTTTAATTCTATGGCCAGTGGTTAGTTCAACGGTAGAGTGACCTCCTAACATACTAGTGGCTCACAATTCGATCCCAGCTACATACTATAATACCACTATAATAATAATAATATCTACCATTTTGTCATTTGGTTTTAATTCTTCTGAATGGTTACCACAAAAAAAAAACAAATTAAAGCAGAAAGATGTCTAAAATCGAAACAATTTGAGTTAGTTTGGATATCTAATTAGGACTTGTTCAGAGTGGTTCACAAATTACTTGAAACTGTTGGTGCCTTATATGCTATAAATTGATCACTCGTTCCACTAAATGCAAGTGAAATTATCAATGAAACCGGTAAAATTTGACTGATGCTTCTTTGAAAAGCGTAGTAATTGACTAAAAGAATTTAATTAAATAATTATAATATTAATCTATCCTAGATTTATTCAAAAAAGATTATAATAAATATTTATGAATGAAAATAAAGTAAATGAGAAGCAAAATTCTTTGTCCAAACACTACTCAATGGTATATGAGAACATATTTTATAAGACATGATGAGCCTGAGGACGAGTTTACTAAAGGACAAGTTTGATAAATGTCTTATAAAATATGTTCTTTATACTAATTTTCTATTTGGCGTCTTTTTAATATTAAAATTTTAATTAAAATGTCATATCATAATATACACCAATTTGATTTAGGGATTTTATGTATGTATTGGTGGTAACATTAATATTGCCATTTATTTAACTGTCACTGTAAAAGTATATAATTACTGAACTATTCTTGGTGATAAGTCAAGATATTATATTATATATAACTTATATGTTTTGCAACTAATGCTGTATTCTGTATTAAATAATTATTAATTTAGTTGGCCATACTCGTCTTGATTTATAAGAAGCACGCAGAAAACAAAAACTACCTATCTATAAGAGCAAACTTTGTAGCTTTTAGTTAAAAGATGTCCTACTTAGAAAACAAATTTTTCTGTTTTTCGCTCAACCTTATTATTTTGGTATTTTCAATTTAAAACAAAATCAATTACCGTTCCTAGAATTGGTTTAATAAAATCGAGAGTGAAGTAAGAGTGACAGAATAATTTCGGATGAAAAATTCGTTTAATTTTAATATCGCCTGGTGCAGGAATTAATATAAGTCCATCATTCTTCTATAACAATGGCGGAAGAAGGAAGAAAGTCGAAGGAGAAGGACTGTTTGTCACGAGCTTCGGAAACAGACGAACATCAAGAAGGGAGGAACAGCAGGCGACGTTCAGGATGTCAGCGAAGTTAGCTCCGAGTTAGAAACGCTAAATCGAAAAAAAAGAGAATGAGAGTAAGACCAATTTAAATGAGCACATATCATTGCCTTAGTCTAAGAGAAACGTTTATAAAATATTTAAAATACTTATGTTATTATTAGCTACAGCTACAGCCGTCCATCTTCTGATAAACCCTTTTGTGTCAGATAACTCCTGTATATAGCATGATAATAAGGAAACTTAACTTTTTTCAAAACCGGTTATGAAATTCAAATAGAAAAGTGTTTAAATTTAAAGTACCATTTTCTAACTTAGTGTTACATAATAATAATACATTTGTTATGCTATTGTTTTTAGTGATTTAATGATAGATATGTCTCACAAATGACTTCTTCAAAATACTCAACTTGCTTCGTGACCAATAAAACTTCTTGCGTTAAGATATTTGGCCAATAAAACTTCATGTACTATATCTTATTCAAACATAGGTTAAAGTCCGTTGCTAGTTAACATAGGTACCTACTTTAATTTCAAATTTACGAGTACTTAAAAACCTAATTAATGACATAGTCGTAGTATTCTTCACGAGCAATTAACAATTATTTCTCTACTCACTTGAATAATCCTAATTTTAAACATTTTCTGTTTTATAACTAAATTATATGCAAAAAAGAATGACATTTTATAATTCTGCTGATACTGGTAGGTACTTATACCAATTGCTATTTTTTTCTTTGTATAAAATAATAAACTGGAGTTGGGTTAAAATGTAGATTTTTCTGTTAATCTGCAATTTTTTTCAGGAAATATTTTTTAAATAAATGTTCGTACATTATATTACTAATTTTCAGACTAAATCTAAGAATTCTATGAAAAATACGTATAAGAATATAAAGTAAAATAGCCCGTTCAAATAATTTCTGAAACAAAATAATAGCTAAATGTATACAATTTTATTTAGTCTTTAACATATTAATATAATGTGAATCTATGTAATCTGTAGGTGTACCTATCTATACAATTTAATTGAAGAGTCCCAAATTTTCAAAGCTTTAATATTAATTTGCGCATACACCTACCTACTAAAATTTGTTCATCCACCGAAATTGAATATAAATATTTAATTCCGTTCTTAACACGTGCGCCCTAAACGTAACAAAATTTTAATCTCGCAGACAGATATTACAAGATAAATTTCCATGGGTGGTGATGTTATTTCACACGTAATATTCATTGTTAAGATTATAAATAAATGAGAAAGGATTAAATGAAAATTGGATCGCAGTGAGCGAGGGTTAAACAACGCAATGCGGTAAACAGTTGCTAATCAGCGCGCAGTGCGCATGCGTAGAGAGATTATTAGTTTCAAGACGCAAAGCCTCATGTGGATTTTTAAGATTAGGGAGGAATTTTTCTTTGTCTTGGCAGAGGTTTATTTGTTCTCAAAATCTGCGAACCTTGGTGGTAAATGATGTACCTACTTACAAAAGCCCAAATCTTAAGAGGCCCATCTACCTCCTAAAATCCAGCATAAAATGTACTAATGTAGCGATGATAAAATTTTATTTCAACAAGGATCAAAAAATTCCAATTTATGCAAATTTTATTTAACAGTTATATCTCCTGATAGAAATTAATTTTTAAAATATAAAAGGCAAATCTGTAGATCCATTCTTTCTCTGTTAAATGTTTATAGAAATATTATACTCGCAACGAAAACACTTTAACAGTATTTTTCAACTTCAAAATGACATTGCATAGCTAGAATGCGGCAAAGTACGAGTTTCGGGCTGGTTTTAGGTAGCCGTAGTAGGGAGGAAAAAAGTGGAATAGAAAAAAAGTAAAATCGAGAGTATGGAATTGGAAAAAACGTAGCCAGACCGCCTAATTTAGCAAATTAAGCTTCAATAATAAGCATGGACATTGAGATATTTTCATTATTTATAGCATGATATATTTTGTTTTCTGATACACTTGTACTAAAAACTTCTATTTGATCAATTTAAAGAACAAAATAAAGATCAAAAAAGGCAAAAAATATCTTAACGTTTGTTATCTCATTTTCCACATTTTCCAATTTACAACTCTGAGATTGCAGTTTTTAAAAGTAAGCCCGTAATCGAACTGTGGTTTGAAAATGCATTGTGTTTCTCGAATCTTATTTGATTTCTAACTAAAACCGGCAATAGGTAGGTTGGTACCCGATTGGTAACACTTAAGAAATTTTTAGATTTTAAAAACTTTTTTAAAAATACTAAATTTATAAATACTTACTTAAATAGTTTTCTGGTTTGAAGTTCTGTAATTTATTTATTTCAACGTTTTCAATATTTCTTAACTATATCAAATAAATTTATTGGAATTTGGTATTTATTACCATTTTTATTAAAACTAAAATTCTCTTAAAATTCATTATTAAAAAAAAATAGTGCAGCGAGTTTCATTCCTGTGAGCAATAGCCATTATTGCAATTTTTATAGCAGACATAAATTTAGCGTATTATAAATGAAACAAGCAACAAATTGCATTTAATTCCCGCAATTTGACGTTTAAAATACAACGATTTTCTTCTAACGATACAGAATTCTCTCTGAATTCCTGTCTTGCACTGACGTTTGATTAGACATAAGAATTGCGTCGTCTAGTTTTTGTCCATAGTAACGCAGTAACTGTATGAGAAAAACATCTGACAATAACAGTTCAGAAGTGCAGTAACCAGCTGTTAGATCCAGCACAGTAAGTGATGCATTCACCAAGTTCTTAATTGCGCTCCAGTGGCTGTAGTTATCATTATCATACCTAGAAGGTTATAGATCTCTTAAACTCTAGAGACTAGTGCTACTGGTTTTCTGATCGTAAACATTCACTCTTGATCTGGACGTAGACAAAGAATTTAATGATGAACGAAGCTTAGAACTAGAGCTACTTTAAATAATAACCCTCCGCCCGTGAACTGTTAGTGGACACGGTATTTTCAATCAAAATATAATTAAATTAAATATGTTTTGGAGTGAATTAAAATATTAGCAGTTGTTTCTTTAGAGCTTTCTCAAAATTTACGGTATTTGCATTTGAAAATCGCATGACACAAATAAATACCAATGAAAGAATTGATTTCAATAGTAGTTACCATTATACTCGTGATATACTAAAATTCAGAAATGTTTTACTAGATATACCTACCTCATTTTACGAAAGAAAAAAGTGTTGGCCGTTGGCTAAGATAGGGCAATAGTTAGTGTTTCAACCTAAAATTTTAATTATTATGACAGTGACAGTTGACTAGTTTACAGTTTGATCTATAGGTATGAAGTGGTCATAATAAGCTGGCCATCAGATAATTAAATAAAATATTTGACAGTTTTGGCAGAATATGGCGAGACCAATTAGGAGAGAGCTCTCATATGGTAACACTATAAATTTCTAGTCACTATAGGGTAAATGGTCATATGCAATCACAATGTATAATGCCAATATTCAATTTTAAAAAGAACTGGACATATAGAAGCAATGTATTAATTATTCATGCCCAGAAATTTGGTTATTATGCACTCTAACAACGTAATATCGATTTCGCGTGTACCACTCGAGCCGATTAATACGTTATTGAGTGCACAAACAAATTCCCGGAAAGAATAATGAACGCACATGTAAGATTGCAATTGCGAGAAATATGTTTTTGTAAACTAATTTCATTCGATACCTGAAGCGTCGTATTCCAAATAAAATGAAAAATGAATAGGTACTTGCAGGACAAAAAAATATCCAAATAAATAATTCATTACGATGTAGGTAGGTACATACTGAAAATTTCTTTCATTTTTAATTTTCAATTTATGCACAACAAATAAATTATTATAATAACTATACAGACACACCGAATATTATTGTTATTATTGTTAATATTTTGTTTAATATAATAAAAATAAGATCAAAAAATGATAAAAAATCTAATTTATATACTAATTGGAATTATGTAATGTGTAACACAAAACACAACCTTGATATACGGAAATGATCCAGACAACTTGTTGCCCCAGATAAAACTATAAATGTCGTCCAGATCAACTACATTATTTAAATTTAATTACTATATTTATAATCAAGAATATCAACAAAGTAATTAATTTCATATGTTGTCTAATTTAGGTAATTCATTTAGCATTTAATAGTGTTTTATATTTTATTAATTGCAAATTAGCATAGAAATTAATTAAAACTAAAACTAAGTGTATTTTAAAATCAAGTTTAATTTGCATCAAACCCAACCTTAAATATAAAATAACAATATTGGTAACTTACCAGCTGAGCTGACGATGGAAGGTTGACAAATTGGCACTGACACTTTTTTTAATTTCACTATAGTTTCAAAGTCTTTATGTATTTAATGAATTGATTGAGTAGAAATACTACCAATGAATAAAAGAAAACAATATACAATACAAACAGAAGTTCTGAACCAAACTTTAATAACTATTACGGTAGGTATACGATGCAACAAAAAGCTCACTTTATTAAATTGAATAAAAAAACTTAGATTTAGAATTTTTTTGAAAGATAGTAGGTATACAAAAGAATTTGAACATTTTAACGAGACTGTACTAGACGATTTTGCAATAATTTTCAAAGAATTTTTATTAACACATTACAAATATTTTATAAAATGTGTATCTCTTGACATAAAAATTGTAATGACTATAAAAATTGACTCACGTTTTTATCATTTTCGGCTTATTTCCAAACATAACGAAACGAATTAAATTCAACACATTCCTTATTATTGAAGAGTGACCATGAAAATTTGTAGGTAGGTACACATTTATTTATTAGAATTTACACTTATCTTTATTACTATACTTTTACAGAAAGCTATATAATTCTTCATTGTATTTATTTTAAGCACTAATAACAATATATAAATAAAATATAAATACCGGAATACGGACAACAATCGCGTACATCAAACAAAAACTCGAATCATGGCCGAACTACGTCATCTCATCAGCTGAAAATTGTTGCTATTCCAGACCTGCAACTTGGTATAAACAAAATCCCTACATCCAGTCCTGTAGTAACTAAACAATAACCATCTCATATCCATAGATTACAATCAACACTCAACAGTGTAATATATGTGTTAGTGTACAAGTTAACCTATAAACATATCTCCAACTAATATTAGGAAATTGGTAAATATGGCGTGAGAATCTAATAATAAATAGCGTTTGACAAGTGAAAATACGTCCTCTCGTTATTTGCTCAGTGTGTGTGGCATAAAATATCTCAACCGAGAATGAAAACTGCAACAGCGACTATGTAAGGCCGGTAAGTTTAAGTTTATGTAAAGTTTTGTAATTAGGCTGCGCTTTGGACTGGAGTAATGGGCAATTCATTATTGAAAATATTAGCCTGAGATTCTTTGGGAGATGGGAGATAATTACGAAGAATAGTTTGTGTTGTTTAATTTAAAGTTTAACTTTTATAACCGTTGTTTGTGCTGTGCTTTCACTGCGAAATATGGGTAGCATGGAGGTATGGAATACAGAAGGCAGTATGGGAGTGCATAAAATACTCTTGCAAATTTGTTCATCATAATAAACCAAGAGGTAAACCACTTTCTTATTAACTGTAAAAAGAATTATTTAGTGGTTTTACTAATATTCAAGGACATGATTTTTAAGGTTTTACAAAAATATTACATTCAACTGTTTCTTTCTAATTTTAGCTTCAGATATTATCGGATTTAATAATCAATATTTTAATAATACCATAATGCAATGATTTTGAAAGGATTTAATGAAAGTAAAGTGGTATTCCTTTTGATTTATGCACTTAACAATATAATTTCATATTGATTATTGTTGTTAATAACAAAAATAATAGTATATTAGTAATGAGCACAGAATTTAGGTTATAATTCAAGAGGATGAAAGTAAAAGTAAATAAATTGAGAAATACTTTTTGCTGTGACGTCATTATATTGTATTTGACATTATGGCAGTTTTTTACGTCACATCACATATTATTCAATTTTCATTAATTATTTTTGGGCTTGTTGATACAAAAATTGTGAAAATTAAAAATACGGGTCCCAAGTATTTATTTCTTCTTCAAAAATATTTAATAAAAAAATAATGCAAGTAGCCCGTTTTGAAGCTAAAGGTCCTAGTAGTCTAGGAGGGGTCAATTTAACTAGGTATTGATGTTTATAAAATATAACTTTGCTGAGTGGTTCGGAACCCATTATAAGTTTTACATCTCTTGTAGGCTGGTGGCTAGTGACTTCTTTAAAAATATTTAATAATAAAAAAATGCAAGTAGCCCGTTTCGAAGCTAAAGGTCTAGTAGTCTAGGGATCGACTCAATTTAACTGGTATTGATGTTTATAAAATATAACTTTGCTGAGTGGTTCGAAACCCATTATAAGTTCTACATCTCTTGTAGGCTAGTGGCTAGTGACTTGACCAATCTCACTACTTGCCGCAAGTAATATTGGTCAATAAAACCGGTAGAATTCCGACTAGATGCTGCATCAAATACAGTCACTGAAGAACTATTTATTATTTAGATGATTATTATTTACTTTATTATTAACGCGGCTTAAAAATTAAATTATTTCCTAAAAAGAATTTTTTTTTAAATTTTTTAATGATTTATTACTACTTATAAAACTGTCATTAAATTAATTACCTCTCTTAATGCTTCCAACTTTTATTTATACTCTCTACCCAACTAGTTCATTTAACAAATTACTCGTAATAAAGGTACGCATAAATTTAAACTCACTAAGGAATAACTCATAAAACTAAAATAACTAAAAAAACAAAACTAAGCGGCGTCCCAAAATACCAGAGTGACATTTACAACAATATATGAATATTTATCATGAAATCGAAGCACGTTTAATAAAATGTGTGGCATTTACGAACGGGAATAATAGGTTACGAAAACATTTATTAAACCGAACTCGTTAGAAAGAGCAGTAAAACTGTCAATTAAAAACCAACGCTATGATTACTCTACATATCAGCATGACCACATGAGGCAGTAGTTTTGACCTTCGGGCAATCCTAACCGAACAGAAAAATATTAAAACTGAAAACATCATAAAACTGAGTGATATTTCACAGCTTTTCTAAAAAAACACACACACATTCTATATACAGGGTGTCCTATGAAACTGTTTACGCATGGGGATCTCGAGAACCATAAGAGATACGAAATTGGTTAAGTTAGACAAAAGTTGCCCCTTTAGGGAGCCAATATAGAAATGTTTTAGTTTTTAGTTTTCCCACAAAAATGTATAGGTGACTAGATATACGCAAAAATGTAAATTTTGCCAATTTCGTTTCTCACCTATAACTTTTTTGTTTGAATTAGTACAAGTTTCTAATTTGCACGGGCTATAGGCAGTTTTTAACGAGGAATTCACAGCAGTATTAATTTTTTTTTATCTTCTACATAGATTTCGAGAAATTCAAAACAAATTCAAATTTTCATATGGAGCCCATAGTTGACTATGACCCATCTTAATAGAATTATTTTTCTCTTTTCAACGATATAAAACTCAAGTGCATTGAATTTAAAATATAGGCAAAAAAACCCACTGGGCTGGGCAAATCATGAAAAAACCCGGGTTTTTCACAACCCTGTTCATAGGACACCTGTATATCGAACGTGCCTTTTACCCAACCTGAGTGTGGCAGGCATAAATCAAGTCGGAATAGATATATTATTATACCGTGTGTGCGGTTATCAGCCGTCAACCTCCAAGTACTTACTACTTACTCATGATTGTTATGGGGAGTACACTTCAGGGCAGATTCTTGTGCAATTAAACTGGAATTTGTATCTGACTGGATTCGAACCTGAGTTGTCAGTACCTCAATGCATAGATCGCTAATATTTATATTTCTGTATTATACTCGTAGTATATAAAAGACATTATCGCGAGTGAATACCTATACCACCGATACTGTAATAATTCGAGTGACAATTGTCACAACGGCCAGTGGTTAGCTCAGCGGTAGAGTTCGCCTAGCATGCTAGCGGTCCCCAGTTCGATTCCCAGCGTAACCGACAATAATACCACTGGACTCGAGTAGTTGGATTCCACTATAATAACATCTACCATTCTGTAATTGGGAGTTAATCCTGTAGAATGGTTACCATCAAAATGAAAAATAAATAAACTTACTTTATCTATTTTAACTTAACTCGTCAGATAAGTTGAATATAAAAATGTTAAAAATATATACATATCAATTACTCATCCACAGATTATTATGTTTCGCCGCAATAGTACAAGAAATTTTATTGGCTGTAACTAAAATAAAAGAAGTTTAATTGGTATTAAAGCTAGCGGAGTAATTTTTAAATAATTGCTTTTTCTTATGAATATTTTATTACTAAACTAAGAACAGATATTATGATGCATGTATTATTTAAAAGCCGTAGATAATATTAATAATTATGGTGTATTTGTTTGGTTCAGTGAGTGCAATTTGAATATAATTATTCCGGAACTTAAAACTAATTTCTCTCATTTAGTAAAGGCATAAAAATTTGCGCCAATAATTTCCGTTAATTATTTGCTGCAAATAAATAAAAACATGTAGGTATTTAAAATACCGAAGGCGGTTTTAGATCATTAAAATATATAAAATTAATTACCGATTCACGTTAGCACACCGCGAACAAATTGCTAATTATTTTTTATTTAAGACCACTAATCCTTGTCAGATTTCGAGTTTTAAAAGTAAAGAATACAGGACAGTAAAAATGGAGGAATATATTTTATCTGGAAGACGTAATAGATCGATAAATTTAACTGATTGAAATATTGAAAAATACAACAAACCATTACAATATAAATAAAATATTGGTTATTTTTTATTAATTATTACCAAAATGCGTCATTTCATCAAGAAGTAAAGAGTTTCAGCGATAAAATTATGTAACCAATGAATCACAATGTGTGAGACTGTCACACTCAAGTGGTATAAAAGCGTGATATATAAACACTGTTTTACTTTGTTATTTATAGAAACAATCAGGCAAAAATATAATTCGAGCCATAAGTTTTAATTGAAGTTTATAGGGACTCATTTAGCTTGGCTGTGGATTTTAATTGGTCTTTTTTTTACAGATGACATGATGTGAATAATCAAGATTAAATAGATTTTTTTTCGTATTTTATAAATTACCTACGTACTTATTAATTTTTATTGATAACACTTATATACATCATCTCATATTAAATTAAATATCATATCATAATATACAAGAATTAAATGAAAATTACCAACATTACCGGTAATTTTCCGATAAATTACCGGTAAGTAGTTTTGTTTCAAAATTACCAGTAATTATAAATCACTAATTAAACCTGCACCGAATCTCAACCTAACTTTTAAAAAATTGAGTCCAAACCCGAACCGAAGCCCTGTTAACTACGAAAAAACTGTTTTTTTTTATTTTACCGATTAATTATTATATTACTTATGAACAAAGGAAATTGCAAACATGACTCCAAAAATAATCCCAATGTTGTTGGTAAGAATCAAGATTTGCAAGGCAATCAAAACAAAGCAATCCGGTTGTAAACACATTTAAAACACAAGTAACACTAACATATAACCACGGAATTTACGATGGCTGCAACTAATCTGCAGTAAAATCTGCATGCATACCATAAAGTGCAATTTTCTGTATCCGGTGTTGTAGACCGCGTTCATGATGTGTTCTGCTTGTGACATATATTTCCACCAACTGCCTTTGCAATCAGAGCAGCTCGCGCTTTTCGCTTTCCGCCGACTTCGAACGAGCGCCGCAGTTTGTTGTCTCTGCCAGGAAAGATAAATGCAATTAGTTATGTTGCTGTACATATTTGTATGAATAACTTACGGGATAAATATTTATGTGGGAAGATTAATCTTGCTGGTTGCAACGAATCGATCGAAAGGAATGGAATGATTTGTTGGTGCATTTGATGAAATCTTTAGTTTCATGTTTACGTTTACGATACACGAGTGCATAATCATATTGGGTAAAAACATGCACTTTTACTGTTAAACAACTTTTTTATGAGAGCATAATGTTTGTGCCTGTTTTAAAAATGAAAGTTAATGTTTCTTATAAGATATCAAATTATTACTTACACATATTAAGATTATGAGAATTAGATTTACGGTGGGATTCTCTCCAAATCTATAAGTTTTACAAATTTTCTTAAATATTGAACAAAATTACATCAATGTTTTTTGACAAATATAAAAATGTTCATATGATTATAAATTTTATTGTGGTTTTGTTTTATATTTACAAATTTATAGATCTAATGCAACTACAGATTTTCACAGAATCCTACAAAAAATTGTAAATTAAATAACTTAACGACAAATTCTGACGGGAATATATTTTGTATTAAGAATTTTTAAAATCTTGGATTATATAAGGCATGTGCAGCTTACGTCACACTCTAAACAAAAATAGAATAATAGTTTGATAGGCAAGTATGACAGGAAGGTGCAATTTAATTTTTGAGTTGATTTTTAAATTTTTGGCCTTAATTCTATGACAATATTAAATAAAACTGTATTATAACACAATTAACAGCATAAATCGTAGGTCAGTTTTTTGTATTTTGCATTTTTCTGTCATGCTCGCCTATCAAACAGCTGATGTTGTGACGTAGGTGCACATGCCTTATTGATTATAAGTCATTTGAAATTATATGCGCCTACCACCGAAATTCGCACTTCCGACATTCACTGCAATCTTCGAAAATGTCTTCTTATAAACAGTAGCACTGCCGTGTGGGAATGTTAATCGATGACGCAGTATGAGCGTATCGTAATAATTAAAACATGTTTTCTATCTGTTGCTATGATGCCGTACTAAACAATTGTACAAATTGCTTAGCAACTGGTGACTGTTGTGACACGTGTGCAACTTTTATAAAATTTATTGTATATTCGTAACTTAAATAAATTTGATTATAGTTTTATTCGTTACAAAATAGTTATTTACGAACCAAATGCGGGAAGATTTTCATCCCACATGAGCGGTTTTTTTGAAACACGAGCGGAGCGAGGGTTTCATTTACGCGAATGTTGGGATGGGTCTTCCCGCAAGAGGTTTGTACAATGTTTTTTGTAACGAATAAAACTATAATCTAATACATTCAAGTTGTAGTTGTAGTCTTGTCATTAAATTTGAGGTTACGATGCTTTTTGTACTCACTACTACCGACAGATGGCGCGCTGCACACAAGTTTTATTTTTAAATATTGGCGGTTTTCGGTGATCTTCACTAATTATAATTCCCGGAAGTAACACTTTGTAAACTAAATTTTATTATTTTTAAGATGATTTTACTCTGAAATGTCTAGAAAAGCCAGTGTTATTTGCATTTTTCCTGATTGACTGCACTGGGAAATTGAAATTTCCGATTGTCAATTGCGTGTTTAATATGTCATTTCCTAGGTGATGAGTACAAAAAAACATTGTACAAACCTCTTGCAGGAAGACACAATTCCAGCATTCGTGTATATGAAACCCTTGCTTCGCTCATGTGGGATAAAAATCTTTTCGCATTTAGTTCGTAAATAACTAGTACAGCATTTTCCGAGTATTTTCTTTCCGGGGTTTCTAATTTAATTATTACATTTAGGCTTATAAAATAATAAAAAAGTTTTACGATTTTGCTCCCGTTTACAATTTAATAATTTTGAATTTATATCAGAATGAAGAAACGCACTTTGAATAGCGTTTTTTCGTGTGTATTAAGCATATTTAATGAACAATCGGTGTCCTAGTTGACAACAAAAATATTATTTTCCCAGGTAACTCCCATTACCGAAGCAAACTCAAAATAATTATTCTCATTTACCACATATCGTGCCCGGCTTTCAGTCCTGCCTAATTGATTCCAACTTTACGTTTGACGCGCTGGACAACATGAAATTACCATACGTCAAGGTGGTACAAATCATTCTTCAATGTCACTAAAAGTGGATTAGTAAATTATTTAAAATTATTCATTCCACATCGCGTAGGGTAACGAATACAGGAACTATTACTAACGTACACGACACCCTTGTATTAGAAAATGTTACGTTGAGGCAGAGAGTAGAGGTTGTACAGGACGTTTAATCATCTGGTAATACATGGCTGGAGTAGAGACCTATTGGAATATGAGAGCGAAAAATTGTTTTACAGGTTCACTAAAGAGAAGAGTGTACATAATCATTATATTTCGATGATCACTTAAACATATACCTAAGTTTCTTTTAAATCACGAATTTACGTACCTATTGGAAAATGAAGAAAAGCGTAACTCTTACAGTTTTCGAGATTAGATATACGTACAGGTGTTCCACAACTTAGGACAACAAATTAAAGGGTATATACTGTACGACGTGCTGATCATGAAACAAAAAGAATTTTTTTAAAATTCGCAAAGTTAAGGGTAGTTTACTTGACGTGTGTACATTTTAAGTATTGTGATGGTATATTTGATAATTTGACATTTGTAAGTATTAGATATTATGTAAACAATTATTTTCATTGTAGAAGATTTGAAAAAAATTATTTAAAATAACTACCGACCAGTGGAAAAAAAATGTTTGCTTGAAATACGATGCAATTTTTTTGCGAATTTAAAAAAAATTCTTTTTGTTTCATGATCTGCACGTCATATAATATATTAATTAATGTTTTATAGGGTTCTGATTAAGATACCAAGGTCAGCTGTACAACGGAAAAATGTAGCTTTTTTCACAAGCTTTCAGACCTGCTTTCCAGATTTTATAGCCGAAATAGTGAAAATAATGAAAAAAAACCAATTTTCTCGTTTTTTTCACATAAAAATTGATTTTTAATAGAGTTGTGATCAAGATACCGAGGTCATTTGTATAGGAAATTTAGCTCTGTTTATAAGCTTTCAAGCGTTATTGCCATATTTGAATTATATCCCGTTGTTTCCATTTTATAGTCAAAAACGTGAATAAAACCGTTTTTTACGTCTGCTGGCTACAAAAACAAAGTCTCATGGGGTATATGACCACGACTTTAGCACTTTTTTACACCTAAGGAAACGGAAAATTTCGGTGTCGTTTTAAAGACACAAAAAATGAAATTTTGTCGAGCGGTGTAATCGTAAACCTAACTAACTAAGCTATATTACTAAAATTTAAAGCTCTTCGCCCAAAACCAAGTGTGTAAACCCAGCTTTATTCTAAAACAGTCTTCCAATTACCCCCCATGCGTGTCGTGCTCGCGTGTAGAGAAATACTTAATGCAAGATGGATTACGTACACCTTAACTCAATATCGTCCCCTCGCATTGAAAATCGCCCAAGCGACAAAGACGATGCGATAGGCTGACACTTCGTCCCGACAGAGATAAAACACACAACCCCCCGCCGTGATTAAGTGCTACACGTTGTTCGAATTATTAACCGTTCCGCTAAATTCATCATAACTGGTTTGAAACGCAATCGCTTAACCGCAGATCGGCGGATCTAGCAGGCGCAGGAATGATGGATCTGGCGCAGGAGGTACAGAATTCGAGGAAGAACGAAATGAGAACATAAAAAGTGCATTATGAATCGGTTGACAGCCACATTAGCTTTGGAAGATTGTGGAAGTTTACTCTACGCAGTGTACTCAGGTGTACTCTGAGTAGAACTTCTTTAGTAAATTGCAAATTAGTGTAAATAACAATTTAAGAACATCGTTGGTCTGTGGATTACTTGTGGTTATTTTTTTTTAAACTTATTTTATCTACGACTGTTGTTAAAAGTGGACCTTTTAACGGTTGCTTAGCAAGTTAAAAGTGTCACTTTATGGCACAGTGTTAAAAGTTATTTTATTTATACTTTGAACACGTTGCTAACGATTTGTATCAATAAATCAACAAATATAATCTAACCTTCCGAAATGTTATTCATCAATTTTTTAATTTTACTCTACTTAGTGTACTCAGGTGTACTCTGAGTAGAACTTTCTCTAGTCAATTGCAAATTAGTGTAAATAACAATTTGCGGACACCGTTGTTAAGGTGTTCATTTGCATGACTAAATTACGATAGAAAAATTGTTCGTCTGTGGTTATTTTTTTGGGGAAACATTATCTATGACAGTTGTTAAAAGTGAGCCTATTAACGGTTGCTTAGCAAGTTAAAAGTGTCACTTTATGGCACAGTGTTAAAAGTTATTTTATTTATATTTTGAACACGTTGCTAACGATTTGTATCAATAAATCAAAAAATATAATCTAACCTTCCGAAATGTCATTCTCAATTTTTAAATTTTACAAATACACTACTAAGGTCGTAGATAAAATATATAATATTTATTCAAAGTGATTGTACCTACCCAACGATGTCCGGAATCCCTAGTGGTCCAATCGAATTCAAATATTCCTTAAAATCAGACTGTGGTCAAAACAGAGAGAAAATTTCATAAGGATAGGACCACGAAGTATCTTAGCACTGTAGATTCGTGGCATTTCTCTTTACCCTGTACGAGAGAGAAAGGTCACCACTGGGCCAGTGCATTACCATCGTTACCGTTGTTTCTCGTCATAGAATGCATGCTCTGTATTTTCTGGTAAACAGAAAGAACACATTTCATCCGCCCTAGTGTCAACTCCTGTCTTATATTATACTTCGTGAATCGGACAAACGATCTATACCAAGATTTTTAACATACCAATAACCTAAAATTTGTCTTTGGTTATGGCATAAAAAGACCTGCATGCAAAATTTGAAGAGGATCAGACAAAAATTGTTGGCAAGCAATAACAAAATTCACGATTATAATAATTTCCTACTAAATGCACATGTGTGACATTATAAGTGAAAATTGTACACATTATAGTAGGTAAGTTTTCAGAACTTGCCTACGGCAAATGACATTTTATTGTTTTGTTTATTGTTTGGTTGCTACAAAAAAGGTAAATAAGGTTTTATCACTTGCAAAAAATTACCTTCCTTTTCATCCGCGGTCAAAGCGATAAAATTGTGTTTTGTTTATGACTTACTTTATACAGGAGTGGAATTATCACACTAATTAATTTGAATCAAATTTGGAAAGAGTTCTGCAAACCTGGTTTGATATTTTTGTTTTTATATGTAAGAATCGAGTAAGAATAGAGTCTGTAGTCGTTTAATGGGATCGATCTATAACATCAAGTACTTGTCTAATAGATCGTGAAAGATATCCAATCGATCGAGAATAAATTACATGAATTTAGTTGTGTGTAGCTAAGCTCCAAGTCCGAACCTAATCTATCATAGCCAGCTATGAAAACATACGTGATTGTTAATTATAAATAACTCAGTAGGTAATATATGGAGAGGCTGCATTTGCATATTGGTACACTTTGAACGTCGATGGTTTTTTATCGGAGATTTTTTCCTCCCGTATAAAATCCGTATCAATTAACCGGAGCAGCGCAGACAACGTATGAGGAACGTGGGAGCTAGCTTTTGTTTTTCTCTCGGTGCCCGATAAAAATTAAACGGTAGCGCGATGTAATTTATGTGCCGCTCCCTGCGTATGTGATTTCAATATTGAATGCCTCATTATAACAATTCTTTTTAATTATATTCTTACCCCCGGCCAGAAACTCTTATTTATTTCGTTGCGTTTTGATGTATTTATGTTCGACAAGGCGTTGCTGAACTTAACAATTCTATTAGTTTTTAACTAGCAATACGCCTACGAACTTTCATATTTTATTCACAAACCGATATGTTGATCATTTATACTTGCTTTCTATTTTTTTTATCTACAAGTTGGATTCTTGATTTATTTGCTAACGGCCAACCGTCCAAAATTTTTAAATGGTTATGAAAATTCGTAATTTATTATTTTGTTTATGAAAAAAATAATATAATAATTGTACTACAATAAGTTTATTTTAATGTGAAATTTATCATATCTACGGTTAAAAATTTGATAGTAATGTATTAGCGATCTTTTTAAAATGAAACATATAATCAATTTAACTGAATTATTTTTAAACAACAGAAAATATTTGGAGAGCTGTTATAGTTCTAAGGGACGTTTTCAACTTGACCTTTTAATTGTTCTAATTGTACATTGTATTTTTAGGTAGCAGCAGTGTGACAATAATTAATAAATTCAAATTGTTTCTCTATATTTAGTTTTAAAAGAATGCTCTAAAACATTGCTGTCAAATTCCTAACTACGGATTAAATCCCATATTTCATGTTAAAATAAACTCACTGTACTCGTATAATATGTATTAGTATGACTAACAAAAAAAAATACGAATTCAAAGTGAAAATAAATTAATAATATAAAACTAAAAAGGTCATACAATTTGTTTTCCCCTAATAATATCTAAATAACCAAAATATATCATTGGCAAAAATCATAACTACCCCATTTGATGCAAGGAAACCCCCATTTTAGATGACAAAATTACTAGACTGCACTCAGTGTTTTTAACAATCGTTATTAATAATTGGCGATTATGATTAATCGTTAAATATTCATAATCGTTTAATTAACCAACACCCTTGAGCAGTCTTTTTCAAACCGTGTACCGAAGGATCTTATCAAGTGTGCCGCGAAATTTTCTGATCTAAAATTTACTGTTAGAAACGAAACTTTCTCAATTTTGGATAAATATGACCAAATAGACTTTTTGAAATTTAACCGTTTTCCAATTATTATTTTTGCGAATTGTGCTTTTCGATGTTGAGAGAAATAATACAGGAGGAAGAGTAGAAGGACCAAAAGAATAAAACAAAAACTTCATGTTCCCTTCTTAACGGTGAGATAAAGAATTAAACAAGTATAGGTATGTCAAATCATCCGTCACATATACATATTTCACATTGAAGTATAATGAAGAGAAAATCGTCAAAATTAGTACAGAGATTAGGTACTACAAATAAAGTGATTAAGTTATGATAAATGTACTTTTTTTAAAACTTGCAATCAGTGCACAAAAATAATGTGGAATTTTTTCTACACTCAATGTTTCAAAAGCCTGCCTTCACCATCAATTTTAATATCAGAAAACATGTGTATTCGCACTTACGAGAAAAAAGTATTGTACAGAAAGACCACATAAAATATTTACTACTTATTTACATTTAAATAAATCGTCTTTTCGTCTTATCGTCACCAAGAGTCGTGAAAAGTTTTATATTCAATAGAAAAGCGCTGGAAAAATATTTCCAGTATGTATCATTTTCAATCTGCAAACATCAATAAAAGTTCTCCTTGAGCTGAACTTATCCCTAATGCGATTAAAAATTAGATAAGTGCAAAATATCCTTGCAACTCTCAACTTCGCTGCAAGAATCGTTTACAAAGAATGAAGGACGTTCTCGCGATAAAATACAAAAGAATCATTTATTTTATCACATTCCCTTTTGTAGTTGTCAGTGGCTGACGCGATATTACCGTGTTGCTGGACTTACCCACGGTAAGCTAGAGTTACCGCACCGGTATCAGCGTTGACAAATGGTTAAAGTTTCGGAAAATAAAACACACTAAATGGCGACTAGCCGAACTGAAGCGCGGTTAACGATTAACCGTTAGAGGTCTCGCCTTCTTTATTTAGCGCACCCACTTCTATTTTTCAACGAGTCGAGACTAAATACTGCTAAATGCGTTACATACGCACCACTTGACTTTGATGTCTGTAACGCCGTGCTGGTATTTCATGTTTGGGTTTTATGTTTTTGTTTTTTCTTACTTAGTTGTAATGGTTTTGAAATGTGGAATGGAATAACAATCGAATGGTGAATGACACAGAAATGGGCTGGATATAACTTCAAAGAGATCCTTACACAGCCGTTGAAAACTAAATATTTGATGAATGCGGCAAAGAAACTTGTTAATAGAAGTATTAAGACGTAAAGCACATTTTTGGAAATTTTGCTTTTTCGTAATCGTAAACGGCGATTATCATAATCGATAATCGTAATCGTATCGTAATCGCATTCGTAAAAGTAATCACAAGAGTGCAAAATATACTTTACACGTTTATACAAATTATTATGTTACAATTTCGTGTTACAAAAGTTTAATTAAAACCAACACCACTCCAAAGGTTGAGTGGTATTTAAAAAAACTAATTTTGTAATGATAAACACATGAAAAAGTATTGTTTTGGCTCGATCGGTCATTTATAGCGTTTACTAGCTCTGTTTGAAAGGTAGTAGGTTTTGTTTATAAATTAGAAGGTGGTAAATAAAGTAATCTTAGAAGGCGGCACTAAACTACAACAGAAACCAAGGCAACAGCATCAAAATAATAATAAACCTACATAACAAAAACAAAACATTATTTTCAAATTTATTTTTATTGTATTAAACGGGCAAAAATTATTATATAAGCATACGGACGTTATGTCATGTGCATTTTTGTAATGATTTCGAATAATATTGGAAACCTCGACTACTTCTCGGTTTCCAAGCATTATCCTCAACCGGTAAACTGCACATACCACCCTTGATAGTTAATATACTATTTTGCACTATTGGTCATTTTTAGCGATTACTAGCTCTGTTTTGAAGGCAGTAGGTTTTGTTAACAAATTAAAAGGCGGTAGGTAATTTAGAAGGCGGTAAGAACTAAACAACAACAGAAACCATGGCAACAACATCAAAACCAACATAACCAAAAATACTTATTACATTATTTTTAATGTGTCGATCGTGCAAAAATATTATAAACATCACGGACGTTAAGTGCATTTTGTACCGGTTCGTATAATATTGGAAACTTCGACTTTGTCTCGGTTTCCAGACATTACCCTCAAGCTGTAAACTGCATTTACCGCCCTTAATATACTAGGTATTTTTATTTCTAATTTTCTACGAAAATAGCCAAATATACTGAATCAACTCTGAATTTCTGATAATATAGATGTTAATAAAATTTCATTGATTTTTGTACCACAGTAAAATTATTTTGGTATAAGTGTAACCTAACACAAGATCGCTTAAGCCAACACTGTATTAATTTTTTTAAAGTCATTTAGCAAACAAACTATATGTTTAATGAATTAAAATAATTAATGAAACAAATTATGTTATAGGTTTTTGTTATGTCTGTAATTTATATTAAATGAAATAAAATAGAAAATGAAGATATAATTCAACATTCGACAAAAAATAAATGGGTTCAAATAATATTTCGTTAAAAAATAAAACAAACATTAATTAATTAGTTGTAAAATAAAACAACGCCCTGACATTGTTTCTACTTAATCCCTGGCAAAATTTCCAGGATAATCAAATTAATTTTCCCAATAGGTTTTATTTACATATCCAACTAAAACGTCAACCAGTGTTTCCTCTATCAAAACATAATTAATTTCGGAGAAAAATAAGAAATACGAAACCGTTGTATTTTTTACTCGCGAGTTATCTAGATGTGTAGCAATTTTGTATTCCACGCAACTGTTTCTAATTAAATATACGGAGATATTTTTGACAGTTGAATAATTGTTGAGAAGTTTAAGACACGATATAACATCCTCGTGCAAACATTTATAAAAGATAATATAAATTGCACGCCATATTTCAGAACACTAATAAGAATAAGAAATAGAAAAAGTAGATAATCATTAATTTAAATTTTGTTCGTATTGGTAGTGTTGCTCGAATAATTCACTATTGAACAGTATCTACCTACGTTAATTGAAAAATTATCCATGTTTTTGGCAAATATTTATTTTCATGGAAAATAATACGACAGCAGTTATATTAATACGATTACATTATTTACCAAGAGTTTAATGATGGAAATAACTTATGAAAATTAAAGTTTACTATACCCGAGCCGTATGCGAATATCTTTTACAATTGAATAATTATTAATATATTTAATATTATACCTACTCTATATGTTTTATTTTTTATTGAGATTATTAAATGATTACCTAATTCATTTTATAAAGAAAATTTTAAATTAAAACCTCTATGACATAGACATTTAGTTTTAAGGTTTAGGTACATTTATGTTTAAGAAAGATTAAATTCATATTAATTAAATATGAGCATTCACACGTCCCACTTTCAAGCACTGTGAATGCTCGTATTTAGTTAAATGTATTCAAACTTTCTTAAACGTAAACATAATTATAAACCTTTAAATTAAGTGATTGTATGAATGAGACTTAAGGGGTGGTATTTTTAAAAGACAACTTCCAATTTTTTTTTAAGAGGCGCGTTCGGAAAAACTCCTGAACGTCAGTAGTCGTTTTCATAGTGAGGCGGATTCACGTGACGTCAAACCCTTCTTTTTGCAGTCAATCAAACAAATAATGTAGGTAAAGAAAACTGAGCGTAGAATGTACTGGCTAACTAGAGAATCTACAATTTCAACAGCGAAAATATAGCATCGTTGTCCCATCATATATCACTTAATTTATAGCACAGCAGACGAATGAAAAAAACAAAGGTTGAATTATGTAACTATGTTTTCAGAAATTTAAAATAGCTTTTTGTTCACCAGAAAAAAAAATCTTAGAAATCGAGAAAAATGGCTGATTTCAAAGAATTTTTTCCAAAATCATAAGTTAAAGAAGAAAATTGAAAACAGATAGACCTTCTACCATCTTTTGGTAACTTGTTTATATGTTGTAAATAATGGAAAATCCTCTAAATTCCAAATGATCATGAGACGCGCACACTATAAATTTAACTACCAGACGGGCACCTTAATGCGCTCGTTATTTAGCATTATTACTCGTGCGTAATAGCTATTATTCTCTCAAATAAATTATGACAGTAGTGTAGAACTTCAAGCCAAGTAATAAACTTAAAACAAATTGTGTTTTAGTTAGTCAATACACTTATTATAAAATCACGTACACAAAACTTGTATTTCTGAAGTTAGGTAAAGTGAAAAAGTTTATTACAATTTTTATTTATTAAGAAATAGTAACAAAGAAATTCTCAACGAGGTCAATAAATGTGCTGTCCATTTCTTCATCACAATATGAATAGATTAGTCTGTTCGCTCCTCGCATTATTGGCTATCGAACTTTCTGCTTGACTGCTTTGTTTTTATTTTTCATTGCTCTTCTGTGCTGTGCTGTGCGTTCTTACTAAACCATTATCGCTTTGATTCTTTCTCAATGTTGTGCGACAAATAGTCCATTCTAGTTCAGTGGCGTGCGAAATATTTCAAATATTACACGAGGAATAAAAATTTTGTGCGCGCGTACACAACACATCCAATAAAAGTCACCCGAACGAAAACATTTAAATGCGAAGGAAGGAGAAATTGCTAGTTTTTTTTACAACATATTTTAAATTTTTTATCATACCATTTTTATATAAAACTTGTGGAAATTCTTTTTGATGCAATTTATTTGCGCCTTAACTTTCCTCAAGAATATCAAATATAGTACTAAAATAAATCTAGTAGTAAAATTACAAATTAATATTAATATTAACATTATAACGATATCCAATCTAGGGATACAAATATGAACAAAGAATGTATAAAATACTTCATATACCTTAACAATCGTTATTATTCTTATTGTTTCATTTTATAATCGAAAAAAAAGATTTATAACTACTAGTTTCTAGTACTAAAAGTTAGTGATGAATTAATACTCGTATTACAATACTTACTAATTTCTAAGGGTATAAAGTACTACATTATGTACTTCGTTTAAACTAAGGTGGGAAGTTAAGAACCATTGGTGCATTAAGAAAATAATTTATATCAGTGCATCTTTTCAAAATAATGAAACAAAATTATCGATTAATTTGAAAAGTTTCATGTCGTTAGGTATTATTTTATTACAAATTAAATCAATATTACTGAAACTGTATTAATTCAGATTAATATACCTTAACCAAAAGATACAGATTATATCTCTCACATATTTATTTTATGTTGGACTGCATATTATTACCTTATTGTTTTATGACACTGTTTACTATATTGGACTAGTACGATGAAAGTGCAAAATAAATATTATAATTTAATGCATTTTATTAAATGAAATAAAAAAATTATTTTACGTTCTTTGAATTTTGCTACATTTCTTAGATTGCATATCTTGAAATTGCGCTGATTGCCAAGGACGAAGAACTAGAACATTTTTTCACAAATTTGACAATTTAAAAATTATTAAAATATTGTTAAACAACCCAACAACACCGCATACTATGAGATGCAAATTCTTCAAATATATTAACATTATAAAAGAAAATCTAATCTTGATAGTCGAACATAAAGCTTTGTATGCAACTCGTACACAATCTGACTTTATAGACTCGCCTTAATTATCAGTCTCGCCCGCTGCGCTCGCTGTGCCATTAACTTCGGCTCGTCCAAGAAATTCCTAAATTATGCACTTGTTACATAGACTATAATAGAAAAAAGTTCTTAGATTTAAAATGTAAATATCACCTTATCAACACTTGTATAATGTCACCTTATTGGAGTGACATTGTGACTTATGCCCTTTACCTTAATCGTAATTTTAGGCCACTGTTTAGCATGTTGACCCTTTACCAGCACTGAATAAAAAATCACCTTTAACATTTCTATTTTTTTGTTAGTTTAAAACGAAGCATAACAGTTGACTAACAAAACAGGGTTGTCAATTCTCTCGTACAAATCGAACACATTTTATTCCGGCGCCACTGCTTGGCGTTGATGAACTATCCACTCCATTGCCCAGCAACAAAATGATTTAAACGACTTTTTTAAAGCGTCTGTGTATCGGTGCGTGCAGTCGTCCTCGTCACTGTTGGCTGCCTAGTGCCCACTGTCCACTGGTCATCCAACAACACTAACACTAACTAAACAACAGTAGCCCCTCGATTCTCGATTCCAAATTGAAATTCTTGCTATTCAACTAAAATCCAAACGGTAGCTAACGCCCGCAGTGTAGCCCGAAGCTGATGTAGTTCTTGATAGCGACAATTTGGACAAGGGATTTTGTCCGGGGGAGGTTGACCAGCGGAATTTTTTGAGATGATATTTGAGGGAAGTTCTATTCATATTTAAGCCACACAGTTATTTATTAAACTGTCAAAGTTTTGATTCTGATATGTACCTACTGTATTTTTTAAAAATTGGATAGTGTAATGTATTGTATTGTATTGTATTAGAATTTCGGAATTTGAACCTCACGGGTTTGTATCCCTAGGGTGACTTGATGGCACACACATAGTATTAATTTTTTACTTATACTTTGCCACGGCGTTTTTACTTTACTACCATGTGTGTTGCCAGTCAACCCGGCGCAAGCCCTTGTTACAACCTTTAGCCGGTGCCCGATAGCTAGAGGTTGCCAAGTTAATTAGATCCCAACTTGGAATGGTAACGGGAGTAGGTACCGATCCAAATCAGGCCGTGAAAATTTCCTGACCTGACCGGGATTCGAACCCACGACCTCTGTAACCAGAGCCTAGCATTCTACCACTATGGGATAGTGTAATGTATGACTACGTTTATGGGTTTAAAATTTATAATCTGCCACAGACTCATATCGTATAAGATGATATTGACGAAAACAATGGGTAAAAAAAAAACTTTATCTAAAATTTAGACCATAAGAACAATCCTGAATTTTGATGGATATTACTGAAATTTTCTTTCTTTCAGTAGCTGCGCGGGTTTTCTACATGTGATGACGTACAATCCCGGAGTTCCATGGTTCAAGTCTCTCGGCCGGCAGTGTGTGATTGTCGTTAGTGATCGCACTTATATGCTTCAAATTGACCACTGAGTCGTCTTAAGGAGGTTGGGGACGCCTGCAGTGGCGTACCCAGACATTAGCCTTAGAGGGAGAATATGAAAATAAAAATATTTTTGATAATGTAAAACAAAATTCGCTCAAAACCTCAACGCACGTTAGCTGATGTCATTGCATTTATTCAGTTGCTGTGATATTTATTTTTACAATAATTACTAATTCCCTAATCAAAAATGCTTGACATGCTTACATTTTTTTTAAAACTTGCAAATGGTTTAGAAAAAGTACACAAAATCTTCAAGAACTTATTTTTAAAGGTTTATAGGAAATATTAATACAAGTTCTATGAAATTTTCATCATTTTATCATATAGTTTAAACAAAAATTTAGTGAATTGCCATAAGAGTCCATTTAAAACGAGCGTAATTTCAACATTTAATTACTCAAAAACCGGATAGACCCAAATTTTTTTAAAAAAATTTTAGAATCTCAATAGTGAAATGAAGGCACTGTATAAATTTCAGCCTCTCATCATCCTGATTAAAAAAAGAATTTCACTGTTGCCGCTTTGGCTTTCAATGGTCGTCGTACGTCTTGAGATTCTGACTGTACCAAGACGAATCGGTAAAGTACTTGGATTGCAATAACATCTATCATTCTATAATTATTGGGAATAAATCTTGTTTAATACTAGTTACCAGCAACATAAAATTAATTAATAAGGCTGGTAAATTACCACCATCTATTTTTAAAGAAAATATGACGAACTTTAGTGGTCATTTAAACCCAATTATTGTTATTGTTAAATTAAAATAATTTATTATGTAAATAGGAAAAGCTTTTTCTCAATAAATTCAAATTGAAATTTGCAACTTCTTTATACACTATTTCAAGGTAGCGAAGCGGTTTCTGCCAAAAAAAATGCTGATAATCTATGTACGGTAGATTAATATTGTTTACCAATTTAAAATCCTAATAACGGTCATCTCTTATTTCGTGTACTGTACTGATGACTCACAGTACGTGAGGCTACCACACCTAAATTGGGTAAAAGGCGTGATAGATGTACAAAAAAATCTTAAAAACACATGAGTAGTGTAACGATTCTAGTCATTTTTCTGTGATACATGGTTTTAAGTAACATGTGTAAATTTTCTAGTAATTATTGTGACCTTGATGTCAGTTCTTCCATGTTTGTGTGCTGTGTATGTCACGTTTTCATTGATTTTAAATTATTTATTATTAATTTATATTTTAATGTTAATTTTAATATGTTATACTATACAAAAAATGTTTTGACTTTCACGTAAGTTTTCTATTGTGATTTCACGTAATTTTTTCAGCTTTTTATAAATTTTTCTGTATTTTTTATTGTAGCTCCTGATGATGACCCAGGTGGGGTGTGAAACCGGTTGAGGTTTAAATAATACTAATAAAGTTGACTGAATTCCAGTAATTGTTTTTTTTTTTATTAAATTAAAGGCCACAGTCAAGAAAATTAAATTTTTTTAAAAACACAGTTTAGAAATTACTTTGGACGTTTGGAGTAGATAGATCCCTTAAAACAATTTCCGAAACCTGGGTACAAAAATCGTCATATCCCTTGTTCAAACCTCTCCCAACTGAGAATCGCTATTTGCATTTCATGAAAGTAGTTCCATGTTCCATGAATGCAGAGAGAAAAGTAAAACTTTTACCTCTCTCCGGTACGAATTCCGAGTGACAAAACCTTTCAATTGTGTATCGTTATTGGCACGTTATTTGTGCTTCATCGGCTTCCGCTGCAATTTAACTTCGCAGGTTGAAAAGTTCGCATTCCTCGGATGAAATCATTGGCAGGGATCGCACAGTGGATGGCGCAGAGTTCTTGCACTCACTGTGATTGTGATTGTGTTTTTGTTGCTACAATTGCTGCCATTTTGCTAACTACGTTTCAGGAAATTGTTCACAACCCCAAAAACTAATTGCTTGATTTTGCGGGGATGTTTTCACGTCAGTTGGGGGGTGTGGTGAAGGATTTTTTTGGGGATGTGTCGTTTGTGGACTTGTAGTACAGATGTAATAGGTTATTAACATGGTGCATACATTATGAATGAGTGAATCTAAATTGTCAGCATTTATCATCATATACATTATTTTCAAGATATTTTACTCATTATAGTATATTATCTTCGAGAATTTCACGATGGCAATTACTCTTCTGTGTGAATTACTGCACGATCCGAAGGTAAGTAGTGAGTGTTATAGTGTGTTATAAAAATGAGTAACTGTCATATCAAACTCGAGTAGAGTCCTACTTGACAAAATAAAATCCCCAGAACGTTTTAAGAATGTGAACATCTCGCTTGTATCTTGCTATATTTTTCACTATTAAGACAAGAGACCCGTCTACCTCCCAAAATCCAGCATAAAATGTGCACCGAGAGAAATGTATATTTATGGTAAATATAAATATAATTAGCCTAAATATATTTTATGCTTAAAAAAGTGACACAAACATAAGATATTAGAAATAATTATCTAAGGATATTAAAAAGCTAAAAATATTATATAATAAGAGCAAATATATAGTATAATAATTTTAAATATATTTAGATTTTAAAATGTAAAATAATATATTGTCATCGCTAATATCCTAGATATTTCGATTTATTATGTAAATATTTTAGGTATGTACAAATATATCAGATATTTACGGCAGCAAACTTATATAGGTAGGTATTAGATATTTTATTAAGTTAGGTAGGTTTTAATTTTAAAAAACTGCTTTAATTAATATCAACATATTTATTATCTTGAACAAGTATTATTTAAAAAAAAATATGTATAAAACAAAAACAACATTGCGTCAAAAAAATAAAATAAAAAAAATCTGACGTGGACACCACATGACTTCCTTGTACGCCTTGTGTGCTCATACTTTTCTTAATAACTAAAATGTAAAATAATATTAAAAATTCTTTTAACTTATTATACTAATACTCACAAATATATTTTAGTCATTTGATTTAAACTGCAGAAGAAGATATAAAGCATATTTTACTATTGTCACTGTCATGTCATAATCATTTAAATTTTACGTAGTAACAAATGTTAATCGATCATGGACTACAAGATACCGAAATACTATAAATTATAAATATATACTTTAATTATTTTTAAATGATAGCAGATACAAAAATATTTTTAAAATACCGATTGTAGGTAATAATCACATAATCTTTCATTTAAAATAAAAAAAATTGTCTAAAATTAAATATTTATCGAAATATTTTTAAAAAGTACTACTTCCGGTTTGTAGACTGAAACCAAAAATAGGAGGTGCACAACTAGATGCTATAACAGTCCTAAATACAAAATTTCAACTTTCTACGTCTAACCGTATTTGAGTTATGCGACACACATACGTCCGTACGTACGTACGTACGTACGTACGTACGTACGTACGTACGTACGTACGTACAGACGTCACGTCGAAACTAGTCATAATGGATTCAGAAAAGGTCAAAACGGATATTTCCGTCAAAATCTGAGAACCGAAATTTTTCGCGATTACAATACTTCCTTACTTCGTACAAGGAAGTAATAAGGAAAACAAAACCAAACAAAACTTCTATTATTCACAAAAATGTTTTGTATTAAACTGCACAGCTCAAATATCTGCATAAATATCTCCACAACGCCACAGATAAACAATTTTGAGTATTGTCTTTTCTATAGATAAACACTAATGTCTGTCTGAGACAACGCCACAACTACAATAGCCTGTTCGAACCTGCATGTTGCATGGTTGATCCGCACAATATACAGTGTATTTTGTTCTAATATGCAGTATATTTAGTTATGCATGTAAGATATTATTAAATATCCGTAGATATTAAATGAGAGTTATTAAATTTCCTTAGATATTAAATAATAGTTATTTAAATATATGCGTATATTTGAATAAGTTTATTAAATATACGTATAGTTATGCTTAATATACAGTTTTTAAACTTAAATATATATTATTTAAATATATGCGAATATTAACCATCAATATTTTTTGATAATAGTTTTAAATATATATTTTGTAATATTAAATATTTACATATTTATACTAAAAATATCAATGTTAAATATGCAATTTTTAATATCCATTTCTCTCAGTGTGTTTTGTGGCTAGTACAAGAATGGTAAAATTCTATTTCAACAAGGATTTAATGGGAAGAATTAATCTACAGATCAAATTTATGCATTCTTTACATTTACACGGTTATATCTCATGATAGAAATTAATTTTTAAACTTTTAAAAAGGCACATCTGTAGATCCTTTCATCTATATTAAATGTTTATAAAAACATTATCCTGAAGTCATTTGACAGTTTACTCGCAAAACACTTTTACATAATTTTTCAACTTCAAAACTAACTAGGATGCGGCAAAGTACGAGTTTCGGGCTCGTTTCAGGCAGCCGTAGTAGTGGGAAAAAGAGTGGAATGAAAAAAAAATCGAGAGTATGCTAGGAATTTGGAAAAGACCTAGACGGGCCGCTTAATATCCTAGCGATTGCTAATGTTCGCCCTTAGTAAAATTATCTTCTACGATAAGTAATATCCCAATGTTAGTAATTTGGTAATGATATAAAAATAAAAACTATTAGTTCCATGTTATTCTCTGTAATATTTGTATTGAGTATGTAGGTAATTAAAAATGTAAAGGATAGACTTGCATAATGTCACTAAAGTACAAGAATAAGATATTTTAAAACATCCCATGGACGATGCCAAGTGGGGTACTACCTATACTTTATTATTTACGACTATATTAACTCTAAATCATCTTTCAAAGTAATTTAAAAATTATGATCATTGTCAGAAATATTATTTTTTAAAATTATTATCTACGTTATACCTGAGCGAAAAAGCTTATGCCAATGATAGGTAGTTATGTCATGTAAATAGAACATGTAGATATACTGTTCTAATGGGCCCGATTAGATAGTCTATGTTGTTAAAAACCTGTGCTAGTTTTATATCAGTATAGTACATGCATGTCATCAGTTCCATTAGAACTGTTCTTCTTCATGACATACCATTGACAACCCCGATCATGACAACTAACAAAATGAATAAAATTCTTGGAAACAGATTTACTCACTATCCAAAGTGAGGAAGTCATTCAATTTATATTCGTTGGTGTTGAAAACAAATTTTAAATCTGAAAACTGTCGGTTATAAAACAAAATAATCCAATTTTTCTAGTGGCTCGTGAATTCTCCGCAAGCAGCAAATGCGCGAATGATGTCAAAGCAGAGAACATAATCCAAATAAAGCGTTAACTAAAACAAAACTAGCTACAACATTCCGCACGGGATGAAAAATGGTTTTTAAACATTTTCACGATTCAATTACGAGGAAATCCATCACGTTTGGCGTGATACGCGCCGTCGACGGCTCGGTTATTAAAATCTTGTTAAACGCGCAGATAAAATCAGCAAAGCGGGCGATGGTCAGTCGCCATGCGAACCAACGTCGTTAATGAGGAAATTACCAAAACTAAACACTCATTTCCAATTCTGCTGTGTAGATATTAACACTTTATTTCATTTAAATACTCCTGCTCGTAAATCACTTTTATATATGGCCGCCCGCATCAGATGTCAGCCAATCATGTGCCAAACTACCAACACGCGCACATTCAAATGTTTGTCCAGTAACTCATATCGAACATTACTTGTCTCGTTTCGTTCTTTATTTCGGTTCCACGAAATTTGTTACGTTAATATGCACAGATTCTATAAATATAATTTACACGACAATCATGACATTTAAAACTAACATGTGAACTGGAATTTCTACCACTCTAAAAATAATGCAAATGTTTAATTTCAAATAAAAGGGGCTTGTTCATTTATATTATATTCGTATGGTAGAGTGCTTGGCTCTGATTACAGAGGTCTTGGGTTCAAATCCGGGTAGGATGTGAAATTTTCATGGCTTAATTTGGATCGGTATAAATATAGAGTTTTCCTTTAAGAGGTGTCGTTTTAAAGTTTGCGCCAATTTTGTACTTGTAAAGATATGAATGTTAATTTTTGACAGTGGCAAAGTAAAAACTATCTGAGTTACGAAAATGGTACGATATACGCTCACTTAAATGCCATTTCTTAATGGAAAACCCTATACTTTCGTCACCATTCCAAGTTGGGATACAATTAGATTGGCAACCACAAAACTATCGGTCACCAGCTAGTAGTTGTAACAAGGGCTTACGCAAGAGAGTTGGAAGTACAATCTTGGCTGAATCCATTGTCCATTGTCAGGAGGCAATCTAAGTAGGTAAATAAAATAAAAATAAAAACATTTACTTCTGAGGTCACAAAAAGGTACATTTTGTTCATCGTATCCA
The DNA here is from genome assembly GCA_947534325.1 of Agonum fuliginosum. Lineage (NCBI taxonomy): Eukaryota > Metazoa > Arthropoda > Insecta > Coleoptera > Carabidae > Agonum > Agonum fuliginosum. Next base: position 28,002,537 of record OX384041.1, read on the forward strand.
GCGCATAAATAAACTTTAATGTACATGGTATAAAAAATTAAAATGTTTGTATTCCAATTTCAATGATGAATTTCGACAAAATTAAAAAAATAATTTTTTGTTTCTTTCTTCAATTCAGCTTAAAATAGAGTATGATTTGTCCAAAGCAATGGACACGACACAACATATAATTGCAGATTCAATATATCCATTTGTTATCTGCCTTCCAAAAAATAAAATTCCAACTCATCATTTTCATTATAGATTCGATGGAAAAAATACTAATTTTGTCAAAAATTAGGAGAAAAAACTATGTAAAAACCGTTGGACACCACAATAGCTTGGAACACTGGTGTTCATTACAACGGGCTGGCAAATTCGTTACAGTTTCCAGTGATCGGTTGATTGAACGAACCCTCTTGTCCCCTTTGTTGCTTTGTTCTGAAACAAATGGACATCGGTGACCTAGCAACAATCAACCGACTTCTTCTGTTTTTATGATAGACGCTTAGCACATGTTACCAAAGGAAATATGAAGATCGTAAAATAATAAAATAATATGTTTTCATAAGTAGCAGTTTTGTTATATTTTTGCTTTTTGTTCCTCCGTCAGTATAGAATCATCTACGATTGCTACGTAAATAACCATTAGCAAGTTTTTAGTTATTGATGAACTACATTTCTCTCCAACAATTGATTGATTTACAAATCATATTACCATACGTTTTCTGATGTTTATAATTAATAATTAGGTATAGGTACATTTCAGAATAAATTTCGAAACCGTGACTTTTCTGGAAAGTGGTTGAAAAACATTAATTTTATTTATTTATTTTGCTACCTGCGGTATAATGAACGTAGTTTTTATGGAAAAGCCTTTTAATACATTTTTATTTTGTGTCTGAGGTAGTACGTTCATCATGTTTCTGAAATATAGCACTTTGAAAACTTGTTAATAAATGAACTCATAATTAAGTTATGAAGAGAGCTATGTAGGGGCAGGGAGGACGGGCAAGGGCAAGAATGTCCTCTTTGTTGCGTTTTTTCATCGCTGTGTATATTACTCGAAGGGCAGAGTTTAGCAACGCCATTAACTCCGCACTAAAGTGATATTTTTCAATGTAGTAGAAACATTCTAAATCAATTTATGTCCCGGAAACTTCGCTGAACTTCGGAAGAACTTGCGGCGCTCGCCTTTGTTTTCAGATTTAATTATTTGCTAAAAGTTAAAATACTTCAATTCGGGCTCTTGTTAATTATTGAAACTTTTTTCTTTCGCGCAAAAAATTGTTAAGAGGAAACTTTTCCGAGTAAATACTTTCTTCGTGGATTCTTTACAAAAATTATTTATTCTGCGTTGGACTATTCATAACAGTTTAGAACTTTATCAACTTTAAATTTGAGGAGGAACGATAGACCAATCGAAGGACTTTTTCCTCATAGAAAGAAGTGTTATTGTTGGCATAAATTATAAAATAATATAACTATTTCACAGGAACATAAAAATCTAGGATATTTATACACAAAAATTCCAGAAGATGCAATTGCAAACCAGGATGATGCAACCACAAAACGAATTGCAAATCTAGAATACAAGTTTGCGTCTTCAATATAAGGTGATAAACAGGTATTAGGTTGAACTGAACTAAATGAACAGCCCAGCCACATACCCGGTTTTGACAGTAAATTTTCTAGATTTGCATCTTTTGGTGTTGAATTTTCTTGTGTTTAAATATTATTGATTCAAATTTTTCTTTGAATGATTCTTATGATTCAGGTATATTACTTACGATAACCTTTTGGTGTTGCATTTTTTTGGTGATTGAATATTTTAAATTTTTATTTTTTTGGATGTATAAAATATAGAACTCGAACAAAAAAATCATGATTTAATTTTTACCTTGATAATACGATGTGTTAACTCGAACTGATAAATTGGTAATGAAGTTTTTCAGTAGATGGCATTTAAAAAAGTATAATCTTTTGCTTAGTAATTTGCATAAATCTTTTTAAAAATTTCACTTCAAATATATCTTTTAAAATCAATTGATAAGGTTCATTAGGTATCTATTCAATAAGGCCGTAGATAAAATAATACAGTACCAATTTTATTCAACTTGGCAATTACTTACTCAAATGATAACGACACTCACCTTTGGCCCGTGCGGTATATTTTAATTTTCATGAGTAATAAACCTTGGTTAAGCTTGATACCAAAACAGAAATATCGACAATTTGTTGCTAATATCGGCAATATTTGCCATAAACTACTTTGTTTTAAGCTTGGAAATTTGTTTAGCTGCACATTATCTAAACTAATGCTAGTAAAAATATTCCGAAATGTGCTTATAACATAGAAGTGTGTTGCAATTTCTATCAAAAGTTGCTAGTATCGACAACAACTTGTCGATAATTTCACTTTAAATTATTGTAATTGAATCAGACCAGACGTTAAAACTATTATTCAGTTTCTACATTGCAGCTTGAATCGCATTATTTGCAATCCTTCATTTGTCCAATAATGTCATCCACTTGCTCTTTGCGACCATTAGAATTTGTTTGGAATGCTGAAACTCGCTCACTGTTATTTACTCCGTAGCGCAGTAAACGCCTCTCCCGCTGTCTGAGATGTGATAAAGCATATTTAATTTTAATTACACTGTTCACATACAATTAAACATTGGAGATGATTGTTTTATAAGTTGTTTATTTAGGCAATCAGCGGTTTCTGTACATAGGCCCGCGAAAACCTTCGCCGTGGACTTTAGTAATTACTTTTGTGTACATACCGCCACTGCCGAAATGAGAAAAGACACTAGACTATTATTGAAGTTTGACCTTGAGTAAATATGCTTTTTGCTGGCAACATGAAAAGTTATAAGAATAATGCTATAGTATTTTCTTTTTTGATTTCGTCTTTATTATTGCCATTTATTTTTAAGAAGTACTCAAATATGCACGAAAAATAATGCTAATACAGTGTGCCTCTTCTATAATATTTATTAAATTTTATTGAATACAATAAGTCTGTTGGTCATATCTGAAGTGATATCTAAAGACAATAAATTTAAATTCAGGAAAATATTAATGCTGTAAACAGCGTTTCAATGTCTCATATATTTTCGAGTTAAGCAGATTTTTTTTACATTTTCCAAATTACAACTTTGAGGCTCAAAACTACGAACGGTATCAGTAAGATTTAAGGCATTTTTTTTTCACGAATTTTAATTGAAATTATAGTCAAATTTGTAAGATTTTGAAAATTAAAACGAAATGAATCCCTAAAAATTAATTAGGTACCCTTGATATATCAAAAATAGTGAGAGTTGTTAACTTGTTTTTATCACCATTGAATTCCTCGCTCCAAATTAAATATGTAGGTATACAATTTTTTTGCATTCTTTCCGATGGATAACCTATGATTTTTAAATCTAAAAAACTTGCTATTGGTACACCTTATTAGTTGTTACAGAGTCAATTTTTGACAATCTTGTATCAAAATTGTCAGCTGGGATTTTAAATGATACGAGATACAGAAAATTTATAAAATGCCGGTTTTAGATAAAAATCACATAATTTTCCATTTTAAAAAAATCTGGTTTAATTAATTATTCATCAAAATATTTTTTAAAAAATACTACTTCTGGTTTGTAGATTGAAACCAAAATTGTATTGGGTTATTAAGGTTATTAAAACCTTAGAAATAAAATTTGGTATTTAAATCTTTGATATTTATGGAGTTATCGTTTCCGAAAAAATTGTAACATACGGCGTAACGAACGCACGCACAGACATCATCTCGAAAATGGTAAATTCTTAATCTAGGGACCCTAAAACGTGTTTATTAAAACTAAAATATATTGGAACGAAATAGTGAAAACAATTTTAATATTTCACTTTTTGATTTGGTTTTGATATTGTTTATTCAACTTGTCATTTCTAAAATGCTATTTTTATCTTTTACTTTATTGCAGACAGATTTTGTTGAGCCAGTTCCTCAATGAGTAAAACTATTGGTGGTTGTTGTCATAATATACTATTGTTTTGGTCTGCTATTATTAATACTAATATTAGAATTTTTGTTTACTATAGTTGAAGCTACCTATATATTAGATCTAAACGCTAGTGCAAAGCATGTAGTAATATACTACGCATCTGCATAGCATCTCTTTGAATCAACGTTCGCTTTCATACATCCCATTTCCAATCCCAAGCCAACTACGTAGTATAATGTTTATACACACGTCTGCTTTATTCTGCCCGGCGGCCATTTAATATTAGACCACGTGCGCTCGGGTTAGATCAACTCGGCTTCGTATCTGCCACAAACGAAATTATATGGGTGTTATTATTTTTCCACTTTCCACTTGAGTAATTTCAAAATAACAAACACACTGATGTGAATGTGCAAGAGTGAATACGATACTTTTGTAAGAATATTACTAAGTTACTCTAACTGTAAACGTACTTCTAAACTTCGTGAAGCGTAGAATTGAAAAAGCTGACATAGTAGAGTTGTGGTTTATTTACTAAGGTTAATAAAATTATAGCAGACTGCTAGTCATGTGTAGCACATTCTTAATTGCTAGATCAGTTTACAGTTTTTGCAAATGTTGATCACTAAATTAATCTGTACCGTTTGATACATAATCAGATAAATTATCTTGCGTTTCTATTTGTGGTAATGTGATAACGAACTAAATAACAAATGTCGTTCATCAAGTTTAAAATCTCTTTTCGTGAAATGCAAAATTTCGGTCGGTTTCTACTTGTGATGCAACGGATATCCGGTTACCGAATAGAGATCTGATATTCGGCATGTACCGGATAGTGAAAAAAATATAAAATAAGGATGAAGATACGTGAAGATTACTATCAGAATCTAAAAAAATTAAGCTTATTCTCATAAACACCATAAAATATGAAATAAATTTAAAAAATATACCGAAAAATTTATCTTACGCCGAATATCCAGCAACCGGCCGCAGAATTAACCCAATATCCGGTATCCGGCAAATTCACTATCCGTTGCATCACTAGTTTCTACCAGACAGACAAAAGTATTTCGTAATTAGTATTTTCACTATGAGTGTACATTTTATTGTACTTAATATGAAAATATCGTACCAATCATTTATCAACAAATTATTTAAAAACATGAAAATCTTAGGAAAATCTGCCCATGAATTTTTAAACAAATTATTGATTAAAATTTGCCACAACAATTAATTAATAACATTATGAGAATCTTAAGACAACCTGTCACTTGAGATATGAATATAAATTTCTATACCTGAGCTTCCGAATTTTTTAACAAAACATTGATTAAAATATTCCATATGAGTGTATACAGGTTGGTGAAGGTGAAATGCGAACATAGGAAAATATATGACAATGGAGTTATCATGCTGGGCATCTTGATATACGTGGAATAAGTACTGTCAATGTCAAAGTAGCTGTCATATTATTAAAAATTTTAATTTCATTAGAATATTTTCTTTGCATAATAATGTAAGTGTACGAGCAGAACGAGAAAGTTTACATGCACTTTTAGATTTTATTATTATTTCTGTTATTGATTATTCTTTTTGCCACACAAATTCACATTACTTCGTTTGGTGACACTATACTACGAAATATATCAAGATACCTGGCATGAAATTTCGATTGTCATGTATGTGACCTATGTTCGCATTTCACCTCCACCAACCTGTATATTATTGAACTTAACATAAAAATATGGCAGCAATTAATTAATAACAAATGAGAATCTTAAGAAAATCTATGTTACTTAAGAAACAAATTTCAATTTCTATACCTGAGGCCCTGAGTTTTGAACAAATTATTGATTGAAATATTTTGTACGAATGTACATTTTACTGAACTTAATATGAAAATATCGCAGGAATTAATTAAGAATCATAAACGATCCGTTTACAAACGAAATCTGGATCTGATAAAAGATCTTGATTTCCCATCTCTAATCTTAATCATTTGAATTTAATTCTATGCAATGGTCACAAACAAAATAAAATAAAATCACGAACTTGTTGTTAATCTACGCAATTTAATTTACTGGTATGATTATTACCGATAAGAAACAACAAACTTATGTCTTTCCAATACTTAGTTTAATTTTCCGGGCTAGTAGTCTCCAAAGCATGTCTTTGTGCTTGTCGATGTTCCCATCGTGGTTGAGTTGTTCCACCGAGTAATTATTCGTCCGCATCTGCTTCCGCGGCTTGGCGGGAATAATCAACAGTTTTTGGTTTTTTGCGGTATTTTTTAATTCAAGCATCATTGCGCGTCACGGTATCGAATATGCCGTCAAAGTATAAACATTGAACGCGATGCGACCGGCTGAAAAACTCGAATGCTGACACGCTTCACGAGTGAAGAGCACTCTTCAGAAACAACGATATTATTAGTTTATTTTGTCTTGTGAATGGATCAAACATTATACATTGTTTTTACGGTTTTTGTACGGTACCCAATGGATTTGTTTTATGGATATCATGGAGTGAAAATGTGGAAAGGAAGCTGTTTATTTGCCACTAAAGAAAACCATTTAGGAAAATCGATATGAATACACAGTATCAAATAAAATATATTTGTGAGTAGTAGTAGTAGTACCTATAAATAATTAATATATTTGTATACCTAAGTAAAAAGAGTATAGTAACTATGGCGGAAGGTCTTGTGCTGGACACATCAAATTTTTTAAAATGCATATTTGTTTGTTCATTTCTTCCCCCCAGTAAGGTAATAATTCTAAAAACAAAAAAAATAGATTCAGCACCTTACACTAGGAGTAGGTATTCATATCTAGCATTTTAGATTCAGTATAAATATACTCGTACATGCAAGCACAAGAAGATACAAAACTTGAAATCTAGTATTTTTTATTTTACATAAAATAGCTACTACCATTGTTGGGTAAGATAATGATAAATATTATCTAGATAAAATGAAAATAATCTTAGATGAAATTCATCTATAGATAAGATAATAGATAATTTGTTTTATGCTTATGTAAGATAAGATAAGGATAAAAAATAAATTATCTAGATATAGTTAAGATACATTTTTCGAAAAAACCCAGGATGAGCTACGTAATCATCTAGTAGCTCAAATAGGTACCTACGTAAAGTTTTATTAGAATTAAGTAAATAAACACAAATATGAGTAATGACTTTAAAGAAGTATCTAACTGTTGATAAATAGATGAACAATAACGATTGAAAATAAGTAAATGAGTAAATAATTTAAAAAATTAAAATACATGATTTAAGAACATTTGGTGCGCGTGGTAATAAATTAAACCTTCGGGTATTTCTTATATTTCATTTTAATAAAATTTTAAAATTATTTATTTCACTCAAGATAACATAAATTATTATCTAGATAAGATAAATATATAAAATTTTAAAAAAATAAAAAGATAAGAAATGATAATTTAAAAAATTATCTGGATGATAATCTATTACTGGCTACTACCTGCTCAGTTTTGAGAATAACTTTTCTAGATTTGAATATTCCTGTGCTTGCAAATCTGAATTTTAATTTTCCTGTTAATGAATCTTTTGATGCTGGGATTTTATTACTTATAAATTTTTTGGTGTTGCATTTTCCTGTGTGTGAATTTTTATAACTGGAAAATCCTGACAAAAACGCTTGAAACGCAAGCTTACTTTTATTTCAGGAAGGTTCGTGGTCTGTTACTAAACTAATCTCTAATTTGTCTGTGTTAATTGAAATAGCTTCATAGTTCCACAGTTTAAATTTTAAACAAATAAAAAAATGCATACAACTAATTTTTTCACTCCGGTCCTGTTTCCCTTCTGCACAGGTGTTCACTCGGAATTGAGTCGTATAAATGGATAGTCTAAGAACTCTCGGACGCAGTTGCTAGATCTTTGACCATCGATAACCCAGCGCCCTGAAAGAATCGGACCCGGGATCCGTAACGGAGTTAGCCGGTCATATATAACAACACCTCGCGCTCGATAAATCCTCAATCCTCCCTCGAACCTCGAACTATTCCAGCCCTCACGGGTTAATTAAAAATCAAGTCCTCCAGCTATCTCTATTAGACACTGAGGCTTACAGCTGTGCGGTTATTTATCACCGCTGTTTGTTTTTAAATTTACATTATTCTGGTGAATTATAGAGCAGATGGCGACGCATAGATTTGGTGGATTTGTTTTGTTTTTGGAAGAATGATTTAGAATGGACACTTTTAAATTGTTTTGTGTGAAATTCGTAGGCCGTGCAATTAGCACTTTGCAAGCATATTTGGTACATTAAACTAAAGGATACGTCGGGATAAGTAGACCTCTTTTGCAAAAATCCAGGGTGTAACTCAACCTGTGTAACAAAATTTAAGGGTGTATAGTATTGGACGCACTGATCATGAATTAAAAAGAATGTTATCATTTTGGATACCACTGGTTGTCACATTTAAATACAAAAAAAGTAAAACAATAGTTATGCAGTATTTATTAGCGTAATTACATTAATGTAATAATAATTTTACAAACAGGAAAAAATTTGTAGGTACTTATACAGAATTTCTCATTTACTTGGACCCATATTTTTTAATTTGCGAATTTCAAAATTCTTTTTGATTAATGATCAGTGCGTCCAATACTATACACCCTTAAATTTTGTTACACAGATTTTTTCTACTCCTGGGTAAAACATCATTTAAGCACTAGTGTGCATGGCGCTAAAGAACACACCTTGACTAGTCGTGATTTTGGCCGTTTTAGTCACGGACTGAACATAGCAACTTACATACCTTTTTAGCATGGAGTGAAGTTGGCTCCTATATTTGACATTTAATTTTTGTAAAAAACTGAGAGAAATTAATGGTATCTTTCAATTATTATCTTTTTTTTCAATATAACAGTTAATATACACTTGTCTAAGTAGAATTTTGTAGCTAGATACGTATAATATCCAGTGTTGTAACTTATCTAGATAATTTTATCTAGATAAATCATCTAGATAATATATTTTTATCTATTATCTTATCTAGATAATTTTTTTCTTATTTATCTATTATCTTATCTAGATAAAATTACAAATCATCTTTATCTATTTTTTAAATATCATCTAGATAATACTTTTTGTAAAATTAGAACCATTTTTTTTCATTTGTACTTTTAATCGAATTAAAATGTAATCAAACTATGAAAGCATACAACTCAGAAGCTTGGTTCGTTAGCTGGTACCGCTTATACCTACTTTAGAATATGTCATTTATATTTTTTGTATTATCTATGAATTATCTAATAATTATCTAGATAATTATTATTTATCTATTATCTATTATCTAGATAATTTATTCAATGATTATCTATTATCTTATCTAGATAAATAAAAAATACGTTATCTTTATCTTTATCTAGATAATAAATATTGTTATCTATTACAACACTGATAATATCATTATGATTTATCTAACTTAAATGTTCAAATTATGGTAAATGAAATTTTACATATAGTTGTTTAATTTATATCTCGTTTATAAACTCTCTAGATAGGTACTCGTTATTTATACACTCGCTGCGCTCGTCCCTAAAAAACTCGTGACTAAAATGACGTTCATAAAACTTGATATCTACATAATATACTATTAATGAAAAGCAGAGGATTGATTACTGTTAAGCGTTAAGCGAAACGATATATTAAGAATTATCTTTTTAGACTTTTACCTACTAAAGGTGACCAGAGCGATACTTTATTTTTTTTAAAGAAATTATTTGTATTATTTTATAACTCTAATAACATAATAAAGTAAGATATTTAAAGAATGTATTATGAATACGTTATGTTTATGTAAGATGTTGTTATCTGCGATCAGGTGCATGAGTTCTTTTTTACAAAAGGTGCTTTAAAATATACAATAATTAAAAATTTGATTCGTCAATAATACGAAACGACGTAACTCAAAAAAATCGAAAATTGAGATAAGTCACTCATAGGCATAAAATGGAGAGTTTTACAATTCCACGAAGCGTCGTATGTCAAATTCCTCATAGTTTTCATTATACAGAATAAATTTCACAAAAAGGCGTATCTCAATTATGGCTTAAATTATTGAAACTTTAATGAAATATGTTATGTAAAAATGTTCATACTGTCAGAAAGTAAATACATGCATCCCTCAATAACGAAAAAAGCTAAAGGAATACTTCATTATTTTTATATTAATGCTTATTTAAAATCTATGAAAATCTTTAAATCGCTCTCCTACAAAATTAACAAAACTGAGTTACGTCTTTTCGTGATATTGACGAGTATTAGTTGTAGTGTACAAATTGTTCAGAATTGCAGTCACATAAGTGCCTTATTTAATCAAAAAGCCAACGTCTTATTAGTATTTCCGTCGTCAGGGCAATGACTATAGAAATCAGTTACAATTGCACATACATTGACCTCAAGAAACTACAAGTTTTATTAAAACGGCCAATTTTTGCTTTAATACAAAACTTATTAATTTTAAAAAACAATATAGGTAATCTTTGAAGACATAAAGACATTAAATCTTCAAACATAATCAAAACATTACATATTTTTTCCGAATAGACTAAACTATATCAATGAGTACATAAAAGAAACATGGACCATTTCATTCATTTTAAATTCAAATTTGTGTAATATCCGAAAGGAATCAGAAATGTAAAATACAGCATAATAAAGAATAGGATATGGAGTCAATTTACAAATCCTGTTTTTCAGTAGAAACTAACCAAAATATACAGCCAATAATCGTATAATATTGTTGTCACTTTAAATTATGCTAAAGTTTTGCCTCACATTCATTAGAAACATTTATCCGAAATAAAACTAATTGTTGTTTGTTTTAGGTTTGGAAACATCCCTCCAAAGTACTCTTCTTCATATTCAAATCACATAAAGGTAAGAGAATTTCTACTTTGTATTCAAACGCATGCTTAAATATAGTTTATCCTTTAAAACAGAAACCCATCTCTGTTTTATTACAAGAACTAAACATGATTTCACTACTAATAAACTGACCGATATATTTATTCTCTTACAACTAAAATTTATCGTGTTATAACTATTTTATGTACTACATAAAAACTTATAGTCTCCATATAGTTTCACCACTCGCCAGGTGAATTTAAATTTAAAATGAAGGAATTCCAGCAATGCTGAATTGTATTTGAACAGAATTCGAATGTAAATTTAAACAAATAATAATAAGTCACAGATTTAGAACTGCGACTGAAAGAGCGTTCTTAAGAAATATTTTTTCGTTGGTTAATTAGCAAAGAAAAGCAATTAAAAAGTAAAACTGATAAAGGACCTGAAAGAAAAAACGTAAATTATAAAACCGATTGAATTTGACGAATATGCGATAAGATAAAAACGAAAGGAAATTTTTGAAGTGGCATTCGGGGATGATTAAACATAATGAATGATAAAATAAAAGCAAATTAATTTTCCGCGGCAAATTGTTTGAAAGGAGTCGTAAATTGATTTAACGCTTCGATTGCTTTTTAGATAACTTGTGTCCCCTAAAATGTTTTTCTACAGTATACATTAAAAGTTAAGCTTGACTAGAAATTATAAGAAACCCAAATTAAAATTGGAGAGACGCAAAAACGTCAAAGCGAATATGTGCTAAATTCACTCTTTTTCTTGTAATAATTATTTTTCTTTTGCACCAAATTTTAATTGGTTTTATTATTACATGAACTTGCAATTTAACTTACATACATACTGTAGAAAATAGTTTCGAGTGGAATATTTACAAAAACGATTAATCGGTATGTGCAATCAAGCATTTTAAGTCCAAGAAACGTAATACTTCATTTCATGGAGGATCACAATATTCATTCTATGTTAGTGATAGTTATAACTTTTTGTCTGTGACTATCATAAAAATGCATTAGTTTATTATATTTTTGTTTGATGGTATGTTAATGATAAATTATTATAATAATAATTGTAAAATACTTGCTCTGTGGCCAATAAACTTATTTAATAATAATAACAACAATAAGGTGGTTAGAGTGGCGAAAAGTATGTTTAGTTTTCCCCTTAAAATTGAAGAAAAAATTGTAATTTTCAAAATAACTCAGATATTTTTGAATAATTTAAGAATTCTTCCTCTTTGCTCTAATGCCAGTTTTATTTTTTCTTAAATTTTTTTATGTGCATTTTGTAAATACTTAGTATTTCATGTGTATTTAAATACAATCATATAAAAAAATGGCATTAGAGCTAAATGGAGAGCTAAAACGTGTTATTTGTTAAAAAATTGTACTATTTAAACTATGGTGGAAACTACATTTCGACCTTTTGACAACAGGAGTTTATCAATTTTAAATTTAATTTTCTTGGTTTCAAAATGCAGATATATAATTTAATTCTCTGTTTATTAAAGTAAGGACGTTCACCGAAACCCATAATTTGACTATGCATTTGCCTTAATGCTTAGAAATTTTTGTAATACCTATGTATATTTATCCTAAATTATTAAAGTAAGTACCTACAGGGTATGTCTGTAAAAAAATAACGGTATATATAAAAAGGCGTACTGAGCATATGGAACAGAAAGAAAAATTCGTTTTCCATTCAAGATTAAAGTGACAATTACTCATTACACATTATACTATCATAACAGTCACATCTCGCAAAGAAAACTTACTTTCTAACAAGCAATAATTGTAAATTTTCTACGAAATTGCGAAATGTAAGTCATTATTTAGTCATTTCAATTGAAAAAGTCTTCAAGAATCGTGAAAAAAACTCTGTTTGCCAATATTTATAATTGTAAGTGTGTATAGTTTGTGTTTTCGCCTAAAAAAAGGCGCTACAAACTCCGTAATCCTGTGTTCTTTATTACCAAAAAAAGTCGTGTGATCGACTATGCGTGGCAACGATTTCATCGTAACAAAATATCGTTTCGCATATGTCATTCCATTATTCTTCTCCGTAAATAAAGCGTACAGAGAAAAATGATACGTGTCTGGGCGCATATAACGATTTTTCCACCCCCGCGATTTTTAATAAACCAAGCCGACAACCATAGATTCAAATAAAGCTGTACGACGTGGTAAACTGTCCCCCTTTTAGAGGAAAAGGAAGTTCAGTATGGCGACAGCGATCCGCAGATTTCGGCAGGGAGCTCAGATTTGGAGATTCAGACTGAAGTCTAGAAAGAACTACAGTTTTTGAGAAAAAATTATAGTTATGACGATCCTCTACCGCGCCAGAAAACAGCAAAACGCCACTCCTCAGCGTTTATTGGTTCGTTAAATATAATAATCTAATGATATTGTTGAAGATAAAAGTATAATCTACAAAATGGTCGATGCATAATTTTAAAATTTTAATTCAAACTCGAAATATGTTAATTTGAATTTTGACAATTTTTGTTATTTTATAAACACAAATATTTTCTTTTTTAAAACGAATTTTTGATCCACTTCAGATAAACACATAGGACATTAGGGTTCATAAGTGTTTTTTTACAAGTCTATCATTTATTTCTTGTTACATTATTTGCAATTTTAATTTTTACTTCCTTGTACGGAGTAATAAGGAAGTATTGTATTGTAATCGCGAAAAATTTCGGTTTTCAGCTTTTGATGGAAATATCTGTTTTGACCTTTTCTGAATCCATTATGACTAGTTTCGTCGTGACGTCTGTACGTACGTACGTACGGACGTATGTATGTCGCATAACTCAAATACGGTTAGACGTAGAAAGTTGAAATTTTGTATTTAGGACTGTTATAACATCTAGTTGTGCACTTCCTATTTTTGGTTTCAATCTATAAACCGGAAGTAGTACTTTTTTCAAATATTTCGATAAATATTTAATTTGAGACAATTTTTTAAATTTTAAATGAAAGATTATGTGATGATTACCTACAATCGGTATTTTATAAATATTTTTGTATCTGGTATAATTTAAGAATAATTAAAGTATATATTTATAATTTAGTATTTCGGTATCTTGTAGTCCATGATCGATTAACATTTGTTACTACGTAAAATTTAACTGATTATGACATGGCAGTGACAATAGTAAAATATGCTTTATATCTTCTTCTGCAGTATAAATAAAATGACTAAAATATATTTGTGAGTATAGTATCAGTAGTAGTAGTACTTATATATTAATATATTTGTATAATAAATTAAAAGAATTTTTTATATTATTCTACATTTTAGTTATTAAGAAAAGTATGAACAGTTCAATAGGCGTACAAGGAAGTCATGTGGTGTCCACGTCAGAGTTTTTATAGATTGCACATATAATCAAAAATGCGATTTTATGTAGTAGGCGTAAACAAATGAATTTGTTATTAAACGTGTTTATTTCAAATAATGTTTTCAAAATTTGTAATTCAAAAATGATAAATATCTCTCTCCTCTGCTTGTCTGCTTATTCTAAAACATTATTTTATTTAAGGTTTATTTGCGTAGGCGCTATTTCAGTAATAGGAAAGTGTTGTCATCTAAAAAAATTAATGATAGACACAGTGGGTTGTAATTTAATAATCTGTTACTACAAATTGAATTATCTTGTAGATAATTGTGATATATGGTTGTCACATAAATATATCATGACTTGTACAAATGTCTAATAAAACAATAATTATTACCGAAAAAATGTTCACTTTACATTTATTGGATTATGAGATAAGTCATAAATTCACGCAATAGACTGTGACAACATTATTTTATATTTCACATGAGTATTAATCATTATTAAATTCACACATCGAAAATTTGCATTAACCATATTAGCTAGCAACTATTTGTCACTATGGGTCAGAAGAGGATTTTTAAATACGTGTGATTAAAAAATGTAGAAACACTTATTTAAATTTATCTAAATTCAAGTAATCTGTAAATATAAAAATTGTAGTAAGTATATTATGTCCTGTTCACACGAGGAAAGTTTTTAATAAAAAGTTTCTTGAAAGTAAAACCAGTGCTAGGAGCTGCCATTTAAAAATCTGTCAATTCCGATCATACGGAGAAACCGTGGGGAAACTAATTATTTCTTTAAAATATATTAAAGCTAGTGATCTTAAATATATTTAATAAAAATAATTACATTCCTCGTATGAACGGTATTGATAGATTTTATTTATGATAGCTCCTAGCATTTTTTGTTTTACTTTCAAGAAACTTTTTAGTGTAAACTTTCCTCGTGTGAACAGAGCATTATTAGAAATCTATTATTTTAATGAGGGTAACGTTAAGATACACTCTTTTGTATAAATTTCTAGAACATCAAATTTTTAAATTTCTACCTATATCCTCTTTTGGAAGCAGTGTTGGTATAAGAAAAAGAAAGAAACTCTTTGGGTTAACTGTTCGTTCTGGTCTCTTGTCTCCTCGTTTGTTTTTTGGAGTAAGCGTGAACAATGGATTTAAAAATTCGTTTTATAATATCCGGTAGCACTTGATTTGAATGTATCTTTTTCTCGCCGGCTATTACTGTTATCTTCTGTCTTTTTTGTCTGTGCCTTCTGTCATTAACGATCTTTTCTTCTTTTAGACTGCTAGTTAACTTTATCTACAGCGGATTCAAATTTAATTTATTTACTCGAGGTGAGCTACTTTAGTGTTAATGCAGTGTACATTTTCTTACACTGGAATCAGTTTTTCTACCATCAACGTGGTAACCGAACCATTACACACCTCTTAAAAAGATCACAACAAAACATTTACCTGCTAGTAATTATTTATAAAATGAAATTATAAGTTGTCAATTTGCCCATCCACACTAAAGTTTAACCAATACAATGACCAATGTTTCATTACGTTGAGTATACGTAGATATCGGCAGAATTAATAATCGTAATCGTTTCGATCAAATTAAAATTATTACGCTTTTAACTGACAGAATAAAAAGTAATTGTTTCGTTCTAGCTCTTGGTTAATATATTCGTAAATGTCAAAAGCCACATTCAAATGAAAATGTAAAAATGTTTTTGTTGCATAAAGAGATAAAATTTTAATTATTATATTTTCTGTTGCTACTTTAAAATATGAAAATTAATTTTATCCCAGGGCTTTATCGAGTCTTCATTTGTTATTTTGCCACATAGATTATCTGTTTTGTGCTTTTACTTGTTCATCTTTCGTTATAACGTTATAGTATTCGTTTTTCGTTTCGTATCAATCCCATTACATCAGAAATTATTTTCCATTTTTAGATTTTGTTCTGACACATTTCTTTAAAATTATGTACTACATTATATGTTTATTCAATGAGACTACGAATAAAAGTAGTATAAGTAATATAAGTATGTAATTCAATGAGAGTCTAATGAAGGTAATTACTCACAAATATTAAAGTTTAATTACAATTAATTGAGTAAAATGCGAATGCTATACTTTTTCTACGACTTATTGTTTAGGTAATTCAAATTTTTAAAAAATAAATTTGCAATGACAGTTCTGTCTTGTCTAAAAAATCTTTTTTTCTAGCAACAGACTACTATATTTTGAAATGCCATAGTACAGAAAGTTTTATTGTCCAAAAACTATTAATAAATTTATTAGTCCTAAAGCCAATTGAGTGATTTCAAAAAATAATTAATGAGAGAACAGTAGTATAATTAATGTATTATTTTATTGTCGTAGAGAATAGAATATTGTACAACAAGAGTGGATGTGATGCCTATATCGCACGAGAACGAGTTTGCAGTCACGACCCCATAGTGTCTGCAAACGTTCGCGTGCGATATAGGCAATCCACTCGAGTTGCACAGCCTTTTTTTCTACGAACAAATAACGAAATATATTTTTTGCTATAAAATGCACACAATAATATGATGCCAAAATTATTTAAAAGTAGGGTTACATCAATTATTTTTTGACATTATTACATTTGAATAATTGTTTCCAACGTAATAACTTGCAAAATCATGCTTTTAAACATAATTACTTATTAAATTACAGTTGATTTAATGTTTTTAATAATTATTTGTCATGATATAAACATAATTTGCACGAATTAATAATTTTTGACGTATTACCAAAGTTGGATAGATAATATTATTAGGGTGTTGTTTATTTCAGTAATTTGTCATGTATCAAAAATAAAATTCTTTTGAATTTACACAATATCAGTTTTACAAAATAAAATAGACAGCTGCAAAAAGTAATTCATTGGCAAATTGGGTATAAATTCGAAACATGAACGTGTCTGGAGTTTTTCAACGTCTCGTTAATGTTTAATGTATAATTTGAGGAAAAATAAGACAGTAAATTCTGTATGAAGTGCTTGATATTTCGAGCATAATCTCTGTAGAGATTTCTCGATTTCTTCACCTCCATAAGAAGTTGAAATTTGCGCAGAAGCCGCAAGACAGAAGACGGAATGGCGAGTTTGGTCTGCGACATACGCGTTTACAAAAACTGACTCTGTTTTCGTTAGTCCCGTTATGATTGTTTCTTCGCTGCCGACATCTTTTTGCGCTTCCCTCGTTACGCCGTGTTGTGTAAGCAATTTTATACAGAAGAATATTAAATTCAGAAACGAAATTGAATTTTACGGTTCAGATGAGAACAGTTTGGCGGAAGTTAATTTCGCGGACAATTTTTAAGTACCTCTCTGCTTCATATGCTAGAGATATATTCAGTTAGTTGGATGGAGATTAATTTGAAATTGCGTTTCTGTATTTTACTTCGCTACCTGAAATTGCTTTAAAATTGGAAACATGGATTCATATTTTCGGGATATTTATAATTCCCCACTTGATTTATTCAATTAACCTAAATGGCCCTTTATTGTTTCATACATAGGAATTCACGATTACATTGTATGAACCTCATACTTTGTTATTTCCATTAACGTCGAGGAAATTTTTTATGAGGTTCTTTTTTCGTGCCTGTTTTGCGTGCGCAAAGTAAAAGCGTGCAGAAATTTTCACTTTGCGCGGTTCTACTTTGCGCACGCATATTACCGTATGGTTAAAATATTGAATCATTTTGTGCACACGAAACAGTACCCCACTAGTATATTAAGTATCAAGGACAGTAAGGACAGTTTACCGATGAAAGACAATGTTTGGAAACTGAGTGAAGCGAAGGCTCTAATTTTGTCTGACATCTGACAATTTCTTCATAATTAATATTTAATTTACTTAGCGTTCTGTTTAATTTACTAACGTACCGTTTTATTTAGCCTAGCAACCGGTAAGATCAACATACAGGCATGGTAAGTTGGTAAAAAAGACTAATCTTGCAAAAAAGGTTTTTTTTTTATTAAGTAGCAATGCTAGAAAATTAGTAGCAATGTTAGATAATTAAGTACATAGCAATGCTAGATTAATTCAAATCTAAATTCTCCGTCTTCTGTAATGAATTATTTCACTCTATTTTACTGCATTGGCCTCACCTCACTCCAAACTCAAGCACGCCTAGAATCAACGCATTTTCTACCTTAAAGCCTCATTCACATAACCATTTTGTTTAAGGTGTTCGTCTACCCCAAAATTTTACAGCGTTACAGAGGTGTACGCCTCCCACGTTTACTTTAGTTATAATTGAAATATATGATACTTTTACATTTGAGTGTATTAACGAAGGATGTCTTAATGCCTCTAGTTTTTTATTTTATTTTATGTCTTTGACCTAGGAATTTGAAGTACAAAATATTTAAAAATGACGTTTTTTATCATTTTTTGATACGATTTGATTTTTAAGTCATTATACATGGAAAGAAAAATTTAAAACGCAAGAAGCCTGCAGCTAACCTTCCTTTTTCGAATAATTTCTAAATACAGAAGTTATTATGGGAATACTGAGCCATGTTTACAGTATTTTTCAACTTCAGAATGACAGTGCATACCTAGGATGCGACAAAGTACGAGTTTCGGGCTGGGTTCGGGCAGCCGTAGTAGTGGGGAAGAAAGTGAAATAGAAAAAAAAGTAATATCGAGAGTATTTTAGGAATTCGAAAAGAAGATAGACGAGCTCCTTAAGGTTTAGATTTATGTTTACGTTCAAGAAAGCTTGAATACATCTAACGAGCATTCACAGTGCTTGAAAGTGGTAAGTATGAATACCCATATTTAATTATATGAATTTAAACTTTCTTAAACATAAATAAAAAACTAAATGCTTATGTGAATGAGGCTTAAACCGCAACAAACTGTTAAAGATTAAAAGTAAAAAACCATAACGATTTTAGTATTGATCATACTGTTTTATTTTAAGACTTGCGTCATTTCCTATAAAGATAAATATGGGCGATATAAGACGAAGGAAACAATAAATAATATAAAAAACAAAGGCAACAAGCTCCATCGAAGTGGCTCACAGTCTCACTTAATATCTAATTCTGGCGGGTAACATATCCGCTTCGCGATAGCGCAAAGTACACAAAAAATCAATTTAGAGTGCGGTCCAAGATATGGAAAAATATTATGATATAAAATTGTATGCGCAAGAAACGCTCGTCGCCAACACGATGTAACATCCGATAAAACTGAGTTATTACAAGGCCGGAACTAAACGGAGAATGTTCAAACGACGCCAGGGATGGGAGACGAGCACAGGGCAGGATCTACAAAATCACAAGGGGCAAATTAAAATTTTGGTGCCGTCAACCTTTCATTCAAATATAATACGTACTTTGGGAAGTAAATAATCGGGAATGCAGTCAGATTGCTTCATTTTCTGCACTGCCAACGTTTCGACACCACTTGTGTCTTCTTCAAGGCTAGTAGATGAACTTTAATTATCGTTAAAAGATGTGCATAACAAAGTTGCAGCAATTAAATAAATAAATTCTGTTACTACAGAATAGTCAAACTTTATGATAGTATTAGAACACGTCCACGAAAAAATATTCATGTTACATGGGCAAGCCAAAAATAGAGAATCTGCATGACTTAATTTTCATAATACGTACAAGCTGTGCTGCCAGAGTTGGCCGACCGGTAAGGGAGAGAAAGAATGTGCCTGAGTCAAAGTTCGCCAACTTATTACTTGCCTCAACACAACTGAGTCAAGAGAAAAACCGAGCTGGACGACTTCTTTATATATTATTTCAAGGTAATGAAGCGGTTTCTGCCAAAAAATTTGCTGAATATATAATACGTACTGTTCGTGCCACCAGAGTTGGCTGGGCCGGTAAGGGAGAGAAAGAATATGACTGTGTTCTACACAGAGCTGAGTCAAACTTCGCCAACTTATTACTTGCTTCAACACAACTGAGTCAAGAGAAAAACCGAGCTGGACGACTTCTTTGTACACTATTTCTAGGTAGCGAAGCGGTTTCTGCCAAAAAAAATTGCTAAATTAAAATTCATGTATCACGTAGTACATATTTGACTAATTTGATTAGCTGAAATAGGGCAGTAAGAGGCTATCAAATCGAAGATATTTTTTATCACCGCTTTTACATGTCAACTGTTTTGTTTAGTACTTAATTACAAACTGTCAGTTTCTCAATCTGAAATTGCTGTTTGTCAAAAATCAGACTTAAAATATGTCAGAATAGAGATTTAGGGAAATTGAGAAAGGTAAACAGAATTTAAAACGTTTTTGGCAAAAAAACTATTGAAAAAATATATAACCAAACATTTTGGATTCATTCATTATATTCTCTCCAAATATAACTCGAGCTATATGATTAATCATAGGTAATAGCATTCGTTAGTCTTTAGAAAATTGAACTCGTGCTGCGCACTCGGTCAATGTTTCGAGATTAAAAATATAAGCTTATTTCTTGTCTCGGTCATTTCATCAACTCGTCTCAAATTTTGTTTGTCATTTCATTCATGAGAAGAGATTTATCAGTAGGTACCTATGATTCTACAGTGAATGATCTTAGTGTCCAAAGTGGACATACCTATGTTTTACTATTTCTGTCCGAACTGGGAATTGCCAAAATGCAATTATTTTATTGATAACATCAACAGGTGTGATTAATTACCAATTTTTGCAAAGTTAGACCAACTTATTCTTGATTCAGTAGTGTGCGGTTTTTTGAAGTGAACGTATAGAAATCGTTTTGTATTTATTTTGTGGTTTTATCATAAAAGTACTTTAAATACTCGTAGTGAATTTGAATAGTGGTCATTTAAATAGTGGTCACTTAAATAGTAAAAGGGCAAAAATGAACATAAAAATGCTGTTATGCTGGTGGACTTAAAAATTAAATAACTAGGTACTTTTGATTTTCGTTTCTGCTGAGATCTTTGGTTGTGGATCATATTTTTACAGGTAAATTATAAGACTTACTTCCTTATTTTCTATATTTGAGGATAATCATAATTCAATAATAAACTGTCAGTTTATTATTGAATTTAATATAATGTTTATAAAATGCATGTACACTTACGCCTCTTTAAAATTTTAAAAATAATTTTTACCATGAAATATAACTGTATAAATTTAAAAATGCACAACTATTGCAATTCTTGTTGAAAGTAAATTTTACCATTCTTGTACTGACCACAAAACGAAATAGAAAGGCGAGCAGAATAATGTTCTATATGAGTATTTTTATTTTGAATAGAAATAAAGATGTGGTTAAATAAATTGTGTAGCATCCTCTGAAATGAGAGCCCTTTAATATTTGTTTCGGAGGTACTTGTTCCCCTTCCCCCTAGATGCGGGCCTGATGGAAGATGGCTCCACATCCTCGCACCACCACCTAACCGTAAAATCTAAAAAGAAAAGAGCGTAAAATGAGAAATATGAAGTTAATGCTACGTTTCTCGAACCTGTAATTACCCTGATGGAAATGTAATTCAGTCGATTAAGTAAATTTGCGGTAATGATGAATCGTTTTGCTGCTGTGCTGTGAATTCCGTTTTTGGATATGTTCTTCATTATGCCGCTTTCGTTTTCATTTAGTTTGTTTACAGTACACGAGAATATGCTTACTGCCGCATACTTCAATTTAGTATACGTTATATCCTACACGGCGCATGCTTTCATAATATCAGATCCTCCTTTTTATTTATTTTTGCCTCAAATAAAATTACTCTTCTTGTTTACTTTAAAATCCATTTAAAAGTAAAATACTCCCGTAAGCTTCAAGCTCTCTACTAAGAAAAAATCACATTTACTATTATTACAACCTGTGTTTTAATTAATTTTATAATTATGTAAAAATTAATGCAGAATTTTACATTACATTCTATGTATAATACACATTCAAACAACAATTTGTTTTTTGGCCTCCTCAAGTGTAAACATAATCACACATCGTTGACATCTATGGTAGTTGCGATTTTACACATAATGCAATAACTTTCCGCATCAATGCGTTAAAAACATCAAATTTTATTGCTTTAACAGCGTTCAAAAATTTGCTTTGTAATAAAAAAGAGAGACTACAAAAACGCTACTTAACACAATTCATTGTTCAATAGAGTCTAAAATATTATAAAACAGATTAATTTTTAATACCTATGACACTTACTGGTGACATCTCTTAACAGCTGTTTCAAGGCTACTTGACAGAATAAATCTTTAGTGCAAATGTCAAATGCACTCACTTAACCTCATAGAAAATACAATATTTTAAATAAATATTAATGCAGGTGTCGGCCAAAAAATATAATATATAATGTGTGCGTTAGGTATTTGTGCATCGCCCGGTTTTATTAAAGCACTCCGCTTCGCGCCGTACTTTAATATATAACCCCGCGTTGTAATATTAACCATTAATGTAAATAACTACCTATTACAGTATGGTTCATCGAACTGTTTTAAATTATTTTTACAAGACTATTATAAATTTAATCGTGTCATCAACTTATTACCTACTTTTTAATATGCAACATTTATTGATCTGATAATTATTAACAACATAATACGTTAGATAGTTATAATTCATTAGTTTCGGACTTTTACGTTAGATACAACGCCATAATGACATAAAAACTTTTTAGTATGCGAATTGTCAACTAATTGGCAGATAAATTTGTTGATTTATTTGAACACCGCTGTCGTTGATGATATACCGCGAAAATATGGATGTTCAAAGAGACTCGGTTTCACCTCGTCGCTTAGTAACACCCTCGGTATTATATAAATCACATAATATTCTTAATACATTAATAGCTATAATACCTTTGCATAGTTAAAACCGATGATTCGCTACCTTGGAATAGTATAAAGAAGTCATCCAGCTCGGTTTTTCTCTTGAGTCAGTTGCGTTCAGGCGAGTATTAAGTTGGCGAATTGTGTCTCAGCTCTCTGTAGAACATATTAACATTCTCTCTCTCCCTACCGCACCGATCAACTCTGGCTGCACGGACGGTATATATTATATCGTCAACATATTTCAAATAAATAAATTTAGTTACTTATTCAGTTCTGACTGAGATAGTAATAATTATCTTACGAGTATGTAACTGGTTTTAAAATTGGCTGAATTTGCAAGTATTTATAATCTCACTTGTTGTAATTTTTGCGCACGATTATTCATGACAGTTAACTATATTTATCTTAAATATAATATTTATTAATCTTGTTTAAGAATTAAGTTATTTTCAGAGTATGTAATCAATATAGTAGGCGCCGATCAATTGAGATTTCAACGGTAGTTTTTTAAACCAGACGCGAGACGCATTATCAAGTGTAATTTTAAGATTTCCCTTACCGTTTAAATTCGTATAATCTATTGGGCATTTAATCTTCATTTGCGCCAAAACAAAAATTGGAAAATAATTGCCGATGACGAATATGTTTTCACGAAAGCCTGCACCACACAGAAGAAAAAAATATCTTAAATATGAATCACAAAACACACAGAATTCTAATACGAATCAATATTATTATATTTTATTTATTTAATTATGTATTTAGAGTGATATAAAAAACATTTAAAATTGGTTATATTCTGTGAGATGTGTATAAAATATATTTGGAAGTTTTCAAGTGTGTTTCCCGCTTTACAGTGGCTCATACATCAATTTGCAGCAATATTTTATTGGCATGAATTGGAGGCTTCTAAATAATCACTTATGCTGGAAATTTTTCTGAATACTAATACAGCTCATATATCATTACTCAGTTAACAAAACAACGAGTTTACAAAACCACGGTAGTTTAAATTTAGTGAAACCGATTCCGTTAAAGACAGAGCCGGCGTAGAAAAATTACAGAATGAGGAAATTACAGCTCTGTGGAGATCGGATTGCAGCTGGGGATTTTAAGCTTCGCACGTTGCCAGGTTGGACAGAGAAAAATTATCCACCGGACGTTTTAGGGAAATATAATTATTTACCTGCGATTATTAAATAAATCATGTATGTTTTATGTCTGTTTTTAATTTTGTAATGGTATGCTAATGCTGAGTGCAAAGTAATGTACATAGTTTTCATTATTTTTTTGACGAGTTACACACACATAGGTATATACTTAAATATCTATTACACCGCGAAGGATAAAAAGACGGGAGATGACACTGTTGATTTTGTATGTGTTTCTATGTAATACAATTATTTTACTCCGAAACAATCAAATTGGCTGAGGTAGGCGTTTAGGAGGCCGCAGTGAAATAGTGGTGCGCTGTCAATTTAAAATTTAAATAGATATTACCTTTATTATTTCTATTAACATAGGTAGGTATTTATATTTATTTCGTGGTTAATATTATATTTTGTTTAATTTTTACATAATAATAGCATGTTATGAATTTATTTCTGCGAGGCTGAAACGTCAAAATAATTTTAAAACTATCTAATCCACAAGTGAATAAATCTTTATTTAAAATTGATGTTTTTGTTTAAAACGTCAAAATTGAATAAAGAAACTTATAAAATACACGTTACATATACCTAAATATAACCGTGTGTGTGGTTAAGTTAGGTTAAGCCGTATATTCACGGGTACTGTCTAGGTATATAATACTTTAATAATATGCTATTAAAAATAAGGTAGATGTTTTAGAATGAACCTATGTCGTGTTAAAATTTCTAAAAACCTTTTTGTAAAAATAATTGAAAATTTTCTTACGGAATCCGCAGTCTTGCATTAATTCATGCCCAGATATTTATTATTGTGTATTCTAACAACGTAATCGGCCTTTCGTGTGCCACTCAAGCTGGTTAATACACCCACTTGACACTTGACAAAATAAAATCCCCAGAACATTTCAAGAATGTTAACATCCCGGCTTGTTACTTGCTATATTTGCCTATTAACATCCTATTAATATTCTTGCGATTGCTAATGTCCGCCTTTAGTAACATTATATATGTAACATTCCAATGTTAATAATTTGGTAATAATATCCCTATTGTGTATCCCATATAATTCTCTGAGATGTTTGTATTGAGTATGTAATTTTTGATCGTACTCAGAATGTGACAAGGATAGACTTACTTAATATAGGTACTTAAAGTACAAGAATAATACATTTTTAAACATCTCATGGACGATTCATGTCAAGTGGATATTTCCGAACAAAATATTGATACACATGTGCGATTTCAAGTAAAAATATTTTGAAAAAGTGCCTTTCAAACAATAATAATTAAACTTACATGTATGTATGTTTCTAGATGGATTTTAAGTATTTTTGCAAACGTTTTTATTCATAACCATTGCAAAAAAAAAATTCAGTTTTTTCTCATAATCTTTCAAAATGAAGGTAGTGAACTTGTACGTTTTTTACCATTTCCTCTACATTTTCTGTGTCCGGTTTGAGAATGGCCGAAGTCTCGTATTATCTTACCAGGTGCGGCTACAAGCGACGAAGTTATTATAATAATTATTCATTTGGCTCCAGGAATTCAGTAAAAGGAACTGGGCATTAAAGAGCTACTTAACGCGTACATGTGTCATTTTTATCGTTTTCCTCTGCAGTATTTAATCGCTTACTTAACTGATATTCTTGGAATGATTGTGGAGCGACCGGGGTCATTGACTATAGGTACTTGTCATTCATACTTAACGATTATGGCTAATAAAATAATAAGAGTATAGTGTACGAAGAAAAATACGGTATGTTGGATGATACAATCTGATTATTCACCTTTTGAAGTATGGCCATATTTCGCTTGCATTCGGATCTCGATTCTCGAAAATTTTTAGAGCAACTAGATTTTAGATTTTGACACTTTCTGCATATTGCCTTTTAGTTAATTGGTACGCTTTAACAGAATAGACACACATTTTAGATCATATTTTTTCTTTTTCTTTTATTTGTATTTTACTATTATATTTACGAAACAACATACCTATTCAAAACCAAGAATTTTTTTAAATTTTTTTCATAACTGATGTTAAAGTTCTAAGTAATCAACTATTTTGAACCAATAATGTAGCACTTTAACCGAAAGGATATATAGATAAAATAAATACGTTATAACAAGCTTAAATAAAATTCGTTTTTACACATTTCTGCATTCACTATGTGAAAAAGGTAGAACAAAATATAAACTTGTTTACAAACTCCAAGATTGTGTTTTAATTTTAATAGTTATTTGTCCAACTAGCGAGGAAAGAGCTTCTTTTGCCCACTTGGGCTCGAAGTTTGTGTCACGAGCGAAGCGAGTGAAGCAATCGAGCGAGAGTGGAGAAAGAGCTTTTCTCTCGTGTTAGACACAACATTGTAAATGTAGAAGGAACACATAACTAGAAGTTAGGTTATAACCTTCGACCATATATTTGACAAATAGCACTCAATGCTGTATTATACAATGTTGTAATCAAGGGTTGTAATGGTATGAAGTACGGTAGCTGTGAGCAGCAGCTATATGCGGGGAAAGGAGATGAATAACTGGGTAGAGTGTTGCATATTGCTGACTTCTAGTTTCTTGTAACATCTGATAGCAAACTGCAACACTTCAAGCAGTTAAGCAGTTAAGCATACTCCTCTTCACACAGCTACACGAGTTCTTTGCTCCACAACAAAGGCATGCGTTGTTTGTCTAGGTATACCTATATGGTCAAAGGTTATAACTGTCATCTGTCAGACTGATGTTTTCGTTTTCGCATCAAATACGAATAACTATTTCGTTTTGTATAAAAAATTAATATTTTTAATGATCTTTTAAATATAAATTTATTTATCAAAAGATAGAGCTTTTAGACAATCAATTAATAGTGGTAAAATGTTTTGAGTTTTATGAAAAAATTTAAATACTTTTCAAATACAATGCATTCTATAATTAGTAAGATTTTTTTTACATTTTTACCTTCCGCTTACCTGTAAAGGAAGGTATTGGAATCATGCAAAAAATCGGGTAGTGAGTTTTTAGTGGATGAGCACGAATTAGGGTCCTTATAACTCATTTTTGATAGTTTCACGATGATGTCTGTGTGTATGTGTGTGTGTATGTGTGTGTGTGTGTGTGTGTGTGTGTGTGTGGTCAAGAGTGTTAGTCGGATAACTCAAATACGTATTACCCGAAAATTTTGATATTTGGTATTTAACAATTGTATATAAATTGGAAGAGCTCCTGAGATTTTGGTACAAATATCTTCATCGGAAGTGATATTTTTTGAAGATTGAAAAGGTTAATTGTCAAAATTGTATATAAATTTTGAGAAATATAGCATTTATTTGTAATAAGAATAACAGGAAAAATTATTTGCAACTTACGTTATAAAAACATTGTCTTTATCTGGTAGCATTAAAGAACTGCAGTAAAATTTAAAAAATAAATTTATCAAATAAAACGTTGAAATCTTGTAATCCATGTTCGGTTGATTTTTGTTTCTGCATAAAAAATATTGACAGGTGAGACGGGTGACAAGTTGTCATACTGGCGCTGTATTAGTCATAAGTAAGATATTAAATATAGTAATTGAACGGAGGATGGCTTCAACACAGAAGAGTTTTCCTGTGATTTAATCTTTTTATTCAGGTGATGCAAATTTCTGTGTTTGAATATTTTAGATTTGTATTTGTATATTTTAAATGGGCACCGGATTGTACGTATACATTTTTGTTTAAAGTCTAGATATGGCGGAAGGTTGTGTGATGGCCACGTCAGATTTTTATAATTCATGCTTTGAAATAGCACATTTAAATATTCTTTATAGTGTTTAATTTTTTTAATTTCTTGTAAATGAACATTTTTATCAATCCTCAAGTCAAAAACCCAACAGCTCATAATTCATTTTTCAAACTTGAAATGTACAATGCAAACACAGTTATCAAAATATCTGAACATTTCTTTATTTAATGCTTTGTCATTCCAAAATGACCTAATCAGTAAAAATAATACGGCTGTCAGGTACCACACGATACACGAACCTCTAACTGCACACACTCGCTCACAGGAGTCACTACCACATTCACGTTTAGTTGCGCAGAACGTGAGAAATTTGAATAAGACGGCGTTGGACATGCGTGTTGTAAATATGAGGAATGGATTCCTCAAAAAGTTGAGAGAAAAACGATAGAGGAGAGGAATTTTATGAGAAAAAATCTGCTGTGGCCACCACACGACCTCTCGCCTAATTCTGCTTATTCTACTAATCTAATAAATAGTTTTACTTACATTTTAATAGTTTCATCTTCATGTAATATGTAAACGATAATGTAAACCAATATGCAAGCAAAAGATGTCAACTGTACTGTCACTGTCATAATCATTCAAATTTTATGTAGAAACAAATTTCATATCATGGACAACAAGATAGAATATTAATTGTACTTTATTTTATTGTTAAATACTTCCAGATTCAGCAATTTGTATTTATAATTAACTGTACACATAGATAATCACAATTTCTTTTATTTTTAATTGCAAAAATTGTCATAAATAAATAATGTACCAATATATTTAAGGAAAACTTTTCCAAACTTCTAAAAGTACTACTTCCGGTTTGCAGATTTCTACCAAAATGTTATCCGGTGTTAAGATACTTATCAAAATCTTAAATAAGAAATTTGGTTATAAACGGTTTGATACTTTTTAAGTTATCGTGGACGAAAAATCCTCGGTTCATACAAACACACAAACACACAAACACACACACACACACAGACATCATCGTGAAAATAGTAAATTCGTATTCTAGAGACCATGAAACGTGCTTATCCACCAAAAACTCATACTCGAAAATTTTGACCCATTACAATACCTCTCTTATAGAATATGAGGCGAGAGGTAAAAAGAGTAATCGCGGTAATCGAGATTCGAGAGTATTTTAATTTCTTATTTAAAAATTCTAGAAAAGATTTGAAGTTTCTTGATCTCCTTTAATGCTTTTTAACGTCTTTTGTACATTATAAACTCGAGAAAGAAAAAACCCACCACTTGAAAATGCACAAAAATGGCAAATATTTAGAATTCCATAACTCGGTTGCATTTTGTCGAAATTGGGTAAATCTTTGAGTTCTAAAAAGTCTGAAGTATTCTCTTTAATGTGATGCAAGTCAATGCCAAATCCATTCCACTCCCTCCCGCTCCTAATGAAAAATAAATGTTCCTGATGTCAAACAATGTGTCCAACTTTGACAGCTCGTACGGTGTGCCAAAAAATCGTGGACACAATTATTGACCTACAGAGCGAGAAAGTTCATGCATTTTCCTTTAAGTTCTCAAAAACTTGGGGTAGGTACTTATGAATCTTTGAGTTCTAAATAGTTTGAAGTTTTCTCTTTACGGTCCTGTAAGTTAATGTGCCACCAAACACATTCCACCTCCTGCCGCCCCAAACGAAAAAAAAAGTTTTTGATTTAAAAATGTTCAACTTTAACAACAAATCGTGGACTCAATCGGCCAACGGGCAATAAAGTTTATGCATTTTCCTTTAAGTTCCTAAAAAATTCGAGTACCGGCGATGACTTGGCGCCAAGTTATGATTTTTTTTAAAGAAGTTGCCACGTGGTTTTGTGCATCTTGCTTGGCTCTCAAACGTATGCATAACGCTACGATTGGTTTACGACTAGACCATGTACTCGAGAAACCAATCACGACGCTTGAAACAACATAAACTTGTGTACTTTTAATGAGAACTCCCGTGGAATTTAGTATAGTAGGGCTGTTTAAACAATTTGCAGGCAAACATCTCACACTGTATCTGCAAGATCTTATATAAACTTAGTTTCATATAAAGTAAAGTGACAATATCCTGGAAGGAATAAATAAGGGAATGATCTGTCTTAGTCTTCACTCTTTTTTATCTTTGATTGCAATTTCCTACCTGTTTCAGCACTGACAAGTTAAGGATAAAATAAGTAATCGAATGCTTTTGAAAAGTATTTTTTCGGCGATTGACATTAAAAGTGCTGTTTTTTGACAGCTGACAGTCAGCAAAGTGTCACTTTTGCTGCCTAGACAGCAAAAATA
Source organism: Agonum fuliginosum (assembly GCA_947534325.1). Taxonomy (NCBI): domain Eukaryota; kingdom Metazoa; phylum Arthropoda; class Insecta; order Coleoptera; family Carabidae; genus Agonum; species Agonum fuliginosum. Next base: position 28,032,800 of record OX384041.1, read on the forward strand.
GTAAAAAAAGCCTAGGCAGCAAAAGTAATTGTTACCATGGTGAGTCAACAAATTTGACATTTATAAAATTCATCAACATACCTAACCTATTTTGTTTTTTCATAGCAACTGTCAACATACGCATAGCAACATAATTTGATTGCGATACCTATCAATATATTTAAAATAATCACTAAATTATTACTAATTAATAACAATCGCCAAAAAATAATGTGTTTAACATGGCAAAAAATACAGATTTGCTGCCTGAGCTAGATTCATAGTCTCGGCTGCACCTCTTCTATGAAACTCTAGCCACGACAGCAAATCTAATATTTTTTGCCTAGTTAAACAAATAACTATTTTGCACGATCGTAGGGTGTATGGAACCCTCTTAAGGAATCCGGGTTCATTGCCGTGCGTTCACAGAGATTGTGACACTGATTATGTTTATCGATTGCTCCTTGCCAGTGATGAATTACACACTTCTTTTGCTTGCGGTAAGCGCTCGCCGTCAACGTCTTCACATGGGTGCTTTACGTTTGCGTTATGCTTAGTTATCTGCCTCACTTCACGGAGCCTTTTTATTTTAAAGCCTGCTAATCACTCAAAAAGTCATGAATTTTAATTGTGAAGCGGAAAAAGTTATCACGTTTTTATTCTGCGATCTATAACAGTGACATTGAAGCTTTTAAATAAGCAAGAAAAATTATTATTGAATGAATGGACGCATTTAGAAACACGATGGCAAAATTTACAAAAAATCTAGTTCAACTAAAATACCACTGAAGTCGTCAACGTTAAATGAAAATTGGTGAACATGAAGACATTCACCAAATTTTTTACATTATATAGTAGGTACCAAAATAAATGAACACGATTTCATTATTTTAACAATCATGTACGAGTATATTGCAAATTCCATTCTTGAGTGTGACCAATCGGTGACCAATATTGTTGGATTGTTTCTTTATTATAGTAGTAGCACAAATGTATAGTAGCATTTCACTAATATCTGCATCTTGTTATAATGGTATCACAGGCCAGTGAAAGTCTAATAGATATAAGTTTTTTTTTATTCATTTTAATTTTACTAATTTTATATATTTTTATAATGTTTGTTGCAGACGGTAATATTTTTGAGCACAATGGCAATATTTACATAAAAGGGAATAAGAAATTAACAGTTTGAAGACAAAAATGGCCATATTAGTCTTCTAAAATTTCTGCCGGAACATGCACAGAATATGGATCTCTATACACAAAAATTATCAGTAGAAACTATTGATGCAACGAATATTTGGTTACTATCCGGTATTCCGACTATCCGGCAACATTTTTACTATCCTACCGAATACCGGATAGTGTTCTGATATACGTCCTGTACCGGATAGCTAAAAAAACATAAAACAAGTATGAATTTACATGAAAATTGCTATCAGAATTTAAAAATTTAAGTTTATTCTCATAAAAACCATAAAATATGAAATAAATATACCTAAAAATTTGTCTTACGATATAATATGTAGATTATAAATTTGCGCATTACCACCAAACAAGTTTGTTCTTGTACATCGATCATCGAATATCCAGCCGAAAAATAAACCGAATATCCGGTACCCGGCAAATTCACTATGGCTTGCGTCACTAGCAGAGACGACAATAATTGTTGTTATTCAAAATCGTATATAGTCTGAAATAGTATAATTTTAAAGTGTTTTATTAATTTTTTTGATAGAAAGACCACGAATCTTTAATTCTTTGCACTGGTGAACTAGCACATGACCACAAACTGTTCGATTTTCAAGCACCCTTAATGCAAATGATGTTTTTCCCGAATTCTATCACAAATAAAATCCCACACTAGCATCAATCACATTATTAATTTAATTATCAACACAAAAGCAAGTACCAACAACACCAAGAACTGGTCACATTTCCCACGATTCCCAACTAACAAACAACCCCCCTGCTCACCGCCCCATATAACTATTCATTTCCCATGCATATTCCATATTCCAACCGCAAGTCCTCCCTTGCACTTATTACCTCCCCCTTCACCTCCCCACTGCCGCCGCCCCTCTGTCGCTATCAGTGTCGCGGGGGTGGCAATGACACGTGACTATCGCAACCCCTGTCACCGAGAAGCTAAGCCACCCTGCACTAGTCAACACACTTATTTATATTTATTTATATCTGAATCCAGCTGGCCCTGCCGTAGATCTGACTGCTTATATCGAGATAATAATGGAGACTGTGTGATATGGGATGTGGGGGAATAGTGCAGGGGTGGACTGGCTTCAATTGATTTTAATTGGGAAAAGGTGACGCAAATTTTTGATATACTGGGATTTTGGGATAGAAATTTGTAAATTTATAGAATGAAATGAAATTTTTAAATAATTCTTTCTATTTCCAATATAGTACCTATCTGCAGATATTATGTTAAGGGTGTAACTTAACTTATTTAGGTATTCGATCAAACAGAATTTTCAGAAAATTCCAAGAATAATTTACCCTGTATCCTAATGCCCTGTTCACACATGGACACAGAAGACACACACACTCAACAGTAAAAAATACTGTGTGTGTTGCTTGTGAAATAGAGGTGTCGCTTGGTTTATTTTTAACATGTTTTTTACAGAATTTCAAATAATTTAACTTTAGTTGTATCTAAATGAATATCCATTTATTTAGGTGTTAATTTAAATTGTTTCTACTAAGTAGTTAATTAGATGAGTCTTTTAGTGGTACTGAAAACGAACTCTGCATATAAACTGCTCTGAATTTTACGAATTAAAAAAAATATCAAGCTGTATATGTATACTCTAAACACGAAGTAAAATAAATGGCATTAGTGGTCACTAGGGCGGATGAAATGTAGCCTTTCTGTTTACCTTTAGAGAGAGATAGAAAATACAGGCCACCTCGGAGTATGCATTCTTTGACGATAAACAATGGTAACGAAGGTAACGCACGGGCCCAATAGTGATCTTTATCTCTCACACAGGGTAAACAAAAATGCCACGAATCTACAAAATTGCTAAAATACAGAGTGTCCACTCCTGTATTTATAATATTATACTTCGTGACTCTAAGTAATGATTCATCCAGTATTGTCATTTAGCGCATACAATTCTTCGGATGTTCTGATATTTTTGATTGGACAAGAAACATAGTAACTTCTGGCGAAAAAGGTTTGTATAGTAATTTATAAATGCCTATGTACCTCAAAAACCATGACAAATAAATGTGTAAGTAAAACATTAAATATAAGATTCATTTAATAAAGTAAAATGGCATTTTTTAGTATGGACGAAAATTTTCTATGTAGATTATTTAGAGAACCTAATCATTTTAATTGTAGCAAGATAACTTGCATATGCTACGCTCTGTATTTTTGTTATCTTTAGTTATTTTTAGATACAAAAGTTCAGAGGTCATCTGCATCCCCCTGTACCCCTTTAGGCCAGACGTTCCCTTGCTTTTGGGCGTCTGCAGACAGTTCTTCGACAGCAGAGCTCGAGATAAGTCTAAGATGTAGCCCGTTGCTACGGACATTACGCTTTTGAGCGTTATTTTAAGTAATATTTTTGTAGAATTTCGTATTTATAGTTCAGTTGAAACGTATAAGTTTTATAAGTCATCAGTTTATTACTTTATATTCGTGTTTTATTCGGAATTTGTGTGTGTTTATTAAAAGTCAAATGTTTTTAAGTAAAGTGTATTAGAGTTTTTGTATGTCATGATTAGTGCCGCTCCCTAATTCATCCCTTCCTAATTCAGCCACGACTGGTTTATTCCTTTTTTCCCCTATCCTTAAATAAAATTTCTTACTTTTTCATCCTAACCTCTATTTTACCTCTGTATTGCTACATAATCTTGGAAACTAGGAGAGTTCTGTTAAAAATAAATCATTTATGTCTTTGGGCCACCGCACAAAAATGATGATTACAAGATGAGCATATTAAGCGTGTATTAAAAGTCACAGAGTACAGATAAGTCAAATAATCTTTGTAGTGTATGTTCTATTGAAGAATCACATTCCAAGTAATGAAAAAACCATCTATCCATTTGCTTGCTCCTCAGGCCGGCCCTGTACATTGCACCGCAGGGCTCCTCAATATCCACTGCAGTTCTGAATTTCACAAAAAATAAACTGTCAATGCTCAAGCACCATTAGAGCCCTTTCGGCCTCGATCGTTCAGCAGTAATGTTATACTCCATGCTCCAATATTCCGCGCACGGCACGGGGTGTAGTCGATGTAGGCATATAATTCTACCGCCCCCACCCCCCTCGACCCCCGCACGAGTCAATATTGACCTAAGAGGAAACGACGATTTGGCAAACAGCAATTCCACGCGTTATTTATGTGAATTATATCAAATCTTCCGAAATAATTTGTATCGGGCGCATTGCGATTAGTTGATTTAGTGCGGTGGTCTATTAACAGGGGTGGCCAAATGGGAGGATGGAAACTTTATTAACAGTAGCACACATATTTCTTCATTTTTATATCTTTAATTGCATCACGCCTATCTGGAGACCTATTCGGTGGCTGTGACTGTGACTGTCATAAGCGATTTTATGACGTCATAGTAGGCAACTGTTTACCATCTGTTGGTACAGTTATAAAACATTTTCTATGTTATTAGTTACGTTTATTGCAGTGATCGATTTTGAAAAATTTCTTAAGGTTATATAAGGGTAGTTTTCTCAAAGAGTACATTTTGAGTACCACTGGATTTGCGTGTTTCTTTTATAATGAATAAGCAAAGTTAATTAATCATGTAGGTAATTGCATATTATGAAAATGTAACATAAGGTATTAAATAATTTACTAGTAAGATAAAACATCAAACAAAACATTGAATCTACGAGAGGTAGATTCCAGGCCCAAGAAACTGTTCGTTTCAAAAACCGCAATATTAAATTTTCGAATTTTGAAAAAAAAAATTTGTTCCGTGATCAGTACGTTGGGTACTATACAGTATACAGGGTGTAACCCAACCTGTATAACAAAATTTAAGGGTGTATATTTAAGTACTAGACGCACTGATCATGAATCAAAAAGAATTTTGCTGAAATTCGTAAAATTAACAGTAGTTTGCAAAACAATATCATTTTGGGTACCAGTGGTTGTCACATTTAAATAAAAAAAGTTAAACAATAGTTTTGCAGTTAGCGTAATTACATTAATGTAATAAAAAATTTACAAACAGGTAGGTACTTACAGAATGTTTCATTTGCAGCCTGTATACCTGAAGTTATGAATCACCCTGTACTATACAGGCTGTACAATAACTTGAGGTACATAATTAGACTGGCATATAGAACGTACTGATCACGGAACAAATAATAATTTTTTCAAAATTCAGAAATTAATTTATGAGGTTTGTGCAGGCAACAGTTTGGGGCTACTGGTTTGAATAGATAGATTTAATATTACGTTATTACTAATTAATAACTATGTTTACATAATACAATAATTGAATTTAGTTTCAAGTAGCTGTCCACATAAATCTGTCTTTATTCCAAATAAAATAGTATTCAGTGATCCCTACTAAAAATGTTCTCCTAAAGTAAACTACCCTTATTTATAGGAATTTAGATAAAAATCTTTTTGTTCATACTATACTATTACAATATGTACTACCTAAAGATATAATGGTACACTCTGTATAGAAATATTCTACCTTCTTATCTTCGTACCTTCTGAAACTTTGGCAACCCCTGCGCTGAATCTTCCATTGAGTCTCAGCAATGGGGAAACGTATTAATGTAGAATGTTGAACTTGCTGAAATGTTCCGTGAGACTTAATCAATTTACAATGTAGTCGTTTTTGGCCTGCGACAGGAAACTGACTTATATCACAGATTTAATTTGCCGCGTCGAGCTCTGAATGAATAAATGTTTATATTAATTGACAAATTGAATAACTGTTAATGAATACAGGCTGAATAATGTAGCGAATATTTAACAATTTATAGCAAACGTTAAATAAAGCGCACATTTTGTATGGTGAATTTCCGAGACGTTCACACGATGTTTTATCAAAGAGAGAAATAATTTAGTTCTGAAATTTACGTTAGGGAAAACTTGTTATTGAATATGCTCCAAATTTAATAAAAACATTCATTTTTTATATGCACACAAATTCGTGCATATATTTTAAATATAAATTCCTAAATATCAGTAAATTTTCGCAACGAAGTATTTTTGATACAATAAGATTGAAGATTTCATAATAATTGATTCCTGACTAGGAATGAAATAAAATAAAATTTTGTTAATACTTAATGAAATTGCAAAATATAAGAATTAAGTAAATTTGATTATTGTTTTAAAAGAGATAAATTGTGACACTTATTTTTTATTTTGACATAATTTTTATTTACAAGCCCAAAAATAATTTTGCACGATCATTTTTAGCATTTACTGGCTCTGTTTCCAAGGTAGTAGGTTTTGTTTACAAATTTGAAGGCGGTAAGAAATCTTAGAAGGCGGTAAGAAATTTTAGAAGGCGGTAAGAAATCTTAGATGGCGGTAAGAACTCATGCAGAAGGCAGTAAGCACTAAACAATAATAGAAACCAAGGCAATAGCAACAGCATCAAAATGCAAACTTAATCTATATAACCAAAAATAAACATTATTTAAAACAAATAACTACGTCTCGGTCTCCAAATATTATCCTCAACCGGTAAACTGTACATACCGCCCTTGATACTTAATATACTATATATTTTGCAGATTGCTGACATTTATTCTATACAAAATAATGACGTCAGAGAATTTTTTTCTCAAAAACATATTTTTCTAAAATAAAATTTTACAAGCATTGATATTTTATTTTTGTGTCAGAATGTATTTTCTGGTAAATTTTCTTTCAGAGTTAATTATGTAGTACATCTGTGACGCATACATTTCGCAATTTCAGTCTTCCCTTCTTCTTCTTATCCTGCTCCATCATCACATTTTTCATTTAACTCATCTTTCATCTATTTCGGATATGATCCCCATATAGCGCCCCCTTTGATCTCATTCCAACTTCAACAGCATGTAGCTAATGGTTCTTGAAATATCAGCCCTTAAAAATATTTATTTTGTGGGAGAAAAAAATTAGGAAACATAATTTAATAAAAAAAATGTAATATCTCTCTCCCCACAGCATGGGGTGGCAATGTGCCATTTCGGTCAGGAAAAGGAAAGAGATCTCATTAGCTGATACATTGTCAATAAGAGGGTGGCTTTACTAGTGCAATGAGGGTTAGTCATATTTTGGTACCCTTTAATATGATTTTTTAAATTACTGCTGTTTGTGCATTAAAGTAAAATATTGAGCTAAGAAACAAAATTCGCACCCCTATTTAGATTATAATCTATGTTTAAAGCATTGGATTTGTTGTCATTTTTAAATTAAATTTTACTCTTCTTGGATTTCGCACATATTATAATCCTACGTAGTCCAGTCAATGGATATATTGTAGAGTGCATGGAATATGCGAGAATTTTTTATTTCAGGAATTTGTTAGGAGTAGTTAGTAGGTAAACATACTAAAAGTCCCCACCCCTAGGAGCTAACGGTATAGTTTTATACTTCATTTTATTTTTATTTATAATGGATGTAACTGGTGATTTCTTCTGTGTTCTGTTAACATGAGTTAAAGGTATTTACTATGTTACGGTTCATAATGACACTGGATTTGACATTTACCTATACTGTTACAGTAAGGTTCGCCAACTTTTAAGAAAACTTCATAGAGTTTTCCTATATATACTGCCCTCCTAAGCACAGAGGGGGTATCTAAATTTTTTTTGAAAAATGAGTTAGAATCGCTTTGTAACTATAGAGGTTGTAATATATGTAAAACTAAGGTTTTGAAGCCGTATCTACGCTCGAAAGAGTCTAAAACGTTCATTTAACTTAGGGGTATGTACAAGCCACTACAAAATTACTACAGTATTAAGTGAAAAACATCGATTATCTCGAAACTGAAACAACTGTAGATACCCCCTCTGGTGCTTAGGAGGGCAGTATAATAAGTGTGGTCATAGAGGCTAAATTGCAAACAAGTAGCCATGGTTTCATACTCTAAAGAAAATGTGGAATTAATATTAATGTTCAACTGTAACAATATGATATCCAAAAATTAGTCCAGTATATATAACTTTAAACTCTTCATGTATTACCAAACATATTAGTTTATTCAAATACAATTTTACTGATGTCAGCCATACTCAGTTTAAAGCCACTCTATTACATACTTCACTCTTCACCCTTTCCCAGCAAATAGCAAGCAAGTCCTATTTGTTCTTTGTTTGCATATTGATGAGTATTTTATATTTCGCTACAATATTTATTGTTCTAAACATTGCAGATCCAACTATGTAACTTTCAAAAAACGAATCCATATTTCTTACAGTTATAAGAAAGGTTATTTTATTATAACTTGGAATGGTGAAGAGAATGGATACTGATTTAAATCAGGGCGTAAAAATTTCACATGCTACCCGGATTCGAACTCATGTCTGAGCCCCACTTCCTTCATGTGTTCAAAGGTAAGCGCTTTAACCACTGAGCTATCTCATGGTTTGCACCTTGTGTACTGTTACCAGCCGTCAACTAACGGGTACTTACTCACAGTTATTAGTACTTTAGAGGGGAGATGCATTTATTAAACCGAAAGCAAAATTGAGTCTATCTCATAATTTATTTCAATGGGATTAGTTCCACGCTAAGTAAGAAATCGACAGAACAAATCCTGCTTCATAACTTCTTACCATATTCAATATTCCAAATCCTTTCAAGAAAACAAATCACCAACAAAACAAACAAAACAGAAATAAAACAAAAGAAGAACCACGGCGCCGTTAAATATTAATGGGACCACTTATTCAGCTGTAAATGCTCGAAAATGCCATCCGAATCTGCACGCTCTACACAGATACATGATCAATCAAAGTGGCCATGAACACGAAGCCAACCTGATGGTGATGTCTCCATAGCCTACTCCGTGGCTAATTAGCGCCTGACAGTTAATTGATATCTTCTTCTTGTTATTAGGCGTAATCATGGATCCGCCAGTGACAAATTTATCTCGGGGCTTAATGCAGAAATTGCCCACCTCGAATTATCTTATGTTAATAAGGAGGTTTGAGTCCCCGCTAATGGGGCGGAATGTTGAACGATCTCGAGTTGTTTGTTTGTCAATATTGTGAATGGTTCTGGTTTCGCTGAAGAGGACTCGGCATGCGGATTTAGAGATTATTTTTTGATTTGATGTCTGTTTTTTAACGTGGCGTGTTTGTCAAAATGAAACATAATATGGACAAGGAATCTTGAGAGTTCCTTCACGACAAATGAATTATTCAGAAGTCAAACATTGATATGTAATACGACGTATTTGTAAATGTTTCTATAGAATACAACTTATATACCTAGGTATTTTGGAGATTTGGTCAATTGGAAATAATAATAATAACTTTGTAAAAGAAAATATGATATAGGTACCTGTTACCTGTTGGTATTATAGATATTTTTTTGGGCGAGTAATAGTTACGATAGAAATTATAAGAATCAAACAAATACTATACTTTTTGCAAATAATAGTGTAATTTTTAAAATAAACATACGATTGATCGTCTTTGTTTCGTTTATTTTTTAAGGGCTTTAATTAAAAATTCGACCTATATTACTATTCTAAATACATAACTCATCTTTAAGTTTGTATAGATTCTTTATATTTGTTGGGTATTTTATAAAACCGTCCAATATTTTAAATGCAAAACTGACTTATGAGAGCGTACTTGCCCACTTGACAAAATAAAATCCCCAGAATATTTCAAAAATGTGTTTCTTGCTATATTGCTCATTAACATCCTATTCAGATCCTGCAGATTGATAATGTCCACTCTTAGTAACATTATCTATGTAACAATCCAATATTAATAATTTGGTAATGATATCCCATCTACGTATCCCGTGTAATTCTTTGAGATGTTTGTATTGAGTATGTAATTTTTAATCGTATTCAGAATGTAGCTAGGATAGACTTTACGTAATATCCCTTAAAGTACAAGAATAAGATATTTTTAAACTTCCCATGGACAATTCATGTCAAGTTATTTATTAAAACTACCTATATCAGGATACTTAAAATCTGTTACAGAAACAAACAGTATTTATCAATAATTTAAAAAATAGTTTTATAAAGTTATTAAGAAAAAATATTAAAATAGCATGAATTAATTATTTTATGCAGATTTTAGAACAACACTGAATTGTTCGTAATTTATATTTTATACTAGTTTACCTTTTCCTTAGAAATCATTAAAAATAAAGCAAATAAATTTTTCTAACATTAACAGCAATATTTACAAGGACAGCTAAGGTATACAAGAATATAAAATACAATATATCGATGTGATATTTATTATTATTATTAACATTTATAATTTTATTTATAAATTCTCGGTATAATGTTTATTTTCAAGGGCAAATCTAATTAATTTATCTCACATAATTTTCCGTAAATTAAAAATCAGTTGATATATTACACCTTGTAAATATTGCTAAGAAATTTACATAACTAAAATATGATTTATAAACTACTATAAAATTAATATTTATGTTATAGATATTTTATTCAGGGCAATGTTTTGCGTATGAGTAATAAACTATATGTATGTAGAAATTATATATTTAGTTCTCACACAGTAATTGCAAAATGTCAATAAGAATTAATTTTAATTTGTCATTACATTGGAATGTTAATATTTATGATATCAAAGTGCCCTACTTTTAATTTACCAGCAAATTGCTTTCTCATACTTCGTAAGTACTGAGAAGGAAATTAATAAAATGAAAAGTTTAATATTAACTTTAATGACATGTTTAAAATAAATTGGCCTTTTTAATTTTACATTTTAATCAAATATGAACTTTAGATTTTGAATCAGTTATCAGTTTAGATTCTTATTATGTCGTTCCATTTTACCTAGAAAAAATAAATAAATTCATAATTTGTTTAAAATTTAATTTTGAACAAATATTTATAGCCAAATTTAAATCATCTTATAAGATTTTTTTACACAGAATCGCCCTAATTCAAAAAAAACTATGTCATCGAACCAATACTAATTCAGATTGTGTAATATTTTTGAGAGAAGGCCATATTTCAATCGAAATCCTTTAGTAAAGTACGATTTCTAACAATATTCAAGATTTTCCGTCATTTAAAACAAGTATACATAATTTGAAAAATAGAGGGTACAGCAAATTACATTGTAATGTTAGATTCAGACCTACCCAATTATAAGTATAAGTGCTAAATTAACCAGCCAGCAAATTCCACAAAATTCAAATTTCAGTTATGAGTGCGAACGTTGAGCGCTGGTTGGTTAAATTAGCCATTTATACTTATAATTTGCTAGCTTTAGTGTTAACGAAATTTGGTAGGTACGTCCAAAAATAAAAATGGACAAATAAATACTGGAATAATTAACATCACTTATAAAAATGCAACAATAGTTATTAGCTCAACGCTTAATTTTTATTAAGTAGGTACAAGTAAATGGCATTTTAAATGAATAAACCTTTTGAATTCAAACATTCGTTTCAGAGCTTGTTTTCTAACATAACCTACTTCATATAAAGTATAAATATGTAAGCACAATTTGTTTTTGCTCTATCGGTAAATAATAACTATGGTAATAACCCTGTTAATTAATTACAAATTCACGTTTATAGGTTTACTTAAAATTATTACATTGCTGATTGAAATGTTTATGGAAACCAGGAATTCTAACAGCTCATTCTGCAAATTTATATTATTAATAATTCTACAACAATGTTTTGTGTATAATTTGCAACACTTCTACAGTGCAAATTACAAACCTAATCGAATGCTAATTATCATCCACTGGACTATTATTTGTGGTAAAATAATGGGAACAAAGGCAGGTTACAGCGCTAAGTAATAATTACTTTCTGTATGATTTATAAACTGATAATGATATTGTGGATAAATGACATAAACAATAATTCATTTGCTATTATTGGGACTGTTATTATGTCTGCATATTGTTCTGTGTAATTTATTATTAATTCTAATCTTGAGTTGATTTGGAAAAATATAATAAATGTTATTAATTATTGCGAGATTCTTATCTTCAAGATAATGGAGGTATTTTTAAGTTTGAATAAGTATTATTTCACCTGCAGGCACAGGTGATATTTAACTGAAATTATTACCTTTTCATAAAAAATACTTGTACTGGTGTATTTTTATTTTCACGAGACTTGTTAAGATTCAACTTAAGCGGCTTGTCTACGTAAATTGGAAATTGTTAATTAAATTTTTTAAATAGCACAACTGTTAATTGATTCTTTGTGTATAGTCCTTATTGAAATAAAATTTTACTATTCTTGTACTGGCCATAAAACACTCGCTACGGTAGTACATTTTATGCTCGATTTTAGAATATGATCTTAAATTTATTGAATTTTTTATTAATTGCTAACAAAAATAAAAAAATTGTCAGATATTTTTATGAACGTCAGTAATAACATTTTTATTGACGTTATTTAAAAATAACTGAAAATGTTTCAATATTTTGTTGTTAGCAATTAACAAATTTGATATCATAGACATTTCTTTAAAATCGACGTATTTAAAGCATGACCGAGCGGCCTTAAGTTAAATAAGTAATAAGCCCTATATACACAAGAATTCTTTGATAAATCTTTTATGCTTCCGAATTTCGTTAAAAGGAAGTGCACCGTTTTGAAGCTATCAATGAATTAGAAATTCTTCTTTCCCATTATTCATTGAAGATTCAATATAGCGTCGCTGCTATTTGACAGACAATTTTCTCCAGAATTCTTTTTCTCAAAATTCTGAAGAATGAAAAAATCCTTGTGTGAACACTGAATGCTTATTTTGGATCGGTATCCACTCTCGTCACTATTCTAAATTGGGATACAACTAAACAAAATTTGCATCGCACTTAACGGTTAATATGGAGTTCTCGTAGTGGAATCCAATCACTCGGACCACGTGATATTTTTGCCGTTCGCGGGATCGCAATATACATTTATTAAAATATTTTACGCTTATTTCAGTAATTGAAATAGAGGTTCATTATTTTAATTTTCAATTTGGTCATTTTGATGTGCGGTGACATGAATTTTAATACCGAAACGATATAATCTTCATTGTCACAACAATAATATTGTTTCAATATGAGCTTATTATTTATTTGCAATATTTATGTGAAATCCAATATGGACTACAGTCACTAAACAAATAACCCTACAATTTTATTCATTTTATAATAAACAAAGCCATTATAATTTAGTTTTCCTGTTGGTTGTATATTACTGATATTTTATCCCGTTGATTATTTTAACAGTGCGGAATATTTTATTTTGCACGGATCATTAACTTTATTGATTATTGTGCAATTAATTTTTCGTTGAAATATTAAACACTATTCATGCTGTTTGATTGCTTCTCACTAATTATAAATAATTACTAATTGGAGTAATGCAGTAAGCAAATTAGTGCACTTAACCTAACATTTATTGTCCAAGCGTAATTAATTATTAGATTAGAATCTAGTCGGTGACGCAATTGTTAATAATAAATGTGACATTTACAGGAAATAAACTGTTTCCACTTGGAACCAATTTAATTACCATTACCATGAGTAAGAACACATATTTTATCGCTAAAATCTATAGACAAGGTGCCAATAACATATATATTTTTTTTAATGAAGAAATAAATTTACTTTTAAGAATGAAAGTTTATTGTGCATGAGCTGCAGGCGAGTGAAGTCAACATGTGAAAAAATAATTATCATACTGATTTTCAGGGGTAATACCATAAGAGACGATAATTTTTTGAGATTTGTTTTGTCGTTTCCACTGCAACTTATTTCTAACAATTTCACGACACAAAACATCATCTATCAATTTCCCGAAACGAAGTTTGCAATAAGTTGTCGTAGAATAGACAAAAATTCTCTCAAAAAAATTATTATCTCGAATGGTATTTAGGAAGAATATTTTTCTTCTTAAAAATACTACCAAAACGACTCATTTTGCTAAACATTTTTGACGTTTCATGTGACAAATTTATTTATTTTTGTCACTAACATAGCAAAATAAAATCTAATCTACAAAATTATGTTGTCAGATACATCATTTTACATTTTCAATTCTATTGGTTGCATTAAACCATCTGTCAAAAATATTCAGTAATATTATGATCAGGGGTGAAAGTAGGTACGGCGTAACGGACCGTACCGGTAAGAAAGATAGTATCATCAAGGCAATGTTACAAATAAGTTTATTTTTATGAAGCAGGAAAATTACTGGGTTTCAGTCACAAATAATTTTTATTATCTACATCATCGCCGTTTCGATGCGACCCGGGATCATCCTCAGGATATGTAAAATAGTTTTAAATAATAATTATACATTAATAAAAATAAATAAATAACTTTGTCAGAAAATAGAACATATAAATAAAATATGATTGTTTAAAATTAAAATCAGAGCAGATATTCTACGTCAGCATATACAACGAACTATACGGATAAGGTAAAAATAAATACTATTTTATAGCGGCTCTGCTAAATTTAATCTTTAATCTTGGAAAAGAATAGCTCATTCATTGATAGCTTCAAAACCATGACATTATTTTTTTGCAGGATTCAGAATCATAAATAAACCTCAAAGAATTCATGTGTGAACAAGGCTTTTTTATATGTTCCATTGGTCAAAAATAATGTTTATTAATTTAGTATTTCGCACTAGTAGGTAATTTATAGCATTATAAAACTGAAACTGAAACAAATTAATTAATAATATTAAATAGGTAGTCAGACAGGCAAACATTTTAACTAATTCTTTTATAAATTTGCTGTGTGTGCAGACATAATGTTTTAATTTTTAATTAATTCATTACATGCAATTATCGTACTTTATTTCATTAATTATTCACAATTGTCAGCAATATTTTTTAACAAATGAGCATAAAATCGAATTAAATGCTTACAGTTGACGTACTTTAACATTTGTAAAATTCACATTTATTTTTATATAAATGATCGCAATGACAAGGTGCAGTAAAGCGGAAAAACGCAAAACAACCCCTGTGGAGCGAGTATCGTGACTGGTTAAATTATTTATCGCATACATATTACATTTCTTATCAATTGTGACATGGACAAAGTATTTCACTTCGAATAAAGAGATTCATATCGTCTATTAGTTTGAATACCATGACCAACACAACACCGAAAAGCGAAAAATTCACAGAAATATGATTAATAATAATTCATAAAACAAGCAATAAAACGCTTTGTTTTAAATTTTAATATATTATGAGAGTTATTTGATAATAAAAAAAACTTGAAAAATATTAGAAATTGATCAAAGGTATTATTAATCTTTAATATTAATGCATGATGTGTAAATACTATACGAATTTTTTTTTAACAAAATGTCAAAATTGTAGCTTAAACTATAAATGGTGTTACCTATTTACCTAGGTACTTACTACCCAGAGCTGGACATTACTTAAGTATTTAGGTACTTAAGTATAACAAGTAGTGCTTAATACTTGTACTTAAGTATAAATATATTTTTGGTTCTTATTACTTTAAAATTACTAAATAAAAACTTGTACTTAAGACTTATTTTCATTTCATAATCGTAAATAATATTGAAGTACTTTTTAAATAGATACTTAAGTATTTCAATAATACTAAAATCATGTAATACTTAAGTTTTTTTCAAAAAGGTAAGTAATTATATTGTATAAACTGCGACCAACGCAACAGAATACGATATATTCTTACTGTGAACTAATTCTTGCTCAATAAAAAAGGTAATAATCGAAGATATTAATAGTTATAGTAGATTATAAAACATGAAAATAATATTAGCATTAAAAATACTGGTACTTGAAAAATACTTATTTTTAAGTAGGTACTGTCAATGTACAATGTACTGACCATAGGTAGTACTGGTACTAATACTTACGTATTTTGATTTCGATACTTGCCCAGCTCTGGTACTATCGTCGAAAAATTAGTTTTAAATTACTTCTAAATGAGAAACAGTAAAAAGGCTTAAGGCTGATTTAAAATGGATGTTATCGGTTACTTATTCTGTATTCTGTAAAGTTGAACTATAATAGGCATTTATAAGTTACGGTATGGCACAACATAGAAAACTCTGTGTTCAACTATACAGAACACAAAATAAGTTACCGGTTACATCCATTATAAACGTGCCTTAAAATAGATATTAAATATATAAACGATATGAATTAAATTCTTTTTTTGTTTATTCATGAATATTGTTAATTTAAAAATACTATATCATTTCACATATACCTTATAAAAATTGCAATTAAATACCTACCTACTGTGAAAATCTGTTCATTTTCATAGTTATGACTATGAGTAAGGTTTTATGATCAAATAACTTTTACGGATCTATAAATCCACAGTAATTGAAAACTGTATCTGCTTGGTGAAGCAAATAGGAGAAAAATTCAAGGAATCTCCCCGGAAAAAGTTAATCTAACAACTGTACAACGTCTGATAGCATGATGCCGTTTGTAGCGATGGAATATGTTACTGTTTCTGTCATATTTATTTATTTGCGCGTGCTCAATGAATATAATATTCCAAATCGTGATTTCCGTATCTTATAGATCCCGTTTGTTTCGTGCCATCAGGACTTAGGTCACCGAGCACGGATTTACGTTGGCCATGAGCATGGGCGCCGACATAAAAAAATTCCAATACGAATATGAATAATAATATAAGAATAATACAAAGTTTCAAAACAAATATTTTTTTATGAATATGCTTATTTAATTTACATCGCTTCAGAAGTTATATTTGAAGGGACTAAAAATGAAAATTTCTTGTATTTTAGTTTTAACTCTGATAAATCTAATGCAGCAAACCGTGTTTCGTTGTTTAGTTCTCATTTGTTACATTTTCCAATTCGTAACTTTGAGGGCGTATCGTATATCTCAAAAAATAAGTCAGTTATCTAACTGCATTGCGGCGGCATTGTGTATTTCTAGCACTTGAGTTGACTAACAATTAAATTTATAAAATTTTAAAGAATTAACTTCTCAAAAATTAACTACCATCTCGAAACCGGTAAGAGATATGGATTTAATTTTGTCACAATTGAAATTCCCACGTCGCGAATTACATGGGTAGGTAGATTTTTTTGAAAGATTTTCAAAGTATGATAAAATGGTAATAGGTACTACCTACCCACTAATAAAAAGTTGGTTTTTGACAATCTTATGTATCTAAGGTAATTTTTGATAAGCCGAAAATTAAGAAAATTTTAAAAATTCAACAGATCTGGTAATAAGTAAATGTGCGAGAAGTGTACGAGAAAAATCGCAAATTGATTTCTTGTTTTCATTTTGAGATAATGCAGTTTCAAAGTTGCGCAGTGAACTCTATGCTACGTACCTAGAAAGAACGCGCGCGTTAGAGTCGCTGAGGCAAGTTTGTCTTTAAAAACTGAAGTATTTTGTCCATGTTCTACATGAGTTAGACAGTGATAGAGATACTCCCCAAATGCTATACTCTATAAGTCTGTTTCTCTCTCAACTTGCCTCACTGCTGCTGTTTTGTAGTGCGCTACGGCTCCCTTCCAGGTACGTAGTATGGAGCTCACTGGGAAATAGTAAAAAATCGGATAACTCGAGAATTACGTAAGATATCTTTTTGTGGTTTGCAGCATTGGACTGAAAACCAAATAATAAGAATTGATTTTTTAAATTCTCTAAAAAAATTATGTATACCTTATATTATATCTCTGACTTATTGAGCTGCCTTCTGGAAAGTTTTTTTAATAGAACCTGCCTGTTCTTTTCAATGAAGTTGTTGCCTTTCAAATAATTATTCTATCTCATACTGTTTAATTATTTGTCGAACGTCTCCCTTGCTTATAATTCATGACACTGTCTGTGATTGCAAAACAAATATGTCTTTCCATCTCCACCGCACCCGATTCTAGACTCATCCTTGCATTCTTCATCTCTCGACCCACATATTAAATAACACAACAAATTGGTTTTACACGCCTAAATCTATCTTCTTTCAATTAACATTTACAATAAACACAAATCCGATGATATCTGATCATCCCACAGCTTAATCAATATCATGTTACACTGAGAGGTGCGTGTGTTTGTGTTTCTGTGAATGCAGAAGAGCACAAGAAGGGGTAAAGAGTCTCACGGCTAAAGGCGACAATAGAAAATGAATTAATTTGTACTTGCTACCTGCCGTTTTACAAAGTAACCATGCCATGTTGCCACATCGGTATAAATAAATAAAAATATGGCAGGGTTGCCAAGTTGGTACAGATATATAGTATATTATTCAATAAGAGAGCCCGTCTAGGTTTATTTCGAATTCCTACTTTTATTCTATTCCACTCTTTTCCCCACTACTACGGCTGCCTGAAACCAGTTCGAATCTCGTACTTTGCCGCATTCTAGCTATGCAATGTCATTTTGAAGTTGAAAAATACTGTAGAAGTGTTTTCGCTGCAAATAAACTGTCAGATTATTATTGACTTCAGGATAATGTTTTTATAAACATTTAGTACAGAAAGAATGGATCTTCATGTGCCTTTTTAAAATCTTAAAAATTAATTTCTATCATGAGATATAACCGTGTAAAGTTTGCATAAATTGGATTGTTTTTTAATTTTTTGGCATTTTTATAATCATGTACAATTTTTAATCAAAATTTTAAAAAGGCACATCTGTTCTTTCTCTATTAAATCCTTGTTGAAATAAAATTTGACCATTCTTGTACTGGCCACAAAACACTCGCTACGGGTCTCTTAACAATGATTTACAAGAATAAAAGTTTGTTAAATAAGCCGAAGGCAAGAGTCGTAATATACCGAAAATTTTAATCGTTTTTATTAAAACAATATTTTTAAGCTTGGTTTCCTTTAAATTACTCTTATAATCAGTAAAGACAAATTTTATATACGAGTAGCAGAAAATGAGTAATAGCAATCTTGTGCCGGAAAATGTCATGACAATGTAATTTTAAAATGAACAAAAACCAATATTGTGCGAATGGGTTACCGGTTACAACAAAACGGTTCGGTTACGATTTCGGTTCGTTGACCTTGAAATATGACGTTTCAGTTTACATTTTTGAAGAAAATAAAGGTTTTTTCGGGTTTATGGTTCAGGTTCGGGTTCAGTTCCAGGTTTGCTTTACAGAAAGTTCTTTTAAGGCGGGAATGTAGCTGTATGAGAAAGAGGTAAAACAGTGCTCTACGGTTTGTATAATATTGAATCTAATACTAACGTAAGATCATTGAAATTTTTTTACGACAATATTTAATATTCATTCTACAGTGCCACGCATCGATTTTTCCAAATAATAATACATAAAAATGTGGCTGTAAATAATCCAGGTGAGTAATTTAAAAAATTGGTACTAGAGTATACTTATATTATCGTCTTTTAAAATAATAGTATTATTATAGTATAATGAATGTATTATTTAACAATCTTAATCCTAACGCTTTGCTGTCCGATGAAGGACCAAATATTCTTGTCCAAAGTGAGCAGATTTCTCGCAACTAATATAAAATCTATGAATGTTTACCATCCGCATCTGGACGTGCGTGCTATTCTCTTTCACGGTGCGTATGCATTGAAACGACTCTTGCTTATTACGAGTACGTGCGGTACTTGAAGAGTATATTAGCTGTAAATGATGACGTATGAGGTGTTTTACATGCACGAGAGGAAAGATGAACGGCAATTAGGAGTGAAGATGTTATTAGTGGTTGTGAAATATTGTCACCTCGGGGAAGAGATATTTCTGCGGTGATGGTGATGAGGTTGCTAAAGATATGTTTGGTTTTGGTTTTCCTTTTGTATTTTAAACATAATTAGTGAAACAAAAATACACTTTATCATTTACTTACAAAAACATAAAATTAGTGCCAGTTTCACTTAATATTTAATGTAATATTCCCACTTGACATGAATCATCCATGGGATATTTAAAAATATCTTATTCTTGTACTTTAAGTGATATTACGTAAATCCATATCCACATCATGAGTACCTACGATCAAAAATTACTTATTTAAAAAACATCTCAGAAAATTACATAGGACACATAATTGGGATATTATTTATTAATTACTAGCATTGGGATGTTGGATGTTACTAGATAATGTTACTAAGGACGAACATTAGCAAACGCTAGGATATTAATTGGCAAATATAACAAGTCACAAGCGGGATGTTCACATTCTTGAAATGTTCTGGGGATTTTTCGGACCTAAGTTAGAACCACAGTCGGGTACGTTTACGCCCTCAGCTGATAATGAGAATAGGCTTAAATTTAATTGAATTTAAAGTTAATTTTAAAGTGAATTTTGCTAAATGCTTATTTATTCCATATAGTTTATTTTAGAAAATTTTAGTGCCCCTGTGTGAATGATTTCACTGTCCGAAGTGAGAACACAAATGATTTCTTCCCGATAGTGATGGCGCCGAGATGAGAAATTTCTCGTCTCATTTTCGTCTCGTCTCGAGATTACGAGACGAGAACAAATATATTTCTCGCTTCGGAATTTCGAGATGAGAAGACGAGAATTCGAAACTACGAAACGATAAATAGTCCTCGAGAAATCAAAAATTCTCGAAACTAAAACTTTAAAAACATATATTTTTCTCGTCGAAAATATCAATTTTTTTATTTTACATTGTTCGTAGCATTTTTGGTTTTCAAATAATTATTTTTATTGCTAAATCAAGAATTGGGTGCAATGTTAATAGAAACGTACAAAAAAGTTCCTAAATTTACTTCTAGCTTTTTAAATATATGACAGAAATTTTTTTTTTTCGAGAAATTGAGATGAGACGAGAATTGATTATTTCTCGTCTCGTCTCATTGCATCACTACGTTTACTCACTCAGCTTAATTTAATTGAATTTAGAGTTTTTTTAACAGCGAATTTTGGTAAATGCTTATACATTCCATATTTTATTTTAGAAGATCTTAGTGCCGCTGTGTGCATGACTACTGTCCGAAGTGAGAACTTCCCGATGTCAATACAGCGTTTAGCTCTTGGAAATGATAAACAAACAATTAATTTGAAAATAACATTACAATTAATTTTCAAATACACATTTGTACACCACAAACCGTCTCCATTTACCAAATACGCTCAGTGCTCAAATAAACTGATGCTCACAGCTTAAAACAATACGATTGAAAAACACAAACGGCAATTGGAGGTATTTCCACCGACAATGGCCATTCAAAACTGTTATAAATTAATCACTCGCGTCATCAATACGCTCGCTGTCTTTTTGTGATGAAGCCCGATTTTGCCACTGACACAAGTTTTAATTTACCCGAATGGGCGAATGTACACTAGTTTTATTCCATTGTAATGCGGGTTTTGTTTTTCGCTGTTTTGTTGTATTATATTTTTATCGGATGGAATTTCAGTTATTTTTAAATCCGTTTTAAAGGGGTATATAATACGAATAGACACGAGTGTTGCCGAATTTTGTCGATGCTGTAAAAATAATAAATTATTGTTTTAAAGGGGTATACAATACGAATATACACGAGTGCGGCCGAATTTTGTCGATGCTGTAAAATAATAAATTATTGTTTTATCTTGTCGTGTTTGGTAGTTTAGTATTTTACTGCTTAGTTTGTGATTGTGTTGGGATTTTTAGTCCTGACAATATTGTAAAAATATTTTCTTGGAGGTTTTTAATAATTTTCTTGTGTAGGTTGTACAAAATTATTGTTAAACTGGTTTCAAGGTATGTATACGAGTATACGAAATATTATTTTACATTGCCATGTGTGTATATATTGTCAAACTATTATTTAGGTTACTTATATTAAATATATATTTTGTTATTCAAATACATCAATCATCAATCAACATATTTAGTTATTATTAGTTACAGTTAATAGCTATTATAGCAACAAACTAAAAACATATTTCATTATACACATACACAATTTAATTGAAGAACCTATATAACCTATAATCTATCCTATAGTATAGCTTTCGATCAGGGTCGTAACTAGAAATTTAAGGTCGCGCTCGAAACCGTTTTCAGACAGTCATTTTTATGCATTTTATCTGCATAAATTTCTGCAAATAAGAACAAGCAATTGGCATAAATAATATATCAATAGAATCATTCGAGTTTCTAGATTGCCTTATGCTAAATTAGAATACCTGAAAATAAATACAAGTTGCAGTACAAATGAAAGAAGAGAGAGCAAAAGTCATTAAATTGCAATGAATTTTATGCAAAATTAACTATAATTACAGACATAATTTTTAGAATAAGGCAGTTCGGAATTTATATATTTCCATTATGTAACAAAAATTGCATTGTAGGTTACATCTTTTATCCGAAATTTATGCAGAAAGCATGTGTAAAATGAGCCATGTAAAAATTTTAAAGTGTGGCTGACGTGGCACTAGTAGTTACAGAAAAAAATAACATTTTTTTAAATCAAATTATGACCTATAATATGATTTTGACTATTATCGGGTTAAAAACATTACCATCACAGAATTCGTGTTACGGTTTTTTCACTTTTAAGCGCGCTCTTAAATTAAATTATTAATCTTAAAGTACACTTACAACAATGGTGCTATCTAAATATTTTTTCTATAGTTTTATTTAGAAGAAGAATGTTTTAACTTAGATCCTCTTGACAACGTTTAATTTTGTCTAATAGATGTACTATCAAAAATATTAAATATTTTGCTAATCAGTTTTTTTATTCAGTAGTTCTAAATTGGATTTTTTTATATGTTCAGAATATGGACCAGCGGACTTCCTACCAACCGACTTCCAACATCACAACGTAGACATTCTGCGGTAAGTGTCTATTATTACTGCGCTATTAGAGACCGAATCACGAATGAAAATCAAAAGTCAGTATCACTCGCCGCAATCACAATTAAAATAATTCCCATCCCACCGTAATCAATTAAAGAGTAAAAATGAAAATTCCGCATTATTAAAAATGAGTTTTCGAATGATTCGGCGTTTCCCTCGTGCAATTAACGATCTTTTCGCAGTTCCTGAAGGAGGCGAAGGTATCATTTAATTAAATAACCGTCACGTAAAAAACCGCGTAAGTAATAACAGAACGTCTTTCTTAATGAGTTCAATCGTCAAGGCCCTCTTTCATCGTAATTTGCGATTGCGAACCGTGACGTGAGCAAGCAGAATCCAATGATGGGAATTTTTTCCATAGAGGAGGCGATAGATATAGACCACTGAATACTTGATAGAATGTTTTATGTACCTATTATATACAGAGTGTTTCTATACCTCTGTACGAAACTTTAATAGGTTAGGTATATAATTTGAAACATTGATAATAGAGAAACAGATTTTTTCAAAATTCCAAAAATAAGGGCAGTGAAAATTTTAGTGACACTGGTTTAAAGGCCCATTTAACTGTTAATTCATTATGTAATTAATAAAATAAGATCATGACTACTCTCTTCAAATAGTCCCTTCTATAATAGTAATTAAATAAATATAGTTAAATGGACTTTCTAACCAGAGGCACAAGGCACACAAATTGTCACTGCCCTTATTTTGCGAATTTTGAAAAAAAATCTTTTCTCTATTATATCAATGTATCAAATTATATAACCTAATACAGTTTCGTGTATAATGTAAAAATATCTACGATATTTTAATATTATTTTCGCACACAACACTATGACTGGGATATTTCTTATATTGCCCGATGTTTCAAAATCATTTATATTTCCGCACAAAATAACGGTTCAGGTTCGGTTACCAGTTTACTGTGTTTTGTTCTGGAATTCAAACTTCAATTTAATATGAACCGGTTACCGGTTTTTAAATAAATAGGTTCAAAGTACGGTTTCGGTATTAACTAACAAATACATTGTTTAATCAAATTTTCGTTCTTGTTTCGGACTAATACGAAAAATATATTTTTAAATCAAACAAAATTAGACTCAAAAAATAGACCATTTTTCTTAAAAATGTAATAGTATTTCAATAAAAAAAGATTAAATTATAGTTCATGCATAATACCGTTCCGAACCGGTTTGCATCCATTGGTTCGATTCCGGTTATGGGTTCAGCTGTCAATTTTACAGATTAAAAACTTGTAAAGATTCATTTTCAAAGGTAATGTAGGGATTGATTAAATGACGTTTACAAGTGTGTTACAAGTAAAACATTTTAACAGTGCCCAATATCTTTTGATTTTCGTTTACAAATTCATGCAGTCTTTTAAATTCTTTACTAAAGGTAATTCTACGCGTTAGGTTCAGTGTGCTATTATTGTTATAGTCGCTTTGTGTATTTTGTTACCAATTATCTCTCTTTTAAGCAGCCAGTTCGCTCTTTATATCTTGCAGATTCAAAAGTAGTAAGATATTGCATATCTCTGTACGCAGTAGGTACTCCATAAGAGAGTCATTTACCTAAATGACCAAAACATGGTTCACACAAGTTTGTGATTTATTTAACAACAAACAAATGTAATAATCAAAATTTCGCAATGTACATTCCATTCTTTCATGTCTGATTTATCGTAGTCTATGCTTTGGAAAACAAAATGTGTTTATTAAAACAAGATAATTCAATCAAAACTATAGTGAATATTCACTAGTTTTTTTCTATAATAAATTAACTAGTTAATCTATCTTAAAACAAGTCATGTCTAAACTTTATCCAATCACATAATTTTATTATAAAAAATCTAAATCTTCTGTGGTTAACCCAACCTCCATAACCATCTCAGTTTCTCGTATGATCTGACACTCGAAGGAAATGACGTGTTGATGACGTGGGCAGTAAAGAGGAAGTGACTTGTCCACCATTTTGTTTGAAGCATCCATGTCAGATGAAGCCATATGGTGCGTCGGGGGAACCCGATATCTTGTGAACATGTGAGATGTGAACATTCGACGATCAGCCGCTCGACGCCGCCCACGTAATTTAAGAACAATAAAAAACGGAAAAACGGCACCAGACAGACTGGGAATGGGCGCACTACACTCCATTGAAGAGATGTGGAGGGAGAGAATTGTTAATTTACTGTGTCGCCGACGATTTTTTAACGAACATTCATTATTTATGAGATTATGCAACAGTTTTTTTTTTTTGCTTTTATTTCTTATTTACAGAACGTAAAACAATAACTATGATGATTTTAAATGTTTTAATATTAGAACGAGTAAAAACAAAAGTTAGATTTACACTCTTAAATATCCAGAAAATCACTAGTAACCTTTTTTTAATCTAACAAGTTAGTAGCTAGTCATATGTTCATAATAAACGATTCACGATTCACAGTAATACTTCCAAGGCTTGCGAAAAATCATATAAAACAATTTTGACAGAACAGTTGTGTGTAAATGACTAAATTTGATTATAATTTTTATTTTTATTTACAAATGAGTAACAAGTAAAATGTTGTACAATACATGCAAGGTAACTGCTGCAAGGAGTAGACAGGCTTCTTCATTTCAGCAGTATAAACTGTTGTACCTTGCTAGTAATGTAATATACTAATCCAGTATGAATGAATATTCGAAATACTGAAAAATTCATAGGTATACTATATTATAATACTTCATTCCTGTTAAGAATAGAGTATTGTTGCAACCGTTTCTGCCCTATGGTTGGTCAATAATTATAAAACAAATTCATATAGCAAAAAAAATATATAATTAACTGCGAAATGCCATGGAATTGCTGTGAGTTTGTCAGAAGTAATATAATCTTGTATGTAAATCGGGTGTGACAAATTTTTAACTGGAAGTTAACATCTTTTATTAAAATTTTACTCGACGAACTGTGCACTAATTTTAATACCTACTAATTGAAATAATACATCGCCATATATAATTATTATTGTCAATTCTGTTTTAAATTAGTTATTATTGTATTTAGTGGACGGATTAAAATCGATGGTTTCTAGACACAAGTTATTGATTCAAATTTGTGATAGGCCAGAAAATTATTAGACTTGCTATGATTTATATTTACTCTCGTCACCATTACATGAAAAGATACAATTTACTTTGCAACCACAAAACTATCTGGTACCGGCTAGTGGTTGTTACAAATAATTTACACCAGGTAGACCTCATAATAAAGTTAAACAAAATGTGACATGAAATAATAATAAATAAATAAATTACCTGTAGTATATACATAACTAAATTAATCAAATTTCGTGTTTCAATGCATATATTAAAATTTATGGTAGGCAATTTTGTCGGAATTACTTTGAAAGTCAGATATATTTGACGTTAAATGTAGATTTTCTGCAGTAAATTGTATTTCCTGGACAAATAACAGTTAGAATAATATGCAAATATAACATCGTTCATGATCTCCAAGTTCAAGATCTAACTACGTTGAATGAAAGAATCTGATGCATATCATGAAATAAGCAAATACAGGAAATAGATTATAATAGATATCCACCAGGTATATATCTAAACTAGATTGTACGTTAGCTATATCACAATATCTATGTATTTGTATGCATAGATCACAGTCTACGTTGATCCTTAATCTTCTGTAACTAGGCTTGTTCTGTTTACACTCGTGAACAGAATGAATCATTTAAAGCCGTTATAGTTCAAGGAAATATTTTATTTTATTTATATCGGTTCGCTAGATTGGTTTATGGAAATAAATTTTCTATTGTTTATTACTGAATATAAAATATTTATGTTGTCATGTTTCACTTGTGGAATATTAACGCAAGACATAAAGAAATAATGTGTCAATGGTAATCTCAATAATAATATAATCAATATTTTTATTAAGTATTAAAAAATTAGGTTAATTATCAGGTTCATTATTGAACAATAAACTGCAATATGGGTTTTATGATCCTGATAATGGATATTATTTAATGAACGTATTATTATTTTATTATCAATATAATTACGAATTTCCATAAATGGAAAATAATAACATTCTCATACATCAGAAATATTATCTAAAGTGTTATTTTAAAATAAAACATTCATTTCATTTTTCTACTCACATGCTATAATTTAGTATTAGTTTTTATATCATCTGTAATTTAATATAATAAGTTATATAATTATGTGCACGAAATTGTCAAGTTATAAGCTTGTAATTTTTTGTGATTCATATCTTGATATTTATATTTAAAAAATCTGACGTGGACACCACATGACTTCCTTGTACGCCTATTAAACTGTTCATACTTTTCTTAATAACTAAAATGTAGAATTATATTATACAAATATATTAATATATAAGCACTACTACTATTGCTACTATACTCACAAATATATTTTAGTCATTGTATTTAAACTGCAGAAGAAGATATAAACGATATTTTACTATTGTCACTACCACTGTCACTGTCATGTCATAATCATTTAAATTTTACGTAGTAACAAATGTTAATCGATCATGGACTACAAGGTACCGAAATACTAAATTATAAATATATACTTTAATTATTCTTAAATGATACCAGATACAAAAATATTTATAAAATACCGATTGTAGGTAATAATCACATAATCTTTCATTTAAAATAAAAAAATTTGTCTTAAATTAAATATTTATCGAAATATTTGAAAAAAGTACTACTTACGGTTTATAGATTGAAACCAAAAATAGGAGGTGCACAACTAGATGCTATAACAGTCCTAAATACAAAATTTCAACTTTCCACGTCTAACCGTATTTGAGTTATGCGATACACATACGTGCGTACGTACGTCCGTCCGTCCGTACATACGTACGTACAGACGTCACGACGAAACTAGTCATAATGGATTCAGAAAAGGTCAAAACAGATATTTCCGTAAAAATCTGAGAACCGAAATTTTTCGCGATTACAATACTTCCTTATTACTCCGTTACAAGGAAGTAAAAACGCATAAAAATGTGCCGCACAAATTAATGTAAATATTTGGCGCGACATTGCGTTCCAATTATTCATGAACTTACATCGGTAATCAGTGATTATTGACAGGTAGCATTCTGCAATTCATTTACAAATGTCACTCGCGCATAAATTACGATTGCAGTAACGTGACACAGATTTATTGTTGTTATTTTAAACGATTAGTACTCGGTTTCAAACTCTAATGACTCCATGCGTTCATTAGAAACTTTACTTCGAAACGCAATAAAATAATTTAACTGG
Source organism: Agonum fuliginosum (assembly GCA_947534325.1). NCBI lineage: Eukaryota > Metazoa > Arthropoda > Insecta > Coleoptera > Carabidae > Agonum > Agonum fuliginosum. The sequence goes on from OX384041.1 coordinate 28,061,076, forward strand.
CGTTCGCATTGCAACTGGATGAGTTATTTATTTCCGTTTAACGGTTACGGGAGATTAAATACTTATTTGGTATTATAACCGCGTAATTAATATTATTAATTGCTGTTTAATATTAATCAGCCCACCACATATTTATTCAAGAGGTATATGCAGGTAATTAATTCACTAGTTCTGTATTTCCAGATTATGAATAATTACTAACCATTTAATTTTACAGCAATATTTACTAATGATTGCTTCACGTTACAAATAATTAGAATTGGATCAAATTTTACATGGAAAACTATTTTTGAACTAACCGAATAATGTTTTTATATTCTATTCTATTCTATTCGTAACTGTTCATTCCCAAACAATGGATCTAATTCCAAAGCATATGTTGTATTCAATCAATACTACAAGAGAATAAGTACCTATGTGAAAATGTTAATCACTTAAGCTATCTTATCAAAACATCATCAAATATGACTTCCAATACAACTGATGGAACATTTGGCTGATTTCATCTTCTAAGCTTCAGTATCTAACGTTAACGTAATGCAGAGTCGGATTAAGAAAAATTCACTGACCGAAAAATTAAAACTGGTAGAAAACGTGGCCTCCTAATGAAAAATAAAACATTATTTTGTAAAATGTATACTTTAGTACCTCGTTTGCTATTGCTGTATAATTATTTTATTTTGTACACTGTATGACTGTACTTTTAAATCGTAGTCAGGTTATATAATATGTGCACTCGTTATGTTAATTGTAATTTTTCATTATGAAACTCAACGTTAAAGAATAAATCAATTTGTGTTGTTTGGCTTATTCCAAATTTCAAATATAGCTGCAACAAAAAATGAATGTACTTGCTATTTACATTATTGTTTCAAAACAGAATTACCTACGCCTGTAATGCTAATGTAATTTCAATGAAGAACTAATATTGATTTTAGTTTTATCATCACCAAGAATCTTTAAAAATGTTTAGGATAAATTTATCATTCTACATACATAAAGACTATAACATTTGAACTTATTCAGTTTTTATTTTACGCCACAAATAATAATTATTTACGTGGCGAGCGTAGTAAATTAATCTTTACGGGCGAGCTGGAAAGATTAATTGCTAGCGTGTCGCGTACAATGTTTTCTTAACAGCTTTTTTTTTAATGAATTCACTTTTATTGTTTGTTATTTTAAAAAAAAGATTTGTAATCAAAGGTGATTGGCGGTAGAAAAATTTAGCGTTGTAAAAATTGATAGGTCTCTTCTACGAACCTGTAAAACCTGTAAGTCCCTTCTATGAGCCTGTAAACTATTACAGGTCTCTTCTGTGAGCTTGTAAAATATTACAGGTTTAAGTGCTGTAATCACATATTTACTTAGTTAGGTACCATAAATGCCTGCAAAGTGTCATTTACATAGAAGGTGGAAATAAAATAAATATAGTATAAAATTAATCAACGTTCTGTCAAACTTTTTACTTGATCTATACATTGGGTCTGCGTTATAATTGAAAGTTACATTATTTCAATGGATGAGAAGCTACATGTTTTTACCTACCTCATGAAGCAGGTTGGCCGAGAGTTTCTACAGGCCGGGCTTGGCCCTGCTTGGTTGCCGCTGGCTACGGCCCTGCCGCGGACTTAGGCTTTACAATTTACATATTATCCAATCAGGTTTCAGCGGATTAATTTCAGAAACTTGGTACACTTCGCTGTTTCAACAACGATACAAAATCTTTAATGAGTTATTCATGACGGAAAGATTTACGGCCTAAACTCCCTATTTATAGCTTTAAAATTATTTTCGCAACCATAAGCTGATTTGAATACAATTATATTGTATTTATTGAATTAAAATAATAAACAGTGTCTGCTGATAGTGCGGTGTTGGCGCGCGTATATCTTGCGGAGGATTCGGCAAAAAGTTAATCCTATTAGGACAGATTTGCGTCCTGTTTGCTGTAATAAATCAGTATTATTTTATTAATCATATCGTTGCTCTGTTTACCGCTGGCAGATAAATCAACGCGGCGCTGTCATTGCGGATTGCGCTTTTCTTCTAATTGCACTCATTGTCCAGTTTTGGCCGCCAACAGGACAGTTTTAAATGAAATTATGCACGCCAGTACTTTCAACAGATTTAGTTTGATTCATTTATTAATAACGTTGTACTATTCTTTAATCTACAACTGTATGTACATAATAAATAATTATTTTATTTAGGTTAATGAGAAATGACAGTTGTCAACCATTGTATCTACATTAGATACCTACTTTTGTGCAACAAACTATTATGAAATTCAGGAAATTATTTATTCAATTTTATTGGTTAAAAAGCAAATTAAATAATTTATTATTAAACTGATAATAAACGAATCATGAATTTAATACTTATAGTCATTGATTAATAAAAGAAGAAATACATTTAATCGAAATATGAATCCAGTTAAGCGGCTCGTCTACTTTTTTACAGCTCTCGATTTTACTTTTTTTCCATTCCACTCTTTTCCCCACTACTAGGGCTGCCTGAAACCAGCTCGAAACTCGTACTTTGCCGCATCCTATAGCTATGCAATGTCATTTTGAAGTTGAAAAATACTGTAAAAGTGTTTTCGTTGCGAGGAAACTGTCAGATTATTATTGACTTCAGGATAATGTTTTTATAAACATTTAATAGACAAAGAATGGATCTACAGATATGCCTTTTTAAAAAATTTAAAATTTATCCTGAGATATAACCGTGCAAAGTTTGCATAAAATAGGACATTTTTTGAATTTTTCGGAATTCTTATAATTTACTACAATTTTTAAATTAAATTAACAAAACACTCGCTGCGTGAGTACATTTTGTGCTAAGTAAAACTTTCAACCTCTTATCTGATACTTACACTTCTTTTTCTTCGCCTACATTTTTTAATGTCGTTTTCCATTTTTTATACAATCTCTTTAACTTTTTCAATTCCAAATTATTGACAGACTGACACCAGCAAGAACAATTACTTTTATAAATTATAATAAACTTTGTAATCTTTCTCATAAATTGTAATTTTTAAATGAAAACAAAGAGTGAAAACATTTTTGAGAACGGGCGAAATAACATCTGTGTTGTTATATCAAGTCGTCCTTTCATCTTTTTCTGGTTAAGTTGAATTTTATATTGACATGCCACGCAATATTTTCCTACGCTTTTACAAAAATATGTTTAAAAAGTGAACGCGGAAGAAGCGAATTTTTCTTACTCAGTTTTAAAAAGTTTGTGATGGCAGCGGCTAAAATTCAGTTTATGTACCATGTCTTAAAAATAAGCGGCGAGGAAAATTAAACCTACACAACTTTTCAAGGCTTAAAATATTAGGTATATTATGTTGGCGAGATTTTCAACTCATGATCTGTTGTGTAAAAGAATAAAGTTTTTATTTTTGAACTTACTTAAAACACAAACTTAGCACATATTTATTTATTTATTTCTCTACAGGATTAGTATCCCATTTACAGAGAAAAAATACATAGAATATTTGAAATCACAAGACATAATGTAATTTATACTAAAAATAACTTAATACTAAATATTATAAATTAAGTTGGTAATTTCTACAATCAGCTAATGATTAATTTTTTCCTAAAAGTACTTAAATTATCAGATAAATCAACTTCATCACAAATTTTATTATTCGGTCGACACATAGAATTTATAGCTGAGTGAATTTGATAATTTGCACGAGAAAAATTACAAAGAAAAGTAGCTGTACAGCGAAAATTACAGGGACGTACATAGAAATTTAAACACTCAAGCAAAAACATATCATCAACTAAATTATTTACAATTTTATACAACATAATAATTTGATGCCTAGTGCGACGTAGCTGCAGAGTGACTGATTTTATTTTTGATACACTGGAGCGAATGTAGAATATAACGTAAGATTAGTAAATCAAATACAGGCTGATTTACAACTTCGTGGTACCTACTCAACTTACCGATTTTGGATCTGGAAGAATTTTTGTAAAATATTTTAATTTCCAGGTTTCGTAAACAAACAGTTTTGGACCACTACTGTGACCATTATGGAATTTCATAAATTTTTGTATGTATACAAATTTTGTTTTCTATTTTAAAGGGAAAAAATCGGGAAAACCGCTATAGTCCTATAGTATTAGCCTATTAGCCAGACACAATGTAGGTAGTCAATTAATACAAATTTTAGACAATCACAACGTCCATGATCTTCAGTGGGATTCGAACCAACGACGTGGCTATTGCCAATAAGACTACAGTGTGTTTCGGTACGTTAGTCCACGCGGCCATCGTGTTCGACAAGGTACAATTTATTCTTACCATTGCATAATTAATTGTTATAATACCATTCATATTTAATCAGATATCCATTATGCAATGCAATGGTACCAAAAATGTACTACCTACTCGTGAAACCAGCTCTAAATTCAAAAATTTTAAATATCCTTTTTGTTCTGTGATCACCATTGCCATGCCATTAAAATATATGCACGAAGTTGTGAATCACCCTGTATGTGTGATTAAGATATAGTTGGTGAGCGATTGGACGTTCGGTGAGAAAATGTATTGATGTGATTGATGGTTTGTTGCGAATGATTCCGAATGGGTAGAATAAAAGAGCTTACATCCAGCATTAATAAAAATATGAATGTGGACGAGGCAAAAGAAGTGCGCTAGGTTAGAAATGTTGGTTTAATTCTGAACGTTGTGAGGAGGCTAGGATATACAGAACGTGAAATAAGAGATGACCGGGTTTAGGAATTTTAAATTGGTAATCAATAATTATCGAACGAACATAGATTATCAGTAAAAATTTTAGCAGAAACCGCTTCGCTATCTTGAAATAGTGTATAAAGAAGTCGTTTAGCTAGGTTTTTCTCTTGACTCAGTTGCGTTGAGGCAAGTGATAAGTTTGCGCATTTTTTTCTCCCTTGTCGTACCAACCAACTCTGGCTGCACGGACAGTAAGTTATTTCTGTTTTAAAATGATTTTAAAATGTGATATGAATAAATATGATCCTCTAGTTTTGTTCTAACCCTGTTTGGGAATATAGCGTATGGATGTATGTATGTAAGAGTTTGTTGATGTAAAACAAAGGTGTTGCAAGTTATTTATGCTTCACCGCCATAAACAATTGTGATGGTATGATCAAATGCGCATCGTGTCCCCGCGACATCGCATCTCGGTTTACGATTATCATGAAATAAACCGAAGAGAACTTTATGACGCACTATCTGTTTTATAGTTCACACGTTCTATATATTATATACATTTAGGTTCTCTGGTCATATTGTGTATAGTGTCTTCCTACTTTAACCATTCCCACTTCGGACAGTAACACATTATTCTTTTGCCACCCGTATACTTCAAACTCTGTTCGCACATGAATTCTTTGATGATTCGTTCATGCTTCTGAATCCGGGGGAAAAAAATCACCATTTTGAATGAATGAGAAATTCTTCTTCTTTGTACCCAACTTGGCTGTTGTAGCCTCACACATTGAGGGTTATCGGCCATCAACCCACGGATACTCATGATTGATAGAGTAAAATTCAAATATCTAGAACCCTGAGCAACGCGAGAAGGCAGAGCTTGTCATGTACTGTCCGTTTTACAAAAGTGGAGCTAGCGAGTATATACTACGCTGCACTTCACTTAATTTTCAAAGAAAACTAAAATATAACTCATTCACAATCAATTACAAAATTAACAGCGTTACACGAAGCAAAACACTACGAACGTCAACATGAGAATAACAGATATTGAAGCTGATGTTCTGTAGAAAGACAGTAGCGTAGTTTCCTCTTGTTTATCATCTATGCCTCTCTTTCTAAGACGAGAATTCGTACTTCGCGCAGTGTTCTGCTTAAATGAATTTACCTCTAGTGAAAAGTACACCATCCATGGGAAAGGTTTGTTTTGGGTGAAGTTAAACTGGAATGTGTAGGATTGGATTGAAAACAATGAAGTAGGTATCAATGATCTTTTTTGAAAAGGACTTTTGATCTCACGGGCCGAAATGGGAGCGAAGTTTTCCCGTCTCTAAGTGGGAATGTCCGAAGTGCGTCTCGTCTCGACGCCGCAGTAGTTCCGCGACATTCTGACCATTAAACGTGTCAAAGCTGTAAAAGAGATGGCCACGAAGATATGGATATATTGTTGTTTGAATGTGGAAATATTATTTTGCTTTTGGAGCAGCGTTTTTATACTCGACTTCAAGCGAAGTTTCAAAAGTTTTAATTGGCTCTGTTAATTGCTCACACAAAAGCGGACTACAGTTTTTTGCAAAAGGATAAACAGACATTTATTCCGAAATATGTACAAAGTAATTTTATGAAACCGAGTGGTACAGAGTTTTAACGATGATTACTTTAACATATAAAAATCATAGCCGACGGCATCACTGAAATGAAAAGAACCTTTCAAATAAAACATTAATAAATTATTGTTCTTAGTTTAATATAAAATTATATGGTAACCGTTCAACAGGATTAACTTCTAATTGCAGAAAAGTAGATATTTTTGTAATGGAATGCAACATCTCTAGCCCAGTAATATTATGAATTATTGCTGGAATCGAACTGGAACCGCTAGCATGCTAGGCGGACACTATACTTTGAACATGTAATTAGTTTATGGTCTTTGGTTAAGAGCTTCATGTATATAATATGTATAACAAATAACATTATTCAAAATAATATAGCAGCTTGCTAAGTAATCATAGCAGTGGAAGAAGCAATTCAACTGACTAAAGACAGAAAAAATGGAAGGAAACATGGAAGAAGACCCCAGAAGAAGCAAAATCCCGAGCAGAATAAGAAGCAAAGTACAAATCAACCCAGCCTTACACCTGAAATGATATAAAGGGCTTTAGGATTAAGTAAGTAAGTATAATGTACTATAGTTGAGGCAGTAACTGCGCAGGTTAAGCACAGCTCTTTGCATGTGATGACGTAGGAAAACTGAGTTTTGTGTGTGATTGTCGTTAAACTGTAAATGCAATTAAATCGCACTCGAACGTTCTGATGCCACCTTGGCTTTCAAAGACGAATCGGTCTAGAAGTGGTTGGATTCCACTATAATACCATCTACCATCCTGTAACTCATAGAACAAATAAAAAATTATAAATCAAATAAAAATGCTGCCTGCAAAATTTTATTTTTAAAATGTAACGTTACTTATCATAGCAACAGAACAAACTATTATTTTAAAGTATGCTATTGTACAGAAATTTGTATAGACCATATTACAAAATGCTGTATTGATGCAGAAGCCAGTTCAATATTCTAAAAGTTTGTAACATTTATTATAATAGTATTACTTCCTGAAAACAGTAACTATTTAATAGCCACAGAATAACAGCTGTAGTTTCAGACCTGTATGTTAAAATTCCATTCTCGTGACCGTCAGCAATTCTATAAACTCTCGTTGAATAATGCACATTGTTCTACAGTTTATTTTATTAGAAATATCTGATTTATGGGCGAAAAATCCTTCTCTAATTGCTCCACACGGGTCTATTCGCACAACAACAAAGTTTAAAGTACCGTACAATAAAAAGTTTGATTAGACTGATCAGAATTCCAATCCCATCGAAACGATTCGATCATAAATCGAAATAAAACGAACACATCGACAGGGCTCGGTTACAGGTTACTCGGACGTTTATAACATACGAGACAAACAGATAAAAGTCACACATTGTTATAGGCTGTCGTTGGTTGGCCCGGGACATAAAAACATTCCATCGTAAATTTTTAGAAATTAGATACTTTAGTGATTTATTACTCTCAGTTACCTGCTTTGTAAGCTGATCTGGTATCGATCTGTCGATCTCTTAGCAGGACCGTATCCAGGAGGAGAGTGGACATGCTAAACATTGAAAAAACAATCGAAACATTATTAATTAGTATATTACTTTGGATTAATTAAAATTTCAAGCCGTAATAATTATATTACGTGGATTTCGCTTTCACTTTGATGTAGGCTCGCTTCGCTCGCTTTTCTGCAAAACAAACGTCTGAGCACACTTAGATTACACCAAATAATTATTGATGACTTTAGAAAAAAATTAAATAATAAATAACTCAGCAAACACTGTTACATTATAATGTATGTAATAAAGATATACTTACTCGTAACACTAAATTCTTATATTTGAATCACATGTAAGTCCTAATGTCAGACTCTTGGTCTTTTATTATTACATACCAAATATATTTCAAAAGTACATACAACATACATTATTTGTACGTATTAGGACCTCTGCTGTACGTACTTAACTTAAATCATCACTCGCAATAACTTACAAAATTGAATACTTATATCAATAAAGAAATTGGAATTGAATTTACATGCTTTTTAATTGCATTTAATTTTTAAATTATTTAGTCAAATGCAAGGCAAAAATTGAGTATCTATTATATTTCATCATTTGCCTAATTGATGAATCTTGCTGGAATTGAAGCCCGGTTGTCTGGACATCTTTCGTCAATCTTATCCGCTCGACTACTACATACATATAAACTTAGACTAGAATATAAGCAATATATTTTTAAATTTCAGTGGTCAAAAAATGTTTTATCTAATCTACGACTATATTAAAGATTTAAGAAATTTTGAATGCTTCTACTATGCCAGAAAATAGCCAAAAACATGGATTTAACTCGCCACTCCACAGCGTTTATTGTTTTGTTAAATATAATAATCTAAATACAATGTTGAAGAAAAAAGTAAAAATCTACAAAATGGTCAATGCAGAATTTAAAAGTTATGCTTTAAAATTATGTTATTTTTTTAACACAAATATATCTTCTATTTTAAAACGAATTTAAAACATTCGATCGGTTATTTCGCAGATCCAAGCTTTGTGGACAAAATTAAATTTTGAAGTTAATTCACTTATAAATCAAAGGTGTATAGCGGCGCGCGAAAACCCGCTTTTTACAAATATTTCAGTTTTTTACATATATGGGTGCCAAAATTATTATTTTTTCCTCAAACATAAATTATTTGTTATTTTTATGTTTAACAAAACAATAAACGCTATAGAATAGCGTGCGGAAGCAATGTTTTTCTTGACTGTTTTCTGCCATAATACTAAATTATAATGAAAGCCATTAGAATATTTTGTATATATTTGTATATGTACACAGTAATAGAACTATTAGTAAGGAACTATTTTATAGTCGTAGATAGAAACATTTATTTGGCAACAATTTATACATTTTTGTCGCGTATGATAAAACCTATTTTTTTAAACACTAGCCTGAAAAAAATGTTATCTGTCTAATAATAATTTCTGACTACGGCTCTGTGTCTAAGACCAAAGGGAAATAGGAACTAACTCTAACGTTAAAGGCTAATCGTAGAGATTCACTGATCGAGCAATGATCTTTCGTTTTCGGTTTGAATTTCGAGAGTATCGCGTTACCAACGACGGCGGTCCCGTGTCAAGCGGCTCAATGGCTACGTCATCCTCTGTTCTTCATACTCGAGCTGCGCCAACGGATGGACTTTTTAATCGGACACTCTTTTATTTTTGGGAATTTTGGTGGTCTATGGTTTCATGTCATTCGAGATGACGATGATAAATTTTTGTTCTTAAATTCGATTTAGTTTGATGCCGCCGAAGGAAAAACAAGAGGAGTAAAAATTGCTTTGAGCATATAAAACTCTGCTTTTTATGCACTTCCCTATTCATTAATTTTTATTAATCTTAAGCGTGTGCATACCTTCAAATAGGATTGATAGCCAATTGTACTATGTGGTTTACAACTCAGGTCCGAATTCAGTCAAATACATATTTCATTTTAAAAGACTATTTTTTACATTGAATAAATTTACGACTTTTACCTAAATAATGTATAAATTACTCGATAAATTATGTAAAAATTACAATTACAGTGCTGTATAGGTTAAGTTAAAAACAAAGCTTTGAAAAAAGTTGAAAATACTATATTTAAACATCGATTTGTTATTTGACCGAAACAATGAACAAATGACTTTTAATAAACAAGCAAACCTACGTAACCTTTAAGAGTTTGACAACTAAAACAAAACAAAATTACATTATTTTACGTTCTTTATGTTAATTACATACTATATCTACCACTAGTGTATAACATGAACATTAAATGTGTGATGTTTGCTACATAATGTCATATATTAATCCCGCAGAGAATAATACCAGGGAATAATAGTCATGATTCCCTTTTCGTCACGTCGTCACCAATCAGAAAATTACTTTGCCTGAATCGATTTCTCTGTACAAACAATTTTTTTTAAACATTGCAATGTTTAATTATGTAGGTAACTATGGAGAATGGAAAATTTTGCGTATTGGTATTTACGTTATTAAAATCATATACGTAATAAATTAGTCGTAGATAAACTACAGTACACGAATCATTATAATGGCTATTATTCGCTCCGATGATTTAAACCCTCGCTCGTGTTGTAAACTTCATCTTCGGGAATAATAATATCCATTATAGCGTCGTTGTATAATAACCTACTATTTCATATTTTTATGTACTCTTACGAAATAACGTGTATTGTTGACGACTGGTAATTACACATACCAATGACTTACACTATTACATTATTATCCTGTGGTACACTCTACTCTAACAATCATAAATACTCGGCTGGTAACCGCACACACAGTATAATATTAATAACTAATGTAATGCAGTCGCACTCGCACCCATGTTGGAAACAGGAAACAACTTGACAATCGATTTTATTGTAATTTTAGATTACAAATTTGACTTTTAAATTTTCAATAAACCAATAGTAATTAATTTATTGTTTACTGGGAATTGAAAATAGCATGCATAGAAAAATTATTTTATGAACGTACCTATAATTAAAACTGAAAATATCTTCTCAATTTTGTTTCGCTGCCGAACAAATTAACGAATGTCAAGGGTATTTGCCAAAACATCCAAAATAAACATCGCAACTAATGATTTTACTCGCAAATCCATATTTCCAACATCAAAGCAAAATTTTGATAATGCCATGAACGTAATATTTACGCAAAAACAAATCATGAAAATATTCTGTTTTGGGATGGAATTAGGTTATGTTCTGAAGATGGGAACAAGAACACAGGAGCACAGGTACGAGAACAAGAAGAAGAAATACAACATTTGTGGTGGAACTGCGTGAACAACGCTCGTTGCACAATGAGAAGTAAAACCAAATTACGCGTCTTCAAAGGACAGCTGGGTGTTTGTTATCATGAACATCTTTTGATCATTCTCCAATTAGTCAGTGCGTCGCTAACGTGTTGGATTTAGAGCCTTCAGAACTTGCTCCAGATATCGACTGACAACTCTTTGTTGAGCTGACATTGTATTTTCTAGCATTGTGCTGAATTACATTTGCACGATATTTTGCTAAATTTCATTGCATATAACCTTCTGTTCACATGAGGAAAGTTTTTACTAAAAAGTTTCTTGAAAGTAAAACAAGTGCTAGGAGCTGTCATATAAAAATCTGCCCAGGTCATACGGAGAAACCGTGGGGGAAACTAATTATTCCTTTAAAATATATTAAAGCTAGTGATCTTAAATATATTTATTTTATTTTATTTATTTATTGACAGTTTTTATTTATGACAGCTCCTAGCACTTGTTTTACTTCCAAGAAACTTTTTAATAAAAACTTTCCTCGTGTGCACAGGGCATTATGTTAAGTAGTATAGTGGCCAATAAATTTATTTTAACCAAAGGAGTAGTCGGGACGGTTAAAAGGTTAAACAAAATCAATTGTCCAGAGTCTAAGCTCTAACGTTTCAACTATTATAGTCATCTTCAGAGAATCTACAAATTATTACAATGAGGTTAACATCTATGCAAATGCCGACTACTTACTCCTTTAGCTGAAATAAAACAATAGAGATAATGTCGTAGGCAGAATGTAAAATTAGGCTTTTTATAAAAACCTAGGCATTGACGCATACTATAACATACAATGTCACATCATTTTATTCGTTTTAAAATGGAAGAAATTTGTTTCCAAAAAATAACAAAAATTGTCAAAATTCAAATTAACATATTTCGATTTTAAAGCAAAATTTTTAAATTCGGCATGTATTATTTTGTAGATTGTACTTTTATCTGCAACAATGTCTTTAGATTTTTATATTTAACAAAACAATAAACGCTGTGGAGTGGTGCACTAAATCCATGTTTTTGGCTGTTTTCTAGCGCGGTAGAGGATCGTCTTGGGTATATTGTTTTTTTAAATTTAATTCAGCGCAATCAGAGTGTCTATCAAAATCGAGTCTGTGGAATTCAAGCAGTGTATTGGGTTATTCATTTAATTCATTCAGAGTTTCATCAAAAGCCTCGGCATATTGTGTAATTAAATGATATGACATTACATTCAGAACTTACGACAGATACACTACATTCAATAAGTAACAACAAATATTAAGTCCCAAATTTTGTTGGATTTGCTATATTATAGAAAGTTGGCTCAAAACTATATAGGTACTTAAGGCAAGTATTTTGGATGATCAAAATTCAATCGAAATTATTGAACATAAATATTATTATTCATTAATGATCGTAGATCAAATTATATTTACCTATTCTAATTTGTAAAAACATTCTGCTTAAAATGAAATGATTCCTGCAAGATGAAAGATCCCGCTTATGATGTAGTTGAGTGGATAGAATACCATCGTGTTGAATTTGTTCATTCCTTAAGACTGTCTTTTTACGAGCAGCACAAGTCTGTTTATGATTATGATTCCGGATCACTCATGATTCGTCTGTGGCCATGCGAAGCCATAGCCATCTTGATTGCGATTTATGCCCTCGTTCTACCTGACTCTAATGTATGCTGTTAATATGCACGTTTATTAAACACAGTGCAACATTTTGAAACATTGATTCACGACAGCGCATTCCCGGGGATTTTTATATTCTCGTTCGTTATGTTTTATAGTGTTTTTAAATGCACTCTCAGATTCAAGACTCGTAAGCCTGATGAACAATGAACAATTTGTTGTATACGGCCACTAGATTTTATTAGGGCTCTTACTCCAGATAATAATTGCACAGGGAAGTTCTACTAGAGCTAAGTATAGTATTTTTTTAAACAAGGAAAATTGGTTGACAGATAGATTCTTCTTGATATAGATATTGTGGAAATCCCAATCTACATTATTTAAAGAAAATGGTTAGAATCCCGAACGCGGGATCATGTTAAAAAAATTAATCCCGAAGAGGCGTGGCTTAACGTTCAGGGCCGTTATTGAAAAATTAATATCCCGACACAAGTGTTATATTCATGGAAAATCTTTGAATCCTTATCAGAGTATGTGGGACTCCAAAATGGCAATGTTTTGTACAAGTTTAGTTTATCCTAAAATAAATAAATGTAAGTGGAACTAACAAAACGGATTTAAATTTTTTGAACATGTGTCCGCGTTTGAGAGTTCAACCACCTCCTATTTTAAATTTGATTTTTGGTTTTTGAAAAATCAAAATTACAATTTCTGTCTCAATTTTTAATTTTTAAAAATTTCTTATATATGTAGGTACAGTAAAAGTAAGTTTCGGTACTTTTCACAAAAAATCCGATTCCGGGATTTGTGCGGAAATACATGGTTTGAGGTCCTCTGAATCCGTTTTGATCATTTTCTCAATAATGTCTGTGTGGATGGATGTGTAGATAGTCCGGATGTTCAATAAAGTTTATGATAATGTGCAGACCTGAAAATATTATTATTATATCACATTTCGAAAACCGGAAAAGAAAGATACTTGAAACACAACAATAAATTAAATTTATTGTTTAAAAACTTTCTGAGAGAAATTTATTTTTAAAATCATCTGTAGATCCATTCTTTCTCTATTAAATTTTTATACAAAAATTATCTGGAAGTCAATAATAAACTAACAATTTACTCGCAACGAAAACACTTCTACAGTATTTCAACTACAAAATGACATTGCATAGCTAAGAGTCGTGTGGTAGATGACCACACCAAATTTTTGTTTGTTTTACCTGTGTCATACTTAGCACTCAACCATTGTGCTATAATTTGCCATAAATTGACTATAATTAATAAAAAATTATAATATTATTATAGGTATGTGTATGGTAAATCTAGACAGAATTCCGCGCCCACAGAAATATTTCAAAAGGTCAAATGACACTTGCTGCATCAACATACACCAACAAAGGCACATTAGCAACAATTGAAAAAATGTCGATTTACCGGCAACTAGATCTGTCATCACTATTTGCGCACGCGCGAACAATGGCCACGTGGGAACAATGGCGGCCCACGTGTGCGGATCACGTGACTCACCCTGGGCTCATTTATATTCCGCCAGTATGATCGAATATGCGCCGTAATTATATGCGAATTATTATGAGTTCATTGTACCTAACGGCGTCAGCCATTATTTCATTCTGTCCTGGCATAAATATTCAGTTATATCGCGAATAAGAGCAAAGAGTGAATCGCGAAAAATTTATATGGTTCGTGAAAGTTGGAAAGATGACGGGATTTTGTTTCGTCCGCATGATGTTGACCACGGACATCAGTCTTGTCCGTAGATGTTACAGTAGCTTTCACAACAATATTGCACTTTATCAAAAAAAACTTCGTACATACTACAAAATTATTTTTTTATTTATATCTTCTCTACAAGAATTAAATAATTATAATAGACAAAACTTATGGCCTTTAAACTTCTAATTAACTAAAAAAAATCAAGACATGCAAAGAAAACACGATTTTGTTCTCGCGAAATGGTGAAGAAAGTAAGTTTTCCCTCTGTAGAGAAGAAAGTAAGCAGTGTTACCACCAGTGTTATTTTACGATGTAATATTTTAAAAATTGTAAGTAAATTTATTATTTTATTGAAAATCCTGACTTTATAGTGATGTACTGTAAATTATTATTTTACAATTAAGTATTATGTTTTATACTTTTTTTTTCTACAATTTCATATTTTTACAACTTAAATTTAATTTGGCATATTGGCTGCAGTGAAACATTTCATTATTTCTAAACGTCAACCTGGCAGATGACAGTGTTATAACCTAACATCTAATTATGTGTTTCTTCAACATTTACAATGTGTTTAAATATGTCGTGAAAAAAATGTTATGTCTAACACAAGAGGAAAGCTCTTTTTTAACTCTCGCTCGATTGCCTCACTCGCTTCGCTCGTGACACAAGCTTCGAGCTCGAGTGGGAAAAAGAAGCCCTTGTCTTTCTAGTTGGACAAATAACTATTTCTCGGTTTTGGACAAACTTGTATTATAAGCAAAAAGAAATAGAAAACCCTTTAAATTTTTTGTAGAATTTAAATTCAATATCAAATAATTGGAAAACTTGAACGGTAAGTTTTATCAGTAAACTGCCATAGTTCAAATGTCAAATTAACCGATGTAACTAAAAAAGATTCCGACGAGACAAGAAACTCGTCTCATTCTTGCTTCCGAGCTTGCTTCATATCGAAATTACGAGTTCTTGGGATGATAATTATTAAACAGTCAAAAATTACCAAGGCAAGAATTATTTCTGGTCTCGTTTGACGGCATTGCTAGGTGTAATGTACTTAGTTTTGACTTTTTATATCTTATTTAAATATTTGGCTTCAATACGATTGACATCTAATACAATAATATTGTCATCTGGTACAAGCATTCTTATTTTCTTTACATGTACAAAAAGAAACCTTAAGAATCAAGATCTACCTTGTATTAAATTTGAAAGTAGTTATCAAATTATATTAACAATAATTTTGAGATTGCAGTGACGTTATGTTCGACTACTGTATTTACCAAATGTGTAGAAACTGTTAGTTTTCCATGATTCCTAAAATTAAAATAATAAGAAAAGTTCATTGACTGGATTAACAAAAATATGAAACACACAGTAAACGGTTATCTACGGTCAAAATTCATTCAAAATCCCTCTGGTTGAAATCTCCGGTACGAAATGCTCGTAACTCCTCAGTTCTTCAGTGATAAAGAGCATCACACGTGGGGATTGCACGTTTGCACGATTTCTGAGTTTATTTACGCGGCGAATGAAATGAACTTGTTTATTATGCAGAAACCAGAGATTTATTTCTTATTGTTGTCGAGTTTCATTAGCACCTTGACGTACGTAAACATAACTGTAAAACCTTAGATGACTTATTGCAAATTTATTATTTAAATTTTATACTGATGTAGATACATTTCATAGCAAAGTTTTCTTTCACAATTATTATGAAACACTTGTATAAGGGTATTGATATTGACATTGTTACCCTATTGAATGGGTGCGTTATATAAGCGCATTTGGCCTTTATCAGTTTTTCTTATCGACGTACGAAAATCGCAGAAATAAACGTTATATAAGCGCAGAAATTGACGTTATATAAGCGCAGAAGGGAACATTTGAAAAGCACAATGGTTTTAGGGATTGTACGACAATGTCCAGCTACCCATATACCAATTTTCACACTTCGATTTGCATATTTGTACCCAAACTAATCAATACTAACAAAACCCTAATTGAGTCCAACAGATCTCCGTTTTTTTTAAATAAACTAATCAATACTAACAAAACCCTAATTGAATCCAACAGAACTCCGTTTTTTTAAATAAACTAATCAATACTAACAAAACCCTAATTGAGTCCAACAGAACTCCGTTTTTTTGACATAAACTAATCAATACTAACCTGAACTTAACCCCATCATACTCGAAGACGATCTGGACTAACTTGTTATGGTCAGAAATCTCATTTTTGAAAAATGGACTTATTGAACGTTACGATCTGCGCTTATTGTACATAAATTTACTGATTATATTTCTGCGCTTTTCATACGTTTTGATGACCTGAAATGCGCTTTTACAACTCTCCGTATTAAATGTTTTTCGATTGTAACTTTTTCTTTATTATTATTCAACAGAGAACAGTTACTTCTTTTGTGACAATGATAAATTTCTACTTTAAGAATTATTAACATTTTAGTATCTATTATATTTTAATACATTGTTTGTTATATTGGCTATAAATTAGAAAAAAATATCAGTAATGTATTTATTAATATTAGAGACAAAAATTTTACAATCGCTAAATAGATGTTTTAAGAACTGTGAAAAATATTGTATAATACCTTTTCTTCTATTGTCCCATTGTTTGTATAGTTTGTTTCTGTTACTAGTGTCTACGTTTATAATTTGCTAGAGGTATTAGCCATAAATCCCTTCAAACAATCAGACATTCAACTAGGAATGTAACAAATTTTTGTCTACATTCATGATTTATATTTCCCTTAGAGTTACAGAGACTGTTATTACATCTGCCACTTTACAACTAATTGAAACACTGCAAGTAAATGTTTACAAACAGCAAACTTCTTTGCTAGTTTCCAATAGAATTCGTCTTGTACTATTTTTAAACAATACAATCAGAGTTAACAGTACAGTGTACTAATGATAAAACTTAATTCCTGTTACTACTTTTTTAAATTGGCTGCCCATTTTCATCAATAAAACTTCTTGTGCTCAAAAAGATTGGCTTTAAGCCAATCCAACATATGTAGATAATATTGTTTAGCCAGAATAATAATTTATTTATAATAATGTACGTAGAACGTTACTTTACTAATTATTTGTGTCTGCTGTAAACATTTTACTTATTACTCATTTGTAAATAAAAATAAAATTTAAATATTTATTTACTTTACAAGTGGGAAAAGTAAGGAATTACCCTCGAGGGAAATTTTAACTCACGAGGCCGAAGGCTGAGTGAGATAATTTTCTCCAGTAGGTCATTCCTTTTTGCCCATGTGTGAAGTAGAGTAAAATTCAAATAGCTAGGACCCTGGACTGCGCGAGAAGGCAGAGCTTGTCATGTACTGTCAATCACAATCAATTACAAAATTCACAGGGTTACACGAAGCAAAACACTACGAATGTCAACATGAGAATTACAGATATTGAAGCTGATGTTCAGTAGAACAGACAGTAGCGTAGTTTCCTCTTGTTTATCATCTATGCTTCTCTCTCTAAGACGAGAATTCGTACTTCGCGCAGGGTTCTAGCTATTTGAATTTTACTCTATAACGTTTTATCCAACACCTTTTAATATAACTGCTTAAATGTTTAAAAAAATATTGTTCCAACCTAAAACTTTGTAAATATTATGGTGACTTCCAACAAGTAAAGTATGATGCTTTTCTTAAGAGGTGTTGGATAAAGATTATTACCAAATTCTGTCATTCACACACAACTGTTCTGTCAAAAATTGTCTTAAATAATTTCTCATAAGCCTTGGAAATATTACTGTGGCAACGTGAACCGTTTATTATGAACATTTGACTAGCTACTAAATTGTTAAATTTTAACAAGGCAGCTGTCAATTTTACAATTCAGTAACTTGTAAAGATTCATTTTCAAAGGTAATGTAGGGATTAATTAAATTACGTTTACAAGTGAAAGACAAGTAAAAATGTTGAAAAGTTTGCTATTAATTCAATATGAATTAAACTTTCAGCCTTGGTTCAGCATGAATTAAATCAAATCAATTCAAAACCGTGGTGACAATTAGCACTTACAATTAAATACTTCAACACCAAACCAAACACTATCACCTTCTAAACATTCTAAATATAATAAATAGGATAATAAAAACACTGTCTAAAGTGTTGTGAAAAAGTCGCCTAGTTTAATAATGAATTTGATCTGAGCTACCGCGCTACCTAATCAATTTATCTCGTAATACAACGCTAATAGCGCATTACCAAGTGTTAATTAACTATGAAAGGCGCTTAATTACTTCTGAGAAGGTCAGGTAAATATTTCAATAAATGTAACTTGTTCATGCGATATGAGAAAGTGAAGTGCAAACATAAGAAATTTCAGTACCGGATCCAATGCATTTTGTGCCATGAAGTAATGAAAAATGTGTAAATAAATTGAATTACATGAATTTTAAAACGTTGAAATATTAATATTGCTGTCCATTTGTTATTAGTTAATCATGAAATTTAAATGTTTGTTAAGTGAAGCTACTATTGGTGAAAATTGACTGGCCAACTGTTCAAATTATTTCTGCAGCAAATAAAAAAGACGATAAGCCATAAGTTAACTGTTTCCAATGGCAAATGAAATACTATTTATTGCAAAATAACGATATTCATTTTAAAAAGCCATTGGAAAACATCTCAATATTAAGTAAATTTTCTTTAGTATTTATTTTCATTAGGTTTGTTTGAAGGGGTTCAACAGGTTTTAATCCCAGTGACAGAATGGTTTATATTAGAAGAAAAATCCAACCATTGGAGTCTAGTTATACACACTCTTCTACACTCTAAAGTTTTTTAAAAAATTTCATTTTAAACAGTACCTATTTCTGTTGTAATGTCACAAAGGTTTTTCAGGAGTTTCATATACAAAATAATGAATAAAGGTAAACAAAATAATTTCCTCTGTGTTGAAATATGTTCATCATTCCCTGAACATATATTTACTTGACAAAATAAAATTCCCAGAATGTGAACATCCCGGCTTGTTACTTGTTATTTTTGCCTTGCTAATGTATGTCTTTAGTAACATTATCAATCTAACATCCCAATGTTAATAATTTGGTAATCATATCCCAATTGTGTATCCCATGTAATTCTCTGAGATGTTTGTGTAGTGTATTGGATAATTTATTGTTATGATGCTGTAATGTATTACTTAGATATTGTATTGGTAAACAAATTATATTTATCTGTGTAGACGTTCACAAAACAATAAAGTTAGTAATACAAACACGTGTCCGTGTCTTATTGAATAAACCTATGACTACGAACAGTATATTTTTGATAGTACTCAGGATATGGCTAGGATAGACTTACGTAATATCACAAAGTACAAGAATAAGGTATTTTAGACATCCTATGGATGATTCATGTCAAGTTATTCGTGCCAAATATTTTTTTCAATTTATTAAATAGGTAGGAATATAATAAAAATAAAAATGTAAATATGTAATAAAACTTTTAAGTCACTTTAACTTGTTTCCTGCTAAATATGTTTTCAATTTATGAAATATTTATAGTAGTAAATAGAGATGGAAATATGTCATAAACGCTTTTAGTCACTTTAACTAGTAAGGCAAACCGTCAAGTCCATATTAACAGCTCTTAAATTATTGGAAAAGCCTCGGAAAAGCCATAACTTTTGTAAAAACATTCTGCATTCGGTTCTGCACGTTCTCAAGTATAAAACAGCGATGATTTCTCACACTCCACACTGTTTATATTTCCTTACTCACTTTCACACTTCAATAAACATGAATGTTCTTAGGTTTTCATGTACCGTGATATATGCACTTGTTCACGCCATGTACGTGAGTTTATTGTTTCGAATATTATGTTCGACAAACATGATTTACTATTGAAATTTCAATTTCTGCAGCAGAAGTTCAAGTGCATGAACAGACTGTAAATTGTTTGTATGAGAATGAATAATAAATTCATCAAACTTTTAATGTGGACAGAATATAAAGTGAAACTTTTAATTCGTGTCACACAATTTTATTGTTATTGTTGTTCGAACTTCATATTTGATTTATAAATTATTATGTTCAACTGTTTGTGACCGGATAATTATTATAATAGATTATACAGAGGTCGACATATTTCGTATAAGAAAAAACTATCGATATTACGATAGTGGCAAGATATAGTTAAACGTTAGTTTTTCTTAAAAGATAATTGTTTCTCATCCGATAATTTTTGGTTATAGATAAGTAGTTATTATCAAACTATTATTGACATAATTGACAAGTAATATTAAAAAATCTGACGTGGCCATCACACAACCTTCCGCCATATCTAGACTTTAAACAGAAATGTATACGTACAATCCGGTGCCCATTTAAAATATACAAATAAAAATCTAAAATATTGAAACACAGAAATTTGCATCATCTGAATAAAAAGATTCATTCACAGGAAAACTATTCTGTGCTGAAGCCATCCTCCGTTCAATTACTACATTTAATATCTTACTTATGACATATAGGTAGCACTAGTATGTCAACTTGTCACCCATCTCACCTGTCAATATTTTTTACACAGAAACAAAATTCAGTCGAACATGGATTACAATATTTCAACGTTACACACACACACATACATACAGACATCATCGTGAAATTATCAAAAATGAATTGTAAGGACCCTAATTCGTGCTCATCCACTAAAAACTCACTACCCGATTTTTAGCCTGATTCCAATACCTTCCTTTACAGGTAAGCGGAAGGTAAAAAAAACATTAAAAAGTATATGTTTCGAGATCGGTCGAAATTGGAAAATTGTATGAAATACATATTAAATCCTCCTTTTATAAACGATATACAGTCGTGTTGATAACAGATAAACTATCTAGTTTAAGTATGGATAAACATTTCTTCAGGGAACTACTGATAACTACCCATAATACTATCGTTACATCGCAACTATCGATATATCGATAGTAATGTTTTTCTCATACTATCGATCTATCGATAGTTTTCCCAAGAAATGGAAATAGAATGGGAAAATTGTTTGTACCTAATTTAAATTTTGTATAAATTGTAATGAAAATGATCTGATTCTTACTTAGTGAATAATGCATCATCATGACTAAATGCAATTGTAAATACCAGTAAATTTGTTATTTCATTGGTTGTAATTGATTATTTAGTTTCATTTGTTCCAATTGTTTATTTGTTATTTACGTAGCTCACATGTTTTGCAATTTAGATTTATTAGAAAGTTAAATGCATTTAATTTAAATTTGAATCGATTGTGTATTGTTTAAATTATTTGTTTTGTTTTAATTATTTACATGCGATAGTTTATTTTGTATTTGAGCGTATTTTGAAATAAATGAATCTGATGATGGAAATAGAAAATTTAATGACGTTGTTATAAAATATAATTGAAAGGAATTTCATTTCACTGCTATTGAATATAGAATTTATTTTATTTTAAGATAAAAATAAATATCAAAATAATTTTTAATCGAGTTTCAGAAAACTAGGAATTTGTACTAAATAAAATATACTCATCATAATTGGTACTTGAATTTGTTGCTCGTGAGTTGAATGGACTTCGTAAATTTTGTTAAGTTCTACCAAATCAAGTATCTACCTCTAACAGTTATGATTGTTTGTTGTTAACAGGTTGGTGCTCAATTAATTTTTTTTGAGTAGAACATAGAAATTTTGTTTGTTATAAATAATGTTAAGAATATACTAAATAGCTACATAGGTAATTGATTTTGTAAAATATATTTGAAAAAACAGCTCTCACTAATCCAGTATTTTTAATTCATCAATGCGTTGCCTTGCAACAAACATATTTTATGCTATAGGTAATAAAGCATAATAAGTTTTATCTGATGGCGTTTCGTAATGACAACATTATAAGCCTCAATTATACCATTATATATACATTACAGGTCAAGGTCCATAATAAGGCCAGTATGGTATTCAGTTCCATAATGAAATAACAAACAATTTGTTACTAAGGAATTGAGCAAGGAAGTTTCAAAAATAGCATACATTTTTTTTGACTTAATTTTTTTTGTTTAATACCAAATAATTAATATTTCTTTTTGACTAATTTACACCAGCAGATAAAATTGTATACAATACGGATCGAAACCAATTATTATGGTACACGTCGTGTTATCAAACTCGGCTTCGCCTCGTCTGATAATCTTCACATAATATTAATTGACATTACGATCCTTAGAACAAATAAGTATTGTTTGTCAAAAATCCAGAAGAGTAAATTTAAAAAAAATCTATAATGAGAAATGTGTAACATTACTCACTTATGATAAGAAAATAGTATCATCAATAGTGTTCTTAATAGCCGCAGAGAAATTTTATTATATATCCTTTTTGAAATAACGAAAGAATTTTGACAGATGGATTCTTGTGATTCTATTGGTTGCTGCGTGCTGTTGTCAAGAGCGGTTTACACAAATTCATTTCAAATGTTTTGTCAATAATTGTCAGTTCTAATCCCATTCTCTGTAAGCGCTGTGCGTTATTGTTATTGTTTTTAAATTAACCTGGCTATATGTTATTCTCTTACGGTTTTGTGCACTATTGGTACTTCTTTTCAAACATCGACAATGTTATGGTGTAAACCAAACTCTGAAACCACGCCCTAATTAACTGTCAAAAATGGTATAGTAAGCAAGAGAATATCCTTCATCTAACATTGTAAAGTAATAGCGTGCGAAATGATATTAAACTCGAAATAATTTCCCTACATTAATAACACCTTTGTTAGTAATACTTTTACGACTTCAAAGTCTCTTATGCAACAAGCGCCTGAATCTAAGTTTCATCTTGATGAAGGTAAAGAATATAAATAGACCAGTCTACGTCCCGTGTGTGAGGATTATTTTCCAGAAAGAATAAACACCTCATTAGCAATTTAATAAAGTTATCAGAGTTCTTAATCGCGTCGTTATTTCTTAGACAGCTCCGGTGTTGGGCATTTGCATGTGTTAATACTGTTACTTTCTGTGGCTAAGTCGCAAGAACTACAATCTCAGATTTCATAAATAATATTTATAACTCGTGTAGTTCGTTTTAGTTGTTTTGATGTGAAGCTAGTAAAATTTATCAAATAATTAATTTTCTTTGATTTATTAGTTAGCTAGTATACTAGCAGTCCCCATTGCTGGAGTGGTTAGATTCCAGTATAATAACATCAACAATACAGTAATTGGGTGTTAGTCCTGTTGAATGGTTACCATCAGAAATAAATAAGTAAAATAGTAGGTATTAAAGACCGCTGTATCAAAAACAGTCCTTATTTTGCTGACATTATTTATTCTAATAAACAAACGGCGTATACAAGCGGGCCATAGGCGTTTAACATGAGTAATCAGTTTTTCCTTGCTCAAAAGTGACCAGTTAATTTTAATCCAAAATACTTTATATAAAAGTTTTAGGAAAATAAATTCTGCATCTAAATCAGTAGGTAATTACATTTTATTTTACACGTTTACTAAACCGAAATATTCGTGTTTAAAATTTTATAAATATTGCTCATTTGTAGTTATAGCCATGGAATTGAAACAAAATTACAAATGAATGCTGTTTTAACTGTCAATGAGCAATATTTATAAAATTTTAAACACGAATATTTCGGTAAATAAACTTGTAAAATCGAATATGATTACTGATTTAGATGCAGAATTTAATTTCCTAAAACTTTTATATAAAATATTTTTGTCTAAAGTTAACTGGTCACTTTTGAGCAAGGTAAAACTGATTTCCCATGTTAAACGCCTATGGCCCACTTTTAGATTTACACCCTGTATATTTATTTTTGTCGTTTTGTCTAATGGTATGCAATACATATGGATTGAACATGTTACTCTTTCAAAATTTCATATTGTTTCCAGTAAGTAAGTTACGACATACATAGCAAAGCGTTGCTCGTTCCACTCAACACTGTTATTGTAACGTAAATTCAGTTATTACTGAAAATGACAATATGAAGCTTAAATATTACTTCGTACTGTTTCACGATGACTTTTTTCAGACTTCTTTCATCTCAAGAACTATACCTATCTATCGTTCCATTACCAGACCTTTCTATAATATTTGTGTAAAAGTGTTAATAACTAAGCAAAAATCTTTATCGAGTTCCCTGTTCTTACCATACCAAAACAGAGTTCTTTTAAAATTAGATTTTAGTCTAAACAGGCGAAATATGTTAGGAAAGTGATATTTTAAAATGCTCGTTTTGTGATAGGTAACATCAAAAATTTGTAGCTTTAGATTGTTTTTAGTTTCTTATGTGGTAACTTGTTTTTGATGCAACACAAATTTGATGCAACGATGATCGATGATTTGACACAATGACGATTTGATGCAACGAAATAGAGGCAGCTACCACATCATGAATCAGAAGTCTGAGCTGAGCCATATGACTCCTAGATAATGTGCCGAATGTCTTAGTTCTTTTCCGATAGAAACACGAAATAAATATTTTCTCTTCTGGAACAAAAACTCTTCTTTAGTCTTTTATTTTATCCCGTTGTCAAGTAAATACGTGCTATTTGTTACAGAGTATCTATGGTAACAAATATACATATTTGTCATATAGTTTACTGCCAAAATTGCAAAATATGTATTCTTTTAAAATATTTTGAATTCGTTTTTAGGATGAAGTGCAAAAAATAGCGTATTAAATCATGCCCTTTTTCATTTCATAATTTGATTTTACTATCTCATCATTCCAGTCGATAAAAGAATATATTTTGTCTGAATAAGTATTATTTTCTCTGAATAAGTATTATTTTCTCTGATTTACTATGTTGATTTTTACTTGTTTACTTCAAGTTCATCATTTACAAAGTAAAGAACGACGAGTAAAGATTCTGATTCCGAAGACGGGATATCCCAAAGGACCCGGTTCTTAAAGACTTAGATCATAGATTCGCAAATCTCGTTCGTGAACCAGTTTTAAAAAATATCTGAACTGTTCATCTCTCTAGAAACGGCAATAGGTAATTACTACACACATTGTGATACTTCTGCGGACGTTGGCCATTTGTTGATTGTTGCCCCCTGATCTATAATAACGAGTAAACAGATTTGGGATTCTGAAGATTAGTTTTGGCGGCTTATGTGTTGAATTTGATGCAAATGGTGTATAGTTAACAACGTGGGAGGTCCACTCCGGGTCAGCTGCTAAATGCTTGCGTGAAATTGTTGGTTTGTGCGAACTGAAATATGCTTTGAAAGTGAGTTATTGGAGTAATTTTACCGACACGAACGGGCAAATAAAAATATGCGAACAGCTTTGCATGATACAATATTTTGAAAGTTTTTTATTTGGTTAACAAAGTGCTGGAGGTAAATTATATTCATTAGAGGTAATTGACAATGTTCCTTTTTTAATACCACCCGGCTACTAGCGGCCCAATAGTCACCGAAACCTAGCAAGGGATGTATGTACAATCGATGATAGCAGATACAGAGATACCTACATCAATTGTTTACTGTATAAAAGATACGGCAAATTTTACCAAATTTGTAACCCGTAATGTTGACGTTTTGTTATTAATTAGAAATGTGCCTGGAAAATAAATGAATGAAATATAGGTGCAGTACGAAGAAGTCAAGAACCCGAAAACGCTTTTGGTTGTTGATTGTTGATGTCGATGTATGTACAGAAGGTTGGCAATGCAAAATATGCGTTTACTGCGCAGGTCTAGTATGAAACTTGGATGGAAATAGGACCGGAGCTATTTCTAAGTCGGAAAAAGACATTTCTAGTATCGAACTTGGATGAAGATTTTGAATTTTAAATCTAGTACGAAACTCATCAAAGTTTCTAACCGAAAAAAGTATAATGTAAAACAGGCTTTAGAACGCACTATAACATAAAAAATAAAACATTTTTGATAGCTGTAACTTTAAACTTAAGGTTCATTCCCACTCCTTATCATAGTTATAGTTTTTGTTAGTTGTCATAGTCGTACACAGTTTGGTATACCGAATTACATGTAAACATTCCCAGTGCTTGTTTTAGTGTTAGTTTTTAGGCATTGTCATAAACACAATCACAAAAGTATGCAATCTTCAAATTTTTGTTATAATCATAATAATTATACTATGAGATAGCGATATATTTATATACCTGTTTCTTTTTAATGCTGTTGTCAAATAGTTTATGATCTTCTTACGTCAAAAAATTACATTAATAATGCTACAGAAAAAGTAAAGCAAAGTAAATATAAATAAAAACGTTTCTTCATTTCATAAAAATAGGTTTAAGCCGAGTTTAAGCTATAAATTATAAATTAAATATATTTACAGGCATATTGAATTAACTGTCATGACATTGTCATAAACATAATTTATATTGTGATGAGAAATGTCATGTTTATGATTAAGACAGAAACTTATGTCAAAAACTATGAGTATGATAAGCATTGGGATGAGCCTTAACTCTATAAAATCAATTAATCATTCAATAGTTGTAGCTAAAGTATAGTATTCTGCATGAGTTTATGACTTCTCACTCAAATAATTATTACACTCGTTAAACTCTCATTGAATAATATGTTATTGTGCATATTCTTTTTTATTTGACCAGTAAATCATTTTATACGAGTCACATAACATAAATATGTAATTATGCGGGTAAAAAATTATCTGCACAATAATGGTGTAACAAATGCTTGTGTAATTTATTCCATTCGATTATAGCTGCGAAATCCGCCGGTTTTCTTCATTACGCGTTCAGATAGAAGCGGTGAAAAATTCGCTCTTGTCCGCGTTTAATTTAGTCTTCATTTTACACCAAATTTGTTTTACGAGATGCGCTAAATTATGAGCATACTTAATAAAAGTAGTAGGTAATTCTAAAGCAGGTATTTGACGATCATCATTACAACATGACGAACATCTGTAGCCGTGTTCAACATGGGAAAATAGCCGCTATGCGGGTATTCGTTTATGAATAATTACCATGGCATAAATTATACACTCTCAACGTAAATTAAATTAATGCTAAAAGAGTGTATAATTATATTATTATTTTACATACGCGGTTGCTTGTCTTCCTCAATTCTTTAACGTTTCTCTTTGTTTGCATCGGTGTTGATTGCTATCATCTTCTTTGTACTTTGCTTAGTACAACGTTGCACATTTTTATAAACAAACAAACATTAGATCATACTTTTCATACACTGTAATTATCTAAGTGGCTGTTTAGTCGCTTATGGTGTTTGTTTGAATCTAAAAATTACTGGAAATTTGTGACTGTTACAGTTACACAATATTTATTCTTTTCCATACGTACACTTAAACCTAAGATACATTCGTACAACAAAACTTCTCTATTTATATGTACAAATTGTTTTGTAAACTAAAGATTGGTTTATAATTCTGTGTTCTGTCAAGTTAAGGCTCTACACTTGTTGAAAGCAATATTGCTGCAATAGAATCAAAATTCACGATCCTGGCTATATTGCTCAAAATAAAAATCTGAAATTTACCATAAGTAATTACGAAGCATTATTTGATCGAAAAATTCATACAATACATTGTTGCGACAACAATTAGAGAAAATAAGAATTAAATTATGCATTTTAATATTGCAAACTACGGTCTTATTATTGCATATTTATTAATTTTGTTTTAAATAGTCGATTCCTTGCATTGTTCGTGAGAGTGCTAAGAAAATGTTTTTTGTCAAAAAAATTACATATCTGAGGAAAAAAAATAGTAAAAAATCGGCCAAATTGACTATTTTTACTAATTTATTACTAAAATACCATTAAGTATTTCAAAAATATAATTTCTTAGTACTCTAGAGTCATCTTTTAACTATCTATATATAAAATATGAACAGTGTAGGTGTACTAACAAGAGCTCAGTTTGTAATATAGCAAGTTCCCTTTTTCACTATATTTTTGACACAAGTGTAGCGCCTTAAGGGGCTATACTTCTTGAGTGCAATAAGAATCAGAATTCACGATTCTGGCTATATTGCTAACAATAAAAATCTGAAATTTTACATTAGTAACGACATTGTTGAATTGAAAAATTCAAACTATATATTGTTCCGACAACAATTAGAGATAAAAAAAAAACTAAACACTAAAATTTCGTGAGGATCTCATGAATAAACTATAAAAGTTATCATTGAGTTTCAAGATAAAATGAATAGAACATAGATGTAGAAAGGGCGGAAAAACAATAAAACTATAATTTTATCAACAGAATTGCCATAAATTATATCTAAACTTGTACAATTTTCGCCGAATTTCGGATAATTATTAAAGCCAAACTAATTATATTAATTAAATATTTTGAAGATTCCGCACTTTTAGTATTCTTCCTTAATCTACATACAAAAATTCAACATCATACGTATAACAGTATTAGATTGAGATCCTCACAAAAATTACTCGTTTTTCAATGCTTATTATTGCCTTGCAATAGGCCCATAAGCAAAGGCATTCTATGTTACGGCTCCGATTTTACTATGACGGTTTAAAAAGTAAACCGAATCGTCAGCTATGTATGAAAAAGAATGACTGATTTCGAGAAATTTTTCACCTTTCTTCAAGTCACTAAGTGAGAAAAATTTGTAAAGGACAATTTGTTCACAAATTAATGTAATTTATTATTATTACCTATCTTTGTATTTTTGAAATATAGTTTAGGGGAACTACTACAACACATCAAAAATTGTTTAAGCAACAATAGATCAAATTTGGAAACAATACCAATTTTGAGGTTAAATACAAAGTCATGTCCTTATTTTGTCCTTATAATGATTTGATATTTCAAAGTATTATTTATGCATTCAAATTTTAACAATGTGTATATCATGTAACGTAAACAAGTTTTTTATTGCTCTAACTATAATTACTAATTTATAATTTTCAAGCTTCCAACACATATTTGTTACAGCATTATTGTGTAATGGAAACTTTTTACCCGCATAATTACATATTTATGTTATGTGACTGGTTTTAAATGATTTACTGTTCAAGTAAAAGAGTATATGCATTATTTACTAAGTGGGTACTATAATAACTTATATGCACAACTGCAATAGTTTTAATTATCATAATCTGGTCTATATTCTTTTAATCTAAAAAGCAAGTAACAGAACACTTAACTGAAATTGTAGGTACATCAAATATTTTAATTATTAAATGCAACGTTTGGTTGAATATAGTGAGATGGTCAATTAACAATTATAACTGAAAATATAATCATAGATAAATAATGATCATAAACGAAATTAGTTTAATAATCTATAATACTAAATTGTTTCATTAAAATAACACACAATAAGTGATTAATTGTGCAGTGAATACCATTTGGCCGATGTAAATATAATCATAATAACAATAATAATATTTTAGGAAGAATGCGTTAATAATTAATTATAGAGTGTGTTAAATTATTAAATTGTCTGCAATGTTACAAATGACAATAATGATGAAAATTATTAATTAAATAATATTTATATTACAATCAAAATTGCTGTTATAAACGTCAATGCAAATCCAATAGCATAAGTTAGCCGATCATTATAATAATATAATATTTGCAATTCTAATTTATAAAATTATTGCCACGTCCAAATTCTTTCCGCGCCTAATAAAATCAATAATTTGCGACTGGATCAAAGTATTTTCAAATAATTTTAAATAACCAAGTTTAGACACTTCATTATCATAAATTTTGCAAAAAAAAACTTTGGTTTCTTGTCGAAACTATTAAAACAAAGAGTTTTATTAGGAAACATAAGTATTAATGCCAAATAAATTTGGAGATTCAAACTCGTTTACATTAATTCGATTATCTAACGATTGTTGAGGTGGACCCAACACGGAGAACAGGACCGTCTTCTTCAGAATTCACAATGAATAAAAATATGAATAATATTTGACTATTTCTGATTTGAGAATAAATGAGGGCATAAATTTCAAAACCTAAGCGACAATAACCTAACCTAAATTGACAATTTTAGAAAATTTTGAAAATTTGTAACATTTCAAATTTCAGTATACTATACCTATAGAAAACGACATGATTTTGTCACCTATATTGGCGAATTATATGGATAGGGTTTGTACAAATTTTTAGTAAAAGATATTTACATGTGGGTATATTTTGTAAAACCAAGAAACTGACAATAGATAGGTTAGGTACCCCCTAGAAAAAGTCGATTTAAAAAAATCTTATCTAAAAATTGCGCCACTCCGAATTTTTTGTTTGTAATTTGGCGCAAAAAATTCAAAAGTGCGAAGATTAAGTCTATCTCGTAGGTACTGTTTTCAAAATATCGAGAGTAGTAGTGAATTTGTGGAAATTCAAGTTTTTTAAAATTCTTAATTTTTTTTGTATAAGTATAAGTCAAAAAAGTACAAAAACATTTATGCGGTAAACTGCAGTTAAATACTTGTAGATATAGTTAAATTTTGTAAATCAAAAAATATTCAAATTTCTTTTAATTACATTGATTAGATATTTACAATATAAGTGCGGTAGGTTACGCTAGGTTCTATTTGAAAGTACAACGCGAAGCGGAGTGCTTTAATAAAGTCGAGCAATGCACAAATTCCTAACGCACACATTGTGTATTACATTTTTTGGCCGGCATGCCTATTTATTTAAAATATGGTATTTTCTATGAGGTTAAGTGAGATGTATTTGACATTTGCACTAAAATTTCCTTCTGTCAAGTAACATTGGGACAAGTAGAAGGGATGTCGCTTGTAAATGTGACATTTAAAATTAATCTGTTTTATTTATCTTAGACTCTGTATTGATAAATTTTGTAAACTAGCGTTTTTGTGGGCTCTGTTTTTTATTTTAAAGTTGCTTTTAAAGCATTAATAGACGCTCATTACAGAACAATATGCGGTAACGTCATGGCATGTGTAAAATCACAACTACCATAGACGTCAACGATGTGTGATTGTTATGTTTGCAGTTCAGGAGACTGAAATGTTAATCAAAATACCGTAAACCGAAATACGATGCTCGGCTTAGTTTTTGAGGTGCACCCTTAAATTTTTCTGATTCACCCGGTATAATAATATGTGTAGGCAATATATCATTCGTAAACCATAAGCAATTTGTCCGTAAAATTAGACACCACATCCTAGTCCACCTCTGTAAGAAACAAATTCTTGTAAAACCAAAGAACATACCATTAAACTACAATATAACATTCAAATATACGGAAAGAGAGACCAGACACGCGAGTAAAAAGCCGGTTAAAATACCACTTTGACAAACAACATTTTTTACGCTTGTTCGATGTAAGGAACCGAGGCATTTTTGAAAGTGTCGCCCCCCGGAGTTTAACGGCAGCCCCGGCGTTATGAAATATAAGAATTAAGCGACATTTATTCAACTTTACTGAATTTCGTTGTCGTGCGCGTGCGCTGTCACTCGCACAGAGGGAGCCCCGGACCCACAATAGGAGAATCTCAAATTCTTTATCTCGAAGAGTTATGCCACTATTCCAGTTTTGTTACGGAAAATTCTACTAAGCGGTAGTGTTTCCTTACCGTGTTACACCGACTGAAACCATGGGCGACGATGAGATTTTTTTAAAGGATTTTGGGAATCAACATATTGTATTCAAATCCTTCATTTGGATCAAATTCTATACAAGCTAAAAAATTATCGATTTATTTCATTCGGTTTTTATAAATAAAATAATTATATGTTACATAGAAAAATTTATAACTCCAATGCTTTTCTTTTTAAAGTAAAGTATTGTTTAATTAAATGCAGGGTTGTTCACGTAGTCTACGCGACGTAGATTACGTGTAATTTTACGCGTAAACAAACACGTAATCTACGCATACAGTATCTGTGTAAACAATAGTGATGCCGTGAGACGAGACGAGACGAGAAATAGTCAATTCTCGTCTCATCACAAATTTTTGAGACGAGAATTTTTAGTATTCTCGTCTCGGTCATTTTTCAGCTGTTCATTTCTCGTCTCAAGGAACTCGATTCTCGTCTCGTCTCAAATTTCTCGACAAAAAATTAGAGCCACGTAACGATTTTTGCAAGAACTATTAGATTTCGCGTCATGCCCATGTCACACATGTAATACTTGTACAGAGTGATCGGAGTGATCAAAACAAACTGTCAGTCACGTGACCCGCAATTTTCTTAAATGCTATTAAAACTAGACTTCTAGGAAGAAAAGTTTGATTTCCAAGTTCATGGGTGTGCGACTTAGGATAATAAAGATTTTTAATTTTAGTAATTTTATTAAACTCAACAATATTTTCTAAATGAATAATTAAATAAGTTACAATAGCCAATAATTAGTGATGACCACCGAAAACCGCCAATATTTAAAAATAAAACTTGTGTGCAGCACGCCATCTGTCGGTAGTAGTGAGTAGAAAAAACATCGTAACCTCAAATTTAATGATCTGACTACAAACTACAACTACAAATTGGATGTATTTGATTATAGTTTTATTCGTTACAAAAAACATTGTACAAACCACTTGCGGGAAGACACCATCCCAGCATTCGCGTAAATGAAACCCTCGCTTCGCTCGTATTTCAAAAAACCGCTCATGTGGGATCAAAATCTTCCCGCATTTGGTTCGTAAATAACTATTCACTATTCTTGATTGTTCTTTTAATAATGTAGCTCCCGATGATGACGTATGTGACGTCGAAACTAGTCAACTGAGAAATAAAATATTGTTGAGTGCATCCCAGTAATTTTTCTTCATTCTTGATTAAAAAAAGATATTTTTAAGTAAAAATTTCGAGAATTCTCGAGTTCTCGAGGGTATTTCTCGTCTCAAAATTATGAATTCTCGTCTCACCCCGAAAATCCGAGACGAGAAATTTACTGATTCTCGTCTCGTAATTTCGAGACGAGACGAGAATGAGACGAGAAATTTCTCGTCTCGGCGGCATCACTAGTAAACAATAAAATAGTGTAGACAATGTAGACAAAGAACAAATCTCACCGAAAACGAATAAAATTATAGGTTAGATTTTCTGACAATTGAATTATTTACATACTTTACGCAAAGTCTACATTGTCTACATTTTACATAGTTTACGCAAACTTTACGTGTAGACGTAGAAAATAATTCTTTACGCGTAGATGAGCAACCCTGATTAAATGTACTGTTCACACGAGTATTCTATGAGGATTCTTTCATGCTTCAATAAGTCTTGAAAAATAATAATTTGTGATTTATTAATAGCTTCAAATCAGTAATAGATAGATATTTTTTATACAAGACGATAAAATTACATTTTATGGACGAAAGAAAATATTAATTCACACGCGACATAGGAGCGAGTGAATTATTTTTCTCGAGTCGATAATATAATTTTATTGTCGTGTATAAAATTATATTTTTTTCTATAGCTCATTTTAAAGAAAAAATATAACAAAACAAATTTTAAATTCAATTATTATCAAATCGCAATTTCGAAGTTTGTAATTTTTTTCATCATCCTGCTTTTTCACAGAGGATGAAGAAATGTTTGAAAACTAATTTGAAGAAAAAATGTCTTACTCGAATTTTACTTTATCTACTCAAATTTTACTTTCATCTTCTCAAATTTTACTTTATCTATCCTTGCGGTTAAAGTGTTACTTTATCAAGTCAAAACAGTCTATAAAGTAGCGCTTCAACATCAGCTATGGAAAAAAGTAATTTTTTCCAGGATTCAGAAAATTCCTCAATGAATCCATGTGTGAACATCTTAATACTACAAATTCATTATATCTGTTGTAATTCGAACTTTCGAACTAACAAAATCGGTCTATTTTGTTTGTTCAAACTGAATCAATTGAAAAACTTATTAGTTCTTATTTATTTGACAAATTAAATTATTTAATTTAATTAAGTTAATTAATTTAAAGTGAAAACCAATTTTATTGCTCTCTTAATAGAAATAATTCTAAAGCGACATCAGTTATCCAATAAAAATTGCACAAATCGTTGTTACAAATTATGAATATGTAGCTTTATAAATAATTTTCACATTTCCTGTGTTCCCTAAGTCGCCACCAATGGCATCTACAGCCATCTAGATTCTCGTCTGATGTATGCACCATGTAGGATGAAATTATGAATATGTAAATTGTAAATAACTTGTAATTTGAAGTATAGTGGGATCTCCTTACACAATTTTTTCCTAGATCCGTAAGATAGTAGCGTCATTATTGTAGAAATAAATGGGCACATGTCGCACGTATTGTCATACTCGCATGACTCAAAATAATATAGATTATTATATCTCGTACGTCTGATATTTATAGGTACATGTAACTAGGATGGCGCGAGCGTGTACGATTATTATGGCACTTGTTTTATGGAAATTTCCCTATGGTTTACATAAAAATATTAAATTTTAATAATACGACAACGAGTTGTCTTGCTGTACTTTCAGATTTACATCTACATATTTTTGAATAACTTATGGAGCCTGTATCTCCTAAAAAGGAAAATATGTACGGGTACTTATAACGCTCTTGACAAATTGAAATTGGTTCAGTTTTATCAATCTTGATTTTTTTTCTGTAGTACATTAATTTTTTTGTGGTTCATTAGTTTATTATTCAACATGAGTTTAAAAAATTATGACTCATAAAATTTTTTGCACGAGCTAGAGGCAAATAACATAATTATTCAAATGAGTAATTGCCATGAAACGTGTATTAAATGCTTCACTTCATATAAAACTATGTAGATATATTTAATTGTTAGTTCATTTTACAAAATAAATTATAAATTTAAAATGGTAACTTTTATTCGTATGTGAATGATTCTATTCTGGCATCTCAGATTCGAATCTCACATTCTAGTTTGGTCTACCTCCAAAAATCCAACATAAAATTTAGGTATTAACGTACCTAGCGAGTGTTTTGTGGCCAGTACCTACAAGAATGGTAAAATTTTATTTCAACAAGGATTTTATAGAGAAAGAATGGATCTACAGATGTATCTTTTTTTAAATTCTGATTAAAAAATTGTATATGATTATAAAAATTCCGAAAAATTCAAAAAAAATCCAATTTATGCAATCTTTACACGGTTATATCTCATGATAGAAATTAATTTTTAAAATTAAAACATCTGTAAATTACTTCTTTCTCTATTAAATTTTTATAAAAATTTATCAATAATAATCTGAGAGTTTACTCGCAACGACATTGCATAACTAGAATGCGGCAAAGTACAAGTTTCGGCCTTGTATTTACGATACTTCTCCTTAGGGGACGTTGTATAAATGTATTTTGTACGATTTTAAAATAATCACGATAATTTTTTTTTATTCAGCTTTCATAATTTTTTAAACTTATAGATACCTACTCCTACATCAATAATAAAAATACTAGAACATGTTTTTAGTTGCAATTATGAATTTTCTATTTTGTGATCCTAATTTTATTTTGACGGTTACCATTCAACATTCAACTGGATTCACTGCCAATTATTAGAGAATGATAGATATCATTATTATAGTAGAATCCAACCACTCAGACTCGGTTGCTAGGATCGAACTGAGGGCTTCTACCATTTAATTAACCACTGACCGTAATCATACATCAATATTGTGTCTATTTAGTTGTTGGTTTTTTTCCATTTAAAATCTCCATATTTATTATAGATTTCTAAATGGAATTGAATGAATAAATATTAAGTTTTTCAAACTGATTTCAATATATGAAAACAATGCAAAAGGTTCAATTTGTTTTGTTTTTATCAAACTGCCATGTTATAATTTATCAAATAAGGTTGGAATATGTGAGGTCACATTATGGCATTGAAAAGATTGACAATTTAATGAAAAACAGATTGTTTACCCCAGGCTTAATGTAAACAATTTCGTAGTAAATTCGGCGTAAATTCAATCAAGTGTAGAATCCTCGAGTAACCTAAACGAGCAGCGATCAGCATCCGAAATCTTGTGAATTCCAGTAGACTCGCGTTGCTGGTGCCGAAGGATCCGAGCTTCTTGCATTGCTGAGCGACAGCTCGACTGAGTCCAACTCTTCTTTTTATTTGACGTGAAGGGTGTGAAAAGTGACAGACATGTACCCTATCAGCGCATTCCTCTCCAAAACAAACGCCGAACGCGCCGAACGTGATTGACGGCCGAGCACCGCACGAGAAAATAAGGAAACGTCACTTTAAATTGGATTCGAATTTATGTTGCTGTTTGAATATATTGTGTTTTGGTTTCCTTTTTCGGTTCATTTTCTTAAGCGTTGCCGTTGATGTCGAGTCCCTTTACTTCTTCGACAATTCCTCTTTATTTATTACTTGTTTTACGTTCGGGAAATAGTTATTTATTTCGATGTTCAATGAGGCAGATGAGGATGGGCTCTCTACGTTTGATGTTGCTGTCATTTTCAATCAATCACCATTTCTTGATGCTTCATGCTTCTTTATACCATCAACTTTACTATATAATGAGCCAGAAACTATTTATATTCGTTTACATTTACATGTTATGCATTAAGCATTACCTATAAAATTTCAGATCTTCTATTGCCAATATAGAGTTTTCTACATTTTTTCATCACACGATTTCATTTTTGTAAGAATTTTTAAATTACTCATCTTCCTTTTTGACTACCTTTTCAACTTCAAATTGGGACGAAACAAACTTCAAATTGGGAATAAACAATTTCAAATTAGGCATAAACAATTTTAAATTTGGACTAAACAATTTCAAATTGAGACTTAATAATTTAAAATTTGAATTTCTTTATTACCATATTGAAATTGTTCCTAACATGGAATTGTTTAGTTCCAATTTGAAGTTTTTTCGTCCCAATTTGAAATTGAAAAGGTATAGTAAAACTATTGAATTTCCAAACATAACTTGCTAATAGTTTAGAGGTTACTTTGTTAGTAGGTACATTAGCACAATTATTTACTATGGTCGTAGGTAAAGAATAGTATTCTAGGCGAGATAATTATGGCAGATGATTCAAATATTAGTTACTCTCAGTGCCGAAAGTAAGTAGACCGGTACGCCGTACCGGTAAAAAAAATAGAGTCGGTACAACGTCCCGGCAACAAATTTTGACAAATACTAATACGATACTAATTATGTTGTATTAATATTATAATAATTTTCATATTTTTTGTAAAATTTTAATTCCAAATTAGCGCCAAATCTCTACTGGAGTAGACCTAAACCAATTTTAACATAACATAAGTATCGCATAGATATTATTTTACGTTTGAACGAGCAATTTTCTCAATTATACCCGTAGTAAAAGGGTTAAATACTTGATTACATATGGACGCGCCCCGCGTTGCGCTACCTGTGGCTAAACATAATCATGATTTTCAAATAAACTGGTTATTTTCTGTCGATGAAGAACATGTAAAGATGTATTTTAAAATTTTTATACTGTATCTATGGAGAAATAT
This sequence comes from Agonum fuliginosum, assembly GCA_947534325.1. Taxonomy (NCBI): domain Eukaryota; kingdom Metazoa; phylum Arthropoda; class Insecta; order Coleoptera; family Carabidae; genus Agonum; species Agonum fuliginosum. Next base: position 28,099,061 of record OX384041.1, read on the forward strand.
TACTTATAAATAGGCAAATTTTCTAATTTTCACATTTTTTGAGGGAAACACTTGGAAAAAATTAACATCTTCAAAATAGCGCATCGGTAAAAAAAATATGTCGACTTTCACCCCTTGTTTGCGGCTCGTAAAGTAATCCTATAAGTAATTCTCATCGTCATCATTAGGAGCTCGTCTACCTTTCCTAAAACAAAAATTATTCGAAAAAGGAAGGTTAGCAGCAGGCTTCTTGCTTTTTAAATTTTGCTTTCCATTTATAAAGACCGATAAAAATCATATCAAATAATGACAAGAAACGACATTTTTAAATTTTTTACTTCAAATTTCTAGGCCAAAGACAAAATATAAAAATTAGTGGTATTTGTTAATACACTCATATGTAAAAGCATCATATGTTTCAATTATAAATAAAGTAAACGTGGAAGGCGTGCGTACACCTCTGTAACGTTGTAAAATTTTAGGGTAGATGGGCACCTTTACACTCGGTAAGTGGTATGTTTTCTGAAGTAATAACAGAATAAATTTGAGTAAATTAGTTACTTGTTACGACCAAAATTAGTCTAAATAATGAACGACCAAAACCCAAATTTTGTTTTAGAAATTTTAAGCATTAATTTTACAGAACAATTTTGAAATTATTGTTTTAAATAAAAATTTACCGGTAAGTTGACATACAATTCCTGTGTACCATTAGAAATTAAAGTCTGCTTTTAAATAATGTTTCTTAAAAGATTTATGTAAATATTTAATAAGATTCTCGCTAAAATATAAACTCTTAAATGACTTCTTTGAAGTGTTGCAAATATAAATTCATTATCATATATTAGCTAAAACTAATAGCTATATTTGCTTTAAGAAAACTGCAGCAAACTTTCAACTAATTTTGCTTTAGACTGATTTACACTCTAACTGCACAACCGTTCTATTAAACTTTTATCTTCTCAGGAAAGTTTAAAATTCACGCTAACTCAAATAACATACATTAAACCAGAGAACGGTTTATGTTTCACATTAGACAAAAAACTTGAATCTGAATTCATATTCATAACTGCGAATCTTAGTCTTAGTTAGTTATTCAACATTTTTATCTGTTCAAACAAAAACGCTATCGCATCATCTTGCGCATTGATTAGCATTGATATTGATTTATGGTGGCTGAGTTGAGTAACTATTTAAGATGTTTTTAATTGAGTGGAGTATTCTAGCCTAGTGGTTCGTTTTCGTCCTGTGCACATTCGGACCAGCTCCTTCTTGAAGAAGAATACCTGCACAAAGCCTAAAAAAATATTGATATTGTAAATGGTTTTATTAGAAAAAATTAAGAATAGTTGATGAATGCACAAACGAGTGTCAAAATTAACATCGGCAGCGAAACTAAGGGTCAATATTCACTCGACTTAGCGTTTCTACGCTGAAATTTAAGTTATTTTAACAACTAAATTTATTTATTGCATTATATTTGTTTGATTATTTTACGATTGACAAAATTAAACAGGTTTAAAAATTTTCATTGTCTACTGCGTTTTTTTAACTCACCTCTTCTATTAAATTAAACTTCTTGATAATTGATTTGATTATTAATTAGTCCATTTCTAGTGATTTTTCAACGTCCAGTAAATAAACCAATACAGTGCTTGCACGTCTTCGCGTTCTAGACCAATCAGATCCAGATCGACATAATGATTCATCTGAATATTTGACATTATTATTTTGTGAATTATAACGATTGATTTACTACATCGTGTTAAATAAATACCACTCGAGAATTTAAAAAATGTTTTATTGATTACCTAACTTGTAAATTATTACGTAGGTAGGTAGGTACCTAAATTTTAATATTACAATCAAATCTTCGCTCTTTAAAATTTCTTAAATAATCTACGTTTTCGGTCCTTGTGGTGATATTCACGAAATTTTTGAATTGTGAAATTCGTAATTGTCACCACTCTACCTATTATTATTTCATGGTTGACAAAAAATACAAGTAAAGTGTAAAAAATTTCAATAACAGCAGAGGACAGTGGTATACCATACTTTACAGTTTTATTACATTTTATCACTGAAAACCTGGCTTTAAAAAATGAAACATTATGGTTGGTTAAAAATAAAGAGCATTGATGCTTGATTTGATAAAAAAAATTCTATTTCTAGCTTTAATTTTTTATTTAAATTTGGCTCTTACAGAACGCGAAATAAGAGATGGACGGTCATAGGAATTTTAAATTTGTAAACAATATTAATCGAGCGGACATATCAGCAAATTTTTTAGTAGAGACCGCTTCGCTACCTTGAAATAGTGTAGGTATAAAGAAGTCGTCCAGCTCAGTTTTTCTCTTGACTCAGTTGCGTTGAGGCAAGTAATAAGTTGCGAACTTTGACTCAGCTCTGTGTAGAACATTGGCTCATTCTTTTTCTCTCTTAACGTACCGGACAACTCTGTATGTGTGCAGGAAATTTTAATCCCAAAAAAAACTTACGCGAGTTTGGACTATTGGAACGCAAAGGCGAGGACGCCGGCGCATAACAAATTAGGAAGCTGGTCCGAACACGCACGCGACGAAAACGAACGTTCCCTTCTAGGCTAGCGGTTGATTAGTCTTCTCTATTGATTTGTTACGATTGAAAATGATAATAGTGCCAGCGATATATCTGCTTGTAATTAATCGGTCGGTTTTAATTTCCATACAATAAGCGTACGTACGTCTTTATAGACGCGTATGATATATGACTTGTATTTCGTATGTAATTTGTCCTGATGGGAGATAAATGGCGACTGAGGACTGAGGACGATGGCAGTTGGCTGTGTCTAGGGTGCGCCGCGTTTTACATGGAAATCGCGCCGGAGAAGTGACATTATTATACCAGCGAATTTTTTACACTCTTGTATGGTAATGTTCAATACATATTATATCACAGTTCGGATTCACAACTTTATATTGAAGTATAATTATTACTTACTTATTCGTTACTTATTTAGGTACAAAAGCTACCTACCTACTAGTTCTAGATGTAATCGTCAAAAAAAAATTAGTTTTAAGTGAATTCATTTCTAAGAAATTTAATGCCCTATACGGCGTTTTTATGTCTCGTTTAATATTAGAGTTATACTTAGGTACCTACCTACTTATTTTATACATTTTTGAATTTACAACTTTATGAGGCCCGTCTACTTCTTCAAATCCAGCACAAAACGTACTAACGTATCGAGTGTTTTTTGGCCAGTACAAGAATGGTAGGTAACATATTTTCAACAAGGATATACTTAAAAGATCAATTAACAAATGTGCTTTTTTAAAAATTTTATAAAATAATTGTAATTCTACTAACAGTTTATTCGCAACGAAAATACTTTTACAGTATTTTTCAACTTCAAAATGACATTGCATTGTTAGAATGCGGTAAAGTACGAGTTTCGGGCTGGTTTTAGGCAGTCGTAGTAGTGAGGAAAAGAGTGAAATAGAAAAATAGTATAATCGAGAGTATTCTTAAGACTGCATATTTGAAAAACTAAGCGCGATATCAAATTATGATTTGTGGCAATATATTTCTTGCAATCTAACTGACTTACAATCAATTTTTTTTTAAGATGTAGAAATTTACTACCCTCCATATATAAAAAACGGTACAAAATTACATGAGTGCTTATACAATTTTTTGCAGAAAATTTCCAATGAGGGATTGTCGAAAATCATATAAACGCTAAGAAGGATCCTTTAAGATTTCTACGATTTTTGATATGACAAATGAAAGTCCATACCATATACCTATACCTTTTTTGAGATATCGAAAATAAATAATGAGAAGCCAACATTTTTTCAAATTTTGAAAATTCTATAGATTTTGTTTGGAGTCAATTGTACGAAAAACACAATGCTTCAAACCGTAGTTTGACATCGGGCTGAGTTATTGTAATTGCATAAAGGGAAATGTAGAAAATCAGGATAACTCAGAAGTAAGCGCGATTTGCGAAATAAGCGAAAATTAACCCAGAACCGATTTATTTAAATTTTGTATTTTTAACTTGTTTGTATTAAGATTTGTAACAAAATTTCGATATACATTCAATGTGTCTCATTGAAAATGAACTATAAAAGAAAGAAAACACATACACGTACATAAAATTGATTTTAGCAAAAAGCAGGTTCACTTCTCAAGTAAATATCTCCTCATTAATACTCCGTCCCAAAGTTTGAGAACCTCCGTTGCGCCTTATGCTGCTACACCCACTACAACAACTCACAACTCACTAAGATTAAAAATCAAGTTCCATTTTATCTAAACTCTTTCTTGCACGCAATATGCTTCATATTAACCACTTAAGTTTATATTAACCAACGTCTCTATACATTATAAGTTTCTTTTTATCATATTACAGGTAATTTCGCGCCAATATGTTTGAAAGCAGATTGGCGTGAAGTTGGCGGCGCATGCGCAGTGGCGTTGTTGTGATAGCGACGCGCAGTGCACGCGAGCTGGGATAATTGCTGGGTGGAAACAACACGCGTAGTTATTATTAACAATATAATGTAACAACTCAATCAATTGAGCTATGGGGTATGGAGTATGAGCTTGTTATGTAATGAGAGACATGCTATTGTTTCGAGGAAAAGTTGTGTACTCATTTTAAACTCTTTTGTTTACTGAAAGTTTTGCGTCAATTTTAATAGTTATTTATGTTTCAATAAATGGCGATCTGAATAAATTTAACACCAGAAAATTAAAATCTAGAATATTCATATACATAGGAAAATGCAGCATCAGAAGATCCATATCAGTCGCAGGAAAATTCAAATCTAGAATTTTAAATGTGGAATTTGCAAACTGAAAACACCAGTAAGATGCAAAACCAGGAAGATTCAGATCCAGAAAACTAGTTTGTCTCTTTAATACAAGAAGGATACACAAATTAGGTTTATCTGAATTAAATTAACAACCTAGTCCTACGCATATTCGATTTTGACTACACTTACAACTTTTCTAATTTTGCATCTTCCTGTTTGCATTTATGCCGAATCTAAAATTTTAGATTTGAATTATTATCCTGTGCATGAATCTTATCACGTAGGTTTTTTCTTCTTACCTATAAATTTTCTAATAATTGCACCTTATAGTGTTGCATTTTCTTGTGTATGATTATTTAAAATTTATATTTTGTAATAATATTTTTACTGGCACCTCTTGATTCAATGTCTCTAACAGGAATTTAATTAATGGTTATTTCGAATAGCCTACTAAACCTATTTGAAAAACAAGAATTTAAGAATCTAACATTTCTGTTAAAGGAAACGTAGGTACTGTCCTATTTATATTCTTTAAGTATTATTTCATGCTTCTGAATCCAGAGAAACAGAATCATGGTGAGAATTGTCTGTCAAATCACGGAGCCGCTAAATTGAATCTTTAATGAGTCTTGCAGTCTTGGAAAAGAAGAATTTTTAGTTCACTATGGTAGCATCAAAACAGTGAATTTCTTTCAGGATTCGGAAGCATATATGAAAGAATTCACAGAGTATCCAAGTGTGAACTGGGCAAGATGGGTTTAATTTTCTTTTAAATGGATAATACCAGAAATTAACAGAAGAACTGATGCATTATTCAATTTGCCGCCTTCATGTATGATTCTAATTTATTTTAAGAATGATTTTTACTAAGCCAAAAGAGTGGATAATTGACTTAAAGTTGTATTTATTTTAAAACGACGACGTTTCATTTATGGGATGCAGCCATCTTCAGGTTTGTACAAGTTATTGGTTAACAACAATGATTTAAAGTTAATACAATTTTAATTACATAAAATTAAATATAACTTTAAGCCAACTATCCAGTCATTACTTCCTTCGATTCTAATTTATATTAAAGTGATTTGAATGAGCTTATGAAAAAAAGAAAATACGAAAATGCTGTGAATGTCTGAATATTGTGAAATTAGTAATTAGTGGTGTAGGTACTCCCAGTGTTGCGTTCGTCTGCGACACGCGGCAAGTCGCATTGCTTTTATCTCTTCCATTCTCTCCTCTTTTAATGCGGCGTTACGCACAGTTACTTCTGAACTTTGCAGCCAGTTGTAATTTGTATTCATCAACACGCAGATAGAAAATCCTACAGTCGAGACGAGACGGCAAAAACCTTTAACTTTGTAAAACTCTTTAATATAAACAAAGCCTTGTCTCTTGTCACTAACATCCGGACATAATTTGCCCTTTCCCTACGGCTCTGTCGCTCTGCGTTCTGCGTTCTGGTGACATCAAAACACCAAGTGAGTATTTAATTAGAAAAAGCCGGTTATTTCGCCACGAGGTGACATATGGCGGCAGTGATAATGTGCTGGAAAAATACACTGAGCAAAGGGCCTCATGTCATTCCATTATAATTGCAACTTGTCATGTACCTACTCTATGTTCTTTTCATTTTATTTCAAAAATAACAAAAATCTTTTGAATGGGGTGCTATGTTTTATAAACCGTCCAAAAGTCAATAGTTACCTAACTACAAGTTATTATAAGATCTCGTTGTTTATAATAGACCTTTTGAAATTTCACTCAAACGTTGGAATGGAATAGATAATTATAAAAATACGTATGCATATTAATATAAAGGATGTTTCAGGGTTAAGTATCCTACCTTAAATTATGAATGCAGGACCTCAAAACAAAAAACAATTTTCATTTGAAGATTTTCTCGCAAACGTTTCGTTTAGGAGATATTTTTTATTTCTGAAGGAAATATCAATTAGAACAATTTTGTAAAAATAAAGGAATAAATCTTGCTTATTATCGATTAGGTATATTGCTAACAACAACAGGAATTTACAAAATTTGTTAAAATATAATGTAAACCCAGCAACACCCTGTATATAACGGGATTTGAACCTCTATGGGTTTAATTATAAATAAACTGCACTATTTTTTTCTATATTTGCTCAGTCAGTCGGTTAAACTCTTGAAAAAAAAAATTTGTTTACTAATCTTTGGTTCAATTAAGAATTCTTGTTAAAGGTAAAAGGTACCTACACCAAAAATGCTAATAAATAATTCACACATAAGCGTATCGTAATGATTTCAACATGCATGGTTCCTATCTGTTGCTATGATACCGCATTTTTCATCAAAAATAAATAATGTCAATGTGTCAAAGAGAAATGTAATAGTGCATATATGAATTAATAAAAATGTAAGAAAATATAGAGATTTAGAAAAAGTATTATAGTGTGCAATACTTTCTCGCCGAAAGGTTCTTATATGCTGATGTTTCGCATAATAAGATGCTTATTTCGACACTTAATACAAAATATATTATTAACTTTGTTTATTTAAAACCATGGTGATATGGAATTATACAAGTATATTGCCTATCAGAAAATGGTTTACTGTTTTACTAAACGTAAGATATGTGTCACTTTAACTTATTTTTAATTTGGTACTATCGATTTGTAAATCTGTATTAAAATTATATTGTAATAGTAGTCTTTTACTCTTCTTTAAAAATTTTCTCTATAAATTCCAATGTAATTTGAAATAGATTAACCTGACAAACGATTATATCTTTATACCTAGTATTTTACTCAGAACTCCTTACTTATTGATATAGTTAATATGAGTTAGATGTTACAAATTAAATCTAACTTCTAATTTAGATTCAGTTTGCATAAGTATTTTCTTTAATAATTTATCTAGACTAGATTATTACAGGCTACAAATTGAACTAAGTACTTTCTTATTCAATTGAAATTTGAATCAATAGATATCCTTATTATTCAGTTACAATAATTTATTACCATATTACCTACATTCTGTATCGTTTTGAATTAATGTAGTGATCAAAATTTACAGACATTTTATTGTCGACAATTCACCTACCCATATAAAAATAAAATTTATTTATTTAAATTCAATAATTTTGTATCATCAAGCAAATAATATTTCATCCAAAATATTCAAGTTTGCGCCCCATATTCTAAAGTATACCTGATAATATATTAATATTTGGTAATATTAATACACTTTACGTATAGAAGCCCGTATAATCGCACTGATATAACTTGTAGCAAAACGCTTATAACGTAATTTTGCGCTATACACTTAATTACGTGTACCTACATTATTAATTACTTTATAATTAGCGTATACTGTATCTGCAGATCAAATTACACATCATTTAAAATGAAGATTAATGTGCGTTGAAAACGTTGGTAATCCCATTTTTATTTGCGGGCGTATTTCTTGACAAATGGCGAAACAGAGTAATATAAATTCCAATTTTCATTTCGTGCAAACAAGCAAAGAAACACACATCTTCCTTGCCATAAATCTCGGAGTTATAATTCGCTTAAACAACCAGAACAAGCTCGTGTAATTTTTTTATTTCGCGTAATTTTTTATCTCGTCCTTTAAGTTTTAATTCCGCTACAGAAAATATAATTAACTGGTCCCGGGGGCCGAGAGCATTGATACATCTTCATTACATCGGTCCAACTACCCGACGACTTCTAGAAACAAATTTAAGTAAAACAAACTGCTGGGGTATAATTGAAATAAATAGTATAGTAGTATCACTGCAACTCCGAGTGACGGAGTATTCATTTTATCTCGAGAGGAACTGCCGGTGTAGCCTTTAGCATCATGGACTCTCACATAATAATTTTTCCATTGTTAACAATATAGAGTAAAATTATTCCTCTATATTTATTTAGCACAAAATTTTTGGAAAACTTACATGCGCTATATTTTTCTTTAGGTTTCTAAAATATAAGTATGTCGAAGAAACCTAGACTCTGGTGAAACATTTTGTGCTTCAGAATAGATTGGAGAGACACCAGTAATATACAGGCTATATCACAACTTGAGGTACCTATATATTGTAATGACATAGTATTTAACGTACTGAATAGAACAAAAAGATTTTTTCGAAATTCCTATAAATTAGGACAGTTTACTTCAGGAAAACAATTTTAGTACTACTAAATTCTATTTATTTTGAATAAAGACAGAGTTATGATGTCGGCTACTCAATAATATTGTACCTACATAGTATGCAAACAGTTACAACGTAATATTTCATTATTAAAACTACCAATTTAACCAGTGGCTCAAAACTGTTCTCATCACAAACCTCGAGTTTAAAAAAATTCTTGTCTACAATCATTGTACATTGTAATTAAATTTTTAATTAAGATATTATGTACAAAATTGTCGCACCAAAACATAAATTATTGAGTCAAATTGGCCTCAAACTATCATTGTGAACATTTTGCTTGAAAAATTGTTGTTTTGTTTATAAAACTTGTCATTATGATGATCGATAACCACAATTTCATTGAATTGTTATAAGCACGGCAAATAATAATAATTTTAAAATTAGCTATATTGACATACGATTGTAGACAAAATATTGTGTGCACCTCGTTGGATAGTTCTTGTTTGTTGCCCTTGGCGAGTCGTAAATCTCGGCTTCACCTCGATTGTACAAATTTCTCGCCGCGTGTAACAAACAATGCTCTATCCGTACTTTACACATAAATAACTATTTTGTTCCGTGATCAGTACGTCAAGTTTTATGTGCCATTCTAATATGTACCTCAAGTTATGAAACTCCTTGTAGAATTTTATTCTTCTGTTTTAATGAAAACAGTTTTAAAAAGTCTAATTGAAGTAATAATTTTTTAAACACTATACTATATGTCTTTAATTTATCAATTCTATTGAACTTCATTTAAAAACTAAAAATAAGAATGTCCATATAAAAACTGGAAGATTAAGTAAAGGCTAATCAAGTGGCCCATTGCCAAATTCAAGGCTACTTATTATTGGTCTTTATTATTTTTCTTAAACTAATACTAATAGTAATTGTACTGAAATAAATAAAGACCCTCCTAACTTTCCTGAGTCCCACATATACTCGGTTTTGATTTGATACAAATTCTGCTTGAACTAAATTTAAACATTGAACCCTAAACTAAATTACATAGAGTACTTAATTCCATGCTTCAAGTCTCTCGGCCAGTAGTGTGCGATTGTCTTTAAACAACTTGCAATTAAATCGCACTCGCACATGATCGTCTTAATGTAGTCCTGGTTTCACAAAAATATCTCCTTGTTGCTTTGAATTTCAAAGTTCGTCGCACAGATTGAGTTCTGAGTACACCAAGACGAATCGATCGGAGTGGTTGGATTCCACTATTCTAATTTTGAGAGTAAATTCTGTTGAATGCTTCCCAGTAAATTAAAATATAGAACCACGATAGATATGATTTCTCAATATAAGCGTTTTCGTTTGAAATAGACAAAATTCTTATTGGTCGTTTTGGAACTGACCGATCTAGTCGCCTTCCTCGTGGACTGTCCTGTGTCAGACTGCACTAGGGAGAAGGGGGATACAAGTCGTGGCCGCCTACGACGAAGTTTTTCGCCGAGTTTTTGTCCCTGTCGCTAAAGACTAACAGCGAGTGTTGCAGAGAAACTTTTTTTCTGAAGTCTTTTCTTGCCGGTTGCTTTTACTCCCCGCTAATACTGGAAAGCTGTAACCCGGATGCACAAATCCGAATCCGGGGCCTGGAATTTTTTATGCATTTATAGGATTAGACCGGGTGTTTTTGCAAGCGAAATTGAATTTGGGACGGAAAACAATGACAGGGCTTTAGTGGAGAAAAATAAAAATATTGTTTTGTAATTTAAATTTTGATGAATAGGAGTAGAATGAGAATTAGGGAGATTTTAAATAAACGCTCTTACTGTAGACTTGTTATTCAAATCCTCTAATGAATAATATATAAAAAATCTGACGTGGCCATCACACAACCTTCCGCTATATCTACACTTTAAACAGAAATGTGTGCGTACAAACCGGTGCCCATATAAAATATACAAATAAAAATCTAAAATATTCAAACACAGAAATTAGTATCACCTAAATCAAAAGATTCATTCATACGAAAACTCTTCTGTGTTGAAGCCATCCTCCGTTCAATTACTACATTTAATATCTCACTTATGACTTAGACTTATATGGCGTTAGTATGTCAACTTGTCACCCGTCTCACCTGTCAATATATTTTACGCAGAAACAAAAGTCAACTGAACATGGATTACAAGATTTCAACGATTTATCTGATAAATTTATTTCTTAAATTTTACTGCAGTTCTTTAATGCTACCAGATAAAGACAATTTTTTTATAACGTGAGTTGCAAATAACTTTGCTTCTTATTCTTATTACAAATAAATACTATATTTATCCAAATTTATATAAATTTTTGACAATTTTCTTTTTCAATCTTCAAAAAATATCACTTTCGGTGAAGATATTTGTACCAAAATCTAATGAGCTCTTCCTATTCGTATACAATTGTAAAATACCAAATATCAAAATTTTTGGGTAATTCGTATTTGAGTTATGCAACATCCGGCATCGGCCCGGACCACACACATACACACACACGCACACACACACACACACACACACACACACACACACACACACACACACACACACACACACACACACACACACACACACACACACACACACACACACATACATACAGACATCATCGAGAAACTATCAAAAATGAGTTGTAAGGACCCTAATTCGTGCTCATCCACTTAAAATTCACAACTCGATTTTTTGCATGATTCCAATACCTTCCTTTACAGGTAAGCGGAAGGTAAAAACAATGGACTGAATTTTCACCTGGTACTTGGTAGACAACACAACTCACAAACAGTAGGTAATTACTGAAATATATTGGTAACGTAATAACCGAAATAGACATCGTAACATCGTAACGTAAAAAAATCTTGTACAAGAAAAAATTTATTATATTAGAATAGGTACCATTATTTTACTGTTCATTATGTTCATAATACTATTTAGAAATATTGAAAACCCGTTCATTTATGTATTTATTTAATGCCGTGTCATAATTATAATATTATAAGCATTAATTTGAGGACTATAATAGCGTTTATGATATGCCAAGTACCATAATGAATCCAGTATGGTACTCAGTACCATAATGAAATAACAAACAACTCTTTACTAATTAAGCGAGTAAGAAAGTTTCAAATAGCTATGTACCTGATTTTTTTAGATCTATTTTTTTTTGTTCAATACCAACTAGTTTATTTTTTGACTAATTTACGCCAGCAGATATAAAATTTTGTATGCAATACGGATCGTAACCAATCATTATGGTACAAGTCGATTATCAAACTCTGCTACGCCTCGTCTAATAATCTTCACGACTAGTACCATAATAATTGTCGTTGCGATTATTATAACATAAATAACTATTATGCATGATAACATGATCAATAAAATTACTTATCTACTTAATTATACACTGAAGGAGAAATAAATAATTAATTTGAAATAGACACTTTATTTTATTATGTACCGATTGTTAACAAAAATTATCCAATATTTTAACAAATTAAGATTTTCTCAGTTATAATGTTATAAATATGACATAATTTTAATTTTTACAACAATATTAATTTGGCTTTAATAATTTTTAAATCATATTTAGAAAGCAACGCTCTGTAAAATTTTGATTACACATAATAAAACAAAAAATGTATAAACATAGAAAAATTTGGCACTCACCTCACAGATATAATTTATACAGAAGTAAATAAATAGGCTTAAAATGTTTACATACAATAAATAATAAATTAATATTTTTGTTTTTTCCAGGTTCCTGTATAAATCCTTGCAGCCAAAGAACTACTTGTACGTGTTTTTTCATTTTTGTATATATTTCAAATTGGGTATGCCTAAATTTAAATTATCCAGGACTTTTTGTGGAAGACATCAGAAGGCAAATTATACTTAACAAAATTCATAAAAATAGCACTCCCCATCTCTTGTCAAGTTTTTAAGATTTTAAGTTAAATTGTTTTAAAATATTCGTACAAATAAAATGTCCAAACGCCAAACGGACTTTTTTCGAAGCGAATATTTCTGAAGTGTATTATCTCTCCCTCTCGAGCCCCGTGGTGATGACGTCACTTCACTTTAGTATGAATTTCATAAGTTTGTTTTTTCAGTTACGAAACTGAAATTACAATGTGCTGTTTTTTTTTCCTGGCTGTAAAGCCAACATAAATTCAAGGATTGCTGAAGTTTTATTTTTCCTTTTGATGCTGCAGACTCGGCTTAGTTTCGTGCTTTTTGAAGTCTATGGAGATTATAAAAGTTCCTGGATAATTATCACCAAGTAATGTATAATTATTAAGGAAAATCCGACAAGAAATGAAAGCGCTTTATTGCGCATAATTAAAACAAATACACCAATGCTGAATTCCTAATTTTATGAGAAATTTTACTAATTGTTACTAAACAAGTTTACAGATAGTTAAGTAATATTTTTAAAAAAATAATTCGTCTCAAAATTATTACAAAACGAGAATTACTTAAATTCTCATTTTAGAAATTTGAAACCAAACGAGAATTCATAGTTTTGTTACGAGAAACTAACTCGAGAAATCGAAAATTCTCGATCTTTTAATTAATTGGAAAATTATTATTATTAGTCCAGTCAGGAGAGGTTTTGACTGAAGACTAATACATAACCAAATGAAATTTGGCATGTGAGTAGTTTAGAACATACAGAAACAAAAAAAAAATTCGCTCCACCTCGGTATGCTCCGCTTCCCACAAAAATTTTCAGTTGAAACTCAACATTTTCTTGTAACGCATTTTCCTCGAAAACTATCAAAGATTTTGGAAAACTGTTTTGACAGGATGAAAGCTGAGGAAATTTGCTACCAAAATGGTCTTTGAAAATTTTTCATAAGTAGCACCGTGTAGGCTTCAGCCGTTTAATATTCGAATGACTTGAGAATTTTCTGTATAGTAGGCGCTACATTGCGAATGACGTAATAAATTCGCTGCTACAGAATAAATGTGGTATAACTTCGTTAAAGAACATCATTTTGTAAAGATAAAAATTGCATTTTATTCGTCGAGGCTTCCACTTTCAATTGCACTAATAACATTTGAATTTACGACCCCGTTTATACCGAGAAACTTGCTTTTTAAAGAATCATAACTCAGTATTAGAAGACGTTCAAAGAATTCTCAATATTTTCAATATCTATGAATGAAATTGTAAACTGGTAGAGGATTATCTTCATCAAACCATCCCCAATCACATGCAACTATTTGGAGGGTTGTGTGTTGTACGTCCGAAAAAAAAAACTGGTTTTCGCTATCTCAAAGATTTCTTTATTTATTGCGGGCACGAGCATTTTTGAAAATAGGCCACTTTTTGGCCCCGTAAATTGATTTTTAATGAGCTTATCGTTAAGTACAAATCCTAATCAACAAGATTCTGTAATTTGTTTCATCAATTGTACTACTACGTACATGTAACAGATGTTTTCCTAAAAAAAGATCATAACCTATAAATAAAGAAGGTAGCGAAAACCAGTTTTTTTTTCGGACGTACAACACACAACGCTCCAAATAGTTGCATGTGATTGGGGATGATTTGGTGAATATAATCCTCTACGAGTTTACAATTTCATTCATAGATATTGAAAATATTGAGAATTCTTTGAACGTCTGCTAATACTGAGTTATGATTCTTTAAAAAGCAAGTTTCTCGGTATAAACGGGGTCGGAAATTCAAATGTTATTAGTGCAATTGAAAGTGGAAGCCTCGACGAATAAAATGCAATTTTTATCTTTACAAAATTATGTTCTTTAACGAAGTTATACCATATTCATTCTGTAGCGGCGAATGTTTTACGTCATTCTCAATGTAGCGCCTACTATACAGAAAATTCTCAAGTCATTCGAATATTAAACGGCTGAAGCCTACACGGTGCTACTTATGAAAAATTTTCAAAGACCATTTTGATAGCAAATTTCCTCAGCTTTCATCCTGTCAAAACAGTTTTCCAAAATCTTTGATAGTTTTCGAGGAAAATGCGTTACAAGAAAATTTTGAGTTTCAACTGAAAATTTTTGTGGGAAGCGGAGCATACCGAGGTGGAGCGAATTTTTTTTTTGTTTCTGTATGTTCTTAACTACTCACATGCCAAATTTCATTTGGTTATGTATTAGTCTTGGGTTTCAGTTAATTTTTGACTCTCCTGACTGGACTATATCTATTCTCTGTTGTTTTTAAGTCAAATTGTAAATAATAAATTATATACAAAATACAAAAAATATACAAAATACCGTTTCAAACAAAAACCTTCAGAAATAATAAATAACTACATATTAAATAGGTAAAGAATAAATATTATATATTTCTTTATAAATTTATAAAAAATCTTTTAAAAATTTCTTCAGGTAATACCACAATTTATATAATTTTTATATAACTACATTAATAATTACAGACTTCTTGAGAAGAATTCAATACCTAAAATTAAATTCGACTTTTAATAGTTTTTCATGAATTGCTCTCATTGCTATATAATCAACATACCAACCTGCTTGCGACTACTATAATACGACTATAATATCATAACTTTAAAAAAAATTAATCAATAAACCTCCGTATATGTATTAAGAGGCCCGTCTACCTTCTAAAATCTAGCGTAAAAAAGGAACGAGTGTTTTGCGGCCAGTACAAGAATGGTAAAATTTTATTTCAACAGGGATTATGTAAATACTTAAAGGATTAATTAACAGTTGCGCCTTTAAAAAAATTTAATTAACAAATTGTACATGATTATAAAAATTCTTTAAAATTTCCAATTTAAGCAAACTTTACACGGTTATATCTCATGATTTATTTTAAAAATTTCAAAATGGTACATCTTTAAATATATTCATTCACTATTAAATGTTTATAAAAACATTATTTGAAGTCAATAATTAACTAACAGTTTACTCGCAACAAAACACTTTCACAATATATTTCAACTTCAAAATGACTTAAGAGTGGAATTGAAAAAAACGTAAAATCTAGAGTATTTTAGACCTTTGATACACGAGAAATAAAAGTAAGTAGGTAAAGTGTGGTTTATATTGTGGACCAATGTGTCACAACTTTCAAAAATTGGGTGGTTTATATTGTAATCCCATATGCTGCGAAGAGATTTGATAAGTAAACGGAGAAGTTAATTGTAAATGATGATATACCAACTGTAAGTACAAGGAAGTGTACAATCTCCAAATAAAAGCAAACTTGAAATACCAATCTATAATTAACATCACTAATTCAGTAATTCCTAAGTGCGAACATCTTCTGCAGTCGAAAGAATAAATCAACATCCTGGCGAAATAAATATAATCCGATAGTTTTTATTATAACCTCAACACGCAGCGTCCACCCATTAAGTCTTCTTTCTCTTAGTTTCTACCTCAGCAAGTTCTTCCAAATAAAAGTTCCTCTTGCACGTACAATAATAAACCAACTTCACCTTCCTCCCGTAGATTTACGTCCGTTTTACAGGTGCTGTTAAAGAAGGTTCTTAGTTCTTAACATGCATTTGCTGTTATTACCACGCCGTTTTATGATTACAGATCACTCTGCGCTACCATTAAAAAGTGCGTAAAATAGGAGCAGGTTGTTATGATTTTTTATTTTAGACCACTTTGATTCACCGCTAGGTTGCTTTGAATAACCAGTGCTCCAGTGGAGGATCTAGAAGGAAAATTTATAGGGGTCTAAAAAAATTCATTCTATTAGTAAAAAAATGAACGTTTTCTATCTTTTTATTGCAAAAAAAACAATAATCTATAACATCTTTTATCCAACTTGAATGTGAGAGCTTCTATCTATCGGTAGAAGAAGACAATCGATTGTTGACTATGTGACATATTTTGGATAGGGGAAAGGAGGCCACATAGTCTGCATCTGAAGCACGGCGAACTCTATACCAGGCGAGAGTGTGATAGAGGGGGAAATGACGTCAGTGGGCCGGTTGTTACCATACTCAATTTAAAAACTAATCGGACAAATCTGAAGTTGGAATGCTAAAACTCGTCGTTTATGATTGGTTGATGTAACACCAGCTATACACCACACAAACTTTTAATGTAAACAAACGAATGGTCTCCATCTTGTCTCTTCAGCTGTTGTCAGTGACTGTATCGAGTTTTCCCCCTGATAAATCAAATTGTATTTTGCCGCAAAAAATCTAGTGATATTTTTCTTGTATTTACACGGTGTAAATATGGCTCAGCGAGACAACTTCAAGTTTGCCCATTTAGTTATTAATGGCCAGTTGCACCGCTTCCATTTAAATTTTAAGTTTTCCTTAAATGAACAATATAAAATCGAAATCAAATAATCAAAGTAACACTGCTGTCATTAATTCTATTCGATATTTTTCATTTAAGTGACACTTTAAAAAATTTAAGTGGAAGCGGTGCAAATGACTATGAATCAAGTATAGACTACGGTTTGAATGCAGCAGATTTCACTATTAAAAATAAACATAACTACTAAATTTATTTAAATAATGGGTGGCATATGTTGTGTTCAGCTTGTAAAAGCAATTATGTAAGTTTGAAACAAAAACTAGATTCACTTAAATTTTCCTTGCTAAACACAATACCTAATATTTTCGTATGTTCCAATTTTAAATTGTTATTTCACCAGGAGGGCAAGATCCCCATAAGCTTCCACCTGGGTAGGTACGCCACTGCTCAGACTGATATGCTTGCTTTTAAGCGTTTGATATTTTTATGGGGTATATTTCCTATATTGATAAGCAGTGCTGCTATATAAAGACCTAGTTATATTTATAGATACATTTCTTAGAAATGGATTTATGATATTTCAAAGAACAAGATTGAAACTGCATTATGGGCTATGGAGATTCTTTTTACCGTTTCCTGTTTTACAATTTTATTTACAGAGCTTTATAAAAATACTATTTTATATATATATATATATATATATATATATATATATATATATATATATATATATATATATCACATATCACGTCTTTTATTTTATTAGGATTTAGCAGTTTTATTTGACTACAATCTTTTTTATTTGGATACATGCAAATTAAACTTCTGGCAGATGTGCTATACCTACTAAAAAGTAGCTTAGTGCTGTTTTAATATTTTAAGGAACAAATATTGAGAAATTCAAGTAATGCTATAATTTATGAAGTATTTTGAATCACTCCGAAGACAATACTCCCCAATCTTATTGTTCCCCGCCCAGCAAAACAATTTAAAATCATTGTATTCAATTGCTCTCTCTCCGTAAATTAACACAAAACTACATAATTAAATATAGTTATAACATCCTCCAACAATAAATATTGTAGGCAGCGTTGACGGTACAAAACAATTGAAGGCAAGGTGCAGTGCCTGGTCAGCACACACACCAGCGCACATACGTCGCATACGTAACATAAGTTAATGTGAATGTAGCGTAGGTAATGCACCGGCCTATTATATTCATAAATAATGCAATATGTGTAGAGACGAATGTTTGCGCCATATGAGGGATGTCCAACAAGCTATACGCTCAAGGAATTGGAAATGTTTAGTTATTCCGTTTCGAATGATGTATCTACTATACCAGGCGTGTACTTGAAACCTACAAAGCTATTTTTTAAATTTTGTTGCAGTTAACTACTTATCTGTTCATTTTAGACGAAAGTTGTACCTATATACAAAACTAATTTAAAATTAAAAACTGCACATAATGAGACCACAGTCGATCATATTGCTTTTTTACGACATGCGGAGAGAACAAAATTTTCTTCTCGCGAAATAATGAAGACAGTAAGTTTCCCTCTCTAGAAAGAAAAGTAAGCAGTATTACCACCAGTGTTATTTTACGATGAAATATTTTAAAAATTGTAAGTAAATTTATTGTTTTATTGAAATTTCTGATTTTATTGTGATATATTTACTGTAAATTATTATTTTACAATTATTATGTTTTATACTCTATTTTCCTACAATTTTACGATTTTACAATTTAAATTTAATTTGGCATATAGGCTGCAGTGAAACATTTCGTTGTTTTTAAAAGATGGCATTTATAATGTTTTTAAATATGCGTCGTGAAAAAAATGTTGTATCCAACACGAGAGGAAAGCTCTTTTTCCACTCTCGCTCGATTGCCTCACTCGCTTCGCTCGTGACACAAACTTCGAGCTCGAGTGGGAAAAAACGCTTTCCTCTCTAGTTGGACAAATAACTATTGTTACTAATTTAACTAATTGGTGAGCAAAACTGTCCGCCTGTTACATGCTTTATGCTTATGAAATGGTTTCTATAATCTAAAAAAAAAATTTTTATTCTATTCTCCACTTCAATTGTCTGGAAAATATATCTGCATTAAAAAAATCAACAAATACAATCTGTATTAGTCAGTCAGTTGTTTCATTCAAATTTGGATATTTAATATTAAATACATAATTTTCACTAAATTTTTTGTAAGTTTCACAATTCAAATATTGACAGCTGAACTTGACGAAAAACGAACCGGCTTTGAAGAACTTTAAATAATTCTATTTTTAAATAAACCATAGCATTTTTGCTAAAGGTTAAAAGTTTCTACCTACCTTTCGCTTTGTACGTTTTAATTTGAGAAAGGTTTGGACATTTTTTGTTCCGTTTCTCTACATTATTTATTTGTATTTCAAAAAACATCATGTTCTATTTTGTATAATATTTATTTTATTGAATGCTGTATTCCAAAACAAAAACTGACCCAATTTTAAGGAGACACAAAAATCTTATGTGTCATTATAGACTCGCTTTTAAAAACTACTTTAACTTAAAGGTTTACCCTTCACATAATAGTCAATTAGACATACTAAACGCAAATTTAGTTTCAAAGATGAGCTTCATATTTAAGTAAAATGCGTAAGTAAAAGCTACTCAAGAATAGTACATCATTTACTGATTCAATTAGTTTTCTATTTTCGAAACTGCATCGAATCGTACTTGGTTATCTATTATGTCAGTCCATCAAACAAAAATAGTAAATATTATTGAATCATTATTCACTCTCGCATTGAATGACAGCCCTTATCCACTCACAACATTTGTAAATCATCCAATACGGGTTAAGATCCAATGAAACCGTACAAAATATAACAAAAACCAAATGAAGCGTGAACGGCCATCGGGTAACCAGCGACTGAGATCCCAACCGGCAGATGGCACGGAATCACAGCATGAATAACTAAATCTATACGGGCCGAACTCACCCCAAAATATTCTCCATAAAGCAAACAAAACTCGTATAGCAACACGCAGCATCTGTATTCATATTTCAAGTATTGTCCGCGGGATTCTAACGACCACGAGTCGACCTAAGTTGTTATACATGAGGATGGTGTTGGACGGCTATCTTTCTGGGACATCAGAATGATTTAATGATAAATCGGGGAGATTTTTATTTAAGTTTACATAAGAATCTTTAAATTAGAATATAATGTTCCATGAATAAGATGAAATACTGAATTATTGCTAATTTTCGGTGCTCTTTCCATCGTTAAAAAACTTTTCAAAAGCTCTGTTCACATATATATATATATTCTGTGATAATTATTTCATGCTTCTGAATCAGGAAAAAAATACTGTTTTGAAGCTATCAATGAAATAAAAATTCTGTATATTATTGACGATTTGACAGGCAATTTTCACTATGATTATTTTTATCAAAATTCAGAAGTATAAAAGAATTCTTGTGTGAACAGAGCTTAATATCAATGAACTGTAATCAAATTCATACTATTATTGTCTTTTTCTTATCTAAGTAAAGTTCTAGTTGGGAAAATAGATAGCAATACAACCAACTAACTGAAATATATTAATATCACTTTTTGCGCAAATTTTTCGATTTGAACAAATAAAAAAGCTTGTATAGTATAAGTACATATTATAATGGTCATAATTTTTAAACAACAACATAATTATTATAAAATGAGCTAATTTTAAAGAGCCTAGCAGAGAATATTAAAAATTTCATAAAAAATCAAGAATTGCACAGAATTATGGCATTTTAGAACTTGTAGATAATTGCAAAGAATTTTTTTATAGATTTTGAGACGTGCAAGGAAAGTTGCTAATAATTGTAGGAATTTCAATAAATTGTAGAAAAGAGATTGAAAAGAAAAATCTGGGACTATTTATATGAATAATGAGAATTGCAAAAATATTACTTATAGTATAAGAAAAAAATTCCTATATGCTATAATGAATTACAATGAATTCTAAGATTTGCAAAAATTATTATTACTTAATATTATTATTGTATAAGAGGAAGTCTTGCGTCCATGTACTGCGGCCTTAAGGCCTATTGTACCCACTGAAATTATTACTCGTTAAGGTGTCCTATTTCTTTGATGAAGTCTAGGATTTCCTTCAATTTGATTCTTTTTGTAGCCTCTAATTGCAGGAATGAAAAGCTCAAGCAATGAAAAATGAAACTATGGTTATCTAAAATTACACTACTTATTCTGTCTCAATTTTCAATGGATAAATTCTCCGTCACTTCTTATGTTTGTTTACCAACATCTCAGCCTGCTAAGAACAATAACATATTCATTGCTGTCATCGATTTTGTACACCCTTGTATCAACCATACCCATACATACTCCATTACCATTACAGAATTATTTATCATAAAAATCGAAGTCGCCTGCGTTATGTAGTGGGAGGGCCAGTCGCTCTTCCCCATTGATGCAATGTGTCCGTGTGTATGTGTGTGAGTTCTTGTGTCCGTGTGTTTGTGGTCCTCTCGTCTCCCGACACACGAGACATTAGCATACAAACACAATCCGATCTTGGGACACACCTCGTGGATCGCGTTGGCCCTGACCATAGTGCGCGTGCGCAACGTCGTTGATGCTCACCTGTCATGCGCAGGCGCGGTGTGGTTTTGATTATGACAGATTGGCGAAATATGGTGCGATTTTTGGAACGACTGGAACAAAAGTTTGGGGAAAAGGAGAAGTAAGATTAATTGGAAATGATACATTATGTAGTACTATTTTTATTTAGTTTTCATACATACTCAGTGAACTCTATACTACGTACCTGGAAAGGACGCGCGCGTCGGAGTCGCTGAGGAAAGTTTGTATTTAAAAACGGAAGTATTTTGCCCATGTACTACGTGAGTTAGACAGTGATAGAGATACTCCTCAAATGCTATACGCCATAAATCTGTTTCTCTCTCAACTTGACTCACTGCTGCTGTTTTGTAGTGCGCTACGGCTCCCTCCCAGGTACGTAGTATAGAATTCACTGTACGTACATAATACATAGGTATTTTTCCCACGACTAAAATGAAACTAAAAATTTCCATACAGTTATCTAGCTTCGAAAATAAACAATATCACACCGTCCGTTTAACCCATTCCATATTATCGAACAGGTCTTACCGCCAGTTTAAACTTTTGTTTCACCTTTTAGTAGACGTATGTTATCTTTTTGACATTTTTGATATTTTTTTCCTGTCTTAAGTATTTCGTGATAAATTGCATTATTTTATTAAAATAGACAAATATACATTAAAAGTGAATTAAAGTAGTAGGTACTAGTATCTGATATAAATTAAAAATTTAAATAGAATTTATATTCATGTTATTGAAAATCTTATTATGTATATCATGATCTTTGCATATTTATTTTTTTTTGTAAAATTAATATTATGACAGTGATAGTTGACATCAAAATATATTCATTTCTTAATTGCCTAATTCTAAAAATTATGTCTGTAATAATAGTTAATTTTGCATAAAATTCATTGCAATTTGATGAATTTTGTTCCCTCCTATTATTAGGTATTCTTATTTAGCATAAGGCAATCTAGAAACTCTAATGATTCTATTAATATATTATTTATGCCTATTGGTTGTTCCTATTTGCAGAAATTTATGCAGACAAAGTGCATAAAAATGACTATTTGAAAACGGTTTCAAGCGCGACCTTAAACAAAACATTTACTTAATTGATTTAAAAAAAAATTGTTATAATTTTAATTTCTTCTCTCACGTAAAGAGGATATGTATTTTCCCTGAACGAAAAAACTTTCCGGATCCGCCCCTGGAAAATTGGTGATGGATAGCAATACAGTACTGTAATAAATATTACAGTATCGATTGCTGTAATAATAACTAATTTACTGGACTCAAATCAAAATAAATCAAGTGAACGTAAACATGGAAATTATGTATAAAATAAATGTTAAATTTACGCCTATCAACAGATAAAGATTTAAAATAAGGTGTGCCCGTGTGCCCATTTACTAGTAATAGTGATCAACTATAACATCATAATTATTAATTATAATTCGCATTAGTGACATATAATTAACTCTAATAATTATCTTATAGCGCAGCCTGTTTCTAATTACCTGTAATGAGTCATGTAGCAAAGACATAATTCCTATTCATTCCAACAAATACTTGTGAGAATAAATGGCCAGCCATCAAGCCAGAAATATAAAATAAATAATTCATTACTAGTGTTTGTATCGCCTCATGCATTTTTAATATCATAGAGGCCACGTTTATAATACAAAATCATATTTAATGGAAATACATACTATTGTATGATTGTGGAATTATTTCTTCAAAGCTATATTGTGGGAATTCTACTCGTGGAAGTAATTAAAGCTAAATGATTAGTTACTGACTTAATTTTATTTATAAGATTGCTTTATGGTTTATTAATTAAGTAATAAATCTTACTGATTGCTTATTTTTCATCGAATAATTGTATTAGTCTCGCGTTTGTACGTTTATATTTATAATTTCACGCAGAAATAGTACTTGTTTCACGAGTATGTGTTATTTATTTATTTATTTATTTTGAGGCGCATCTCTTGCTAGAAAATTAAAAGCAAAAATCATGTTAGAATAAGTCATCTTGTGACTTAAAAAGGTTGTGTTGACACGGCTATAGATTGCAATTTACAAAACGTCTTTTGGTATTTTGAAAAATAATTTCTTAAAATTACTAAAATGTCGAATTTTACACAGTTCTTCACAGTCAATTTGTTAACTGTTTAAATAGCCATCTTCCGACTAATGTACATACATTATAGATATAAAAAAGTAATTTTATAATAAAAAGAAAACGAAAACGCTACTATACACAATTTATTGTTCGATAGAGTCTGAAATAATTAAAGCAGATTCATTTTAAATAGACATTTTCTGACGCCATCTCTTAGCAGTAGTTTCAAGGCTACTTGACAACAAAATTTAGTGCAAATGTTACAGTGGGTTGCCAAATTATTAGAGGCACTTGATAATTATTGTGTTTTTTACCTCCCGCTTAAAACTAAAAGACAGGTATAGCGATCGTGAAAAAAATCGATGTCGAGATTTTTGTCAATAGTGCTTATTGACAAGAATCTCGACATCGTTTTTTGCATGTCACTTAACCTCATGGAAAGTACATTATTTTTAATAAACAGTAGACATGGCCAAAAATGCGTGGGGTAGGAATTTGTGCAACGCTGGTTTTATTTTAAAAAAACATAATTTGGCATCAAAATTTGCTGGATCAAATACGTAATAATAAATATGGATGAATAAATACATTAATAAGTAATTAGGTATGTACTTCTAAATTCACCAAGAGTAGACAGATTTTTAGAGCTATAAAAATGGTGTAAATTAATTCCACTAAAGTAAATCTACATTTCACATCAAATATCGGAAACAATAGTCCCATCAATGTTCTCAACAATAGTCGCAATTAATGATTCAAATGATTTGGTTACAACTTGTCAAACATTGGTACAACATTCAGCATTAGTCATTTAAATGGAATCAAATATTCACAAGTTACATCAGATACAAGCGGTTAATATTAGAAATTGAGGGTAGTTGTATTAATTAATTATATGTTCAATTTCTAGTGACTTTCATTATTATTCAGGAATTGAATGGGGTGTGGAGAGTTAAACCAGGATTATATCTGGAATAGAAAATCGTCCTTATTTATTCATTGATTGTTTACAATTCAACAGGATTTTAATCTCTGTCTATATAATATTAGATGTTAAGGGGTTCGTCTACCTTATTTTCGAATTCCTAGAATACTCTCGATATTACTTTTTTTTATTTTACTCTCTTCCCCACCACTAATGCTGCCCGAAACCAGCCCGAAACTCGTACTTTCCCTCATCCTAGCTATGCAATATCATTTTCAAGTTAAAAATACTGTAAACATGGCTCTAGTATTTCCATAATAACTGCTGTATTTTTTATAGAAATTAAGTAAAACAAACATTATTCGAAAAAGAAATCTTAGCTGCATGCTACTTGCTTTTTAAATTTTTCTTGCCATTTGTAGTGACCGAAAAAAATCATATCAAGTAATGACAAAAAACCGCAAAAACGTCATTTTTTAATTTTTTTACTTCATATTCCTAAGCCAAAAACAAAAAATCTGACGTGGCCGTTACAATACCTCTCGCCTTGACATTGAAGTATTATTATTTAACCTCGTATTTAACCAAATATTAAGCTTTAATTAGGTAATAAATTATATATTTCACAAATCTAATCAGCTCATTTAATATATAATTTTATTTTATAAATACCATATTTACATAATACCGACATAATACTATGTCCAGTTAATATCTATACTATATCCAACATTTCAAAATTCTACACCACACTCTACACATGCCCTACACCACAGAGAAACCTCCTTGCCACAGACATCTGTTTATCTGTCACATTGACAATTTTATTTTTGTTTTAAATTTTATTTCTATTTCGGGATTCACAAATCATGGTAGGTAAAATTATATATTTAAAAAAATTATATTTCTTTACTGGTTAAAGATATAGAAACAAGTAAGATTAAATATTGTACAATGTAATTTCTTCTTTCATGTGTGGTATGGCAAATTGTAACAATCGCATTATTTTATACAATTTTTGCAAAAAATGTTATAGTGCTACAAGAAAAGTACCATTTCCGGTTGGTGGATTTTTACCAAAATCTTTTCAGCTCTTCATTAACATATATAAATGTATAATGCAAAATATTAGAATTTTATGTTCAGTAGAATTTGAGATAATGAACCGGGACGAAAGGCTATAGTAGGCGTACATACAGACTTTCATACACACACACAGACACACACACAGACACACACACAGACATCATCGTGAAAATAGTCAAAATAGGTTCTAAAGGTGCTAAAACGTGCTAATTGACAAAAATCTCGACATCGAATTTTTTCACGATCCCTATACCTCTCTAGGCGAGAGGTAAAAATAAAAATATAGAAGCATTCAGACATCCTTTGGTAATAAATACACTCATTATGTAAGGCGTACACTTTTGTAACGCTGTAAAATTTTAAGGTAGACGTATACACGTTAAGAACCTAAGTACTTATCATAGAGTTTTTTGTAAAGTTTAACGGAGATGATTGTATGACACATTAGTAGTAAAGAAACTCGAATTTTTTAGTTTTAAGATGTTAGGTATTTAAAAAAGTTGCTTTGTAATAAAAAAGAGAGCCTTTACTAACGCTACTTTACGTAATTTATTTTTCAATAGAGTCTGAAATAAATAAAACATTAATTTTTATTAGGGGTTCATGCTAGCCCTCTTTAGGAAAATAGCCTGATTTTATGTAGGTATGTATATAATTTCAAATGTAACATTTACTGGCGCCATCTCTTATTAGCTCTTGTTCTAAGGCTAAGTGACAGCACACATTTTAGTGCAAATGTCTAAAGCATCTCAAAAAATATAATACTAAAAAGTAGTACGATAGTAAACTTAAACAATCTTTATAAAACGCTAATTTATTGTAAAATTTAACAACTACAAATTTAAAATAAAACAACTACCAAATTAATTACCTACATCCTTATTTTGACTGGAGCCACTTTTTAAAATTCCATCTTAAAGCAGACAAATTACCCTATACTCCACCGGATTATAAAGCACAATTCACAATTACACACTCGCTACACGTACACTCACAATATACTCACACGTATTCACTCACACATTGAAACCCGGCGCACACCATGCATGCATCAAACGGATTCTTTGAAGCCTGAGATAAGAACATATTTTGTTAGAGATTTATATTGGAATTCTACATGCGATTAGTTCCTTTCATGCAAGTAAAGAAGACTTTGGATTAAAGCTGAAGTCGAATTTTAATAAGCGATTGTTAGGCTTTAAGTAAATAATTAGTTGCGCTCGCATAGCTTGTTCTCATCAATCATTTACGAGTCACTGGAAATTGGAGATATGGAGAAAACTTGTGTGTGTTAAGTCTTTATTACCAGGAGTGAGTCATTGTTCAAAAAGAGGTTAGGGTAGGGAATATACTGTTCAAATATGGATTAATATAACGATGAACTTGCTTCCAGGAAGTACTCGTATTATATTGTTAATTTGTTTGAAATGACAAATAATTTAATTACATGTAACTTATTCTTGTGATCATGGAACTGGAATCTTTTTAAATTTATTAGTACAATTTTAATTGCCACGTGTAAAGTTTTAACTAAAAAATTTTCTTGAAAATGTAACAAGTGCTAGGAGCTGTCATAAACTAAAACTGTCAATACCGGTCGTAAGGGGAAAACCGTGGAGAAAATTAATTATTGCTTTAAAATATATTAAAACTAATTATCTTAAATATATTTAATTATAATAATTACATTCCCCGTACGAACGGTATTGACAATTTTATTTTATGACATCTCCTGGCACTTGTTTTACTTTCAACAAACTTACCTCGTGTGAACAGGGCATAAAGTAATTCTTGATTATGACATAATTAAATCATAGTTATAAATCTATTCAGTCTAGTGATACCAAAACTGTACTCTTGCATTTATATTTTTATGAATTTAAATAAATATATTTTTGTTTCATGATTAGTAAGTTTAATACAATATGCAATTAAAATATTTGTCGTATGTCGTAGGCAGATTGTAAAATTATGCTTTTTATAAAAATCCTCGGCTTGTAAGTTTACTATAAAGCACAATGTCACATCATTTTATTGCTGTCTCCACAATGGTATTAGGTTCTGTATTTTGTTTAGTTCAATCAACCAAAACTGAGTATGTAGGACTCATGATGGGTATCGGTATCGGGTTGTTTATTTATTTCAGTTCAATATAAGACTTTGTACAAAAACCAAGAATTTAAGACTCAAGAAGGGTATTGGGTTGTCTATTTAATTCAGTGCAATCAGAGAATTTTTTTAAATTCGCAAAGAATGCATCGTATTTCAGCAAACTTTTTATGCCACTGGTCGGTAGTTATTTTCAATAATTTTTTTGAAATCGTCTACAATAAAAGTAATTATATTTAGATAAAAATTCAATACTGCTCAAAAAAGTTACTCTAATTTAATAAAAACATACACGATTATGTAAGTGCAATAAAATATCTTCTTAATGGCTAGTCATCATCATACTCTTGAATTAAATATGTCATGTCGCGTATTCATTATTAATCTAATTATATATTTTATGTGTATGTTGCGGTATTTAATGCAGGAAATTTATTTTATGTTCCATATAGAAACATGAGTTGTAGACTGTTACATATTTAATATAGTAATTATCATAATATCAAATATTGTGATACATCATAAATTATTTACGGAACTAATAATATTATTTGTATATGGGCGGTAATAATTTCATTATTTATTAAAAAATACATTAATTCAAATAATTGACGCAGACATATTTTATGAAAAATATATTAAAAGTTATTTTTGGTGGATGAATTACAATATTTAATTAAATTAAAATACTTTCATATTAATAAAATGTGTCAGCTTATCTGGTTTCAAATTAAATTGAATAAAAAATGTAAAAAATAATAACTGTGTGCATTGTTATGTGACCGACTGTGGTTCTGGCATGAGTTAAAGGCTGGTTCGGTATCAGTTCAATGATTTATTAATAACAATTAATTAATTAAAAATGCCCATCTAGTTTTGGATTAAAATGTAAAATAAAATAAAACAAAATTAGACTTTGCCACGAAGTATAATAAACACAGGATTGGACACTCCGTATCTTAGCAATACTGTAGATTTGTGGCATTTTTGTTTACCCTGTGTGGGAGAGAAAGATCACTACTGGGTCCGTGCGTTACCATCTTTACCGTTGTTTGTCGTCATAGAATGTATGGTTCGCGCTGGCCCTTATTTTCTATCTCTCTCTAAAAGGTAAACATAAAGGCCACACTACATCCGCTCTATTATTCACTCCGTCATAATATTATACTTCGTGCACTTTACTGAAAATCGCATTTGTTTCTGGAAATATTGTTTAGTAGCAATATTTCCGTAAAATATTTCTATAGACATTTTTTATAAACGTCATTTTTTAAAAGTAATAAGTAATGCGATTTTCTCTGCGAATACCTCTCGGCATGGATTAATATCCAGAAAATTTATATTCGTTTTCGACTCGTAAAATTGACATATTAACAGCAATGCACTCGAAAACATTTTCGAATAATAATCTATGCACTTAGCTTATTACAAGTGAAAATAAAACAATTACCCTAAAAATTTAATAGCATTTTCTCAATAAGTGCCAAATTTTAGTTCATGCTTTAAACCGTTCCGAACCGGTTCGCATCCGTCGGTTCGACTCCAGTAATGGGTGTTCCGGGTTCACTAAAATAGCACCGGTTCGTTCCAATTTTCGTTCCTGTTCAGGTTGGGTTCTAGTTCTTGGTTTCTCACGACTTTAAGACAGCGTTTATTGTTTTGTTAAATATAATAATCTAAAGATATTGCTGAAGATAAAACTACAATCTATAAAATGGTCGATGCAGAATTTTAAAATTTTGCTTTAATATCGAAATATGTTAATTTGAATTTTGAAAATTTTGATTAGGTACCTATTTTTTGAACACACAAATATCTTCTATTTTAAAACGAATTTAAAAAATACGATTGGTTATTTCGCAGATCTAAGCTTTGTTGACAACATATTAAAATTTGAAGTTAATTCACTTATAAATAAAAGCTGTACAGAGCCCCGCGCGAAAACCCTATTTTTTACAAACATGGGTGCCAAATATATTATTTCCCCTCAAACATAAATTATTGTTATTTTTATATTTAACAAAACAACAAACGCTATAGAATAGCGTGCGGAATAAATGTTTTTGACTATTTCTGCCACCTTAAAGACGAATCTCATCTTCGCGGGGTGTACCTCACGAACTGATAAATAATTTCCCGAATACCGCCGCGAATGGAGTTGATAATGATACGACAACAATAGCTTAATGTTTAATATAACGAGTGTTTAACCCACGCGTCACGTTGCGGCGAGGTGTGGCCGCAGCCTCTCGTATGGGGCCCACCTCGCGGGGCTCCGGGGGCAGAGGCGCGAGGGGGCCCTGTCGCTGACGGGCGGCGGGAAGACCACCCAGCCATGGAGAAGATATTAATTTCGTTTAATTGTTTTTTGTACATAATGTAAACATTATATCCTATTGTCTTCTTGTTAGGAATTGTGGTCTTTGTTTTTGTTACGATTTGAAGTATGGATTCAAACAGTTAAAGCAAGAGACCGTGAATTTGTTGGCTATTCTATTTGTTAAATGGATCAAAACTAACTTAATACACACATTACTGCATACGTACCCGAAAACACGTCTTACTTTAATGGACAGTTATCAACCGTCAAATCACTCATGGCATTTTCGCACATTTAAATTTGAAAGTTTACTTGCATAGATTCGAACCTGAGTACGGCAGTAAGTCACGTTAAGCACTCAGCTACATTATGCTTCCTTTAATGCAAGCTAGTTAAAAATCAGTCGTTTTATAAAATGTCTAACGTCTAAGTCGTTAATACACTTATTATTTTTCTAAATGACTCGGCATATGATGTCATATCATTTTATTACACAATATGCCGAGGATTTTTCTCGAAACTCTGAACTGAGCTAAATAAACACCTCAATGTCCTACTTTAATCCCAATTAAATTTAAAAATCCCAATGCCCTCCTTGAGTCTTAAATACTCGGTCATAGTACAAACCCTGATTGAATTTAACTAAGATGCAACCTACATACTCATTTTTGGTTAAATAACCTAATACCCTACCTGAGTGAAATAAAATGATGTGACATTGTGTTTTATAATATACCTGCAATCTGCCTACGATATTATAAAAATAAATATAATAAATTTTGTATCGAATTATAATGATAAAACATTATATTCACATCGTGCTACAATGCAGATAAATATAGATATAGAAATGGACTTTTATAAAATAATATTTTTATCAATTAAAATTAAAACATCTTCGACAATGTTCGTAAAATTCGCGAAATCATATTTCGGTTTCTGATTGTTAACATAGAAGTTGCATTTGTTCAATCTTGCCGAATTAATTAATCCAGTCTAACTTGGTCGTTCGCCTTTGACTGTGTAGTGTTGTATATGCAAAGCATCAGTTTTGCGTTTTCTATTGAACTGTTACGATGTTTTTACTGTGTTTTGTGTGTTTTAAAATAGATATTTTAGTGGTAACATATATCACAATAATATGTTGATTAGGATTAGCTTAAAAAATGTGATTTGTGGATACAATGGGCCATGCCATGAGCAAATCGCCAACGTAAGACAGGTGAGTAATAATTTTATATACTTTCTAGACTTCAAAATAGCGAATGTCTGCTATATTTTGTTTAAGTAAATCAAAAATCAATCTTTGTTTACCAATTAATAAAATCTTATTCCCCAATTTCTAAACACACCAACTGATTCAAAATGTAACACTGTACTGGCACCAATTAAAATAAATTATATCAGTAAAGAATACTTTAAAAAATGGGCTAGTATAAAATGTTATCTGCGTAAATCAAAAATTTGCACAAGCACAGAAATGATACCTGTGTTTTACACGATGCAATTTATTGATAAATAAATTTACCAAGTTTTGTTTTCAATTTATTGTTCTGTGTAATCCAAAAAGTTCATCAATTTTTTCTTCACCAATAAATTGATGAATTTATTGACGGAATAGAACGTGTTCTATTATTTTACAATATTTTAGGGAATATTTTTCTTATGCCAACCTCTGTATTTACCATTTTAATTTTCATTTTATTAAATGTTACGTTTCCATGACATTTTCCGCATTTTATCCAGTTTCATTTCATTTAGAAGCGTTTAGTTAATAGGTTATGATAATCGGTAGTAGGTTGAAGGTTGCAAGGTTGGTATTGGTACTATTAAAATTTTCAAAATATATTAATAAAAACTTGATGAGTGTAAAATGAACAAAATATTTTTCTACTAGGCAATTTGTTGATGAAGAACTTGAAGGTCAACTTGCTCAATTTATTGGTGAATAAATTGGAACGTGTAAAATCGGCTTGAGATTGATCGCGCAATTTCAGCATTGCAGGTAACCAAATGCTTGACCACCAAACATTTTCCTAACTTAGTCCAGTCAATATTTCACGAATATTTCATGTGCACAGTTACGGACTATATTTTTCAAGTTCTCTCCTCCAACAAAAATTTATGATAATTGTCCCTAACCTGATATTAATTATGACCAGGTGTGTTATTTGTAAACACTATACTACCATAAAGAAAACAATAGAAAAATTACTGATGCCGCCAACGCTGCTCAAATAACACAAAGTACATTTCATTCAAATGTTTCACGATTGTCTTTTTGTTTGTTGTTTAAATGGGGCTTATTAAAAAGTTGACAATTCACGACATTTATTATTTATATGGTAAACGGTACATTTTTGAATACATGATTAAACATTACTGTACTGTGAATGGGAAACCAACAATAAATTATAAATATTACTTTGTTTCATTATTGTTTAAACGTCGGAAAGTATCTTATTTCATACTGTAGTAAAATAAACAAAATTTTATTACAGATGGTGTATTAAAAAAATAATAACACGGGCGACGCATATAAAAAGGGTTGCGAAATAAGAATAAAAATTTTACGTTGCCTCAACATTATAAACATTTAATTACTATTAGCGCGCGGTCTCATTAGCCCAAAAATCGTAAAAATACCATAAAGTCCGCACCACAATATCCCGCGTTTTCTATACAAATGTTCGTGATACAAGTCGTTAAAGTCATTAAAAATTAATAATTTTTACTTTTCCATAAATTTTATAACAATTTTACTGCTTGAAATCACGATAGATAACTCAAATTCAAAATCGAGTTGTAAATTTTTTGTCTACCACCCACGGAAATGATTCAGGCAATATTTTAATTTTGCTCTTTTTTATCTGGCGATGATAGCGATCTTAAATTTGCGAAATTTAAATTCTTATCTTGACTAATAAGTTAATTGAAAAAAATTAAAAAATATATTAAATTTTTTGACCTATAAAAATTGACATACACAACTTAGGTGTGGCAGCCTCACATACTTTGGATTATAAAAAATACACACATTTTAAAATGTTACCAAGTTTGCAGTTGCCAACCGTCATTTTTTTTTATCTTTATACTCAATATTTCATGTTAAATAGTGCTTCGGACAATACCAAGACTAGTCTTGGTATTGGTCTTGGTCTTGACAAATTCAAGACCAATACTCAAGAAAAGACTAGGA
The DNA here is from genome assembly GCA_947534325.1 of Agonum fuliginosum. Classification (NCBI taxonomy): domain Eukaryota; kingdom Metazoa; phylum Arthropoda; class Insecta; order Coleoptera; family Carabidae; genus Agonum; species Agonum fuliginosum. The sequence continues at coordinate 28,132,603 of OX384041.1, forward strand.
TTACAATTCAAGACCAACACTCAAGACTACACAATTTATTTAAAATTTAGTAGATTTTGATACTAATATAGTTTTTTAATCAAGACTCTTGATTTAAGACCAAAACTGAATGTCACAAGACCAAGACTAAGGTGTTCAAGACTATGGCAAGACTTACTTATTCAATACTTTTCGAGACCATTACCAAGATCAAGCCAGTCTTGGTCTTGGTCTCGACTTTCCGAAGTACCAATGTTGAATAATATATTTTATCTACGACCATTAAATAATATATTCATTGTGTAGGTAACGTCACGATAACGTCAGTAAAACAACAATATTGTATTATGAATCCATTATTCAACACAACTGTCATCAGCCATCATACCAAAATGTGAGGTTAGGTTAATAATTTAATGATTTTAAATTTGCAAAGAAATGTTTTATTTAAAAAGTCGTAGATAAAACGTTGTATTTGACCCGCACGTAATGGCCATACTTTACTGGGATGATACTTTCACCCTCTTGAATTATAGCCTACATTATATGCTCGTTAAATAATATGCTGTAATATACTTCCTTCCTATAAATTTAATTGAAATGAAAGATAATAATTTAAGTTATAAATTTTTGTACTTCCTACGCGAAAAATTTCAAATTTTATCAGCCGTTTAAGATTGCGACCTGGAATTTAGAAATTAATTCTTGGCTAATACGATAATAAATTTAAAATTTCATCCATGAGTAAATAAAATAAATTAATAAAAAAAACAACAGATTAATGTGTTTAAAATACTTCATTTGGTACGCTACCATATTGGTAATACTATACCATAATTTATACATTTTCATCCTACAACCAATTAATAAAATGTTTTTTCCACTTAAACTAAATGGGATTTTTTGCCGAGTAAAAATAAATTAATTACTTTTATAAATAACAAACAAGGTATTGTTTATATATTTTGACTCGATGTTTCCGCGAACACTTTGAAGTTAATACATTAAATTCTGCGTTTTTTTTTCGCGTATGATAATTAATTATTAGCCATAGATTATGGATTCTGACTTGGGAACCTATATTTTATGTTAAAGTCAATTATCGCGGGTCAAGACGATTAATCACCGGCCTACACTAGAATTTGTAACTATGTTGGGACGTCAATTGTTTATTTGCGAGAGAAAAATGGCGGTGGACTGTGTCACCAGACGCCATAACCTAAAATTATGGAGGGGCCATTACAAATAATTACATACGGACGACGAGAAATGTGTTGCACGTTTGTATGCAAAATTAAATTAAATGCAAATTGTTTGGAAACTATAATTTTACATAAATTTCAAACTATTCTGGATTTAAAAAATGTTTAAGGTGATCCTCTACCGCTGGCAGTAAACAGTCAAAAACATTGATTCCGCACGCTATTCTATAGCGTTTATTGTTTTGTTAAACACATTAATAACAAGTAATTTATGTTTGAGGGGAAAAAATAATTTATAGAGCCATATTTGTAAAAAAACTGCAATATTTTTAAAAAAGGAGGTTTTCTCGCGCCACTGTATAGCTTTTATTTATAAGTTAATTAACTTCAAATTTTAATATGTTGTCAACAAAGCTTGGATCTACGAAACAACCGATCAAATTTTTTAAATTCGTTTTAAAATAGAAGATATTTGTGTTCGAACACTTTGATAAAGTTCAAACCAACAAACCAGAAAATTTACTATTTTTAGTACCTACCTCCTATCAATCAAATTTATAATACGTCACTTTTTGTGACTAAAAGGGGAAATCGCATATTCTTAATTTGAAAGAATAATTTTGTTTCTTATATTTTAGTATCCATGGTCCGCCATAAGAATTTCATTCTTTATCAATGTCGTTCCTTCATTGACTTTAACTGTCTTCTTACAATGGACGAGATTCAACCAAGACTGTTCTTTCATTGTTCCATTTAACCCTCTCGCACAAGTTCCTGTTACAACCACTAGCCGGTGCCCGATAGCTTTGTGATTGTCAAGTTAATTATTGTATCCCAACTTGTAATGGTGATGCGCGAAGATACTTAACTCGAATTCTAACCTATACGTTCGCAGTAATCAGAGCCAAACACAATTTGATTATATAAATTTGTTTTTAAGGTTTTCTCCGAAGTCTTAGAATACTCTCGATTTTACTTTTTTTCTATTCCACTCTTTTTCCCACTACTACTACTGCTTAAAACCAGCCCGAAACTCGTACTTTACCTCATCGTAGCAATGCAAAGTCATTTTGAAGTTGACGAATACTGTAAAAGTGTTTTCGTTGCGAGTAAACTGTTAGTTTATTATTGTCTTCAAGGTAGTGTTTTTATAAACATTTAATAGAGAAAGATTGAATCTACAGATGTGCTTTTAATAGATATTTATACACCAAGTGAGATACATGAATGTTTATTCAAGAGAAGAAAGTTTAGCTCTCGAGCCCGAAGGGCGAGTGGGATAATTTCTTCGAGTGAATAAACATTCGTATCTCACGTGGTTTATACAATATTTTATTCAATTTTGACGAAATTATTTCAAATATATGAATTATAAATTTATTTTGACATAACAAAAAATACTAATCAAAGTAGTCGTTAGTGGCAAGTTGTCATTGTTTTTATGCATTTTTGACGTAATAATAACAGTTTAAAACGTCAGAGTGATTTAAAAATGTCGTGAGTGATTTAAAAAAATTTAATTCACTTGTGAATAAACAGTTGTTTAAAGTTGTTGCTATGGAGTTAATAATAGCAGTTTAAAACGTCAAAATTGAATAAAAATAAATCAGGAGATATAACTGTTTGCATAAATTGGAAATTTTTATGAAATTTTCGGAATTTATATAGGTAATCATGTACAATTTTTTTATTAAAATTTTAATCCTATTGCTGAAACACAATTTTAGCATCATTGTACTGGCCAGAAAACACTCGCTACGTTAATACGTTTTGTGCTGGATTTTAGGAGGTAGACGGGCTTCTTAATTTGCTCATAAAACCTTTTACTTTTTTAAACAGTAATTTGGCAAGTTCTTTAGTAAAATAGTTAATTACGTACTTATCAGTATAACTGTATTCTTTTAAATCTTACAGGAAAGAAACGATGAGAAAAGGGATGATTGACGTGGATTTCTACCTTTTTGTAAAAAGAATGTGAAACGTTAGGAATCAATAGTTAGAAGAATGGGTCAAATATTGGAACTAAATGTAGTGAATCACGTTAATGTCAAAAGATAGATCTGATCCTTGAAAATTGGAATACCAGTATTATATGGTACTTTTTTATCTGGTAAAAGGTAAAAGTCTCGAAGCAAAAATGATATACTGCGGATTTCAATACAATTATTTTCGAATTTAAGTTCACCAGCTTAAACCTATCTCATTCTTATTGCTCATGAGTGTTTCCACAAAAATGTCACTCTGAATAATCTGCTCTTCGGCCACTTAAATTAATCCAGCCATAAATCATGTTTTCACGGTATTTAACTCTTCCGTGGGCAGACCGAAGTCTCCAGAGCTTGGAAAGGGTTTCAAGTGCGAATATAGTCACAGGAAACACATAAATTACAATTAATAACGATTATATATTATAATGGAACGCGCACTCACCACCGATGCTGTTGCCCCGCTAAGGATCGCGATATGTGTCGGTTGTCGCAGTAAAAAGAGTGTTTGCGCATGCTCAGCACCTAAACTTGTTTCTAGACAGCAAGAATTATAAGTGGCGTGTCTATAAAGTCTCGCTTTTTTAAATGTTATGAAGGATTGTGGAAAAATTGTACGGGGAAGGTATAAACTATTGCTTGCTAATGATAGAAGTGCTTGCACGGTATGTTGATAATGATTTTTGCAGGATTCTGCTTGTGGTGGTGTTTTCTAATTGAACTAATAAAAAATATGATGTGTCCAACACACCACCTTCCGCCTTATCCAGAAAACTGAATTTTTAACTTAAATCTTAAATAGGTACAATCACTATCGTACTATCGAATCTCTACATAGGCAGTCAGTACTTGGTTTTGTAAAATTTCACTAGATAAAACAGAAGAGTACCCCTCTGAAGAAGACTACGTGGTTCATATATTAGTGCATGATGAATTAAGTGCTCCTTAGCTAGAATATAAAATTTTGAGCAAATCGCGGTACTCTTTATATAGGTACTCGGTCAGAAGCTTTTTTTTCTGACCAGTAATTTAGAAACTCCCCAAGTAGGTACTTTCCAGTCTTCTCTATAATAAAAATAGGATACCAGATTTTCTTTTTGTAATAGCTTCATAGTTTCTTCTTATTTCTGATAATCCGATTATGTCCCATTTTAACTTATCTATTGCATGTTCTAGTTCTTTACATCTGTTTTCATCTTTTAGAGTTCTTCGTCCAATAGGGCAACCATTCCAGAGAAAACTAAATTTAATTAAATATTAAATACTATGTGGATAAGAAATATTCGGGGATACAGTCAACAAATCTTTATTTCCTACAACGCCGACGTTTCGACACCACTTGTGTCTTCTTCAAGGCTCTACACACATTAAAAACAGTTGTTATACAGTCAAATAATAATGAAGCAGTACTTACAGTAGAAAGGTTTAGATATTATTATAACATGTGCATATAATTGATGCACCTAAATATAGTTTAAATTCTGTAGAGACAGAATAGTCGTCACAAATATAATAAATAAAACACGTCAGCAAAAATCGCATGTTACTTGTGCAAGCCAAAATCACAGAATAACCGTTAAACCTATAACTTAAGGGAAAGCATGTATATACATGTTATCCTTGGTGACAAAATACTGATATAAGTAACTAAATATATTGAAAATATTTATGGTTGTAAAAGTAATTAGTCAAAATTACATATTGACATAGTACGTTATTTCAAAAATATCGGGATGCCGATCTACGATCTGGGTCTCATTAGCCAAACTCTCGCTTTGTTTTATATCTTATCTTATGCTATAAAATGACTAAAAATTGCATGTATGTATTTTTTTCGGATGAAAATAAATTATAAAATTGTCTTTAAATCAATTGACTACCTGTTTAAAAGGATAATGGAATGGTTACTTAGTTGAAATAAAATTAAAACAATTTTAACACAATAAATATTATTTATTAAATTATAAAAAATAATAAATTTTAAACTAACAAATGATTAGGTAATAAAATTTTTGAAAAACCAGCAGTAAAACATAACAAACAGAAGTAAATGATTTTAAGTATTAAAAGCTAATCTGGTACGGTATTATTCTGCATTAGGTATGGCCATAGGAACCATTCTTGACCACCTGACATCAGGTAAGAATTTATGTTGGAATCAAAAATTTTATTTAACAGGTATGGCCATAGGTACCATTCTTGACCACCTCACATCAGGTAAGAATTTATGTGGGAATCAAAAATTTTATTTAATAGGTATGGCCATAGGTACCATTCTTGGCCACCTCACATCAGGTAAGAATTTATGTGGGAATCAAAAATTTTATTTAATAGGTATATGGCCATACGTAGAGTTTTTGACCACCTCGCATCAGGTAAGAATTTATGTGGGAATAAAAAATTTTATTTAATAGGTATGGCCATAGGTAGAGTCACAGCGCGGCAATTAGATACGCTCAGAAATGTATACCTACAGTAAAATATTCGAGAAGACGTGGTATAGGCGCAACCTAGTGTATTTTTGAACAGTGAAAAACTGGCTGAAAACGAGTTTTCTGGAAAATTTGAGTTAGTCCGTTAGATTCCTGAGGTTGAAAACCTCTTATATACCAACTTTCGAGAAAATCGTTAGAGCCGTTTTCGAGATAGCATGACCGTAAAAACATACAATTCCTTGCTCATTTAATAGAATAGATAAACACTCGTTTTCAATATAGAATGTGTTATTTGAAATTATTATTAAATTATTTCCAACCGGAAGTCAATTTCCTATATTATTTAGTATACTCGTACTGTCGTACTTCGTACATAACATAATATACTTGTGCACAGAAAATTGAGCATTCAACATAGGATCAATATAAAAGGCTATCTTTGGTTAAAAATCTTTACAAACGTCTAAAATTAAATTTACTCATGTTTTTATCCTCCACAGTATCTCTAAACCTTATAATTCTGATTCAGATCATGATCATGTAGGTATATGAAGTACCTCTAAGAATATTTTATGTATTAGAACACCTGTTAAAATTTAAGTGTAGTTTTATTATTAAAATGTAAAAGTTAATATAACCGGAAGAAATAAAAAGTATATGTGTATGTAATAAAAGCATTAGTGTTGTGTAGAGTAAATATTTGTGATAGTGTATGTAATTGAATAGAAGCAAGTGCGTCCGCTGCCGCGCGGTCATATCGGCTATTTATCATTCACTTGTCATGCATAGTGAACATTACATCTGTATTAGCCATCACGAAAACATTACTCCCATCACAAAGGAAAAGGCACAACTACCATGCCATATCACGTATCATGAATTCAAATTACACATTTCCAGATTTTATCTTTACGCATTGCAGAGGCACAAAAGAACAGCGCACAGGGCACTTTAAAATAAACACATTCATAATTCAGATAACCCCACTTTTCCATTTGTCGCTGCTAAAACAAAACGAGTGCGCTGCGCATAATAACACCAGAGAATACAAGAATTATCGACAATGAATAATCGAATGAATGTCTGTAATAACACGCTGCGAATCAACTACCGATAAAGTAGAGCGCTAGGATAATTAGCGACTATTAATATTCTTCGCCCTTCGCGACAAGCGACATCCCAGCATGCCACAATTAGACAATACGCTCAGATATGCCGGCTGAGATAAACTGGGCCACATGTACCTAACGGTTTTTATGCATAACGAGTATTTAAATTAGCCCTTGTTACTGCATACTTATGCAATCAATAATGCTAAACATTACCCCACTGCTACCTGTACCTGTAGTACAACGTTACAAAACTTTCAGAAAGAAAAAAACACGTAGGTACTACAAATTCTTATTATAATACATCGGTCCCAATTGATCGAACATCCTTTAAGGTCGCGCTGGAAACCGTTTTCAGTTTATTATGTACTTTATCTGCATAAATTTCTGCAAATTCGAGATTGTCTTATGCTACATCTTATGCTATATCTGAAAATAAATATAATTTGCAGTAGAAGTGAAAGAAGAGAGAGCAAAATTCATTAAATTGCAATTAATTGTATGCAAAATGAACTATTATTACAGACATAATTTTTAGAATAAGGCAATTAGGATTGTTTATATTTTCATTTTCTAACAAAATTTTCATTGTACGTTACATCGTTTATTTGAAATTTATGCAGAAAGCATGTGCAAAATGAGCCATGTAAATTGTAAAAGTTTTGAGTATGTCCAACTCTCGTCTCGTCTCGGAATTTCCAAAACGAATAAAAAGTCACTCTCGTCTCGTCTAATCTCGAAATTTCTCGACTAATCTCGATTTGGAGTCGAGAGTCTCGAACCAACTTGGGTCTCATTTCGATCTCGAATCAATAGTAGAGACATACCTTGTGGTCTCGTCTTAAATTTCGTGACGAGACGAGACGAGATCGTGACTAGTCGCGAGTCTCGCGGCAACACTACAATTTTTTTTATATCTTTTGATTAAATATGTTTTTAAGTATGACCTACATACATTAAATTTAAGGATATAAAGTTCGATTGCTTCAAATTTTAAAACTGAAAAGCGACCCTTAACAAACTGTTTTTTAAATTATGTATATGTGCAGGTGACAGATGTCTTTTCAAAATAAACCAGCAGTAATTATAGAGTTATTATCTCACCTATTTTTGAGTGTACTGGTACTTTGCCCTAACAAATATTATGGGCTGTGTACCATGTACCTACCAAATAATTGCGGAAGTTGATTCATTATATCATTTCCGGTTGCAAAATAATTCATACTACTTAGCAACTTCAATTTCAAATGACATTCCATAACAGTGTGCTTAATTTGGTGTGACATACTCAACCTGTCATTTTACCAAATAATAACAAACAAGAGTTTTGTTAAAAATACAAATTTTCAATCATTGATAATGTCTACTATTCTGAAAATTCAACAAATATGATCCTACCCATATCAACACGAGGTTCTATCTAAAAAATAAAATGCAACCAAGTCAAAGTTAACTTAAAGATAACTTTATTATGACTTTAATTATTAAGAACTTTGTTTTGTCCTAAGATAGTATTTTCAGGTTAGCCATGTTTATATTTCGATAAATTAGCCAGGAGGGGACCAAGACTCTTGCCCTTCCTGAAGCTGAAAAGTTGATTTGTATCTACTTTCATCATTTTACAGATAAACATCTTGGAAAATTAATATATTATTTATTTCCAAAAACATATCGATGGAGTACGAATTAAATCTTCGAATCAGAAACCGTGGTTCGACAACTGGCATAGGAATTAAGTATTACTGTCATATTCTCATATATTCTCGCCAAGCCTGGCGCGACGGCGTTCGGTTTAATTGAAAGCCAAAATTAAAATAAATAAATACATTTTGTTTTCTAAAAGTTTCTGTGCTTCTGTTAACCGACAATTATACATTTTTGCACATGAAGTAGGTGAAAAACACGCAGCTTCAAATCCCTTGAAAAATGTAACTTTCAATTATAAGGCATTTGACCTTTTCTCGAACAACAATGTTGCCCTTTCTACAAAAAAACATAACCTAGAAACATAACCTGGCTACGGCCCTGAATTGATAATATGAAGTAATATTGTATTCCATCCTGTATTTTGATTTTTAAAAGCATATAAAATAAAAACTTTATTTTCGCTATATTGTATAAACATCAATCAATTAAAATATTTTATATTAATGCTGCTTGCTGCATTTTAAAAGATCTGCATCTACAATGTGTATAATTACGTATTTTTATTTACATGAAAGTTATTAACCTCAACCTCAGTGGTAAATTAATTAAAAGTTTGAAGCTTAAGCCAATTCTCCGTCGCATTTTGCTTTGCTGTATTTTGTTGCAGTAAAAAGAAGTAATTAATATTTATCGGGAAATGGAAGAGGACAGCTTTTTCCGTAATTAATATTTTCTACATTAGCTCCACACACTTTATCGAGAAAACAATATTTCAACGTCAGGTGACAATTATATTTATGAATTAAATTTTATACCATAATTTATGCGTTTCTAACAGATGTTGTGAATAAATAATTAAATTGATTGATTTTTATTCACTGGGCCCATACTGGGCCTTTGTGTACATTCAACGGTTATCAAATTTGATTAATTGAGTTGGCTTGCTAACAAATTCATAAAAAATTCTTAGCACTGCTTATCACAACGCTGTCAAAGTCTAAAATAAATGCAATATTTTTGTCAATGTCTAACTTTAATGAACACTAATGTTTAGAAGTTTAAATAAACTGTTTTTGGTTTTAAATTTTAAATATTAGTAAATTAGGAACTGGAATATTGTGTAAACTTATTTGCATTTTCACGTTAGGTTTATAAATTATTAAGTGATTATAATTTTTCACTATTTACTGATACAGTTATTCAAATTCGAAAGTTAGTTCGTGGATAGCATAAATTTGCAAATAATTAACATACAAATATAGGGTGATTCAATACTTATTCTAAAAAAAACTTAAATGGCAAATACTAAAAAAAGGTTCTGATCACAAACTAATTTTTTTTAAATATATCATGCATATCTATCACACCTTTAACCCAACTTACATCGTAGGGGAGAGAGAGGTACATTGATACACGGGGCAGATTGCGAATTTGAAATTTTGCGCTGGATTAATTATTATTAATTGAGCGTCTTGTAACTTGAAGACACTAACAAAATGTACCTCCCATAAAACATTGAAATCAATTGCTGTTGTTTATCGGAAGTTATCGTGGTAAGTATGTCTTTTTATGTGTTGTCCGTAAATGTTTTCATTAAAATGCATGATATCTCAACGATTAATTTCGCAAACTCTACAAAAAGTACCACTCGGGCTACGTCATCGTATTATTGTTTTTAGTTGATATTGACTGATTTAAATTACCTAATTACTGAGAAATAATGTTATGTAATTTATTAAACAATAATAAAATATATATTATCATTTTTCATTTAGGTACCTAACTTGTTTTGTGTATTTTTAGACCATGTATTAATGTGCCTCGTGCTTATATCAAACTGCCTCTCTTATAGGGGTTTTTAAAATTATTGTTAATTTAAATACTAACAATAAGACAAAAGATTGAACTTCCAAAAAAGACGCGTGGTTATCACAAAAAAATAAAATGTCAAAATCGTACCAATGTACCTCTCTCTCCCCTATGTGCTGTTATCAGTAGTCAACTTATTCATGGTTGTTAGTGGAAAATACACTACCTACAGGGGAGATTTTATATTTGCAAAGTTTTAAAAATGCTGTGTTTAGCATTTGGAAATAGAGTGAAATAAATCTATCGTCATGATGAGTTCGAGGCTGCATTGAATATATAAATAAACATTTTATTCATTGAACTAAGTAATGAAACTTCTTAAAAACGGAGTCCTTAAACTTAAAACATTTACGCGCCATTTGCTTTAACGTCTGAAACATTTCAAGAGACTCAAACACACTTTACTAACAAAACATTTCTCACATACCCAATACATTTCTCACATAAATCTTTTATTTATTTACTTCTACAAACATTCTTACATATCTGAGTTTTACGAGCAAATTTTTACGCTGACAGAGAGCTAAAATAATGAAAGTAAAATGATATTGTCGCGATATCGGTTAATTCGATTACTTGTGACAGAAAAAATTAAAACATGATCATTATTGTGAAATTGTTTCGCTCAGAAACCATAAATAATTTGTTTTAATTTAAATTAATTTGTTCCGAATTAACTTTTGTTATATTTTCGCTCATTTTTAAGGCCGTAAAATGTTGGTATAAGTGGCATCAAATTAAAATTTACGTTTGTGGCTTGTGTATACATATTTATAAGCTGAGCAACGTAAGTAAGAAGATCTGTCAATGGTATAACTAATCAAAGCTATAAAATTTGTAACATTAGTTTGCCATGGTGTATTTTTACCCTAAATTATTACAGCTTAATTAGTTGGATTTGAAATGCAGTAGTAAAACAGGTAGTATGTTCCGTTGTTTTGCTTGTAAACATAAAAACCTTATTAGAAGTCTTTTGTATGAAGACATAAACTATTAACAAATAGAATAGGTAGTACAAATTTATGATAATGATAATGAAGACGTCAAGTTAAAATTATTGTGTATGGTCTGCATTAATACCAGTATTTTGTTGTTATTATTTGTTCAGTCAAATGTATGGGTGGATTCTGTTCAAATATGTAAGTGCTACAGATTTGTAAATCTTTAAATAATGAACAGAATCACATCAATGTTTGTTGACAAGTATAAAAATGTTCATATGATTATAGATTTCATTTCGATTTTGTTTCATATTTATAATTTTACATATCTGTAGCACTTACAGATTTGAACAGAATCGACCCAATAATTTGGTAATGGTCTTGGATGGGCAAAAATACTGCTGTGTTTGCAACAGAAAAATATTAGTAAATTAACAATCATTAAATACAATTTTTAAATGGCAGCAATCAAAACTATTTATTTAAGAGATTTAGATAAACATACCTGGATTCATTGATGATTCTTTCATGCTTCTGAATCCTGGAAAAAATCACTTATTTAAAACTATCCATGAATTATAAATTATTCTTTTCCAAGACTCATTGAAGATTCAATTAAGTGGTGCCGCTATTATTTGACATGTAATTCTCACCATAATTATTTTCTCAAGATTAGAAGCATAAAAGAATCCTGAAAGAGTCCAGGTTAAACAAGACTTTGTGAAAAAAAGATTCAACATTCAATAAGTGTACTTAAAAAGTGCTTATCTACTAAAAATTCGCAAGCAATTTGTAGAACATACAAGGAGAAAGATAAACGTCACATAATTAAAATATGGTACCTACTTCTTATTTTAGTTTGAGTATTAGATACTGAAAATGAAGAACCAAATCATGGTTTTTGCAATTTTTCTTAATGCAAATTTTTGTCAAAAGGTATGTACATATTACCATGTATTTGTTACTATTTTTAATTAATTATATTTTCGATACCAATAATTCTAAGTATTGACAAATAAACAATGAAATTACGTGCGACATTGAAGGAAACTAATTTACGTTGACAAATGACGAAACGGTCTTCTATCAAATATGACCCAAATTCATTTAACCCTTAATTTTATTTTCTCGTAGCAGGAAATTAATTACTTAGACAAGAGACAAAGGAATTTAATTAGGAAAATTGTCCGGTGTCATTAGAATAATAAATTTTTAACCAGTTATCATCCAAAAATGTTACTTTGTTTACTTCGGCGAGTAATTTAAAATGCATTAAGGATTTGTGAAATTCACTGGGATTACGACAGAGGAAAGGTGACTCCAAGGAGGAAATTAGAAAGATGAGAATTACACCCACTAAGGATTGTTTACTTTGTACGATAATAACATGTTACCTTTATGTGCACCTACCTTTGTTATGAATATTAAATTATCAAACAAACATGACACACTTTATTATTTAATACTTATATACCTAATTGAACTTGTACACATTGTGTTAAAAACGGTTTTATCTACGATTCATTTAATAACTTAGGCAATTTATGTCTGTTTTCAGTGTAAAAATGATGTAGTAGGTAAGGTAGTACTTACCTAAGTAATAATAAATATAGGTAATACAATTTTAGCATCCTGGCTAAAATAGTTATATGTACCTTAAGCGAGGGCTGCAATTAAGTAGTCGAAGTCTGCAAAAATGATTTCAATCAGAAGTATACACAACATTTTTTCTGCGATGAATTGTTATTATTTGTTTGCAATCAACAGAAATTTTGTAATTTTTCATCGATATCATCATATCTGCAGAAGCTAAAATTTTTATTGTAGAAAAACAATACCCACAGTAAACATAAATGTAAACAAACTTGATTTAAAATTGTAATGTTATTATAATTTTCACCAAATCTTAATAAATTATTTATAATTACTGGAACAGATTTATTTAAGCAGCGGCAGGGTTGTTCACGTAGTCTACGCGACGTAGATTACGTGTAATTTTACGCGTAGACAAACACGTAATCTACGCATGCAGTATCTGTGTAAAATATAAAAGAGTGTAGACAATGTAGACAAAGAACAAATCTCACCGAAAACGAATAAAATTATAGGTTAGATTTTCTGACAATTGAATTATTTACATACTTTACGCAAAGTCTACATTGTCTACCTTTTACATAGTTTACGCAAACATTACGTGTAGACGTAGAAAATAATACTTTACGCGGAGATGAACAACCTTGAGCAGCGGTCTGAAATTATTTTCAAACCGTTACTATTAGCAAGGATCTGTACAGAAGCATTGGTTTGCAATAATTGTTCATTATCAAGTAACAAGTAAAGCTTAAAAAGCCTAAAAGGGAAAAGAAAAACATGTTTTATTATGGTCTTTGGCCAATAGTGGCCAATGTAGTTACTGTAGCATAAGAAAATCGCAAAGAAAACATATATTTGAATGCTGTCGTTTCAAATACGAGTAGGTATGTACCTACCTCTGTACTTTCTCAAATAGATACGTACCAAGTACATACCTTTTTACCCAACTTGGGTGTGGCAAGCTCACATATTGTACGTGATCTAATGATAATAATATAATATCCATACGTACCTGCCTAAAGTATTGTAGTCTTGTTGAATTTAATACAGAAATTACTTATTACCATGAGCTATTTCAATCATTAAACTCTTGTCACTCACCCTTCTATTAAAAGTGAAGTTAAATAATGCATACATTCTATTGAAAATTCACTGCTGTTTAATTCAGAATATATTTAGTTTTGGTAAAATCATTTCTCTATGGTCGAACTTTATGGGGATATTTTCTCTTTGGCAGTTGGCTATCGTTACAGACCACCTACAGCCCCGGTTATTAATTACTCCACACATCCACTGCGAGTGTGTGAACCCATCCTATCTAGGGGAATTCGGCTCTCCGAGATTGCGTGTTTTTAAATTATTGTTTATGAATATTAAACGACTAGGAAATCTGAGAGTGCTAGGTTATGAATATTATATTGCACACGTCTCTTCCTAAATCAGACGTTAGAATTTGGGAGGATTTTTGACAGATTTATTTATGAATAAATAATGAAGAAGATATCATTTACATTTTATGTAACAAATAGACAGTCATGTTTATAAATTCTGTGGAAGAGGTTATAAAGATTGTTTGATGGTTTATTTATAAATTGACATTTCTGAATGGCTGACGTGAAACTAAATATTCCCGTATATTGACTAATTTTGAAAGCAATATCATCCAATAAAAATGTCAGTTACGTGTGTTAAAAGGATTTTTTGACGTTTTTTTCTAACGTTTCTTCCTGCTTACTGTTGTACTATTGTTTATTATTTATGATGCTCTAAAGCAATTTTTTCTATTTTTTATAAGTTATCCAGTAAAAATATAAAATCGTTATTTGCTTAGTATTAGATGCTGTTTGTTTTTTTTAATGCAAAAACTGACTCTCTGCTCACCATATACATTAAATATTAATAAATGTTTTTCTTTTTAGGAAGGAGTGCTGTAACGTTGTTAATTTGCTGTTTCTCATGTTAAGGTATGATGCTCATATTATTATTTTGTTAATAATGTAAAGTGGCATTATGGGTCTATATTATATTGAGTTGTTCTTTAGCATCAGAGTGGAATCCTACCGATTTCATTGACCGATGTAATTTTTTCGTACTTTCCCGCATCCTAGCTATGCAATATCATTTTGAAGTTGAAAAATACTGTAAACATGCTCCAGTATTCCCATAATTACTTCTGTACTTTTTAAGGAAATTAAGTAAAACAAAAATTTTTCGAAGAAGGAAGCTTACCTGCATGCTTCTTGCTTTTTAAATTTTTCTTGCCATTTATAGTGACCGAAAAAAATCATATCAAATACGACAAAAACCGCAAAAAAAGTCATTTTTTATTTTTTTTACTTCAAATTCCTAGGCCAAAGACAAAAAATAAAAATATAGAAACATTAAGACATCCTTTGTTAATACACTCATATGTAAGCATCATATATTTCAATTATAATTAAAGTAAACGTGGGAGGCGTACACCTCTGTAACGCTATAAAATTTTAGGGTAGACGTTCACCTAAGATGTTTGACATGCTGCTAATCGTTTCCATCTACTGTTTTAAACATTGTCATAGTTTTGTCGAAGGTGGAAACGATCAGCCACATTTACGTATGTCAAACATCTTGAGGTTATGTTTTAAAACTAAAATTGAGTTTATGTCAAGAGATCGAAACGTAGCTTTATAATTGTAATACTTAAAAAGATCAAAAAGCCTATATACACGAATAGAATAACCTCGAGTAATCAAAAAATTAAACCCTTACACTCACGCCAACTACAAAACCTTTACATCTCCCACACCAACCACACTTTCAATCTCGACGTAAAGTAGCCGCACGCTTCGCCTTCACCTATGTACAAATTGATTGGTCGTTCGTCTAGCCTAGTGACTTATCGTGTGCTTACGACGGCTGAGGCACGACGGCGTGACCTCTGACCCGCGACCCGCGCCGTTGACCACACTACACACTGACACACTACACTGTTCTTCAGACACAGTGAAAGAGAAAGAGATGAGTGTGTGGTGAAGGTCTTCAGATGTGGAGGATGGGTTTGTTAAGGGGTATGAAAGAAGTATGGTAGGAAGAATTCGATTTGTCTTTGGTTTGGTGGGTCATTAATGTAACTACACTATACACTGACACACTACACTGGTTCTCAGACACAGTGCTCAAGGAAAAAGAAAGAGGATCTCTGAATGTGTGGATACAAGGTTTTCAAATGTGGATGTGGAGGATAGGTTTTTAAAAGGAATCTGAAAAAAGTATGGTAGAAATAATTCAATTTGTCTTTGGTTTGGTAGGTTTTTAATGTTACTACACTACATTGGTCCTCAGACACAGTGTTCAAGGAACAAAAAAGATCTCAGAATGTGTGGTTGGAAGGATTTCGTATGTGGATGTGGAGGATGGGTTTCTTAAAGGAATCTAATAGAAGGGTAGGAAGAATTGAATTTAACTTTTGGTTTGGTGGGTCATTGTCATTAATGTAACTACACAACACACTGTTTCTCGACTGCATGTACAATCGTGCCGTGCATTTTCGGTCTCAGTTCCTAATATTGTCGTTTCGTGCCACTTTACCTAGCAGGGTTTTCTACCTGGGCTATACAGGGTGTTGACCGCGACCTCGGAACATAGAACTATAACATGTAAAATCATACTTTCTTAATTTCCTGCTTCCCTAATTATTTTAGGTAAAAAAGCTTCAAATAAAAGTTGTAGGGCATAAAATTCTACATCAGAATCATTAAACAGAATTAATTTTGCATGCCCTATAACGGCAGAAATTAAATATGAAAATATTAAAAATTAGCTCAAAAATCGGATTAGCCTTGGAAATGTATCAAAATTGTAAACAAAAGATTGACGATTTATCTGTCAGAAGAACATTATTTTTCTTGTTTCATGAGTTTATTGCCAGTAATTATTTATTAGTGTTCTTTCGTTCCTCTTTCATTCCATTTTCCTAACACCTTTTTAAGTCCCAAATTATAAATTTTTGTAGTAACTATGATTGAACTGAACTTAATAAAGAAATCTTATACTCCTCTTGAGTCCCACATCTGTGCATTTCATCGCAGATTTAAGGGAAAAACCATGGCTCACTATTGAGGCGTTATTGTAGCAGTTTTACTCTTCAGTGTTTGCAATTTCGCCATGTTGAATGATTTACAGCCAAACAACAAATGTTCAATTTTGCCCAGTGTTGATATAAAATTTAATTACTCTTTGCATTAACTGTGAAGGAATTTTACGATCTAAACATTGGGTTATTAACCCAGGAGTAAAATATTAAAACCAAAATATGGACGGAGGTTAAAAAAGCAATTTTTTGATGGAACATATTTATAGAGCAATGTAGACACGGAACCTTCACCATTTGACTTTTTATGGCGCGTCTCTTTATAACGTCGTAAAAGGTAATGCAAAATCGTTGAGAGTAAGACGCATAAAGCTGCTTCGAATTTTCAGGGAGGTTTATAAATTTTATAAAATATTTGCTGAGTCATTTTCACCTGTGGAGCACCGACAGGATACATCCTGGGGCTTCAGCCGAACACAAAGATGTTGGTTCAACTTCAAGGAAGAACGAATTAATCAACATTTCAAACCTTTTATACCCGTTTAGAAATTCATAACTCTGTTATTTATTATATGTGTTAAAGAGAGCTAGGTTATACTTTACATGCAGGTTTACAAAACAATTCAAGAAACACAATGCCGCAAACAGCACTTCGAGGCATACAGGCATCGAGTACATTAATGGTTTACAGTTTTACACGCGGATTACAAATTTAAAACGAATTTTTAAATGATTTTTTTCAAATATTATTTTGTATTCGTAACCAACATGATCACTAAGGTATGTACTCGAAGATATGAGCACATGAGCAGTGTTGAAATAAAAATAACAAAATTTTGTATCTAGATAAAAATAAATAATAATTTATTTAGATAAGACATTAGGTAACCATTGAAGAAATTATCTAGATGACAGATAATAGATGAATAACTTGTATCTAGATATTTTTATTAGATAATTTATAGATAATATTTTAAAAAAACTACATGATAACAAGGAAGGTACGCGTTGTACGTTTGCTCAGTTTGATTAAATTTAAATTCGATTAAAAATACAAAAAAAAATTTATTACTTTACTAAAACTCATCTATATGATATTTGAAAAATAGATTAAGATAATTTGTATTTTTATCTAGATAAGATAATAGATAAATAAGAAAAAATATATTTAGATACGAGAATAGATAAAAATATATTATCTGTATAAAATTATAAGTTACAACACTGACTATGATACACACTATGTTGTATTTAAACTGTTCCGATTTCTCACATTTTTTAAATCTTAAATATGAATCTACATATCTTAAAAATTAAGCCCAATATTGAACATACAGCTGTTTGTGGCATTGTGTTTCTTGAATTTTAATTGACTTATAGCTATTTTTAGAATTTTTAAATATCAACACGCAATTTGAAGCATTGAATTTGTCAGTGTTTGAATCACCGAGAACAAAATTTTAAGAATATTATTCTTTTTAGTTAAGTCAAAATTAAAATTAAACTAAATTAGATGCATCAGTAATGTCGTCCTTCCTGGACGAAATATCTGAACCCGAAAATATTGTATTGCAAATCAAACACTTGCATGTATAAAACTATAAAACACTTGTCACCATTTCATACAATTCAGTTTTAAATTTAAATGATTATGGAATCTTATTTTCTTCACCAATAACTTGAAATTACATTATGAAGTATTCAGTCTTGGCATTGTTGATAAGTTAGTGAAGATTCCAATAAGAAAGTAGGATAAGGTCCAAAACAATCGCTGATTAAAACGGGGTAGAACCGGGAATCGTCGATCTCCGATAATTCATTAGTGAGGCAGAATCTAAGACGTAAAACAAGCAACTCAAGAAAATTTCATTGTCTCTAATGATAAATTGATAATGAAATGAAACTTAATGAAGCCAAACGTGTTCTGTAATCCCTGAAAGATGCAGTTATTAAAATCAGTCGACGTGATACCAAGCTGAAAATTTTACGAAGTATAAAACTTTAATGGCATCGTTTGTCGGGTCAGCAAGCTTTAAGATACATCTATGACAGGTTAATAATTAATAGTTCGTGTTTGAAGTGCCTTTGGGAGCGGGCCAAGAGAATCGAGAATCTCGCGACTGTGCTGCCCTCTGCTAAGGTTCACTGCTCTGTTTGTCGCCTGCCCTTTTTTATAAACAAAAGAAACGCAGCCCTACTCAAACGGAATACCTTCGTCATTCATGCGATGGACATTGGCCTTTTTTACTTCCAAGTAAATTCACCAAACGTGAAATCATTTTAATTTCAAACAACGGTTTTTATACTTCTTTCGCCAAACTGTTTAAGACAACAGATTATTTAAACTAACTTCTTAACTGGCTTAAAGTTTATTTTGCTCAGAATTTTTGATTCAAAATTGATAATTTATGTCGGTCAACTCAAATCTAATTATGTTTCTACTAAAAAATCAAATTCATTCTTTTGGATACATTTAGCAGAATATTACGCCCATGGGCATTAGTAAACGCCTACCTAACTATAGTAAAATTAGCATATTATTAACTTTTTGTTTGTTGTTAAGATACAAAAAATCTGCTGTGGCCACCACAGTAAGTTTAATAACTTCCTGTCGCGAAGACTTTGATTTTATGCTTCATTCAGAAAATTTATATAAATTTATGTTTTCTCGAAATATTTAAGTTAATACCAACTTCGGTATAATTTGAATAACATAAGAAAACCTAATAAATTATTACTGAGCATCGTTTAAATGTTGTATTCTCCCTGAGAGCTTTAATTTGATACCAAACTCGGTATAACTTGAATAATTTATTTTTTTTTAAATGACGATAATTTACATGTTATTTTTAATCTTCTATTAGAATTCTTTTCCCGAGAGCTTTAATTTGGTACCACACTCGATAGTATTTTAATAAAAATAAAAAAGTTCAGATTATAAAGTTGATACCATTGATTGTACAAAGCTCATTAACGATCTTAAAACTATCTTTTTTGCTAAAAGTTTCAGTCGAAAATTCGTACGCGTTTCTCAAGTTATCGTGCTTACGGACAGACAGACAGACAGATCGACAGACCGACTGACCGCTTTTTTTTAAATTTATTTTTTGGGTTCAGTAGGGTCTGAATCGTGAAGATTCATCAAAATCTCGAACTGTCAAAAAATCATGACTAAGTAAAATCGCAACGTTCAGAATGTTTAACGTTAAATGTATGAAAGTAAAAAAGTTTATATCATTGGCTTTACTTAATGTTTGTAAGTCCTCGGGCCAACAGCTTTTATGTACTTGGAAAGCATAAACTTCGCCACATTTTCTTTAATACATAATACAAAGAAAAGACGTAATTAAAAAATAAGGTCAGAGTAAAAATTTCAAATTATTATGTGTAGTAATAAACGTAAAATGAAAATGAATTCTGAAACTTTCATATTATTATTATTCCGTTAATTGAACGATAGTTTTCTCTTATCGCTAAATTTCAGTCAACAAATAAATGTCCAGCTAATGATTTATAACTCTTTGAGAATCAAGACGAATGTCAGAATGAAAATAAAGTTACTTGATTGCAATCACCAATCAGTCATAAACAATGCCAACAATTAAAGAACCAAATTGCATTCTTTATATCTTACTCAAGTCCCAGGCAATGAAGAGTTCTCACCGATAATAAAACTAATTTAAAAAATAATATTACATCATTATACAATCACCTGTTGTTGGGCCCCAAAAAAATGAAGTGCTCTCAGACAAACAAACAAACAGCATGAACCTAACCTAACTTAACCCATATGCTAATTTATACCAAACGATGAGCAGTCCGCATTTTATTTCACCATTAATCACTTTTTTCAATTATGTTCGGTTTGAAAAATGCATGTTCATATGCGAAGTCGAAACGGACGGCGCACGTAAGTAATTTATGATGGCCGATTCGGGATAGCTGGATCCTTGGACGGTGTCGTCCAGGTTCATCATTCCTTGTGCATTCAAATGGAAAACTCGAGCAGATTCGACCGAGGATTACTGATCATTCATTTATAACTTTGTTTAAACATGCAGAATGGTGCATGTTATAGGGGAATCCAACCACCCAGACCCGTGTTCTGGAATCAAACTGGGGACCGTTAGCATGCTAGGCATTCACATTTCAAATTAGAATT
Source organism: Agonum fuliginosum (assembly GCA_947534325.1). Lineage (NCBI taxonomy): Eukaryota > Metazoa > Arthropoda > Insecta > Coleoptera > Carabidae > Agonum > Agonum fuliginosum. Next base: position 28,153,594 of record OX384041.1, read on the forward strand.
TAAAATTTGCATTTGAGATGCGAATTTATATGTGAAATGCGGATACTTTTACATTTACGTTTGTCACTTTGATACCGCCTATGTCAAATTTATGGTCGGGGAAGTAGGACCATGGTAGCCACAGTAGATTTTTCTTAAAAAATTGCTTATTGATTATGTAAACTCATTTACATCAACTTTAAAAATCTGATGTGGCCAGTACAAGACCGCCCGCCATACTCTACTCTTTTTACTTCTATACAAATACTTATAGGTACTTAAAAAAATAGATTTTAGTCATTTAGCGACTGTAGAAGAAGATATATGTCACTCTGTCTTTTTCATAATCAATTTAATTTTTCGAAGTAACAAAATAAACAATCGTGGAAAACAAGATACTGAAGTTTCATACTCTTTAAATAATACTTTAATTCCTAAAGTACTATGTCGGAACAATTTATAAAATGCCAAAAATAATAACAATATAATTTTTCATTTGAAATAACAAATGTTGCGATAAATTAATTGTTTATCAAAATATTTAAGAAAAGTACTACTTTTGGTTTCTGGATTGCTTCCAAAAAAAAGTTCTTCTTATTCTATGGATTCTAAAAAGTGCTTATTCCCTAAAAATACACACTCGAAAATTTTGACCCATAACAAAACCTCCCTTATAGAATATGAGGGCGGGCGGTAAAAAGGAAGCACACCGCTCTTCTAACGTCGTTATTTATCATGAAGAATTAACAGAATTAAACTAAAATAGAGATAATGATAAGACAGGTACTGCCATCTGCTGAGGGCCAAAGTAGCCACGAATTTCTGGATGATAGGACGACTTATTAATCTTCGGATGAATATGCACGATGTATTTATTTGGATAAATAAGGAAGGATGAACCTGCATTGCAACAGCATGGATAGCATATTCGCGGGTTAGTTTTAACCGATACCGCCTGCAAATTGAACTTGGTAAACAATGAATATTTTATTTTGTTTTACCACGTTGTGCTCAGCAGTCGCCGCCGCCTTGATCTGTTGACCTGTTTGCTCGGTTATAATTTATTTACTTTCTGTTAGTGAACTGTGCGATATTCTGTTATTGCGCTCTTAATTGGAGCCGTTCATAAATGATTAATACACATATCAGTTTTTACACATTCTCATGCATATTTTACTTCTATTCGTTGTTACTGCTAGGAACAAAATCATTTAAAACAAACAACTAAATCCTACATTAAAGTACATGACACACAAAAGGTATACCGATATTTTGTTTTAATTGTACTTAAACGGGTTATATTATAATTATATCCAATGCCGCAAAGCGCGCTTCGATTTTGTTTAAGTCTTGTTCGCACGTGAATTCTTTAATGATTCTTTCATGCTTCTGTATTTTGAAAAAAAGAATCATGATGAGAGTTGCCTGTCAAATAACGGTGCCGCTAAATTGAATCTTCAATGAGTCCTGGAAAAGAAGAATTTCTAATTCGTTAATAGCTTCGAAACAATGAATTTTTTTCAGGATTCAGGAACATGAAAGAATCCTTAAAGAATCCATGTGTGAGCAAGGTTTTAGTTCCCGAATCATCCTGTTTACATTTTCAAGTGAGAGATGTCGAGAGTGATACATTTTTGAGAAGCTAAATATTTTATAAATTCGGTCAATTAAAGCGTGAGAAACATAATACTGCACACCGGGCTTAGTTTGTGCTACATGCGAATTAGGAAACGTGAAAAATTGGGATAACAAGAAATTCAAGAAATCTAATTTCAAATTCAAACGTGGTTTATTGTGACATTGAATTATCCTAGGCTCAAGGCATCCAAATCCAACATTTATAGAATTGTTCATTTTTACCCTTTTAACCTTTGATTATTAATAGTGATAGTGTGGAGATACGCCACATACATCAAGTTTATGAAGAACGTTCATGCCAAAGATGTATGGTCGAAAATCGCTTGCGAATGGCGATCAGCTGGTGGAAGACAGCCGACAAACTAAGTTTTGCGCAACAATATCAACAAGTATCACAAGCGATTTTCAACCATATATCTTTAGCTTAGTGCACAAGTTCCATGCCTTATCTCCCCAATTAATAATCAAATCTTTCAACTAAATAGTGTTAATATTTAAGTTTTATAAAGATGATAAAATTGCAGTGAACTCTATACTACGTACCTGGAAGGGAGCCGCAGCGCACTACGAAACAACAACAGTGTGACAAGAGAGAAACAGACTTATGGTGTATAGCATTTGGCGAGTATCTCTATCACTGTTTAACTCATGTAGAACATGGGCAAAATACTTCCGTTTTTAAATACAAACTTGCCTCAGCGAGGCTGAATTCACAATGGACGTAAACATAAGCATAAACGCAAAGAGATTTTTTAAACGAACGTAACAGATACGTAAATTTGAACTGTATTCAACTTTACATTTTTCGTTCGTGCATACGTATCTGTCGGTAAGATTTATGCAGTTTTTAAATCACAAAATATTAAAAAATGTATTCTTACGTGATTCTTATATTTACGTTCATTGTGAATTAGGACTAACGCGCGCGTCCTTTCCAGGTACGTAGTTCACTGTAAAGTTGTTACATATATTTTTTTTTATCACCATTAATTAAGTTATGTTTCTTTCATGATGGCATTAGCAGTCTGACAATAATTTATACTTAAAACGAACTTAAATATCAAGAAAATACTGAATATTCTAAGATTCTCAAAGTTAATGAATAAGTACAAAGTAATAATGATCTCATCATCAACTAACGAACAACAACATACATTCTTCATCACAACTCCATGTGCAACATCTTCAGCTGCACGTCTGCAACATGGTAGAACATCCCCTCGCATTGTTTAAATCATAAAACAATTTGTTTGGGATTTTTATTCGGGCTTGTATCGCATAAATCAGGCGTACAATCATACTGATGACAATGGTATCATAAATTTCGCACGGTGTAAATACGCCTCGCCATATGTCCGGCTGCGCGAGGCGGTCGAAGCCGTGGACGGCGAATTTGTAAGGACGAACTCGAGGACGAGGACCGAGACATGGAGGTGGAGAGGAAAGTGCACCAGGAGGCGAACGATGGAGGCGCACTCAGGAGGAGAGTTTGTAATAACTTTCACGTCCATGATCCAATGATGTATTGTTACCTCTCGCCTCATTTTCTATAAGAGAGGTATTGTAATGGGTCAAAATTTTCGAGTATAAGTTTTTGGTGGATACGCACGTTTCAGGGTCTCTAGAATACGAATTTAATATTTTCACGATGAAGTCTGTGTGTGCGTATGTATGTATGGACGTATGTGACGATTTTTCGTCCACGATAACTTAAAAAGTATCAAACCTTTGATAACCAAATTTCATATTTAAGATTTTAATAAGAATCATAATACCGGATAAGATTTTGGTAGAAATACGCAAACCGGAAGTAGTACTTTTTGAAACTTGATATAGTTTTATTTAAATAAATAATTGGTATAAATTTTTGCAATGAAAAATAAAAGAAAATATAATTATCTATGGGTACAGTTAATTTTAAACACAATTTATTTGCTGAATCTGGTAAATCTTGAAATTCCAGTATATTGTTGTCCATGATCATATGAAATTTGTTTCTACACAAAATTTGAATTATTATGACAGTGACAGTACAGTTGACATCTTTTCCTTGCATCTTGCACATGAACATGAAATTATTAAACTGTGAATATTTATTAGATTAGTAGAATAAGTAGAATTAGGCGAGAGGTCGTGTGCTGGCCAAATCAGGTTTTTTTATTTGGACTTTAATAAATTGTCTCTTACAATGGGCGAGATTCAGCCAAGGTTGTTCTTCCATCTAAACCTAAACCATCTCACGCAAGCCCTAGTTACAACCACTAGCTGGTGCCCGATAACTTTGTGGTTTCCAAATTAATTGTATGCCAACTTGGAATAGTGACGAGAGTAGATACAGATCCAAATCAAGCCATAAAATTATCACGCCTGACCTGAATTCGAAATATGTTTCCGGTCGATTAATATTGTTTACCTATTTAAAATTCCTAAGCTCCTAATTTCTTATTTCGCGTATTGTAGGATACTGGGAAATTAAATCAAATACTGGTAACAGCATTATTTTAACATTTTGTTAGCATTTGTTGTAAACGCAGACCAATTTATTAGTTGGCAGTAATTATTGTAAAAATCGTCTCATCTCATGTGGTGTTCGCTTGACCGCGGTGGGTCGGATATGATGCATAGAGTCCACTTGTATCGAACATATTGCACGGATGCCTCCTTAAAACGTGCGCATTTGTGCTGCCGTGCGCAACATTCAATAACAATTGACTTCTTACACAAGTTCCACGGCTGCCTTTACGTACAACCAGCGCCGAAAAACAAAAATCCAACAAGCCAACTACCAGGAATTCTTCCTTTCTTCATTGACGCATCGCACAAAATTACACGGAGATTGTTATCAGCAACCGACGACACTGAATAAATTTTGGACATTCGTTTTTAATTATAAACTGTTGAGAGATGTAGTTTTATTGTGGTTGTGTATTTATTTTTGTTTGGGAATAAAAAATCCGATCCGGTGGGTGCCGACATGAGTCGGTATGGTTGCCATGTGTGTAGTCATGCGTGTATCAATATCAAACTTTAGCCATAAGTGGGAAAATGGCTTGATGATGTATTTATTACTAGAAAAAGTATATTAGGTATCGTGTTACTAACGCGCCACAGAAATGAACGAAATGTAAATAAATGACGCTATTAAACAAATATTTTTTCTATTATTCGGAATAGCCGTGCTCTAGTATAAACGAATACATTAAATTTAACATCAAGTAACTTATACCACTACAATAGTAAAATGTATTGTAAAAAATATTGTATGCATAAGTTCTGCTTCACTGTATTATTAAATATAAAATAATATGAAATGTAGATGCATTACTACTTATGATTGGTTTTGCTTCTTATTTTGAGCCCTGTTCCCACATGGATTCTTTCATGCTAATGGTGAGAATTGCCTGTCAAATAGCGGCGCCGCTAAATTGAATCTTCAATGAGTCTTAGATAAGAATTTCTAATTCATTGATAGCTTCAACAGTAAATTTTATTTAACATTTAGAAGCATGATATACCCATCATGAGTAGGTACCTTAATTAATTATCTGATTTATTTTATTTTTCTTCCTGTGTTTGCATCTTCTGGTGTTGCATTTTTCTGTTTTTGAATATTCCAGTTTTGAATTTTCCTATCTTCAATCACATTCATTTATGTGCCTAATGGCCATTTTCACCGCTTCCACTTAAATTTAAAGTATCACTTAAATGAATAATATCGAACCGAATTCATGACAGCAATGTCTTGCTATCAAATGCAAAGCAAAAAAGTATGTTAATCATTTTGTTTTGAAATCGATGACCTCATATTTTACAATGATATACTTATAGGTTGTGCTTAGAATGAAATTTACAAAAACCTTGCCGTATTTTGTTAAATAATTTTTAAAAATTACTAAAAATGCGAGTTTCACATAAATTATTACAGTCAATGGGTTAATTGTTTCAAAAATCTCTCTATACCCGTCTTCCGGCTAAAATATATTAGGTATCGATTTTAAAAGAATTTTTTTAAATTTTTGTGCATTAATATGGATTGCTAAATGATAAAAATTAACTCCAAGTTTTGCTAATTGATGTCACAGCAATTAATAATTTGCATTTATTGATTCACTAATGGTTCATGATTATTCATGTTAAATTTCAATTTGAATTTTTTTATAATACAGCCAGAATCGTTCAAATTGTTAATCTTTTGGATTTACAAGTGTAGCGTCTTAAGGAATACTTAAAATTTTAGTGGAAGCAGTGCAACTGGTCATAAGTGAAGTAATTATTTTAGTAAGACACAAAATACAGTTGTCTTGATATTTTTACATTGCAGAATCTTGCAATCTAAAGCTTCGTTCACATAAGCATTTAGTTTTACATTTATGTTTACGTTTAAGAATGTTTAAATTCATGTAACTATACGAGCATCCAAATTTTCACTTTCTAGCACTAAAGTTTGAAAGCTGCAATCTTTAGGTTTATACCACTTTACTAAAGACATATTTTCAGTTCTACGTTCTTAAAGCCTTGATTTCTGAACTAAAAACAATATCCGAAAACAGTTCTTCACTCATCTGGCGACCGGCTCGTCACTGTCTTCCTCACATGGCCTTCTCTCTCGGCGGACATTATTTGTAAATCGTAATTACCATTAAATCCTCATCGCCCACTGTCGGTTAGCATCCAGCGAGCTCTTGGATCCCGCTGCGCCTCGTTCGCTCGTCTGTAAATTAAATAGTGCCAACCGAAGTGCACAAGGCCACTGTGCAGTGTACAACACTGTGTACCTAGCACCGAACCATGGGTTCCTCCATGCTCCGTGGTAATTGGATGGACGATGATGGATTCCATTTATCATTTGTCCAAGGAGAAATACTAAATGCATGTTTATAGATTCCTTGTACACTCAACACAAGTTAATTAATTTTCATATTTTGTTGTAAATGGATGGATGGTAGTCTGATGGTTTTATCGATAATCTAATAATTCACTCTGAATTGCAACGAGATGGAAGATGGTTAATGATTGAGACTTGGAATCTTTCAAAGATCTCTAGACTCTAGAGGTTGTTTATCCGATCGCAAATTGTAATTGATTGACAAAGACCTTCTTCACTATCTTTGAACTGCAACTACAAAGGCCTATATTTATAAACGTTTCTTTACCCTTTCGTTGATAAGATCAAATCTTGAAATACAATTTATTGATTTTATTTTTGATCGTATTCAAAAATGCTACGTACAATTCTAACAAAATCTTTGAACTGCAACTGCAAAGGCCTATAAACGTTTCTTTGCACTTTCGTAGTTAAGATCAAAGCATGAAATACAATTTATTGATTTTATTTTTGATTGTATCCAAATGCTATATACAACTCTGGAAAACCTTGATATTGGAAAATTGAAATTCCATGCGATAAATGTTGACCAAACTGATTCTAATAATTTAGATGTTACGATAAATGTTTCAAGAATATGGTTTTATGGCTCATCCCTTGTGACAATCGGTAAGTACTGAAATGTATAAATCTTGAAATTTGGTAGAAGATGACAGATTCTTTTAAATTAGTAGGTCCCCTTTGATTAATTGGATTACATATACATATATAAAATAATAATCCCCAGAACATTTCAAGCATGTTAACATGTCGCTTGTTACTTGCTATATTTGCTATTAACATCCTATTAATATCCTAGCGATTGCTAATGCCATCCCTTAATAATATTATCTATGTTAGTTAACATAATTTGGTAATAATATCCCAATTATGTGTCTCATGTAATTCTCTGAGATGTTTGTAATATGTAATTTTTGATCGTACTCAGGATGTGGCTAAGATAGACTTACGTAATATCACTTAAAGTACAAGAATAAGATGTCAAGTAGATAGGTATCATGCCTTGTACCTACTCAACTTGGATATGGCATGTTTATACATATTATGAAATTGTGATTATTCGATATAGCTACATATTATTATGTATAGTACGCGTAATGAGAGATATTTTATTTTTGGACTATTAGTGATATTACGTAAGTCTATCCTAGCCGCATCCTGAGTACGATAAAAAATTACATACTCAATACAAACATCTCAGAGAATTGTATGGGCTACACAATTGAGATATTATTACCAAATTACTAACATTGGGCTGTTACATAGATAATTTGACTAAGGGCAGACATTAGCAATCGCTAGGATATTAATTGGATTAAATGGGCAAAAATAGCAAGTAACAAGCCGGGATGTTCACATTCTTGAAATGTTCTGGGGATTTTATTTTATCAAGTGGGTTGATACTATACAATATTAATTGAGCGGACAAAGATTATCATGAAATTTTTGGCAGAAACTGCTTCGCTACCTTGAAATAGTGTACCTATATACAAGCCGCCCTAATCGGATTTTCTCTTGGCTCAATTGCGTTGAGGCGAGTAATAAGTTGGCGAATTGTGACTCAGCTCTGCGTAGATCATAGGCACATTTTTTCTTTCCCTTACCGCTCCTGCCAACTCTGGCTGCATGAACAGTAATAATTGTGTGCAGTTATCATCCGCCAATTTGCTCTTGATAGTTTACAATACAGGGAAGATTTTTGTTTTTTGACTGGATTTGAACCTGAGTTTTCAGAACCACAGTCAGTTGCTTAACGCATTGTGAAACATAAAAGCTCGCAAAAATCAAAAACTATCGCCTGCGTTTGCTAAACGACATGAACAGGTTTCTATAAAATATCATAGAATGCGGAAACCTTCCAAAATAAACAAACTTCCCTCCCCCGTACTTGTCAGCCGAAATTCATCCCTCAGCACTTCCCGGAGACATAAGTCACTCATATCCGAGTGTCCCGTATGTGAAGAGCGCCCACTTCTTTCATTAAACGCTGCCATATCTCATACAAAGTGTCTGCATCTACGTCACATCTACCGGGTGCTTCACAACACTCAGCAACCGCCAGATGTTCCCAGAACGCCTGTCACGCACCAGTCTGAAGAATCACTCCGTAAAATAGTATAATTTCTCTAAAAGAGGTTAAGTATAGTGGTTATGTTTATTTTACGGATGAGTCCCCGCACTATTGTTGAGATTTAATAATAACGTTTGAATATTCATGAGGAATTTAATAACGTATTTATGATGCCTTGAATGCTAATATACGTATTTACTTTTATGACAAACAGGTTATTTAAATAACTCTAAGTTTAGATGAAGAATAAAAAGTTTAATTTTTGTTTCTTTGAATTGTATGAGATATTTAATTTATTCGTCTTTCACTGCGGGTTTGTGAATGATAAAAACAAATTCCTTTCAAGTAAAAAATAAAGACATGAAATAAAATATGTAACAGAGAATTATTTATGAGAAAAGAAACATTTCAAACATTTTATTCCATGAAAAGTTAATATTTTCGGTTTGGAATGTCAATGTTAGACGAGACGTCATCTTATCTTTGCAAAGATGAAGAAGAAGATTAGTATATTACACGGTCTACAGAAATTTAAAATAATAATTCTGCACGCATTATCTCTTGTTTTTCCAAAATTATAAAGAATATTCCCTGTCTAAAATGAGGTTGAATTTTAATAAGTTTATCTTTAAAACGTTATATAGGTTGGGCCAACTAGTGGTTTATTTTTAAATCATAGGTTATTTTGACACTGACAGCTTTTTCCCACTCGAAATCTTGAAAGTAAGTATCATACCTCCGCGGTACGAAATGAGTCGCTTTACGCTTGAGCAACGTTGGGAAATATTGCAAACTTATTTCCAAAGTGAGTGCTGTGTAGCCCAAACAGTGCGTTTGTTGAAAAGAAGATTTTACAGAGCCATGGTATCCAACTTTTTTTTACTGAAATTGAAGACATGGATTTGGACTACCTCTGGTTCATGCAGGATGCCGCGCCATGCCACACAGCCCATGCCACAATCGGCACCAAATTCCCAAATCATGTTATCATCCGTCTCGGCGATGTCAATTGGCTGCCTCGGAGCTGCGATTTGACCCCTTTTTGTGAGGAACCGTGAAGGACCGATGTTATGCTAACAATCCAGAAACGATTCAGGCCAATATCATCCAAGCAATCCGTGAGCTACAGCCCGAAACAATCAACCAGGTCTTGGAAAATTGGGTGACAGAATGCGCTACTGCGAAGCCAGCCGAGGCAGCCACTTGAACGAAGTTGTGTTCCATAATAAATGGGAATGTTTGCTCTTACTAATGAAGCCATAATACATGGAAACAAAAATAATTGTGTTCATTTTATTGCATTTTCAAAAAAAACTTGTATCTGGCCCACCCTATATACAGGTGATTTACAACAGCATGCATATATTTTAATAGCATAGTACTCAACTTATTTGATATCATATTCTTAACTGGGTATTGTTTTTCTGCGAAGTTAATTTCAGGAGGAAGTCCAATTCCTTCAGCAGTGAAAAAAAATTTCGCCGAGCGAAACAAGGCATACTCCTTCATTTTTCAAAACAAAAATTTTACTACAAAAAGCGTAGCCCACTTTAATTGTTTACTGGCCCACCCTTGACCCACCAAAAAAATCCTAGTTACGTGCCTGAATACACTTGTTTACAAACAGCTTATATTTTTATTATAGAGATGTAATTTAATGTGTCATAAAAATATACTAATTCAACACAGAATCAAAACGTGTCTAAAATGAATAAATAAGGCGTTTATATTTGGTAAACGAAATAAATTTAAGATAATATAAATATAAATAATATTAAAACATCTTGTAAAACTAATAACATAAATCCAGGCTAGTACCTACTCTATTAAAAACAAATTTCATTACTCATTTTTCAGTTCGCTCGCGTCATGAATCAACTAAACTGGTTGTAATACAACCGGTGTATCCATCGTGTAAAATAATAAACATATCTTACAAACAATACTACAAATATAATACCACCATCCCGCACATATCTCACTGCTACCAAACCCAGCCCGCCAGGACCGTAGGCAGTTAATTTATTTCAAATCCATTATAATTAACGAGCAACAATGCCTTCAACAACGCAATAATTTTTGCTGTAGATTAGAAAACGTAATGTTAGAGGAAGTTACATCCATAAACAATTAAACCCACGCGCATTAGGCATTAGCGCATGAGCGTGAGCGCGTGAAATATGAGGTTATGGGACTGAAACAAACAACATGGCGGTCGGGGGAAATCTGTCATCATTTTGTAACTGATATTGTTGTGCTATGGAGTTGGGCGTCAGTTTAACAGGGCGGAAGATATTGTTATTGTAAAGGAATAATTATAATTCTAAATATAAATTTTATGAAAGATTTTTTTAGAGCGGTATTTTCATATAAAATAGTAAATTTATTATTTTTTTAAATACGTGCATGCTTCTAATTGTGACTTGGGTGTAACAGCTTCACATACTGTGAGTGTGATTCATTGGTATACAGGGCGTTTCTGTACTTATGGACCAAACTTTAAGGGTATATGTAACAAGTTCTACTGATAACGGAACAAAACGAATGTTTCAAAAATTCGTAAAATTAAGGGTGGTTTACTTTTTTTAAAAACATGTTGAGTGTCACTGGTTTCATTACTGTGAAAGAAACTGAATAATTGAAATTAATTTACTACCAAAATTTCATTACGTAATGTAACAACATAAATGCAAAATAATTGTTCTGAATTAATTTGGAATAATGTATTCATGTTTTGAATCAGTGAATTATAAGTTATAATATGTGGAGCACATACCCTCGTAGATAAATAGTATTCATAAAAAACAGAAATTCTAATAATTCCATTACAAGTATTGTTAAAAATTATTTACCGTCTTCTAACAAAATTAATTAAATTTGTTCATTACACAATATCAGCGTTGGATTAGATAATTAGGTTCGTGCAATGTTAATATTTGAATAAAACAACACAAACAGCTATGAAACCAGTGGCACTCAACATGTTTCCTTTGTAAACCAGTCTTAATTTAGCGAATTTTTGCAAAATTCTTTTTGTTCCGTTATCAGTAGAACGTGTTACATATAGGTATTCTTAAAGTTTGACCCATAAGTATAGAAACACCCAGTATATGTATAATATACAGAATGTACAGGTAGTACTCAAGGTTGTTGTAGGAGAATGCAACACAGAAGTTTTTTTTTGTGCAGTTAATCTTGTATGTGATTAACTTCGTACCTAAATCGTCAGAGGGCCACCGGCCCACTCGGCTATCCTCTCTATTATTTTCTGCTTCTAAAAATAGATAAGAAACTAAAATATCATTATGTTTGTATCGTTTTGGTTGCGATGTTATTTATCTCGAATTATGACATTTTTCAACAAAAAATATACGGGTACCAATATCATTTGCTTTTGGCAGACAGAAGTAAACATTATTATGATGTTGTTTTCCAGGTAATTTGTTGATATATGATACATCAATGACATTTCAAAAACAGATGTACAAAAATATCAGTAAACAATCTGATTTAGTTTCAGTAAAATCAAGTATTCAAAATAAAGTTCTATTTTCTACAAATTTTCTAGCTCTAGTCTAAGTATAATGTGGAATATGCATAATTATTATAAGAGCATAATGATAATTATAGTGTCTTCAGACTCTTCTTCAGATAAATAATCTAAAGACGAATTTAAAAAAAAATGAAAATAACGGCTTGAGCAGTTCTGATCAAGTATTTAAATTTGCTAATCAAATCTAATGTGCTGCAAAATCCCTTAAGGTGAGCCGATGTCAATACCTAAATGCTTGATTTCGGTGTCGTGCTTGATACACATAAATAAACAAAAGATATAATTATTTATTTAAATAAATAAACAAGTAAATAATACTCTTCATGCACTTTATAATTCAGAAAATCAAAAATGGTTCAACACACGTCGTCAAAAGGGCGAATAACGATAATAAGTTTTTACATAAAATCTTTGGTACATATAAGATTTTTATAGCTAAAGATTTGTCTCCTAATGCGTCTAATGCCACTTTTAAATTTTTTTAATTTACTTACGCGGTAAAAAATATAATACTCATAAAATAGCAAAAATATGCCATGTTTAGCCATGAAATTATATAAAAAATATATAGAACAAAAATGAAAAAAGTTGCATTAGACGCATTTGGAGACAACCTTTATCTATTTAAAAATGTATTAGTTATTTTAAAAATTTAAATTTTTATCCCAATTTAAAAAAAAATTACAACGCGAAGTAGGTATGTTTACACTTAAGGAGGCCAAAAACATACTTTTCACCATTTTAATGACTCTAGTGACCCCTCTTGATAATATTAATGATTCCATACAATTTTCTTCTTGTGCGCGCGCTTGTCAAGTTCATTGCTGTCAGTTTTCTCCGTTGAATTGTTTTAATAACAATTTTAAAACTAAAAAAAGCCTCAAGTTTGCCATGTGGTACCGAATATTTATTTATACAAGAACGATTGTAAATTATTATATTGACAATATTATGTTATTATTATATTATTAATTAATATTGCTATTTGTTAGTTGTGTAGAACTTATGTCGACATTGTTGATTGTTGCCTGTATGATGAGACATTCCATATTTTTGTATATTTTTTTGTAGTTGTCCTGAGGAAGGTCTCAATTTAAGACCGAAACGTCGACATTATGAATAAAGAAGCATAATAGTAATCAGTGACTGGTGCACCCATTATTTTTCTTCTTTAAATTCCAAATTCAGTCAAGAATTATTTCACTATTCTATACAAGATTTGCTTTCCTAACTTCTGTTGACAATTTCCTTTCTCGTGCCACCTACGCGTTTGAGATTCTCGAGGGCCAAGTGGCTCAGCAGTCTAATAAATTGAAGTCGGAGTTGCAGTGGCCGGAACGTGTTATTAAGCCACGATCGATTTGGTTTTAAAAAGAGCACAGCAGCTACAATTAACCGTCTGCCTCGGCGCTCGCGTTGTGTCCAGAGAACAGATCGCATCGAATGCCACAGTTTAGAGTAGCGATGCAGCGCAGATACAGCTTATCACACTAGGGGTGTAATTAAAATTTACCGGTGTGACACCGTTGGCCCGCGAGAAGAGATTGCCAATGAGCCACTTTTATCCAAGCGAAGATTCACCGTCTGGATTATTTTAAGTAACTTATTAGTGCATAAATACATTTTAAGAAGTCTTTATTATTGGCCCGAGTGATTGTTACTGAGATGAACATCTTATTGGATGATACAAAAATATCTGCTGTGGCCACCACAGTAGTACTTCCCCGACTATAAGTGTTAACAAAAAAAAATTGTGTATGAAACTTGTACGTAAAGTGTCTTTTTTACACTTGTTACTCTTAGAACACTCGCTTCGCTCGTATTCTAATCTTGATCTTAATCTTGACTAACTCTCTATACTGAAAAAATAAATTCGTCTTAAGAGGCCCGTCTACTACCTAAAATACAGCATAAAGTGTAGGTACTAACGTATAGCGAGTATTTTGTGGCCAGTACAAGAATGATAAAATTTTATTTCAACAAGGAGAAAAATCTGACGTGGCCATCACACAACCTTCCGCCATATCTAGACTTTAAACAGAAATGTATACGTACAATCTTGTGCCTATTTAAAATATACAAATAAAAATCTAAAATATTCAAACACAGAAATTAGTATCACCTGAATCAAAAGATTCATTCACACGAAAACTCTTCTGTGTTGAAGCAATCCTACGTTCAGTTAGGAACTACATTTAATAGCTTAATTATGACTTATATAGCGCTAGTATGCCAACTTGTCACCCGTCTCATCTGTCAATATTTTTTATACAAAAACAAAAATCAACCGAACATGGATTACAAGATTTCAATGTTTTATTTAATAAATTTATTTTTTAAATTTTACTGCAGTTCTTTAATGCTACCAGATAAAGACAATTTTTTATAACGTGGATTGCAAATAACTTTTCCTCTTATTCTTATTACAAATAAATACTATATTTATCAAAATTTATAGAAATTTTTTACACTTAATCTTTTCAATCTTCAAAAAATATCACTTCCGGTGAAGATATTTGTACCAAAATCTAATGAGCTCTTCCTATTCGTATACAATTGTAAAATACCAAATATCAAAATTTTTGGGTAATTCGTATTTGAGTTATCCAACAGACGGCATCGGCGCGGACCACACACATACACACACACGCACACACACACATACATACAGACATCATCGGGAAACTATCAAAAATGAGTTGTAAGGACCCTAATTCGTGCTCATCCACTAAAAACTCACTACCCGATTTTTTGCATGATTCCAATACCTTCCTTTACAGGTAAGCGGAAGGTAAAAAATGGATCTACAGATGTGCCTTTTGAAAATCCATTCTTTCTCTATTAAGCCGCTTAATTTGTTTATTTTTGCACGAGTCTTTTAAATTATATTATCTCTTGGCTTATTTTAAAACTACAAAATATATTTTAATTGTATGTATTTAGCAAATGTAAAATAATATTGAGCTTTTAATCAGCTACCATTGGCGCCCACAAGGGGGGACAAGAAGGGGCAGTTGCCCCTCCCTGGATTTCGGAACCAATTACCAACTCGTTACTTAGAAAAAAAATAATTTAAATATAAAATTCATAAAAAAAACTTTATATTTTTTTAGGTAGGTAGGTACATAGGTATGTATTTATTATAAGTACATACCTACTAACATATTAGTCGAATTAAATCGAATTAAATATAAAATATTATCTATGTCTATTGTATGGGTACCTACCAGAAGAGTTTCCAGTGCGAATGTGAACACATCTAACTAATTTCGAATATGACATTTATATCTATGTTTTGGTCATGTCCCCTCTAGAATAATTTCTGCGGGCGCCTATGCCAGCTCTAATTAATTTATAAAAATCCCGATATTTTAATAAGCAACTAATGAACTACCATACAAATACCTAAACAGTAGGTATCATTAAAAAACCAAATATCCCTAACTATCTCCAGCAACAAGTTCCACAATACGATTTAATTTCCGTTAATTTCGCATGTCTTTGGCCACGAGCTCCGTTCACAGCAGGGGTGTACTCAGAGCAAAACAATTTAATTTACAAATTATGGCACTGATTAAGTCTCTCAGTCCCCTATTCGGGGTTAAAAACTCACTGAATACATTCAATATTCCACTAGAACGTTACATTCACATTGTAGCGTTGCAGAGTTGGCAACAGCGCACAGTGTTGCCGCAAGAGTGGCGCGTAATGAAGATAAATGATTGTAAACTAATGCCATAGCCTGCTATTTATATTGGGTAATTAGAAGTGGTCAGTCTAGGTAACATGGTCATTGGGCTTGGAAAAAATTGACGAGTGAGCATGATGACTCTCTCGTTTCGTTTTTGGTTCTTTTTTACGTTTTGAGCGTTTAAGACTTAAATTTTGCTGCTTGCTAATTGAGATGGAATTTTTAAAGTACTTTTAATTGCTGAGAACAACAGTTATGTTTAAATTTTTGTATTATTTGAGAGCAGATTGTATGCGTTGTAATTTTGAACTTTTGAGTAAAAATACATCAACACTGTGTCAGACAGTATTTTAAATTTGATTATTGATGTTTTTGATGTCAAATGCAATCATGTAAAGAGTTATTAATTAATTTGTTGATAAATAATAGCTGCGACATTTTCATATTTAGTACAATAAAATGTACACAGGTACGTTAAGCTGGAATAATCCCATTAGCAGAACCGGCCAATAGAAATAATTAGTACTCGATTATTAATAATTAATTACCCTAATTTATTACTGTGGTTTTAAAAAAAACTAACAAAATAGTACTAGAGCCCCACAAACTCGGTTTTTGTTTTTACTACACTAACAAAGCTAACAAAACCGTACTAGAGCCCCACAAACTCGGTTTTTGTTTTTACTACACTAACAAAGCTAACAAAACCGTACTAGAGCCCATAAACTCGGGTTCGTCAAACCCTCGTAAATTTTTAAAAAAACCACAGTAATAAATAAAGGGATTAGAGTAATTAATTAGTAATAATCGAGTACTAATTATTCTTATTGGTTTTGGCCGGTTCTGCTAATGGGATATTCCAGCTTAACATACCAAATGTACACTCATACGGAATATTTTAATCAATAATTTGTTTTAAAATTCAGGGGCACAGGTATAGAAATTTTTTCTTAAGTGACATAGCTTTTCCTTACCTATATATTATTATACCTACAACACAGTTTTTCGTATTTATAACATTGATAAATACTGACTACCTTAATACAGATCTTTAATTATTATTTTCAAAAATTAAATTAAATATAATTTGTAATTAGAAATATTAATTGTTCTTTTTAACACAAGGGCATTCATTAATGTTTATAATGGCTATTTAAAAAATTTGATGCAACAGGCTAAGACTCTCGGCCTCCGATGGAATACATATTTTGTTATATATTCAATAATTTATGGTGGATATACTCGTACTTACTCTAATAATTGAAAAAAAATGGGAGAGTTGTGAAGCTTTATAAGTAGGTACCTATGTTCATATCATCCAATTGCTAACGAACGTAGTGAACAGTTACTTCTAAATGTAAGATCTCGCTAATCTTGTTATTTTTATTAATGCTACACGCAAAATGTCCATAAATTTGTTCGAGTAAACAAGTGTAGATTCTCTCAAGACAAATGGATCTATTAGAGCATTGTTTAAGTTCGCTCGTCGTTGTTTTTTACGACGCCATCTAAATTCGTACGGTGTTCGGGTCACGATCACGAACTAGCCAAAGGCATGGAACCATCGAATAAATTTTGCAGGTTGATTACGTTAAATGAATATAATGGATGGATTAATTAATTTTTCATTTACTGAGGTCATGTGAATACCAAATGAAAATGCCATTACGGATCTGTAAGCTGTCTAGCAGTTGATGTATGTGTTTAACAAAAAACATTAAATAAACAAAATACTCTCCTTCATTATTTCCGGTTTGAAATAGGTCACCCGCGTAAATAATTATAATTCTCGTTAAAATTGTATTAAAACTACAACATTTCAAAGAAGTGTATGCGAGTTGCACTTTGGAATTCAAACTCATACATAAGCAAGGTGAAAAAACGTTATTCAGTGTGAAATATGCTGTTTAAAAACTGCATGAGCGCTATAGTAGCGCCATGTAGCACTACGGTGGAGAACAGGGGAATTAATATTTTACATAACTAGCTTGAGGAATATTAATGTGAACATAGAGGGAATAGAAGCATAGAAGCTCAGATGGAAGCTTTGGAAGCTTGCTGCTCGTAGTGAATGCATTTTAGCCATTCCCAGGGCGGGTAGAGAGAAATTTAGAACGTGGAGAATCGCTTCCAGACACATGAACCAAGAAGCAAAAATTATTCTTGTTGGAGGTGCTTTCAAAAGCAGACCAAAAATGATTTTATTTGGAAAGGATTAAAATTTTATATTTTTTATACTAGTAGTTTAATTCTTTATAAGGATGTTACTGGTATTAAACAATATAATTGCCAAATATAAACAACCATGACTCTCAATTCCGTGAATTTATAAATTTATAACATGAAACTCAAAGAAAGTAATTTATATAAACCAGGGATGTAAAATTGCGGTAATTACCACTAGTAATTTTTATTACCAAATTAATTAGTAGGACTGGGTAATTTAAAAATATAAATTACCTGAAAATATTTTTAAAAACCGTAAATTACTTAGAATAATTATACCAATAATTTAAAACCATGGAAATATTTAAGAACGAATTATTTAGTCAATACAAAATTAAATTTTAAATAGAAAAATGAAAGTAAAATACATGATATATCTAATAACAATATTTTATACTTAAATGAGAATGTATCTAATAAAAATATAATTTTAACAAGAAGACATAAATAAAGATAAAATATATTTTTTGAAATATTTTGTTATATTTTAACTCATGACGACTCTTTAAGAGCTAACTTATTTTTATTTTATAACATTACATACAATTTAATGTATACTAATAATTTTTAAAGTTTCTATTGTAAGTATACTTAGTATAATTAGCAGTATACTGCTAATTTTACATAATATTTTTTATATTGTTATTACAACTGTATTATTGTGTGTAGCGCCCTGATGAAGGCATAAGTGTTGCCGAAACGTTGGCCTAATAAGAAATTAAATTAAATTTGACTGCATTCCCGTCTAATTACTTTTTCCATCCGCTTGCCAGTCGCCAAATTACTGTTCCATAAAATATAACATTTATGAAGCATTTCACAAAATAATAATAATTAAAAACAAATTTTTCTTACATCATTTGAGGGATCCAAATTAAAAAATATATAGGTAGTTTAATAAGCAATTAATTAAAATTTATTATTTCATTATTAATCAATATGATATTATTCCATTTGACCTTTTCTCCTGGATATAAATATGGTATATCCATCCTCCATATTTATAATAGTACTTACTAGAAATTGAATAATACTCGTAGGTACTATAAGATTTGAAAATATTACGACGTTTAAAAAATATATAGACCATCAAGGCATACAAACATATTTGTAGGAATTGATGGTACCTATATAGTATTATTAAAGTATTATACATATAACATATTAATACCTACGTCTCGCTAAGAATTTAGGACATTAGAATTACACAGAATTACCAATTGCAAAGTAAAACTTATGGAAAGTGAACAGAATTGTTGGACTAGCAAAATGTTATTGGAATTTCTAGAAAAAAATAAAAATTGGAAAACATAAAAGGAATTTGTAGTTGCAAAGAATTACAGGACATATAATTTATATAAGATTTGCGAGAAAGTATTGGGCTTGTAAAGATTTATAGAAATTGCAATCAGTTATAGAAATACACCGAAGAATATGCATTGCAAAGAATTGCATAAATATCTAAAAATAGATTTCTCGGTATACAAGTTTCCCTATAAAACATTCCTGCTTGTCATTGTTTGAAACAATTTAATATTCATCTCTCTTTACATTGAACAATTTTTGCCTGATTCTTATTATCTTATTTGCCGACGTGATTCTCCGCTGTATTTATTTAATAATAGGTAGTTGAAGGGGGTGTTCCCCGTTCTGGAGGGGCAGGGGAGTCCTCTATGAAGTCTGCTACAAGGCATCTGACGTGAAGACAAACAAAGCTGCATGGCAATTGTTTTAACATGTTTGCAAACGCGGAGGTGATTCCGTCCTCCTCTAACAGTGTTGTCTTCTTCTACGCGGTTTCTTTCTCTCTTGCTCCTGTGATGATGGAGTATGAGGGAGGCGATCGTTCACGTCCCGTGCTAATTCGGACCAGCTCACTATGTCTGCTTTTAAACTATGGCCCTGTCCACATGAAAATTTTTTCAAAATTCTGACTTTTGGAAAAAAAATTAATTCACATTTTTGAAGCAATCAATAAATTATAAATTCTTCTTTTCGAAGACTCATTAAAGATTCAATTTAGCGGCACCGCAATTTAACAGATAATTCACACAAGAATTATTTTTTTAAAGATTCAGAACCTTGAAAGAATCTTATAGAATCCTCGTGTGAATAGGGCATAAGTGGAGCAAAAACAAAAGGCAAAAAAATAATGAAAATTGAATATTAATATGTGACGTAGAATAACGCCGAACCATTGAATGGCCATAAAGTCGTTGCAACGACTCAACTAGTGAACGCCCCATAACAACGGTTTGTGCGAAAAGCTAAAACGGCCAACCACAGGTTACATTCTTAATATGCTTCCCTCCTGTTCAAAATAACTACCTAACAGAAAATTTACTTTTCCAATTTACTAATAATTTTTTTTTTTTAATAAGATTTATATTTTTACATATTATCATTTCGACATAACAATAGATACATACATAGTAATAGAAATCTCATTGTCAATACCATGCGCAAGTAGTTGCTCCACTTCAACTTATATTTTAAGTTTTCCTTAAAGGAACAATACCTGCCGAATCATCGAAATGAAATTTTCAAATAGTGTAACATGATTTTTCCTGATTTTAATTTGACATTTTTAATTTAAGCGGAGTAGTGGTGCAACTGGCCAGTAAAGAATCTGAGAAAACACTAGGACTTTCTTTTTTTTTAAGTTCAAACTATTTTCAAACACCTGAACGTAAATTCGCAATCACAAGTTCCTTAATTATACTCAAATCAATTCAGAGGAACGAATTTCAAATAATTATAATTAATTTCCAAATGTCTTTGGCCAGATAAAGCCTTATTCTCACAAGGATTTTTGCATGCTTTTGCACTGTTTTGCTATCAATGAATTAGAAATTCTTCTTCTCCAAAATTAATTGAAGATTCAGTTTAGCAACACTACCATTTGACGGGCGATTTTGAACAGATTTATTTTTCTTAGAAGAATGAAAGAATCCTCAAAGAATTTGTGTTGAACTGGCATTGCTCCAGCCAATCACAAGCATAGAAATCTCCCTATAATTTTTGTTTCTTACTTCTTCTAGTTTCTAATTGTCTATTTTCCTCCTGGCACCTTTCCTGAAGTGTAAACTCGAATGTTTCAACTATACACACACGATATCTATGACGTGATAGATATTTTGATAAAAATTACTAATGACAATATTTCTATTGGCTTCTATTGGTCCAGTTTTCCATTCCGGTATGACGTAAACGAAAACGAACAATAAAGAGCTGGTCCGAATGCGTACGGGGCGCAAATGCGTGCCACCGTATGAAGTATGCACACTCGTGCGTATACGAGCACGTGTGTAGATGCGATAGTCCTTGCGTCTGAGTCTGAGTCCTTCATCGGTAGATGCGGTTGTGGTTTGAGATGAAGATGAAGGTTCAGAGACTCACTTTGAGCTTTGAGGATATTGTAGTTGAGCTAATGCGGTAATGAATGATTTGTCTTAACGCAAAGATAGCGTGGGGTGAAATGCTGATGATATTAACGGTAAAATTGTTTGTTGTGTGCTACCCTAATGAGTAATTAAATTATCTCAGATTTTGATACGTAATTCTATCTAAGACTGTCTTTACATTACTCGAATTCTTGAGTATACTTAACATGCTGATTTTAAATTCAATTCACAAATGTTTAAAAAAACCCAACTTGCTTCATCACCAATGTTATGATGACTTGATTACTTGTGTGTAGCTGTCTTATATACTGCAGAGAAGATTTTTGTACAGTTTAACTGTAACGTGTATCTGACTGAATTCAAACTTAAGTTGTCAGAACCACAGTCGTTCACGACATGACGTATGTACGTAAGTATCTTAAGGGTACTGTCTCCACGTAGTTCAACGCGGCATTTGTCCTATAGTAATGCATTAGAGCGTTCGCTAAAAATACGTAAAAGCAGTCTAGCAACTTTTGAAATGCTCACGAACAGTGATGTCGGGAGACGAGACGAGACGAGAAATAGTCAATTCTCATCTCGACTCAAATTTTCGAGACAAGAAATTTCAGTATTCTCGTCTCGGTCATTTCTCGGCTGTTCAATTCTCGTCTCAAGATACTTGACTCTCGTTTCAATTTCTCAACAAAAAAATGTTGTCATCTATTGAAAACCTAGAAGTACAGTTCTGTTAAATTCTTGTTTTAACAATTAAAATATTTAGTGATGCCGCAGAAACGAGAAATTTCTCGTCTCATTCTCGTCTCGTCTCGAAATTACTAGACGAGAACCAATAAATTTCTCATCTCCGATTTTCGGGATGAAACGAAAATTCAAAATTATAAGACGAGAAGTAGAGAAATAGAGAATTGTCGAAATTAAAAAATTGAAATTTTTTATAGGAATTCTTTTCGAAAAGGTCAAAATATTTTTTTTTACTTTGTTCGTAGCATTGTTTTGTTATGATATAAATATGTTTATTTCTAAAACAAGAAAAGGCAAAAATCCTAAATTCACTTTTTTGAAATAGATGACAACAAAATTTTTCGGGAAATTGAGACGAGACGAGATGAGACGAGAATAGAATTATTTAATATTAAAATTCTCGTCCCAAAAATTTGAGACGAGACGAGAATTGACTATTTCTTGTCTCGTCTCGTCTCACGGCATCACTACCAGGGAAGTTTTCAATTGTATTTTGAAACTTGCCTAATGAGTTTATTTGACAATCGAACAAAAAAATATATACACCACGTAACTAACTCTTCATAGATCTGAATTTAGTGAATGAAATGAAATTTCAGGTTTCAAGAGTGATAAATGAAAATAACGCTAATGATATAATGACCAACTAAAACTGATTCTCCTGCAATCTACTTTCTACTTAAAACGAAAGCAATGCAATTCCTTAACACAAATAGTCTAGTCGGTAATAAAACTCCCATCAGTTTCAGTAATTTCCAACAATTACTATCCTTGCGTGCTCCTCATCAGAATGCAAAATACACCGCCGCCTTTTCTACAGGATACGAAGTTGCCAGACAACAATGTTTTGATTTCTTCCCTCCCTCAACAATCAATTACGGCAGGGAAAATGAAATGCGCTAGACATGAATAGTCATGAGACGAGCCTCGAACGAGTCGGGCAGAGTGACCGTCGATTAATGCATACAATGCTTCGTTGGTTCGTCGTGCGTTGGCGTAAAACGTAATGAGTGAGTCTCAGACATGTGAGTGTGTGTTATTGTGAGGATGCAATCATTGAAGGGACATATGGGAGGAATTTTCTGTTTTTACGGCAAGAATGTCGGGGACATATGGTTGGTTTACGCGGAATTGTACAGAAATTTATATGTTTGCTGTGTAGATTTGTAAATTGTATGTTTTATTATACGGTACACTATTAGTATTGGCTACTTAATGTTTTTTTTTTTAGATCTTTAGACTATTTTTTAAATGTATACTGAATTTCATTTTCCATCTATATTTCGACCAGGGCCGCAGGAAAAACTACAGTTTGTGAAAGAATTAATCTAATGCCAGATTAGAATTCTGATATATCTTGATTAAAAGATTTATTAGAAAATATAACTCTAGTACCTAGTTTCAATCTTCGTCTCTAAACAAATTTTCGTAATTTAGCTTTTTCTATAAAACTTCGTGAATCCCTGGAATAAGAACTTCGTTACATTTTCCACAATTTTTCATATTGTAACTTAGATCCTTATTCAAAGGTTTGTATAACAAATATTGGAATATGGTCTAAAGTTTTTATTTTCAAATCTATTGATGCATGAGATTTAACATATACATACAAACTACAGCGATACCTATACCGATATTAAATTCTCGTAAAGTTGAGAAATGTTTCAATAATCTATAGAAGAAATCTAATCTAGGATAAAATAGGGATACATTCTCTATTATCTATTGATCGGAGACTAGATTAAAAATTAGGAGTCCTTTGTTTTAAATTGTTTAGATTCCGATGAAAACATTAGAATTCAATAATGTAGCGCCGGCCACAAAAAAGAAGCCGTATAAATTTTTTTAGCAGGTGTCATTCCGTAGGTTTTTCAAGTCTCATTTAAAATCTAATAAAATTTTGGACCGATCTTCCATCCAAAATTTTTTCAGATAGTTTATCAATCAGTTAATCATTGATCTAAGCTTGTTCCTCTAAACTTCATGATAAAATAATTTATAGTTAGATACGTTTCTTGTAAAAAGCAATGGTTTTCTCAAAAATTACAAAAATTAATGCTATAGGATTATATAATAATTATATTTATAAAGCTGAATGTTTGTTCTGTCTGTTTATTTTGTATCTACATCTAGACCGTTTGTCCGATCTTCATAAAATTTTACCAGCAGATCTCTTTTGACCAGAATCAGATTTTAAGAGTTGTTTGACTTTGATCGGACTGTTAGAGGTGGGGGTAAAAATAAAAAATCTCCTTGACGGACGCAATTTTGTTAAGCGGCCCGTCTAGGAGTATTTTAGAATTTTTTTGAATTTTTATAATCATATACCTACAATTTTTTAATCAATATTTTTAAAAGGCATATCTGTAGATCCATTCTTTCTCTATTAAATCCTTGTTAAAATAAAATTTTACCATTCTTGTACTGGCCAAAAAACACTCGCTACGTTAGTAAATTTTTTGCTGAATTTTAGGAGGTAGACGGGTCTTTGAAGGTATGTTTTAATTCAATGGGACAATTAAGAGTGAAGGTTAAAAATGTAAAATTTAGAACATTTTGTAAAAATAATAAAATAAGAACTACTCATTAAACAAAGCAAAAAAATTGATTCAATTACTCATGCTTCCCAAAATAAAAGCCAATTGAATAAAACCAAAAGCGTGTCCGATTAAAATGAATAAGTTGATATTTAGCGCCGGGATCTCCCCTCGGTTCTTGACATCTAATTTATTAATGAATATTTAACTCTTCAAGAGTGGAACTCATCACGGCTAAGCAGCGTTCTGGGCCGTTTGAATTGAAATTGTCTGATTACCGTCGGGGCAGCGTGGCTATTCAAACAAACATTAATACAAGAAGAAAATGATTATTTACTGACACTGCGGGTGGTTCGAAGACAGCCGACTGCAAACGAACGGGGGTTTTGTCCGTGAGATTTGTCCCATAAGAAAGAGAGTTTCTTTAAAATAATTAATTATTTTGCTACATTTGTAGAATAATTAGTAAGACCTGTAATAATTCAGTCTGAATCTTAGGATGCATATCCAAAGACACAGGCCTGGTCTACAAGAACTTTTAATAACTTGTGGCAAACGCACATTTTTAAAAATAAAACTATGTCTAATGAAACATAATGTAAGAAAACATACTTACAAATTTAAAAAATATATTAATTTTTAATTTTTTTTACGAAAAAATATTGTATTTTCAAATGATTTTTTCTGAAATTAGGTAGGTACCTAAATAAATACTTGATTAGAGTATTCTCAAACACGGAATGAAATTAAAAATAATACCAGGCCTGAGAGGCCCATTTTAAGCATGCTAGGGTTTTTGGTCATAACAAAAAACAACGATTAATCTTTTGTAATCATTTTTGAACCTTTTCGAATAATATATAGCAATTTTAGTTCGTGAATGAATTTTATATATTAAATAAATAAATAAAACATCACTACAAAAGGCGGATTTTAATTTTTTTATTTTTGCTGGTAACCATCCGACAGGATTAACTCCCAATTACAGAATTGTAGATGCTATTATAGTGGAATCCAACCACTCGGACCCAGTGGTATTATTATCGGTTGCACTGAGGACCGTTACCATGCTAGGCGGACCCTCTACCGCTGAGCTAACCAGTCAAATTATGATAAGAAATATGGACCACGAAAGTTAGTGTTTTCACAAGATCAAGATGATTCAAAATTTATCGAAATTAATATTACACGAGAATAATCGTTGTTAAGTGACTCCTTCGACCATATATAGACAAACAAAACGCAAGCCTTTGTTGTGAAGCAAAGAATTAGCGTAGCGGTGTGAAGAGGAGTATGACGTATGACCTGCAGACACCTTGAAGTGTTGCAGTTTGCTTATTTCCATTCTCTGTTCCATGACAACAAACGAGAAGTCAGCAATGTGCAGCACTCTATCGTGTCCTCACCTCCTTTCCCCGCCTATAGCTGCTGCTCGCGGCTACCGTACTTCTTGCCTTCACAACATTGTACTACAGCATTCAGTGTTATCTGTCTATACCTATATATGGTCGAAGAGTGACCCCATAAAATTAAACGTGTGCTCAAAATTTCTTTCCACGTGTAACTCTCATGTATTTGTGCTACAAAATTATTAACCATTTGCCGTCTCTTTCATATAGTGAACAATGTAGTTATGTGCCATCTTCCGCATAATTTTTTTTTAAATCCCGGCTTTCCGAAGTACCATTTCTCGAAATTGTTAAACCTAAAGCTAGATTGAGACCTACCCAATTATAAATATGAGCTGCTAATTTAATCAACCAACGCTCGACGTTTCACTCATAATTAATTAATTAATTAAGTGTTGGTTGGTTAATTTAGCACTTATACTTATAATTGGGTAGGTCTGAATCTAGCTTAACTGGATAACTCGCCACGGACAAAACCCCCCGGACATTCCGCTCATGCATTTCAGATGAAGCCTTTTGAAAATATTTATAAACAGGCCAGGTAGAGGCAGGCACAACCAGAGTGAATATGTAGACATAGCCACACAAGCCAGCGTAGAACGTATGTGAACGCGCGTGTTTTGTTAGAGTCAGTCGGCCTGTTTGATATTTATGCGCTGATGATGGCTATCCCGAGTGGATTTTCATTTATGATGTGAATTAGGATTGAGATATTTGGTTATATCGACTGATCGTGATTGCTAACTTGTGGGTTATTTATTGCTGAGGTTGGAGTGTTTATTTCTCCTAGGGTTTTATGGGGTACCCTAGATTATTTTTGTTATTTATGTTGGTAATTATTTTTTTATATGCGCTGTTAACATAATTATAAACAGAACTTTATTGGAATTAAATTCCTTTCCACAACATGAAAATGTTACCGTCCTAGAAATGGTAGAACTAGGACAAATTGTTCCATCTATTAATATTTGTTGAAAGCTACAAGTGTTTTATGAAATTTTTATCTTTTTATCCTGGTTGTATTATTCAGTATTTGTAGTATTTTAGGTATTTTTTAATCTGATACAGTATACAGGTTGTTCCACAACAGGACAAAAAATTAAAGGGTATATTATATACAAATGTCTATTACTTTCTGAGACTGGAATTGTCATGAACACTATAAAGGCGCGTTTACATTGGAGGAGTAACTGAGACAGTTACTGGTACAAGTAGCGGGCTATACTAGTATACTCAACTAAGCGCTAGGCTAGTAGGTGTTTACACCAGAAATACAATTTAGACGACTAGCTATAGTTCTAGTACCAGTAAAAGTTGTTCTGTAGGTGACAAAATGAATTCTTTTCGTGGTTGTATATCATCTCGAACAAAATCTATTATTAAACGAAATAAAGTAAAGATAACAAAACTTATCGACATCCCACAAACACTCATGATCACGATATAGTTCTACAAACTTTATTGTCTCCGTTTAAGACCACTTTTTCATTTTAATAAAGTAAAAATACCGAATTTAACTATAAAACAATTATCTTTAAAATGAGACGTCAAAACACACTAGTGACTGTTATTTACATTGGTATAGTGCAGAGATGAGTATAGTGGATAGTGCAGAATGTATGTGGAAGGGGAAGGCTAGTAGGTGAGTAGCTAACCCGGGAGGTTAGTTACTTCACTACCCCAACTACTTGTACTAGTACTAGTACTGGTACTAGCTTCTGTTGGCTACATTGGATGAGTAGCGGTCTGGCGAGCTAATAGTACTAGTAACTAACCCATTTACACGACCAATGTAAACCCGCCTTAATGCACGAGTAAGTGAAATAAAATGTGAGTTAGTTTTTGTAGAGGCGTGTGAGTTCCTACCCTTGTTAAACATTGTCAAATACTGTAAAACCTCCTCCTGTGGTTCCGTGTCATTTCGAGGAGTGTTTTTGCTTAAACGCTCAACTGTCAAGAAAATTAATTGAATTAATTATGTTCCGGCCGTTAGAAAACTTCTCAAGTTACTACAAAACCCAAACATTTGCAACATTTCCTGTGTTAGTGCACCTCACACGTCACAAAAACCAAGAGACTTACGAACATCCTTACACACTTCCAGAACATCTGTTGTGTTCTCTTCCCTTCATAAGTCAAACGCACAACGGGAAATATCAAATCAACACATTTGTAGGAAACAAGAAGTGAGAGTGAGAGTGAAGTGACCAAGTGTGTTTCTTCTACAAGCTGACATCGTGCGAGAAGATGGGGATGTCTCGCCAAAATTTAATTAGAACTTTTTACATATCTTTACGTTTACATATTAGCATAAGTCCCAATTCACAATGAGCATAAGCATAAGAATTACATAAGAAACTACGTAAACATAAAGTTGAGCTAATGTATTTTAATGGCCGTGTTCACAATGTCGTTATGTATTTCTTACGTTTATGTCACGCTTATGTAGATACGTAAGAAAAACGTAAAGTTGGGATCAGTTCAACTTTATGTCCAAATTACGTACTATTTTGTACAAAGCGCATGCGTCAAATGAACAATTTTCTGCATTCACGACATGGCAGCGTAAATCTGACAGATGGTAGATGTGTAAAACAAGAAGTATTGAAAATAATTAATATTGAATTATAAATTAATTGTTATTATTATTAAACACAGTGAGCTAATACAATACAGCCAACAAGAAAATAATATTAACCCTACTTACTACCAACTTCACATCCAAAAATCACTTAATTCATTCACATTATGTCCACTTATGCTTATGCTCATTGTGAACATACGTAACTTTTTTTACGTTTTACGTTATGTAGTTCTTATGCTTATGCTCATTGTGAATTGGGACTAATACCTATTGGAAAGAATTGTGACCAGCTTCTAATTTCCTCAATATTTAAACAACAAATCATTTATTATGACGTCAGATGACAATGTCATATCAAGAATATCTAAATTATGTGACAATTAACTAGGAATGCTTACAATAAATTTCTTATACGTAGTTCTCAATATGACATGTTCATGAAAATCAGAAAACTGTTTACGTTTGAGTTTGAGACACGAGTTCTTTTGGTTAAAAAATATTATTATTTATCGTAGGTATGTACACTGAAGTGACACTGTCTTTTCACTTGTAATCCCAAGTGCTTGGATTATTATCCGAATTTTTTTTTGAGTGTATGTAGTGCTGTTAAAATGTCAATTTCACGAGTCGAAGACGAGTGTAATTGTATTGCAGCAATGCACGACAATAAATTATCTGGATATTAATCCATGCTGAGGGGTAGTCGGAAAGAAAATCGCATTAATACTTACTTTTAAAAAATGACGTTTATAAATGTCTACAGAGATATTTAATATTGCTACAAGACAATATTTCCAGGAACATAATGCTATATGACAATATGTCGAATTTCGAGAAAAATTTTAATATTGTCTTTATGATATTAAGTTTGAATTGTGACCGAACTAGTACTTCCGAAATGTTGGAAATTAAGCATGTAACAAAAAATTATCTAAGAAATCGAATGTTGATGACCGGAAGTCGATATCTTGATTCATTCGAAAATAAAAACTGTTTTTGTTTGAAAAGACAAAATTACGCTTTTGTTGAAAATGACTAGAAATTGCTCAAATATATTTTCACGATTTTCTCGAGATCTGAATTACTTGCAGAAAAAATGAATATATCATTTTATAGCAAATTTTATGCTCTGCAATATCCTATGTAACAATTTTTTGCGTAATATTAACCATACGAGACAAATAAAGAAAATTAAAAATGGCGTACATTTTTTCAAAATGGCGGCCGTCTCTGGTACTTACCACTTTGGCACCACGTCTTATATAAAAGAGAATAGTTTAATTGACATGTATACCAATTTACTTTAATCAAAATGCATAGTTTTGTCCTATAACCGCCGGAGTATTTGAGAATACAAAAGTTCATAATTAATATAATAGCAACAGTGTCGCATCATAATCTTGGCACCCTAGACGTATGTGAAGGATATTATAAATAGACAGCACTGGTTGACCTCTGGGTCTTGGGTCGCTTCCTCGGTTCCTCCAGCATCCCGTCGCCGGTTGGGCTGTTTCCTGCTGCGCTGACCTTTTTTGGCCTCTGGAAAACGTTCAATCTTTTGTCCTGTGTCTGTCTGACGAGCACGCACGGCACGGCACGGCATAACAAGTGAACACGATCGTGATAGAGGAAACGCGGACGTGACATGTGCACGCAGAAGATTTGGTTTCGGTTGTGGTTCCTTCCGCATTTCGCACGAGGGCTTTCGTGACCGCTGTGCCTTATTGGCTAAAACGATTGCTGTCTTATCCACGCGCTTCTAATTCTTTCCTGGTACTTTAGTTTATGGAGCACTACTCAACAGGATTTTGAATCCAAACATTATAAAGTTGAGTCAATCTATTAATTAATTAATGTGCATTGTACAAATTGTAAATTCCTAGTCAAATATAGCTATTTTTAAAGTTCAACTTTAAACCCTATACCATATTTTAAAAGTATAGCCTTCATCTTTGTAATAGAACAATGTATAATAAAGGGCTAAATAATATTTTTTGCACTTCCGGGACTAAAACTCTTCTTTAGTCTTTATTTTTAGAGACTAAGGTTCTTAATTTGATACCAAGGGATTATTTTTCATATTTAATCCCGTTGTCAAGGAATTTAATTAATTAATCCCGTTGTTACATAAATACGTGCTATTTGTTACAGAGTATCTATGGTAACATAAATATTTGTCATAAAGTTTACTGTCAAAATTGCGAAATGTGTATTCTTTTAAACTATTTTGCATTCGTTTGAGGATGAAGTGCAAAAAATAGCGTATATACCACAGGACTAAAGTACCTTGAATCCCTCAGTTGATTATTTTCCTCACCTTCGGATCGTGAAATAAACTTCACCTTCAGGATTAAATCATGCACTTAAGTCCTTCAATATAAATAAATAGTTCATTACGAGTTTCAGGAGTTCTTAATAATTTCAATGAGGGTAAAATATTATAAACTTAATTTTGTCTGTATGTTTTGTCAGTATTCAAGACTAAATTAATTTGTATTGACGTCTACACATATACCTACATGAAAACTACTTACCTTTTATAATTATAATAATTATCCCTAAATAAAATCAAAAGTGACTCGTTTGTAAAAAGCTTAAATAATTTATACTTCCTCTATAGTAGTAGCACGGAATCAGATGAAGTACGTTATCAAAATAAATGACCTATAAATGGCTATGATGCTGTGACTATGATCTATGTCGTTATCAACGAATATTTTTACATATTATAAATTTTTTGTTGATGACGACATAGATCATAGTCATAGCGCCATAGCCATTTATAGGCCATTCATTTTTATGACATATCTCTTCTGATTCCGTGCCTCTACTATATCTGTAAATCAACCTGTGTTAACCCGCAGTTAAAATATTTACCTCTTATTTGTTTGTAATTTCGTAATAGCTGCTATGACAGTGAAGTAGATTGTAATCTCACAGGAAGTAGTTTTGAAAACATCACATTTTATTATTTGAGTTTCGTAAAATTCCTTCATCCGTTTCCCCACACATAATGAACCCTTTATCTGACGCATCACATAAAACCCGTCATCCATTAAACAATAAAAACCTCTAATTATTTTTATCAAAATCTAAGATAAGCGCTTCCTAAATCACCTACAAACGGCGACATCATCATTAGGAAGTCTACATGAGAACATATTATATGAAGATGAAGCATTAGACATACTGATGCGCGATTACTTTACAAATCATCGACTTCCTTCCAAAGGAATTAGTAAGAAAACTTACACTGCCAAACAGTCAAGAAACATACCTACATGTTTTTCAATAATTTTCAGCATAGTTTCTCTTTTACCTTTATATTCTATTTTGAATATGTGTGATTTTGAAAATCCCATTGAAATGGAGGAGTAAAATAGTAGTTTATGATACATGTTCGTAGTCGTAGTGCTAGTCTTTTTACACATATTGCTCAAAATTAGAATACGAGCGAAGCGAATGTTCTAAAAGTAACAAGTGTAAAAAATCCGATGTGGCAAACACACGACCTCTCGTCTAATTCTGCTTATTCTACTAATATAATAAATAGTTACTCGCATTTTAATAGTTTCATGTTCATGTAATTATGTAAACGATAATGTAAACCAAAAGATGTCAACTGTACTGTCACTGTCATAATAATTCAAATTTTGTGTAGAAACAAATTTCATATGATCATGGACAACAAGATGCTGGAATTTCAAAAAAGTGGAATATTAGTTGCACTTTATTTTGTTGTTAAATGCGACTAGATTCAGCAAATTGTATTTAAAATTAACTGAACCCATAGATAATTATATTATCTTTTATTTTTAATTGCATAAATTGTCATAAATAAATAATGTACCAGTTTATTTAAGGAAAACAATATCAAGTTTCAAAAAGTACTATTTCCGGTTTGCGGATTTTTACCAAAATCTTATCCGGTGTTAAGATCCTTATTAAAACGTTAAATGTGAAATTTTGTTATTAACTTTTTAAGTTATCGTGGACGAAAAATCGCCAGTCCATAAGTCCATACACATACACACACACACAGACATAATCGTGAAAATATTAAATTCGTATTCTAGAGACCCTGAAACGTGCTTATCCACCAAAAACTCATATTCGAAAATTTTGACCCATTACAATATGGAATATAAGGCGAGAGGCAAAAATACACTTTACGACTTTACGTACAAATTTCCTACACTATTTTTTGCAACATGTCGAGTTATATCCTTATTAACTGTATAAAAATGCGCAAAGAACAACAAGCTAGTAACTGCACAAACACAATTGCATTATATCTATATCGATGAGTCATATTATGTGCTACTGTTACACCCAAGTTGGGTAAAAGGCACGATAGATTACGATTACATATTTAAATATATGGTTTTTTAAATGTTTTAATTATTAGTCAAGTTACGACGATATAAGCAGTGTAACACAGCATTTTACAAAATACAGTTTTTAATACCTTCTTTGTCTGTGATTTAATACAACTATGACAAAAATATTTCCATTTCTTTCTGTCCTCATAAAACAATGTAACGGTATAGCGTTGATAGAATTTTTGTTCTATTTAACTGAAGAAGATTTTGTCATGAAACCGGATCTTAAAGTTTGAATGCTCACATCGTAGCAACGTCAGGACAAAAAACAAACGACGATAATGAAATCTTCTTAGTGCGCTTGGTGGGTGTTATGCAGGTATTTAACGATCAAGAGGAACGTGAGGAACGAGTGGGTGCGAAACAAAGTATGGCGTAATACCAGCAGTAACCAAACTTTCACAAAGGGGAGAGGAGACTGATATTCAATACAGCCTATCCGCTAGAGATTTATCATCAATGGAATTACAGTACAATCTGATTGAGTCAGACTCTTTACAATGCTCATTTGTTGCATAGACAAGTCACTGTCATAATAATTGGTTTTGTAATATTGTTTAATTATTACTTTGATTTTTCAACTAAAAATCAACTAAAAAATATTAATTCTTTGTTAAAGAAGCTTTTTTTTCCAATATTTTGTCTAGAATCTGAAGTCTTTAAATTATCATTCAAAATTTATAGCCAAAATTAGTTGTTCGATGCTAGTTTAGTATCAATATTTACTATAGCGTAAATTTTGTATTTTGTTCTAAGAGGTTCTGTTTAGAAACTGGCGTAATTCTTATGGTTGTATGTAAAAAAATTAAGAATTAATAAGTAAATAAATTATAATATATCAATAAGTTCTTAGATATAAAGCTCGTTTTACACCAAATCTTGAACAAGATATTGTTCAATTTTTGAAACAATCTAAATTGTGTAGTATCATACAGCAAATTATGAGAAATAATGCTTGCTTTGTAAATTGTCTGAAAAAATAAATAAGCGCGGCTGTCAAATTATTATTATATGCGAACTGCGCAGAATCACAAACTAAATATTGTAGATAGGTATATAAAATTGTCTCAGTATAAAACAGAGTTAATTAAAAACAAAGCAATTTATTGCTCAAGATATTGTTCAATAAAAACTAAAGTTCGTACTTAGTACTTTGCTAATTACAAAAGAACAAAAGTCTTAAACCGAAACTTAAAAAATCAATCATTATTATTTAGTTATTATTTTTACAATCAATTTCAAATTCATCAATTACCTATAATATTCTTTTTGTAGAAGAGATTTTTAAATTAACCTTTAAGCTAATTTTTTATTTAACTGTTTTATATGTTCAAGTTGATGACACTTTCGTCGTGACGTCTGTACGTATGTACGTATGTACGTATGTACGGACGTATGTGTGTCGCATAACTCAAATACGGTTAGACGTAGAAAGCTGAAATTTTGTATTTAGGACTGTTATAGCATCTAGTTGTGCACCTCCTATTTTTGGTTTCAATCTATAAACCGGAAGTAGTACTTTTTAAAAATATTTTGATAAATAATTAATATTAGACAATTTTTTTTAATTTTAAATGAAAGATTATGTGATTATTATCTACAATCGGTATTTTATAAATATTTTTGTGTCTGGTATCATTTAAGAATAATTAAAGTATATATTTATAATTTAATATTTCGGTATCTTGTAGTCCATGATCGATTAACATTTGTTACTACATAAAATTTTAATGTTTATGACAGTGACAGTGGTGACAGTAGCAGTGACAATAGTAAAATATCGTTTATATCTTCTTCTGCAGTTTAAATAAAATGACTAAAATATATTTGTTAGTATACTAGTATAATAAGTTAAAAGAATTTTTTATATTAGGTATTCTACATTTTAGTTATTAAGAAAAGTATGAACAAACAAGGCGTACAAGGAAGTCATGTGGTGTCCACGTCAGATTTTTTGTATGAGTTATAATTGTAGTTTGGAATTTTTAGCAATATATCAGTTTAGTTTGTCTTGTTGTATATATTTATTTATATTTCGACGTTTCAGAACCGATTATAATTATCATTTATTATTATAAGTTTGCTGAAAATTTCCTTCAATCTATAAAATAATTATTGTTCACCTCTGGAGCAATTCGTCACCGCCCACAGAACTGCTGCGTAAGACTCTAAATACTTTGTGAACTATTTTAACCCATTTAATGTTGTAGAAGTTGTGAGAGTTATGCAGGGAAGGCTTAGACCCATCCGCCCTCCCCCGCTTTCCGAACCTAACGCAGCCCAATTAAAGTCATCAACCCGAAACTTGATTATAATTTATGTGTGTAATCATTAACGCACTCTACCTGTGCTAACAAAATACCAACGCCACACCGGCATAAATTGTAATATAATTATCTTTTAAAGATTCTTACTTTTAAAAAGGTCTGAGCCAATTTATTTTTTATGCTAATTTGGTGAAATGAAATAAGAATCTATTTTAAGGTGCAATTTTATTGGGTCGGGTTGTGTCTTCTCCGTTTGTTAATAGGGTGTATCTCGTCTTGTTTATGGTTATACTCTGTCGTTTGGCGTCTTGTTATCGGCTGCGTTATGTGCGCCGCGAAATATGGGGCAGTATTATTTATCCTTGGGAACATTCGATTGGTAAACTTGTCCTTCGTCGTTTGCCTAGTTTGGTAAATTATTCAGTCGGGTTTATACCTGCCACAATTTTTAATGAGGGTCACAGGCAGCTAATTTAAATTTTATTATCCTTGATTACAAGTAATTAAAACAAATTAACCATATATAATTTTGCCCTCGACGACAAATAGTAAAATATAAACAAACAATTTGAAGCAGATTTTTATCTGTACAACAATAAAATATTATTTACGATTCTTGTGCTTCATTTAAAAATAATTAACATTTTAATTATATTTGCCTACAGCTGCACATGCCATTTCCTAAATAATTAAATTTTAATTTTTCCTGTCGAAACGTCAAAAAGAAACAAAAATTTTGTATTTTTATTCAGATCGGAATGATACTAGAGATACATTTATTATATGTGAGTCTAAAATATAAAATAAACTTCTTTGAAGCCTCATTCACATAAATCACATTTTTACTGTCAAGTACTGTGAATGCTCGAATTTAATTAGATCAATTTGTACTTTCTTTGTTAACAACAATTATTACTATGGTAGAAATGGTTAATTTGACATGTGTTCGTTTGATAAATCAAAAGTTAGTAGTAGTAGTTATTAAGAGGTATTGGATATAATGTTATACTTCTCACACGGGACAAAAAGGAATGACTCACTCGAGAAAATATTTCCCTCGTGGGTAATTCCTTACTTTGCCCACTTGTAAAGTAAATAAATATAAATTATATGAAGTAGATCTGTTCAATATAATTTGTATCATAATAAGTTATTATGTTATAAGAATCGTAACGTCAATTATTATGGGACTAGTCGTAAAGATTATCAGACGAGGTCAAGCCGAGTTTGATAACACGACGTGTATCATAATGATTGGTTATGATCCGTATTACATAATCAGAAAGTAAAATAAGTTATTTGTTATGGAACAAAAAAATTAAATCTAAAAAATCAGGTATATGCTATTTTTGAAACTGAATTTCTTGTTTCCTTAGTAACGAGATGTTAGTTATTTCATTATGGTCCTCAAGTTGAGGCTTAGAATGTTCATATTTTCTAGTAGGTAGTACTGTTTTTCTAAAAACTGCAGAGAATCTCCTGCAGTATACTTGTAAAATTTTGTACATATTATTTTGTGGACACAACAAAAACCTAATTTACAAGTTATGTTATACTTTCAAATTTTGAATATTTATATATTAATTGTTTAAAATATTAAACAATAAAATTCTCCCCGAAAGGAAATGCTTCCTATCTCAATGTTCTTCCCCACGGTCTCATTTTCAAGTCGTACCCGACTTAAGTAAAATCTCTTAATCCGTCATGAATATGATAACGTGTTCCATTCGATCTTGGTCCAGTTTTTTGGTCCCGTTCCGCAGGATAATCCGTCGCATTTGTATTCCACAGTCATAAAGCATGCGATGCCGCTAGCCAACCGTCGTCTATTTATATCAGAACCAATAAAAGAACTCGCATTCATCTAAACACACGAATTCTATGCGCAGAAGAAAAGAAACTGAAACTGAGACATCGAGAGCGGGTTGTGGTCGAGGCAATCGATGAAATATTTTTATAAAATAAGTTGAACCGTCGTTGGAGATGTTGCAGTTAGTTACAAATAATTGAAATAAAGTTAAAATGCCCGCCATTCAACCATAAAATTGTCAATTATAATATCCGATAAGCCATAGAACAGAAGATTCAATTTATCAATCAATCAATCAATAAATTGGTGAAGTTTACTTTTAAATCATAATTTTCAGTTTTTCTTTGATAAATAGAACATATTCTAATTCGTCAATAAATTTATTGACCAAGAAAAAATTGACGAAATGTGTTTGTATTACCCATTACACACAAAAATGTATTGGTTGTTCATCTACGCGAAAGATTTATCTTCTACGTCTACACGTAAAGTTTTCGTAAACTATGTAAAATGTGGACAATGTAGACTTTGCGTAAAGTATGTAAATAATTCAATTTTCAGAAAATCTAACCTATAATTTTATTCGTTTTCGGTGTGATTTGTGCTTTGTCCACATTTTGTACATTAGTTATATTGTTTACACAGATACTGCGTTTATCTACGCGTAAAATTATACGTAATCTACGTCGCATAGACGATAGGTCTTGACCTAAAAATGAAATCTCGTAAAACAGGTATAACAAACAAAGCATTGTTCTGGTATTTTAGTAAACGTTTTGAAATATGTAATAAAGTTTAAATTAATCTTAAAATTCAAATATAAATTCACGTATTCAAATTTTAATTGACTTATATTTGTTATTATTATGAATAACTTGAAAATTGCATCACTTCGAAAGAGAGGTAGGAAAATTAAGATTTTAATATGTACCTACCGGTAAACATACCTATATACATATTTATGCATGATTTTTTAATCAATTTTTACGTTGTATTTACATTTTTTTGACAGAATTATTAATTATTATTTTTGTAACATTTTTAAAAATGCAGATGTAGTACTGCAGCAGCAACGCAGCAACATGAGTTAGAATAGAAGAGGAAATGAAACGTTAAATTCAACTGAGCTATTCAAATTTCCATATGTGTCATAATTAAATTACACTCCAAATACAATTTAAAAGCAATTGAAGCATAACACGCCATTCACATCAGACAAGTGTAAATAAAAACTCGAATTGCAACATCTGCAGCAATTGACTTCCTGCAAGTCAAGT
This sequence comes from Agonum fuliginosum, assembly GCA_947534325.1. Classification (NCBI taxonomy): domain Eukaryota; kingdom Metazoa; phylum Arthropoda; class Insecta; order Coleoptera; family Carabidae; genus Agonum; species Agonum fuliginosum. The sequence goes on from OX384041.1 coordinate 28,192,051, forward strand.
AACGAATATTTAATTCCTACGATGAGTCGTAGTTTCATATGAACATATTCCATCATCGCACGTGCGTTCACGCATCGTAGCTTCTGGATAGTGCTCGCGCCCTCCCACTAGAGTTAGGAGAACACCCTGGAACACCCCAGAACACCCCCGAACGCCCCAGAGTAGCCACCGTGACAATGATGAATCTCCCTACATTTGGTCAGTCATTACCTATCGGGAGGGATCGGAACTTGCCTTGAGAACTTCGGGAGGGTTCGGAAAGTAGTGACCACGAAAATAATATAAGCCTAGGTTGAACGGAATTTGAATAGTTTTGAATAATTTAATATAGTACATACATATTTTTTACCTCAGTCTTTGATTCGTGTAAGATAGTTTAAAACAGAATCTAGGATATAAGTTATTTTCTAATTTTAACGATACCTTCCTACACTATAAGCTATGAATGTAGTTAAGCAGATTAATTTTCTAAAGGTTATTGCCTGCGCATTTAACAATAATGCACATATTATTCAACGAGTGTTTTACTTAGGAATAGGAAAATTGAAAGTTTTATATACTAGTTATCTATACGAACTACACTATTTATCTACAATTATATTCAAATATTAATTATTAAATTCATAAGGTGAATTAAAAATAACAGCTGCTAACAAATTTATTGTGCAGGTTGTAGGCTATTATGTTTTAAAATGTTATGCCTCTTTAAGACGATCAAATTTATTCACCAATAAATTGATAAAGTAGACCTTCAACTTCTTCATCAATAAATTGCCATAACTAGAATAGTATATTGTGTATCTAGTGCGCAAAGTAAGCAATTGCGCGAGGCTAGATGCAGCCCGAGCAGTAGCGGCTCGAGGCGAGCCGAGGAGGCCGAGGGTCGCTACGGCGAGGGCTGCAACGAAGCCAAGCGCAATTGCGCCTTTGCTCACGAGATGCACACGATATTTTTTGTCATTACTGCACAAAAAGTAACCTTTTGAGTGACCTTACTTATCAAAAGATAAAATGAATACTTTTAAAATTAATATGTATAAAATAAAAAAGTAACTAATATTTACCTACATGTAAAAGCATAAGAAACTAATTATTAACAGTAAAGAAAAGAACATTAAAATATAAGAATAAAATATTATTGTCCATTAGATCCAATATCCAATGCACAATCTGCACAATAGTCGACAGTAGAAACTATATGCATAGAGAAGTAGGTACTACAGCTGTTCACGTGCTTGTAGTATTAGATTATCACGTGTATGGCGCTAGTGCTACGCGCACATTTCGTGTCGGAAACTACAGAAAACTGTGTGAGTGTTAAATTTTGCGTGCGCAAAGTGAAATTTTGCGCACGCTATTCCCGCACGCTTGTACTTTGCGCACGCATTTTTGTCTAGTTAAAAAATAAGCCACTTTGCGCACGTAAAACAGGCACGAAAAAGGTTACTTTTTGTGCAGGTATGACAAAAAATATTTTTGTTCGTTTTACACAAGTTTTTCTTAATATATTTTGAAAATATTTGTAGTATCAACCTACCGATATCAGCTCTGTCACTTTACTGTTACTACCAACAGTGCCAACAATATTATTCTTCTTCTAAACGACATGAAACTGGACGAAATGTGGCAAACGTCATAGAAACGTAACATTTGGTAAAATTAAAATGGTATACACAAAGGTTGGCAACGATAATATTAAGAAAAAAATTTCCCTGAAATATTGTACAACAATAGAACACGTTCTATTCTGTCAATAAATACATCAATTTATTGGTGAAGAAAAAATTGACGACATTTTTTTATTATACACAACAATAAATTGAAAACAAAACTTTGTCAATTTATTGTTCAATAAATTGCACCGTGTAAAACAGATATTAGACAACAAGAAATTTTTTTGGTTCACTCATGAGTATTTTATAGCATTTCTAAACTGAAAGTAGATGTATAATGAACGAATTATTTAATAGTTTACTAGGTATTGAAAATTTAAATTAATTTTTTGTTTGTTAATTGTTACTGATACATTCTTTTATAATGCATAATATTAGGTCATATCTATTTTTTTTTCTTAAATTGATGGTGATTGTTGTAGTAGTTATAGCAAATCAAATTGTGTAAAATAATTGAGGATAATCTAGTCAAAAGCAGTTAAACAGATTTGAAAAGCGTTTGAAAGTACAAAAACATAAAACCATCATTGTTCCAACCTACTCACTACTCAGAAACGTAATCTGCAAGCATTCGTGTTTCTCGCAAATTACAAATATGAGTTCTGCGTTTGGTGTGTGTGCAAATGAAGAAGAAATAATGTAGCAAGCGTATGTAAACACCAAACAGGATAGCTCCGGCTGTCTGCCAGAAGAAGAGGATATCTTCAAATACGCGATGCAATATTCCAGTGCAATCGTTCATCTCTATCGTTTACTAAACGCAAACATTTTAAACCGACTGTGGAATATTCATTTCCAAGTGTTTGCTCATACGACATCCCGACAAGAAACGAAAACTCGACGAAAACCAAACCGGCGTTTTTTGTTATTTCGACGGTCGCTAAACTCGCAACGAAGCAACGCCAACTTCAAGAATCGATTAACCGAGACGAAGAACGTGAAAAAAGTTGTCGGAATAATTTCGCTGTGTTTATTTAAATTTAAGTAAATAAGTAATTTCATCTTTAGCGTAGGGTATGCAAATAGAAAAGTAATTAATATTTTAACGACTCCGGGCGGAGAGTTGGATTCTGCTGTTGTTATTTCGAGTTTGGTTGTTGGACTTTGAGGTCGTGCGGACGTGGATTTGCGCCGGTTGGGAATGCGATTAACACATTTCATTTACTCTAATGTTTACTCATTGTTTTACATAATATTTTTTGTTCAACGCGCCAAACTTTTTGCAAACAATACATTTATTTTTATTTACCTTCTTTTATAATTTTACCTTGATGGCTTGTTGATTACTAGTATAAAGGTTCGTGCTTACTCTTCAATATTTCAATACAACTTTTTTTTTAGTTTAACTGCACCCTTTGGAATAATTTCCACTACAAGCCACGAGTACCCATGAGTTGTCAGCTGGTAATATAATATTTTATTTTTTATTTTGATGGTCACTATTCAACAAGATTAACTAAACTAAACTATAAATAATAGATGTAATATTATTATACGTTTATATTTGCGTTCTTAATTACTTAACATACAGGTTCGTGCTAGATGATCCATAACTTCGTTCATATATTTTAATGACATATAGGTAGTATAACTTACAGATCATAGAACAAAAATATTTTTTTAATTTTAAGGGTAGTTTCCACAAGGAATAGGTACATTTATTCTATCACTGGATTGAAGATTGCACAATGTATATCTTACTAAATATGAATGGATTAAAGTCATAGGTATTTTAATTAATTATACGACAATAATTATTTGCACTGTTAAATGAAGTAAATTTAAAATCCCATATGTAAACAGTGGCCCAAAACTGTTTGATTAAAAAACTCTGAAATTAAAATTGTCAAATTTAAAAAAATTCTTCAAGACCGTTCGCAGTAAGTTGAGTACTGAATTAGTATAATTAATAACAGTATAGAAGTAGAAGCAATAATTTTGCAAAATGTTTTTAATTTTAGATTTAAATTTTTAATTTCTAACGTAATTAATGAAACTGGTAAATGAGTATATAGATCTAAGTTAATTGAGTTTCTAGCTGAAGTTTCAAGTCTAAAACGTCTCTTTTGGATAACATTAATAAATCTGTTATTGTGTAGAAGATGAACTTTACCATTCCTAACAAACAAATTTTAGTTTTTGTGAATATATAATGAAGTTTCTAAAATGAAAATACATAGCAGAGGCAAAATATTAAGATCTTGAAATAATTTTCGACAATCTTCTCTAGAGCCAACATGGGCTATCAACCGTACAACTTTATTTTGTAAACGAAATACTTTAATGGCGTTAGAAAAATTATTACATAGAACAATTATATGCGCGAAGTTGTGAACCTACGCATGATGAAAATTTCGATCACAAAATAAACCACTTGTCGAACGTTTGTTTAAAGCTTCAGTGATATTTCGGCTTTGGGGAACAACTTAGCAATGTGTGCACACGTCATAAAAGCAAACAGATTGAAATGAATACTCCAGTCGCTGTCGCTATTCGGTTTATCTGTTTACCTTGAAGAACGAAACCTAAGCCCTCTAGCGCCTAAAAATCAAAAATCCCCGTCTATGTTTATCTATTTGCCGCGCCTGGGGGTAATTAACATCACTCGAACTGTTACAGAAACCAAACAGTTGAAACGTGGAATCACCACTAGGTATCGGAAAGTACTCCAAGCGGTTCAATATTTACCGTTTAATTAATAATATGCTATCGCAATCTCGGCCTGTCTAGTTACTGTTAGAGTCTTTTGGGACTGGAGTGTTGGCTACTCTGACTCTGATATTTCACCCTCTGGGAGGCTGGGACCTCAAGGTCGGCCCAGACACTTGGAAAATTAATTGTTGGAGTTTGTAGTTATGACGGAAACTGGACCACGGACACGACTAATGTCGACTAAAACTTTCATCACATTGTTACAAAAGGTTACGGAGGAGCTATTCGTATTATATTTTCGACGTCTTTTAATGATTATTTCACCCATGTAAAGGAAAAACTTGTGTCTGTGAAATATATATTTTAATCCTACTTTGACGGAGGTACACTCGGCATTTGAAATAATGAGAGAGTTTAATAAAACTTTGCAAAATTAATCAAAACATTGTAGGAATGTTACCAGAATTTTGTAGCACGTTGATTATCCAAAAATAAATTTTTCAAAACTACATTTTACATGGCCTCTTATGGGACTACTTTTAAATCAACGTAAAAAGCATTTAATGAAATGATAGAAAATTCCAATTTCTATTTTAAAACGTACATTATTATCTCAAAGACCGAATAGGTAAATGTAATACAAGCATTATATACCATGAAATTAACAAGAATTCTTAATCGAAAGACTGACGTTTTGCCTACTGGAGAATATTGAGAAGAACATAATATAGACCCAGCAACATTGAAAAACGCGAAATTTGAATTTTAACAAAAAAAACATTATATACCTAATATAATCACAGATTTTACACCAGAATGAAAGGTAATGTGTACAAATGATAAATAATTTATACCTAACGATTTACATTAAATTTCAGTGCAGAATAATTCTCTTCACCTTCCATTTTTACATCCATTATAACGTCGTTGTATATATAATATACTATCTGATTGGTGCAGAATAGGTAATCATAACTATTATTCCCTCTTGTTTTCCCTTATATACTGTGACACAATTTTCCGATGGCATTATAAGAACATGTTCCCAATTGATCTAGTGAAAATATAAAATATTTTGGCACATTGCTTAACAAGAACAATAGTAGTAGGTAATCTAAAAAAAAATTCGCTTAAAAACATCTCTTGGTATAGGTACACAAAATAATGTAAACGTTACTAGGTGACCTTCGAGGACAAAATCATAAATTATTTTAAGTATTGTGAATTTAAATAACGTGTCAATTTGTACTTTTTATAAATTTCCATTTAAATATTGAAAAAGGTCTGCTGTAGTTGAAAGGCTTTGCAATTTGACGAGAAAATAAGCACCTCATTTAAAAAATAAATTATTGATGTATTTACAACTTTCAAATGAAACTATTTTCCATGGAAGTAGGGCAAAAAATAAATTAAAAATTAAACTGAATTCAATTTAAACTTTAATATTCCTTTAAAGTCAAAAATGAATAGTTTTCCATTAATTTTCGTTCAATAAGTTGATTGGATTTTTTACTGAAATGTTACAAAGAAAGACTAAGTTTGCGGTTTCCTCATTTTAAATATCACAAACTTTTATAGCACTGAAATGGAATTATTGAAATGCAAATGACGTATTTTCAAATGAACAATGACGTGGCCTAGTTTTAAACTCATTTCATTATGTCAAAACAATATTTCACAATATTATTTTGGTTTTGACACGTGAAATATTATAACAATATAAATTTGTCACTCATCTATATATAATTTTAGTATTTCCATTTTCATTTTATGAATGTAATTTGGCGTATTTAAATGCATCATTCAAATTCTTTAGTGTTTACGGCGATTGCAGTTTTACATAAGTATGTCTTTGTATGCAAATAATACCGCGTATTCGCACATTAAGCTCGAGATTAAAGAGCTGTATCCTGAGGAATAAATCATTTCTATTACTATCTTCAGTTATTATCTCAAAACCTAGATAATCGTTTTACTCTTAATGCGCTCGCACGCCAAAATATGTACAGCGATTCTAAAGAAGATGTTTTGAATTTTTATTTTAAATTCTGTAATATTATTTCTAAATCTTTACGCCTCGAGCCAGATAACGTGAGCCTTTAATATCATTTCAAAACTTTACCAAAAATTGTGTTCTATAGAATAATTTTTACACTTGTTATTCTGTTTTGTAGTTATTGATTGCAATAAGGCAAGCTTTTGGTAGATAATTTATTACATTCCAGGGTCTCTAAAATATGATTTTTATTTGAATATGTTGTGATCAGAATAACTCAGTTAGTTGGATAAAAGAATAATATTAGAAGAGATATAAAATTGGTTATGGGATGGATCTTTGATCTAATAATATGACATACTAGGTGTAGCTTTACAGATAGGTTGATACAAGTTTTCATAAGAAAGAGTGAGAAGACAGATTTACTAGGTGTAGCTTTACAGATAGGTTGATACAAGTTTTCATAAGAAAGAGTGAGAAGACAGATTTTTCTAAAAGGATTTTATTTATACGATGTCAAATTTTGTTAAAATTTAAATTTTATCTTGGTGTTTAAATTCTCTCGTTAATTTTGTTCTATAACTATGCTTATTTTAAGCATTTTTACTAAATATTGGTTTTATTTTTTTTTAAATAAGAAAATGGTATGTACTTACTAAATCGTAATTTTCGGAAAAATGCCAACAGTCACGTTACTATGTTGGAGTCAATATTTTTATATATCGCTACATATAGTACATAAATAAATAAATTTCTTTATTTCCTGTAGACCAAATTTAGGTAATAAGTATTATATTTATGATCGCAACATCAAATTTTTAATATTTTTTTGTTTAGTATATCCAAAACAAACCTCTGTACGGCCTTATAGCAGAAAACTACAAATAATATTTTTTTTGTATCCACCATTTCTTTTCAGGTTATATTTTTAGATCCAAAATTATAAGAGGTATTTTCTTTTTTGTATTGTATTGGGCATTGGGCAACAAATTTTGTACCCATATTTTATACGATAACTTATTATTTACTAATATCTGTCAGATAATAGATAGTCCAGGCAGTAGTTGCTCTCTGCATGTGATGACGTATGAACCCGGAGTTCCGTGGTTCAGGCCTCCCGTAAGGCAGTGTGTGATTGTCGTTAAATTATAAAAAATCTTACAATTAAATCTCACTCGGGCGTTTCAAGCTCATCACTTGAGCGTCTCAAATGTACCTATAGTCTTGGTTGCAAAAATAATCTCCGTTGTCGCTTTCAAAGGTGACTGCACACAGGTGAATCGGTCGAAGTGTTTGGATTCCATTATTCTGTAATTGGGAGAAAATCATGTTGAATGGTTACATAAAAATAAAAAAATCTGACGTGGACACCACATGACTTCCTTGTACGCCTATTAAACTGTTCATACTTTTCTTAATTACTAAAATGTAGAATAATATTTAAAAATCTGACGTGGCCACCACAAGACCTTCCGCCATATAGGTACCTACTTTATTCTTTTAACTTATTATATACAAATATATTAATATATAAGTACTACTACTACTGCTACTATACTCACAAATTTTAATCATTTTATTTAAACTGCAGAAGAAGATATAAAGCTAATTTTACTATTGTCACTGTCAAGCAGGGTTGGCAAAAAACATGATTTTTTTATTTTAAACAAAAAAAATTGTTTTTTTTGTTTAAAACTGTTTTTTGTTTAAAACGTGTTTTTTACTGATTTAAAAAAAACATGTTTTAAACACACAAAAAAACAATGTTTTAATCAGCAAGGAGTTCTGAAATATGCATCATTACGCACTATGGCGATAAATAATAAACATGTTTAAAACGTGCTTTAAAAACTTGCTTTGTTTTAAACAAGTTTTAAACATTTGTTTAAAACGAAATGTTTTAAACATGCCAACCCTGCTGTCAAGTCATAATCATTTAAATTTTACGTAGTAACAAATGTTAATCGATCATGGACTACAAGATACCGAAATACTAAATTAAAAATATATTCTTTAATTATTCTTAAATGATACCAGATACAAAAATATTTATAAAATACCGATTGTAGGTAATGATCACATAATCTTTAATTTAAAATAAATTTTTTTGTCTTAAATTAAATATTTATCGAAATATTTGAAAAAAGTACTATTTTCGGTTTGTAGATTGAAACCAAAAATAGAAGGTGCACAACTAGATGCTATAACAGTCCTAAATACAAAATTTCAACTTTCTACGTCTAACCGTATTTGAGTTATGCGACACACATACGTCTGTACGTACGTACGTACAGACGTCACGACGAAACTAGTCATAATGGATTCAGAAAAGGCCAAAACGGATATTTCCGTCAAAATCTGAGAACCGAAATTTTTTCGCGATTACAACACTTTCTTTTACTTCGTACAAGGAAGTAAAAGAGATAAACCCTCTATTCTCACCCTCGTCCCCCTGTGTATATCTCTTATTACAATGTTATCTCCTGTCGCGTAATCCGACTTGCTGCAGTAAAATCTTGTAGTTTAAAACAATTCTTGTGATGAGTGTAGAGTGTCACACACAGTGCTCTCGTGTGTGTGTTCGTGCGTGTGTGTGAGTGGTGTCCTGGTGTCGTCCTCGTAAATAGATATCAGATGAAGGCATTAAGTTTCAACTGAATTGTTTCTCTCTGTATAGAAACAGACCGAGATGGATGTGGGAGAGGATCAGGGATAAGGGCCGTAATGGGAATTTTAATTACAGTTTTTATCAATCGAAACGTACAAATTTTGATCCATATTATTTCGTTTTTATTGTTGGTTTAGGGGCTGGAAATTCTATGTGGTTTATAAAATAAATATTAATTCAGGTTACTAATAAATATGATTGTTTTGTTTAAGCACGCATTCTATCATTTATTTCATAGCTAACTAGGAATGATTCGATTTGTTTCTTACTTAGAAATCTAAAACGGAAAAGTAGTTTATTATACATGGTTGTATTTAGAATTTTATGTAGAATCAAAATCTTAAAAAATATACGGGGTGTTCCATTTAAAATAATGAAGTTTATGTCACTTCCGGCTAAACAGGAATTAATAAAAATTCATTATTTATGTAGTTTAATGCGCCTTTACATGTAGTTTATTATTGTTTAAAAATGCAATTTTTTGGGGGGTGCGCCTGTTTCATGAATCTCCCGGTATATAAAATTTGGTTGTGACAAACATCTTTACTGAATAATATGATAAGTAAAGTAAAATTAATAGAATGAATGAAGTTGGAGTTGAAATGAAAATACTTCAAGAACTGACTGATTCCCATAGCAATTTTTCTTTCCTCAGTCTAAATCTCATAATTTTGTTAAAATTGTAAATAGGTAATAGGTAAGTCCACTCAAAATTTACGAATGTTCTAAAATTGACTACAAATTTACCACTCAAAGTTTAAAGTTATCATTCAGAGTGAAAACATTTTTCATTTAGCTATTAATATTTTTTATTGTTAAGTTAAAGGTGACAAAATATTCTTTCATTCTATACGATCATAGTTTTAAGTTATCATTCAGAGTGAATAAATTCTTCATTACCTATTAATATTTTTTATTGTTAAGATAAAGATGACAAAAAATTCTCTCATTCAATACGATCATAGTTTTAAGTTATCATTCAGAGTGAATAAATTCTTCATTATCTATTTATATTTTTTATTGTTAAGTGAAGGTGACATAAAATTATTACATTCAAGACGATCATAGAAAGATACAATTACTTATTTGTATTTACAAAATTTCCAGGACATGCATATCTTCCGAACCACATAAGGAAGTAATAAATACCTCAATACCACCCTGTGTCTTCTATCCGTGTCCGTTTTCGGCATTTTCTCGCGACTGCGCTAGATTTACAGCGTGTAGAGGCGAGTATCATTACACCACCCTCACTTGAAATACGTGTCCTGGCAACGAACCCCGTACCCCGGAATCGCAAGTCTGAATCCGGCGGGATTACCGAGACAGGGCGACATCTTAAAAATCTGATTTTCAAAGGTCCAAATCGAATCCGGGATTACCATGCAAAAGGTGTCCACTTTGATTTAAAGTTGAACAAAGAGTGAGGTTAGATTGAATGAGGTTAGGTTTTAGTGAATGAATGAATCAATGAGGAGAGTGTAGTCTTTTGGAGGAATTAATTACAAGTTTTTGTTTTGTTCGCATTTTTTGAGCCTTGTCTATACTTTAGATTTAAGAATCAAATAAAATAGAAGAAAAATTCTGATGTGGCCAGCACAAGACTTCCCGCCATACTTACTTTCTTTTTACTTATTATACAAATATATTAAATAATATAAAATAAATAAAATTATCTTAATTTAATTATTTATTGATTGAAACCAAAAATATAATGGTTTATTAAGATTCGTATTAAAACCTTATACAGGCTGTTCATTTTAAGTGGCGCACTATTGCTATCTCGAGAAGTATAAGAGCTACGAAGTTGGTTAAATTAGCAAACAATTTCTATTTTATAGGACTACTTTAATGAACGAAACAAGAATTTTTTTAGACCAGTGGTTCTCAAAATATGGGGTGCAACTTTCTTATTTCAAACGGGAACCTATTTTCTTATTTGCTTATTTGATTCATTATTTTTTTCTGAATTCAAGAAAAAAATACTTATGTACATAATATATCCTTAATGTATGTACTCGAAGTTATGATACAACCTGTATAATCTATACCGAAGACTCACAGTATTCGAGGCTCTAACATCCAAGTTCAGTAATGGTAATGTTGATTAACAGTGAGTATTAACCTTAGTGTGAAAGGTTATTGTATTAGTTTAAATTGAGAGAAACATTTTTATTGTATTGTAATATAATCTTATTTTCTGTCATGTAAAGTAACTGAATTCTATAGGTAAAGATAAAAAATTTCGATAAGTCATAGATATCCAACTACCTACCAATAACAAGAATCCCAGATTAAAAAATATCTTGAGCAAAACTCAACTGTTATTTTAACGAACGCTTTAAGATATTCAATCGCAAACAAAGCGAACCCTACACTTCCACGTTTTTTATTTCCTTCTTCAAACCAAATACGAAGTAAAAAAAATCTCAAACAGTGCACACAAGTCTTCGTTCGACTCCAACACAAACAAAAACCTCTTAAGACCCAGTTAAAAAAACGCAGGACAAGTTTTATTACAAAACACACAGAAAAGCAAACACATGAGACTGTAGTCAGTAATGAGCATAAGTTTTTGTGTAAGTACAGTTACAGTAAATCCTTCCAACCGATAAAATCGAACACTTCTTTCAAAGGCGTAAAGTCAGGATTTTTTATCTGAATACGGGAAGAACGCGACGAGAATAAACTCGGGCAGGTCATTCGGACAGTTTGAGATGCGCTGAATACCGACGGTCGGTTTTTCGACCGAATTTACAATCTGTTTGTGTGAAATATCGCATCAAAATCTGCTGAGGCCAACGAACGACTTCTAAGTACAAGTTGTCTTTTTTTAATATTTTACAATCGCTTTAATAAATGCACCTTGCCCTTTTGAATAATTATTCAGTTTGATACAATTCCTAATACAACTAATAATTAATTGTTAACAATCTTTTAAATACGTGGTAAAAATTTTCACTATTTTTGAACAAAAGTTATGCTGTTAATTTTATTATCCTCTTACTAGGTATATTTTTGTTTCACTAAATAAACAATTTTGTAAGAAAATGAGATTATGAGTATTTTTATTTTACCAGTACTTATATTAAACTAAATTTAATAGTTTGAAGTTTATGTCATAAATTTTAGGGTAAGTAGTATGACATGTGTAGATTACGAAACAGAAAGAATTATTTTTAAATCGCAAAATTAATTTCCATCTTTCCCAGTCAAAATTTTTTTGTTGCCACTGCCACTGGGTGGAGTAAAGGTGGATTTATAACACGCACAGCGCATAGAAAATAATTTAGCACAGCATAGCATATGAATTGGTCATATGGAAATTAGTGCATCCATTTATAAAACGCACAGCGCATAGAAAATAATTTATCACAGCACACGAATTATTTATTTTCCATTTATTCATTTATTATTAATGTCAAAGTCTCCTGTCAAGGTTATTTTTTGGTCAAACACGGTTTTATATTATTTTGTTGTCCATTATTTTAAAGAAATATTTGTAAAACACAATAAGAATGCACAAAGCCTCCAAATTAAATGTCAAAACAGCTGTGATAACCCGTCAATAAATCTGTGTTTCTGTGTGATTTATAAAACCCCCGTGAAGAAAATGCTGTGCGCTGTGCTGTGCTGTGTTATGCTAAATTATGTTCTGTGCGCTGTGCGCAGTTATAAATCCACCTTAATTATTGTTTCATTAAAAATAATTAAATTTTTTTGTTAATTTTACTAGCATTATGTAATTTAAGATGTTGAATACCTACTTCTATTGTTTGTGTTTAATAGGAAAACAAATTCAGTGCAGTACTACAAAAATGCTGCAGGTAAACTACTCTTAATTTTTCGAATTTAAAAAAAATTCTTTCTGTTTCGTAATTACACATGTCATACTACTTACCCTTTATGACAACTTCAAAACCACCCTGTATATTTCACGCCTGTTGCCCAACTTGGGTGTTACAGCCTCACATATTTTTGAATATATAGATCCTCGGACTTTGGCTTATGGGAAACAACGCTAGCGGTCATAAAATGAAGACGTGATAATTTATAATTCAACATTTTGAATATACAGCTTTATACCAAGGTAATTATAGATCAGAGAAGTAAAATTGTTAGAAATCTTGTACTGTATTTGATCGAATCTTCAATAATTCTATTTATTCTATTATATCCAGTCTCTAACAAATTGTAATTTATAATTTATTAGCTCTGAATACCTTTGACAAGTCGAGGAAGTAAAATTGTCAGCAATCTTGTATCATCTTTTATTCTATGTATGACTTGAGTGTATTCAAAGTGATGTAGTTCAAACAGCTCAAACCTCTTTGCAAACACATGTTCATATATCGTACCACCTCTCCAGTGCCGTCCGTGAAAAGGGAGCTCTCATCTCGAGCTACTTTGCTACTCCCCTCTTGAGTGCGTAATGTTATTTTAATTACTTCTCATAAATTATATTTAAGAGCAGAGTTACTGCAGTTAGTTTAACGTATTTTAAAATTTATGTGTAGGCTTAAAACACTACCCCGGACTATTAAAAGCTTTTAATACTACTTGTAGTCAGCTCCGAATAATTTTCTATTAACGCTAAATAGCTTCTTAAACCCCGCATTCTGTGCAAAACTATGCAAGAGAGGCAGGGGTGATATATTTCCTTGAAACAGGGGAAGCATTAAATTAAAAATTTTAGCACTTATTTTGCCCGCTGCGTGCACATCTACAGAGTGATTCATAAAGGGGAGTTTGAAAATTTTAACAATAAAATATTCATTAAAAAACGCTCAAACCGCAGTCCGATATTTTACATAAAGTTGGTTTATAAGGTAACCGGTTAATTATTCTGTATTCTGTAAAATTTAACAAGGGATTTCAAGGTTATGGTACCGTGTCATAATGAACCGTATAAGGGCTAGTTTGTAATAGATGTAATCGGTTACTTCTTCTGTATTCTGTAAGATATGTGATGTGAATGAGCAGTGTGTGTTTCATAATCATTTCAGTAATCTGCTTGACGACATAACCTTTCTTATAACTGTCAGAAATGGATCCGTTTGTTGAAAGTTACATAGTTGGATCTGCAATATTTATAACAATAAATATCATAATGTAAACAAAGATAAACTATGAACACATAGGACTTGCCTGCTTTTGTTGGGAAAGAGTGAAGTACCTATGTAATAGAGTGGCTTTATACTGAGTATGGAGATTTCAGTAAAATTGTATTTGAATAAAATAATATGTTTGGTAATACATGAAGGGTTTAAAAGTTAGATACTGAACTAATTTTTTGATCTCATAATTTTACAGTTAAACACTAACTAATTCCACATTTTTTTAGAGTATGAAACCATGGCTACTTGTTTGCAATGTAGCAAAGGGAAGTTTTCTTAAAAGTTGGCGAATCTTATTGTTACAATATAGGTAAACGTCAAATCCAGTGTCATTATAAATCGTAACATAGAAATACCTAAAGCTCATGTTAACAGAACACAGAAGAAGTCACCAGTTACATCCATTCTATATCAGCATTCTTGGTTCATAATGACACTGGATTTGACGTTTGACCGTAACACAGAAACGACTATAGTTTTATTTTACGGAATACAAAATAATTTACCGGTTACACCCATTATAAACAAAGCCTTAATTTTTGAGATATGTTTTCTCAAAGTTGCAATTTGGAAAAAGTGAAAAATTTAGTTACGAAATAGTTATTTGTATCACAAGGCCAGAAACTGACCTTTTGCAAGAGCGAGTATTTTTGACACGCCGAGCCACAGGCGAGGCTTGCAAATTACGAGCACTAGCATAACAGTTTTTGGACGTGTAATACACAATATTTTATGTGCCGATTTCATTACAAAAATATAAAATAATTATACATAACCTAAAAAATTGTGCACTGAATACTTGCATTTGAGCTTAAAATATATTTATTTCAGTTTCTATTAACGATTTACGTCTAAAATTTGTCAAAATCTTGTTAATTCTTGTATAAAAAATATTCAACGCATAAAATTGACATCTGCTTGACAACTGTAGTAATGTCAAGATGCCAACCTATAACTTCCGGTCGTTTGCCGGCCTAGGCTGGCAACAAAGAGTTTCTGGCGGATTTTGAGATATGGAAAACTAGCGATGCCGACCGGAGGCATATAAATGTAATTTATTTATGTTATCGAGACGAGACGCTTTGTTGGCATTTTTTTTAAAAATTAAATATAAATATAATACTGGGTGAAAGTTCTGCTATTGGCTGAATCATTATATCTATTGGTAATATTATTATTATATTTTAAATGAGTAGAATTATCTCCAAAAAGTAGTATTGAGTATTTCTGGAACAAAAGATAAATCCTGTGATCGGTCTAGGATGCGATTAATATTATTTAAGGCTATGGAAAAATATCTCCCGGCGTAAACCGGTAAAATAGGAGAAAATATGTGAGAACAGAAGTAAATGGGGCATGATGATTCATATGTGAATGGCTGTATATAAGGGTTTCTTTCCAATCCAGGGTGAGAAAATATGTTCCACTCACAATTTGTCTCATCCATTTTCCTTTTTCTTAGAGCTAGAGGCCGCAGTGCAAAAACTCACACATTTTTTCTTTCAGGAGGACGGCAGGTTCTTTTTGAGAACAAACAGAGGAGACACGAGAGCTGTTTACGAAGATCTGGATGTGTCACAAACGTTAGAAGCTGCCCAAAGCCAACACGGAGAAGTCTTCTTCGCCCTGCAGTCAAAGTGAGTCGAATTACTTTTATCAGACTCATTACAGCACTCTAAGGCAAGACAACTTCACGGTAAATGTCACAAATATGTATGTACAGGCGAAATTTCAACTTATATCTTAAGATTTCAAATTGGTATTTAAAAAGGTCAAATTTCAATTTTAATCTTGAAATAACAATTTTTCAAAACGTGAAATTTTACGTAACGATAAAATATAGTATAAAAAATACTTTTAAACTTGTTTTATTTCGCATTTATAAGCATTATAGTAGAAAAGTAAAACTTTATAGACAATAAATATAATTGTGTAAGTATTTATTTATGGAAAACTTTCAAAATTATAAAATTATTTAATTATATAAAATAAGGAGGGGGATACTGCGTTACGTAATATTATGTAGGGGTATCCAAAATTGTCCAATTTTTTATTATGTAATTTAAGGATGGTTCCTAAAAAGGCGAAATTTCAAAAAGACTATTATTAATTTCTACAAATTCTCACTTATAGCACAACATGTGCATTAATTCTTTCCGGAAATTTTTCTGATTGCTTTCTAACAACGTCGTGTACCACTCGAGCTAATTACGTTGTTGGAATGCACGATAAAAAATTTCCTGGACATAAATGAATGCACGAGTGCATATTTCGTAAGAAAATCGCAATGACACCACCACCACCGCTCTATTTTTGAATTCTTTTTTCAATAGAAACTTGAAATATTTACTAAATTTGTATTTAACATTAATAAATAAGTATTATTTACCTTATTAATTGCTTATTTATGCTCAAAATAACAATTGAACCAATTTTTACTGTAATGTCAACGTGACAGATGACTGTAAAGTTTTCGCATATTAATTTCAGTTAAGTTACTCAAGCTGCTAGTAAAAATTTTTCGAGAAAATTTGTATATAACCCTGGTTACTATTATTGTAATCAATTCATCCATTGGCTGTTATTTGTGTCATGCGATTTTCTCATGAATTTTCGCTGCTACAGATCTAGTTTGCAAGTGTAGTACATTATTCATTGTTCTTAGCTCATTCTCTTGCTATTGTAGTGTTATATTTCCACAGTGTTAGCTCTGGCTTCAGCACAAAGATATGCCAGTTCAAGATGCATATTCGCCCCTTTTAAGCCGCACGTATTACTTCAGATCTGCTGTACAACACACGACACACAAGCTTTTAGCTTTGCAGCCCTCGCCGTCTAATGTAATATACATTGTGCATTGTTATAATTGCTAGCAACACCGACTCTGAGCCACCGTACGAACACAGGAATTTAACGGGGAATGTCTGACGACTATACATGTTTTTGGGCTTCACTTTGAGGATCTTATATGTACATTATTTTAGCAGATAAATGCAAGATATCTCATTTATGCTAATAGTTTAAATTATACAAGTACTAAATCTATATCGTAGGTACTTTAGTTAGAAAAAAGTCAAAACATTGATATTGAGCTTGACAAATTACAAGTACTTGGTGGCGCAAAACAGTGGCATGCCGTCCATGGAAGAAATGGAAGCAGTGCTTCCCTTTGAAGTTTTAAATTTTATAATTTTCCATGACTTAGTAATACTTATTATTTTTATTATATTAAATTCTAAAACAGCGTTACATAAATTATGACAAGAAATAAATTGTTTAATAATTTGCGTCTCTGTTGTCAATTTTGTGCTACTGTATTTGTCCGAGCTCAATCGAATAAAGCTGTGCCGCACTATGAACCGTGGATCGCGTTTGAATATTGCTTCCATGGGCTTCATACCTGCTATTGTAGTTGGAGCATGTGTGTTTTGTGCTAGTCGGCCACGCTCTGCACCTTATGGAAGAGCCTTTAAAATCAGTTCCACGCTGTATTAATTTGTAATACATTAATATTTAAGTATTAAATACTGGTGCAAAGTACGTTTTTTTCTATTATCTGAGTATTAAAACATTAAAATAAATCAATACTGAAAGTTATATAATAATAAGCTTAATAACGATGACTCGATATAAAATCAATCATATAATAATTATTTCTTTCTTCCAGAATAATGACCTGATTTCCTAAGGCAGCAACTTTGTCAATAAAAAAATTTGCTGATTATGTTATGCGAGGATCATATCGGTCAAGTGTCTCCCGCTACAGTTGATGCACATTTGGGCTCGTTTCACAGCATTTTCCATGATTTGTGTCAAAACTTCTGGCGATAAATCCTTCTTCTTGTCGAATGGTCTTCTTTAGGAACGCCAAGGTCTGTGGCTTGTTCGTATAGACACGTGACTCCAAAAAACCCCAAAGATCTCGCGGGTCTGTACAAATCGCCAAAACGAGAGATCAAGCGGCCGGGAAACGCTTGCTTCAGAATTTCCACTGTCGCACGTGCTGTGTGTGCGGCAGCAAGAAGTCGTTGAGCGCTCACCAGTCCTTTATTTTATCTATGGACCACCCTTAATTTCTGAAAAATTCTTTTTTATTCAGAATCAACATATCAAACTGTAAATACCCTTAACGAATATATAGTATGTTATATATTATATACCAGTTATTAACTCACGAGTACTCTTCCTGCTCAATAAAATAAAATTAATCTTCATGTTTAATTTAAAATGCCTCTTACAGAGTGTATAAGTTAAGGGTGGCATACTTCAACATAATTCATTGCGAAAACGACTTTAAAAAGCTGTGTAACGATATGACAGCACAGAATAAAAAATTACTTGTTGCTCATAATCTTTTCTTTTAAATGACAACATTATTAATGAGGTACTTGTATTTGAAGTTTATTATAAAAACTCATAAAAACAGCGAAATTAAGTACATAATACACTTTTTATTTGCTTGTTTTGCACGAGATCAGGGCATAAGTTAATTTAAATATTCAGATGAAAAACAGAGCTTATTAAAAACTTATATAAAAATTTACTACATTCAAAGGACGGATAGCTAGAAGTTTAACGTGACCGACTGTGGTTCCAACAACTCAGGTTCGAATCTAGTTAATTACACATTCCAGTTTACTTGCACAAAAATTTCCACTTACAACCATGAGTACCCGTAAATTCATGGCTGAAAATCGCAGTCAAGTTTCAAAGTTTTAATAGATATGTATGTACAATGAGAGATTGTCGGACTAAAAATTACTAATTGGTATACAACATTAATCGGGCGGACAAAGATTATCATGAATTTTTTGGCAAAAGCAGAAGCCGTCCAGCTCGATTTTTCTTTTGGCTTAGTTGCGTATTAAGGGGCTTTTATCACAGTAAAAAAGTATTTAACAAATTACTCCCAACCTATTAATCCTATAAATCTAAAAAAAATACCGTATAAAGACAAAGGCAGTAAAAATCTTGCTACGTTGTCGAATTTTTTAAATTGTTATTATTATTATTTATAAACAATTAAATAACAATAATTCTGAGAAAAACTCTTCGTAACTATGATTGCATTGTAAATTTAAATGTTTATATCACATTATTATATAAAATTTTCTAATAGTAGTCGAGTAATTTGTTAAATACATTTAAAAATTATATGCGCGCTAGACAATCAAATTGAGTATTTTCTAAACAAAAATGGAGCAAAACATAGCAATTAGATAAATAAAGACAACATGTGCTCATAAAACATAGGCTGTCAGCGCGGATACCTGAAATAACGTGGATTTGTGATCTAGCAGCGCTGAACGATAAAACCCCCTTAAGTTGGAAAATTGTGACTCAGCTCTGTGTAGAACAATCTTTCTCTTCCTCCGGTAAACTCTGGCTGCATGTGAACAATATGTAGATTCAAAAATATATTCCAGATCTCATATTATTCGTTGTAATAACAATAAATTGAAATAGTCAATGAAATCTCTTATTTTAAATGCCGATAAAACAATCTGTCCAATTTAATTTAACAAATCTGCTAGTTTTACATGCATCATTCCCTTAATCAATGCATGCAATAAACCCCGTTTGACGATGCACTAAATTTTAGTGACTAAACAGACTCATTCTAATCCAGCTCTTAATTTATCTCTTCAGTGCACAGTAACAAACAAACATTGAATCCCTAGTTACGTCATCAATAAACAATGAAAAGTCTCTTGCTGCTTAAACGCTGCCTTTACGAGGCTTATAATCTACCTCAACCTGCCATATTGATCCCATATCGTGTATTTTATTAATAACCCTTAATTTGATGCGAGCAAAGGCCCTCTGGAGCGTAGAGATTACCAAAGGGCGGCAGTGACCTTGAAGAACGTGTTTGCATATGAATAAGATTCAAATTTCTAGGGAATATGCGCCTAAAGCGAAACAGATTTTGTAAAGGAGGAATTTTTTGGTGGGATATGGTAAAGAAATTGGTGGTTTTAGGTTATTTTCTAAGTCTATAGTTAGTCTAGTCGTGTTTTTAAGTAGCTTTTATATTGGAATACAAATTGGCGTTGAAAATTTTAATCAAAGGGTTCTACCTACAAAAACTGCCTTACTGTTCTGATATTTTTGTGCCGTTTACAATTTTAATACAGAATAACATCAAAATATTGAACATAGCCAAGACCATTATTAAAGTAACAATATATCAATATGTAAATACCAGAAGACCAGAAATATGCTTTGTTTCCCAATATAAATAATTAATTTACTAAAATACGTAGGTACAAGTATACATAAAAATATCGCTATTTACCCAAAGAGGGTTAGCACGGACCCCTTAACGCATTCATTTATTACACACGTCAATCACATCATTTGATACAATAGTTATTTGTGTATCATGTACGGAGCAATGTTTGTTGCACGCGGCGAGAAAATTGTTCGGTCGAGGCGAAGCCGAGATCGACGACTCGCTAAATGCAACAATGAAGCTTAATTAATATTATTTGCTGTGCTAATAACAATTCAATGAAATCGAAATTATCGATCATCATCATGACAACGTATATAAACAAAACAAAAAAATTCACACAAAATGTTTACAATAATTGTAGTTTGAAGCCAATTTGACGCAATAAATTTAAAAGTTTTATGTTTGTGTTGCACTAGTGCAACAAATCAGTACTTTGAACATATCCTAACTAATAATTTAATAACAATGATCATATAGTACAACGATTGTAGAAAAAAAGTTACATCCCAGCTCTGAAATATATTGTTTTCGATAACATTAAGTTCAAACATATTAAAATTTTGTTCAGTTTTGAATATTTTAAATATCTTTTTGAAGATAAATATTTGAACTGAATTGGAGAGAGACTAGACTCTAATAAAATGTGTATACAATTTCTGTAATAACAATATTATTCGTACAATAATTGTGAAGGTATGAAAAGCTAGTTAAATAGGTCTTGAAGCCTTTTAAGTGCTTAATTGATATTTAGCTAATATCTAAGTATATTCCTTACAATTAACCTGAAATTAGGTGAAGTGATATCAAGTGGAATGGACTAAAATTAGCTGCATGCAATCAAGAGAAACAATGGCTTTATTAAACCTGTTGTTCTACTAGAATAATACACAAGGTAAATTAATAGTTTATAAACCTTTGTCTTTATGTACAATGAGCCTACGACGACACACAGTTAACTTTTAAAATTCTAAGAGGTTCTATACTTGTCACTGCAATAGCTATAGAATTCGAACTTTATCGTAGTAAAGTATGAGCATAAATTTTACAGAAAGCTTGTAAATGATGACTGAATCAATGCATGCATGTGACAATTTAAAATAAGTTACAAATAATAAATAGTTAATTCGGTATGCTATCGATGACGAACGTTCGTTATTATTGCTTTATTAATGAGTAAATAACTACGAAATTCTGACTTGAGAGCTAATTTAATTATTCGGTATTGTGAGGTAACGTAGTAGCGATTTGTTTAAACTTGTAAACAAAACAAATTTATTGGACACCAGTCAGTCGTTTCAAGGAGTCGTTTGTTCTCACAATAAGTGTTTCTGTTTTCTTTTACCATGTGTAGATTTATGTGAGTACATAGGGTTTTTTAAGGTGAGTTTATTCACGATATTTTATCAATTTATTTTTGAATGACTATTCCGCTCATACGTTTCTAAGCCAACGAGATTCAAGATTTTACCTAGTTACCTTGTTTTATTTTGACAAAACACCCTCATACCAATTTTTTCGCACCTCTCTAGCCAATAGACTGCTGTATTTTCGTAACTATCTTAGTTTTGATAAATGAAATTTTTTGACGTTTTAATAACCTCCTTAGCAACATGTTATTTAATTAGTGTCAAAATTGACTTTTTCATTCGTGAAATAGTCATCCGAATATCATTCGTGATTAAATTTTGTCTTTTTCAGATTGTTTTACGAGAGTTTGTTACCAATTTTTTTCGTGACATTGATTAAAAATCACTCGCTTGACAGCTCGTGATTTTTTTGTCAATGTCACTTAATAAATTGCTAGGTAAAAACTCTTGTAACAATATGAAAATTTTCCGGCAAAATTTAACCACATAATATCTACAATACATCATATAAATATCCATATCAATCACGAATTTTTACCTACATACTCGTAACTTGATTGTGGCATCTTTATGTATATGTTATTAATATAAATACATATTTTACCATGTGTGTGCGATTACCAGCTGTCAACTCACGTGTTCTTATGATTGTCAGTTTAGAGTTTGTGTGCGTTTTACTGGAATGTTTACCTGACTGGATTCAAACCTGAGTTGTCTAACCTAAAATTCACTAATTTTCGTTACTCATATTTTTTTCATTTCAGATGCAGTAACGATTTGGATTCATCACTCACAAGCATGGATTAACGGCTGCAATATCTTTGGTGACACGGTACAACTCCATTGATGAAAAATGTAAGTTATCTTTTACAGTTTTTCTTATTTACGTTGAACTTTATGTGTCAACGAAACAGAGACATTTTTAGTCAGGGCTTTGACTTATATTACATCATGTAATTATTTGATGTATGTATTTCACAACAAAATTTTATAGTAGGTGCGTAGCAGTTTATTTATTACGTATTCATTGTGGAAGCAAAATGCCAATTAAATATTTCGTATAATTGCAAGCAAAAATGAACAAAATATATACTATCTTATGATGTAGTATTTACATAGGTGACACAATTTAATTTTTCATCTGTAAGTGACATTGAGGTACACATACATTAATAAAAATGTTTTGTATCATAGTAATAAAAAATTTATCATTCCACACATTTATGAATCCAGTAACAGTTATGAAATTACATAAAAAAGCGCTACAGATGAAAATATTTTTGGGTTCCAAATTAAATAGGTACCTAAAAACTAAATTTGGTTTGTCCTCTTTTATTAGCAGGACAAATTAAAACTAAGCGAATTTCTGCATTTCGTATTAACCATTCTCAAATTGTATTTGAATAATAGTAGTTAAAAAAAATTTCTTAGAGTTTTGGGAAAGGGGTTAAGAGGGTTTATTATACGCCACTGGTAAATATATTTTTTAAATTTGATTTATCTTCAAAATGTGCATGAAAATTCTAGATGCCTCTTGTATTTTTATCACGCGTTAGCACAGGACTGGAACTTTCCTTAGTAGATCATTACTCATTAGAAATATCTCGTGAACCTGATAAAGAAAAATAAACTACCCTGTAAAAGTTGCTCGCTCATTTATCCCGCAGGTGTCAGAGTTAGCTTCCGAAACACCTTCCCTTGGAGAGCACCTCACCTCCACAGCACAAAACGTGCTAAACGCGTATTTTCATAGCTAGTTCAACTGACAAGATTTACGATGCACTTTATAGACTACATCAATGTCCTTACAGGAGCTGATGGCTAAGTATTCACTCGTGCTCGCCTTTATAATGCTCTGACACTTGCTAAAGACTGACAAAAACGTGACAATTGTAATAAAACACAAAGTGCTTCATTGCGGGAGCGTTTATAGCTTTCTTTTGCGCTAATGAAAACTACGTACAATTGAAATAGGAAAGTGATTCTTATTATTGATTTAGGAAGATTTTTGAGCAGAAATGCGGAAATGTATTCAAATTATTAAATAATAGCTAGGTATTGAAGACTTTGCACTATGAATGCAACATAGCTCTCAGGTTTAAGTTTTGAATATAGAAAAATGTATTTTCTTATGTTTTTAATGCCACTGGTTGACAAATAGGTAAATTATATCATTTATGTAATTGCTGTTGTATATTATTTAACGAGCACATAATGAATGCTATTATTTTTAAGAAGATGAAAGTTTATGCACGAGCTGAAGGCGAGTGTATAATCATCCGAGTTAATTATAGCCATATTATGTTAAGGCAAATACCTACAACGTTTTATCTACGACTATTTAAATAAAACATTTCTCTACAAATTTTTATTCGTTTAAATTTTAACTTACCTCATATTTTGCTCTGATGACAGATGACAGTTGTGTTGAATATTACAATACTGTTGAATTAATAATTCATAATACAATAGCGTGTCTTATGGAGGGGTTTATCTTGCTAAAGTTACCTGTTATTCAATGGTCGTAGATAAAATAACATTTTTAAATTGTTCAATAATTGTAAAAACCACTTTATATTTAAAAACAAAATTAAATTATTTTAGTTGGTTTTCCTGTCTAACAGTGACTCACTTAAAAATTCTTGCTTATAATTTCGAATTAAAAAATTTGTTTGAGATTGAACACATTAAAAGGTAGGTACAGGGTGATTCACAACTTCTTGCTTATATTTAAATGGCATAGTAGGTACTCAATTTACAGATTTTTTTATTTCGTCAATTTAAGGGCAGTTTTTGCAATGAACCCATTTTTGGAACCACTGGATTGAAAATTTCATAGTGGATATCTGACTAATATGAATGGAATAAAATTAAATTTTAATTTATTTCATAGTATGACAGTCAAAAGTTACATAAATTTAAGAAATTCCATATCGAAACAATAGCCCAAAATGTATGAGTTAAAAAATCTGTAAATTAAAATTGCACATTTTGAACAAACTATTTCATTCTTTCCTTATACAATAAGTAGTTATACTATATGCCATAAAAATATATGCACGAAGTTGTGAATCAGCCTTTACAATCTCAAAAATTTGGCCCTCCATTATCACCCTGTAAAAATTTGTGACAGTTATCATGTATCAATAGAAATTTATTTAATAAATTATGAAGCATAGGTAGTCGTACAAAAAGTATGATACACGATATTAGATTACTCGCCTGTGTCTCGGTTTATTTAACTTTCATGAGCATGAACAATGGTGTTCTTTACGCTCATTAAATTATTTTTACTTCTACTACTATATTATCGATTTCTATAAAAGTAGATAACAATAAAAGTAACTTTAATAATATACTTTTTTCATAAATACCAATCAATTTCATTTGTTATGTAAGTTATTTTTATTAGTTTCACGTGCCAGGAAATTACTTCCATATCATGCATTGATTTCTTTATGCGTATAAAACTTATTGGCTACTATTTATAGCAGTAATATAATACATTAAACAAACACACAATTTGTTCTTATCGCCGTGTAGAATCAATATAAAATACAATACTAATATAACATATGCGTTCATATTAATTACATAATTTCATGCTCAATTTCCAATATAACAAAATCCTGAAAAAATGTATGTTTAGTCTAAGTTAATATGGCGTACCAGACACGTAGCTAACTAACATGCGAACATTGGAATCAAGAATAGAATTAAATTTCATGTGTATAAACCGGAGCTTATATTAAAAGCAAGTGTACATTACTACTCTACATCTGAATAAGTATTTATAATCTCGCGGTGGTGTATTTCACGTTGGTCTAATGAAGTATGAGCACAGAACAATATAAATACCACCATACATAAGTTATGGTTCAGAAATGAATTTAATTTTTATATGAAACTGGTAGCAGTAGCTGGATTCATGTTGTTAAAACATAAATATTATTTACTGCTGCGGAATTTCATGTTTTGTTTTTATTTTACGTGGATGTAAATTAATAAGCATGAGAAGAAGTTTATTTTGCTTTGGAAATAAATATACGGTGATGTTTAATATATCGTGAAATAGCTTTGCAGTTTTTACAATGAAAAAATTGATTAAGACTTGAATCTACTTAAACATATAAGTAACAAGTATATCAATCATTGTCAATATTTTTAATAGAAAGACGAACTCATATATCAACTGTATTAGTGAAGAGTATTTATGAGAAATATTATCGTGACTGCTAATTAATATTTTGGTGCTCGATTTCTGAAAATGGCTGCCATATTCATTTTCAATTTTTTGAACTTTCAAAAAATGTTATCCTTTTGTATAAATATAGGTTATTAATTTATTTAAAAAATAAAAATCTTGACTAAATAACTTTTAAAATGTTCATTAAAATTTACTACCATTCTGACGAAAAAAAATTAATTTCAATGCTTTAAACCGTTCCGAACCGGTTCAAAACTACAGGTTCGGCTCCGGTTATGCTGGGTTTGCCAAATAATTTTTTGACGGTTCGTTTTGGTTCGCTGTTCGTTGAAAATTTAAATTTAATTATATTGAAGTTTAACTAATATCCGGACAGTTACTATAATAAGGAAATAATACATGAAGATATGTATTAAACAAACAACATGTTCACTTTCTGCTACTGAAAATTAAGACTTTTAGAAGATCCCTTCACAATTTCGTGCACATATTTGAATGGTATAGTCGTCAACTTACTCAACACGGAACTATTTTTTTTCAGAACTTTAATTTCCAGATTTTGTCAAACAATATTGAGTTAGGTTGTTTTCATATGAAATTTAATAAATTTAGTTTATTTTTAACTGTACCATCCAGTAATAATTCTTCTCGTTGCATAATTAATAAAAATTTTAATTTACTTCATCCATAGTTTAATTAGTCAGTTATCCATTATGCAATCTTCAATCCAGAGTGTGCTGTTTGCTAAAACTGAATGTAATTAATTTTAGCACAATATTTTTTTACACCCATGCTTTAATTAACTTATTAAATGGCAATAATTTCGATACAGATTTTCATTAATTTAATAAAAATGAATCATTTTTTAAAATAATAGCATGGGACATGGGACTACCTACACTCGTATGAATTGCGACACTCGCTATAACTTGTATCGTAAATTTCATACTCCCATATTAATACCTATGATTATAGACTCATTGCTTAAGAGGCCCGTTTACCTCCTAAAATACAGCATAAAATTAAGCTAAAATTTTTAATGCGATTTACAGAAATGTTCAACAACAAACTTGCAAGACAAAAAACATTAATACTGTAATTTAGAATACAACAATTTTAATTGTTTTATTCGATTTACAAAATATTGTTCTCCTGGCTGTTAAAAAATCAATGTCATTAAAAAAAATTGTTTTTGGTAATATCTTTACCATCTTTTAACAATTCATAAAAGAAAAAAAATCGACACGTGCGCACCCAAGCACGTGCCTTAAAAAACGTTCCGGTTTCCGGGTAAGTAAAGCTTACTTCCAATCGGTGATCTTACTTTCAAGTTTCCGACAATTATAACCTCAATACCGAACATCTTCCCCCCTCCAAGACTTCCAGACAGACACTCTGAGCAAATACATCAGTTTGGATCAAAAGATGTTCAGGATCTCACAAAGGGGTCCTTATTCAAACGCGAAACAGGACTACCCGACTTTGGTTATCTCCTGCAACCATTCCTGGGGGTGGGGGTGGGAGGGGTATGTGAGTGAGCGTGAGGAGCGTGAGCATGAACGTGATCATCCACTTGGAAGAGGCGAGGGACAGATGGACCAGGGATGGAAAATAGGGGGGATAGGGCAGGAAGTTGCTGGTTCAGGCAATTAAATTATTGTGGCGGAAGTTGGTTTTATATTTGGTTGGGCGAAGTGGATGATATACGGCAGTATATTATGTCGTATATTATAACGCGTATGTGGAAACAGAATACTACGAAAAATATTTAAAAGAGGAAAAATGATTACTCATAGATAGTAGTTCGGAGAAAACCTTTTTACCTCTCGCCTCGTATGCTATTGTGACGGGTCAAAATTTTCTAGTTTGAGTTTTTGGTGGATAACACGTTTTAGGGTCCCTAGTGTAAGAATTTAACATTTTCGGAGGCGATAACTTATTTCTTTGTATCTAGCATCATTTAAGAATAATTAAAGTATATATACTCTTATAATTAAGTCCATGCTCGTTCAGCATTTGTTACTACGTAAAATTTAAATCATTATGACATGACAGTGACAGTAGTAAAATATCGTTTATATCTTCCTCTGCATTTTAAATAAAATGACTAAAATATATTTGTGAGTAGTAGTACCTACCTATATATTAATATATTTGTATAAATAAAAAGAATAGAATAAGTATGGGAGGTCTTGTACTGGTCACATAAGATTTTTTTTAATGTTTAAAATAAGTAACGCGTTGACTTGTTTTACAATTTATATTATGATAGAATACTTTGATTCACGTTAGAACAGCTTTTTGAGAATTCTATTGTGACTACTTTTATAAATAACGTAATAATTGATAGATATACAAAATTATTTAATAACAAAAGTTTCAATTCCGTCAACTGAAATTTTTATCAGTGAAACTATTTAATGTCATCGATTCGGGGTATATAAAAATTTGGTCAGCATAGTCACTTGTCATATTTTTATATGACGTCAGATAGGTCGATGGTAGACATCTATATAAACATATATTCTACGTCTGAGCGACGTCAAAATATAACATTAAAAATGACTAAAATACGTCGATTTTTACGGTTAGCCTATGTTACTTAGGTTACGTCTGTGCGCCGTCAAAATATAAAGTTAAATTATGACTAAAATACAACGTGGATTTTTGGTTTACGGTCAGTCATTAATGTTACTTGGGTATTTATTCTACGGGTTTTTCTAAATTTTACTGTGAATCATTGTTTACTTTTCATATTATTCTTCGACAAACATACTATGAAAATATTATTTGAATAATTAAGTAATTACTGTACCCAACTAAAATGCTTTATCATCAATCATATTATAGTTTTGTTTAATGCTCACTTCTCAATATTGAAAACACAAAACAAACAAACGAATTTTATTATTATTTGTTTCTTCGTAAAATGATTACAGTCATCTCCTCAGCATTGACGTTTAGTAA
Organism: Agonum fuliginosum; assembly: GCA_947534325.1. Lineage (NCBI taxonomy): Eukaryota > Metazoa > Arthropoda > Insecta > Coleoptera > Carabidae > Agonum > Agonum fuliginosum. Next base: position 28,220,936 of record OX384041.1, read on the forward strand.
TAATAAATTATTGAAAGAACCAAACATAGAAATAATACTGGTTTCCAGAAAACATTACAGTCTACTAGTAATAAAATTGATCACAACATACACTCACATAAAACGAATAATAATTTCAGTTTCTGTTTACTATCACATATGCAGGAAATGTATTACGTTATTAAATTTTTTCGACAAATAAAACTTTGATGTTTCTTGCAAAGTATGTAATCAAATAAAATTACCCCCTCAATACCGGCGACGTAACGTATATTTTGCCGTTTTTTTGGAAGATAATGTAGTGGTAGCTAGGGTAAACAAATATAGGGTTTGTGAACATTTCTTGGAATTGAGTACCAAGCAATACCTTCAAGTTACTGACTATGAGAAGACGGTTAACGAAAAATTCGTGTAGTATAGATTATAATATGATTGTGCATATAAAAATAAATTCGGAGTACACAAATTGTAGTTTTTTTGCTGTTTTCACGGTACTTCTTACACGAATCTCACTGAAAGAAAAATTTCGGAGGGAATGATTCTGGAGAAAGATTTCACATAAGAGTAGTTAATTTTGACTACATTTGTATTTAACTGTATTATTTTTAGGAAGAAATAATCATTTTTTCATGTAGTTACGCAATTCTAACAACGATAATGCGAAGTTTTCCACTTTTTTACCTCCGCATGTAGAACAAATTTTGTTAACTAAGTAAAATGTGGAAATTAAATCTTAATTTGGTAAAAACATACGTTTTTGTGTAATTTAAATCTACAATAAATGAATAATAACATATGAGGTATGTAAAATACACTTTATGTAGTTAAATTTCAAAGTTCTTTTATAACAGTAGTTAACTTCAACTTACAGACGATATTTACTCTTGACGGAGAAATACACAAGTGAAAAATTCCACTTTATATTTGTTAAAAGATTATAATTCATATATTAGTAGTTAAAATTATCCAGTTTTAACTAGTTTTTTAGCGTTTGACGGCTCTGAAGTTTGCTCCCCGCTAAACTCTTGGTCTTTTGCGTCTAGACTCTAGTGGTGGTTCGACGTGTTTAATTTTGTGTTGTAAATGACGGAAAAAATATGGAAAATATCCTAAGAAAAATGTTAAACTAAATTATGCAAAAGCTACAGTAAACTTATTTGATTGTTAAGAGTCCGGAGGAAAAGAATACGTAAGTATTAAGTTTTTTCATGTTTTGACTAGTTTAACTAGTTTAAACGAAAAAATATAAATATTTTAATTTATTAAACTTATTGTAGGAGTTATTTTACGATCCCGTAAGCAGCACTAGTTTTCTAGAAACCCGATCAAGAACAATTAATAGGACATCTTCATCTACAATAGGATCAAGAACAAAAAAAACGCCAACTAATGAATCTATTGACGAACTGGATGAAGAATCAAGCGCAGCATATTTTCAAGAATCTATTAACTTTTAAAAAAATGCATGTGTAAAAATTCAACTAAAAGATATATTTGTTCACATACAATCTACCGTGAACCACAGAAAAAGTTTAACCAGCATTATTGAATTATATCCACATTTCAAAGATACTCCCCAGGCCTTGTAAGTAAATTTATATATTATATTTTATCGGATGTTTAGGTCCTTTTTTTCAATGTTAATTTAATTGATTTTTTCAGGTAATTTACCAGAAATTTGTCTAATGTTTGTTCTAATTATATTGTTTTAATTATTATTGAAGATTGGGACATACATACAAATAATTGTTGATAGCTTTGCTTCATTTGCTTCCCCCAGCAGGCAGGGACCGTGGTGGAGCAAAAAAGGTCAAAGTCTTCTGCTGTCGATAAGCTATTTGTTCATCATTCAGTAAGTACATTTGTTATCATAATCATCTGATGTATTTTGAATTAAATATATTTCATTTAAATATATAGCTAGTCGTCTTGAAGAAGCTTTCAACAAACAGCAGGAAAACTACCCAACCATTTCTTATTGCCGTGGGTCCAAATAAGGAAGCCATATCGGATTACTAGGTATATTGTAATTGCCAATAATTTAGCATTGTTTTGTGAGGTATTATATAATTATATGGTAATGTTATAATGTTAAGTCCTAATAGATATAGCTCGGCTTTAAAAATACTTTTGTATTCTAAAAGATTGTTAATATATATATATATATATATATATATATATATATATATATATATATATATATATATATATATTTTTTTTTTAATTAATATAATGATACATGAAATATTTTCTTATTCACCTTTTTTATTACGGTCCTGAATTTTATGAACTAGATATTTTTATTACGGCCCTGTGTAAAAATTTGAAAGGAGGGTTTAACATCCATACCCAGAGGTATTTAACTACCAAAACATGGTTAAATATCTCTTTTTAAGTAGTTAATCTAATACATAAAATGAGATAATATCAAATTTATATGAGTAAATTGCATAATGTCTTGTAGTTAATAGCATCATTTATTTAACTCCGTATGTATGTTCTTGACTACATATTTCTATCCTATATTCGTCAAAATCTAACTCCGTGAAAGTAACTACTTATTTTAACTCCGAAAACGGATGGTCGCGAGGGAACTACCTAAGTAGTTAAAATAGAGTTAGATCTAACTCCGTATTTCTTTCTGTGACGATTTTATTGAGTTGTCAATTAATTATTTATTATTATTTCGCGAAGGGAAGATCAACTGACCGACTAGGTCGCGTTACTTAACACCACTGGACTTTTTCCTGTAGGGCTATGTTAAGCGGCTCGTCTACGTTTTTTCCGATTTCCTACAATACTCTCGATTTTACTTTTTTTTCGATTCAACTCTTTTCCCCAATACTACGGCTGCTTGAAACCAGCCGGAAACTCGTACTTTGCCGCATCCTAGCTATGCAATGTTATTTTGAAGTTGAAAAATACTACAAAAGTGTTTTCGTTGCGAGTAAACTGTCAGATTATTATTGACATCAGGATAATGTTTTTATAAACATTTAATAATAATAATAATATCTTTTATTTCAAATGGCGAAGTTCAGCAAAGCTGTTGTTACACTTAACCATTATAAATATGAATATTTAATACAGAAGTAGTTAATGTAAATATTCAATTTGAATCATTATAAGATAGGTACAAAGTCAAATTTTATCGAACACATTACACAATGTTGAGATTATAAATTATTGAGTTGATTATTAGATAAATCATTTCTCATGGCACGTTTAAATGCAGGTAAACTTAACGTTTTCAAATCGTCCGAAACAGAATTGTATAATTTGGGGATCAAATAGAGAAATAATGGATCTACAGATGTGCCCTTTTAAAATTTTAACGATAAATTAATATTTTTAACTTTTTGCAATTTTTATAATCATGTTCAATTTTTTACGCCAATAATCCTCCAACAATTGAAGTGCTCAAGGATAATTTCGGGCTGTTACTCGCGAAATAGAGCAACCAATGTGCGGCAGAGTGATGCAGCATTTCTTCCATTGAATGTAAATTTCTAACCGTACGAGTATATCGTACCATTTTCGTAACTCGAATAGTTTTTTCTTTACAACTGTAACTTTAAAATGACACTTCTTATTGGAAAACCGTATATTAAATGAATAAAGCAGAAACTGCTACACCTCTATACCTACAGGTTGTTCCACAACTTAGGACAAAAAATTAAAGAATTTTTTTAAATTCGCAAAAATATTGCATCGTATTTCAAGCAAACATTTTTTGCCACTGGTCGGTAGATATTTTTAATATTTTTTTTCAAATCTTCTACAAAATGAAAGTAATTGTTTACATCTAATACTAATAAATGTCAAATTATCAAATATATCATTAAAACAGTGATACTTAAAATGTACAAACATAAAGTAAACTACCCTTAACTTTGCGAATTTAAAAAAAATCTGTTTGTTTCATGATCAGCACGTCATACACTATATACCCTTTAATTTTTGTCCTAAGTTGTGGAACATCCTGTATATACGCAATATTTTGTTACCAAGATGGGACTCTTTGGAATATGTACCTGACAATATTCGACCTAAGAGAGTAGAATGTATTATTGCATAATTCAATATTTTTCTTTACATGAAAAACATCCTGAAACTATATTATCCCACATGCATATTTACAACTAAAACAAACACCTTAACATAACAATTTGCGAGAACATGACAATAAAAGTATTAATAATCACAAAACTCTCGATAATACAAACATATAAATACATTAAAACAGCAGTATAGCCCAGATTCACCAACCCGCAAACATTTCAAAATATCATCACATTTACGTCGGCGTGTATGTACATAAACAGTAACAGTATACACGGAGGGGACTAATATTTATAAAGCTCTGTTTACACATGGCTGATCAGCCCAGCGAACCAGCAGCCCAGAATGGACACGAGGGGAGGGGGTGTGGTTATAATTACTGGTCACCCCTGCACGAGGACTTTCCCAACAAGGGTAATAACAATTTTGGGCGATTAAAGGACATGGCCACTTGACAGAGTTTGGGAAATATTGTGTGCGTAGTATGGGAGATTTGTAGTTTTAATTTGACAAATTTAGCTTACGCTGTAAATTGGAACATTGCTGACAAACAGCCACTTTCTACTGATAAAATCTTCAAAAATTGACAGATTTCTAGTAATTATCCTTTTCTCATTTCCATCATTAGCCAGCCACGTTGTTTTTCATATTACTTTATGCTATTATTTTGTATTTGACAGAATTTTTAAATATAGAGTATCAAATATGTTTAGAGATTAGAATTAGATTATTAGTATTCTGAAAACAAAATCCGTTTTATAACTAAAGGAAAGTAAAAGTAATGATTTCCTGGGTTTTGGAACGTGTTAGTCTTGGTTTATAATGGATGTAGCCGGTTACTCTTTCTGTATTCTGTAAAGTTGAATTATAGAAGTTTCTGTGTTACGGTTCATAATGTCCCGGAACTATAACTTGAAAATAAATCCTTTATTCAACTTTACAGAATACAGCATAAGTAACCGTTTACATCCACTATAAAACAAACTTAAGTCTAATTTTTATTAGTTTCAAATCAGGCCATGGTTATTTTTAACTAGACAGATTTTTTCAAATTTCGTCTGAAGATTTTCTATGGCTATACGTCTCTGACATAGTTTTGATTTTAAAATTGTATACAAGGAATACTAGGTTTTTATATTATAATTCCACTGCTCTTAATTATAGGTATTTTTTAAAATTTTATTATCATTTTGTGCTATTTAAATTCAATCTTACTGGCATATGTTATCTTGTTATTAATTTTTTTACTGTCTTCAGATTGATAAAATATATTGAGAAATATAATTTTCTAACTATTACCTAACTTTAGTTTCCAAAATTTAATACTGTTTAATAAATTGTTCTAAATTAAAGTATAAAATAGTATTAAAGATGACGTTTTCATTCACTGTCAGTTAAAAATAAAGACAATATTTGTGAGACCAAATAGGGGTAGGTAGTCAAATTTTCAACTATTATGCGCACCTGACACAAAATTATACTTCAGAATTTAAATTTAAATTTTATTTACTACAGAAATTATGTTAAAAATTTCGTTTGTTTAAATTGTAACTCTTGCCTCATTTAATAATTATTTAGTTTCTATACTACTTATTTACCGCTTTGTTTTCTTAAGAATTAAAACTTGAACAGCAAACAAAATTAGTTACGAAATTTAACGTTACTAATGGTGGGTTTATGCAGCAACTACATTAGAAAATCAAATTAAACCACTAAACTAGAAAATTAAATTATAAATGCAGTGTTTATACTCAAAACTAAACCAATAGGAATGCACATTTGTGCGTGCTTATAGTACAATCACACCAACCAGCACGCTTCAAACGTCAAATTCGAGGTTATGTTGACATTGCGCATGTGCAAACAATATAAAATTAAGAAATTAAACTAAGAAGTTGAAAATATCTAACGTTTTAGTTTAGTGACGATAGTTTAGTTTGTTAGTTTAGTTGCATACACGATTATATAAGAAACAATGATGTCTACTTCCTTAGTTTAATTTCATAATGTAATTTCTTAATTTAATTGTCTGCATAAACCCACCATTACTGTGGGGATGAATTCAAAATAAAATGCTACTGGAATGCTGTCAGATATTTATTTTTCTCTACATCGACCGGTTAAAAGAAAATGCACAAGAATAATAATATAAACACATTCCAAATAAATTAACAATAAGAATCACAACACATGGATAACGTCAAAAATAAATTGGTAAAACAATAATTATTGTAAAAAACCGTTGCACTCTTATGGAAATCAAATTATAATGTAATGCTCTCAATCCTGAAGAAGACGCATGTGGCGTCGAAACCGGTCAATTTAGAGAAAAATAAGTATCAGACTACATTCTAGTAGTGTTTTGTTTTATTATTATTTACATTTTTTCACATTGCATTGAACTAATAATCTATAATTAAGCTTTATCAGTACTATAGTATCTGGCCGAGTCAGGTCAGGTCGAAATATTCCACCCACCCCCTTTGGTATTGCATCCACCACTGTGTCCATCATTACCGGCGGGCTAATACAGGACATATGTTACAACGTCCACTATGTGATCACGCTGCTCATTTTGAGCTACATTGTGAAATTGTGAGCGGATCACCGGGATCGTCATTCGCCAGCTGCCTGATTATCAATCCTTGTTGCTGTTGGCTATGATATGTCGCTTGTTGCTCTTTTCCGCCTAATTTTCACATTGATTCTGGATCAAATTTTTATTTGGCGTTCGCGTTTATTTGGCTTTTATGTTCATTAACATTTTATTTTGTGTATTTTGAAAATATTTTATGCAGATTGTATTTTTGTAAATGTTTTTGAAGGGAACAAATGTTGGAATGGATTAAATGTTTCCTTTTGTGTATGTCAGGAGTGAATCAAATTTGACAGGTGATGTATGAGCATGACATATTGACGCAGGGGTTCAAATGGGGGAGTTATTTAGACTTTCACATGAAAATATGGGAATGAATACATATATGTATACTTACTGGACACAAACCAACAAAAGGGTTGCTTCAATCTACAAATCCAAATGGTCAATTTGTTTAACTCCGAAATTTTTACTTAAAAATATTAGTTTTGTTGTATTTTGATGTAAGTATTATTTTTTACTTATCTGTTATCTGGTCACATTATCTGCCTGTCTCTTCTTGAATATCGTTGAATATGTTGAACAGATATTTAAATAATTAGTTTTGTAAACCATTATTTTTATATAACATGATTGCAAATTATTTTTACGAAGCTAACCTAATAGATAGGTACTACACATTTGCTCAAAATTCTTGAAACAATATAAAATTAGTTATGAAAAATTAAATTAAATTTTTATTAAACCAAATTTATAAAATAAACTAATGATTCAATATTTACTTTATTAATGTAAAATAAACAGAATTCTGGTGATGGTCCCGTAACAAGTGTAGCACATTAACCTAAATAAATTTTCTAAAATAGGTAAAACACATTAGTGTTTTGATCTACTTTATATTTTTAAATAATCCACATTTTACATTTATTTTTGTATTCGGATAATATGCATCATAGTCCAGGTTAATTTTTCTTAATCTTATAATATCTCATTATTATAATATCAGTTATTGTAAAAATTATTTTTTTCACGACATATGCGACGAAAACACAATTTTCTTCTCGTGAAATAGTGAGGGAAGTAAGTTTTCCCTCTCTGAAGTAAGTTTTCCCTCTCTAGAGAGGAAAGTAAGCAGTATTACCACCAGTGTTATTTTACAATGAAATATTTTAAAAATTAAGTAAGTTATTTAATTTTTAAAATATTTCCTTCCTACATAATTTAAAGGTAAATCCTTACTTGTTACACATCATTATAAAGATAAATTTATTTAGAATTTTATTTCGTAAAAATATGTTCCATTTAAAAAATCAAAGTTAAATATTTTTCTGGAAAATTAGTAAGCCTTAGAAAAAATTGTTTATGCTAAATTATAGATCAGGTTGTATTACATAACTTTTGTATTTAACTTTTTCTTGTATCTTTAACATTTCAGAAGATATAAGCTAGACAATGAAAAATCAACCACCCTGTTATAGTGCCATATTGGCTGCAGTGAAATATTTCATTGTTTTAAACGTCATTCTGACAGATGGCAGTTATGTGTTTCTATAACATTTACAATGATTTTAAATATGTAGTGAAAAACATGTTGTGTCTAACACAAACTTCGAGCTCTAGTGGGAAAAAGAAGCTCTTTCCTATCTAGTTGGACAAATAGCTATTTACCACTCTTCGGTTTGAAACAAGAATTCAGTTACACATCTCAGTTTAACTGCACAAAAATCTCTCTTTAGAAACAGGAATATCCGTGAGTTGGTGAGTTGACGACTGATAATTGCACACATACTTGATTTATTTCATCGTCCAAAGTAAAACAAATGTAAAAAGATTCCTGTATAACCTCAATTCACCTCGATCAAAGGTTAGGAAAGTACAGATGTTCAACTGGGCAGTGAGGTCCGTCAGACAAGGGCAGTAAAGGGTGCAATCGCCCCCCCCCCCCCGGGGGTGGTTCTGTCTGCTGGCCGCTCGCCGAATTGAACGGGCCATCACGTAAAATAAACAAAACGTGTGAAATCATAACCGCGCTGACATCTGCGGCGCGGGTCTGCGGGCGAGGCAGACGCGAGGCTACAATAATAAGCCTCGGTGAAACTTCCCGGAGTATTTTTAAAACAAATTACATTTTTCCGCGCTTGCATTCCGTATCCATTTCAATATTTGCTCTGTGAAAACTTTGTGGATTTTTTCTTCCTTTTCGTTACGTTTCTCTTAGCAAGACTGTGGGATTTGGTGCCAGGACCGGCCTGTTTAATAATGGTGCTCAGGTAAATTTTTCGGACCTGCACAAAATTCTAACACTAAAACCTGCTAGGACACTATAATTCATTTTTCTCTGTGGATAATTTTTTATATACGGCATCACTCAAATATTATTATTATTTCATTTTATACTCATATTCACACTATTTTAATGATATAATTGACGACAAAAATTTACCAGTTTCTGGAGAGTTGGACAAAGGTGTCAGGAGCATTTTGCCTTTATTTATTTTAATATTATTGGAATTATGTAAAAATATATTCATTTAAGAAAAATACTCTCTCACTGTCATTATTTTTTGGTGGAGAAGTCATGGTGTAAAAAGACAAAACTAGTAAACTACAAAAATTTAGTTGCAGTTTATAATTTATACCAAATATTATGAAAATAATGCCTTCATAAGAACGTTTATATCGCGTTTGTATTTAGTATATTGTTTAGAATTTAAATGTGGGCTTTTGCAAAATATTTTAAGTTTGTAATATAATATCCCAAGTACTTGGATTAAATCCGAAAAAATTTCCGAATGCATTGCTGTCAATATGTCAATTTCGCAGTCGAAAACGAATGAAATATTGTATTGCAGCAATGCACGACAAAAAATTTTCTGGATATTAATTCATGTCCCAGGGGTATACGAAAAGAAAATCACATTATTACTTACTTTTAAAAGATGATGTTTATAAATGTCTACAGAAATATTTCCGGAAATATTGCTACTTGACAATCTTTCTAGGGACAAATGCGATTTTCAAGAGAAATCAATACATAATCCATAGTGGCAAAACAAAATTAATTTACTTTCCTTATAAAAATATGTAGTAGTGACCACTCATAATTAATAATGATTGGTATAATAAAATCTTAATCAACATTACTATTAGGGACTCCATGTTTAACTTTATTTAAAATAATCTATAGTTAAGCACCTATTACTAATATTCTTTCTCTACGACCATTGAATAATAGGTACATTAATTATGTAGGTAAATTTAGTAAGATAAACTCCTCCAAAAGACACACTATTGTATTTTGTATGATAATTCAACACTATTGTATTATGAGTTCATTATGCAACACAACTGTCATCACACCAAAATATGAGGTTCATTAAATATTTTAATGAATAGAAATTTGTATTTAAAAAGTCGTAGATAAAACGACGTATTTGACTCGCACATAATGGCTCGGATGATACACTCGCTTTCAGCTCGTGCATAAACTTTCATCCTCTTGAATTATATTCTACATTATTTTCTCGTTATTAAATTATACTATTATTATTGCTACTATCCGACAATTTACTACTTCTTTAAATTATTATTGCTGTGTAATTCGTTGTTCGATTTTAATTTTTATCCTCCCGGCTCTCGAATATCTTGCACCGAGTGAACCTCCTTCGGAGTCCGGCCCTGGAAGCTGCACATCTAAACCTACATTTCAGCAGAAATTTCATGACTAGGTCGGATATATCCTGTGAATTTTTCATATCTTCCGCGAGTGCTTTACAGTATTTTCATATTTCGGACCACAGGCTTGTTTAGCTTTGTGCACGCAACGGAGGAAAGTTGGAATTTGGTGGAAATAGCGGCGACGTTTGTCGTGGAAAGGTCAGGGTGACTGCGGCCGCCACTTTTCCGCTTTTTAATAAAGCGACGCCCGGGCGAACTGCCAAACGGCGTACAATGCAGCCGACACATCATTTACATTTCTTTTCTTTAAAACGACTACACAACATAACCATAATTGGTTATTTCCTTCGCCAGCCGGGTTCATAACAACTTTTACCATCAACATAATTTTATTACCAGCAAATACTTCGCCAAATTTAACCGCGTTCCTTTTTTCATCGATAAATTCCCCAACTCACATTAAAAGCTTTTTCTCTTGTGTAGTTAGATACCACAGAAATTAAAGCTGGGAAGTGAAAACAGAAAAATGAACTTGCAGTCTGCATCAGCATTCTCTTGTTCAAACTCACTTTTTACACTTTGCTAGAAGGGGGTTACTTATAAAATTATAAAATATTATGTCATCATTTAATTATTCTTCACGTTATTTTACATAGGTACATAATATTTCAGTAAAAAATCTCATAACCTACATTTTGAATTAAGATTTCATAAATCGACTTTTTCCTAATGTGTTGCGATGTTCGTAGAATTTAAAAATGTAGCCATCCATCAAATCCGGAACGATAAGTTTCATACAATTTTTTAGATATTGGGCGTAGTTATTTTTAAATCCTTTATATTAACTTCGTTTGTTCTTGCGGCTGGCTGGGTGGCGTGCAATTTCGTTCAAGTCCAATAGTATTCTTAGTAAGGCCTGCCGTCCAATCAAGTTGAAAATTGGCACAGGCTCGTCGCCGATAACAACACATTCTATCAAAATCTTCGATCGGGAAACTATAAAATCAGAATAAGTCTGAATGTAAAGCTGGATTTATATCTGCGCACAATGCTCAGAAAATAATTTAGCACAACATAACACAGCACAGCGCACAGCATTTTCGTCACGGGGTTTTATAAATCGCACAGAAACACAGATTGTTGACGGGTTATGACAGCTGTTTGGACATTTGATTTGGAGGCTTTGTGTATTTTTCTTACTTTGTTTTGCAAATATTTCTTTAAAATAATGCACAACAAAATAATTAAAACCGTGTTTGACCAAAAAATAACCTTGACAAGAGACTTTGACATAAATAAGGACGCAGAATTAGGCGAGAGATCGTGTGCTGGCCACATCAATTTTTTTTAAGAGGAGATAATTCCACTCGAAAAATAGACTATTTTTCTGGAACAAATCCTGACTGCATGGTACAACATATAGTATTAATTATTTACTATTATGTGCATAAGAGATGAAAATAGTCCGCTAACTCCAAATGATTCATTTTTCAATGCTGGCAAAATGTTTAATTGCATTAAAAAATACACCCATTTTTGACAATAAATTAAGTATATAAAAACCTAAATATTGATATATTACTGAGATAGCGGACTGTAGGTACACAACCTTTATTTAGAAGTATACAAAATTGCAAGCTTGTAAGTTTGTTTTTGCTGCTGTATTTTGTTGCAGAAAATGATAACTTTTTGAACAAATCTTGCCTATTTTACGGCGTAACTCATGATAGTGTCACAAAAGGGCGGGGTTTCAACTTGTGTTTATCTCTGACGTAAATTTCTGACCGTTTGGCAGGAGGGGTAAATTGAATTCGTCAGAATGAAAATTCGGGATTCATGTTAGGAATAATATCCTCTTAAAGTGATACAGTAGTTTGTTGAAGTTGAAATATGTACTGCCTTGTGAAATGTTTCTATGCATTGCGCACGCTGTTAGCGTGGTTTTAAACTATCGATGCAATTTACTTACTGAAGTAAGCTTTATTTTAATTTATGTATCGTTCATAAAAACCAAAACGAAAATAGACGTATTTCATTTATTGTATAAAATCTCCTATGCAGGTGGTTGAAAAATCTTATGATATTTTGCACCACTTTCTCCGCTTGAAACTTCCTTCCATCGAGCCTCCCCATTGTCCGCTTGCAACCCTTGCGACCGAGGCTTTGGTAACCGGACCAGCTTACACCGCTACATACATACATACTAACATAGAACGACTGTAGAAGGAACTAGGAGCCCAGATGTGACCGGAATGTGTTGCGGCGATGTGGTGGACCCTCTCTCGGTCTGGTTCTTGTGACCAGTCACCAGAGGTCACCGGGTTACGGGCTAATTCATCCCGTTGCAAGGGAACAAGGAAGGTTAGCATTACATGCGGATTATTGCAATTGGTTGCTTCAACTTTGGTAGAGAAACATAAATGAGGAATAGTATGTTACATATCGAGCAGGGAAAAGCTGCATTAAGCTCTGTTCACACATGGACACTTAGCGGTCACATTTAAGCCACACACAAGCGACACACAGGCAACATGCACAATGAAGAATGTGTGGCTTCAAAATTGATTTCGTCTTTATTTACATAGAAGCCACAAAATAGCGGCGCCTCTATTTCACCAGCAACACACACCCAATGTTTCTTATTGTTGCGTGTGTGTCATCTATGTGTCCGCCATGTGTGAATGTGTAAACTGAACAGGGCTTTACAGTCGAGCGTTGCATTATGCCCTATTCGCACGAGGATTCTATGAAGATTCTTTCAAAATTCTGATACTTGGAGAAAATAATTCTAATGAGAATTAGGTACCTACCTGTTAAATTGCGCTGCTGCTAAATTGAATCTTCAATGAGTATTGGAAAAGAATAAGTAATTTATAATTTATTGATTGCTTCAAAATCGTAAATTAATTTTTTTTCAAGATTTGGAATATTGAAGAATCTTCATAGTATTCTCGTGTAAAAAGGGCCTTAGATGACTGAGGTGCACAGCACCGAGGTAAGCTATAAGTGCGAGGCTGGAATAAAATTTACCGCTAGGTACTACTATTACTCATAATCCAATCAATTAATAATATGCGCGTTATGAACATTTTATTAATTAAATAATGTGGCGTAGAAACCGGTAGAGGTTGATATAATAAACTGTGTGGCAGAATTCCAGTAGTTTTATTTTTTTAATGTTATTACTATTTTTGACAGTTTCATTACAATTTGTTCAATTTGTTTAACTTACTACTTGAAAATAGAGATCTAAGAGTAACACCAGAATTTTTTAAATTAATTTTGTCAATTTTATTGGAAAGTGACATAACTAGCCGGAAAAATGTTTCCAGCTAGCTGGAAAGTGAAGTTAACAATGACTCGCTTCCCTACAACTGTCTAGAAGGTTGGAAAGACACATTACTAACCGATTGTTAGTAAAGTAAAGTAATCACGAGGTCACGGGTAATCAAGGTTGTTAGTGGACAGTAGAGATGAAATTTTTGTATAGTGCAGTACCTGACAGGATTCAGATCTGGGTATCTATTCTGTAACATAGAGCCAAAAGCTAGCTTTATCGATGACGTCACTGCCAAGGTCACGGTAACTGGCTGTGTCTATCTGAATAAGTCACGGTTAAATACACAAAACAAGGTAAATTAGATATTAAAACTGCAAGTAAACAAAATTATACAAATAATATAAGCTGTTCCGCAAAAACTAAAATTTTAAACCTAATTACAAATACTGAAAACCATACAATATAACATAAAAATGACTTCAAATAAACAAGTAAAAAGAATAAAACCAAAACACTGACAAAACTAAAGTTGAACTATGAAAATATTAAAAACATACAAATGTCAAAACAGATCAGATAGAGCTAAGCTCTTCGACATGGAAACATCACTGGGGATGGTTCTGCGATAGCAACACGATATGACTCATTATGCTATGTTTCGAGTAACCACCGCAAGGGATCAGCAGACCCGCACTCAATATAGAGCGTAAAGCTAGCTCTTAGCCCGTAAGTTACAGAATAGACCTCCTGAATATTTGCCACAATCACAGCTGAGCGTATAGAGTACTTAGTTATCCAAACCATAATAATAATCATTATATTTTTAATATTCAAAATAAATATTTTTAAAAAACTGTAAATTCATAAAATAAAATAAATAATATACTCGTAGTACGCTATAATCGAGTATTTCCTACTTAATTTCACTTGAAACTATGGTCGCATGTTATGGGTTCTAACGGATTGGTTTTATATAAAATTATAACGTGCTGCATGATTATACTTACAACCGGTATAGTATTAAGAAGTATTTAGCCTTTTTGTGGTTGTTCTTGTTTCTTTTATTTGAAATCGGAAAATGGCAATTACATCTCCATTTATGCAGGTATTTTCTAAATGAAGATTAATTTCATATTAATGTGAATTATATGAAACGGAATTATAATGAAAATAGAGCAAGAAAAGTAGCAAATTGCTCGCTTTTTAGCGTGCAAAGCTGCTAGTTTACTTTTGAGGAAAAACTACATTTCATAAAGGTATAATTACCAGATGTAATTAAAAGGATATTACAACGTTTAATCAAAGAGAAAATAAAATGGCGCGCAAGTACAGGCATCAAATTTCTTGCTGAAAATAAAGCTTTGTAAAAACTATGTGTGCAGTGTAACAAAAGAGGATTTTTACTTTCCATGCACACTAAATAAAGCAGGATAAATATCCTACTCAAAAACCGGAAACAAAGTGTGGTTAGGTATGTTAGGTCAACTACATCCGTCGGAATAAAGAGCAAACACGGCAAAGGATTTCGCGGCGTACTGATATATTCAGGAAAAGTTTATTTTACAAAAGCTCCGCTCGTGGACTGTTTTTATAGCGGTCTTGTTTCCACCTCAAAAATATTTTACTTGGGTGTCTCTGTCTCGCCGTTTGTCTGCTTTACGGCCGGATTTAAACTTCTCAACTATCTACAGCACTGGAATTCGCAGATTTATGATGAATATTTTGTAAATGTTTCCACCTCAATTCGTAATTCGCAAATAGTTTGCTGAAGAATGGCAAGTTATGGCTGCAAAAACAAACGCGCTACGCCGGAACACGGCCATTGTTTTACAAGTTTTAACTGCATATTTCACGTTAACTTCTATTGAAATATTTATAACAAAGGAAGACGTAAAATAGGGCTATAATCATTCTATAGATTTTACTCCGCAAATAATGGGTTTCAAACTTAAATAAACTGAAAAGTGATGAATGGAATATTATTTCTGGTTTTAAAATTGTTATTTACATTTTAAGTAGGTACTACATTAAAGTACGTTGCGAAGCGGATTTTTGCTTTAATAACCGAGCATTATGTATTATATTTTTTGACCGACATACCTATTTATTTAAAATATCTCTTTTCTTTCAGGTTAAGTAAGAAGCAATTTTTGATATTTACACTAAAATTGCCTTATGTCGATTAACCTTGGAACAACTGCTAAGATATGCACCAGCAATTGTCAAATTTAAAATTATCTGTTTTATTGACTTCAAACCTTATTGAATAATAAATTGTATAAACATGCGTTTTGTAGACTTTTTTATTTCAAAACAATTTCTAAAAGCTAAACAATTTCGTGATTTTTTTCACCGCATGCGATGTGGTAAAATCATGACATGTAAAATCTACTGTAGACGTCAACGATCTGTGATTGTTATGTTTACCCTTCACGAGAGCAAATAAATAATTCACCTAATTTTGCTTACACCTCGCCCGTAAATAAATTCATCCTCTAAATAGTTATTTGTCCAACTAAAGAGGAAAGCGCTTCTTTTTCCCACTCGAGCTCGAAATTTGTGTCACGAGCGAAGCGAGTAAGGCAATCGAGCAAGAGTGGAAAAAGAGCTTTCCTCTCGTGTTAGACACAACATTTTTTTCACGACATATTTAAAAACATTGTAAATGTAGAAGAAACACATAACTAGAAGTTAGGTTATAACTGCCATCTGTCAGAATGACGTTTCAAAACAACGAAATGCAGCCAATATGCCAAATTAAATTTAAGTTGTAAAATCGTGAAATAGTAGAAAAAGAAAGTATAAAACATAATAATTGTAAAATAATAGTTTACAGTATATCATTATAAAATCAGAATTTTCAATAAAATAATAAATTTAATTACAATTCTTAAAATATTTCATCGTAAAATAACACTGGTGGTAACACTGCTTACTTTCCTCTCTAGAGAGGGAAAACCTACTTTCCTCACTATTTCACGAGAAGAAAATTGTGTTTTCTCCGCATGTCGTGAAAAAATTATATTTATTTATTTGACGCTCACAAAGATAACTTTGTGAAACGCAATTGAATGTCGCCAGGGCTCATTTTGTGACACGCAACATATTTTTTGAGAAGGTTGGTACTGATTGTATCAGATGACATTTACTTCAAACGCCAAAACCTGAGAACGTACAAATTTCAGTATAACCTCTAAATCAGTTTTGTTTAATAAATTAATCCTTATGCAATAAAATTATTTAGTATAGTAATGAAAAACATATAAGTTCAATATTTTCTATTCACCGAGAATAGTTCAGGAATTATATGGTTACTTGTACAGTTACAGTGACAGTTAAATAAATGGCAATATTAATGTTACCAACCAAAACGATACACACATAAATATCTTTAATCAACTTTGTGTATATTATGAGATTATTACAGTTTAATATTAAAAAGACGATAAATAAGACTTTTTCGCACTAGTCCTTTAGTAAAATCATCCACAGGCTCGTTTTACTAAATTTGGACACGTGCGAAAAAATATTGTGTTATAAAACTTGTTCTTTAATATACTATTTGCGTACATAAATAACTAATGTCCATTGCTAGTTTATTTCAGAGCTAATTTAGAACTGATCTTTATGGAAAATAAAAAATAGAACACAGCTTTTGCTAATAAAAACGCTATTAAAAACCACCCTACACGAATATTTCCATCTTGTTTCTCTCCTGTGAATTGGCGTGATGACACTAATTAAATCTGCTTGGCCGTACTTTATTCTCCGATGTGATCTCGCGTTTTGGGCACGATTTGAATGGGTGAACTGCTCTGGGCTTCGGCGATGGTCACACACAGATACTGTCCACGCTGGTGACATGCGAGTGCGTGTGTGCGTGTAACATGCATACATGCACATGAGCACGCGCTGTGCTGGAGAGTGACTGGACATGCGGGCAGGGGTTCCCAACAGTTTGTAGATGAAGGGAAATAATTATGTTACTTACTATAGAACTTATTATTTTTAATGCTAAACTAGTATAATAGGCTACTCCACTGTATTTTTTTTATTTTTTTTTACAAAATAACATAAGAAACTAAGAAGATTAGTGAAAACGCGATGTAAAAATTTCGCTTATTAAGCGAGATATGATTTTTTTAAAGTCTGGTATTTAGTGGTGACGTCGGTGGTACTTCCAGTGGCACTCAATCAGTTTGTTTCACAAACATTTCTCTTAAAACAAATTATTTATTTATTTCATATTAAAAAGTCGTCTTGCTATGCCAAGAAACATAATTTGTAGCAGTTAAAAGTATAAAATGATATCAAACACAAATGAAATAAGCACGAATAATGGAATAATGACAGATGGTAGTTACGTTCTCTGCCGCATCATGTCTCTTCTCATGTTCTTATCGCGCGAAAATTTTTGTGGCCAATAACAACGTTCCATATGAAACAAACCACGCCCTGTACTACCTACGTCATGGAATCTTAAATAATTTATATCTTTTAAATGAAATTATTTAAAAACTTGTTTTCTTCACTATTAGTCATAACAGGACATCTAATTTATGTTTTTATCATTAATATTCCTAATTTCGATTATGGTGGAGATGCCTATTAATAGGTATACAGGTGCTCCACAACTTAGGACAAAAAATTAAAGGGTATGTAGGTACTGTACGACGTGCTGATCATGAAACAAAATTTAAAATAAATAAATTGTATGTATGTACCTAGTTCCATTTCCATTTTGCCGAAATTTATTATTAAATTATTATTTATTATCAATCAATGCATAAACACAATGCTGTCTGACATAATACATCTGTTAGAGTACTTTTTAAAAGCAATTTTTTTGTAATTTTGTCGGATCCAAAAGAAACCATTGCGATTTTAAATATTCTTACTCAAAAATAATAATATCTTTTACAAAAGACTCACATATTTATATTGCTACAAATTCAAAAAGTTTTGTTTAAAAATATGTACCATATATTCCAATTTTTACATATAAATTCTGTAAAGTGATGATATTTGCAAAAAAAATATTCATAAGTAGGTAAGTACCTAGGTACTTCATCAGTAAAAATAGTAAATTTGATATTTGATTAACTAGGTAGGTATATTTTTAGCCTGCTGTTTATATATAAAACAATCCAATTTTTAAATATTCGTTCGTAGTATATACAAATATGCTTTATAATGTACCTAGTAGGGTTAATATGAAACATGTTTTATTTATACATTATTTCTTGTTCTAAAAATTTTAGATAAAGGGTTCTGAAAAAAAAACAGGTTGAGCATCCCTGCTTTGTACTGTCACATGTGGACCCTTAAGTTCGCCATCCTTGTTGATAGCGTGGATGTCCGAATAACCTGTCCTTGTTTGGAGCATGGGATGCGTGTACCTTGTTTTCAGCTCATTAGTGTTTCCTCCCCACAGTTTTATGAATACAGGGTTGAATTAGGAGGGTGGAATTACAGGGGAGTGTAAGCTTATGGTGAAATATGTGGGAAACATTTTGACATTTATTTTTTTTTAAAGGGGGACATTTGTTAGGAGAATACTAATTGATAAATGTTAATACAGTCAAAATAATAATATCAGAAATTACAAATCACAATATGAGGTATGATTGGAATATTGGAATACTTTATGAAATTAAGTTTTGCTTTTTCAATTCTTCGCTCGTACTGTAAGCAATTTTTTTTAAATTTTCACATAGGTACATAAAGTCACACCATTTTTATAAGGAGGGTAGATGTGAACCACACAAACAAAAAATTACATAGTCCTCACTTAGCTCTATTAGTATTAACTTAGTATCTATTCAATACCTACCTATTCAAATATTCAAGTTCAACCAGCAATCAATTTCAATCTTTGCCATATAATTCTTATTCGTATCTAGACACACTTCTTTTGACAAATTTAATTCATAAATTAATCAATTATTCAACATTGTTGTTAAAAATGTAGTATTCTTTTGGAAGTCTTGTAAGGCAAAACGAAGAACTATCTTTGAATAATTGACATACCAATTAATTTCATTTATTTATATTAAGATGCATTTATCACACATACATAAAAATTATGCTATATTCCTAAATAGGGTCAGCACGAACCCTTAAACACATTAATTCAGTCAAATACATCAATATAAAATCAAAATAACATTTTTCCAGCTGTTTTAATTGGTTCAGTTTTCGAAAACAAAATATCGCACCGTTCCAAACATCATTTGACGTGAATTTAAAATCCCGCAGTTTCTAATAATGTTATGTTCAGATAGTTTAAATGATACTTTACAGGTGTGTTATTGCTTTTACGGAAATCGGGTTATTTTAGTTTTAACAAAATTTATTTCTACGTTAGAAATAATTATTTCTGGTGGCTCATAGTCGAGGAACATCTGTTGCCAAAGCCAAACGCTGTAAATTAATTCCTCTAACAGTTATGAACACAATAAATAAAACGTTATTTATACTAAAATGTCGGTCGACCACCAGATCGCACAGTAGTGCGGAAATATTCCCATTTTTAAATAGTTTCGTGTACAGTGATGACAGTTTGATTTTTCGTTTTATTTTTACTCGTCTACTGTCTCGTCCCTAGTTGTGTATAATGAAAAAGATTTACTAGCGCATATAGTAAGATTGTTCCAACTTAATTTTCATGGAAAATTTATTGTCATGTTTTGAAACACGATGTTTACCTTACGCGCATTCCTGAAGTTGAGCCAAATTATAAATTTAATTATTTTTTGCATCAATTATATTTATCTTTAGATATTATATTCTTTGACACAATCATTAACTTGGAAAATGTGACAAATAGTGTAATGTCAACGGTATGTTTGCTAATAGATGTTTAGAAATAATAACAGATTCTGTCAATACCGGATTACTCAATTGCTATAAAATTTTGATTATAGAAATAGAACTATAAAGTTTAATCATGTTGGATGATTTACGGATTTTTGCAATTTGGTTACATCATTTTGATTAAGAACTGTTTTTCTTTGTATTTAAATAAAATAATACATTTACTGTTTTGTGACTAATCAAATTAAATCAGAAAGGAACCTATCGACATTTTTATCAGAATAGTGATAAAATAATAATAGCTCTTAGAAAATCTGTATTCAAATATACCATTTTTAATTATTACTGATTACAATTACAAAAAATACACGCACTTTGGTTTATGTCTGACGTCTGACAGCGATGTGTGACTAATTCTAGTTCTAACAACTCAGGTTTGAATCCAGTCTTCAATCTGGTACACATTTCAGTTGAATAATGGGCTACCTACTTGCATAATTATTTTTTATTAAATATTTTTGAAGAGATAAAGACTTGGGACCAGTATTTTTTATTTTCACAAATTTATTATCAACAAGCCCAAAAATAATTCACGATAATTAATGACAATTGAATAAAATATGATGTGACATAGAATGCTGCCATATCTCATATACAACATAGTGACGTCACAGTAATTTTTTTCTCAATTTACAAAAAACATAATTTTTTTTGTTCAATTTTGACGTTTTAAACTGCTATTATTAACTACATAGCAAGAACTTTAAACAATTGTTTATTCACAAGTGAATTAATTTTTTTTAAATCACTCAACACATTTTTAAATCACTCTGAAGTTTTAAACTGACATTATTTCGTCAAAAATTTATAAAAACAATGACAACTTGCAACTGACGACTACTTTGATTCGTTTCTTATGTCATGTCAAAATAAATTTATAATAATTCATATATTTGAAATAATTTCGTTAAAATTGAATAAAATATTGTATACACCACGTGAGATATGAATGTTTATTCACTCGAAGAAATTATCCCATTCGCCCTTCGGGCTCGGGGGCTAAACTTTCTTCTCTTGAATAAACATTCATGTAAGAGTATCTCACTTGATGTATAAATATCTATTAAATAAAATATTTTGCCAATGTTTTTAGATCTAACATTAGTAATATATAAATCATTGTACTCTGCTTTGTAGAAATCATTGTTCAGCGTTAACTGCATCAAAATTAAGATATTAATTATTATTGTTCTACTTGGTTCTATAACTATTAATTATTAATTTAAATTTATAATTCAGTAGCATTGAATAAGAATCAGCTTCATATTTATTTTCTATGGGTTAAATCAACTTAAGGCTGGTTTAGAATGGATGTAAAAGAGTTTACTTGTTCTTTATTCTCTAAACTTGAAATATACTACCAGAATGTACGTGGCTTAAATTCGAAAATTAATGATTTTTTCTTGAATGTCTTATCGTCATCATTCGCTGTGATTGCTCTTACCGAAACATGGTTAAACAGTAAGATTTACAACAATGAACTTTTTACTGAAAACTACAACGTTTTCAGGTCTGACAGGAAATTTGAAGAAACTAATAAATGCAAAGGTGGGGGTGTGTTATTGGCAGTTTCTAGTGTTTTCCATTCTTCTATAATTAGTCTCAACTGTACCATTCCTGAGGTTGATATCGTAGGTGTGAAATTAAAACTAAATAAATCTCAGCTAATTATTTTACTGGTTTACATTCCTCCAGCAATGAATGCTGAAAAATATTCCGAACTATTTCAATTTATTGCTGATTTAAATTTATTGCATAATAACAGTGAATTCATAATACTGGGTGATTTTAATCTAAGTTATTACAGTGAATACTATTTATCAAGTAATATTGTCAATAATCATGTGAATGAATTGGTAAATTTCTTAAATTTAACTGATTTTAAACAATTTAACAATGTAGTTAACGTTAATAATCGACTTTTGGATTTAATAATTTCGAGTGCAACGTGTGATGTTATGAAATGTACTGACCCTTTTGTTGCCGAAGATCTACATCATCCGTGTTTGCAAATTACAATTCGCAATATTAACTATAAATTTATCAAACCTAATACCACTGCCCAAAGGTACAATTTCAAAAAAGCTAATTTCGACCAGATGTATGAACTCTTAAATAATACTGTTTGGAATATCGCTCCTGATGCCAGTGCTCAAGATGCTGTTGATTTTTTTTACTCCAAGCTTTTCACAGTATTTGACTTAACTGTCCCCAAAGTTAAACCTGTCAACAGAAAGTATCCTGCCTGGTATAATAAAGACATTATCAATAACATTAAAAAGAAGGAACGTTTCAGAAAACTACATAGAAAATTTGGCCTGCAAGTTCATGAATCTAAATTCAAATACTACAGAGCCATTGTTAGAAAGGGTATTAAACAAGCTTACAAATCACATATTGAGTTCACTGAAAGTATGTTGAATGCTGACCCAAAAATGTTTTGGAATTTTGTTAATAACAAGAAGAAGTCATCATGCATACCTACGCCTATGTTTCACAATGATATTGAATTATCTGATCCTAAAAATATTGTTAAAACTTTTGCGGATTATTTCAAAAGTGTATATATTCCAAAGACTGACAGTTTTACTCTACCTGATTCTTGTGATAATAATAATTTTGTAAATATTATTTCTATTACAGTTGATGATGTTAAGTGTGCTATTAAAAAATTAAAATCAACTAAATCGGTAGGTCATGATAATGTTCCATCTTTTATCTTAAAGGGTTGCTCAGATATTTTAGCTCAGCCCATTTGTGATATAATTAATATATGTATATCTACTAATACTTTCCCCAATGCTTGGAAAATCACTAAAATTAATCCAATACACAAGTCTGGAAGTGGTTCAAAACAACATTTCTCAAATTATAGACCTATTTCACTAATTAGTAACCTAGCCAAAGTTTTTGAAATAATTTTGCACAAGATTGTTTTTGAGCAAGTTAAGAACTGTATTACTCCATTTCAACATGGTTTTGTACCCAAGAGATCTACAATAACTAATTTATGTAACTTTAAACATTTTATAGCTACTGCAATTGACAATCGTGAGCAAGTTGATGTCATATATCTCGATTTTTCTAAAGCTTTCGACAGAGTTTGTCATGATATACTGCTGTCTAAATTGTTCTCTCAGTTCGGTTTTTCAATAAATTTAATCATGTTATTAAAATCTTATTTGTATGAAAGACTCCAGTATGTCGACTGTTGTGGCTACCAATCGTACTATTATGTTGCTACCAGTGGGGTGCCCCAGGGTTCAATCCTAGGGCCCCTTCTGTTTATTTTGTTTGTCAATGATATTGTTAATGTAATTACCATGTCTGAGAAATTACTTTATGCAGATGATGTCAAAATTTATAAGAAAATAGCATCGTTATGTGATAGTACAGCACTGCAAAATGATCTAAACAATTTGTATCTTTGGTCAGTAACTAATTGTCTCCTCTTCAATGCTAATAAGTGTGTTGTAATGTCTTATTCTAAATTAAAATGTACTCAAATTTTTGATTATTCGATTAATGGAATTTCCTTAAATCGAGTAACTACTGTTAAAGATCTAGGAATTGTCTTTTCTTACAATCTTAACTGTAAACCGCACCTAGATATGATTGTATCCTCTTGTAATAGGTTATTAGGATTCATTTTTAGAAATTCTTTACACTTAAAGAATATCACAACAATTACTAAACTTTTTGATGCTTTCATTAGAGCTAAAATTGAGTATGGTATAATTATATGGTTCTCGAATTTAAATTATGTTGAAATTAATGTACAACGAATCCATTCGAAATTCTTGAGATATTGTTACTTTAAAAGTAAGGGTGAGTTTACAAATAATAATTATTACCAGTTGTTAACCATTTTCAATGCAGTGAACTTTGTTACACGTAAATATAATTTTCAACTATTATTTTTGTTTAATTTAATTAACTATAACATAGATGACTCAAATTTATTATCTCTAATTAATATAAATGTTCCTGTTATAAATACAAGACACCGTCTATGTTTTTCTTATAATTGTCCAAGAACCAATGTACTTTTAGAATCACCAATTGTTTCAATGTGTAAAACCTACAATACTTTTGTTTGTGCTAACACTGATTTAGATATTTTTGGTATGAAATTATTTATGTTCAAGAAATTTATAACAAATACTACTATATAAGTATCATGTTTATTGTTAAGAATAATTTTTTGTACTTGTATTTTTCTTTGTATTTAACATTTTTTGCTTTTCATTTTTACTCTGTATTTGAGATCTTTGATCTTGTTGAGTAATAAAGATATTATTATTATTATTATTATTATTAAAGTTGAACAAAAGCATTTATATTTTACGGGTCTGTGTCATTATGAACCGTAAATAAATGCCTATAGTTCAACTTTACAGTATACAGAATAAGTAACAGATTACATCCTTTTCGCCTTTACATACCTTTTTGTGAGTACCAATTTTCTTATTCTATTGATCCATTTGCACAAACTTTTGTATTTGTATTTTCTGGCATTATTGTATTGAAAAATATTTATTCCAAGCCACGTCAACCAAGTGAATCTCATTCATTTGTAATGTTTCGCTGCGGAATAAATAAAAAAATCTGCTGTGGCCACCACACGACCTCTCGCCTAATTCTGCTTATTCTACTAATCTAATAAATAGTTTTACTTACATTTTAATAGTTTCATGTTCATGTAATATGTAAACGATAATGTAAACCAATATGCAAGCAAAAGATGTCAACTGTACTGTCACTGTCATAATAATTCAAATTTTATGTAGAAACAAATTTCATATCATGGACAACAAGATACTGAAATTTCAAAAAAATGGAATATTAATTGTACTTTATTTTATTGTTAAATACTTCCAGATTCAGCAATTTGTATTTATAATTAACTGTACACATAGATAATCACAATTTCTTTTATTTTTAATTGCAAAAATTGTTATAAATAAATAATGTACCAATATATTTAAGGAAAACTTTTCCAAACTTCTAAAAGTACTACTTCCGGTTTGCGGATTTCTACCAAAATCTTATCCGGTGTTAAGATACTTATTAAAACCTTAAATATGAAATTTGGTTATAAACGGTTTGATACTTTTTAAGTTATCGTGGACGAAAAATCGTCGGTTCATACAAACGCACACACACACACACACACAGACATCATCGTGAAAATAGTAAATTCGTATTCTAGAGACCCTGAAACGTGCTTATCCACCAAAAACTCATACTCGAAAATTTTGACCCATTACAATACCTCTCTTATAGAATATGAGGCGAGAGGTAAAAAGTGTTGAATAAAATGTTTGTTTTATTATTCTTTTCGCTTTGTATGAGTATACAGATAAATATTTAATACTGAATAGATGTATTGATGTTCAATACGCGCATGAATGAATAATAGAGGTTATTTTTAAATTTCAGTTGTTGAATCGAAACGTTAGTATCTAGATGTCTAACCCGTATAAAATATTCATTTGGAAATATCTATCCTATCGTAAATGTATAGAAGTTTTTCAAAACTGTAATTTACTTTTACTCCATTATTAAATGGAAATAATGGTATTATACATTTGAATTACAAATGACAATGTTTTTGCTTCAGTAACTACGGATTAAATAACTGGATCAAGAAGCTTTGTTAATTAGGTTAATTATATTTTGCGAATATTTTATGTTAATGTTTTTATTTTATACTCGTTTTCGATATTTGCTTACTTTTAAATTATTTTGACTGTGAATTCTTAATTATTTGTAATATTATGTATGAATAATTAATAATACTTACTATATTAACGAATATTATTATATAACGATAATAAATTAAATTGTTCGAAAATAAAGCAAATTTTTATATAATTATATTTTGAAATATAATTTTTAATATTTTCGTATGTAAAAAACTATGTCAGCTGATAATTAAATAATAAATTACAGAAACTTCAAATAGAAATTGTTCGCACAAATTTATTTTATTTATAGATTTTTAAATTATTTAAAAAATATTTGTAAGTAAAGGTATGCTTTAATTATTCATTTTAATGATTATGATACTTATCATCTTTAAACTCTCGTTAAATAATATTTCCACTCAATAAATTTCTGTAAAATTACTATAATTGTTATTGGAATCCAAATTGCCTAGGTGAAATACATAATATAATAAATTTACACAAAAAAATATAATTTTGTCTAACTATGTAAATTTACATACTCATAATTATTTTCATATTAAATTTAATATATAATTTAATAATAATAATAAAAATAAGTAAAAACAATTAAATTTTCTGATAGAAAATAAAGTTACGAAAACAGTTGTTTGCAATAAAATTTTGCATCTGCATATTAATAATTTTAATTTACCTATATAAAAGAGAAACTACTTTATGCGTATATTATTGTTGCTATTCTACAACAATTTACATAAACATAAACATAATTACATTTTAACTTCTCTCTGTGTATTTTATATCCAGTATGCAGTAGTTATTTTTGAATTTTATTACAATAAATTATGCATTTTATTTTACCCGCAACGAATAAAAGTTAATTTATAATGCTAATAAGTTACAATTAGTCATCGGTGCACTTTATAAATATTCATAATTCGAAATAAATACGAAAATTATAATGAATTATATTTTTACTCCACAAATTATGAATCGTAATTCGTAATTATACGTATTGTACCGTTTTAAAATAAACTACGTGCTACTTTTGTACAAACAAATTTAAATGGAATTCGTGAATTTAATGTTCAAATGAAGTACCTATGTATATTTTCATTCCAAAATAAGCGTGCATCAAACGGTCAGTTTTTTCATCGAACTGACATTATTTTGAATGTGAAACTCACAAAAATTTATGTCATCACGTATTCAAAAGCCATGTCCACACATGGATTCTTTGAGGATTCTTTCATGCTTCTGAATCCTGGAAAATATAAATTATCAGATTTAAAAACTAACAATGAATTAAAAATTATTTTTTCCAAGACTCATTAAAGATTCATTTTAGCGGCGCCGCTATTTGACAGGTGATTCTCACCATGATTCTTTTTCTAAGAATTCAGAAGCATAAAAGAATCTTACAAGAATCGTCGAGGGAACAGGACGTCTCAATTTTAAAAATAACTGTAAAATGTCAAAACTATTTCCATAATGGTGCGTAAAAAATTTAACCGCCTGACAGGCTTTTTGTCTTCAAGATCTTACTGGTAAAAGTGGGAACAAGTTTATTACAAATTGATATGGGAATGACCAATAATTGGCATGGTTTCATTTAGTTCAAGGATGTACAACTCCTTTGACGGTGTGAAATATATTTATTTTGTGGTCAGAAATGTTTGTAAAATGATTAAAAGTGCCAATTAATATCTTCCGTTCGAATAAATAAACTAAATTAGGATAAAATTCATCTTATCTATTCATTAATTTTCATTATACGCACCGTGAGAAAAAGAAAAAAGTTTGCAAATACTTCTAAGCATAAATGTTCACATATATCAAGATCGTATTCAAATTGTTTGATTGCTATCTCCAGCTAATATTTGGCTGAATTTGAATAAGCCGAAGCTATTTATCTGCTGGACAATCTTTCAGTTTTAATGACGTTCTCATTAAGTTATTTTATATTTGGAATTCGGACAATAAGTCAATTTCTTAATTTATTTTCTGGATTAATAAAGTGGGTGTATAAATAATATCAGACGCATTAATTATAATTAGCTGCAGACTAATGTGATTAACCAATAAAAATGTCGTCGCATTTTTATCAAGTGACTCACGCTCAAAACTGCGTTCGGTGTCAGCCATGACTTTATACGGGTTGAATTTAAATTATTGAATTTTAAAACAGCAAATTATTGTTCCAGAAAATTTGAGTAAATAATGAGCAACAAACTAAAGCTCGTTTTAGATGGTGCAAGTTTTGTTGTGTAAGAATGCAATTCAAATTGCTTCGTGTAAATCAGAAATTGCAGCAAGAAATCTTTCATAAAGGACTTGCATCAAAAATAGAACTTGTTCTAATTTTATTGCCGCAAGTTGCAATTTTCTAGTTTTCTAGCCTACTGTTCTTGATAAACAAGAACGTAAAAAATTATATAAATTAATAAGTAAGTAATTACTTGTCTTATCAAATTGAATCATTTCATTTATAAATCGTACCTCATGCAAGTTTTCTTTTTTAATCACTGACTGCTTAAATCTTAAATATGCTCAACTGGAGATTTTGTCAAATCATATATTTGTATGTTGGTATACCTATACCAAATTAAAAATCACTAAATATTTTGCTGCAAGTAATTGCGCTGTATTATAGATTTATTGCATTATTGCGCAACAAAAATTGCACTATACAGGTTGTCCCACAACTTAGGACAAAACATTAAAGTGATCATGAAAATGATCAAATATACCATCAAAACAGACATACTTAAAATGTAACACGTCAACTAAACTACCCTTAACTTTGCGATTTTTTTTTGTATCATGATCAGCACGTCGTACAGTATATACCCTTTAATGTTTTGTAAGTTGTAGAACGCCCTGTATTATTAATTATTAGTAGCAACCAATAGAATCACAAGATTTTATCTCTCAAAATTATTTCGTTATTTCAAATAGAATATAGGTAGTACAAATTAATTTTTAGTATTTGATTTATATTCATAATTTTAATATTAATTATATTCCACTGTAAAAATTAATCCGAAATGTATTAATTTAATGCTTCTTTAATTAAAACTAAAAGGTTGGGGGTCACACAAAATTAAACCCCATTTTGTTTAGATTAGTTTTTAAGTAGCCCGAGAACTCCTGCGTGTAATAATAGGCCCCGCATATCAAAAATATGAAAATTTTGACCACATGTCAACAGTAAGCATATGAAAATGAATAGTAGCATGTGCATAATATGTAATTATGTACTCGTTGCAAGTTAATGCAAGTAATAACACATGTTCCCTTTAAATGAGAGGTAATTTCATAAATTATTTAAAGTGTGGGTAGTTTCTAAAAACTAAATTACGTTTAATAGTATGTTAATAAGTTACTGCTTTTGGAAAATGATTCAAACGTACCGGCTGTTGATCTGAAGATTATAATTATTCAGATAATGTTGTTTGTTGTTTACTTTTTAACTTTGAACATGAAATATGTGGAATAATTTGTTCGTTTTTACCTCTCGCCACTCAGTACTGTAAAGCCTGTTTTACATTATACTTTTTTCGTCTAGATTCTAGTTCGAGATTCATCCGAGAAGTTCCTAACCATTTCTAGTATAATGTAAACCAGAAATTCCCATCCGAGTTCCGTTCGATTTCCATACTTTTTTCTAGTATAGAAATATACGCCCGGCTCTATTTTTCTATTCGAGATTCATACTAGATTTGTCTACGCATGCGCAGATCAATCTGGAGTCAGTTTAACCAACCTTTAAAAGTTTTGATATTTTGTTCTGATTTGTTCACGTTGACGTTTATGAGTTTTGCACTTGTACGTGTTAATTCAAGTTGTGTTAATATTTTCTCCATTATAAATTATAACCCCAAATCTGTATTTGTCACTTGTCAGAAAAAGAAAGAATATTATTCATTATTTTGAAGTTGCCTAACTTGGACCATTTCGGAAAAAATCGAAGAATTCCGATTGTATACGAATAGTTTGGAAATAAAGTATAAAAATCGAACGAATCTCGGATGGAAATCAAACGAGAAATCTAGCATGAATCTAATGTAAAACAAGCTTAAGAGAGGTATTAATTGTAATAATGCTAAAATTTCAATAGTGAGTTTTCAATTATTGATAAGCATGTTTGAGGTCCCTAGAACACAATTTTGATAGTTTTGCGATGATGTATGTGTGTGTATGTATGTGTAGATGGATGTTGGAGGTAATCTATAAAAATTATCACATTAAGGGATAATTGTGTTGTGTTATTATTGGTTTGTTGTTTAAAATCAACTTGTTTCAATTAATTCTTGCAGTGCGGAAATGTTGACTAATTGATAATTTTTAATGAGAATCACGAATGGCAATTAGAGCAACTAAAAGTTGGAAACTGTTGTCAAATGCTGTAGTTTGTGTTATTCGAGTTTGCAGCGAATTTAACTTGCAATTTAAGTTCGCTGGCAACATAAATTAAAAGGAAAAAAATAGCACAAGTTGGGCAAAGTTGGGATCGAATGACGGCGCGCAAGAAGAACCTATTTACCATCTTTTTGTAGTTTTGCACCGCGGAAGAATGTTGAACTCGTTTATAATTCTGGCTTAATTGCTTTTTAATACGGCGCTTTGTCATCTGTAAATTTGAAATTAAATGCCGTCAGTATTCTTCCTGTTTTCTAAAAGTAGTTAACTTTAAATGTATGCGGCTGGTTTTTCTACTCACGTATGATAGAACGACGCGGGCGCTACGGAACTCCGTTCTTCCAAATGTAAACATAAAATACGTGTTTTATCGCAGCTGTATCTAAACAACAAAGATGCTACTATTTCCTTTATGTCTTTCATGTTTTTA
This sequence comes from Agonum fuliginosum, assembly GCA_947534325.1. Lineage (NCBI taxonomy): Eukaryota > Metazoa > Arthropoda > Insecta > Coleoptera > Carabidae > Agonum > Agonum fuliginosum. The sequence goes on from OX384041.1 coordinate 28,251,949, forward strand.
ATATTTATAAGATTACTTTGTTTAATCATTGTTTCAAAGAAACGTTCTGATCCTTATTTAGTATTTTTCAAACTACTTACGGCATACTAAATTAGTTGCTAGGTACCTACGTAAGTTCGCATTTTCTACAAAGCAATTTACATTGATTTTTTTATAATTTTCATAACTTCGACTCGATGTAAACAAAACCTAACTGACTGCTATGCTCTTATGAAACAAAACTTTTACATTATTACACTACACTAATAATTACTTTTCAATAGTTTGGAATATTTCTTATTATTTATGAATAGAAGATGCTATGTTGAGATAAACAAAATAATAATAATCTATATTGACATGCGTTTATGCCGGTGTTCAGCAAAAGGCTGCTCTTCCAACCAAACAAAAAATGTAAGATTGTACTTAAGTAAGTACCTATATGATAGAAAAAAAAATTAAAAACAGTACGAAAATACGAGAATTATATAGAAAAACAAATTTTTAGAAATAAGCAGTATAATAAATACAAAAACATGTAGGTACGTATGGGTATCTACACTTTCGGTCAATGCGAAATGTATTTTCGTGTTATTCATTTTCGGTGGAAATATTTTCGGAATTTGCTACATTCGGTTTTTGCACTTTCGATAAATGCATTTTCGAGTTTTGCAGCCTTTCCCCTTGAAATGTCCGCTTTAATTTTTAACCGACTTCCAAAAAGGACGAGGTTATAAGTTTGTCTTGTATGTTTGTTTGGCCGTGCAGAACTCGAAAACTACTAAACCGACTGAGACGAATTTTTTTAAAATAACTAAGTAACTTTTCCTGTAGGTTTTAGGCTATTTAAATCTTAGCATGCCATCTTGAAAACAAAATGGCGGCCACCTATCTCCGGAACTATTTGATCCATTTACAAAAAATTTGAAATTGAATTACCTATGTCTATAATAATATATATAAAATGAAAAATCACTGAAAAGTTTGAAATAAAAAATTTTAAATAAAAAAAAATATATGTTGTAATTTACTTGACTGGTGGTAGTTAATGAGAAAAGGAGAAAAATTTCTGGGATGCAGTCACTAATAATTTTATTTCTCAGTCGACTAGTTTCGACGTCACATACAAAAAATAGAACAGACTTTTAAATCCCCACCTCTGAAAAGTATAAAATAATATTTTGTCATTTATTTTATAACTGTGAATTTGAAGTCGGTGCCAAATGTAATAGTATTGGCTGTGCCGACTTCAAATTTTACTTTTGATCAGAACCATCCTACAGGATTAACTTCCAATAATTACCGAATGGTAGATGTTATTATAGTGGAATCCAACCACTCGGACCCACTGATATTATTGTCGGTTGCGCTGGGAATCGAACTGGGTCGAAATATTTAAATATTACCCTACAACAATACAAAATATTATTTTATACTTTTCAGAAGTGGGGATTTAGATTTTATTTAAAATTTGTTTGTAAAGTCAGTTTGAGTGTTCAGCCTTGTTTCGTTGTCGTGTTACAAAATTAGTATTCAACAAATTCTCCATAATAAAATATGAAAATTTATCTCCGACAAAAAAACCTCCCAAAATCGATTTCGTTCTCAGTGGTCTCATACATCAATTCGTTGTAAAGTTTTCGATTTTCTTGTATGAATTAATCACCGTCGATTTACTAGCGTGCGCTTCGGTAGTGCGTGTGTGTTTTGTTTGGTATCTGTGTCCGGCGCAGTAGGCGGTGAAGCCTCTCCTCTCTCTTCTCCTCTCCTGATCCACGACCGGCCTACTGAGATATGATTGCGTTTTGAAAGAATCTCTTAGCACTTGGTATTGTACTCAGACACGATAGTAAGTTGGATTTAACATCTAAATGTGGATGTAGTTGATCGGTGCGGGAATTTGTATAGACAGGGCCGTAATTATTTATTATTGGAGGATAGATGGGTGTATTAGAACCCTGAAGAGAGGGATTGAATTTAATTTGTAGACAGATGAAGCTATATTTTATCAAGCATTGAAATGATTCTACATTAAATATTAATTTATACTTATTGAAATTGTGTAGATTTTTGAGCCGAAATAGTTATTTATTTATTAAGGGTGTAAAGAAGCTTTTATGGTGTGGGACGAGATTTTGAGCCCGAGCGTCAACCGAGAGCTAAAACACGTCGAGCCATAAAAGCAAGTTACGTCCTAAAAAATTAATTAGTTTAATTTACTTGTTCAAATTACAAAATTTACTAAATTCTTTGACTGTTGCTAAGATTCCAAAAAAATTCCGAAAATAAACAAAAATCGAAATGTCAAAGTATTCATTTATTATAAATAAAACATTTACAAGATAATTTATGTTAAATGTAAGTAAAATGATGTTATTTAAATTTAAAAAATTGTACAACTAATTACAGAAAATGGTTATTTATAGGATTACCTATTAGTAGTTTATATGAGGAAATTTTTTTCGCAATATATCAACACAAAACAAATGATAATTACGGGTTATTGCTATTTATACTACTTAGCGCTCCAGTACACAGGCAGCGCACAGATTTGTCGAAAAAATGGCGCAAAAAATCTATTTACGATTTTGCGGAGCTAAAGTAAATTATCATATATAATACCATTAGTGACTATGATTTTGCCGGCAATTTTTGCCGTCTGGTCACGACTGCTTGTTGCGTCGAAAATAAACACGAGTGCGTAGCAGGAGTGTTTATTTTCTAAAGCAACAAGCAGGAGTGACCAGACGGCAAAAATTACCAAAAAATCATAGTCACGTATGGTATTCGGCTTGACAATTTCTCGAATTATTTTATTTATTCCAAAAAAGTAATGTATTTTTAAAACAATCATCAACTGACATAATATCTAAGCAACGCTTCGCGGCAATTTTCACTAGTGAAAATTGTCACTGTAGTTCGTCTGTGATTGGTACAATTCAACAAATTACTGTGTTTTGATTGGATGAAAAACTATGAGTGGAATTGTCATTGTAAAATTTCATAGAAATATTTTAACGTGACTCGAACGTGATCCGCGTCGTGCGTGATCGGGCGTGACTAAAAATAAATTCGCGAGCGTGAGTGATCGTGACTCAAACGTAAAATGACGTGCGTGATTGAGCGTGATTCCGTTTTCAATCTACCCATACAACACAAATACGTCGTTAAGACGTCTTTATAATGTCCATGTCTTTAAAACATCTGATCGAAATGTAATCACAAAGATGTCACATACGTGTTTTATGTCCTCCATTCTGGATTTTTAAAATATGTTATTTTCTTCCATACCTTTTAGACAGTCAAATGATGTCCTTTTTAATAAAATTATGACTAATATACGACTTAATATGGATCAATATAGGATTCATGTACCTATGTCATAACCAAGATGAATATTGAGACAAATATAAGACTCCTATATTATTATATTGTAAGCGGGAGATTTAAAACTGGACCGCATAAGACGTCTAAAATTCGACCAATACTAGTCTCCTTATGACGTCTATAAGACAGTAGCAAGATGTACGTCTTACAGACGTTAGTACGATCGTTGTGTTGTATGGGTAGCTATCTAGTAGCTTACATTCTCTTATTGGCTCCAATAGTATATCATACAAAACATTTTTTTAAATAAGATAAATTTTAATTTGTCAAAGCTTGCCCACGAAATAAACGAGGCATCCTCCTCCTTCCGTGTTTTTCGCCTGCATAAATAAAATTCCTCCTTGACTGTGATTAGGTGTTAGACGTGAAAAATGTAACGTGATGTGAGGTCGTGTGAGATATGAGCAGCAGCCTAGTTGTCTAGTTTATAACCGCGTGAGAGGCGGTACCACCAGTTACCGCGTTACACAAGACGTCGTTTACTCTGCCAAAAATACCGCCGCGGTAAGCTGACAAGACATTGAAGATTGACAGCCGGGAGATCGGTTGTCATGGAGAGAAAAAGGATTTTCGATGAGAAACATTGTTGATTCCGATTATTGAATTGATTTACTAACAAATTATAAATATAAATTCTTTTATCCTCTTAACAAGAGCATCATAACTATGGAGATTTTAAACAAGCAAAGTACAAAAATTTCCCACTAGTGTCTTTGATCAAAATTATACACACTTGTGAGGAAATTGTTACTTTGTTATCGTCACCATAGTAACGATGTTTTCGGTTTAAACTTAATATTTTTTAAATATTTAAGCAGTTATTTACGACGGCGTAGAAGGGTCAGGGTAAATATGTTTTTATATTGAATGCCCGTCTTTTAAACTCGGGATCCCGACTTTTAATCTCGGGATCCCGACTTTTAAACTCAGGATCCCGACTTTTAAACTCGGGATCCCGACTTTTAAACTCGGGATCTCAGCTTTTTAATCTCGGGATCCCGACTTTTAATCTCGGGATTAAATAACTGAGATCCCGAGTATAAAAGTCGGGATCCCGAGATTAAAAGTCGGGATCAAGAGATTAAAAGTCGGGATCCCGAGATTAAATGTCGGGATCCCGAGTTTAAAAGTCGGGAATTCAATATAAAAAAATATTTACTCTGACCCTTCTACGCCGTCGAAGTTATTGAGAAGCGTTGAATAAAACGTTATACTTCACACGTAGGCAAAAAGGAATGACCCACTCGAGAAAAATATTTCACAAGGCCTTCTTTTGTGGGTAATTCCTTCCTTTCCCCACTTGTAAAGTAAATAACTATTATAATATTATGTACCTAGTAGGAGTATTCAATCCATGAAAAGATAAAATTTCAGGTTATAAAAAGGTAAAAGTTTGAAATTTTAACTTCGAAAAAGGTAAAATTTTAACTTTAATTTTGAAATTTCAACTTAAAATAGGTGAAATACCACTTTGAATTTTAAAAGTTAAACTTTTGAAAAGAGGTAATTCTGACTTTAATCTTGTAATTTGAATTTTTTAAAAGGTGAAATTTCTACTTTAGTAATCTTAAAATTTAGAATAAAATGTCGCTTTTATCCTTCTTTTGTCTTATTGTTAGTATTTAAATTAACAATAATTATAATTTTTAAATTGCCTTAAATTCAATTTTAAAAACCCTCTGTAAGTGTATCAAACTGCCCCCCTTATGGGGCAGTTTGATATAAGCACGAGGCACATTGATACATGGTCTAAAAATGCACAAAACAAGTTATATGAAAAATGAAAATATATACTTTACTATTGTTTCATAAATTACATTATATTTTTTCTTAGTAATTAATTTAAATCAATCAATATCAACTGAAAACAATATGATGACGTGGCCCGAGTGGTACTTTTTACCTTCCGCTTACTTGTAAAGGAAGGTATTGGAATCATGCAAAAAATCGGGTAGTGAGTTTTTAGTGGATGAGCACGAATTAGGGTCCTTACAACTCATTTTTGATAGTTTCCCGATGATGTCTGTATGTATGTGTGTGTGTGTGTTCGTGTGTGTGTATGTGTGTGGTCCGGGCCGATGCCGTCTGTCGTATAACTCAAATACGAATTACCCAAAAATTTTGATATTTGGTATTTTACAATTGTATACGAATAAGAAGAGCTCATTAGATTTTGGTACAAATATCTTCAGAGGAAGTGATATTTTTTGAAGATTGAAAAGATTAAGTGTCCAAAATTTCTATAAATTTAGATAAATATAGTATTTATTTGTAATAAGAATAAGAGGAAAAGTTATTTGCAATCTACGTTATAAAAAAATTGTCTTTATCTGGTAGCATTAAAGAACTGCAGTAAAATTTAAAAAATAAATTTATCAAATAAAACATTGAAATCTTGTAATCCATGTTCGGTTGATTTTTGTTTCTGCATAAAAAATATTGACAGATAAGACGGGTTACAAGTTGGCATACTAGCGCTATATAAGTCATAACTAAGCTATTAAAATTTACTACATTTACTATTAAATACTACATTTAATGTAGTAACTGAACGGAGGATTGCTTCAACACAGAAGAGTTTTCGTGTGAATGAATCTTTTGATTCAGGTGATACTAATTTCTGTGTTTGAATATTTTAGATTTTTATTTGTATATTTTAAATGGGCACCAGATTGTACGTATACATTTCTGTTTAAAGTCTAGATATGGCGGAAGGTTGTGTGATGGCCACGTCAGATTTTTATATAATAATTAAAGGGTCTTTCGAGGTATAGATAAATGAATTCTGTCGTGATATGATATTGTTTTGAAGTTTGTTTGGGTTTATTTTCCTTTGAGAAAATTAGACAAAAAAGAAGGAAGAAGTTAGTTAAATGATGCGTGTCTAAAACTTTTAAACGAACGATTTGTCTAGTCGTACGAAATAAAAAACGAGAAATATATTCCATAAGTTATGATGAAGAAAAATATCAATCTCTACTACCAGCAGAGATACAAAAAATATTTGTTTTCTATAATAATCTATTCCGTATTTGTGTCACGTAATTTTTAGAAATTTATGTAAAAACTACATTACCCATACAATGTTTTATAAAGTTATGAGATTAACTCATGCAGAAAGTTGTTTTGTATATCTTTATACAAAATACAAATTGCCTTATAAAGTATATCAACATTCAGGTTGCAAAATATTATTACAATCACAAATTCTTAAAATGGAGTAGTAGTAAAAATGCCAGTATTAAATGACATATTTATTATTACTATATTTTATAAAGGTATTATGTTTTTAAATTATTTATCAGATGAAGTGCATAATCCAATTAAACTTTAATATGGCAATTATCCATTGAAATGAGCTAGTAACTGAGTCGTAATTTATTTTTTCTACGCCTGCTTTTGAAATTTTATGTTTCTACATTGTTTTTAATGTTGAAAGTAGCTGTTTGTCGCAAGTGTGTAGCAAAGTACCTAAGTGTGTTGCAAAGTACCTAAGTGTGTGACAAAGTACTTTGTTGCACACTTATGGGCACTTTGCAACACAGTTTTGCTTTTTTTGAATGTCCATTGTTTTCGCAACAACATTGATATTTCACAAAAATTTAAAAATTTGAAGTAAATGTCAAAAATTAATGGTTATTTTTGTATTTTTTAACTTCTTTGTTTTGCAGGAGTAGAAAAAATAGTGTGTATAACACGTATTGAAAATATTTTGTCGAACTTAAACGATTGCAACCCTCCCTTCGCTCGGGCTGCAATTTTCGTTCGCGTTCGACAAAACTATATTTTCAAAACTTGTTATACAAATAACTATTCATACGTAGTGCAATTTTTAAAAACTTCTTGCATTTAGAATAATAATTATCGTATTACTACGATTTGAACTAGATGTTTGCATCCCAATGTTTTATAATAAAATATATCCTATTGGTTTAGTAGTAAATACCTACTGCTTGTATTTTATTTATAAGTTGTTTGAACAAATACATACTACTTAAACCATGACATTACCGCATATACCACTGTCTACATAATGTATTGTGTTTGTTCCCGTTTAAAGCAAAGTTTAGAAAACGTAGTAATGTAGTCATGTCACGTATTTTTTCGAAAATTTATGAAAAAAGTAGTATGCTTATGCAATGTATTACAAAAGTTACCTTACAAGATTAGCTCGTGCAAAATGCAGAAAGTTGTTGTGTATCTTTTATGAAATACAAATTGCATTTTAAAGTAAAGCACAATTTAAAAGTAAAATTTCATACACCAGTAAGTATGAGTAGAATGTAAAATATGCATTGTCCAAGTAAGGCAGTAGTAATACGAAATAAGATGTATAGAATACCAAAAATGCATATAAAAATTATCGTTTTGGTTCATTCAAATATTCATAGATATCCTCGATAGTCCATGCGAACCAATACAGTGTGAGGCAAAAGTATGTTTTATTTAGCACCATTCTTTTTGCTTTATACAGGGTGTAACCCAACCTGTGTAACAAAATTTAAGGGTGTATAGTATTGAACGCACTGATCATAAATCAAAAAGAACTTTTGTTGAAATTCGCAAATTTGAAAAATGGGTCCAAGCAAATGAGACATTCTGTAAGTACCTACAAATGTCATTTTTACCTCTCGCCTCATATTCTATAAGAGAGAGGTATTGTAATGGGTCAAAATTTTCGAGTACGTTTCAGGGTCTCTACAATACGCATTTACTATTTTCACGATGATGTCTGTGTGTGTGTGTATGTGTGTGCGTGTGTGTGTGTATGTTTGTATGAATGTATGGACTGACGATTTTTCGTCCACGATAACTCAAAAAGTATCAAACCTTTAATAACCAAATTTCATATTTAAGGTTTTAATAAGTATCTTAACACCGGATAACATTTTAGAAGAAATCCGCAAACCGGAAGTAGTACTTTTTGAAGCTTGATTAAGTTTTCTTTAAATATATTGGTACATTATTTATTTATGACAATTTTTGCAATTAAAAATAAAAGAAAATATAATTATCTATGGGTACAGTTAATTATAAATATAATTTGCTGAATCTGGTAGTATTTAACAATAAAATAAAGTACAATTAATATTCTATTTTTTGAAATTCCAGTATCTTGTTGTCCATGATATGAAATTTGTTTCTACATAAAATTTTAATTATAATGACAGTGACAGTACAGTTGACATCTTTTGCTTGCATATTGGTTTACATTATCGTTTTCATATTACATGACCATGCAACTATTAAAATGTAAGTAAAACTATTTATTAGATTAGTAGAATAAGCAGAATTAGGCGAGAGGTCGTGTGGTGGCCACAGCAGATTTTTTCAAATGTGACAACCAGTGGTACCCAAAATGATATTGTTTTGCAATTTTAATTGTTAATTTTACGAATTTGAACAAAATTCTTTTTGATTCATGATTTTGTTACACAGATTGGGTTGCACCCTATATATTTGCATTTTAAGCCCTGTTCACACATGGATTCTTTGAGGATTCATTCATGCTTCTGAATCCTGAAACAAAAATAAATTAATTTTACGAATTTTAAAAAACTTATTTTTGATTCATGATCAGTGCGTCCTGCGTCCAATACTATACACCCTTAATTTTTGTTACACAGGTTGGGTTACATCCTATATATTTGCATTTTAAGCCCTGTTCACACATGGATTCTTTGAGGATTCTTTCATGCTTCTGAATTCTGAAATAAAAATAAATTCACCTTTTTAAAGCTATCAATGAATTACAAATTCTTCTTTTCCAAGTCTCATTGTAGATTCTGAACAGAATCATTTTTCTCAGGATTCAGAAGCAATGAAAGAATCCTTGTTTGAACAGGGATTAAGGAGTCGCACATTTGAAATGTGCATTGTGCAAGTTGGAAGTGGTAATACGAAATATTTGTAACTATAAAATGTAGCTCAACTCATACTGGTGCATTTTGAGCGTTCGAGTTTTCAACACACATTTATAAGTGGTTTTATATGTCAACAGCACTCACATTACATATTTAATCAAGCGTAATGTCAGTTTAACTGCCGTTTGGCCGTCGAAATGTCACAAGTCACCGCAACGCGCCGCCACTGTAGTGAATATTTCAAACTTGGAAGTAAACGGAACAACAATAAAACAACGCAAAACTTCAATCCTGCTAATTGAAAAGTTGGCTTCGTTTAATTGGGTTACTGTGTTCGTTCGAAGTTATTAGTACACTCAACGACCTTGAAGCTCAAACAACATAAACATCGCAGGTAGCGGCCGGAAGTTGCTGAAGTAGAGTGAAGTTTGATACTCGATGTGCGGGTTTATGGCGAGTAAATATTTTTATTTTGCTCTCAGTCGTTCGGAGGCAGAAACTTGAGGAATTTTCTAATTAATTTACTTTAGCTGTTCGCACTCTCGGCTCTCGAGGCTCGCATTGCACTGCACATTGCTGCAAACAAGAACACAAGAAGAAGATAACACACGCTACACGGGAATCTTCGCTCTTCACACACGGATTTTTTGTTTACAAGTTTGTAATCACAACAAAGGAAATTATTTATTGTGTTTGTTGTACTAAGGTGCTTCAAAATTAAAAATAACACAACAAGTACTTTAATAACTTGCGAGACGTTTCTCAAACGTTTGTTATAAAAATAAATTGAAACAACGTACTTAGCACAAGATTTATTTTGCTACAACTGTACTGATAATACAAGCAGGGTTCGAAAATACATAAGGATATTTATACAAATATCAAAATATGGGTAATATACGTTAATAATACATACAATTTGATATGCAGATTACGTAGTTACGAATTAAAAAGTATTTTTATAAATTCTAGAAATAAATTTTCATATTCTTAAGAGAACATTTTTCATGTCACTGAATTGAGGATGATTTGCACCATAACTTTTAAAATTTCTAATTCTAAATGAATTCAATTTATTTTTGATTGAGATTTAATTATACGAAGCCAGTATTCAGTGATACTTAAAATGAACTGTGTAAGTAAACTATGTATAGGTATTATCCTTTATTTTTCGAATATCCGAGAAATTTGTTTTAATTCGTAAAAACTTTATTTTTCTGATATTTGGATATATATTTTAATTGGATTTTTACGTCAAATCCAATGAAATTGATTAATATAGTATGCATTTTCTTATAAACCAGTACCTAAACCTAAGTACCTACTTTTATATCTATTTAAAAAAAAAAGCTGAACACAATTTTGTTGGTAGGTTCTCCTTAATTTATTCTTAACCATTATGATGGATTAAGAGCCCTGGTCACAACATTTAAACAAAAAATAAATAGCCAGCATATAAAGACGGGAACGGGAATAACTTACCAATTGACTAAAAACACAGAAGGTTCTTTTGCTAATTTTTGAATTGAATCTTCAATTAAATTAGTCTTGAAAAAGAATAAGAATTTGGAATTCATTGATAGTTTCAAACCAGTGAATTTATTCGTTTCCAAAATAAAATGAAAATTGAAAAAGAAGTAAACAAAACTTACATTTAAGATCATTCTAAGCATAAGCAACAATTATATCAATAAATGTAAAAGACTTGCATTTGTATTATTAATTTGTAAATACGCATATCATGGACAAATAAAATTCCAGCAAATACAAAAAAAATTGTTACACATTGTCAATCAATTTTTGCACAAGTGTAATACTTACGGAAAATAAAGGTCAAATTTAATTTCATCTAAATCTAAAAAGATGCTATGTCACATAGTTGTAATAATTATGAATATTCTATACGAGTAATTTGGTTCTAACTATTCTGAAAATTGTTTTAAAGGTTATCATCCAAAATAAAGTTTGAGAGGTTGCTTGAGCCAGAGAGTAGACAGGCCTCTTAAGATACATTTACCACAATCAGATCGAAGCAAGGCCTGGAAAATGAAGTCCTCAACATAATAAAAAGGTGATATTTATCGCTGAACCGTCAACTTGAATGTGACACAATATTTAATCTCACGAGCGGTCGGCAATAACATAATATTCGAGTTAGGACAGAGCGCGATCCGATAGATAGTAAGACAAAAGGCTTTCGGTCAGTGAACAGGGCTTAGCTGAGTTTACTAACTCATGACAGAACTATCGACTTATTAAAGAGATTATTAACCTAAGAGAGATAGCTGGTGGATACCCGAGGGAGATATCTACGATAGAGCCTGACCTACATCAAAGACGAGAGGAATTTAGTCGGAGATGTCTTGGACGCCGACGGTTTTTAATGCAATCTTGTGTGTCCTTTCAAGATTGTGTTCTTTTTATTTTAACTTATCAAAGAAACAGCTCTTTTACTTTCATTAATGTGAACTTTAAACTTAAAATAACATTAAAGTTAAATTGCCAAGCCATATGAACAGTTGATTTGTAAGTTTGTCCTAATTTGGATTGTTTGTGTCATAAAATAGAAATTGTTTGCTAATTTAACCAACTTCGTAGCTCTTATAGTTCTCAAGATAACAATGGTTCGCCACTTAAAATGAACACCCTGTATTTGTAGATTCGTTAAAAATAATTATAGCTGCCAATATGTTTTTAATTGTTGCAATTTTACAAACTTAGACTATAAGAACATAAGAATAGGTACCTATTTATACAGTGGACGCTCGGTTATGTGAATACTTTATTATATGAATCTAACCATCCACTACAGTGAACAGTCAAAATTTAACACATGCGGTTCTATAGACAACATGGTCAATTTCGATTATGTGAACAGCTCAACAGTGCTAGGTTAGGTACAAACTACAAAGTATAGATCTACTTGGTATTTGGTATACATAAACTGGGATTTCCCCTAAACGCGAAGGTTTAAAAAATTAATTAGGTTTAAGGCTGGTTTATAATGGATGTAACTGGTGACTTTTTCTGTGTTCTGTTAACATGAGCTATAGATTACGGTTCATAATGACACTGAATTTAACGTTTACTTATACTGTAACAGTAATGTTCGCCAACTTGAAAACTTCTTAGAGTATCACTACATACAAAGAGTGTGGCCATAGGCGCTATATTTCAAACAAGTAGCCATGGTTTAATACTCTAAAAAGTGGAATTTATTCATGTTTAACTGTAACAATATGATGTCCAAAAATTAGTTCAGTATTTAACTATTAAACTCTTCATGTTACCAAACGTATTATTTTATTCAAATACAATTTTACTGAAGTCAGCCATCGTAGTATAAAGACATGCCGTTACATACTTCTCTTCACTCTTTTCCCAATAAATAGCGAGCAAGTCCTATTTGTTCTTTGTTGATCTTTGTTTACATTATTATGATTATTTTATATTTCGTTACAATATTTATTGTTATAAACATTGCAGATCCAACTATGTAACTTTCTACAAACGGATCCATTTCTGACAGTTATAAGAAAGGTTATGTCGTCAAGTTAGTAGATTACTGAAATGATTATGAACCACACAGTTCTCATTCACATTACACATCTTAAAGAATACAGAAGAAGGAACCGATTACATTCATTATAAACCAGCCCTTAGAGCTCCATTTTCTGTTTTTATGTCTATGCGAAAGTAATATTTTTGATTTGATCATTTACTTGTATTACTAAAATGCTTGAGTGTTAAAATAGTGCAAAACTATAATTGTCCTAGTCTTAGTGCATTTTAACATGAAAATGCTTCAAATAATATTAAATGGTGTATTTAAATATTACATTTTCGATTAAAATTAAATGAACAAAGTGAATGAAACAAGTTAAGGTTGATTATTCAATAAAACTATTGTTGAATGTTGAGAAATATACTCAAATTTAATATGACACTTGCTTGCGTTTCATGAGTACATCTTATTCTTATTCTCTCAAAGTATAATCAAGTACGAAACTTAATTAAAAATGTTCCTTTTGGACGAAACGACATTTCACCAACTTGGTCACCTCGTCACAATAATTATCTGCTGTAAATTTCTCTTTTTAATATGCATATTCGTGTCGAAATCCTTTGTTGATAATCAATTTCGGCGTTGTTGTTTTTGTTTGGGTTTTGACAGGAGAAATTTTCTGTGTAGGATTTATGTCTTTATTTTGAGTAAGTGTTAGGAAACAATTTCATGTTTGAAGGGATCAAGTGTTTAGTGTTTCCCTCACTAGGGGAACTAGAGAAGATTCACATTCCGAACTTGATTAATAAATTCCTAAATATTTGCACAATCATCTTCACCTGTGGTTGGGGTGTTTGCCATTTTGGCAGGAATTCTTTGCCATTCGCAGTAAATTGAATCAAGATCTTTATTACTTACTATTAGGTCATGAAAACTTAATTATAATAGAATTTGGATTCACTTTCTGCTAGAGTTGTAAATAGTATATTATATAAAGAGCGCGGAAAGTGATTGATATCGTGTGAGTTAGAATGTTGATGCACGAGGCTTGACGAGTTCGGAAATTCGATTGACTATTCATACATTATTTTGCCCATGACTATAAATATTAAACATTTTTGCACTTTCGTAACTAAAACTCTTCTTTAGGCTTTATTTTTAGGGACTAAGGTTCTTAATTCGATCCCAAGGGATTATTTTTCATATTTAATCCCGTTGTCAAGGAATTGAATTAATTAATCCCGTTGTCAAGTAAATACTTGCTATTTTATTACAGAGTATCTATGGTAAAAATATAAATATTTGTCATAAAGTTTACTGTCAAAATTGCAAAATGTGTATTCTTTTAAACTATTTTGTATTCGTTTGAGGATGAAGTGCAAAAAATAGCGTATATACCACAAGACTAAAGTACCTTTAATCCCTCAGGTGATTATTTCCGTCACCTTCGGCTTGTGAAATCAAGAATATGAATTTACATTTTTAATTTCCAGATACAGCAAAAGTACTACTTTAATTTATGTGGATAAATCACTTTTAATGTGGTGATTGTCCATTTTAGTGGTAGTGTAGTAATAGAGTAATACCAGTAGGTATATTTAGGCTTTAAAAATATAATAATTTGGTGCCTTTTGTATGCAATTCTAAGTCGTGTTTTTGTTTTTGATTCTTTGAGCGCGTGTGGTCATGATTTGAAGGTTATTTGCATTTTTCACATTTTATGACGAAAATTGAGAAACCGGCAAATGAAATAAAAGTCAGATGGTTTCATTTTTATTATTAAAATTTATTGGCATTCTTCTTATTTCTTTTTTATTAGGATGAATACCAAGCTTTCTTATTTCGTCAGATATTTAATATAAGTGCTACTTCATAAAAACAAATTTTGTATCTGGAATTCATAAAACAAAACGAAATAAATTTATACGCGACAGCAGAGAGCTAAGTGGAATCTTGAATTGGATGGTAGAAGTGAGGAAGTGACACAAACTTTTGCTGGCTCATGTTCCATACACCACCATAGTTACTTAATTTTAAGAGGCTCGTCTACCTCCTAAAATTCAGTATAAAAAGTACTATCGTAGCGAGTGTTTTGTGGCCAGTACAAGAACGGTAAAATTTTATTTCAACAAGGATTTAAAAGAGAATTAATGAATCTATACATGTGCCTTTTTAAAATTTTGATTAAAAATTTGTACCTACATGAATATGACAATTCCGAAAAATTAAAAAAAATCCAATTTGTGCAAATATTACACGATTTTATCTCATGATAGAACTTTTTTTTAATTTTAAAAAGTCACATCTGTAGAGCCATTCTTTCTCTATTAAATCTTTATAAAAACATTATCCTGAAGTCCATAATAGTCTGACAGTTTTGTCGCAACGAAATCACATTTACAGTATTTTTCAACTTCAAATGACATTGCATAGCTAGGGTGCGGCAAAGTACGATTTTAGAGCTGGTTTCAAGCAGCCGTAGTAGTGGGGAAAAGAGTGGAATAGAAGAATAAGTAAAATAAATAAAAAGTAAAAGTAAAAAGAATACCAGGAATTCGAAAAAATCTTCATGCATATGTGTATTTTAATGGCAACTTAGGTACTGATCATGGAACAAAAGAAATTTATCAAAATTCGTAAATTTAAGGGCAGTTTTCGAAAGAAGCACATTTTTGAAACCACTGGATTGTTGATTGCATAATGGATATCTGATTACCTATAAATAGAATAAACTGAAATTTTAATTAACTGTGTAATTGCAAGAAAAGTAAATTTATGAAGTTCCGTATGAAAACAGTGACCCAAAACTGTTTAATTAAAAATACCTTGGTTGTTAGTGGAGAGCTTTGTGAACAGTACACCACACGGAATATTTTTGTACAGTCAAATTATGACTAGATTCGAACCTAAGTTGTCAGAACTGCAGTTGGTCACATAACGTACCCACTCAGCTAGCATTATCATTTTCATCACATCAACTTGCTCAATTAAGTCAAGTAGTCTAGTCCAGTAGTAATGTAACTCTTTGCATAATACATTAATTAATATTAAACTACTGCAATATTTTAGTTAATTATGGTAGCGAAAAGCGTTTCGTAATTCTTCCGCCATAAATCTTGTTCAACTTCTAGATCTAGATCTGTCTGCTGCCGTGATTAAGAAAGAAATATTTCAATTAGCTAATTTCAATGTTATGTTAGTTAATTTCCAAATAGATTTCACGGGTTGTTGGTGCACAATACGTTCTTGTTTCACATGGTAACATAATAATTAAGATACATTTAGCATTTTGCTAATTAAAGCATACAATGCATTTCAACGCTTGTAATGAGCTCGAATGGAGCGTAGAGTTCTCAAGGTCCAGAGAAAAGTGAAACTAAAATGTCAAAGAAACGGTTTACACTACGGTCAGAGATAATCATACATATCATGGCTTTTTCCCAACTTGGGTGTGACAGTCTCACATATTGTGAGGCACTGGTATAGATAAAATTATTTATTTTGTAATGAAGAACTTCTTGACTGGATGATGATGAGAAAAGGAAAATTTACTGGAATGCAGTCGAATTTTGAAGAATTTTGAGTCGAAATAAACTCTTCAAAATTTGACTGAATAACAGTCAATTTTCTTTTTTCATTATTTATTTTATTTACTGTATGATTGATTCTTTACGTTTAAAAAAAGTTTAAATTCATATAACAAAATACGAGCGTTCACACTTCCCACTTTCAACCACTGTGAATTCTCGTATTTAGTTAGATGTATTCAAACTTTCTTAAACGTAAACATAAATGTAAACCGTAAAACTAAATGCTTATGTGAATGAGGCTTTAATCTCTGGTGCAAGCCTTTGTTTCGACCACCGATAGCTTTGTCAATTGCATTCCAACTTGGAATGGTGTCAAGAGTGGATATCTATCCAAATCAAGCCGTAATAATTTCACATCTGGCCCGGATTCGAACTCACGACCTTTGTGTTCAGAGGCAAGCACTGTAATCACTGCGCTATCTCGCCGTGTGTGGTCACCATGTCCCTTAACTCACTCATGGTTGTTAGTGAATAGTACACCACAAGGAATGTTTTTGTGCAGCTAACCTGGAATATATACTTGACTGAATCTGAACCTGAGTTGTCACATTCACAGCCGGTTACATTACACACTCGGTTATCCGCTCAAGCCTTGTTCACACATGACGATCTCAGGGGGAGAGCACAAAATTTTTGTTATACAGCACAAAACCAGCACAAAATAATAGTGATAAGAAAGTTTACAAAATTAGAGTTGGAGGACTGATTACGTCACTGGCTTCTCCTATTAAGAGACATTTTTTCTACACTTAATAGGAAGAGCACAAATTTTTTATTATACAGCACAATTCAGCACAAAACCAGCACAAAACTATAGTAAAATAAAATTTTGAAAATTATAACTTCGGGGCTCAGCATGTCATTGGCCCTTATAATTTAACTTTGAATATCTCGTTAACGGATTGAGCACAAAATATTTTTATTACAGCACAATTTGGTACAAAACAAGCACATTTGCATATAATAAAATCATGTTTTTTTTACTTGGAGGGCCTATTGACATGGACCTGTGAGAATCGTCTGTCAAATAGCGACTAAGTTAATTTGAATCTTCAATGAGTCTTGGAAGAGAAGAATATGATAGCTCCCAAACCAGTAAATTTCTTTTTTTTTAGAATTCAGAAGCATAAAAGAATCCTCAAAGAATCCATGTGTGAACAGGGCTTTAAGAAACGATAGACAAAACGGTTAGAGTAAATGCTGTGCATTAGCTGATTTATAATGAAACACATCGGTTTATTAGCATTTCCGGCATTTGTTAAGCAATTAAATATGAAACAAACAACACTATTAGAGCGGGCATGAGAAACAGTTGATTACAAGCTAAAACAAAAAACGCGCAGCCTCTCGGGTCAGTCTTTGACGAGACGTCTTGTAATCCGGATGCCAGTAACGAGCTCTTTAATATTTTCAGCGTTTTAAATTAATATTTTCATAATTTATCACACGATAAGCATTTGACTAATTCGTAGAGGCGGAAATGCACTATTCTCAAATGCAGAGCATTCCATTTGTATACGCCACTCTCGCTACACTTTCTTATTTCTATTTTTAACAATTAATTAGTTCACTACCTGTCGTTTTAATATATTACGTCATTTGCTTTCTGGCTCTGCATTTTAACATTCAATTAACTTGTTCGTTTTTAATTCACAGAAAGGAAATTGACTCATAATTTGTACACAATTTGTTAAAGGTTATATGCTTAAAATAGCAAATTTATTAAAATATTATATTAATAAAGCCTCATTCACATAAGCATTTAGTTTTATGGTTTACATTTATGTTCACGTTTAAGAAAGTTTAAACTCATATGACTAAATATGTGCATTCACTCTTCCCACTTTCAAGTACTGTGAATGATCAGATTTAATTAGATGTACTCAAACTTAAATGTGAATGAGGATTAAGACAGTATTTATTATCTAGTTACTTGGATGTGGCAGCCTCACAGATTTCATTTATATTTTAGATCAATAAATTATAACTTGAAACGTATAGCTGAGTGCGTTATGTGACCAACTGTGGTACAGACAACTCAGGTTTGAATCCAACCCGGTCCACATTTCTCTATTAAAAACGGTGAGTACCACTGCTAAATATATAGGGTGATTCAAAACTTTGTGCATATACTCGTTACTCAAGTTACTGACTATGGAACTGAATTTTTTTTTTAAATTGTTAAATTTAATTTACGGTTTTTTAAATCAGACAGTTTTGAGCCACTGTTTTCATATCGAACTTCATAAATTTAAAACGAAAATGAAAATGTTTGCTGGTGTAAATAATGCACCTCTCATCTCGACCAATCAGATTCAAGATTATTTTTTCTGAAATATATATAAGCCCGATATATGCAATCTTCAATCCAGTGGTTTCATAATCAGTTCCTTGCTAATCTGCCCTTAAATTGACCAATTTAAAAAAAGTTTGTTCCATGATAAGTCAATTAAGTACCTATTTACTATTAGGGATGGGAAAAATTTCGATATATCGATAAATATCGATATGAACATCAGTTGCTATAACTTTTCGTTTGTTATTGATGTATCGATAACTCGATATTTGTTGATATATGTCGATAATTATCAGAAAATATCGATAATATCGAATTACTGATACATCGATACCAAATGAAAAATAGTATCGACTGATGTTCATATCGATATTTATCGATATATAGATATTTTCCCATCTCTACTTACTCTATGTCATTAAAATATATGCACGAAGTTGTCAATCACCCTGTATATATAGCTATCGATGACTCACATTATGTGAGGCTACATTTTACTAAAATCAGGTCGATCCTGAAACTTGAACCGCTCTAATTGATTTATATGTTTAATGATGCAACATTCAAGTACTTGTTGTAATTTCCTGGAAATACAATATTTTGCAAATATATTTTTTTACTTTCTCTAAAATAAATTGTAATTACAAATTGCAATAACCATTTAATCAGGTCGTTTGACAAATACTTTAACTGCATTTTAATGGTCGGTAAGGTTCGTTATATAACCACTTAGAAAGGAACAGTACCTATTTATTAAATTAATTAAATTGCAGTAATAAATCTCAACAAAGAAATATGATACGTAATGCTCAGCAGGTACAATTAACACAACGTAAAATTAAAATCAAACACATTTACTAAGTTTACATGCAGTTTTGAAAATGGTTTGAGTTTTCAGTCAAAATTATGTAAAACTGTTTACATACAGTTTTCAAAACAAGTGATAACGAAGGTTCGAAAACAGTTTCGGCGCAAGCGCATTTAGATCATGTAAATGTCAGATGAGTGATAGATCGGAACGAAAAATATAACCTCTTCACTCCAAATATTTCGTTTTGGCATTTTTATTTTCAAATTTACGAAAACACTAAATAAGAAAACAACTCAGTTTTAAGTCACAACTGACAATGTGTTTGTACTTTGTAGGTTAGTAAGTACGTTCAAAAAACGGCAGAAATATCTTGAAGTACGCATGCGCAATATCAAAACTTAATTTTACCTGTTTACATGACTAGTTTTGAAACTAATTTTCTTGGTTTTGGTTTGAGTTAACTCAAAACCGTTTTGACACTGTTTACATGGAGATTTTTAAACTCAAAACGTTTTGGAAACGGTTTCAAAACTGCATGTAAACATAGTAATTGCAAATTCGAATGCCGTGTCTCCTTTCTTGGATTGTAGTTTGTAGGTCAACTAGGAGACACCTTTCCAACGAATTCATCGATTATGAATATCAGATAACGCTAATTAAAATGAATTATTAATTCAATTGCACAATAAAAATAATTACAAGGCATTAGCGGTGAACATGTGCAGATAAGAGAAAAAACGTAGTGTAGGCACATAAACATTATACGATGACGTAGAATGCCTTTATCGAATTGTCAATCGCGGCCCAATTAAACCAGTGACAAGTTTGAGACATTGTGTAATATATTTTCCATCTCTGGAGCGATTGAAAGTGAGCCGACGCGCGACACGGTTTGAGTTTGACACAGGTGGCTTGATTCTAAGCGCACTCTCTCTTTGAATTAATTCGTTCACAGTGATTTGTTTAAATTTATAAATAATTAGATCGGGTGATTGGGATTCGATGCTTGCGCTGGCTCAAAAGAATTTGACATGTCGTTGATATCATTGACAGTCATTTGAAAGCAAATTAAAAATGTAGTCATATAACATTTTCATAAATGTCTAAAATTGCAAAGCATTATTTTTACGAGAGAGCGACAATTTTAAATTTAAACAATCAAACAATTTTCAGAATTCAATTAGAAATAGAAGCAAAATACAACAATCTTTTTTCCATGGCTGGTGTTAAAGTGCTACTTTATCGACTGTTTTGAAGCGATAAAGTAAAATTTGAGTAGATAAAGTAAAATTAAAATGTTTTTATATTTTTTCTTCAAATTCGTTTTCACACATTTCTTCATCCTCTGAAAAAAGTAGGACGATGAAATACATTACAAACAAATTTCGAAATTGCGTTTTGAATAATAACTGAATTTGAAATTGGTTTTATTATATTTTTTTCTTTAACATCAGTTATAGAAAAATATCGAATTTTATACACGACGATAAAATTATATTATCGGCTCAAGAAAAATATTTAACTCGCTCCTTCTTCACTTGTGAATTAACATTTTTCTTTCGTTGATAAAATATAATTTTATCGTCTTGTATCAAAAGTAACTATTTCTTATTCATTAGTTCTCTTGATTATTAATGCTACTTATTAGTAACGTCTATGAACAGTACAGTAATAGTTGATAAAACATAAGGCTGCATTTTTGCTGCAAGGATTTGAAAAATTACTTTCTTGTAAATATGTTTTAACATTTATATTAAAAATTGGAATCTTTTTTGGTTTGACTTGATACTGACTGCAGTTCAGCTTTTCGGTTTTATGGTACTAGTCCAATAAAATAGTATTTTATTAAATGGAAACAATGTCAAAAAATGTTTTTACTGGACAGTTAAACTGTTGTACATAGGTACATAACAGTTATTTAATCTAATTAATTATTTGCTGCATGAAAAGTCGGTTTATTATTTCACTAGTATGTTACGGCTTCTATAACTCATTAACTCTGGTACTCAATTGGAGAAGTTCGAAGTATCACGTATAATAAAGGATATTTTAAATCACATTTCCAGTAATCCTTCTAGTTTTACATGTACCTACCTACTTTTAAAGTGTTTTAAAAATATGAAAGTACTTATTCCATTATATTTCTGTCACTAGGTATTTAACGTTGGTATCATTACCGCACAATACTATTACCAACTCCACCTCTGTCAGGAAAGCCTATTTCCCGGCTCCGTCTAATGCTATTGCTATTCACATCAGCGTCAGAGCGTCATTCAGCAACATGAACAATTATCTGCGCATATTCTCATTTCCATATCATCTTAAATTCAAATCATACGTAACCACGACACAAAACTCGAGGATTGCATCGTGTGCATTCCCACCCTCACCGTGTTCCGTGTGTGTGGTGCAGGTTCATCCTAGCAATCCCGATCCGAACCTCAAAATAGTGCAGATTTCAGATATTCGTCCCAGGCTTTTTAGGTAGTTACCTTCTAGGAATTCATAGCAAACTGGTCTTTGTTGACTTACATTATGGGTCTTTTTTTGGATAATTTGGCCCCGCTAGACTTTTTCTTGTGGGATTTTCTGAAGTCGCAGATATGCAGGGTGTTCCACAACTTAGGACAAAAAATTAAAGGGTACCTAGGTATGTACTGTACGACGTGCTGATCATGAAACAAAAAGAATGTTTTTAAAATTCGCAAAGTTAAAGGTAGTTTACTAGACGCGTGTACATTTTAAGTATCACTGTTTTGATGGTATATTTGATAATATTTTATTCATAATCTTGGGAAACTATTTTTTTTATGTTGGTATAAAAATTATTTTTTGTTGGTACTCATTATTTATGTCAGCTTAACAGCGTTGAGAGCGAGAGGGTGGAGCAAAAAATGTGTCTCTTATTATATATTTAATAACACTTTATTTAAAAGAATGCAAAATTTATTTATATAATATTGTACTAACCTTATTATTATATATTACTTATGTATAACAAATATATTACTCAACCTTTTTTAATTTTCTAAAGAAAAAACATTCAATTTCAAACACTACGCGACTGACAGTACGACTTCGCAACTGCCTTGTAGCGTTGTAGAGTCCGTTCCAGCTAAGAAAAGGCCCGCGACGTCATATGCGCAGAAACCAAAACTCGTCCGGTTCGTTGCCATAGCAACTCATAACGAAACGACCAGTTCAGTGGCGTAGGTAACTACTATAATAACTAAAATTAAAAATTTTACAATGTCGAAAAACAACTTGGTGTACATGAGATGGTAGTTTATAGTCAGATTCGTGAAATATTAAATAATGTGCGAAAATTTATGAAGGAAAAAGCAGAAATTGGATTAAAAGTCCCATTGAAAAAATATAGGTAACCTAACCTAAATAAAATACGCACGCTACTGGTGCGCGCATCCCTGATGACATAACGGGCCTTTTCTTAGCTGGAACGGACTCTAGCAGTCACCAAGCCTGAAGCGACTAGTCGCGAACTATGACGTCATATACGAACTTTTTGACTATACCAACAGATGGTATAGGTTAATATACAGTCGCTAACTATGATGTCATATACGAACTTTTTGACTAGGTATACCAACAGATGGCATAAGTAGGTATACAGTTCCTTTCTATGACGTCATAAAGTCGCTTATTACAGTCGCCAACGAATAGGTCTCCTGCACATAATTGTTCCGGGTAAAAATTATGTCCAAATTATGATCCCAAAATATGGATCTCAATTTACGCTGTTAAATCATAACCCAGTTCCCCTGACACCTTAAGCCTCGGATGGAACTACAGTATTTTGTTGCCTGGATGTATGTGGCAGGCGAAAGTGGAAGACCTGTCCCTAGTGTCGCCATGGCGATGCACACAACACGCCGACAAACAGACGGACAGACAATGCAGCAACACTGTTGCTGATCATGTGGTTGCTGCATTTGGCAGCCAGCGGGAGGTGCAGCAAACCGAGGACTGGCGACGTTAATTAGAGCTGCGGATGAGGGAAGTTTTGTGGCGGTGGCGTGCTTTCTTGTTTACTGTTCAACTGTTGTTTACTTCTAATTCATGTTTATTGTTTTATGTGCTTAAATGCTGAAAATACTACGATAGAATTTAGACAACATTGTTATTCAAAGACATAGTTATAACGTCTGCAAAAAAATATATTGAGTGTCTCAGTTTTTGCATTTTTTATTATACAGGCTGTTTCAGGGTTAAGTATCTAATTTTTTAATATAAATGTAGGACCACAAAACATGAAACAAATTTCATTTGGAGATTTTCTCCCAAACGCTTCGTTTAGAAGAAAGGAGATATTGGCTCCTGAAGTTACAAATAGGAATTTAAACATTTGGACGGTCTCAGGGTAAAAGGTAATAAGTCACTTTTATCGATTTTTTTTATTTTTTGTGGAATAAGTCTCTTATTGCAACCTCCTACACTGGGTAAAAGAAAATAGCCCTAAATATAATTTGTGTGCTGTGAAATACTGTTGTACAAAATGAAATAAGTCAAAAGTTATCATTTTGAATTGGGTAAAAAGGAATAAGTTGACTTATTCCCTTTTACCCCGTACGATATATTTTCCGGCAGATGGCGATCTTGTATTTGTCATTAGGATCAGGTTGACTTATTTCATTATGCACAATACCTTCATGCGAAGTAGTCGTGTTTTTTATTTGATTGTTTTTACGTTTTATGATGTCTCTTTCTAATAGAACTAAAAAAATAATGCAATTGGCGGAAATTAAAGGAGTTGGTGAAATAAAATTAGACAATGGTAAGTAACAAACTACTGATTTTTGACTAACCTAATCTAAATTTTTTTTTTGTAGAACCAGAGTCTAAAAGAGCGAAAGGTGTTATACGAAAACTATTTACCTCTAAAAGCGACGAAGACATATTAGATTATCAAAGACCTTCTACATCAAGGACCTACGATTCTGTAATTCTTGAATCTGAAAATTTATCAGTAATCAGCGAACATGAAACTTCAGATATTAAGGAAGGAGAAAACTCCAGACAAAACAGTTTATTCGACTTCGACAGTGACGATAGCGTAGCTGATCCTAACTTTAAATTAAGCAAAGATGAAGAACTTTTAGATGAAGATTTGTTAGATGAAGAATTGTTAGATGACGAATTGTTAGATGCAGAATTGTCACACAATGAGGACAATATTCATGAACCTGGACAATTAAAAAATGTTAAAGAGAAGACTGGAAAACGAGGTACAAGAGGAAGGTCAAGAGAAATTCGTAAACAGAGAAAAATTAATCGAAATACCGGAAATTCTTACGAGACAGAAACTGGGAAGAAGATACCTGAGAGAACATGTAAGGCGTTGGAGATGTGTCGTAACAAATGTTCTACAAAAATAAACGAGAGAGGTCATAAAGCACTCTTTGACAAATACTGGAAAATGGGAGATCGTAACAGAAGAGCATCATTTCTTTCGGGATTAATAACATTTGGTTCAACAAAAAAATCAAGGAAGAGAAAAAATACTCCTGAAAAGCAAAAAAATCGTCAAGTGACATTCAATTATCATATACCAGTTGATGGTGAGCAAATAAATGTGTGCAAAAATTGTTTTTTACATATTTTTGATGAGACACCGAAATTTGTATGGATTTTATGCAAACAAAAACAACAATCTGCTACGAATTCTGCTACACCAGACAAGAGGGGTATTCTATCTCCACCAAATAAAATAACCGAAGAACAACTCAATATTGTGCAACATCATCTCGATTCATTGCCAACATATGAAAGTCACTATTGTAGAAAAGAAACTTCAAAAAAATATTTACCTCCACATTTTACTTTGACTAAAGCCTATGAGCTGTATTGTGAAAAATTTGAGAATGTAGTTAGCTATACAAAATATTTAGAACTATTCCACAAGTCTAATATAGCTATTAAGCAGCCAAAAAAGGACACTTGTCAAGCTTGTGACAAATACAAAATGAAGCTTACTTTTGTTGTTGACGAAGAAAGGGATGAAATATCCAAACAACAAGCACTTCATCATACTGAGGCTGAAGAAGCTTACGAAGCAAAAAGAGCTGATAAGCAGAAAGCAAAGACAGAAGAAAATATGACCGTCCTTGCTTTTGATTTGCAGCAATGCCTTCCAACACCAAGTATTGAATCATCAGTGGTTTTCTATAAAAGACAATTATGGACTTATAACCTAACAGTTCACGATATGAAAACTGATAAGGCTACCTGCTTTGTATGGTATGAATCTGTAGCAAAGAGGGGCGCAAATGAAATTGGCTCCTGCGTTTTTAGAGCCGTATCAAATCTATCACTTAATATCAAACACGTAATACTTTACAGTGATACATGTCCGGGGCAGAATAAAAATTCACCATTTTTAGCAATGTGTTGTTCGCTTGTGAAAAATTCGCATATTGAAATATTAGAGCACAAATTTATGATTCCAGGACACAGTAGAATGGAATGTGACTCAGATCACGCCCAAATAGAAAAATTTAAAAAAAGACACAGTACTCCAATAAGCCATCCACACGACTGGGCTCAAATGATAAGACTTGTAGGGAAGAAAAATCCGTTTTCAGTCGTAGAGATGAGCCAAGAAGACTTTCTAGATTATGCTAGTTTATTAAAATCTGACATAAACATAACTAACAGATCTAATGAAAATGGTGAGAAATTTGTATGGAGAGAGGTGAAGTGGTTAAAATTTACTAAAGACCAGCTATATAAGGTATTTTATAAAAAATCCCTTAAGGATGACGAACCATTTTCTGTAATGGATATTTCGAGGCGAAATAAAGTCGACACTGAACTTAAACCCCCTATTTGTTACAAAACACCGGTGCCTATATCCGAAGAAAAGAAGAAAGATCTTCTAAGTTTACTTAATCTGATTCCACCAGTATTTCACGATTTCTACAGGAATCTTCCTACTTCACATTCGGCACCAATCGACCCCATGTTGGAATCAGATTCCGAAGAAGATTAACAATTTGACAATATTGACACAATATTTTCTATTTAAAATAATCTGTTTCTTTATGTTACTATTAGTAGTTTTTATTTTTTAATATTTTTGTAATTTCTGATGTTATTTTTGAATAAAATTTTGTTTATATTATAGTTATTGTTATTTCCCACTTTACATTGTGAATGAGCAAAATGGAATAAGTCAACACTTGGGTTGTGTCAAAAGAAACAAGTCACTCAAAATATAAAATTATAAGAAATTTTGAAAATAAGTACATTTTATAATTTGGCATTTATTGCATAAAGATGATTCATATATCTGTTTGGAACCTAAAAAACAAACTATGGATTTTATAAAGTTTTTGTTGATTTCTGCAAAACTAACTTTTTTGACTTATTACCTTTTACCCTGAGACCGTCCATTTATGTAAAAATAAGGGAATAACTATTGCTTATTATCGACTTTATTGCTAAAACAACAGAAGTTTTCAAAACTTGTTAAAAAATAATGTAAACCTCCAGGCCGAAGGCAATTGTTATCCCATCTGTCGATGACAGATCGAGTAACTACTCGACTTTGCTCCTCTGTTATTTCTTCGTGTTAGTGTTGCTTTTCATAATAATAGATAATAAAGTTCAAAATTGTAAATGTGTCTACGGCAAAGGTGATCCCGAATTTAAAAATATTATTGCCATCGTAGACGTCAAACGTCAAAAGTAAATTTTGTTCTAGATTCTGATTAGTCGTTCATACAGTACACATTAACTACTAACTACAAGTTTGGAGTTTGCAAATCCCTGCGCTAACAGTAATTAGCGTAGCGCAACGTCTAGCTATTTCGTTATTGTGAACGCTACAAGTGAAATGCATAATGTCAAACCACTAACGTTAATTATACCAACTTCCAACTGACGGTATATTTTATTTTAGTTTCAAGCAGCCGATCACGTAACTCTCTCTTTATTCAATATAAATAGTATCCAGTGGTACTAAAAATATTCTTCTTAAGATAACTACCTTTTTTATACGAATTTCGATAAAAACTTTTGTTCCGTGATCAGTACATACGTATGCCATTCTAATATGTACCTCAAGTTATGGTACACCCTGTAGGTATACCATTAAAATGCACTTGAGAAAATCATCAACGAATAGTAAAAATTCAGATGATTACTAGAACTTAAGAACACCTGGTCTTTTTTCACAGTATAATAAGATCAATTGATACGTACACCTTTCCGATATATCTACCAGATAAATCTATCCCCAAAGGCGTGAACGGTTGTACCAGTTAATTTTATTTGCAATTCCAGTAAATAAAAACCCTCGTATGTGTAATGTTTATATCTCATGCATTATTACCATCCTTGCTTCACGGTACAGCGACCTACATCCTCCACGAGCCACGATAACTACACATGAGGCGAAGATGACAATCACTAGTCGAGATCTTTCAACCAAGTATCAGTTGCTGTGTGAATAATAAATGCGAGAGAATTTTTAGCGGGAGTCGCTATAAACTAGCTGGATAATTAACAAAATAAACAAGGTGCAACCTTATTCAAAAACGATTCCAGTCAGGTTATCGCCAAGATCTATGGAGTGCTTTTTCGATGGTTGTTTCGCGGCAAAAGAATTCGGTTGGGGGGATTTGTTCGTGGAAAATGGGATGCATGGTACTGAAAATTAGATTTTTAACACTATAAACATAATGTTAGGTCTAAAACATTGGTAAAAATAGTAAATTGAGAAAGAAATTTTACTATGACGTCACTATTTTGCATTGAACATAATATGGCAACTTTCTACGTCATACCACATTTTCATTCATCTCGGTGCAGTCAGAATCTCAATCCGTGATGCAATGACCTTTAAATTTTAAAAAAGTAACGGACAGATTCTTTTTCAACCATACTACATTTAAGACGATGAAGTGGTCAGCTTGACTGTCTGAGTGCAATTTAATTTTAAGATGTTTTTACAATTCAACGACTATCACACATTGCCGGTCGGGAGATTCGAACCACAAACTCCGAGTTCATAAGTCATCACATGCAGACAGCTGAGCGCTGTGCCTAAACACGCGCAGCTACTACCTCGACGTGATCATATTACTGGCTGAAACAATTATTTTTGGACTAATTCATGTTGATAAATAAATAATGTAAAAAATATATAAAGTAATACGATTTTACCATCTCTCCCCTATGTCGTTTTGATACTTTTATATTGGGTTGAAATATATGACGTCACAGCGGAACATTGATAGTGAAAATTATTACACTCCTGTATAAAGTAAGCCATAAACAAAACACAATTTTATCGCTTTGACAGCGGATAAAAAGGAAGGTAACTTTTTGCAAGTGATAAAACTAAATTGTCATTTGCTTCATATTTCTAATATTTGTCAGTGAAATGATGAGATTCTGGGAATATTTGTGAAGAAGAACCAAAAAAGTCAATGAATTATCTCTCCCGAATAAATTTTTGTTTGACATCTCAACTTTGTCACCTGACAGCAATTTGACTCGAAAAATTGTTTTAAAATAAAATAAAACAATTTTTCTTCTCAAAGTGCTAGGCAACAAGGTTTCAATACAAACAGAAATTTATCAAGAAACTGACAATGGGTCAATTGAAAGATTCCTTGAATCTTAATACAAACCAAACAATCTTTTAGATATTTATTTGCATTTATATGATTAATAATACATCCGTTTTATAACAATGTCTGACAATGAGGAGTGCTAAATTCAAATAATAAAATCTGGTTCGTTTCCTCGTTTGCTGCGAGTTTTACGTTCAAAGAGAAAAATATGTGTATAGAATTAGTCGTTTTTGTAAAAAGCACGCGTGACACAATTCCGTTCCATTTGTTTCACGTTTGTTTGATGGAAATATTTCTGTGTTCGCAAGCAATTCGAAACTGTAGGCTACGGCTACCTGTGAGCGTGCCGCAGCGCAAATCGGCCTCGTTCAAAAATAAAAGCATCGTCGCTGGCGTGAATTATGCGTTTTGATGTTTCCCGAGTTATGTCTCTGTCGAGGAATAGCAACTAGGGCTGGGTTATTTATTCGCGACATTCCCGATAATCGTAAATCCCGATGTACGGTATTAATTAGCACGAGACCTCTAATATATCAGCCAGCGGCCAGTGCTACTCGAGTGCGAGGCGCCCTCGCCAGAGCTCACTTCGCATCTCTGCTGATGATTTAAAAGTGAGCCGAGCAGATTAAATTTAAAGGGGCGTATGGCTTGTATATTAAACCGACTCAAACAAAACCAGATTGGAATTACGATTAAGACTAAGATAATCGATCGATGAGGATTTACGATTCGTGGAAATCTCGAGGAGTTAGGTTAAGGTCGCGCTCGAAATCGTTTTCAGATGGTCATTTTTATGCACTTTATCTGCATAAATTTCTGCAAATAGGAACAAGAAATAGGCATAAATAATATATCAATAGAATCATTAGGGTTTCTAGATTGCCCCGTGCTAAGAATACCTGAAAATAAATAAAATTTGCAGTAGAAGTGAAGGAACAGGGAACAAAATTCATCAAATTGCAATTAGTATTACTTAGTTTTATTAATTGGTATTTTTTTTATTAATAAAGACATAATTTTTTGAATAAGGTAATTAGGAATGTACCTATATATTTTCATTGTGTAACATAATTTTCATTGTAGGTTACATCGTTTATCCGAAATTTATGCACAAAGCTGTAAAAAATGGGCCATGTAAAAGTATAGTTACAGAAAAAAACATTTACAAAAAAAATCAAATTATTTTAAGCGCGCCCTTAAGGTTAAAAGAATTATTTTTCAAACAATTCATTAAAATATTATGTATGAGTGTACATTTTATTGTACTTACTTAATATAAAACTATCGCAACAATTATTTATTAAGAAATTAATTAATAACATACGAGATTCTTAGGAAAATCTATGTCACATAAAATAAATTTGTATATCTGTGCCCTCGAATTTTTTTTACAAATAATTTATTAAAATATAATATTATTGTACCTACTACAAAAACGACTAATTCTATACACATATTTTTCTCTTTGAACGTAATACTCGCAGGAAACGAGGAAACGAACCAGATTTTATTATTTGAATTATTTATCAACAAATGAATTAATAGAATCTTAGGAAAATATGTCACTTAAAAATAAATTTAATTTTTATACCTATACCCCCGAATATTATAACAAACAATTGATATTTGGTATGAGTGTACCTACATTTTATTGTATTTAATATGAAACTATCGCAGCAATTATTTATTAACAAATACATTATTAACATAAATGAGAATCTTGGGCAAATCTGTGTCACTTATGAAAGAAATTTAAATTTCTATACCTGTGCCCCTGAATTTTTTTTTCAAACAATTGATTAAAATATTTCGAATGAGTGTACATTTTATTGTACTTAATATAAAACTATCGCAGCAATTATTTATCAACAAATTTTAAGAAGAACATATTATGAGAATCTTAGGAAATATTTACGAAATAAATTTAAATTTCTAGGTTTACTCATGGTTGTTAGTTGAGAGTACACCAAAAAGGATAGTACTTACGTTTAATTTAGACGTCTTATTTTGTGCACAAGAAACTATGGTTAAGTACACCTTTATACCATTATTGTTCGAACGAAAAAAATTATCAAAACCTTAAGAAATATTATCTGAACTATGAGTTCGTATAGATGTAAAAAGTTGTATTTAATCTTATAAAAATGACACGAGTTTCGATAATGTCAACTTTAAAATGACGTATCATGAACTTCGGCAACGTGTCTTAATAATATTAATAACTCTGATATTTTAAAAATCCAGATAAATTTTCCTCGTACTCATAAATGCAAATTTATTCCACAATTATATGTTAAACATAAACATTTTAAACGTCAGA
This sequence comes from Agonum fuliginosum, assembly GCA_947534325.1. NCBI lineage: Eukaryota > Metazoa > Arthropoda > Insecta > Coleoptera > Carabidae > Agonum > Agonum fuliginosum. The sequence goes on from OX384041.1 coordinate 28,283,297, forward strand.
AATTAAAATACTCCTTCGTGGCGCGCATTCTACCACGAAACAGCGGAAAGTAAAGAGCGGACAATTTAGTTTATGATTAATCTGCAGAAATAAATTGTTCCGGGTTGCGGTAGTTGGTTGGTTGATGCATGCAGCAGGTAGAGCACATCATGTGTCACGTATTCCGTGCGTCTCCGTCACGTAAAGATAGCAGCAGCTCAAGTGGACGGGGCTTGTTTGTTATGCAAGGATCATGCGGTGCTTCTAAAAGTCCAAAGAGGCTGAGGGCAATTTGAACCCTGCCGAAACAACACAGATTCTTTTTACATATCCTGGTTTTAAAGGTTTAATTACATTCTACTTTTTTCGTCTACTGAAATTCGTTCGAGTTTCATACTTTATTTCCGAACTATTCATATTCAATCGGAAATCTTCGATTTTTTCCGAGCCTCGAGCCAAAACTTTTAAAGGTTGGTAACACTGACTGCACACTGAACTGCGCATGCGTAGACAAATATAGTACGAATCTCGATTAGATAAATAGAGCCTGATGAGAATTTCTGACAAAAAAATAATTTTTTTATTGTTAGCTAACGAGTTTTCAAGTTTTTTTGTACTATTGGTAATTCCACACTTTGGGTCAGTGTGGGAAGAATGAGCAATGATATTCTTATGGACGTTTAGTGTACCATGTTGCTAATTATCTCTTTACTTTAGAAATCTAATTCGCTCTATAAGAGCCCACACGGTTCGTAGAAAGTGAAATTTATTATTAGTCATATAATTAATCTTCGTTTTAGTAATTTAATCAATTCTACTTACATTCTAGGAACCGTTTGTGCTCTTATAGAGCGAATTAGATTTCTAAAGTAAAGAGATTTCCCTTCTCAGGTTTCAAATATTTAACAACCTATTAAACTAAAATATATTTCATTCAACTAGTATATCGTCCCACAATTTACTCGGTTTCAGGACTGTCTATCAATACGTTATACATTACTTATGTAAACGATAATAATTCATCAATTTTACATTTTTACTATATTCTATCCTTTTTTGTTGCAGTTTCCTGAGGAATCCTTTCGTCAGGCGTCAGCAGAGCAAGGCATACTTTTGATTGGCAGCATTAATAAAAGGTTGGTTTTTAATTTAAAATTATGTTTTAATGATCAGTGTAATTAATGAATGTAGAAGTATTGTAAATGAAACCAGCTTATTGTAAATTGATAAACAGTTTATTGTGAGCCGTTGTAGTGAATGAAAGTGTTTGACAATTAATAGTTTCTATATTATTTTTTATAAAATAATACAGAAAAAATAATTTAAACATGAACATTCGTACTCTTGCCATACTATAACCGATAACATTGTGGTTGCTAAGTTAACTGTATCCTATCTTTGAATGGTGACGATTGTAGGAACTGATCCAAGCCAGATGAGAAAAGCCCGGATTCAAACCCACGTCCTCTGTATCAGAGGTTGGAGATCTACCACTACTCCATGTCACCGGTTGTTTAGATATGAGATATTTGATTGAAACTGAATACTGAATTGGAAAATCCTCACTAGGAAATCAGGCCCAGATTTTAAACCAAAGTTTCTCTTTCAGTATCCTCTTCTTTCTTCTTTGTTCTGGTAGTTGCCCGCTTGACAAAATATAATTTCCAAATCATTTTATGAATGTGAACATCCCGGCTTGTACTTGCATTTATGCCCATTAACATCCTGTTAATATCCTAGCGATTACTATGCATCCTACGTAATTCTCTGAGATGTTTGTATTAAGTATGTAATTTTTCATCGTTCTGAGGATGTGGCTAAGATAGACCTAGTACAAGAATAAGATATTTTTGAAACATCCCATGGACGATTCATGTCATGTTTGCCTGGCCCTGGTATATATAATTATACCGTGTGTGCAGTTACTAGCCGTCAACACATTACATTCTTTAACAGAATTTTTCGCTAGAAAATCAAGACCAGATCTTCAATCTAGATTCCTCTTTCTAAAAATAATAACATTATCTATGTAACATCCCAATCATGCAACCCATGTAATTCTCTGAGATGTTTGTATAAAGTATGTAATTTTTGATCGTACTCAGGATGTGACTAGATAGTATCACTTTCTCGCTAGAAAATCAGGAGCAGATCTTCAAGCTAGGTTCCTCTTCTTTGTTCTGGTAGCGTTGGTGGTTTCGAATCAGCAGGGCACAAACACTCCACTTCTGTGGTTCTGTGGCATATCAGCCGGTCGCGGGTTGCTTGATATGCAGCTCGCGTCTCCCGCCCGGCACCCTCCAGATGGCTTATCTGCGTGTATCGGCGCGTTCATCTTTTGTCTCGAAGGGAAATAATGATTGCCGCTATCTGGGCTGCCGTGGCCGCCGCCGCCGCCCCGCCCCGCCCCGCCCCGCTAACTCACTGACAACCGCTGATCGCATGATAATTGAGAACAAATGCCGATAGGATTATGTAAAATGACATATTCGCCGGAGATGTAAACAAGAGAAGGAGGATTCTAAATCGGAGCAACGATTACGAGGTCGCTGGATAAACTGCAACTAATATAGAGCTAGATCTGTAAATGCCTTCTGATTATCAGTTGATTATATTTCAACTTCATTATTGTTAATTTATAATTACATTAAATTAACTACGTTCTTCGACTAAAATATCCATTCAATCCTTTAGCCATACATCGTCCATCAATCTATTCATCCGTCCATTCATTCGGTTACCCATCCATACAAAGAAAGATCACACTTTAAGACACGAAAATCAGTAGGCACACCAGAAAAATGTTCATTGTTATTGTTAATAAAAACGAAATAGACATCGGCGACTGACTAATTATAGTGGTTCCATTGATTAAAATTATAAATAAGTGATTAAAATGTTCAAAACGCTTTCTGTAAATATTTGCCCCGTATGCTGTAACAACCTACCCCAAGGTTGGGGTAGATTCTGACATCTGCCAGATTTTGAAAAACACCAATTTTCATCTGCTTACCATTACATTAGCCTCCAAATAAATATCATATTATAGGCAACAAGCTACTATTTAAATCCTAACAATGAACCAATGAAAAATAACAAATAAAGTTTATCTTTATAAAATAAAAATGCACATTTTTAGGCTGGCCCCTTTAGGCCCCTAAATCGTCCGGGACTCTGCTTTTGCGCACACTGCACACACCTATAAATACGCCTTTGTACCTTAGTAATTTAAAATAGGCTATATCCCTCATCTATTTATTATTTGCAGTAACCATAACAATATCAATTATACAAACCTTTGTATTATCGATAATACAAACCTTTGAATTCTCACTGACGTCACCTGAGTAACTAAATTTGTCAATTTTGAATTTAATATTTCAGTTTATAAATAAAATACCATTATTCAGGATATAGTCCAGCCGTATACCACTTGACAATCGAATATCGATTATACAAACCTTTGTATTATCGATAATACAAACCTTTGAATTCTCACTGACATCACTTGAGTAACAAAATTTGTCAATTTTGAATATAATATTTCGGTTTATAAATAAAATACCATCATTATATAGTCCAGCAGTATACCACTCGACAATGGAAAATTCTCTAAATTCGTCAATTTTGAATATAATATTTCGGTTTATAAATAAAATACCATCATTATATAGTCCAGCAGTATACCACTCGACAATAGAAAATTCTCTAAATTCGACGTATTTCCAGATGGAAACATCACGAGACAGAATGTCAATAAGGCAATAAGTACATCTAATATAATCGAGAATTTTCTATAGTCTAGTGATATAATATATTAATATATTATGGAAAGACTACTAGTGTGTGTAGCTTATGAAATAGCAATATCAAATTTCTGCTATTTGAGGTAGTAAGCTAAGTGTTCAGTATTATTAATTAGTCATATAACTATCTGCATGCTTTTAGAGTATACGCTACAGGCTACATAATTTACTAGATTACATAAAATATTCCTTTGCTCCTTTAATTAAAAATAATGGTGACGAATTATCTAACAGATTACCAATTTCCATGAAATTGAAGCTAATATATAATATGAATTTACAGTCAGTTTAGATTTAATCCTTAAAGCAACAATCTTCCTCTATGTTCCAGATGTACTCCCGTGCAATTACCACCAAATTGCGAGCAAGCCAGCTACGCTTAGCAGCTGTCAAGTGCAATTTGGCCAGCACCTAAACCGCAAGATAGGATCAAGTTCAATCCAGTAGAGAGAGGCACAAGTCATCATCACCAGCAGTCTGGGCCCAACAGGTGCTTTACCAGCATCTGCAGAATCTTAACTTCTTCAGCACCCTTAAAACGTCGTTGTCCATCGCACGTGGCAAATGCAACTAAATCTGCATCTTTGTGTCATCTTCTGTCGCGTGCTTTGCAGATGTCACTGAATGGATCCATCTTCTGTCTGTCCAACGTTTAAAAATAGTATATTGTGATACAAGTGCAGTGTAAGTCAGTTTTTAAAGCACGACGCGAAGCGGGTTGATTTTAACGTCGCTAGTACTTTAAAATCACTTACATACGGTTGTTATACGCTATTTTTTATTACACCTTCATCTTAATTTGAAAAATAGAGCCAGAAATCAGCATTTTTATTTTTATTCATTTTATGTGAGGTGTCATAAATCGTTACTTAGAGGATTGGTTACAATTTGCACTGATATTGCTTAGTAACCTTTAAAATATAGCATATTTTAGTCTTGTGATTTTGAATGCATTTTTGTGTTTATACTTTTGATTATGATGCATGTGAAAAAAAAATATTTCGGAAGATATGACTAAGTATAAATTTTAATACACTAAATAGAAAAACTAAACTAGGAAATAATTTGACAAAATTTTTTATATTTGTATCATACATACATTATGTTATCTATGACACCCAACTGGGTACTACTTATAGATATTTATTTTTGCGTGTGTGCGATTATGAACCATTAACTCATAATATAAAATCTAGAAGTATAATATATGACAGAAGGGACACTACCTACACTAGAACGGATGAAGTGTGGTCTTTCTGTTTACCTTTTAGAAAGAGACAGTAAATATGGGCCAGTTCGAAGTATGCATTCTATGACGATATAATCAACGGTAACGATGGTAACGCACGATGATCTTTGTCGCACAGGGTAAACAGAAATGCTACGAATTTACACTATTGCTAAGATACGGAGTGTCCACTCCTGTGATAATATTATACTTCATACATAAAACATTTATTTCTGTGTACTGTAGTCCTACATAAAAAAATTATCCTTTTACAAAATAGGTTTCGTTTCCATTCATAACATAAATTGCCTAAAATTCAAATTCTATTCTTATGCAAATTAATGTTGCTTTATAATTTGAAAGTACATAAACAAAGATTTGTTTTTTAACTAAATGTTCCATTATTAATTACAGTAATCAAGCTAATACAATTTCTACCCACTTTTTTAATGCTTAAGAACTATGTTTAATGCACAAGTACTAAGAGCAACACATAAGAACAAAACTTTGCAAACTCCAAACATAAGGCTTAATGTGCCATATTTTTTTATTATTTGTTTCGAGTTGTCAATTTCTGTCTGTTTCTAATTATGGAACTGAATACCTTACTTACGAAATTCACAGTTCTTCCGTTCCTTTATCGCAAAAATGTCGGTAATGATTTAATTACAAAATTCGACAACAAATGTCATCTCTGTCGAATTAGTCCTTAAACAAAATAGGTGGAAATGCCCATCCAATAATTATGCATTACACCTTACGCACAAATCATTATGCTTAAGCACTAAAACAGTCGGTGGAAATGAGGCTTTAAGCTTAAATAAACCACAACGGTAAGTTATTTTTCCATAAAATACTCGTAGAAGGAATATGTTCTCTCCGTCGAGGCAGTCTTGAGCATCTTGAGTCATCTGAAGATTTCAAGTAAGTAGAGTATGCCCGGCATCTGCAACGCCATTCTCACTGGAATCTGGGGAAATTTGTCGAGCTTACTGCACGGTGTATGAGTGTTCACCAAGTGACTTTGTTTGGTCTTAGTTGGAGTGTTCTGAACATAATGCTCTGATGAGAGAATGGTAGAATGCTCTGTGTGTTGAATTCTTGGAAAGTGTAGTATGTTAGGTATTAGATGTTGATTTATTGTATGTAATTGGAGCACTAAGATCCTAATTCTCTTTTATAAGATTTTTTTATACGAGTATACCCATAAAATACAAGGTTTTTTGTTTATTTGTAATTTGTTAAGCCTCATTCACATAAGCATTTATTATATACGAGCATTAACACTTCCCACTTTCAAGCACTGCGAATGCTCATATTTATTCAGATGTATTCAAAGTTTCTTAACGTAAACATAAATCTAAATCTTAAAACTAAATGCTTATGTGAATGACACTTAAAAATGAAATTGGTATTTTGTGGAAGCGCTAGTTAGTTAATTTAGCACATATATTTATAATTGAGTAGGTCTGAATCTAGGTTTATTTAGGAACATATCAAAATTAAATAATATACAAACCTTGAACGAATTCTTTGTCATTGCATAATAATAATTATTATTAATAAAAATATAATTTTATTTCATTCACAGTTAATCAGACATTCATTTCATTATACAATATTTAATCCAATGAGTGATACAAAAAATGTACTCTTTGTTAAAACTGTCTTCATATTTTTTAATTAAAAAAATCTTGTGTTCCTTGATTAGTAAGTTGAGTCTTATTTGCACGAAGTTGCGAATCATCGTATAGAAGTAAGTTATTCAAAATTGGCAAATATTTTGAATAAATTAGCTACCTATATCAAGACTAGCTAGATTCAGACATACCCAATAATTATAGTATTATTTATAGTGATGCCATGAGACGAGACGAGAAATTTAAGTATTCTCGTCTCGGCCATTTCCCGGCTGTTCAATTCTCGTCTCAAAGAACTCGATTATTGTCTTGTTTCAATTTCTCGAAAAAAAATTTGCTGCCATATATTTGAAAAGCTAGACGTAAATTTAGGAACTTCTTTGTACGTTTCTATTAAATTTGCACTCAATTCTTGTTTTAGCAATAAAAATATTTATATCAAAACCAAAATTGACAATTTCGGAGAGACAAATATAATTTTTTTTTAGTTTTAGTTTCCAGAATTCTCGATTTCTCGAGAACAATTTCTCGTCTCGTAGTTTTGAATTCTCGTCTCGGCGGCACCACTACCAACCAGCGTTCAACGTTCGCACTTATAATTGAAATTTGTAAAACCACTGGATGTTTAATTTAGCACTTACACTTATAATTGAGTAGCTTTGAATCTAGCACTAACAGCACAGATCTAGCAAACCCAGTGATACAATTATCACAACGCGTATTAGCATACGAATGAGTCGCAACAAATCGCACCATTACTCCAGCATTAAATTACAAGGAAATAATGATATCATCCGGTGATAAGATCTGTTTGTCGGCCCCACGTGTGAAGTTGTAGGCGCGTCAGGGGCCGAGTGGATTGAGTTCTCAGAGCGCTTCCGTGCCGGCCGACCGTTTCCGAAGCGCCCGGCGCTATCAGTTCATATTTTATATTTTTAATAAGCCTGATTACATCTTAATGTGTGGGACTGCTGTTCGTCGCTAAATATTTACAGGTTTATTAGGTTCGACGCTTGGAGACCGAGTTAAGGTGATTGTGTTTACAAGGGGTAGGTACCACGGTTAAATAATAATTAGGTTTACCGACAACCCCGGTCAGAAGTTGTAATTAGTTCATAGGTGTTTCTAGGCTTTCTAGGTGTCTCTGCTGCGGTCACTAGTTGCTGGACAATTATTCAAATTCATTCTGTCACTTGCTGTCACTGAATAATATTTTTGACATGTACTAATTTGTGCGTTATACAGGGTGTTTCATAACTTCGAGTACATACGTTAATGGTACCTATATGTTGTTTGATATGCTGATTACGAATCTAAAAGAATTTTTTTTAATTCGAAAAATTAAGGGTTGTTTACCTAAAACATTTTTTGTAGTACTGCACTGGATTCGTTTTCCTATTAAATAAAAACAATAGAAGTAGGTAATGAACATCTTAAATTACATAATACTAGTAAAATAACAAACTAAATTTAATTATTTTTAATGAAACAACTCTACCCAGTGGCAGTATGGCTAAGAAAATTTTTTGACTGGGACACATGGAAATTAATTTTGCGATTTTAAGAAAAATTCTTTTTTATTCGTAATCAGCATATCAAACAATATATACCCTTAACGTATGTACCTGAAGTTACGATACACCCTGTATAGTGATATAAAAATATATGTAAAATATAAAGAACACGTATTACATTATAAAGTTACAGGTAAATATTGTTGTGAAAAAATGAAGTGTTTCAGAAAATCTGTCAATATAGATATAGGATATTTTTTTAGAAGAACTGAGTTAAAATCGAAATGTTTTATAAACTGAATAATGAAGAGATGCACTACGAGACTGTGTTCATATATTGTGAAATTATTTATTTATAACGACGATCTCCCTCGAAGAAAATTGAACATTTTCAAACACGTTTTGTCATAATATTTTCGATTTAAAGGTAAATTATGAAACATAGCTGCTTAGATATATCTAAATTACAATTTTAGATACTATTTATAGTATTAAAGTGAATTTTTACATTTAAATCAGTGTCAATATAGTACGACCTGATAAAGCCAGAGACATCTAGTTCTATTACACATTCTGACCGCTACAAAAGATCATGTAGGTACTGACCAAATTATTTGATGTTGTGTATTATGTCGACATGATTTATACGAGTAGACTTGAGTAGTTGTATTATGTATCTAGGCTCTTGCATCCTTTATATTAATATATTAAAAATAAAATTTTATGAAAAGGATAGCCCAGTGAGTTATGTGACCGACTGTAGTTCTGACAACTCAGGTTCGAATGTAATTAACTACACAGTCCATTTACTGCGCAAATGTACAAACCACTAACAACCATAAGTACCCGTGTGTTAATGGCTGATAACCGCACACACGGTAAAATATATCTACCAATGACTCATAATCACAGTATGTGTGTGTACCTATATGAGGCTGCCACATCCATGCTTAACTTATGTAACCAATATTCATAATTGAGTTTAATTAATTATATACAACTACTACGAAATATAATGTCGATTGCAGTTTGCAGTGCTAGCACAAATTATTTTAATATATAATTGACATTCGTAATAATTTATTATGTAAAATATAGAACACAATATTCTGTGAATTAATTATTTTGTTAATTATGCATGAGCCATTTAACCAGTGTGTATATAATTTGCATTTTTAGTATAGATACCTACTGTTTTATGTTTTAATATTTATTTTAGTAAGAATTTGATAAAATTTTATTACAAATAATTATCTTTTTATCGTTTATTTATAATTTTATTTATGAAATAAATAAACATTCAACAATATACAAATACGAAGAATAAGTATTAAAACTATGACATATTTATACTATTTTCTATACTATAGAATAGTAGTAATAGAAAGCAATAAATTAACACTAGGTATAGATTTAAAAAAATATGTTGAAATATTAAGAGCTGATGTATTTACACTTTGTGCTCGCGAAGAAAGGCCCTATCAATTTACACGGGTTCCTGCTTGAAATAAGAGGTTACATAGGTCTCAATAGTGGCACAGATTTTTCTGTAATGTAATTTTTTTTTAATTTTTTATTGTTAAGACAAAATTGGAGCCTTCGCTTTGCTCAGTCTTAGTCATCGGTAAACTGTCCTTACCGTTCTTGATACTTAATATACCATTGTTTAACGTTGTGTGACTTACGATCCCTATCGAGTCAACACTTTTTGGTGTCAGCGGGCGTATTTACTGCTCTTTAATAGTAATTTTTTACAAGTGTGTACAAATTAATGTTAGACTTAAATAAATAAGATAGATATAAATAATAAAAAATAAAACTTGTACGTGCAAAATAATACGAAAATAAACTGTATTTTAAAATGAAACAAAAATTATTACAATTCAACCCCTGAAAAAATCTACAAATCACTCCCCTTTTACAGCTCCCATCACCATAAACCTACCATCAAGTTCTCTCCCTACTGACCACTCTCCTAGCCCTCTCACTCTATCTCATTACAACCCCAATGTTCCCTCTTCTCTTAGTATCTGCGACTCGGATGCCACATCTGTCCTCGCGACACCGTTGCACTTAATCCCAGGAGATGAATCTTAATCCTCGCGTGACGTCATGTGATCTCTGTCGCCGCGGGGGAGGTAAGGGGAAGATCTCTAGGGACCGATAACTCTAAGGGATGTGATAGTAGATGCTAGTGCAACACATATACAACCCTTATGACTATGAGTAATAAGTTTAGATTTTTATTTACTGTTCTAGCTGTGCCGCAATATATTGTATTATGCCCTGTTCACACATGGACACACAGAAGACACACACGCAACAGTAAACATAATTTAGCACAGCATAGCATTGGTCATATGGCAACTAGTACATCCATTTATAAGACGCACAGCGCATAGAAAATAATTTAGCATAGCACACGAATTGACCAATGTTCATTTTCCTATGCGCTGTGCTGTGCAGTTCTGTGCTTCGGGTTTATTCGTTGCATTCGTGACAGTTCGTTTTAGTTTACTTCTTATACGCACGCGCATTCGTTGTTCTTTATATTAATAATTTTTGTAAAATAGTCAAAAGATAATAACAAAATCACAAAGTCAAATAATACCAAATCAAATCTAGCATAACCAACAAAACAACTGTCATAACGTCATAAGACAACAATGGAAGACAAGAACTTCTTCTTTGTGTTTGTGTGCGGCTTATAAAACCCCCGTAACGAAAATGCTATGCGCTGTGCTGTGCTATGTTGTGCTAAATTATTTTCTATGCGCTATGCATGTTATAAATCCAGCTTAAAAATTACTGTGTATGTTACTTGTGTAATAGAGGCGCCGCTATTTTGTGGCTTCTATGTAAGTAAAGAAAAAATCAATTTTGAGGCAACAAACATTCCACATGTTCGTCATTTTGCTACAAAATTATTAATCAACTATAATTAATGTTTAAGTAGGTACTAGTACTTTATGTCCAATGCCACAAACCGCGCTTCAATATGCCTATTTGTTTCCGAGATTTGGGCCTCAAAAATTTAGGTTCAGAATCAAAAAAAATTTTCGGGCCAAAATTGATATTTTTGTAGCGGATAAGTCTTTTAGTTTTAGAGTTATGAGGTCGCAAAGTTTTGGGCCTATTTAAAAAATGTTTTTTTTTTGAAAATCAGGCTAAAACTTTGAGAGCTAATATCTCGAAAACTAAAAGACTTATCGAGGCGCGGTTTGCGGCATTGGATTCCTCGTAATTTAATTATATATTTGTGTGTTCAGGTTTTCGACTCTTGGACGGATTGTCATCTGATATCTTATCAGAAGGCGACGGTGACTTGGCATCCTTCAACAAATTTAGATACATCGGCCACTGGCCTCCAATGTAGAAATGTCTGCTATCGATCCTATTTATTGTTAGAATTATGTTTTCTATATCATAAAAATTAAATAATCGGGATGATATAGCTGTATATATTATTAATAAAAATAAATAAGTAATACTTACGTAGTTAAGCTTATTTTATTTCTAAAACACTCCTTTGTACACTTCCTAAACACCTAGGTCTTCTACGTTGAGAGCCTTAAACCTGAAAATGAACAAGGATAACAAATAATAAACAGTAAGTATTAATTTTATGTTTTATTTAATAAAATACTTCAATACAATACAAAATTTTACAAATAAATTAATTTAAATAAAAATTACATGTCATAAACATTCTAATTTTGGTTCATATATGCTCCAAACGAGATAGGTGCTGCAATCTATTGGTGGCGGTTATTTAAATGCATAATATATCTAAAACTAAGGGTTAAGTAACTGAATCGGGTACATATTTGCATTCAACGGGTTCGAATTAAGAGGCTACAGGCTATATTAAAAATAATTCCTTTAGAAGTACGGTAAGTACCTAATTATATAATTCTGACGGACATTAATTAACCGCTTTCATTACCAAAACTCATGGAAAACGTTAAATTAACCCTTATTTTTAATAAATTCAATTTTCACTAAGGGTAGTTTTTTAATTTCGCAATTTCTCGAGAACGGTAACTAATTATATAATTCTGAGGTCATATTTGGAATCAGCGGCTCTGAATTAACCGATTTCATTACCAAGAACCCTGAAAATAAGTGAAATAAGCCCTTATTTTAAGGGAAAAGTATTAGAATTTTCAAACCCTCATAACTCGCTTGGAATTGATTTTTTCGCAATTCTGAGAAAGTTTGCCGCCCCCTTGAGATAATCCCCCGTGTATTTTTATGCCCTCTATACATGGCCCAAGTCTCAAAGGGCTAAGGGCAAAAATAAGGGTTTTAATTTTTTGAACGATTGAAAATTCATTTTAAAATCTCCAATCAAGGTGTGAAGATGAAATTTTTTTAAATCAATAAATTATGTATTATGAGCCTGTCAAATGAATAAATAGTGTTATATAACACTGTGTTAATGTATATTTACCCTTTCTTACATAAATTAACCCTTATTTTTAATAAATTCAATTTTCACTAAGGGTAGTTTTTTAACTTCGCAATTTCTCGAGAACGGTGAGTAATTATATAATTCTGAGGCCATATTTGGAATCAGCGGCTCTGAATTAGCCGATTTCATTACCAAGAACCCTTAAAATATGTGAAATAAGCCCTTATTTTAAGGGAAAAGTATTATAATTTTCAAACCCTCATAACTCGCTTGGAATTGATTTTTTCGCAATTCTGAGAAAGTTTGCCGCCCCCTTGAGATAATCCCCCGTGTATTTTTATGCCTTCTATACATGGCCCAAGTCTCAAAGGGCTAAGGGCAAAAATAAGGGTTTTAATTTTTTGAACGATTGAAAATTCATTTTAAAATCTCCAATCAAGGTGTGAAGATGAAATTTTTTTAAATCAATAAATTATGTATTATGAGCCTGTCAAATGAATAAATAGTGTTATATAACACTGTGTTAATGTATATTTACCCTTTCTTACATAAATTAACCCTTATTTTTAATAAATTCAATTTTCACTAAGGGTAGTTTTTTAACTTCGCAATTTCTCGAGAACGGTAAGTAATTATATAATTCTGAGGCCATATATGCAATCAGCATCCCTTAATTAACCGATATCATTACCAAGAACCCTTAAAATATGTGAAATAAGTCCTTATTTTAAGGGAAATTTAATAGAATTTTCAAACCCTCATAACTCGCTTGGAATTGATTTTTTCGCATTTCTGAGAAAGTTTGCCGCCCCCTTGAGATAATCCCCCGTGTATTTTTATGCCTTCTATACATGGCCCAAGTCTCAAAGGGCTAAGGGCAAAAATAGGGGTTTCAATTTTTTGAGCGATCGAAAATTCATTTTAAGATCTCCAATCGAGGTGATATTAAATTTTTTTAAATCATTCGATATAAACAATCCATGAAATCAACGTAATTTTGGTAGTTTTTGGTGAAATTTTGCCGACTTTAAATAATTATTATCTCGTAAAGTAAAGGGCTAAGGGCAAAAAGTTAAATACATAGGTTGCGTAACTTTTCATTCTCTATCTGCCTGTCTATAGATAAGGCCATTTTGGCCGATTTTTAAATATTTTTTTGATCTCCCACCATTCATGTTATCCTGATACAAACTTCGTGATTTTTGTTTGACTCAAATCTGCAGTCGAGTAAGGGTGAAAATTTAAAAACGCGATTACGTAAAAACTAAGGGTTGGGGAGTGATTTTCGGGTCATATTCGTACTCTACGCGTTGAAATACACAAGTATGCATACTGCCACCCCTAAAAGTTAATTAGCACCGGAGATATTCAACCCTTATTTGTATCTCCGGTTCTAAGGGTCGTACCGAAAAAATCTACATTGCATTCGATAGGGGATGAAAAACTCAGCACCTTTTACATTTAACTTTTTCTTCTACGACCCTTAGTTTAAGGGTTATGAGCAATCAAAGTGGTGAAAAAGTCGTCTAAACATAGTCATTAACCCTTAAACTAAGGGTCGTAGAGGAAAAAGTTAAATGGAAAAGATGCTCCGTTTTTCATCCCCTATCGACTGCAATGTAGATTTTTTCGATACGACCCTTTGTACTGAAGATACAAATAAGGGTTGAATATCCCCGGTGCTAATGAACCTTTAGGGGTGGCAATATGCATACTGGTGTATTTCAACGCGTAGAGTACGAATATGACCCGTAAATCACTCCCCAACCCCTAGTTGTTACGTTACCGCGTTTTTAAATTTTCACCCTCACTCGATTGCAAATTTGAATCGAACAAAAATCACCAAGTTTGTATCAGGAGAACATAAATGGTGGGAGACCAAAAAAATAATTAAAAATCGGCCAAAACGGCCTTATCTATAGACAGGCAGATAGAGAATGGAAAGATACGCACCCTTTGTATTTAACTTTTTGCCCTTAGCCCTATAGTTTACGAGATAATAATTATTTAAAGTCAGCAAAATTTCACCAAAAACTACCACAATTACGTTGATTTCAAGGGTGGTTTGTATCATATACCCCTAATTAGGACCTGCTGAATCCAAATATGCACTCTATTTTGTCCTGCAACCCCTAGTTTCCGAGTTATAAGCAATTTAAAATTTTCCTATCGTAGTGTCAATTTTTTAAAGGATTTTGCTAGTAAAATTACAACTACGCTAGGAAAATTTTAAAATGCTTATAACTCGTAAAGTAAGGGTAGTAGGCTAAAGAGGGGTAGTCTAACCCCTCAATTAGGACCCGCTTAATCCAAATATGCACCCCATTTTGTCCTGCAACCCTTAGTTTTCGACTTATTTGCAGTTTAATATTTTCCTAGCGTAGTTCCAACTTTGCTTCATTTTCTGGACCACTCGACAAAAACTTTTGTAACGTTTGGACCGATTTTGGACTGATTTTACACCTAATATGTTTTAATGCTAAATAAACATTTCAAGGGGGTAATTTATACTCTACCCCCTAATTCGAACCCACTGAATCCAAATATGTACCCCATTTAACAGTGTATCTATGTTTATTTATCCTTTTCTACATAAATTAACCCATATTTTAAATAAATTCAATTTTCACTAAGGGTAGTTTTTTAATTTTGCAATATCTCGAGAACGGTAAGCAATTATATAATTCTGAGGCCATATTTGGAATCAGCGGCTCTGAATTAACCGATTTCATTACCAAGAACCCTGAAAATAAGTGAAATAAGCCCTTATTTTAAGGGAAAAGTATTAGAATTTTCAAACCCTCATAACTCGCTTGGAATTGATTTTTTCGCAATTCTGAGAAAGTTTGCCGCCCCCTTGAGATAATCCCCCGTGTATTTTTATGCCCTCTATACATGGCCCAAGTCTCAAAGGGCTAAGGGCAAAAATAAGGGTTTTAATTTTTTGAACGATTGAAAATTCATTTTAAAATCTCCAATCAAGGTGTGAAGATGAAATTTTTTTAAATCAATAAATTATGTATTATGAGCCTGTCAAATGAATAAATAGTGTTATATAACACTGTGTTAATGTATATTTACCCTTTCTTACATAAATTAACCCTTATTTTTAATAAATTCAATTTTCACTAAGGGTAGTTTTTTAACTTCGCAATTTCTCGAGAACGGTAAGTAATTATATAATTCTGAGGCCATATATGCAATCAGCATCCCTTAATTAACCGATATCATTACCAAGAACCCTTAAAATATGTGAAATAAGTCCTTATTTTAAGGGAAATTTAATAGAATTTTCAAACCCTCATAACTCGCTTGGAATTGATTTTTTCGCATTTCTGAGAAAGTTTGCCGCCCCCTTGAGATAATCCCCCGTGTATTTTTATGCCTTCTATACATGGCCCAAGTCTCAAAGGGCTAAGGGCAAAAATAGGGGTTTCAATTTTTTGAGCGATCGAAAATTCATTTTAAGATCTCCAATCGAGGTGATATTAAATTTTTTTAAATTATTCGATATAAACAATCCATGAAATCAACGTAATTTTGGTAGTTTTTGGTGAAATTTTGCCGACTTTAAATAATTATTATCTCGTAAAGTAAAGGGCTAAGGGCAAAAAGTTAAATACATAGGTTGCGTAACTTTTCATTCTCTATCTGCCTGTCTATAGATAAGGCCATTTTGGCCGATTTTTAAATATTTTTTTGATCTCCCACCATTCATGTTATCCTGATACAAACTTCGTGATTTTTGTTTGACTCAAATCTGCAGTCGAGTAAGGGTGAAAATTTAAAAACGCGATTACGTAAAAACTAAGGGTTGGGGAGTGATTTTCGGGTCATATTCGTACTCTACGCGTTGAAATACACAAGTATGCATACTGCCACCCCTAAAAGTTAATTAGCACCGGAGATATTCAACCCTTATTTGTATCTCCGGTTCTAAGGGTCGTACCGAAAAAATCTACATTGCATTCGATAGGGGATGAAAAACTCAGCACCTTTTACATTTAACTTTTTCTTCTACGACCCTTAGTTTAAGGGTTATGAGCAATCAAAGTGGTGAAAAAGTCGTCTAAACATAGTCATTAACCCTTAAACTAAGGGTCGTAGAGGAAAAAGTTAAATGGAAAAGATGCTCCGTTTTTCATCCCCTATCGACTGCAATGTAGATTTTTTCGATACGACCCTTTGTACTGAAGATACAAATAAGGGTTGAATATCCCCGGTGCTAATGAACCTTTAGGGGTGGCAATATGCATACTGGTGTATTTCAACGCGTAGAGTACGAATATGACCCGTAAATCACTCCCCAACCCCTAGTTGTTACGTTACCGCGTTTTTAAATTTTCACCCTCACTCGATTGCAAATTTGAATCGAACAAAAATCACCAAGTTTGTATCAGGAGAACATAAATGGTGGGAGACCAAAAAAATAATTAAAAATCGGCCAAAACGGCCTTATCTATAGACAGGCAGATAGAGAATGGAAAGATACGCACCCTTTGTATTTAACTTTTTGCCCTTAGCCCTATAGTTTACGAGATAATAATTATTTAAAGTCAGCAAAATTTCACCAAAAACTACCACAATTACGTTGATTTCAAGGGTGGTTTGTATCATATACCCCTAATTAGGACCTGCTGAATCCAAATATGCACTCTATTTTGTCCTGCAACCCCTAGTTTCCGAGTTATAAGCAATTTAAAATTTTCCTATCGTAGTGTCAATTTTTTAAAGGATTTTGCTAGTAAAATTACAACTACGCTAGGAAAATTTTAAAATGCTTATAACTCGTAAAGTAAGGGTAGTAGGCTAAAGAGGGGTAGTCTAACCCCTCAATTAGGACCCGCTTAATCCAAATATGCACCCCATTTTGTCCTGCAACCCTTAGTTTTCGACTTATTTGCAGTTTAATATTTTCCTAGCGTAGTTCCAACTTTGCTTCATTTTCTGGACCACTCGACAAAAACTTTTGTAACGTTTGGACCGATTTTGGACTGATTTTACACCTAATATGTTTTAATGCTAAATAAACATTTCAAGGGGGTAATTTATACTCTACCCCCTAATTCGAACCCACTGAATCCAAATATGTACCCCATTTAACAGTGTATCTATGTTTATTTATCCTCTTCTACATAAATTAACCCATATTTTAAATAAATTCAATTTTCACTAAGGGTAGTTTTTTAATTTTGCAATATCTCGAGAACGGTAAGCAATTATATAATTCTGAGGCCATATTTTGAATCAGCGGCTCTGAATTAACCGATTTCATTACCAAGAACCCTTAAAATAAGTGAAATAAGCCCTTATTTTAAGGGAAAAGTATTAGAATTTTCAAACCCTCATAACTCGCTTGGAATTGATATTTTCGCAATTCTGAGAAAATTTGCCGCCCTCTTGAGATAAACCCCCGTGTATTTTTATGCCCTCTATACATGGCCCAAGTCTCAAAGGGCTAAGGGCAAAAATAAGGCTTTCAATTTTTTGAACGATTGAAAATTCATTTTAAAATCTGCAATCAAGGTGTGAAGATGAAATTTTTTTAAATCAATAAATTATGTATTATGAGCCTGTCAAATGAATAAATAGTGTTATATAACACTGTGTTGATGTATATTTACCCTTTCTTACATAAATTAACCCATATTTTAAATAAATTCAATTTTCACTAAGGGTAGTTTTTTAATTTTGCAATATCTCGAGAACGGTAAGCAATTATATAATTCTGAGGCCATATTTTGAATCAGCGGCTCTGAATTAACCGATTTCATTACCAAGAACCCTTAAAATAAGTGAAATAAGCCCTTATTTTAAGGGAAAAGTATTAGAATTTTCAAACCCTCATAACTCGCTTGGAATTGATTTTTTCGCAATTCTGAGAAAGTTTGCCGCCCCCTTGAGATAATCCCCCGTGTATTTTTATGCCCTCTATACATGGCCCAAGTCTCAAAGGGCTAAGGGCAAAAATAAGGGTTTCAATTTTTTGAACGATTGAAAATTCATTTTAAAATCTGCAATCAAGGTGTGAAGATGAAATTTTTTTAAATCAATAAATTATGTATTATGAGCCTGTCAAATGAATAAATAGTGTTATATAACACTGTGTTGATGTATATTTACCCTTTCTTACATAAATTAACCCTTATTTTTAATAAATTCAATTTTCACTAAGGGTAGTTTTTTTAATTTTGCAATTTCTCGAGAACGGTGAGTAATTATATAATTCTGAGGCCATATTTGGAATCAGCGGCTCTGAATTAACCGATTTCCTTACCAAGAACCATTAAAATATGTGAAATAAGCCCTTATTTTAAGGGAAAAGTATTAGAATTTTCAAACCCTCATAACTCGCTTGGAATTGATTTTTTCGCAATTCTGAGAAAGTTTGCCGCCCCCTTGAGATAATCCCCCGTGTATTTTTATGCCCTCTATACATGGCCCAAGTCTCAAAGGGCTAAGGGCAAAAATAAGGGTTTCAATTTTTTGAACGATTGAAAATTCATTTTAAAATCTGCAATCAAGGTGTGAAGATGAAATTTTTTAAAATCAATAAATTATGCATTATGAGCAGTTTACGATATATTATGAACTCTCTAAGTTTAGGTCTAGAATCGGTTATAGCAGATAATACTAAATAAATTAGAAGAAATTCAATGACTCAAACCGCACTTTGATATGTCTTTTAGTTTACCTACCTTAGTTCCTTGCGTTCCTTAGCGTATTCGAAGATTTTCTGTAAATTAAAAGTGAAAGGATGCATATAATAAAACAGAGGATTCCACTGATAATAATTAATATATTTACATTTAGCTGTGACTAAGACCATGTTTAATACAAAAATAACTTATATAATTATATAATAGATAATTATAATACAATAAAGTATTTACAGTAAAATCATATTTAATGAGCGGGTCATGAAGAAGGGTCGAGGGTAAAAATTCCACAGGGGGAACCGGCACAAAACATTTTCATTTAATCACGTACGTTCCTAAAATAAAGTCCTTCTCGAAAAGATATTTGCGCGCGCAAGGAAAAAAACTTAGAGTTTGTACAGCAGACGGCGCGCGCAAATACGCACTTACACGCACACACACACAGAGTGAAATAATACATTACCGCACGCTCGTGTTTTGTGCCGGTCGCCGGCCTAGGACGGACGGGGAATACGAAGCTACAGCTAATATCAACATTTACGTGGCTACGGTTACCTACATGTCTGAATATTGACAAGTATATTGAATTCCAATAGGTATAAATACGTATTAGACACAAGTATGTAGGTACATTTATAAAGCGCAAGCTTAGAACGCATGCGCGGACAAAATTAAATATTGCCGCGGGCATGCGCAATCTTCAACGCGGGAACTACCCCATGAGAAGGGTGCGTTTCTTTGGTTTCAACAAGATCTTGGCACGGCACTTTCATCAAACAACATTTTAAGAATTAAATAAAAACGTACTCTTTAAAATAAAAATGAAATGGATGATTTAAAAAAAGTAATAAAATTAACACATATTTTAAAGACATTTAAGTGTGTTACTTAAAATCAATATACGTGGAACGATTAACAATAAATTATTATTGTACGTCCATAATTAAAACAAAATAACAATTATAATGTTAAAGTTACATAACTTCAATAAATGAATTCATGAATCAAATAGAATTCATGTTACTCATATAAAATTAATTTCAAAACTTGGATTGACTTTAAAAATTCTGTCTGAAATTAAAATTTTGTATGTAGTACGAAATATGGTTGTCAAATAATGGTATATGGTTGGGGAAAACGATGGTAACATCGCACTATTTTGTAAAAAGCGCTTGAATTGATTGGACTTGAATAAAAAAATTATTAATAATTAGTATTTAAAAGTTTCGTCCATATTTGGTAATAGCGCGATGTTAATACCATTGGCGGGTTTTTGAAACAAAAGCACTATTTATTGTTTGTAAATAGTGTAGTCACAAAATAGGGCACCGTGAATTAAAACGTGATATTCCCGATGTAATTTGATGCGCCGCTTGATCTTTGAGAACAGAACGCAGTATCGGATGAAGTTTGCACGTACCCGCGTCCTAAATCGAACGCAGCCGAAACCTATTTGATACTGTGACATAGATTTACATTCGGTAGCATATAATAATACAGAGTTCATTCCTAAGACCGAATATTAACTAGACTCGTAATGCCCTATACAATACAATCCCATACAAAACTTGACTCACAGATTATCCAGAGAGATAGAAATAGTTTTTTAAATAGTTTTGTTCACATGAAGATTACTTTGACCTTGGCTGTTAATGACGTAATGAAAATATGAAATGACAATTCAGTTTTAAACTTTACATACATATCTCTATCTCTAAAAAACATTGAGCAGTACAGAATATTTTGTTGTATTTGCCAAAGCGGAACAACTACTTTTAAAGTGTCAAAAATATTTAATAGACCTATTCTGTTCTTCAATTGCGCGCGCATGGTAGGACACAGGACATCCGGTTAGAGGAAGCGAGTACGATATATACAAAGTAACATGTGTTCAGTGAGACAGCATACTAACATAACCTCTTATTTTATCAAAATATAGGGGAAACTTTTAATTTAATTTAAATACATTACATTTTAGTGAACAGGCATGAACCATATTAACAAAATCGATAAAAAAAGTTGTAGTTAATATTTGACATTAGTACAAATCTGTCAAAATTAGCGCGCAACACCAACACTTTATTTCCTGTTGCTACAATGCGCACAAACTATTGCGCACACTTTGCCGCTTTTTGCTATCTCACTGAGCACATATTACTTCTATCTATCGCACTCACTTCTCTGACACGGTAGGTCTATTTCCATCAATAAAGCCTCATTCACATAAGTATTTAGTTTTAAGATATCTATTTATCTATTATTCACAGTGCTTGAAATTGGGATGTGTGAATGCTCGTATTTAGTTAGGTACATGAAGTTAAACATAAATGTAAACCATAAAACTAAATGTTTATGTGAATGAGACTTAAGGTTCTCAATGTTTTCTAGTATGTAAAGTTTCGAATCGAAAAGTAATCTTTCGGTGAGTAAAACCGCTGAAATCTATATCTCCCGACAGTGGTTTCGTGGCTTACAGTAGTTAACATCCGTCCTTAGTTCATTCGCTTCAGCCGCTATTAAGACTAGTACTTTACACATTTACACAGCGCGACTGTCTGAGCGTCCGGGGCACTATCGTGTCGCGCACTTCACTGCACTAGGAACTGTTTCAACCTTGGTGGAGTCGGTTGGGGCTGGGGCAGCTGTGACGTCACACCTGGACCTCGTGCCTTGCAGGGAGGAGGTCCGCCGTGTCTTCGGAGTCGCTGGGGTACGACGCGGACGCGGGGGTCCCCAGGAACGTGACGTCAGGCGGCGTCACGGCCGGACACGTGGTGCATGGCATCGCTGGACGGGGCTTCTCGCTCACGGAGGAGACTACCGTCAGGATTGGCTGGAATCCTGCACAGAAAACACCAGGACATTAGTTATCGGCAATAAGAATTATAACTGTATTATATAACATATTCCATTGACTAGTATAATTTATTTAACGAGAGTAACAACTAACAACTAACAACCATAACCGTGAGTTCGGTTTAATTTCATATTCCTGACTTTATAAGCCCATCGTTAAACGCAACAGTAGCTTAAATCACAGATCGCAGAATAAATAGCAAAGGAAACCGATCCTAACTTAGATGGGTTCCTACCTCGGTTCCTACGATTCTACCTGGAAAATTTAGGATTTCTTAGCCATGTATATCTGTAGTTGCAAGAACCGTAATTGCGTTATTTCGAATTAAAATGATATAATAATATTTTACCAGATATTTTACTCAAAAATAAGTATAAATACACAGGTAGGTATTAAATATATAACGGTAAATTATAAGTGACATAGCCGTTATAATTAGAAGATATTCTATTGGATTTATATATCTTTTAATGCAAAAAAGCATAATATATTACAATAAGTCATTTTGTGACTTTGTTTTTTAAGTCTATACTTAAAGGTTATGCTTAACAAAAAAGCAAAAAAAACCTTGCTTTATTTAGACAAATAATTTCTCAAAATTACTAAAAAGGCGAGTTTTACATAATTTTTAAAATTGAGTAGAAGAGGCCTGTAAAGTCCCTTTTATGAGCCTGTAAAATATTACAGGTCTAAGCCTTGTAATAACTCATTTATTTAGTTACCATAATGACTATAAAGTGTCATTTACACATATAAAATGGAATGAAAATAACAAAATAAGTGAAAATAAAAATTATATTCTGTCTGTGAATATTCGTTAGTTGATGACTGGTTAACCGCACATGTGTCCATTTACAAGTTCTCACAGTCACAGTTAATAATTGATATTACACTTCAGGGCATATCTCAGTCATTTTTGTGAATCTTATAAATTTGATTATAATTATAAGTATAAGTAGCTAATTAATAATTGGTAATTGGAATTTTGTGTACGCACTGGTTGGTTCATTTAGCACTTATACTTATAATTGGGTAGGTCTGAATCTAGTCCAGTGTAGGTTGCTAAACATTAAATTGATATAGTATCAACTGAGGCAATAAAGTCCATGCTAGTTGTTGCACCAAGCTTATTACTTTTCCTCGGAGCAATAGATCATTGTCATTTGTATTTTGTGCAGCTCACAATAATTAAAACCGGAGTGTCTATAATATAGGAAGTGAGTTAGTCGGATGATTAATTCCTCGTTACAGGGTCTGTCGACTGGCGAGTTCAGTGTTCTAGAGCTACTCCGAGCAGCTCTGGTGTCACGCGAGCGCTCGGAGCAGGAAGTGCGTGCGCTGTGTGCCGCTCGCAGGAAGCACGCACAACGCTACCCTCATCACAAAGAGGCGGACGATGGGAAAGGGATTTTTATGCCTAAACAATAATACGACTAATTATATACCACGAGGCAATGAGCGTGGACGATGGGTTTATATAATAAAAATGCTTGATTGTTTGCTATAATACCAGCTATCTGGTTTAATGTTTTATTGAACGGCGTACTTAGGGGAGACACTTTGTTCGTGGTTGAATGAATAGTCACACTGGCTTGTTGCTAGTCGGTTATTATGTCCATGTTTCTGCCACTTTATGAGGACAATAAACCATGCATGGTTATTATCAACTTTTTATTACCTATTTAATTGAATAATTGTCTACTGTTACAAGTATATTAATTTCAAATACATCATAATAATTTGTTTTCTAATTGCGTTCCATGTTCAAAAAATGAAAATGACGAGAATATGCATACAAACATATATATCCATCACGCCTTTTCGCGCAACTTTGATGAAGACACATATTTTTATTGTACACTATAATAGTTATTTATGTAGAGGGCCGAAAGAAAAAGATTACGTCTGAGAAATACGTACAACGTTTTACGCAGAACGACGTATTTACAATTCTTGTGAATTATTCATAATTAGTTTTTGAAAACACGCAAAAATATTACTACAAGGTGGCGTATGGTAACAAAAACATTTCATGTGTCAATGAATTAATTTTGATTGGACGAATTCCTTACTTTACCGCCCAAGGTGCACGTTTTTCTACTTTACTGTACAAGGGCGGTTTCTGCCATGGTAACCAAGTTGTAAACAAACAACAAGTTATTCTACTAACAATCTAAGTATCCGTTTATATAAATACGTAGACGAGTAACGAATTTTTTCTAGGGACATCGGGCTGGAATTCCACCGGTTCCATTGACAATATTTTATTTGCATTAAAAGAACGATAAGCCAAATCACAGCCTGTAAGAATCCTACAGCTAATACTCAGCAGTCGGCACTCAGCACAGTTGCATTTTCGTTTTTGTATCCAAACATAAGTTGAATGAATTCAATCTCTTTGATAATTTGTAATATACTAAGAAAAACATTATTCAATCCAGTAAAAAGCAATCTTATATTTGAAGAACTATTGCATTTCGAGGCAGCTAATAATAAAATTCGGAATGTACCCAATTTTTGTTATTTGTCCGTTTCTGTGAAACAACGAAACAGTGAAAGAAACCAGTCATCTTTTTGCGAAAAATCGCGCTACAATTGTAGCGACAAAAACCCAGTTGAACGAACTAAACTAATGAACAACTTCTAGTAAATTCCCTCCGTTGACAGTTTGACGAATCCGCAACTTTTTCTCCGTCATCGTCTGTCGCAGCGAAACAGAAACACGAACTCTTTTCTTTCTCGAAGTAGGAAGACATAGCTACGCTATAATCACGATGTCCGTCAACATAATACACGTTTCGGTATCTCGTCAGCGTCACAGTAGTGGTTCGGGTTCCACCTTCGACCATTACCCTCGCTAAATGCTATTACGGTTATCATTTTCATAATGTATATAGTTGTATGCCCGTGGAGTTGCGTGCAAGAACTGCAACTTGCCTAAGGCTGACATGCGACGAGACGACAGCGAGGAATTCTGCCCATGCCAAATGGGAAACAAAAACTGTTAGTGACAAATCTAAAGCCCATTGAACTCATACCTAAATAAACTAAGAGCCATTATAAGCGATTTTAGTGTGCAAGCTTAATAAGGAAGCTCAACTCTGAATCTACTCGTATTCTTCAGTTTATCAAAAAATACGTAAAAGCAGTCTAATAGTTTTTAAATTACAATCGTTTTTTAAAGATAAAGCAACATTCCATGAATTATCTTACAGATAAGAAATGGGACTAAGTTTGTGACTCGTCTACTAAATACAGGGTGAATCACAACTTTATGCATTTATTTTAAAGGCATAATTTACTCAACTTATGAATCATAAAACAAAATTAATTTATTAAAACTTCGTAAATTTAATGGCAGCGTTCGCAACAAGCACATTTTTGAAACTACTGGATTGTTGATTGTATAATGGATAGGTATCTGATTAACAATGAATGAAATAAAATAAAATTTTACTTAAAAGGAGTAAATTAATGAAATTGCATACAAAAACAGTGACCCAAAGTTATTTGTTTTGAAAACGTAGTCAAAGAATGCACCAATTATAAAATAATTTTATTCAATTTTGACGTTTTAAACTGCTATTATTAACTCCATAGCAACAACTGTTTATTCACAAGTGAATTAATTTTTTTTAAATCACTGAACACATTTTTAAATCACTTAGACGTTTTAAACTATCGTTATTTTGTCAAAAATGCATAAAAACAATGACAACTTGCCACTGACGACTACTTTGAGTATATTTTTTTTGTTATGTCAAAATAAATTTATAATTCATATATTTGAAATAATTTTGTGAACATTGAATAAAATATTGTATAAACCACGTGAGAAACGAATGTTTATTCACTCGAGAAATTATCCCACTCGCCCTTCGGGCTTGCGGGTTAAACTTTCTTCTCTTGAATAAACATTCATGTATCTCACTTGGTGTATAAATATCTATTATCATTTAAAATGTTAAAAACATATTCAACAATCCGTTAAAATGGTTTTATTTTACAACGCGAGGTTCTATATTAAAGTACGACGCGATGCCGAGTACTTTAAATAGTAGGTAATAAAAACACATTTTCATCACACCTTTTAACGAACTTGAGTGTGGTAGCTTCACATATTGT
The DNA here is from genome assembly GCA_947534325.1 of Agonum fuliginosum. Classification (NCBI taxonomy): domain Eukaryota; kingdom Metazoa; phylum Arthropoda; class Insecta; order Coleoptera; family Carabidae; genus Agonum; species Agonum fuliginosum. Next base: position 28,309,519 of record OX384041.1, read on the forward strand.
GAGTCATCGGAAATCGGAATTATATTATACTGTGTATTCAGTGACCATCCAAAAATTCAAGACCAAATCTCATACAGATTTATGTAAAACATAGCAATATGGTTTATCGTCTATCCCTCGGATGCAGCATTTTTATCGCATTTATTCTTGTGTAAATGAAAGTACGAAAGTAGGTACCTAAGTTGCCCGTTTGCCAAGTTAGGAGCGGTTGAAATGCGCTCATATGAACAGTGTAAAATTATGAAACGGTAGCAAAGAAATAACGGAGAATGTTTCTCCGCATTCTGTCCTTCTCTACAGTTAAACACGTGTGATTATTAGAAACGGTGTAATTGCATAAGTTAATGCGTTTGAATGAAATATTAACTGTTCTTCTGCAACTTCGGTTTTATGACCTTCCTGTCATTGAAGGAGCTGTCCAAGTGCTTTTCAATAGAATTACATTTTCCGATTAATGTAAAAATAACTTTGATAGTTCTTTTTACGATGTACTAAAGCATCTGATATATTTTTTGCCTGACACTTTCGATAAAAGTGAACGCCACATGAAATTTTGATGTTCCTCGTTAAATCTGAAATTGCAATAGTCGTATTTACGAACTTGTCAAATTTACTACAATTGCGAGTTTAATGTTTCGAGACATTTGTGTTCACAGGACAAGAAAAATGTTTAGGGGGAATAATTGGTTCTCATTTCCGTAATTTCTCTAGGGGAGAAACTAGTTTGTGAGTCACTTCACACGGAAAACGATCATCAACAGAGGAGAACAATCTACAAACTAACTAATAGACTTTTTATGAAATTGTACAATAATCATTACTTCAGCACCACAAAATCGTAGTGAATAGTACAACTTTAGCTCCGCACTTTTCGGCCAATCAAAATACTGCCTGCCTGTTTACTAACGACCAATGGGTTCGCATCCGGGTCAGATATGATATTTTCATAGCTCGGAATACAATTTACTTGGATACTACAAAGCTATTGGGCACCGGCTAGTAGTTGTAACAAGCCGAGATCCAGATTGACAGATAACTTTAAAAAAATTCTACTCCTAACATCAAAAAGGCATTTTTTAAAGTAATCATTGCTTGTTTCTCAAATGTATCATTACATAGTCATAAGAGAGTTTATAAAAATGTTGAATATGTTTATACCACGAAGTATTATATATGACAGAAGTGTGGCCAATCTGTTTACCTTTTAGAGAGACAGAAAATACGGGCCAGCTCGGAGCATGCACTCTATGATGATAAACAACGGTGACGATGGTAACGCACGGGACCATTAGTGATCTTTCTCTCTCACACAGAGTAAACAAAAATGCCACAAATCTACAGTACAAGATACGAAGTGTACTTTATCAATAAACTGTTGATGTTTCAAATTAAAAACTAGGGTGTAAAGAAGGATTTTTCTTACCTTTGTAGGCGGTGAAGTCCTCGACGAGTTTTTGGCTGCGCACGGACGACGTTCCAGTGAAGACATTGTCTCCGCTGTTGGAAGGACAGTACCGACATCTCCACAGCGCGAAGGCAAGAAGAATAACAAACAAAAGCACAGCGGCTCCGCTGCCAGCTAAGAGCTCCAGGTCATGTCGCCGCGGTTCAACACCGTCGCCTTTCACTGCACTCACTAACACTGACAACAGCGGCGAGTTAAACTCGATATCCTCGCGCTCGTCATCCTTGCCCGGGATCGCGTTCAGTTCCTCTTGACTCTCTGTGGAGACTTTCTGCGCTCGACCGGTGTCGAGATCCATCATCTCGGACTTGAGGTTGTCGATACCTGGAGTGCGGGAAACTAACTCAACTTGGATGTGGTAAACGGTATCAGGCCATAAGGATAACGTAACACAGGTTGAGTCGGTAAAGAGGTTGCCTTTTAAACCACCTCCGTCGACTTCCCAGGTCACGAGGTACACTCCTCGGGTGGTTTTAGGCTCCCAGGCGATTTCACCAATCACTAAAACTTTCTGGTGGATCAAACTCACTTCGCGTAACACCCATCGACTGTCTTCAGGGTCAGTCACTGGAGTTTTGCTGGTCGTTGCTTTGATTTCAGTGTTGATCGTCTTCTTCTTTTTCTTGTTTTCGCGCACACTGTTTTCGTCTGGACTGTAGATGGTGACTAGTCCTTGCGGGTCGACTACTAGTACCCGAAGGGTAGATCCGGCTTGATCGGAGTTCAAGGGAACTCTTGTAGTTAAGTCTAAAGTCTGGATGATTTGTCTCCAAGGTCCCGACTGGGACTTGCGCATGACGACGTAGATGAGGGGCGTACTGGAGCTGACGGACTGAGGTCGGGGCCACTTGGCTAGTGGTCCGACGACCTTGATGACGCCCTCGCCCTTGGTGTGGATCACCGGCTGGGTCTGTTGGACCCTCGTGGACGCCTCCGCGTGGAACCTGCACGCCTCTTGGCACCCAGGAAACTGCAATGAGAACATGAAGCAATTAGAGATGTTGCATGCGTCCGACTCTAGCTGCTGCAGAAGCCGTGTGACGACCGTCAGTAATTATTATTGATTATAAACATCTAATTTGCATTCTCCACAGACCCGGTTCTGTGCAACATAAAAATAAACAGCGTCTGCAATGATGATTTCAGGAACGCGAACCAGTGTAATTACGCGGAGTTTTTAAATTGCACTCGGGAACTCAATTAGATGCAAAGTACACTGATCCGACCGAGCTCAGACACTGGCGCTTGTGCGCCAGAGAAATAATTTTCTACACCTATCGCCAAAAATCGCACAAGAGAGTTCAGTAAAAATGTTGAATATGTCACTTATGTGATTATAAATTTGTTTCATGCTTGTTACCCAACTTGGATGTGGCAAATTTTGTATCATCGATCGGTAGGTATCGACATTATATTAAGCCCTGTTCACACGAGGATTCTATAAAGATTCTTTGAAGATTCTGAATCATGAAAAAAAAAAGATCATTGAAAATTCAATTTAGCGGCACTGCAATTTAACAGGTAATTATTTTTTCAAAGATACAGAATCTCGACTAACAGCTATTGACTCACGGGTGCTCGTGAGAGAGTACCCCACAGGGGACTCAATTATTACTATGAGAGTTCTTGATTAAAATGTTCTATCTTCTCGGCGGAAACGGCTGCAGGTATTGCCACTTCCGGCGCGAAACACAAATGGAAAACAAGTTCCGAGATAATGCCTCATGGTTAAAGTAAAATGATAAAGGATTATTGAATTAAGATATAAATTACGTGGCGGACAAACACAAACACAAAATCCTAGTCCAGTTAGGATTTATACGCCAGCCGCTCGGCTAAGTGCCGGGGTAATTTATAGCCGAATTGCCGGCCGGGCTGCGCTTGGCGCCGCGGCGCTACAGTGGCGTCGAGTCGCGTCCACGGGGCGAAAAGTGCATTGTACCCCCGCATTAGTCTTCATCAAATACTTATTACTTTGTTCTAAGTCTTTAACTTCAACATTCTTTGATTTGCTTTGTTTCTAAAGGCTGGTTTATAATGGGTGTAACCTGTTACTTATCCTGTATTCTGTAAAGTTGAATATGGTGTCGTAACATAGAAATGGATTTGTTCAAAATTACGGAACACAGAATAAGTATCCGGTTAGATCCATTATATATCAGCTTTTACTTATTGTATCAAACAATTAAGGGATTTTGTTTGCTTTTCTACCCTGCAGTAAAGTTCATGTATTTATTTGCAATTAGTTATCTAAGTTTATTTATAATTTGGTAATTTTGGATACAGCTGCTTTAAAACTAGATTCAGGCCTACCAAATTATAAGAAGTGTAAGTGACTAATTTAACCAACCAGCGCTCAAAGTTCGCACTTATAATTGAAATTGGAATTTTGTGGAAGTGCTGGTTGGTTAATTTAGCACTTATACTTATAATTGGGTAGGTCTGAATCTAGCTTAAACCTAAATATTTTTCTAAGCACAGAAGGCGCTTTTGAGCTGTTCACATAATCGAAATTGACCGGTTCACTCTATAGAACCTCATGTGTAAAATTTTGACTGTTCGCTATCGCTATAGTGGCTGGTTCATATAATGAAGTACTGTAGTTATAATGTGTACTTTGGACGTTTGGCAGGGAAGTAACAAAAAAACCAAATCAATCCAAAAAGTAAAATGAGGTAAAACACTCAGCTAATAATACTAAAAAAACATTTAATCAAAAAGTAGTAAGTATTTCAATTCAACCAAAAATGTGTCAAATCACATTTCTTAATACTTTTTGAACAGAAAAATTAATAGAATTGGCAAATCGTAAGCTCATTAGATTAGGATCTTGTTTTAGATATGATGACTTCCACCAAAATGAGACTGCTTATGAATTATGTTGATTTTGACTAAGCAATTTGATGCATTTGATTCACTTAGCTGGAAACCTACTGTATTTTCATTTTCAGCTCAGATTCAATAACTTGTTTCTCACGCCATAAAGTTTGTTTTCTTGGATAAAATTAGTGGTCCGCCTCTGGCTAGGCAAGTGCATGCAGATCCGCTCATGAAATGAATCAAAAACTTCTTGCTGACAAAGTTAAAGTTTATTATGTTTTCCCGGAGGCGTCGAGGGGGATAGAACGTGAAAGGCTAGATTGATGTCAGAAATTCCCGGAGTAACTCGCATCGATTCTTCAAACCCGACCCGAACCGAAGCCGAACGCGGGACGCATCAAACTGGGAACACAATTATTCAAAGTGTCGAGTTTTTGTGCGCCGGTGATTTTAAGTTTAATTGCCGTTTCATTTATCTTGGCGTCGGAAGGTAGCTCTACATATGCATAAGCCTTCCGCCGTCGCGACGCGCCTAATTCTTTGTTCGCGACGCGGAATTCGATGTCACGCCGAGGGAGCCTGGGGCGATCGATCACGCAGCGGTGCGCGCTCCAACAAAAGATTCCGAATTTCTCGACTCGGTAAAAAACTACGAAATTCACTTTATTTGATTAAACACCCGTTGTACCGGCGCGGTGCACAATGCAGAGACGCTGTTACACGTCCCGTGCGATTTTGGACCATATTTCACATCAGTGAATTTGGCCCGCTTAACAAATCTTACTTGTATAAAGCTAGATCCAGACCTACCCAATTATAAGTAAAAGTGCTAAATTAACCAACCAACGCTTCCACAAAATTCCAATTTTGTGCGAATGGTGAGCGCTGGTTGGTTAAATTAGCCAATTACACTTATAATTGGGTACCTACCCAAAATAGATAAAATAAACGTTTAAAAATATATAATCCAAATCAGATTCTAATATAATTTGGCTTTTTGACACAATGACAGATTTTGTAATCACCATTGGTCAGTTAAGAAAGCAATATATAAAAGAAAACATAATAAGCTGAAAAGCAGGAATATGTGGTTGTAAGTTGTAAGCTCTGTTCACAAATGGATTCCTTTATGCTTCTGAATCCTGGAAAAAAAACACTGTTTTGAAGCTATCAATGAATTAGAAATTGTTCTTTTCCAAGACTCATTGAAGATTCAATTTATCGACGCCGCTATTCAACAGGCAATTTTATGATTTTTCTCGGGATTCAAAAGCATGAAAGAATCCTTAAAGAAGCCTTTCTGAACAGGGCTTTAAGTTGATATGATCGAAGGAATCGACTTACGGAATGAATGAATGTGTTTGGTCCAACGCATAAATGTTGTTGTGTCAGTAGTGTTCTGTTAATAAAATTTAATTTAAAACTGATCATTTGTGGTTATACATATCTTTGTTACAATGTTTTAAATAAAAATATAATATAAAGATTTGTCAGTGGTTTTCACTGTCGAAATCGCAGGGGACGAATCGAGGAATGTGGAAGCGACGGATGCACAATGCATCCCTCGCCATAAAACCAACCAAGAGAAAAACCATTCGCACGTAAAACTTACGACATAACCACAAATCAGAAATTACTTCCGTACGGTTATCCCTCTAGTTCGTACTTTGGCTGCAGTCTCCAGTTTTAATTTTAATTACGTGCTACTTATTCCGCTAGACTTGATCCAGAGCAAAAAATAACATTTTCTTCTCAAAAGCAGAAATGTTAAACACGTTATAATACGGCAAATAATACAATGAAAGTTGAATAAATTACGGCGTTTAATTTTAATTACAGTGCAAAATAAGTGGAGCAGCGACCGTCTCGAGTATCAGTTAAGTTTCCACATTGCAGTTAATTGTACAGCGCGTGGCGAAAAAACACAACCGACCCAGTCGCCGATGTTTATTTTTCAAACACAAATTCGTTACTCCAACACGAATGCAATAACACGTGAATTAACCGCACACAAAGGTACACCACAGGGAAGACCACTGACAACACTATTTCAGCTTGGATTGACGCTTCAGACAATAACATCGTTGTCCATTGCGTACTCGCAACAGTCAACATGATTTTAAAGAGCTCTTCATACTTCGTTTAAGATTCCTTTTCTATTTGGCGTTCACAAAGTTAACTTTGTGAAACGCAACTGAATGTCGCCAGGGCTCACTTTGTGACAAGCAACATATTTTTTAGAAGGTTAGTATTGGTAGTATCAGATGACATTTACATCAATTGTTTTTAACGTCAAACCTCAGTATAACCTCTAAATCAGATTTGTTTAATTAATTAGTTTTTATTCAATACCTATAATTAATGAATCAAGTAATAGAATATAATAGTTCAGTAATTCTATACTTTTACAGTGACAGTGACAGTTAAATAATTAGAAATATTAATGTCACCAACTAAAACGTTGTTACATACCTAGGTACATCAATTTCCCTAATTCGACTTGTGATTATTGTGGCAATATCATTCAAATTTTAATATTAAAAAGATACCAAATAGAAAAAATAGTATAAAGAACTCATTTTATAAGACTTTTTTCGAACTTGTCCTTTAGTAAACTCGCACGAGGGCATGTGAAAAATCATGTCTTATAAAACTTGTTCTTTAATAGGTATACGTCTGAATTTTGTGGAAAAAAATGATGATCATTTCTGGTCAAATAGCGGTGCTGCTAAATTTAATCTTTAATGAGTCTAATTTCTAATTCATTGCTAGCTTCAAAACAGTGAATTTCTTTTTTCCAGGATTCAGAAGAATGAATAAATCCTCAAAGAATCCATGTGTGAACAGGACTTAAGAAACAAATTTCATTTCTAGGTTCTTGGTTTTATTTCTGTTCAAAGTTCTGTGTCTAGACTCAATAAAAAATGCGCACCGAATTTAATGAATATGGTAAACAAAGAATCAGAGAGTCAAAACTAAAAGTTACGCATTTCTTAATTATGCCCTTCGGGCAACGAAACTCGAACTGACGTACATGATTAATAAGAGTTTCAAAACTTGAATCTATTAGCTAGTAGCAGAGTAGCACAAGCCAAGCCCTCGAATCTACCAGACTGTCCATAAATGAAATGACTCGAGAAACGAGAAATGACTACAACTCCCGTAGAAAGAACAGTCCAATAAGCCATTCTGTTACCTAAATGACCAAAACCTGCTTCATACAAGTTTGTGATTTATTTAACAACAAACAAATGTAATATTCCAAAATTCGCGATGTACATTTCTTTCTTTCATGTCTGATTTATCGAAGACCATTGGTCATTAACTAGTTTTGAATTATCTTCTTTTAATAAACACATTTTGTTTCACAAAGCATAGCGTCGTTGTTCGGAAAAAACCTCCTATGTGAAACATTAAGTTTGGCAGTAGACAAAAAACAAACTATTTTTTCGAAGCTTTGTACTGTTTAAAAACACATAGAAGATTTTAAAATATATATTTTGAAATCTTACGATTCAGAAAAGTACATAGGAGTGTATTTACCAAGCGATAGAGCATACTATCTTTAAAATTATTATACATAAAGTCGATTTTGGCATAAAATGTCACATAGGAGGTTTTTTCCGAACAACGACGATAGTCTTCCATAAATTATTTTTGATCCGTTATCAATACGAACCTATATACCATTACCCTGTAATAATTAATGTTTAATATTCTAAACTGGAATGAAGCATAGTTAAATAATTTCGTAGCAGTTTGAACAAAACTGCCCATAATCCAATTATTCAAACTCTTCCCACCACAATATGGCGGCGAACAAGTGCGCGCCGCCCCAACAAGGTAGTTCTCACAAACACAACAACAGATGACGTTCACAACCGTTAATATAATTTACGGAATTAAACAGGAGGCTGTGGAGGCGTAGCGTCTCGGCGCTGCGTCTCGCGTTCGTGCCATTTAACAATTAAATGACGTTCATTTATCTTACAGCAGTAAAACTTCTACGCACCCTCGCGAGCGAAGATAGTGCGCCATGTGTCAAATTCGCGCCAATAAAACGCCGAGGACTATAATGCACTGAACTTCGATTACTGATACGGAAGTCTCTGGAGAGCAACAGAATCAACAGAATCATAAATATTGATTCGTAGATTGCCTATGTTTGAAATTCTAGCTCATATTGTGTAAAAAACCATCTACTCTGCCCAATTTAGTTTTGAAACATATTTTATATGAACTTTTAAAACAGTTCCAGTTCAAAATTATCAGAAGCATAGTCGGTACGTACCTGAATCCATCTTATTAGTAAAGCTACGATTCGACCCCTTAACATAAACTCGACATACACTCTGTTTTAGTTTTAAGACATAACTCGTCTACGTTTTTTCCGAATTCCCAGAATACCTACTCTTGATTTTACTTTTTTTAGTTCCACTCTTTTCCCCACTACTACGGCTGCCTGAAACCAGCCTGAAACTCGTACTTTGCCGCATCATAGTTATGCAAAGTCATTTTGAAGTTGACAAATACTGTAAAAGTGTTTTCGTTCCGAGTAAACTGTCAGATGATTATTGACTTTAATTTTATAAAAATTTTATAGAAAAAGAACGTATCTTTAAAAAAAATAAAAATGTATTTTTATCATGAGATATATCCGTGTCAAGATTGCACAAATTGGAATTTTTTTAAATTTTTCGGCATTTTTATAATCATGTACAATTTTTTAATCAAAATAAAAAAAAAACACATCTGTAGATTCATTTTTACTCTATTAAATCCTTGTTGAAATAAAATGTTATCATTTTTGTACTGGCTACAAAACACTCGCTACGTTAGTACATTCTATGCTGGATTTTTTGAGGTAGACGGGCCTCTTAAGGTTTTTGACATACGTAAATGCAGCTGATAGTTTACATGTACTGTTTTAAACATTGTTATAGTTTTTGTCGAAGGTAGAAACGATCAACTTTAAACATCTTAAGGTTATATCTTAAAGAAGTCGAAGCGTACCTTAAATGTTATGTTTAACAGTTGAAATTAAAAATTCTATTTTGTTTTGGCACTAATATAAATGTTCAATTACTAAAATGTAGTCATCTTTTCTACGAGTCAGTTCTATTAAAATTTCATATCTTAAAAAATTGATTTTTGAGACTTGTAACTGGAAGAGAGTATACGAGCCCCTTAAAGTATCGATTGATTAAAATTGTTTATCCCGGTAAAATTTCTGCTATGATTGATTTATCGCCGAAGCGTTTTGAAATTTATTAAACTATATGACATGTTATTTGAACGGCTACAACGATAAATTAAATTTCAATAACTCATTTTAAATTTATCGGCGCAGCACGTCAAATTTTGTTTACGCGTTTTATATCACAATCTCAAGATTGTTTTTTTATTGAACCGTTTTCATTTAGTGAACTAAATGCTCTAAATGTTTATAAACACTGAATGCGTTATGGCTTACACTGATTTTACGAACGGTCCATAAATTGCAGTTACGACATGACGTTACAAAGAGTTTCATTTGCTTCAGTATCTGCATTTAATTTTATGAGTTAATTCGATATAATTTGACGTTAATTTGAAACGGCTTCTGTCATTTTCTTCTCTGTTTATTCCACTCGTTTAACTGCGATCGTCAAGCCATGGAAAATTTTTAGTGGATGTTCTTTTTAATCCTACACGCATTCGATTTACTAATTAGAAAGGTCATTCTCACTAGAATAATTTTTCCCAAGATTCAGAAGTTTGAAATAATCTTCATATAATCCTAGTATGAACAGGGGGCCTTGCATATTTTACAGGGCCTTCCAGATTTTACTAAAGATTGTAAAGATTTTTATGAGATTTTAATAATTTTTATATAATTCTTCAGGAATTTTAAGTGTACTAAGATTTTCCAAGAGGTTTACCCCTTGAAAATATCTATACCGATGACTCACATCACAAAATGTGGGTCTTCCACACCCAAGTAGGGTAAATGGCTTGACAGATAGGTACTATAATACTTTTACAAATGAATTATAAATCTTATTCTTTGAAAATATGCTTAATTTTTAATAAAAGTGGTACAATGGGGTAAAAACTGGCCACAACGATGTCTTAAATGCAAATTTTTGTTGATTAAACAAAAAATACTTACACAAATTTCCTTCTCCTCACACATGGCTCCCCAGACTTGGAAGTTGGACTGAAGCAACTCGCAATTCTCCCAGCACTGCAACAAAAACATATCGTTGACAGGCATCCACATAAAAAATAATCAACTATAAATAATAAAAAGTAAGAAAATAAACGTCGCTCCATGTGGCAAGAGATACATCAGGCGCGTTTTTCAATTCTCGCTGCACGTCATTATTCTTTTCGTCGACGTTGTGTTCTTGTTTGAAAAACAAATGGTTCAAATAAACGCTAAGGATGCAGTGTTGCTGCATGCATTGACGAACAACAGTCTTTTTATGCCTCGACAATTACTACACTTGCTCTGTACTTCTAATGAAATACTGCCAATTTCCTTCACACCAGAGCAGACATAACTTACAAGATGCACAAGAAAAACAGGTCAACAAACACAGAAACGTAGATGCTGTTCATTACTTAACAAAATAAACTTTTAAGAAAAACATTCTTCAAAATTTATGGCCTATATTTATACTATGTTTATAGTACATTGCTAATAAAATAAACAGATTTATTAAATAATTAAGTATGAGTGCTAAATTAACCAACCAGCGCTTCAACAAAATTCCAATTTCAACTATAAGTGCGAACCTCGAGTGCTGAATGATTAAATTAGCCACTTATAGTTATAATTGGGTAGGTCTGAATCTAGCTCAAAGCCTCATTCACATAATATAAGCATTTAGTTTTTAGGTGTAGATTTATGTTTACGTTTAAGCAAGTTTGAATACATCTAACTAATATGAGCATTCACAGTACTTGAAATTTAGTTTTAAGGTTTAGATTTAGATTTAAGTTTAAGAAAGTTTGAATACATCTAACGAATTAAGAGCATTCACAGTGCTTGAAAGTGGGAAGTGTGTTCGCATTTAGTTATATGAATTTAAGCCTCCTTCACATAATAAGTATTTAGTTTTAAGGTTACATGTTTACGTTTAAGAATTTCCTAGCACTAAAGTTTGAATCTTCCAAACTTTAAGTTTATGTTGTCCACTTACTAAAGCTATTTTAATTTCATTATGTGAATGCTGTGTTTCTTACACTTAAATATAAATGTAAACTTTCACACTAAATGCTTATGTGAATGAGACTTTAAACTTTCTTAAACGTGAACATAAATGTAAACTTTAAAACTAAATGCTTAGGTATGTAAACGGCTTTAATCTTTATCAAATTATTAATTTAGTTCAACCATACACACTGCCTAGTGTATAAACTAAACAAGTAATAGTATAAAACGAGGTATAAAATAATTGTTCCGGTCACCACATAATACCTAAATTACCTAGTTTATTTTTTTTATTAATTTAATTTTGAAGGTTTGTTTGACTGTTTTATATAATAATAATAAAGAAATTGTTTCTGATAATTTGTCTGTTGTATTTCACTCTTGGATAGCCTCATCGTCCGTGGACTCATACTCTGTGAGAATCATTAATTTCGTTTTGATTCCAGAGTAATAATCAAGCGTGTTTACTGCTTGTAGCTTGTAATTAAAACATAATTATCCTAGAAATTCTCTATACCTAATAACCTACTGTTCATCGTGAAGCACACTACTAGTATACTCCATTCAATGTGTAATTATTTCATACTTAAAACGCCTCATTTTCAATATTTTTCCACTTGAAAAGTTGTAATTAATGCATATATCACAGTCAGGGAGGTTGGAAACAAAAACACTCTGAAATTTTTAACCACATAGATATAAAATGTGTACAATAGTATATTGTGCCACTAGGGACGAAAGCGACGTCTTTCCGGCGAGTTCGCGGGCACCTAAGCACACCCGAGATGCACACGATATTTTACCTGCACCGAAAAACCACCTTAAGTTATCTTGCATATATAACCTCACTTACAACAACAAAAAGTGATCTCTTTTGATTGTGTCTTGTATAATTATCTTAATGTTGTTTAACAGATGACGAATTGAAGAAAATTTTGATAATTGATGACGAAGATGATCAACAATTAGAAACAGTTGAAGACAGAGATGAACCAGAAGATAAGATTGGATAATTAAATAAATAAAAATAATTTAAATAATCAATATTTAAACCATAAACTATGCAATATTTATCAGAAAAAGTATAAGGTCTTCAGATATAAAGTGGGAGGAAAATTACTGACTGGTGAGAAATACCTCACTTTCGTCCCTAATACCGGACGAAAGATGGCGATTTCGGTGCAGGTATTGAAAAATGAAAAAATATAATGTAAAGAACATCGTTTTATACAGGTTGGTGGAGGTGAAATGCGAACATAGGGAAATATATGACAATGGAGTTATCATGCTAGGCATCTTGATATACGTGGAATAAGTACTGTCAATGTCAAAGTAACTGTCATAATATTGAAATTTTTATTTTCATTAAAATATTTTCTTTGCATAATAATGTATGTGTACGAGCAGAACGAAAAAGTTTACATGCACTTTTAGATTTTATTATTATTTCTGTTATTGATTACTCTTTTTGCCAAACAAATTCACATTACTTCGTTTTGTGACACTACCACAAAATATATCAAGATACCTGGCATGAAAATTCGATTGTCATGTATGTTCCCTATGTTCGCATTTCACCTCCACCAACCTGTATAGATTAGAAATAAAATTATTGTGCAAAAATGCTGTAGATATTTGTAGTGGCTAATTTATTTTTGTTCTCAGAACTGTCTGCGAACAGTTGTGCAGTATATCACGGTCTCCAGGGATTGTGAAATATAGATTGAACTCTGAATAAAATATTAATATAACAGGCTCCACATAGCGTGATTTCAATGTATTTATCAAGCTCACCAACTCACTCATAAATAGAGAATTTCCTGTATTTTATGGAAAAAACTTACTCTCCAACTTCTAGTTTCAATGATATATAGCCAGCAACTTATCAGTATTAATTAAAATACTTTGCTATGTAACACAGTAAATTACTTGCATCGCGAGAAAAAGTTTTCGAAAAAAACGGACGCATACCATGTGTGAGAAGATCGATTAAATAGCAGATGGTTATTATTTTCATTTTGTCGTCATGTGCTTCGCTAAGAAATATTACTCGAAGACAAAAGAATCTTTAATAATTTTCTATTTTGGGAAGCTGCCACCCGGAGAGGCAGAAAATAATTTTAAGCTTACGGTTTAAATTTGTCTGGATTTACGCTCATATTTTCTATACGTAATTTGTAACTCCATAAAAATCTTTTCAAGTTGTTGACTTTAACAAAGTATCTACTATGTAGAAGATAAATTAGTTTGCTTATTACACAGGGAAATTATGCTTTATGCTATATTTATCTATAATATATTGTGCAGTGATTTGCCAAAAGCCCCTGACGTCAATAATCTTCTTGTAGTGAAATTCTTCGAGTACATCTGCTACGATATAAAGACGCGGTGACAGAAGAGCCACGTGTATTTTGCGTCATCAAGATGATCTATTTTCACAAGTTGTATTTGGGATATGGTTTTTTAACTGGCCTGATTTATTTTCATACGAGCAGTGACTCAAACACTTATAGAGTCAGCAACCTTTGGCACTTTGGGCAAGGCTAGAGAACAAACACCTTCTATAAGTTCAATCTCAAAGAGAATAAGAACATTTAACAATACGAGACATTGTGTAGTTTTCAAATTTGCTTACAATTTGTAAGCCAAGCAATAAGCACTAGGCACCTGCCTAGCCTGAAGACATATATGGTTTAAAAACAAGAATTAATCTATCCATCGAATGTGTTCGAATCTAGTCAGGTAACTGCACATTTATTTTGTGGCTTTACTCCACTGAATACTCGTTATTTGATAGTTGGTAACCTGTCAAACACGATATAACCCACTTGACAAAATAAAATCCCCATAACCATTTCAAGAATGTGAATATCTCGCTTTGTTACTTGCAATATTTCTCAATTATGTAGGCATCCCATATAATTCTCTGAGATGTTTGTATTGAATGTGTAATTTTTGATCGTACTCAGGATGTGGTTAGGATAGACTTACGTAATATTCCTTAAAGTACAAGAATATTATATTCTGCAACATGTGTGGAATGAAGAATATTCAATTCGAGCGGAATAGCCATTCCAAACGTGTTGCAGACTATACTTTATCTACGACTATAAATTTAATTGCGTTAAAAACATAACCTAAAACGAAATAGATCTAAACGTATTTTAAAGCTACCCACCAACCAAAAACATTGAATAAAGTTAAATTATTAAAACTCGCCACATTGCATTCCATAATTGAAAATGATGTAAGAATGATAACATTCTATAACAGTCGTATATAGAATAAGATATTTTTGAACATCTCCTGAACGATTCAATGATTCATAATATGTAGGTATGTAAATAATTTGAGCTGTAGGAAGGAATAACTGTAGAAACATGATCCTCTCTTCTCCGATGTATGATTTTCGTGTGAAGATTGATAACAGCGCAATGTTGTACGTCTGCGCAGCAGTTGCGCCGCCAGATGGAACCCGAATCGCTTGTTATAAATCATACAATCCCGGCAATCTGTCACGCGGGCCGCCGGACCTCACACACTCACACACAAGTGACACTCTTAGCCAAGACAGAGAACAACCGGCCGCCATTGCTTGCCTATGATTTATACCCTGCACATCAATAAACCTAACTCGCAGTTTAAAACAAGAGGATGTGACATTGCACCTGGACAGATAGTCGGGTTTTCTTAAATTTTTATAGACTGATTTTAGGCTCTATATTATTTGCTATCAAATTCAAAGCAGGTTGCATCTTTGTTCTTGACATCAACTCGTATTTTACATACTAGAAATGTGTCGTTCGTGAACACAAAATCCGGATCTTGGTCATAAACAAGAATCAAAGATCCAGATCTGAAAAAAGATTCGAATTGCTCATCTGTAATGATTTCGTGTGACGAGACGAGACGAGACGAGAAATAGTTAACTCTCGCCTCGTCTCAAATTTTCAAGACGAGAATTTAAGTATTCTCGTCTTGATCATTTCTCGGCAAATTCTCGTCTCACTACTTTAATCTATAAGTTAGAAAATTACAAATTAAACACTTGCCTGTAAGAAGCTACTCAATATACAATTGCTTGTTTAGAGATTTTAAATTCTCATTGGATCTTGAAACTAAACAGAAAATATATCGTTCTGCTCCGTACACGATTTTCTTTCTTCTTTTCGTCTTTTCCAAGAGAACTGGATCAATATGTAACACGGCAATTCAATTTTTCTCCTATAAAATGTAGCATTTATGATTTGAAAGTGCGAGAAAAACCAAGTGCTTTCCATAGCGATGCAAGTAATTGAAAGCACACGAATCGGTCGACCGAAAACGTCGTAACAGTTTCAGAACTTTTCTTGTTTCTAGTTCTATTAATAGCTGCATTGTTCAAGACGCAAGTGCAACTTTCGTTCCTACATTTTACCTCTGCACTTTTGTATTACATTAAAAGTTAAATTCGAAGGAGAGTCTGTAAAGTCGTAATAATTGCTGACTGAATAATGCGACAAACTCTAGTTCTGACAACTCAGGTTCAAATCCAGTCTATCCAGCTCCACTTACAACTATTAGTTTTCGTGCGTTGACGACTTGTAATCGTACTCACAATATGTGAGGCAGCCACACTTAAGTTGGGTCAAAGGCGCGATAGATAATGTATGTAATATTATGAGAAATAGTATTGATTAACGTTCAAAAAGTGATACATGAACTATAATTACTCATTAAACAAAACAATCATTAAATATTTACAACTCAAGCAATTTAGTAATGGAATATAATCATCGGTAGGTACTATGCGGATAAAAACAAAAACAAGTAAAGCACAATGTAATTACAAAAATCAGAATTCTATTAATGGGGTTTTGACAACTCAAATTCGGATCCCGTTAAATATACCAACATTTCAGATAAACTGCACAAAATATTCCTCTGTCACTTGACGGCTGGTACCCACAGTATAACTCATAACACACCCAATATGTAAGACTGCCACACCCAAGTTGGGTAAAAGGATTGATAGATACATAATACTTTTAAAATCCTAGATCTACTCTTCTCCAGTGTTATTTTCACTTATCATCGCCTCTAATAGCTAATTGAGAAAACCGTGACGCTGTAATCTAACTTCACTTGTTACTTCCGAGCATGCGCATTGTGAAGCACAACACAAGGAGCTAACAAAGATTGAATTAATAAAATGATACATGACAACCGTCAGCAAAAATAAACGTTGACATGAGTTTAAAACGCGATTTATCTCGATTAGAAGGAGGAAATTACTTGGTAGAAGGGTTCTGAAATTGTCAGATCTAGGTTAACTCGAAAGCTCATGGCAATTTAAAATTATTAAAGTGCAGAAGGAAGCGAGATCAGTCAAAAGTACTAAGTTCCATTTTGATAAAACTTGGTTCATGATCTTTTTAGTCGAAGTGGGAAGATATTTTGTTGCCAGTGTAAAAAAATCTACACAAATTATAAGCTTCTTCATCCTGACAAATATTCACTGAGAAATAATCTTCGTTAAGTCTCTTAAGTTCATATATCAATCAGACGAAAACAATTATCCGAAAGTAGTAAAAAGCTACAGCAATAAAAACAAATAATACCTATCATATTTTTATAAACACAGTTATATTTCAAAATATGCCAGTAGCCAAATACAACATAAATAACCGGCCGACTGAGAAAATTAAATAACCAAAAAAACCGGCAACATTTCAAGCTGTTGAAATTACTAATAATCTCAGGAGATTATAGACGTTAATCTTCTGGCATTACGCAACTAAAGTGACACGAACTTGAAATAAAAGTGGAAGTAGAAGTAGACTAGACAGCAAGAGGCAACAGCACCTGACTAAGACAGCGATGCTGACTTCGAGAAATTGTCACAGGATTATTTAAAAACGAAGATCAAACAATTTTCAAAATTTTTATTATTTTTCAGTCGTAATACTCTCTTTTTACCTCTCGCCTCATATTCTATAAGAGAGGTATTGTAATGGGTCAAAATTTTCGAGTATGAGTTTTTGGTGGATAAGCACGTTTCAGGATCTCTAGAATACGAATTTACTATTTTCACGATGATGTCTGTGTGTGTGTGTTTGTGTGTTTGTGTGTTTGTGCGTTTGTGTGTTTGTGTGTTTGTATGAACCGACGATTTTTCGTCCACGATAACATAAAAAGTATCAAACCGTTTATAACCAAATTTTATATTTAAGGTTTTAATAAGTATCTTAACACCGGATAAGATTTTGGTAGAAATCCGCAAACCGGAAGTAGTACTTTTAGAAGTTTAGAAAAGTTTTCCTTAAATATATTGGTACATTATTTATTTATGACAATTTTTGCAATTAAAAATAAAAGAAATTGTGATTATCTATGTGTACAGTTAATTATGAATACAAATTGCTGAATCTGGAAGTATTTAACAATAAAATAAAGTACAATTAATATTCCATTTTTTTGAAATTCCAGTATCTTGTTGTCCATGATATGAAATTTGTTTCTACATAAAATTTGAATTATTATGACAGTGACAGTACAGTTGACATCTTTTGCTTGCATATTGGTTTACATTATCGTTTACATATTACATGAACATGAAACTATTAAAATGTAAGTAAAACTATTTATTAGATTAGTAGAATAAGCAGAATTAGGCGAGAGGTCGTGTGGTGGCCACAGCAGATTTTTTGTAGCTGTATTTGAAATTAAGAGTAACTACTATTAATACAGAAGGTATAGTTCGTAGAGCATGACAGTTGACGTTTAAATTATTTTATGCTTTATGGATATTTGAAAGGAATCTGACCTTTATGTATTGTAATCTAGATATACGAAATTGTAAGAAACATTAGATATGAAGCTTTTTTGCAAATAGGGGATTTGGAAACAGAATATTCCGTTCATTAATTCCTTTGATTATTTCTTGATCATTCACTTTCCTTTCTATACAATTCGATCCATATTTCTATCAATGTTTCGTGATTAAAGATTACTTATCTCCCAAATAATTTCTGTAGATTGTTCAGCATAAGAATATGGTTGATTGCACTAGAAAGTTGCTATTGTTGAATTAGATTTCATTGTTAAATTTGGGGGTTTTGTTTACGGTACAATAAGCGACCTATTTCTCAAATTAGTAGACAGAGGAGATGAAGTTTTGTTACACCAACACGAAGAAGTTAGAGAATAAACTCATAAATAATTTATTTCATAGCTGACAGTTTACTGAACTAAAAATATTTTATGATTGCGGTGTCACTTATATTGTTTGGTATTGATAATAAATAAAATAAGAATCTAGCGTGAACAGGTGTTTTCCACTTAACCTGTTATTGATAATTCAATATTTTATTCAAGGATCATGAAATATTTATACGGAAGTATAATACCTAACCGACTGTGAAGAAATAACTAATAATTACCTTCAACGCTGAACACTATTGAGTGAATAAATTAAACAGATCATAGTTATTGTCCCGGCATTCAATTTTTATTCAACACCAGCTGCTGAGTCCAGGTGTCTGTTCCCATCTCATAAAAACCTAATTACACTATAGAAGGCTTTATCAAACGGACACAAAAATCAGCAATTACAATTATTATCTGATGTAAAGACCCAAACAGAGCAAAACAAAACTGAAACCTTTTAGCAAAAGATCTAAATTGTAATCTAAATAATAATAACTGCTGCAGTGACACCGTCCAGGCATCTGATAGCGACTGACGGGTACAATTTCATCACAACGACATATGAGCTGCAAGTTAATGCGCTGGGTACGATTATGATTACGAACGTAGTGAATTGTGTCCGTGCTGGGCAGATTGTTGTGCGGAGATAACGGCCAACCTCACCAGAGACGGATTTTGCAAAGTGCCGTGTCATTCGAAGAAAGAAAAAGACCAAGTTCTCACGATCGAATTTCCGCGGAGGAAATATCTCACATATCGTCGGGAAAATAAACCAACATATTAATTAGTACCTTCAAACCAGTTATTATAATCTTCAGTTATTTTAAAACATACTACTGCTAGCTTTTAAAAAAAAATATTTATCTTGATGGGAACCACGAAGTATAATAACTAATAAGACAGGAGATGACACTCTGTTGACTTTGTATGTGCTTCCATGTCACACAATTTTACTCCGAAACAATCAAATTGTGTAGGGGGAGGCAGCTGAAGTGAAGTTAGTGACAAGCTGTCAGTCAAAAATTTAAATAGATATTACCTCCATTATCTCTATTATCACACGTTATGTACGTGGTTTATATTATATTTAATTTAGACATAATAATTAACATGTTATGAATTTATTTTTGCCAGACTGAAAGTTAAAATAATTTAAAAAATATGTAGTCCACAAAGTGAATAAATCTGTTTTTACAATAATTGATGTTAGTGTTAAAAATAGTAGTTTGAAACGTCAATATTGCATAAAGAAACTTATTATAAAATAGAAGTATAATTTAATTTTCATTCATTCGCTTCTAAATTCAGTCTATTCCGGCCTCCTTCCCCTTCCAATTAAATTGCTCATGGTATAAAAATATTGTGACGGTTTACAATCAAGTGACATCACCTGTAACCATAGGATAACCTCTCAATTAAAAAATGGTGGATCGTTTAATAGTGGAATCCAACCATTTTTATCGGTTGCTGGAATCGAAAAAAACACCGCAGCATGCTAGTCGAGCACTGTACCGTTGAGTTTTAAGTATTTGTAACCATTCAACAGGATTAACATCCAATTACAGAATGGTAGATATTATTATAGTGGAATCCAACCACTCGGTTGCTGCAATCGATCTGAGGGCCACTAGTATGCGAGGCGGTCATCACCGTTGAGCTAACCACTTGCAATACTTTCAATCCTTAGTAGTAGTATGGAAGAATACAGCCAAAAACATGGATTTCGCGCGCCGCTCCACAGCGTTTATTGTTTTGTTAAAAATAATAATAATAAGATATTGTTGAAGATAAAAGTACAATCTACAAAATGGTCGATGCAGAATTTTAAAATTCTACTTTAAAATCGAAATATGTTATTATGCATTTTGACAATTTGTATTATTTTTTGAACACAAATATCCTCTATTTTAAAACGAATTTATAAAATTCGATTGGTTATTTCGCAGATCCAAGCTTTATTGAAGTTATAAATAAAAGCTGTACCTACAGTGGCGCGTGGCAGTTTTTTTTACAAATATGGGTGCCAACATTTTTTCCCCTCAAACATAAACTATTTGTTATTTTTATGATAAACAAAACAATAAACGCTATGAAATAGCTTGCGAAATGAATGTTTTTGACTGTTTTCTGCCATGGGTAGAGGATCACCTTAATAAATATGCTGTGTTTATAAAAATCAGAGTATGCTTCCGAATGATGCTTTATTTAAGTCAAGTTCTTTTGTTCTTTGTCGTCGTTTTGTTGGCTGAGTGTGTCTGGCATAAGAAGCCGCGCCTGGGATTTCTTATAATCCGATCTCTATATGCAAGCGATGCATCGGTGATCGAAGTTCGACGATCAGATCTTGTAAAGGAGCTGAGCTGGAGAGCAAGAGCAACTACCAGGTAGGGTAGTCGGTTCGTCCGGACGATTGATAATCTAAAATGATGTGCCATTGTACTACAAATTGAATCCTTGCATCTGCGGAGCCTCGCACGAAATCCTATTGTATTTTTAAAACCTGCGCTGCATGCTCGAGCACATCTACCGCTTATTGAATATCGAGGCGAAGGCCTACGCATTCTCTTTGGAGATTTTCCTCCCATTTTTATAGCGGTGCCACGAGATCTCGTTTAAACGAGATCTCGTCTCGAGATTCTCGAAATTTCGAGACGGGGGTAGCTTTATTCGAGACGTGAAAAATTATTTATCATTGAACAATCTACAAAGTTATCTAGAATTCAAAACTTGTTTTGTAACATTATGTAAAATGATTTACATTATTAACTAACTATACTAATTTACCCTGATGAAGACACAAGGGTTTGCCAAAAAGTCGGTTTTTTAGTCAATAAATAAAATATCTTCTTTTAACTACTTGAAAAACCAGAAATTCGAGCTTATTATGACCTGCAAGAATCATGGCTTTTTCATCTAGGAAGTGCATAATTTTTTTACCTCTCACATTAGAATCTATTATTCAAACTATTCTCTCGAGGATGTCTTTCTTTGTATGTCAGTAGCAGATTTAGGAGGAGGGGTATCCAGGCTGAGAGCTGACGTAATTAAATTTTCGAGGCTCTCGAGTAGAGATCAAGACGAGACCGAGAGTAACTGTGTCGAGACGAGAGTACATCAATTCTCGTTATTCTCGTCATCAAGAGCTGGGAAGATTTTGGTAAAAATTTGCCAACCGGAAATTGTCTCCCATAGTGCTGAATGCTGACGTAATTAAATTTTAGAGACTCTCGAGTCGAGATCGAGACGAGACTGTGTCGAGACGAGAGTTGTTTCAATCTCGTCTCGAAAATTTTGGTCTCTTTCCGCGGATCACTGATTTTTACGTCAGAGAAAATCCTGAACTAGTTCCTCGAAGAATCTATCTAAAATCTCATTTCGGTGTCCGTAAAAAAATAAAACAACGGCAACGAGACGAATCGGACAATAATGGATTAAGAAAGCAACACCTTCTTATCAGAGCCGAAGCGGCAGTTCATTAATTCGACGATGGACGATGGTGCGATGGGACGGTGCAACAACAGCACAGGAGACGAGATTTCAAGAACGTGATTAATTCAGCGTGCACCGAGTTACGATGGCCACCGCGCGACCGGTACAGTATGATAAATCAAACCGCGGTAACTCTAAAACACTGCCTCTGCCCGGCCCGGTTCAACGATCTCGCCTGGCTGCAAGCATTCATTCACACCGTCCTTCTTATTCGTTTCTAAATCTATCAGCTCAATTGAACTGCACAAAAATGTCACCTGAGGGGTACACTATCCACTAACATAATAACATAACTATCCACTAACATAATATACGAGTATATCTGGAATAAAATAATTATGCAATGGCAAGAATAGTAAAATGAAGTTTCATATGGAAACAATGACTCCAAACTGTTTGATTAACTTGGAAACTAAAATTGTAAAAATTAGAGGAAAGCGCTTCTTTTTCACACTCGAGCTTTCCTCTCGTGTTAGACACAACATTTTTTCAGGACAAATATAAAAACATTGTAAATGTAGAAGAAACACATAACTAGAAGTTAGGTTACAACTGCCAACTGTCAGAATGACATTAAAAACCACGAAATGTTTCACTGCAGCCAATATGCCAAATTAAATTTAAGTTGTAAAATCGTGAAATTGTAGAAAAAGAAAGTATAAAACATAATAATTGTAAAATAATAGTTTACAGTATATCACTACATAATCTGAATTTTCAATAAAATAATAAATTAACTATTTCGAAGCAATATAAACGCTATGTTCTTATCTTCTTCTTCTTCATGGTTAATTTTTAAAAGTCAAAACGAAATGAAACTGTCAAAGCTAATTCAATATTCCTCCCGATGAAGACTGACCATCTGCGCTGTACAGATTGCAAAGCCTACATCTCCATGTGGTCAGTCATAACATCATTCTTCTTCATTTAGAACCCGCAACCCATGTCCAGTTCTCGAGCACCGTCCATTGTAAATTAGCAGTGATTAATTCAAACAAGAAAAGCTATAATGAAATTAATAATTAGTACGTGATCGTACTTAGCAGACGCATTCAAAATGAAATATTACGTTGGAGAAATAACACGGACAAATACAAATTGGGCAGATTTAAAATTAAGAAAAGCAGACACAAAAATTCGATACTCCATTTGTATCAAATCATGCTGCTAAAAATATGCAATAGTATCTTTTACTTCGAATATACCTTCTCCACTTAGGATACTAGGATTAGGATCTGTACCATTTTGAAGTAATAACATGTAATGAAATATTGTTAATTTTGTTTTCGATAATACCGGTTATGGTACAATCAAGGGTTGAAGACAATGTTTGGAGACCAAGACGTAGTCGAGGTTTCCAATATTTATCGAAACCGGTACAAAACGCACATAACGTCAGTGATGCTTAATAATATTTTTGCCCGATCGATACAACAAAAATATTTTTTTATATAATGTTTATTTTTGGTTATGTAGGTTTAGTTTGCATTTTGATGCAGTTGTCTTGGTTTCTGTTGTTGTTTAGTGCTTACCGCCTTCTTCATGAGTTCTTATCACTTTCTAAGAATGCTTACCGCCTTATAATTTGTAAACAAAACATACTACTTTGGAAATAGAGCCAGTAAATGCTAAAAAAGACTGTTCGTCCAAAAAGTTTTATTGAAAGTGTGACCAAACTAGGGCATGCAACCGAAAAAAAATCTGTTAAAGGTTAACCGAGTTAACCGAACGAGAACGTTATTTTTAAATCGGTTTTTGCTCTTAAACCAGTTTACTCTTTACGAAACCGGTTTTTAAAGCGGTTAAAAATCCGGTTAATATACGGTTATCAATAATTAAAGAAACCAATATTTTATTAAAGATCATCCGACTAAAAAAACCAAAAATGCTGAACTAATTTTGACATATCGAAGCATGAAATATGTAACTAATTTACGAATTAAATAATATTTCTTATTTCAATTTTCTTATTCACAAATGAAGCAGTTTGCTTTCCTTAAAAACGGTTTGAAAAACCGGTTTAAATTTGTTTTGGTTAATGGTTACCGGTATTTTAGTAAAATTAGATAACGGTTTCGGTCAAAAATCACCTTCTGGCATCAAAAATAGCGGTTAACCGGTTTCTTGCCCTGGACCAGACCTCTTCAAAAATAATATTTCTATTTGACACAAAATTTCGGTGTCGTGATCTCAGACTGTCTCAGACCATGTTGCAAATGAATCTCAATTTGTAAATGTCAAGTAACCCGAAAAATCACTCCATTTAGGCAGGTAGCGTATGTGTTTTGGGCGGCGTTAAGAATAGGGTAATTTTCGTATAAGTTTTGAACAGAAAATGAATGCTTGTTGCAACCTGAAGCAATTTCCACAACAAACAACAGTTATAAATTCGCGTCGGCTGCTCATTGCGCTAGCTAGTTCTCGCTCTCGTTCCCCTGTCTACCCTATACTTCACTAACAATAACGAACCGAAATAAGTCTAACGAGTAGTTGCAACCACGTATAATTTACTCACCGCTGTGTCTGCTTCGAAATAGAATATAAATTCGATGTAATAACACTCATGTCGAAATATTTTAACGATCGTTTACAACGATATCGAAACAACGCTAATTTATAAAATATTAATCACTGTAATGCAATAACTTAAGAAAGTGTTACTATATTGCAAAATACAGCCGGGATATTTTGTTTTGCATATTTTCACTGATATTGCTGTTTTATGCAAATGCAGGTTTCATAACGTGGCGCAAGTTCACGAGAAACCAGACAAGTTCTACAAGTGCATTCTGTACACTAGAAACCGCCAAGATGCACTTTATAAACAACTTCTTACTTTATCATTAAAAAACAATGATATTGTTACACGGTTACTCAGTCGGTGGGGAATATTTTAGTTAAGTTAAACAAACTAAAATGTGAATTAATAAAACTTTATTTTGGACTTGCATTATCTTCGAGATTATCTTTATTATGTACTTAACACAAAATAATTAAAATTACAAAAATGAAATACGAAGTTTCGAAAGCTAAGATCTGCTATCGTCATCAGGTGATCTGATACTACTAAAATTTGTCTTTGGCATAGGATTTCCAACTATGAATTTTCCCAAAAGCGTACATATATCGATGAAATAAAAAAATTTAGATAAAAAATCGCCCTCAAAGTCAAACGTATTTAAATACAATGTTAAATAATGTTCTTAACAATGAAGCAAATGTAACAAATAACTTAATATTAATGCTGAAAAACGCATGTTATTAGTTGTGCGCTTAGACAAGAGAAGCTAAGCGAAGGTAAACGAATTCCGGCTACGCCAGTTGGCTAAACGACTGATAAATGAAAACATTAAAACTTAAACTTTCTGTCTCGTGCTCCGACTTGTCAATCATGAAATACTGCATAAAAATAAAGTCCGCCGGAGATTGACGTTGACTCACAGTCGCTCATGTCATAAACAAGGTTCGGAACTCTTAGATTCTACTATTGAAATTAACAGAAAAGCGTACATTACTACAATTTCTTTAAAAGCGTGCGTATAGCGTACACTTAAAACTTGTATCAATCTATATTTCATTTTTTAAGAAGACAGAACTTTGCTGCCTTATTATTGGCCGATCGTAAAACAAATTCAAAGAACATATACAAATTCTCGTAAAGTCATGAACTGCTTTCTGTTGTCAAGCACTTAAATAAAATTATGTTCATTATATAACTACAAAATGTAAAACCAAAACCAGTATCCCAATTACTGTCTTAAAAAATTGAAATATTATTTTACTTCTATTTTGCTCTAATATTCCCCGATCAATGATTGCTATTGGTCGAATATTACAATAGGCGTAATGTCGGTAAAAAAAACACATTAACGAAAATTACAGCTCGATAAAAACACATGTGACATAAAAACCTAAATATGTTTCATTGTTCACACTTGATAGACAAAAACTATTCGGAATTTGTAATCAAAAACTGACCAAACAACCGCGATTGAACCTCATATCGGATTTCTTTCGAAGACAAAGGCTTTCGGACCGCAAGTTCGATTAGGCTTGAACTAAATTATTTTTTATTATGATGCCTACTTAGTGAGATGAACAAATTACAGGGGACTCGGTCGTTACCTAATCACGCGGCAAGAGAGAGACAGACTCGCAAGATCATGATGTTTGCCACCCACTATAGATACGGGCAATAAATTATTTGTTCTCTTGAGAACACTGCACTAGATGAGAACAAGACCGAAATGAGAATGTCGTGAACCGACCCAAACAACCTGAGAAGATAGTTCAGGAATCTGAAGACAAAAGTGAATCTTGGAGGATGCCGTAATCGCTTATTATATCACAAGAGCTTTAAAATACTTCCCGGTCAGGAGATTTTTACCTTTCCAGCTAAGAATAAGAATTTTAATTTAACAACAAACTTACAGCAGTTCCTGGCAACTATAAATTGTCAATTTGGTTTATGGTTGACCATTGCAATAATACTCTTTTCTTAACAGGAATGAAGTATTCCATTTGAAAACAGTGCCCTAAAACTGTTTGATTAAGAAACCTGGAAATTAAAATAGCAAATTTTGTAAAAATTCTTTCATTTTCGTAATAAGAGCGTTGAGCACTATATGCCATTCAAATGTATGCACGATGACTATAATCATCAAAAACAATTTTCGATAATGATGTCATAAATAACTAATTTTATTACATGAACATAGCAGCATTTATCAGATATCGACGTATTGCAAATCAATGTTTCCGCTTAAACTCAGCCATAGTAAATAAAATTTCCTTGACAGAGTAATTTTCTGCAAGACTAACCATTTTGGCATACATTATTTATGTTTTTACGATGGATTTTCTTGGTGTCATAAATACAGCACTTGTTCGAATTTATAAAACTGTCAATTGGAGCTAGTATTTATTGCTTTATTGATCTGAGAATTTCTTGGCTAATTGAGAGGGCTCGACAGCAGAAGACGATCCATCATCGCCGACCAGCTGACAAATTTACCTTTAGACGTGGCCATTGTTGTGTGGAGTTTAGCAAAACTCGCACAGTTCTGGTAGCAGACGGTGTCATTCTTGCCCCCTACCACGCGAAGCTGTCACTTTTATTGCTTTAGAAAAACTAAAATTAATAGTGGAGTCAACCCTGAAGCCTAGGGTGCCTACCCTCATAAACATTCCGTCGTAAATAAGTCACCCTGTCAATGCTACAACGCACAAACATCTTCCGCCGCATGCGGGCCAGGCTAACTCTTTTTTGTGCTCTAATATTTTATGTAGTTTTTTTGTAATATCTTCTAATAAATTATGGACGGAGTTTTATGTTAGTGTTTGAACCTTTGGCCTATTGTTTTGACTACGAGTTAAGAGATCGAAACGCAATAAACCTCTTTATCTTAGGATTTATGTTTGTTTATCTAGATTTTTAACATTTGTATCAAGTCCGTGAGAAGATCCGTGCTCAAAGTGCGACACTTTCAAATAGCGTTTTAAGTCTTTTAAAAAGTTCTTCATGCACACGAGTGCGTTAGAAACAATTGCTTGGTTTTCTGTGTAGTTGCAAAAGGTAACAAAGCAGAGTAATAAAATCTAAATGTGCGCATTATAGTAGAAACTACAGTTGGGCTACAGTATAACTAACGCGTTGATAGTTAGTGTGATGTTTCCTCGCAAACTGCAGGTCGTATCGACTAGCCGAACTAATTTCATTGTTCTAGCGCTGGCTGAATATTACTGGAACTGTGGTGGACACAAAGTGTCGCTGCGAGTATATTGCCAACTATTACCATAACTCTCGCTGACGAGAGCTTTCCAATGAATTGAACAATTTGCCTCGACCCAACACAAAGGTGACAATCCAACTAGATTGTGACAAACATGCTGCGTCGAAGCATTTATTTCACTGCAATTTGTCCCATTATGCCCACAAATTACTCAAATAGACACCTGGCCGAGAACGAAATTTTGTGCTCGGCTAAATATTTTTGACACAACACATAACAAAAGATGTGCAAGAAGTGAATATCGGTCTCTCTCTAATGCTTTCGCTGACCTCCCTTAATCCAGGTGGTGTGTGATGAATAGAGTGACTTCTCTTCAAGAAAAAGTTGAATGAATTCTAAGGTCGACCGCTTTCAAATTATGCATTTCTTTGTGGAAAACTGTTGAAAATATATCTGAGCGTGAAATTATTTGAAACGTAGGATTTAATACACGACATCTTCAGAACAAAAAGGTTTCGCTTAAATGGCGACGAGGAGTAAAAGAACACCAAAAAATATTCAGCAGTTTTCTGTGAAATAAAAGTTACGGTTAAAATAAAAGGACCGATGTCAGAGCGTTTAATATAAAAAAGTACACGCCGGCAAAGTGTATTAGTCTGTTTTAAAAGTGCTTTGCCATCTTTAAAAATGCTACAGTGCACGTAAGTTTTCGTAAATTGCAGGCTTTTAAAGTTACAACGTTCATGCTCAGCACAGATGCAATCTCACAAACAGGTTTTCGACATATTCGGCTTTACCCGAGTGACAAAAACGATTTCGTCAACTACCGTTACGATCCATCTTCCAAACATGCCATACTGGCACCAGCCAACTGTTTCTAACAAACAATCATCCGGAACTGCCACTAAAAATCAAACTTGTGCTTTGCGCTCACATAAATATACAGAAAGATGATCATAAAAGAGAACACCCACTTTTACTGTTTGTTTACAATGTTAAAACAAACGCCAATCTTCACACTGCGACTGCGACCTTCTCACTCCAGTGCTATGTATAGTACATTATCCAACAAGAGTTTACAATATTATTATTATAATATAAATTACTCTTGAGAACAAAAGTTTTCTACATGGACTGCAGATAAATACCGGAATCATTCCAAATCCAAACTAATACAGAATACGAATTACTTTTTTATGACCAAAGTTAACTCATTTTTAAAATAAAATTGCATGTTTGGATGTGTTCTACTGACCAAAAATTATAATTATATTTTATTGGTTAAAAAATAAGTTATTATTATTTATTGAAAACAATTGAACTCGAATTGAACCGAACCGGAACAGCAACGAAAACCGGAGCGAACCGCAACTATTTTAGAAAACTCGGAACCAAACTTGAATCGATTAAAAAAACCCGGAGCTGAACCGATGGTCGCGAACGTCAATTAAAATTTGTAATATTTGTGAAAAAATTCAGTTGAATTTTTAGTAAAATCGTAGTTTCTCTTTAATTTTCTAAAAAATTGTAAAAAATATTTTTAACTAATTGATCGTTATAAATACATCATTGAACCGAAACCGAAACTCGAATTTTGTGGTAGGTAGCTAACAACTTAAAAATTGTTGAAAACTGAAAAGAATCAGAAATTTATGAAGGCCGTTTCATATTTCAGCGAAACAAAAACCGAAATCGAAACTGAAAAAATGCGTGGCTTGGAGTAATGCGACGCAGTTCAATGAATATTGAGTAGCGCTTAGGGCAGAAGCCAATTCACCCCGATTTTTCGTTTCCATGCGAAGTTTACAAGTCCCCAAGGAGAGTCTACCAGGTGATAAAACGTCAAAATCCTTTTGATTGCCTCTCTAATCTAACATGAATAATGAGGAAATTCTTCGTGAAGTTTAGGAGGGACCGAGGGTCAAGTTTGGGACAGGGCGGAGGACTAGTCCGGTTTATTAGCATTTATGGCGGGTAGGACACGCCCAGAGCGTCCCGACGCGCTAATTATCCGCCCAGCGCCTCAACAGTTTTCTTAAAATATAATCCCTTGTTAGAGTTCCGTAATTAATGTTTGCTCTTGCTTTGTACTGCTCATTTTTCATACGCGTTTTCCAGTGGCGGCACCACGGTGTGCGTGACACCAAACTAACCATAGGGACTCGAACCGAACCGGAACAGGAACGTCAAACGGGACGAACCGTACCTAAACCGTACCTGAACCGTTATTTTGTGCGGTTCGAGTCCCTGAAAATAAGTATAATTCTTAGAGTTTAAGCTAGATACAGACCTACCCAGCCTGTTTTACATTATACTTTTTTTCGTCTAGATTCATGCTTGATTTCTCGTTTGATTTCCATCAGAGATTCGTTCGAGTTTCATACTTTATTTCCAAACTATTCGTATACAATTGGAATTCTTCGATTTTTTTTCCGAAATAGTCCAGGTAGGCAACATCAAAATAATAAATAATATTCTTACTTATTCTCACAAGTGAAAACTTAATATTTGAGGTTAGAATTTATAATGGAAAAATATTAACACAACTTGTATAACACGTACAAGTGCAAAACTCATAAAAGTCAACGTGAATAAAAATGAATTCATGAAGCAAAAGAGATTTAGAGGTTATACTGAAATTTGTCAGTTCTGAGGTTTGACATTATTTGACAATAGTAGTAAATGTCATCTGATACTACCGATACCAACCTTCTAAAAAATATGTTGCGTGTCGCAAAGTGAGCTCTGACGACATTCACAAAGATAACTTTGTGCAAATAGAAAAGATATTTTTCGTCTGCGGCGTACTGTTGTATCAAAGTTATTTTACTAAGCATGCCGACGCCAGTGTTTTCAGGATTTACGCACGAAACGCAAACTAATAAATATAAAGGAAGATCGTGCGGATGTGGCAAAAAACGACCAATTAATTAGCGTACGAAATATACGCCAAATATAAATCAGTCCGCACCAGAAAAAAATCTCTGATCGTAGCCGCCCGCCGTCGACAGATAAGAATGCGATCAACGAGATAAAAAAATATAATATCGAATTACCAGATCACGTTCTTCTTTAGATGGGCCCCTTCAACCCTAAACCTAGCGGGCCTGAGGAGCCTTCGCCTCTTTGGGGCGAAGGCGCAACCAGTACTCGCGTGGTCCGCAGTGCTTTATGTGTGACTAAGCAGGCAATGTGTACTATCGCATGGAGCCCGCTATCACGCAAACGGGACTAGGAAATCCTGGCCAATAAATTACTCCGAGACTTGGAATACACACGAGGTGACACTTGCGAGGGGCGAAGGCTTGATTATGCCAGACGGGAGGGGGCAGACATTACTCACACTCGCACTCGTCGATGCCAATAAAGAAATGCGCAGGGGATTCGCTGGATTAAATTGGCACTACTGTCAAACTGTAAACAATAGCGGACGACACGTTATTGGAAATGGGGACCCATTTATTTAATTACGATTGTCAGGCTGGATAAAACAACCCCTAAGGAGGCTTCACCAACTTCTGGATTTTATAAAAATTCCGGACAAAGTTCTGGCAATCAGTCGTTTTATAAAACGCCTAGTCTTTTTCTAAATGACTCGGCATAATATGATGTCATATCATTTTATTACAAAATAAACAACACAATACCCTACTTGAATCCCACAGAATCGGTTTCGACTGCACAAGTGCACAGGGTTACCAACTGTACACTTTTGTAGCGTACATACGCGTTTTCGTTATTGATATAAACGAAGCAATGAAATATTTTTCTAACATATTATACATAACAAGTAGATAGTGCACAAAATATAGATACAGCAATAGTAAACGTCTTCTATTTTTAGTTGTGTGATAATTTAATGACACCAGTAAAAATACAAAGAAAACTTTTATAATTAGTTCACTTATATCACCTACTTTCAATGCTAAAGTTGTTATAAAACTTTTTTTACATTTATCATTAGCTATAAATGTCGCCTATAAAGTCTCGTATATTTAACTTTCTTATTACTTGATACTTTACAGTTTATCTACAGTTATGACGTCATACTATCTAACTATCCACTCGGAAACTTTTAATAGACATTTTACTCTTGACTTTATCATTACATCAAAAAATAATTACATTTTGCAGAGCGGAGAGTGCCTTGCAGTGACTGTGAGTGTATGTATGTTGCTATAAACACAATCGAAATCAGAAAGTTTTTACGAGACGAATCGCAAAGATTTCATGTTGTATTCTAGTTCTTTTTACGAGTTGGTGATAATATTTTTGTTTCATAATTGTTGTAATTTTTTTACGAGTATGTTACTGAAGTAAACATTTCGTACACAGAAAACTGAAATAATGATTATGTCAGCTGTTACATGACTTTTTACTTTATCTAATATAGGCGTACTTAAGTGAGCAAACATAAGTTAGCACAATGACCGAAGTGCTCGTGTAGCGAGCTAACGGCTCTAAGTTTATTTTCAGCAACCTGTGAAATTATTACTAAAATAAAATATCCACCATTCTATAGTTGGAATCGAATAATATGTACAACCATGAACTGCTGGTTTAATGATTGGTATTTATCTATACCGATAACTTACAAAATATGAGGATGGTATACACCCAAGTTCGGAAAACAGCGCGATAGATGTGTCTAGTATGTAAAGCCTATTTTACAATATACTTTTTTCGGCTAGGAACTTTAAGTTTCATACTAGATTTCAGAATGCAAAATATGAGAATATAAAACACTAGAAAGACACGACACTAGAAACGTTTTTCTTTTTTCAGACTTAAAAAATAGCTCTGGTCCTATTTTCCATTCGAGTTTCATATACCTACCAAACCTGCACAGTAAACATACATTTTGCATTGCAAACCTTCTGTACATACCTCGACATCAACAATCAACAACCAAAAGCGACTCCGGGTTCTTGACTACTTTTGTTATTTAAGTTTTCCATTCATATTTCTAATTATAAACGAAACGTCAAAACTACGGTTTAAAAATTGTGTGTTGGTAACATTGATTACTGGCCGCTCAAGAAGACAAAAAAAGTTTATAAAACCTAGTTCCAGTTTCTAGTCGAAAACATATGTAAAACAGGCTTAAGGTAAGGATCCCGTCTCCGTAACAAAATATTGTTTGTTTAGAGATATAGAAAAAGCAATTTCTGCATTACTCATTGCATATTAAAAATTTGATGGAAAAGCAGGTACCAGATGTTTGTAAAATAATTAATCTGCGAATAAATCATCTCACAAAACTTGTTCTTTACTTCACAATGACATTGCATTGCTGGGATGCGGTAAAGTACGAGTTTCGGGCTGGTTTTCGGCAGTCGTAGTAGTGAGGAAAAGAGTGGAATAGAAAAAAAGTAAAATCGGGAGTATTCTAGGTATTCGTAAAAAACGTACTAAGCATTGTTTTTCCAAATTATGTCAACTCGTGTGAATTCCCTTGGGCGGAATATGTCAAGGATAGGGCTGTTCTAAAGGGCAAAATCTCGTCGTTTGGGTGTGACACCTCCACCTCACCTCTCGGTGATATTTCCCGGTGGCGGTCGTTTGATCATCTGTTGAAGTATTTTGGATTTTCGTGGCGTCGTTGTGTGCCGCACCCTGTAACTTCCCGTTCTCCTTGTCCTTCGGTTCGTATCGATCCGCCGGCGAGCGCGGGCGGCGCGGGGGCGGAAGGAAGAGGATGAATGTTGTCGCAAACGGGGAGATATTTGGTGGCGTCTTTAGCCCTACTTTTCTTACCTAGTAATCGGGTTACTTTGATTTTTATTTGTCGAGGAGTTCAAGATGCTAAAACAATTAATTTTAAGTGGGAGCTTTCAAACCTTCGACGATAATTAATAATTAGCTTGTTGGAGCAACAAATCAGATTTAATCTTTGATCGCAAGAAGAATAAATCGCTAAAGCTCAAATACTAGGTAGGTATTTCATCAATAAATTTGTCTAGATGTGCTTCTACCTTTTTGCACATCTTTTACCGGATTATATTGTAAGTGGTTCTTAAAAACTGAAACTATTATCTTCAATGCCCAGTGGCGGATTTAAGGGGGAGAGGGCACCCGGGCACGTGCCCCATTTTTCAATGTATTAGATTTGTGCCCTCCTGCCAAAATTTTCTAAATCTGCCAATACTCCTAATTACAGAGATCGTGGGTTCGAATCAGGGTAGGTTGAAAATTTCACAACCTAGCTTGGTTTGGTTAAGCTATTCAGACCTAGCCAATTATAAGTATAAGTGCTAAATTAATCAAGAAGACCTTCCACAAAATTGCAATTTCATTTATAAATGGAATCGTTGATCGTTGTTTGGTTAAATTAGTCACTAATATTATTATATTGAGTAGGCTTTACTCTCGTCATCATTCCAAGTTGGGATACAATTAACTTGGCAACCACAATGCTTCGGGCACCGGCTAGTGGCTGTAACAATGGGCTTGAACCGGATTGTAACACGCATGATAGTTAAATAATCCACGTAGCATAATGCAAAAAAGGAAATGCAAAAAATCCCGAAACTAACATTCATTTGAAACCTTAGAAATGGGAAATCTCGTGAAAACTGTATTGTAAATCGGATGAAATGTACAAGTAGTAAATAGAGTAGAGCTGTATTTGTTCGGGTTTGTGGTGATACACCAACAAAATGTTGAAAGCGCAAGACATAAATGTACCTCAGTGCTGATCCTCCTCCTCAACATGGAGTTTTTGTTTTTATTTGTAACCGTGTCTAAATAAAAGAAAACAATGTTTGTTTATTTCTCGTTTGGGAATCAGAGCCCGTCGTCGTGCGGGGAAACTTCGTCTGCGCGTTAAGTCAATGAACGAAACGTAGAACGAGAGAAAAAACCTATTTCGTTACAACAAACGGCGAAGTTGAGCTCTAGGATGCCGTATCGGCACTGGAAATCGAAGATTGATGAGGGCGCGCTCGCAAACGCTGAAAAGTCCTCGACTCGCAAACGCAGACGTTTAGCTGCGCGATTTCGACACCTCTAATGCATAATAAATGCTCTGCATTTGCATTTTAATTATAATTCGTCTTACGCTCTCGTGTGCTTTGATACCTACGCTACGCTGCAGAATGTCTTTGCTTTCAAGTCGAGACTAACGCGACGGTAGTTTTGTTACCTACTAGAATTTCTAACTAGATTCTGCTTAACGCTAATTTCATTTCCTTCAGCCGAGAACACTAATTCTATAACTATGTAACATATTACAACTACCGCATAGTTTCTCTTAAACATGTCAAACTAAATTTACCAACATAACCTAAAAAACCTACTCCCTATACTTCCGAAATCACTATGTAATAAATGTTAAATAAGTTATTTATTTGATGGCAACCATGCAACAGGATAAAGCCTCATTTCCACCGACTGTTTTAATGCTTAAAAACTATGTTTAAGGCATAAGTACTAAGAGCAACGTATATAAGAACAAAACTTTGCAAACTCCAAACATAAGAAATAATGCACAAGCATAATATTTGACACATGTCATATTTATTATTTGTTTCGAGCTGGCAATTTCTGTCTGTTTCTAAAAATGGAACTGAATACCTTACTTACGAAATTAACAGTTCTTTCATTCCTTAATATCGCAAAAATGCCGGTAATGATTAAATTACAAAATTCGACAACGAATGTCATCTCTGTCGAATTAGTCCTTAAAGAAAATAGGTGGAAATTGCAATCAAATAAATAATCATTATGCATTACGCCTTACGCAGAAATCATTATGCATTAAGCACTAAAACAATCGGTGGAAATGAGGCGTTAAATTCCAATGGATCAGGAGGTTATATTTTTGTCGAACTGAGGTCTGCTAGTATACTAAGCGGACACTCTTACCGTTGAACTAACCGTTCGGACCCACTAGTAATATTGTCAGTAGTTGTTGTTTGGGGCTGGGAGTGAACTCAAACCTTTAATTTACTGTCAGAAGGTAGAATAATGGGTAAACCAGTCACAAAAATGTTGTAGATTTTATTATTTATTTATACAGTCGTCGTTTCGGCTACTTATTTATATTATTTTCATTTGTCTTGTTCGTTCACGTGGCATAAAATACGAGTACTATTTTGTCAGATAGTTCTTCATTCTTTATTAAATTTACGAACAAAGAGTGAACGAGGTGCCCGATTAATTACATTGTTGCGAAAAGTGCTTACTCACAGAATAAATAATAAAATTAACAATATTGATTATCACGTCAAAAATGCATGCAACAAAGGCAGCTTCAACCTGGGCGATCTGACAAAAGCCAGGTATACAGTAGTTCATTGTTTCATCTAGTCATCTCGAGCTCGGCGACCGGCACTTGTTTATCGAACCAGAGCAACAAGAAGAAATAACAATACGTGACCTAAAAATATGATTAAGTACGTTCATAAAATCATGAGCACGAATTCGATACGGCAACGGCAGCGGTGGTCTCGCGGGGTCGAGACCCGACCCGACCCGAGCCGCGTCGGAAACAGCCGAACCAATCTACCAGAAGATGAAAGGATACATGCTGCATCTGACGTGATGTTTATATACATATTCGATATCATTGCTATCTTGTTTATTATGTAAATGTTTGTAATCTAATGAATTAATACGACTGCTTAAGAAATGTAAATTTTATGTTTGGGATTAATACTCGTATAACTTATTTACGAATTGTAGTAAATTGGTTTATCTACTAGTCGTATAATCTGATCTGTTTACTCACTAAATAAGACCATTTACAAAAGCGGAAATTGCTGCTCGATAAAATAAACAAACATTTAGTAGTCTTTTCATCTGCATTCCGATAGATCGAATCTAACGATATGCTGCGACATGACATTTTAAAAAGCCGTTTTTTTTAAATAAGTTTTATGCGAATCTAAGTTACTCAGTTTCTGGATGGCATAAAGTCAGTAACTATATCATACAAGATTTTTGTACTTATATGAATAATAATTACACTCGTTTTAAGTGGAATTCATCTCTAGGTTATTAAAAAAAATAATTTAGATCTACGAACTCTGGAGACCTATTCTAATTATTAGCGACCGGTCGTCTGTTGTCTCAGTCGCTAAGTCAACCAAGTCAAATTTTGAGTCAAAATCTCGAGAAACTCATTTTTTTATGTTGGTACGAAAATTATTTTGTGTTGGTACTCATTATTTCTGTCAGATTTTCTATATTAATTTGTCAAAAAATTGTTTTGCAATCCGTTTGTTATTTTGTAATCAGTATGATTGCACGTGAGCGTCAGGGTGAGATTGAGGGTAAGATGTCGATGGAGCAAAAAATGTGTCTCTTAAATTATATATTTAATAACAATTTATTTAAAAGAATGCAAAATTTATGTAGATAATATTGTATTAACCTTATTATTATTATTATACTATATTATGTATAACCTTTTTTTAATTATCCAAAGAAAAAACACTCAATTTCAAACACTACGCGACTGACAGTACAACTTCGCAACTGCCTTGTAGCAATCGCCAAGCCTGAAGCGACTAGTCGCGAACTATGATGTCATATACGAACTTTTTGACTATACAAACAGATGCCATAAGTATACAGTCGCAAACTATGACGTCATATACGAACTTTTTGACTATACCAACAGATGCCATAAGTATACAGTCGCAAACTATGGCGTCATATAGTCGCCAACGAATTAGAATAGGTCTCCTGGTCCTAAAAATTCATGCCTGTGTAGCGTTCTACAGGAAATTTTCCAATTTTATTTAAGACGGACGTCAAGTTCAGCAGGAGTTAAGAAAAGTCGCGTATCGCGAAAACAAGTTTGATGTAAAAACGTGAAAGGAATAAATAAAACGTATGATGTATTTGGTGTTTCCAATTGTAAAAAACGTCAAGAAGGGAGAAAAACAACATCGGACAGGGACAGGCTGACAGCATGAAATAGCGAAATTGCCCGATATAACATTAAAAACGGACGACTGTGCATTCGTTTTTGTACGTGACCCTATGGCATTCAGCAAGGAAAAACAGCTCTACAGCGAAAGAAAATCTGATGACATACGACTTCTATCGAGCGCCGTCAGCGCGGTTAAATATGGCGGCCGTTAAACGCTTATATGGCTTAAACAAATTTCCGGAAGCTTGGCAAGGGTGTGCTATTGACAGTAATAACATCCGCGTGGATATACTGTCTTCTGATATTAAGAGTTATACATCAGCCGCGTACGAGCGCGGGAGACGTATTTTTATATCAAAGCCCTGCACGCATAAATCAAGCGTGTCAGCGTATCACGCTCCATACGTCTTACTTTACTCGAGAAATACGCAGTTAATAATGCAGCGCATTTACCTCACCCCTAAGCATGATATATACACAGAAGTAAAATACATTCACATATCATTACCAAAATACAGATGCAAATATTCATTAAATATTAATTATTTGGGTTTAGTTCTGCACCCTTTTCCACTAACAACCATAAATATTCCCGAGATGAAGACTGGTGAACCTACACGTGGCAATATACAGGTGATGCATATATTTTAATGCAGGTACTGGTGATTGAACAAAAAGAATTTTTTTATATTGCATAATGGATATCTGACTAACTATGAATGAAATGAAATTAAATTAATTATGAAATGACAAAATTTATTTCTGTTAAAATGAAATAAGTTTATGAAATTCGATATTGTAGAAACAGTGGTCTAACGTTGTGTGATTAAAAAACCTGATATGGCGAATTTGTAAAAAAATCTTCCAGTTCCATCATCACAACAACAAAATTTCGGAAGCTGCGTATTCTTCAGGTTAACAAAAATTAATATCTCTATCATATTTAAAAATACAGAAGCAATTATTTTATAAATCAGGGACGTAGCTAGTGGGCCAAGGCCCATCCTGAAAAGTCTTGGCCCACCCAAAATAATATTTTTACATTAGTTTATCCATATTTAAAATATTTAATAATGCCTTACCGATGCCTTACATAATACTAGGGAAGGGTTATAGATTTATTAATTGAGACAAAATAAATGTTTATTAATATGAATAGCGGATAGATATAGATATCTGATAAATGTTGTATTTTTGAATAGATACTTGTCAGTCTGAGTGCTCATGCAATCTTTATCTGCATACATATTTGTTATCATCATATTCTTAACTGGGTACTATTTTTCTACGAAATTAATTTCAGGAAAAACTAAGTTAAATTCCTTTAGCAGTTAAAAATATTTTCGAAACAAAAATTTTACTATAAAATGTGTAGACCACTTTAATTTTTTACTGGCCCACCTGAAATTAATCCTAGTTACGTCCTTGTTATAAATGGAGACAGATCTATAACTACTAAAATAACCTCTGATATTTGTTTGACTAACCCGAAATAAATTATTTATTAATTACCAGGAGTTCTGAAAAATATTTCCAATCCATAAATACTTCTTTGTTGAATTTTATTGTTTGTTTACTTTGCTTTCAGTACTGGTGCGCGTGCGTACAGGTCGTGTTATGTGTTCTCCCGTGGCAGACATATTTAATACAGCATAATGGCCCCGTTATCATCGCGTAGATCTGGCGATCTCGCCATTCAATAGCACACTGTGTTTGTTTAACAATGTAATTGCGAGCTGGTAATTTTCATGCGCTCATGCAGCCACTTCTCACTGCATCCAACACCGGACTTGTCCACACACGTGCCTCCTTATTTGAGGTTAGGTTCGATAAAAAGCCCAGCCACTTGCGGTAATATCTTATTTGCAGTGCTGGCGAAATAAGTAGTTTTAAATTTAGGCTGCATTGTAATTTTCTCATTCTTGGAACGAGAACATGTTTATCATAATAAATATTATAAATTATACCCTGAACTCGGGCCATGCATAATATGAGGCTTATTTTATAGGCTACTCGGAATATGACATCATCAGAATTCTAAAAATAAGTATTTTAATTCATGACTGGTTTACTAATTAACAAAAAAAAACTAGTTAGGCATAATATTCCTCCCACAACAAAATGATAATACATACATATCTATTACGACTTTCTACTAAAGTTGAATGTTAAAGAAGTATCAACTGTCAACTCATAAATAATTATTGAAAACTCTGAAAAAAGAAATTTCTTGCGTAGAATCATAAAACAATTGAAAATTCATAGACAAGAAAATGAATACATAAAAAAATTTATAAATAGAAAATTCAAATCTAGAATCCGATAAATACAGAAAACGCATGTAAAGGAATATTTAAATCTAGAAAAAAGTTTTCGCAGCGATTGTGAAACAATGACTTAGAAATAATTTTTGCTTAAGCAACAAACTTGCTGTAGCCTTTTTAAACTATACCTACTGACCCTAACATATTGAACACACCGCTGCGCGCAGCTTGTGGGACTGCCACGAGGGGGGCATCTAAAAGGGGGGCACTATACTGGTCGTGTTGGACCGATTTTCAACTTTGTTTCAATACCGCTGACACTCGAGGAGAATTTGGCGAATGCGTAATGAAGGCGGCTTTGATTTTTGTAGATTTGAATAATCCTTTACATGAATTATCTGTGTCCACTGGATTATTGATATTAATTTTTTTTAGTTTTTCTGTGTATGAGTTTTCTTAAGCATGAAATTTCGCTCGTTTTATGATTTCTCTCCACTGAATTTTGTAGTTTTAATGATTGGATTCGAACCTTAGTTGTCAGAATCATAGTCGGTCACATAAGGCACTAGGCAATCTCCTTCGTATTAAATAAAGAAAAAAATATTGATTTGGTAATATAGAAAAGTTATTCCCCCCAGAAATGGGTGGATAGTTTTTCTCGTGCAGTATTCATGAGAGAAAAAATCTTGAAAAAGTCCCGCTCTCGAGAAAGCATTGGATTCGTCTCCGTTCTCCGTACAACGTTATAAATATGAATTGGAAATAAAATTTGTAGAGTTTGGCTTCTCTCTGGTTTTTATTATTTGTGGGTGGAGATTTGGCAACGTAGGACGCAGTTAATACCGAAGTTTCGGCGCTGTACGCGGGAAAGCGTGGCATAAACGTGTGCCCAGCGCTTTTTACGAGTTCATTAAATTATGCGGAGGAACGTGTATGTATTCCAAAGTAATTTTACGGCGAATTGCTACAACTTAAACTTCAACCCGAAATGCTGTTGAGTAAACTATGAAAGGGGACAACGACGGGACTAAATGTACAGTCACGGGAATAACTTTCCTTTCAGAACTTCAGGCACACAAAGCAAACTTAGAAACAGTCTTTGGCTCTACCGTGAGGTCAAATTTTAACGATTTTTATGGAAACAACTTGAAAAACATAGAAGTTTCATAACAAAATGAAGCTTTACGAATATAGACATTATTAAAAATACTTACATAAAATTCTATCACGCTTTTTAACAACTTGAGCAAACTGTGGAGTCTCTTAAGGACATAATCAGTCAGTCAAATTTCGGTATCCATGTAACATAACCTTATTTTTATAAGGATTACCAATTCCTGAAATATAATAATACGACAGGACACTAGGGCGAATGAAGTGTAGCCTTTTTGTTTACCTTTTAGAGAGAGACAGGAAATACGGGCCCACTCGGAGCATGCATTCTATGCCGATAAACAACGGTAACGATGGTAACGCACGGAGTGTCCTCTTCTGCGTTTTGGTATTACTAATATTAGTTTAATCTGATTAATTAAATAGATAAATTAATCATCTCCTGAGAACTTGTAAAGGATAAAGTACCGACACTGACTTGATTTGAAATAATAATCCAAATAAAAAAAAGATTATTAAAGCCTCAATGACAAAGCAAGCTCAAACCAGAACAAAACGTCTTAAATTTGCGGGCGTATTTCAAAACTCATTCGGATTCCAGCTAATCCAACCTCCGAACAAGAGCTCGGGAATAAGAATAAGATGTCGAACAAATAAACCAAGAATAAAACAAAATAAACCGGGCTCGGGCAGGTTGGTTTCGAGAAAAATCATTACCGGACCCAGCCGAGGTGAAAATTGCACTAGTCTAGCATTCATCGTCCGCACTTGGACGAGGCGTAGAGCGTCTCTCGTCCTCGTCTTCTGTGCCGAATTACCGCAAGAGAACGGGCGGCCACAGGTCCGTGAGCAGTCATTACTGTCGACGAAGACCGTTCAACCAAATTTGATTAGCGGACCGCGATTAATGGCGATTATTCTTCGATCGGTCACGGTAATGGCCACGATTCGGGATTTTTCGCTCAATAACTTCATCGGAATTAGGCGAATTTAAGACCAGCTTCGAATCAATATACCAGAAAATATATTGCGAACGAATTTGATTAGACTAGATACCAAACAGTGCACGCTATTCTATAGCGTTTATTGTTTTGTTAAACATAATATCACATAATTTATGTTTGATGGGAACAAATAATTTTGGCACCCATATTTGTAAAAAAATTGCAATATTTGTAAAAAGAGGGTTTTCCCCCGCCACAGCTTTAATTTATAAGTGAATTAATTTAATTATTTTTTTTAATTCTGTTTAAAATAGAAGATATTTGTGTTCAAAAAATAAATCCATGTTTTTGGCTGTTCTCTGGCGCAGTAGAGGATCGTCTTAAATAACAAATTTAATATTAACTGTATCACGGAAATTATAATTCTAATACTTCAGCGTCATAGCCATTTATAGGCAATTTCTTTTGAATCCACACCTCGTCTGATTCGATCCCTTTCCTACACTATCCTCCTAATATAGGTAGCAAATTAAAGAACTACTTCTAGTACAAAAAGTTAATTTACAATGGAAATGCCCTACAACAAGAAATACCCAGTTTGAAAGGCATAAACCATCTTGAAAAATATTTTGCAACTTTTCTTCAAACAAAATTGAATAACCTCAGTATGGGACTCGAACCCAAAGTCTATTTATTTTAATGTACAAGTTTAGATGACGTAGTAAGTGACTTTCGCGGCGGGGATAAAGTTAAAGTGCTTTTAGCTCTTTGAATTTTTCCCCGTAATCTTGAGTTCCTTGCTGCCATTTGCAGAATCACTCCGAAGTCGTCTTGTAATTTAGGCGTCTTTGACGCGTCTAGAATTAGCATTTCGTCGCGATTACGCGTCGCAACAGCTTCTCGGATTACAATCCACATCACGGGTTCACGAGGATTACATCAACGTAAAGTTAAGACACTCACCATGAAGCAGTCTGGTCCTTGCAGGCACATGGATTCTCCGTTGGGCCCGTCGTTCGAGAACTGCAAGCATAAAGAACAAAATCAAACATTAATCTCCGCAATCCGGGATTAAAAACTTCATTAAAAGTTCCCGGCGGAACGTGCTTCATTATAAGTGAGAAAGAGATAGCCAGAGGGGGCCGGGGTGACGACTGTCACTGACAGATTCCCTGCGGTGGGCAACTGTCCTCCATTCTGCGCTCGATTTTGTTTTGTTTGAGCCATTGGGGTGAACAATGGCTGTTTGGGACACTGCGCTGTTTTGTGCACTCTACATAGCTAGTTTACTGCAGGTATGTGTTGTTAACAATTTCAAACAATATTCAAAGCCTTTATGGACGCATAATTAAATCATTTACATATTAACTGTCCTTTACTCGATACATCATTATCAACGTTACTCATATTCCTCAATCATGTCATCGACATGTATTTCTGCCTGACAATCATCACAGAGATTTATAATCAAATTAGAGACAAAAGAGGTATGACATAGTAACATACTTGAGTGTGGTATTTAATCGTCAATTTACAAGGAAATTGAAATGTTACTCAAAGTACAAATTTGATACTCTGTACTCTTACTCGAGTACTTTGAAATATCGATACTTTTACTCCGCACTCGAAAGATTTTTGTTATAATTCTCGTACTCAATACTCTTAATGGTTAAGTATATTTAAAGTACCTACTCAGAGTATTTTAAAGTTACTCAGAGTCAATTCAGAGTACATCAACCTACTTACTATTGTTTATTCAAAGTAAGATTACAACGATTTACTTAACGT
The DNA here is from genome assembly GCA_947534325.1 of Agonum fuliginosum. Classification (NCBI taxonomy): domain Eukaryota; kingdom Metazoa; phylum Arthropoda; class Insecta; order Coleoptera; family Carabidae; genus Agonum; species Agonum fuliginosum. The sequence continues at coordinate 28,353,400 of OX384041.1, forward strand.
TTTGATTATTTTTTAAAAATTACTCACATTTACTAAATTAACGTCATAAAGCTAGATTCAGACCTACCCAATTATAAGTGTAAGTGGCTAAAGCTAGATTCAGACCTACCCAATTATAAGTATAAGTGACTAATTTAACCAACCAGCGCTCAACGTTCGCACTTATAATTGAAATTAGAATTTTTTGGAAGCACTAGTTGGTAAATTTAGCACTTATACTTATAATTGGGTAGTTCTGAATCTAGCTTTACTAAAGTACCTACTTAATATAGTATTGAGTAGGTACTTTTTCTACTCTGTACTCATCACAGAACAGTTTTTCAAATATTCAAGAAAAACATTCAAGAGTACTTTTTAATATCAGTACTCGTACTCAAAACTTGAGTTTCGAGTACATTTTTTCGGTACTTTGCCCAGCTGATTGTCACGTACTATAAAATCTATTAAAAAATAGCACAGCAACCGTTCACTGTAAAAATATTGAGCAAATCCTTACAAAAATGGCTTTACCTCGCAGTAAAAATAAATCAGAATTATTTCCCTGTCCCTATCTCGCCAATAAATAGTGCTCTAACTACTCGCACATGGTCCGCAAACCGAAAACGCAATAACACCCTTCATCTGAAAGATACGCCGCCATACGCGTGACATAAAAATATCCCTGGCAATTATGAACAATGCAGTCGGACCACAGATAACCCCATAACTCGCGCTCCCAGCGCCACTATACCGCAGTGGACAACGCGTTAACTAACGGTGTTTATCACCGCTCAATATTTAGCACGTTGTAGTGCGTGGATTCCTCTAGTGTCAATGTTTGTGGCATGGTTTCGTTTATACATGAGAGAGACATCATGGGAGCTTGATCACGAATTATTATATTCGTGTTTACTTTGCAGTAATCATAACTGAGGATTAATATACGTGCGCTGGAATATCATCAGACTTGATGACTGTTCTAGTGATTGATTCGACTGAATACTGTACTAGTCTAATTGGTTCCAAGTTTACATGCACATCTATCATTCCTTGTACGGAAATTATTATACTTGGTCAATCAAACTAGCTTCAAACAAGCAAAATTTTGTTTTAGATGCATATACATTTTTATTAAAAATACCTGGTATAAACGTGCCTTTATAAACATCGTGTACAATACACAGCAATGGAAAAATTGATTACAATAATAGTAACCATGGTTATATACAATTTTAGCAGAAATTTTTTACTAGTAGCTTGCGTAACATAACTAATTAAGGGTATCGACTCCACGTAGCTCAACACCGCGTTTGTCCTATGTTAATGCATAGAAACGCTCGCTAAAAATACGGAAAAGCAGTCTAGCAATTTCTACAATGCTCACGAAGTTTTATAGATAAAACTAAATTTCATAAATTTATTTACAGACGAAGAATTATGCCGAGTTACATTTTCTAATAAATCTCTTAATAATAAGAAAAAGAATGTAAAAAATTGCTTAAAACACACTTTTTCATTAATTTTGTATATGGATTTCAAAGATTTTTTCAGAATTCTAACTGGGCATAATCCTAGATTAATTCTTTCACAAAAATCTAGCACCTGTTTTTCCTTGAAATTTTTAATATGCAATGAGTAAAGCAGAAACTGCTACACCTCTAAACACGCAATATTTTGTTACGGAGACGAGACCCTTAATTACAAGTGCAAATTCTTTCTCTTTGTCAAAATATGCATGGGAACCATTACTAGATTGAGTTTATCAGTTTGTCGCCCAGTTTACGAAAGCTCCCAAAGTTTTTTCGATCGGAACTATTTGAGACACAACGTGATCGAATGCTCGGAATTCGATATTGGAGAAAAAACAGTTCTGTGAATACATTAAAAGACGTAGCCAAACCTCAAGTGAAAGAAAAACATGAGGGAAAATAGTTTCTCACGAGGAATGTAAATTAGACAAGAATGACTCTTCTTCTTCAACTTCCACGTCGATTGTTTCTGAATTAATTACCTGTGGTATAAATTATGAACGGAGTGCAGGTGGTGGGCCATCATAAAATTCGTTCCACATTTGGGTTAATTTGTTTTCAACAACTACAAAATTACACCGCTCGCCGGCCGGAGAGCTGAACCTGTAACGCTCTGGAGGACGTTTAACGTTCATTAAAATCTGTAATCCATATATAAATTGATCGTAAAGCTGCTATATTCGGGCCGCTCATCCGCGATATGAGCTATTGATGCCGGATTATGACCGTCTCTAGCACACTTACTTGCATGAAACGTTTCGCCAAAGTCGCCAAAACGAAGTCATCATTCATCATACTCCTTCGTTGAAAAACAGAAAATATGAACCTTTTTAATAACAATTATTTTATTTATGTATAGTTCTATTATACAGGTTGGTAGAGGTGAAATGCGAACATAGGGAACATACATGACAATCGAACTTTCATGCCAGGTATCTTGATATATTTTGTAGTAATGTCACAAAATGAAGTAATGTAAATTTGTGTGGCAAAAAGAGTAATCAATAACAGAAATAATAATGAAATCTAAAAGTGCATGTAAACTTTCTCGTTCTGCTCGTACACATAGGTACATTATTATGCAAAGAAAATATTTTAATGAAAATAAAAATTTCAATAATATGACAGCTACTTTGACATTGACAGTACTTATTCCACGTATATCAAGATGCCTAGCATAATAACTCCATTGTCATATATTTCCCTATGTGTATGTACAATGTTTCGAAAAATTTGCGTTCCCTTCGTCAAGTAATAAGTGAATGTGTGTGAATGTGAATCAGTAAGTATATTATCATATCACACATTTTACCAAACATGAATGTGGCAGCCTCGATATAATAATATGTGTGCGGTTACCAGTCGTCAATTCACAGGTAGGTACTGATGGTTGTTAGTAAAAAGGTTTATAAGTGATTTATCCCTTGGTAAAATACGAATCTTTTAGTGAGCAACAATCATAGGAATGGTGAAATTGTTGGTTAGGTTCATGACATTTTACCTGAACATGAAATATGTGAAAATAATGACGATAATAGCAGAGCAGGGTTTTATAGAAGGCAATTATGTTGAATTCAACATTAAGCAGAGCATCTACAATGTACGGTCTAAATCCTTGCCGCAAGCCCGAAGACACCGAGGGTCGCAATCTTCTCGTCCCCTTGACCAGCGCAGCGGTCAGGGCCATGCGATTCCATCCCGAGTTAGCCAACACGGATTCCGAAACCAATGGGTAATCACTGGTCTCGATGCGGCTTGCCTACAAAGCTGGTTCTGATTCCTCTCTACGTGATTCGGTCATGAGTAGCCGTGGCCGATCTGCGAGATATTGTTTCTTGAGAAACGAGAAACTCTACCCGCAGATTACTAGCCAATCCGGCCAATAATCAACAAACTAATTCAACTAATCACTGCCGGTATGATTTATGATTCGTTATAGATTTGGTTGCCATGACAATAACTTCGAACTTTGAAGTCCTGCAGCCCGCCAGAAAGAAAAGCAGCGTATCTGAATCATAGAAATCATTTTACAGGATTTACTCCCAATTATAGAATGGCGATGTTATTATTGTGGAATCCAACCACTTCTAGACGATTTATCTCTATCCGTGAGCCGACCTTTGAAATTCAAAGCAACATCGGAGTATGCAACTAAAACTACATTTTTAAGACGATCAAGTGGTCTACTTGAAGCGTCCGGTGCGATTTAATTGCAATCACACACTGCCGACCGAGAGACTTGAACCACGAAACTCCGGGTTCGTACGTCATCACATGCAGCTGTGCTAGGTTTCGACTTATTATTTTGTGTCCTGTAATCAGGTGTAAAATAACCATTCTATAGTAAATTCTACATTCTGATATAATAAATATAATATAAAAAGAGTGAAGTTGATGCTTAACAAGAGATATTGGCAACATAGTACTCAAAATAATCAAGTCTACTCAATTTGATTGGCTGTAAAATACAATATTCTGCATTTTTATTGGTCTTCTTTTGACAGATGACAGATGATGTGAATAATCATAAGAATAATATTGCCAGTCCGCCCCAAACTGATCCTAGAGTGTGAAATTACCAAAACCTACTTTTAAGATTGTGAATAACGAAAATTCTACATAATTATATCTCTAGTTCTGTTATTATTTAATGTTCAGGTATGTCCCATTAAGCAACCAATTTCACCAATGCTGTGATTGTGGCTCCCAAAATGGTAGATATCGTTCTGAATAAATTCGTTACGAAATAATGGGTTATAAACAACACCTGCTTGCCAGCAACAAGGTTAGATGACAATAGCGCACCCGTTCCATGTCATGACAATACAAGGAAGAAATAAATATATTTAAATGATGAAATAAATTATTCAATTACACTCTAGAAAGCTAGGAACATAAATCAGTCCAAATGCAACACAATAGCGGTACAATCACCGCGTTGACATAAATCACATTAGCGGGGAATAAAACCCACTTTTATCAAAACTGATATTCGTTTTTGTCCTGTGCGTATTCGGACCAGCATTTTATTTATTCTAGAAAACAAAATTGGAACAATTGAGGATGCGAAAGTCAAAGATAATTTTGTTATTAGAGTATGTAACTCATTTAGAGTACTACAAAGGCACCTCGGAAGGTACATACCATACGAAGTATAATATAATGACAGGGCGGATGAAGTGTGGTCTTTCTGTTGTACCTTTTAAAGACAGAAAATACGGGCCCGTTCGAGCATGCATTCTGTGACGATAAACAACGGCAACGATGGTAACGCACGGGCCCTGTAGTGGTCATTCTCTCTCGCATAGGGTAAACAGAAATGCTACGAATCTACAGTATTGCTAAGATACGGAGTGTCCACTCTTGTGTTTACATTATATATCGTAATGTGGTACATACATAAACTAACTTGGGTATGGAAACCTAACATATTGTGAGTCATTGGTACAATATATTATGGTTGTTAATGGAGGGTTAGTGAGCAGATTCGAACTTAAGTTGCCAGAACAACAATCAAGCAAGTTACGCAATCAGCTTCTTGTTTCTCAAAATATACCACAATTTTTGTTAGTAGAGAAATTTTTTGTTACCTATATACTGGCATGTGTACCTGACTAGATTCGAACCTGATTTGTCAGAATCACATTTCGCCACGTTACGTACTTAACTATCATTCCAGTAATTCTAAATTAAGTACCTACAGTAAGTAAGTATATAAAAGTAAAGAATTTACCACTTCTTGTTTCTCAAAATATACCATAATTATTGTTAGTAGAGAATTTTTTTGTTACCTATATACTGGCATGTGAACCTGACTAGATTCGAACCTGATTTGTCAGAATCACATTTAGCCACGTTACGTACTTAACTATCCTTCCAGTAATTCTAAATTAAGTACATTAAGTAAGTATATAAAAGCAAAGAATTATTTACCACAATAAGAGTACCGCCAACAAAAATTTCCGGTTTACTAGCTATGGAGCAAAATAGCGACACAATTTTAAAAGCGGTAAAATTTGGAGAATTTTTCTTAATTTCAAAAAGGGCTCTGGTCCTATTTCAAACGTCCGGGACTTATGTGTCAGGATGAAAAGTGATAATTGGTGCGAATGCGCACGGGACGAGTGCGACCGTCGCGGAAATTCCCACAATGCAATGACATTACCTCCACGAAGACCTCGGCTGGGATCACGCGGTACTGACCTAGACCACGGCCCGGCGCGCGGGCAGAGATGAGCAGTGCTCGCTACGTTGATTATACAACAGAACATGTTTAATTATAAAGAGCACGGGAATCGTGACTCCAGAGGTCAATTTCCCTCCTGATGCAGCGGAGTAGTGAGAGTGCGGACACACACATGCGCTCTACAAACCTACCTCGGATAGCAAGATCATTGGTGCGAGAGATTTTAGTTTGCCAGGAATTCAATTGTGAGAAGTTGCAGTTTTCGAGATATTTAGGGTAGTTAATTTTTAGAACACACACATGCGCTCTAGAAACCTACCTCGAGCAGCAAGATCATTGGTGCGAGACATTTTGGTTCGCACTTTAAATAAACAAACATCTCTTTTTTATTACGCCACACCACAGTTGGGTAAAAGGCGTGATAGATTGTATTTATGTTTAAAAAAATAAGGCGAGATGTAATGAAAATCTTCTTGGCTAGATGATGATAAGGAATAGTACCTATATTACATTACTAGCAAGGTAAAATAGTTTTTACTGCTGAGAGGAGGAAATGACCGAGCCAGTCACTTCCTTGAAGCAGTAAAACAGTTCCATGCGTGTATTGTACAATATTTTACTTGTTACTCATTTGTAAATCAAAATACAAATTTAAAAATTATAACCAAATTCTGTCATTAACACACAACTGTTCTTAAAAACTTTGTCTTAAATGATTTCTCATAACCCTTGGAAGTATTACTGTGGCAATGTTTACCGTTTATTATGAATTATGTTAAAATTTTAAAAGTTCTGTCATGTCAATTTCGTGTCAATTTTAATTTAGTAGCTTGTAAAGATTCATTTTCAATGGTAATTTAGGGATTAATTTAATGACGTTTCCAAGTCAGTAACAACTAAAGGAAATTTTACTGAAATTCAGTCATTTCTTGAGGATTTATTTTTTTTGTACTTTCACTCTCTGAACAAGATGATGTGGAAATTTTCCTTTCCTCATTAGGCAAGATATTTAAACGAACCAATAAACTAGTAGATAGGGATATACCTAGTTCTAATTTTAGCTGAAAGGATAAAAAATGAAAAATTATATAATATCTTGTATATGTTGTCTTCAAGCGGCAAACCGGAAAATGTAAAAAGTAAATTAACTAAAATATCGAAACTAGGTATGATTATGAATATATTGTACTTTTAAAACCTAATAACAAGTGGACTGTAGCGAAAACCTACAAAAGGTTTGTAAAATCGGTTCTATCGACTACGATTTCGCCCGAGCTTCAAACAATCGCTCATTCTGGTGCACAATAATCCCGTTAATGTATGAGGCTGGGCAGAAGTAATCAGAAAATCTAATAATACTTTCCTGTGATCAATCAAATCTTGAATTTAGTCGAATCCATCAAGGGCCGGTGTGACAGTCTCTCCTTGTGCATTATTATTTGTGTGTAACTGACCATTGAAAATGCAATTAGGTTTAGTCTGACCATGACTCACGCACGGGTGGCTCGTCTTTGTGCGCACGGGCTCCCGAGCCACGCGACACACCACACGCCATATCGACCTAGACTTGTTTACTAAAACAAACCCACCCTCATATACTATTCCCTGTATCGGGAACACGGATTACCGCCCAGAAAGGGTTCCAGATTCATTATATCTTTACTTCCGGTTATATCGCTTGTTGATCAATTCTGGATTTATCCTTTTAAATGCATCCTTTGTAGGATTTGCTGCGGCTTTGCTAACTCCCTTCAAATCCAAATACAATTAATTTATCTACGACTTTCAAATACATTTAACCGAATTAATTAAAATAATAGGAGCAATTTGATAATTATATTAAGTAATAACAGAGACAGCACAAAGGTGTTCAATATTTTTATCAAAGTTGTTTAATTTTTATTTAGTAACACATTCCACAGTTCATCTCAGAAATCTAACAGATAGAGCACAGTCGTAGACACTAGACTGCTGTTTCGGCCTATTAGGCATCATCAGTATTTTCAGTATGACTCAGTTGAGTTTCTGATACGACTTCGGGGTAGACGATACCTAGCCGAAGGTAAAACGCACGGAGAAGCATCAAGAAACTACTAGCGCTATCTGTGGAGAACTGAGATGAACTGTGAGACACGTGCTTGAATTTTTACTAATTTTGACAGTTTTTATAAACCGGTTGCGCCAACAATCGAGTAAAATTGTAACTAAAATCGTAAATTTGTCTCACAAGATTATTGGTGACGTCACGAAGTCACGTGGGTATCAAGAAAATTAGAAAAGACTATCTATTAAAAGCATGCTTTGAAGTATGAACTGCAGTGACTCACCCTTCACTGTGACTTATCTCGTTGCAAATCCAAATAAAATGAATTCCATTACAAATTGGTTATGGATATTTATATTAAGAGTCTGTTTATCTCTTATGGGCTCGGCCTAATCCCATGCACATCATACGGGAGACTTGATGCATGATATGTTAATTTAAATCCGCGTCTTGTGAATGATAATTCGTCGGTCGGATCGATCGAAGGCGGCCAAGGTATTTATCGCGCTCCATTGTTTGCTCTTCAGATCCGATCGTGTTTTGTTTCATTGGAGGGAAGCGCGCGCGCTACCAAATCCGTTTAATGCAAATATTCGACTCTCGATTTTTTGTCACGAAATCACGGCTTGCATCAATATGGTGAGTGTTTATCTTTCCGGAGAGACATGCATGAGCGTAGGGCGAATTTTGGGCAGAAAATATGCGCCGCAGGATCTGCAGTCCTTCAATTTTAAGGTTAACTATCTAATTTTTTTTACAAGAACGCACACATTTCATCTTCTTTTATGCAGAAATTAGTAAAAATTAATATGTTTTCCCGCGCGGTCTGATTCATTTACAAGATGTTTCACAACTAAAGAAAATTAAATGGCAGATACTACAAGATGCACTGATCATGAATAAAAAATGATGTGAACGAGATATGAAACATCCTGTATTTGCATACATATGTATTATCATGACATTTTACCCAACACGACAGGACAGATTTTTGTGCAGATTAAAAATAACCTATTATGTTGCTCTTGTAGGTAAAAATATCAATAATTTCCTTTCTTCGAAGCTTATTACAAGCCCTGTCGTGCAAACAGGGCTTTATGGATTTTAAAATATATTGTAAATTAGAATAGTGAATACAGTGTCAGCCTGAATTTGAGTGGTTGGATTCCAGTATAATAATCATATTCAACTTTCTGTAATTGAGATGAAAAATTAAAATCTTGTAAAAATAAATCTATACTATAAAAAATTTCATATAATCAGAATATTTAATCTGAAATTAAAAATTTGTCCGTGCAGGTGTCTCCCTAGGTACGGCACTGGAAACGTGGTGTTGTGTGTTTGTGTATGTGCTGTGCTGTACCCCCAAATGAGAGGATGGGTCGACGCCGGCTGGGTCCGTAAACGAATTATCCAAGGGTTCCACGAGTTGTTGTCGTCGCCATGGCAACCGGTAACAGGATTTTATCATGCAGCCGCCCCCGGGAATTCACTCCACTCTGCCCTTAAATGAAAATGACGATCGAGAGCGTCCGGCGGCCTATGCTCTTTGTTTTGTTTGTTTAGTGTTAAACCACGTGACGCGATTATTTTAATCTACATTCCTGCTCTGTGCCGTGTTTCACACCGCGCGCGCGCATGCGCTGTCAATGTCCTCGGTGTGTTCTCCAAACGTGCTGCAACTGATAACATTACTGGTTGGGCTCGTTGTCGTGCCAACGCCAAACGTAAACACTAGTTCATTTCAGGACAGATCTTTCGTTCAATTGATCCGGGTAGTAGGTTCCCTACTTTCAACGAGTTGGATCGAGCCTTCGGACTCCAAGATGCACCGAATCTTTTCACATGAACAATTGTATTGCTCTTACTTGATTTTTTATTTATTTTTATACGCAATTATTTTAGGGTAATAATTTATAAAAGAATCTACCTTTATTGTTGAAAGTCTAAAACTGTATTTAGTTTTAAGTTTTACATTTATGTTTACAAAAGTTTGAATACATTAACTAAATACGAGGATTCACAGTGCTTGAAAGTGGGACGTGTGAATGCTCGTATTTAGTTATATAAATTTAAACTTTCTTAAACGAAAACATAAATGTAAACCTGAAAACAAAATGAGGCTTAAATCTACTTCGATGTGCGGTGCTTTAAATAAGAAAATGTTATGTTTCGCCAAAATATTGGAAACGCAAATATCCACCTGAGGTATAGCGTGGCCCGACATTATGTATTATTACAGGCCCATTCCGCCTAGCCCCATTTTCCGAGCACTAAACAGCGAACACGAATTCAATTTGTTCTCGTCGTTACATTTTTACGAACGCTTCTCAGCCGACGCTCATGTAAATTACAGACGCTAGGCGTTTCACTCGAACATAGAGCAAGAGCAAGAGCAGCAAGGCATTCCACGAGCAATGTATAGTGAAATTCCATTCCATGTAATGTACGGCAAGGGATTCGAGCCGACGTCCGCTTTCGCGCCGAGAATGCACTGTTTGAATTAGTAATGCGGAGGACTCATGAGAGAGGATGTTTGATCTCGCTAACTTCACTTCGCACGGGTCAAGTTTGGAATCATAACCCCCGCCGACATGATTCTAAATATTGACCAGCCTGCTTCACCTAATTGCCGTCATTTACTCTGCAATTACTACCATTCGAACCTTATTCATCTAACACGAAAACAATTAAACTTGTTTTCGTTAAACACTTTCCCCTTTACTTCATACAATCAAGACGTTGACCAAAAGGTACCAGACATTTTCAATTGCAGCAAAAAAATAGTTTAGTTTAGTTGTCAACTAACTGTTGAATAAGGGTGAGTTTATGCTCAACAATTTAAGGAACAAGACGCGTTCACAGCCCAAAATTCGATAATTGTGAACTCTGTCATATGGCAATGTGTACTTGCGTTCACTTCAATGAAATTTGGTGTCGTAGACAAAGTACATATTGCCACTTCACAATTTCATCAAATTTCCGGCTGTGAATGCGGCTTAAGGAATAAGAATAATTTTAATTAAGTGAAACGTGATTATATTTGTTAATCTGATGTTGTTGCGACTTTGACAATGAACAATTATGTTTTTTATATGAAGAAATTTATCCATACCCGCAAAATCGATGATTTCAAGGTATTTTAGGTTATGTCATGCAAAAAATTTGACATGTCTGTCAGAAATAAGGAATAAGGCACAAAAATTTTGAACATAAACCCATTTTTAGTCGATTGATTTTCGACACTTACACATAATAAAATTATTTTCAAGTGCAATGTTCGTAGCATTGAATAATTACTAAACAAGCTTTTTGACCAACAAAACTTTTTGTATTATAGGTACGGCTTTTAACGTATAACTTTCTGCATAAATAATTTGGTGCTAGAAAACGTAAATATAAAAATATTCCTGATTTCAGACTGATTTTATTAAAATGAATGGGTTATTCAAAATACAAGTAGAGTTCCTACAAACTTTCCTTCTCCATACAAGAAAGAAGTAGTACTCATCCGAATGATGACATTCGCCTTCGACTAATCTACATGCTCGTAATTACCTTCGTTAAACTCTCGTTGAATACTGCAGAAAAGCACGTTGAATTTGTTGCGAATTGCGGAAACAGTTGCGTATTGGCGTATTTTCCAGATGATATGCCAAATATGTAATTACAAATGGAGGGTGAAACCTCAGCGTGAATATTTGGAGGGTCGCCTTGTATCGGTTGCAATTTTAATGGGAAACGATTAAAAGCCGTGGGCGACATTACACATTACACATTTTAATTTCCTATATCGTGTGTATCGAGCCGTGGTTCCACGCAAGTGAATAGTGCAGTACAACATATTTACTTTAATGCCCGCTTCCAGCTAGACTCGCCGTGTTCGCCCTCCTAACGACCGAACATAAAAGAGACTCGTCCCGGTAAATAAACAACGGATCGTATTCTCTTTCGATCCGCGCGAACACCGGTCACCGCTCTCTATTACTCTTGAACTTCAAACGTCTTCAGTGTTCGCTGCTCAACATTCGCTCGCCTTCAACCTCTTGTTAATTATGCACAGGCCATTCGGAATTTGGCTCTTTATGATCCGTGGTTTCGAGGTCATGTTTACAAAGAACGCTTTGTTGCTCCAAATAATCACGACAGAGAATTTTAATTTGCGGAGCAAGACGCAATATGCAGTTATATGGAATACACCAAGAAATTGTCATGGAATAAATAAGGTAAACAAAAATATACTTCAACAGTGAAAAATATGGAAACATGTTTTCATTTTAGTGCTCAACTCGATCTCAACTTTGCATGAAGTAGCTAATGCATGGCAGTGTTTGCAACCTGAATTGTCAGAACTAGTCGGATAGTGAATTGGCTGGAACCGAATATTCGGTTTATACTTCGGCTGGGAAGCCGGATATTTGGCAACCGGATATTCGGCGTTCAAGAATAAACTTGTTTCGGGGTGATGCGTAAATGTTTAAACTAAAGATACATGGTAAGACAAATTTTTAGGTATGTTTTTAATTGGATATTAAGTATCAAGGGCGGTATGTGCAGTTTACCGGTTGAGGATAATGTTTGGAGACCGAAACCTAGTCGAGGTTTCCAATATTATCGGTATTGCCCGATCGATAGGTCCAATAAAAATTAATTGGAAAATAATGTTTATTTTTGGTTATGTAGGTTAGTTTGCATTTTGATGCTGTAGTTGTTTAGTGCTTACCGCCTTCTAAGATTGCTTACCGCATTCTAATTTGTAAACAAAATCTACTACCTTGGAAACAGAGCCAGTAAACGCTAAAAAATTACAGACCGTACAGAAAATTCATTACCTACATATTAATGGTTTTTATGGGAATAAAATTAATTTTTTAAACTAGTCGGAACGGAACCACAGTCCACATAACGCACTTGGTTATTTTCTCCAATGGTAAGTTTTAAAATAAGAAATTTTCTAATATTGTGTCGAAATCAAGCTGCTAAAGTAAGTTTATTCGTTTATTTTCACTTTTGACAGCTTATTTAGCTAACAGAACTTGACGAAAAAATCTATATTTTTATAGTTCCATAAATACTAATATTATTTTATTTAGTTGGTAACCATACAACAGGATGAACTCCTAATGACATAATGGCGGATGTTATTATAGTGGAATCCAACCACTCGAATTCAGTGCCAAGTAACAAAACGTTTAAAACAGATGGTGAAACTCGAAATGATCTAAAGCTACAGTGTTATTGCGAGGCATTTTTCTGACAATCTCGACATTCAGACGTTGAAAAGCGCCCAGAACCTTGTGAGTGATTGTTTAAGCTTGGAGCAGATGTGATTACCTCAGTTAATAAATTAGAGTACGTGCGCGTCTTTGATGAAAAGAAAGAGTTAATTAGGAAGGTAAAGAAAGAAAAAAAAATGGCGACAGGTGTATAGGCAGCATGAAGTGAACTATTGTCCCTCGCTTGCACAAAGCATGTAGTAAAGACGTAATTACGAGTTTTCTGAACGTAAAACATGCACGGGTATCACATTAACATTGTGAATGTGTCCGTCGCTGTAAATTGGCCATGATGGCGGAAAGCTTTGCGCAGTGCGCTCACTGCTCCTCAGCGTGCGTAATTATGGTCAGTTGAGGGTTGTCCATCTGCGGTGGCTTTGACCGGTGACATTCTTACATGTAAATTGAGTGGAGGATAAATTCCGCACAAAGCAATCCCGAGAAGTCTTTCTCTTTCACTTTCGCGGCTATAAACACTACCTCTGTCGCAGTAGACAAGTACACACTAAATTTCTTTTTACGTTCAAACACGCACAATAGGTAATTACTTATTTGTTCCTTGGAAAAGAGATACATTATATTTGAAAAGGTAATGTAAAAAGGCAAAAAAATATTTAAAATAAGCCACCATTTCTTTAAAATAGGCAATAAAAAAGCATGCACTTAATATATTTTTTCTACGTCCACTATTGTAAATGAGGATTATTGTGCAACCCATTATGTAAGCTTGTGCTTACGCACGGAAGTGCACGATTAGGGAATTTATGTTTTATTTTGATGTCAAGCAACTCTGATCATACATTTTGCACAGCACCTGATGTTACCTAGTTAACAATAATCATCTACTGATAAAATTCCGTGAAAAATATAAAATTGTGTACCAAAAAATTATGGATAATAATTATAGAACAAAATTTTTATCAAATGGAAATGAACATGGTCGTGATCGTTGAATAAGTATAGTAGGTACACAACTTGAGTTGTAAATGAATTACGCACTCGTGAAATTACAAACTCGCCTACGGCGTAATATGCTTCTTCTTACAACTCTTGTTATGTAAATATACTATTTTTTATTTTTAAAAAAACCCATTATGTCTGTGGCCGACTGGGGTGACAACCTGACAACTAGGGATGGGAAAATATCGACATATCGATAAATGTCGATATGTACACCAGTCGATATCGACGGTAATATTACTTTTCGTTTGGCATCGATCATCGATGTATCGATAACTCGATAATATCGATATTTTCCGATAATTATCGACACCACACGAAAAGTGATAGCAACTGATGTTCATATCGATATATCGATATTTTTCCCATCCCTATAGTGACAACTCAGGTTCAAATTTTTATATTCTGCACAAAACCAACCATGATTTACCTGCGATTTGATTGCTAGTAATAATCGCACACATGGTATAATAATAGATCTATACCGATGATTCACAGTTTGTGAAGCTGTCACTCCAAAGTCGGGTAAAAGGTGTGATCTATGATATATGAGAAGTGAATTGATTGGTGCTGACTGAGTGTAAGTTTCCATATCATCAAAGTGCTTGTCCTTGTGGCGTCACTGATTGCCATTGTTTCAGGGTCCATTTATCATTTGTTTAGATTCCGCCAATTAAGCCATCAAGCATGTTACAATGGGACCTCTTTTTATTAACGCATTTGTATAATTGATGGGCTCGGTCGCGGCTCTCATTTTATCAGCGTTTTTTCTTTCATGCGTTCGTTGTACATTGTTGTTTGTGTAACTAATCGCCCAGCAGCGAGCACTATTCCAGCGCTTGCTTGATAACTGTGTCTGTAACTAATTGCAACGGAGTCGCGACTTTACGCCAGCCGGAAGAGGAATGGGCTTTGTGCGGTTGGCTCACCGCACCGCATTTCCTGTTGGACCATCGGGGAAAGACGTTGAATTCGTATAAAACCCCAAACTGCACAAATACAGTCTTGTGCAAAATTTCACCTCGAAAGTACATGTCATAAAAAGATTATTTCATGCGTCTGAATTATGGAAAAAAGACAACTGCCTGTCAATTTTTTTTTCAGGATTCAGAAGCATGAAAGAGAACAGAGCATATCATTGAGTTCACCACTGGACGTGACTTTATTATGACGAAAAAATAATTTAATGTTCTAAAATATAAATTAGGTACGACTGAAACAAAATTATGCTGAGAATTTTTAGGCTTTTGCCTATTTTTGTACCATAGAATAAAATTGATAGCACTTACACATTTTTGTTTCTATCGTTTATATTTATTTTAAGAGGCTCGTCTATCTTTTTTTTCGAATTCCTAGAATACTCTCGATATTACTTTTTTTTTCTATTTCACTCTCCTCCTGACTACTACGGCTGCCCGAAACCAGCCCGAAACTCATACTTTCCCGCATGAAATGTTATTTTGAAGTTGAAAAATACTGTAAACATGGCTCCACATTCCCATAACTTCTGTATTTTAAAAAAATTAAGAAAAAAAAATTATTCGAAAATGGAAGCTTAGCTGCATGCTTCTTGCTTTTTAAATTTTTCTTGCCATTTATAGTGACCGAAAAAAATAATATCAAATAATGACAAAAACCGCAAAAAACGTTTTTTATTTTTTTACTTCAAATTGCTAGGCCAAAGACAAAAAATAAGAATATAGAAGCATTAAGACATTTTTTGTTAATACACTCATATGTAAGCATAATGCATAGATTTCAATTATAATTAAAGTAAACGTGGGAGGCGTATACCTCTGTAACGCTGTAAAATTCTAGGGTAGATAAATTTAATTTTACCTATTTAGCCTATTTTGTAAAATTTGACAAATTTTGCCTGTTTTATATTTTTGGCCTATTTTTTTCCTTAAATAGCATGTTTATCTTATTTTGAATGTAAATTGGCAGATTTTTACTAAAATTCCAAATAATAAATTCATTATCAAATATTAGATACATTATGACTAAAATTGGCAGTGCCTGACTAGATTCAACCCTGAATTTTCTCGCCTAAAATTAGTCAGAACAGTAGAGATGTCTGTAAAATGGTTTACGGATAAACAAAAAAGTTTTATGATCGCGATTGGCAGTGTCCTATTTCCTGTTCCTCTTTGGTTTGTTTCCTACAAGGCTCATTACTGTTTGGGCCGTGCCCTCCGCCCTTGCGGTGTTTTTTATCGAGCACAGGTAGGCAGATCCATTCTGCATCGGGGGTGAACGACACCATGCTTGACGACTGCCGACATGCAATCAAGCTATTTGTTTGATACCAGGGATTTTTAAACTGCACATGATTTGTTACCAACCACGAAGGTTTGTTTACGTTGTGGTGAATGCGTAATGAGGGCTTTATTCTTCCAGTTTGTTAGTCAACAGAGATTTTATTGTGGACGCTTGTAAAGGAAATAATAAATTTGTCAGGTTCGGAATACGGAGATGCGAGAAGCGAGATGCTATCTCTGTTTGCGGAATGATAAAAATACCGACATTCAGTCACCGAAAACAAATTATGAGCGCTGCTGCAACGCTGACGGTACTAGCTAATATTTAACACAAACAAACACTTAAGCTTCATTCACATAAGCATTTAGTTTTAAGGTTGAGATTAAGAAAGTTTACATTCATTTAACGAAATGCAAGCATTCACAATGCTTAAAAGTGGTCAGTGTGAATGTTCGTATTTAAGTAGTTACATGAATTTAACCTAAATGCTTATGTGAATGAGGCTTTATGCTAAATGGTTTTCAATATAAAACTCTGGATCTATAAGTAAAACTGTATTTAAAAGTACCTATACAGGTGTTTCTATGCACGCAACTGTCGTAAATTACAAAATTTGATATATTGATTACAGAAAAAAGAAATTTTTTTTCAAAATTCGCAAAAATAAAAGGGCATTAAATATTTTAGTGTCTCCGGTTTAAAAGTACATTTAAGATTGTTGCTTACCGAAACTAGCGACACCTGACACTTCATGAAGTGTAGCTTATTTCGAAGAGGGTAAAAAAGTAAACAAATTTGGAATTACCGTACCACAGAGGCACATGTATGTGTTATAGTATTAGTGAGGATGTAAGTTTTACGTTTGAAATGCCTGACAAATAGAAATATCGTTGCCTTTTTGATACTTCATAACCTCAATTCTTCGATAAATTGACTTTAAAATTTTTATAAAACTGACGATACCCTTGAAAATTTAATACAATCTTCTTCTATATTCAATTAATATTGTGTTAGTTTTTCGTTAAAATCTGTCATCTGGTTTAGATATACTAACTTAACTCACAATTTCATGTCACCTTCCTATGCTTGCAATGTAAAAGATGTCATCTTTACAGCTCCATAGTTACCAAACGAAACTGATTGTCCTAATAATTTATTTTAAATTGTATTACCAGATAAAGTCCTATATCAATATTTTTTATCACTTCTTGCGAATGTTTTGTGAATAAACTCAATTACATTTCTATAACCGAGCCCGCGAGTCTGGTGAATTCCAATACGGATTCATTTGTATTTATTCACACAAAAATGAAAAGTAAAAATTGGTTTTGATATTGCGAGTTTATAAAGCTTCCGTTCTGATGCTGGGAGTAATCACATCAATATTTCGTTGTTAGTGAAAACGTACTGTAGTGGAATTAATGGAAACATTTCGCATTTAGGTCAGGTAGAGTAAAGTGGTATGAGTAGAAGAACCAATAAACTACATTTCACTCTGTGAAGAGTTTATATCCTGTTTCTTCCAAACCGGAAGCCATCACTTTCCGTAAACTTATTAAAAAGACTAGTCGACCGTGAAACACGGAGTTTGCTGATCATTTCAGGTGTAAAATGCATTTCTTTCCTTCGGCTCTTTGATGATGTTTCCTCGTTATTACCCCGCTTTTCTAACATTTTTCTAGGGAGGGGGGTCTATAAGGTTTACGTTTATATTACTGATTCAACTACCATAAGTGCATTTTTGTTTTTTATTTAATATTCATTTATTTTATAATGTTTTGTCACCATCCACTAACAACCATGAGTACCTGTAAATTGATACTTATAACCGCACATACGTATAAATTTATACCGATGGCTCACAGAATATTAGGTTAAAATTCCGCACCCAAGTTGAGTAAAAGAAATGGTTACGAAAATGGCTCTGTTACATTTTAGTGCAAATATTTTCAAATTTTTAGCTGTTATTGACCATCAACTCGACGATCTCTGTATTAAGTTTCCAAGAAATAAAAAACGTATCGTCGGGTCGAACGTCTCCCGCTAATTGCGCCTAGCCATTCCCCACAAAAAGCTCGCCCAAAGGTTAATCGTTAATGGAGGTAATGAATAAATAATTAACCTCATGATTAATGATACAAATATTGATTTAAAAATAGTACAGACAGCTCCAATACCTTTCCAGCCATCAAACCACTACAAGTGATGACGTTTCGTCTCGCGTCTTAATTGCCAGGCGATTTAGGAAGCTGTACAAGATGGCCGACGCGATAGGCTATTGTTATTGTTTACAAAGATCTGTGTGGCCGAGATATTAAAGATTTTCTCGTGTTTTATGCTAATTTGAACCATCATCATTAATCATCGAGAAACGAATCCATAAGCAACTACCGGTCTGCAAAATTGCAATTGGTTTCTATCTTACGCCCTTTTCTTGCTTCAAGAATTAATTATGATTCTATTTTTATGATGGCTGATGGGATGTTACGAAATTTGTCAATATGTATGTCCAGCAAACAATATAACGAAATCCGTTGATGGTGTTGATGTCAAAGTAAATATTGAACCAAATTAAGATAACAGAATGATATAACTATTTGCGGTTGTGTCTTATAATAAGCGACGTCACCACAAACAAATAAACGTTTATTTTTCAGCGCGCAGTTCATTAAATCCCGTCCATTGTCTTAACCTTAAAGTAAATCCTGGCATCGTTAGTTATCGTGTTCCAGTCTCTTCCGTAGGCTTTCGGCCATTGTTTCGTTGTTTTTAAACAAAAGAACTCGCTCCAACTTGCGACAACAATAAAATTTCGATTCGTGTTAAAGTGAGGGAATTCATATTCATGAAGCCAATAAAAATAGGTGGCTCTGGCTGCAATTGTGCGTCGGTGGAAGAGCGCGGAACGTAGGTTTGTCGCAGAAGATGTATGGTATTCAATGTAAATCAGTGTCTCGAGAAGAATGATATTGATTGGTCAACGGCTGCGCGTGCTGTTGTTTATTGTGATGGGTCTTCCATCGCTCCGAATTATTTTCTTTAGAATATCTTTATGTCATCGCAAACAAAGACATTACAGTTTTATTTCTATTTGATTGTTTGAACCACGTGGCAATTATGGAACCTGTTACGCCAATACTCCTATTTAACTGATAAGCGATAAGAACAAGAAGACTAACATTCAATACTTTAACTGCCTGATAACTTTGTTTGGACTCTGATAAAGCCTTTGATCCGCAGCAAACCACGATTAAATATTTTGCTAACGTTATTGCAAAACTAAGCTTATCAACCTTCATTTATTGGAAATGAAAAGGCATTTTATGATTCATTAACTGTTAAACCTCATTCACATAAGCATTTCGTTTTAAGGTTTGCATTTATGGTTACGTTTAAGAAAGTTTAAATTCATATAATTAAATACGAGCATTCACTCTTCCCACTTTCAAGCACTATGAATGTTCGTATTTAGTCGGTATTTTATTTAGTTACGTGAATTTAAACTTTCTTAAACGTAAATATAAATGATAAGTATAAATATAAAATATTTCATTGTAAAATAACACTGGTGGTAACACTGCTTACTTTCCTCTCTAGAGAGGGAAAACCTACTTTCCTCACTATTTCGCGAGAAGAAAATTGTGTTTCTCCGCATGTCGTGAAAAAAATATTTTTCTACTTGGCAATTTATTGATGAAAAAATTTAATGTCAACTTGAACAATTTATTGATGAATAAATTGTGTAAAATCGGCTTAACGTAAATGTAGTATAGTTATTTGAATCAAGGTCTCGTGAACCACTTTTCTTTGCTATAGAATTTCGAAGAAAGGAAAAAATGACGAGGAAATCACGACACGGATTTGGGTAATGTTCGCAAAAACCCTCTGAGTGAGTTTTGAGTTTACAATGTGATTTTACGGTCTTATTCGCTGCGTGTGCGAATTCAGTTTGTAAGGATTTTTTATCGGAATGTGTAATATTTCCTTTTGATAGCTGATCGTTTTTTATCGTTTGAGTGCGGGGAATCTTTTCTTATCAGCCCGTATAAAGCGACAATTGTCATGCGGCTCTTTGTCCGGTCCGCGTGTGCGTCGCTGATATCCTAATGCGTTTTGTGTGTCGCGATTTCTTCTTCGGCGGTGCTACCTGTTTCAACATGGTGGACTTTGACGGACCGCCGAGTTTTTGATCGCCCTGTGCGATTTCGGACGATTAGTATTTTTTTGTTTATTAATTTTTCTTAAGGTGTTCGTCTACTCTAAAATTTTACAGCGTTACAGAGGTGTACGCCTCCCACGTTTACATTAATTATAATTGAAATATATGATGCTTTTACATTGACTATTAACAAAGGACGTCTTAATGCTTCTATATTTTTATTTTTTTTCTTTGGCCTAGGAATTTGAAGTAAAAAAAATTTTAAATGAGGTTTTTTTTCCGGTTTTTTTTTCTCATTATTTGATATTATTTTCCTCGGTCACTATAAATGGCAAGAAAAATTTTAAAAAACAAGGAGCATGCAGCTAAGCTTCCTTTTTCGAATAATTTTTGTTTTACTTAATTTCTTTAAAAAATACACAAGTTATTATGAGAATCTGGAGCTATGTTTACAGTATTTTATAACTTCAAAATGACATTGCATAGCTAGGATGTGGGAAAGTACGAGTTTCGGGCTGGTTTCGAGCAGCCGTAGTAGTGGGGAAGAGAGTGAAATAGAAAAAAAAAGTCATATCGAGAGTATTCTAGGAATTGGAAAAAAGGTAGACGAGCCTCTTAAAGCTAACAGTTTCCCGAATCTGATAATAAGCTTCCTCAAATTTCGTCACAAAATGAAGTCGTTGCAATAATAATTTTACCCTTTTTAAAAAGTAGGTTAATGGTTAATATGCGACATTACATTAGTGAGTTTAATATTGCCTATAATTATTGCCATTATGTAGTTGAATTAAAAATTGGTAAAACACTTGAATTTGATATCTAATCATCACTTCAATTTAAAGTAATCTAATCAAACTAATTATATACCTACTTAAGTTTTAAACAAATTTATGTTCTTAGCAAATATTCATGAGTACAAGTAGTAAACCACTTATAAAATCTTTGTTTACTTTGATTAAAAATTTTTTTTTTAAATTATGTTAATAATAATTATTATCAATATCCAGTCTTATTAGAATCATTATAATATTCTTGATATCAAGACAATTATATTTTTCGAAAAAACGCTGTTTGATAGCTACTCGATTGCGAAATGTTTTTACATTCTCGAATGATCAAAAATTGTATCAAAAATAACTATTTTGCTTGTGCTCAAATACTTTGATAATTCTGTGAGGTCCGGTTCTGGAAAAAGTAGAATTGCCTTTTCCAGGACCATCCGCATGCAGTAGGCCTTGGATCCAGCTACCAACTAATAGGATATTGGTAATTACAGTATCCAGAAAACAAGGCACAAAGCATCTCGGCTTTTATTAATTCATTAAGGAGGTACACTCGAGTGGTGGGGGGTTAGGGGCATCTCCTATACTCGCAATGTATTTCATGTCAGGGTTTCAACTTATAAAAAATAAAAAGAATTTTTTTTTATTGTATGTAAACGCAGTCTATTTGAATTTTTGGTAATAAAATGAGATTTAAATATCTTAATTAAGAATATTATTTATTTTTGTTATGTAAAAATTGTTTATTTTATAAGATTTCATTCGGCTAAATACCAGTGTAAACTACGGCAACGCTGTGCTGTACATGTCATTTTTCACGGTCTTATGCAAGGTCTTATGTCAATCTGACAGATAGTAAAAATTGAAGGTGAAGAGAATTCTGCACTTGAAATTTCATTTAAATCGTTGGGTATGAATTATTTATCATTTGTGTATATTACCTTTCATTTTTGTGAAAAACTTGTGATTATAGTTAGATAATGTTGTTTTTTTCTGGTTAAATTCTAATTTTGCGCTTTTCAACGTTGCCGGTTCTATATTATGTTCTCGCCAATATTCTCCAGTAGGCATAAACGTCAGTCTTTCGATTAAGAATTCTTGTAAATTACGTGGTAAATGATGCTTCTATTACTTTTATTCGGTATATGAGATAATAATGTACGTTTTAAAAAAGCAATTGGAATTTTCTGTCATTTCTGTAATGCTTTTTACGTTGATTTAAAAGTAGTCCCATAAGAGGCCATGTAAAATGAAGTTTTTTAATATTTATTTTTGGATAATCGACGTGGTGAAAAATTATGAAAAAATTCAGGTAACATTTTTACAATGTTTTGATTAATTTTGCAAAGTTTCATTAAACTCTCTCATTATTTCAAGTGTCGAGTGTACCTCCTTAACTCGTATATGGACAACTGCAAGCGCACTCAAGGCTGACCACGATCGTTTTTTTGCCCGTGTTTGACGAGTTGTATAAATATGGTAAATAACCGGCGTACATGTTTCATATGTTTCTACACGACAATTAGTCG
The DNA here is from genome assembly GCA_947534325.1 of Agonum fuliginosum. Classification (NCBI taxonomy): domain Eukaryota; kingdom Metazoa; phylum Arthropoda; class Insecta; order Coleoptera; family Carabidae; genus Agonum; species Agonum fuliginosum. Next base: position 28,376,106 of record OX384041.1, read on the forward strand.
TTCGAGTTGACTAACTCGCGCAGCTTCGTTAGCCGATGAAAAGGCTCGTTAGGATCGCAGTAGCATTGATGGAAATTCACAAGATAAATTGTTGCTAACAAATTAATTTCACGGCGTATTCTCTATTGAGTTTTCTATATATGGGATTTAGTGGAATGAAAAAACTTAATGTTATTTTGATGTTGCGAGATAATTAGTTTTTCTGCCAATTATTCCGGTTATTATGAGCAATGCTTCATTGTTTTAATTATTTTGTTTAATTGACGTTTGCTACCATAGGCGTTCCCAGAAATATATCCGAGGGGATTAGAGAAAAATTCACGACAGGTTTTTAAAAAATCCTTTATATTAACTTCATCGTCTTGTCTCTGTCTACGTATGACAAAAATACAAAAGTTAAAAATGACCCACTTCCCGGGATCTTATCACGCTGAAATTTTGCAAATAGACTTTTGTCACCTAGCAATACACTTTTCAGATTATCCGCCATCTTGAAACGAAGTAGCGGCTAGCTAGCTTAAAATATACTGCACCGATTGCGGTCAAATTTGGTACAGTAATAGCCAAGGATCTAACTTATGATATAGATTATTAAAATGTCAGTCCGCCATCTTGAAACAAAATGGCGGACAGATATCTCAAAATGTACTGTAACTATTGCGTTCAAATTTGGTAATAACTAAGAATCTGTCTTGAAACAGGTATGTCGGGGTTAGCAATCATTTTGATTGTAATAATAATTAATGATAGGAATGCAAGTGTGCTAATGAAGTTATGATCGTGTTTGCTTGTTCAATTACGTTAATATTATTAGTACACTTGGGCGAAGTCTGGGATTACGTGCTAGATGTGGAATGAGCCGGAGATGGGCAGTCTTGAATATGCTCTGATGCGAGTAGCACGTGCCCAGGAATTGCCACCATTCCTTATCGTCATAGTTTGTAAATCATGTTTAACTGGTTCATGACATGAGTGGTGAATGTGTGATTTATTTGGTGTTTAGATAAGTTAACTATTCCATTAATTGCGCTTTTAGTAGTTTTGTTGTTCACGTAACTGATCATCTATGGTCCGCTCCGCTCTTACTCCGACAGGTATGTTAATATGTTAATCCGCCATCTTGAAACAAAATGGCAGCTAGCTATCTCGAAATGTACTGCACCGATCTGGATAAAAACAAGAATTTAAATAAATATCGATCGAGTCTCATAAAGGATTTATAGTTAAAAACTTTGTTTTTACGGGTTCGTTTCTTTTAGTTGCATTTTCAAAGAATCAAATTGTTTTGTTCTTGTTACAAAAGATTCTTCACAGTAATGTTACTTATAGATTGACTACAGGAACTAATTTTCGCTTGGGCAATAAAAGTGACGCATAGTTTCTCCAAGTTAGGCGTGGATATTTTTCTCTGCATTGGAGGTATTTATTTCTGCTGCATTTAATGTAATAGTTTTCGTGAAACTGCAAGTAGCCGATGCACGTGTGATGAACAAGTCTTGTTCTCTCGAACACTGAACTCAGACTCACCGTTCTAATGCTTACTGCTCATGAGAAGAGAGTTCAGCTCGCAGCACAAAAACTAAATTGCTAAATTACGAAGCAATATTTCCTCGACTTGTATAGATAATAATTTGATTACCTCGCTCTAATTATTTTCTAATTGAAGACTGAAGCATCCGACTTCTATAAGCACCCTTGAACTTGCTAGTGATGCTTTTAACTAAATTAAGTGACACTAATGAACTTTTTTTACGTTTCACGCTCTTGAAGAGCTCTATTTTATAGCATTAGGCCTTTTAATTTTACGGTTGATAATTAAACTTTATTTTAGGCATATTTAGCTAGAATCAAATTAATTGACGTTATTATAGTTACTTACTTTACAAGTGGGCAAAGTAAGGAATTGTATTGTATTATGATTTCGGGATTTGAACCTCATTTGGGTTATATATCCCTAGGGTGACTTGATGGCACACACACAGTATTAATTTTTTATATATTTTTGCCACTTTCTCGTACATTTTACTACCATGTGTGTTGCCAGTCAACCCGGCGCAAGCCCTTGTTAAAGCCTTTAGCTAGAAGTTGCCAAGTTAATTAGATCCCAACTTGGAATGGTAACGGGAGTAGGTACCGATCCAAATCAGGCCGTGCAAATTTCCTGACCTGATCGGGATTCGATCCCACGACCTCTGTAACCAGAGCCTAGCATTCTACCACTTATGCTATCCCGCCGTTCAAGTAAGGAATTAACCGCAAGCTACAAGGGAAATCTTAATTCACGAGACCGAAGTCAAGAAAAGACGTTTTTTATAAAATTTGGATAAACATTATTGTGTTATGCATTGTCATAGTTTGCAGTCTAAAATCTAGTGTCAAAATTGTTAGTGCTGTAAACTTGGCTGTATTTAATGTGCCAATCAAAAAGATTTTGAACTAGATATTCAACTACAAAACGCTATTTAATAGCTACACACAAATTTTAATTAACACGGAAAAGCTTTCCTCAAGAATAGTTTTAGTGACATTTTTAACATTTTACTAATAATCAAGATGATCGACAGAAATATTTCATGCGATGGGACCTCCCAGCCGTTTCCTTTCCAAGAATGTCGGGTAATTACCCGCGGGAACCTAACCTATCCGGGATTCGTCAACCGTGATCGTGACTTGTTCTAGCGTTACTTGGAGGGCGATTTTGTGGAATCCTTTCAGGGACACGGAACAACTGACGAATCAGCCAATTACGAGCGTCCTCGCGCGCTATACATCTCGTGCGTGCGTGAGAGGGCGCATTGTGAGGTGAGGTAGTGTGAGAGAGATGGAATTGCACGCGCCCGCCATTTCGCGTCTTTGGTTGTCACGTGACAGCCCGGCACCGTCGCAGCTGTCTTCGATCTGTACGATACACATAAATAACCGAAACGAAATGTCGTGCTGTTCGCCTACTTGATCGCTTGTCGATGAGAGAACAGACCTGGCCAAAATATTGATAAATAAGTAGATTAAGGTGTTCGTCTACTCTAAAATTTTACAGCGTTACAGGGGTGTACGCCTCCCACGTTTACTTTAATTATAATTGTCTTAATGCTTCTATATTTTTATTTTTTGTCTTCGGCCTAGAAATTTGAAGTAAAAAAATTTTGTTGCGGTTTTTTGTCATTATTTGATATTATTTTTTTCGGTCACTATAAATGGCAAGAAAAATTTAAAAAGCAAGAAGCATGCAGTTAAGCTTCCTTTTTCGAATAATTTTTGTTTTACTTAATTTCTTTTAAAAATACAGAAGATATTATGGGAATCTTGGAGCCATGTTTACAGTATTTTTCAACTTCAAAATGACATTGCATAGCTAGGATCCGGGAAAGTACGAGTTTCGGGCTGGTTTCGGGCAGCCGTAGTAGTGGGGAAGAGAGTGAAACAGAAAAAAAAGTAATATCGAGAGAATTCTAGGAATTCGAAAAAAAAGGTAGACAAGCCTCTTAAGCTAATGATAGCACAGCTACATCCTTAAACATATAAACATTTAACAGCTAAGATACAATCCTCAGTAGCGAAAACAAACAAATGCAGTCAGGTACGCATCTCAGTATAACTGCACGAAAAGTTTCAAGTTAAGACTCATTCACATAAGAATTTAGTTTTTATGTTTAGGTACATTTATGTTTACGTTTAAGGAAGTTTAAAACGAGCATTCACACGTCCACCTTGAAGCTCTGAATGCTCGTATTTAGTATTCAAACTTCCTTAAACGTAAACATAAATGAAAACCATAAAACAGTTTACAGTTTGTAGCAATCTCTGACGAAGAGCGTCTCATGTGGCATGTTTTCATTTATATTTTAATTTCTGTGACCTCACAGTAGCGAATTTAATCGTGACTATTAATTAAAATAAAAGCCTCACTTCCTCAATTAAAAACTGGTAGCCCACAGTAATGAGCTTGGAATGTTCAAAGGTTCGCACTTCATTTACGTGGGTAAGAGACAAATCGAAAATGGAACATTTGTGATAATGGTTGATAAGTGGTCTTAGGTGATGAGCGGAGTGACTACCTGGTTGGAGAGTTTTTTGTCGCGCGTTATCGTCTCAGGAGCCGGCGATATGGCGGTTCATTAGTAAACTGATAACTCTGAAATAGCACAGATGCCGGGCCAGACGGAGTGACTGGGCGGGACAAGGGTCTCAGACATAATGAATGACCGGGACTAGTTTTAAGTAGTCAGATAAAAATCCACTGGCCATTCGACCAGAAGGTTTATACCGCGTTTTACGTACCGTGCCTTTTCGGACACAAACATGCAGCTAGTGCTAGTTCAGTCTATGAACTCTTAAAGCCCTGTTCGCACGGCGTTCTTTGGAGATTCTACGGAAAGTCAAAGTCCTGGCAAATAAGAAGAAGTTTTTTTCTTTCTAGTGAGAATTATTTGTTAAATTGCGGTGTCGCTTTATTGAATCTTCAATAAGTCTGGGAAAAGAAGAATTTATAATTTATTGATTGCTTCCAAACCGCGTAAATATCACTAGAAAGAAAAAAAAACTTCTTCTTTGCCAGGATTTTGACTCTCCGTAGAATCTCCAAAGATCGCCGTGCGAACAGGGGGTTAAAGGCTTCTTTTCAATAGTAAAAACGAAAAACTACTGTTAATTGTTAAAGGGTGCAGACATCAAATTTCTGATTTTGTGGGATTGACTTCAGATAGTGACTGTTACAAAACATTCAGAACTAAGCGGATTTTATTTTTAGACTATAGAATAATACATTCATTATGTAGGTAACTATTGTATTATGAGTCCATTATTCCACACTACTGTCACTGTCATTACATTTGACTCGCAGCTCGTGCATAATCTTTTATACTATTAAACATTCGGATGATTGTATGTCTCAATACTAGTAAAAATGTAAATAATTTTTTTTAAATAATATTATGATTAATCTAATTAACCAATGCGACATGTAATGCTTCCGTGACAACAAATCAAACAAACGTTCTAATATTTTTTATAACTGTTCTGTCATTTTTGCATTATGAAGAGAAATATTTCAATACTACTAGAATGATCAGAAAGTAACTAAGACAATCTGCCTCCTGATGTATTAGAAGTATAGTGTTAAGTGTAACTTTATTAAATTGTGGCTCTTTCTTCTGTCAAAAAATTTCTGGATGTAAAAATCTTTTGCGTTCTGTAAACAAAATTCAAACATTTCGCGTGTTGATAGTTGGCATGCAAATCTTAACTTTTTATGACATTTTTCGAAAAAAGCTATAGGTATTGTTTTATTTACAAACATACCTACATTATTTAATTCTGAGCACAAAAAATATTGTGAATCATTGGCGTCGAATATTAAATTTGCGATTTCTAATGATAAAGACAGAAACGTAAGAAGGGTTTTATGTCTGTTAAAAAGTTTTGAAATGAATGATTTCGCATTCCCGCTAAATGTGTCACCAAGCGTCATGCAGCAGTCGTTTACTATCTTTATAATTACATGTATCTCGAGTTTAATGGCCCAAACGGCTCTTGGTAAAACTTAGTCGCGCGTCTGCTATCTCCATTATGGTGCAGTCCCGTATGTCATTATGCAACGATGACGAGAAATGCAGAACTCCAGTCAGATTAAGATTAAGACGTTCAACGAAATTACTTCTCCTTCTTTGCTTCTTTTATTTTTCAGCCAAATCTGCGCCGCTATGAAATGCACCACGGAAAGGAGCAGAAGAAAATTAAGCGACCTATGCCAAAGAATAAAAACTAAAAATATTTGATTCGTACATAACATTATTATATCATGTTTTTTACACAACTTATGGCACTAAGACATCGGTATAGGTAAATATAATACCGTGTGTGCGGTTACCAGCCGTCAACTTACGGATACTCATAGTTATTAGTGGATAGTTATATAGGTTAGATTCAAAAAATCAGTTGAGCCGTCAATTCAAGGGTATACTCATGGTAGTTGTTTCTACAAAAATTATTACACAACCAAATACATACACCAAAAAGACTACTTAAGACGATGGTCCTCTACCATGCCAGAAAACAGCCGAAAAAAATGGATTGCGTCCGCCACTCTACAGCGTTTATTGTTTTGTTAATAAGATATTCCTAAAGGCAAAAGTACAATCTATAAAATGGTCGATGCAGAATTTTAAAATTTTAAATCGAATTTGATAAATTCCATCGGTTAATTCACAGGTCCAAGCTTTGTTGACAATATATTAAAATTTGAAGTTAATTGACTAATAAATACAAGCTGTACAGTGGCGGGCAAAAACCCTCTTTTTTACAAATATGGTTGCCAAAATTATTTTTCCCCTCAAGGTACCATAAATTATTTGTTATTATTATGTTTAACAAAACAATAAACGCTATAGGATAGCGTGCGAAATCAATGTTTTGACTGTTTTCTGCCATGGGTAGAGGAGCGCCTTGAGCTCTGCCGAAGTATTAAAAAATGGTGCGTTTTTATCGTTTGGACTAATTGAAAAACGCTTCCTGAGAAAGAAATTCAATTGACCAGTAAACGTTCTCACCGCCTCACGCAGCACCAGCGTCGTGTCACCATGTGAACGATTTGAAAGTAATTATATTTTTTGCATCAACTATTCTTCCATTGAGTCTTTCAACTCGGGCTCTATGTAACGACAACGCGAATAATCTGACGTTTCCTGTGTTACAACACGCGTGCATAGAAAGACACCCGGCCACGGGAAAATCATCTTACACGCAATTGAATTAGAGACAAGCAAGCGACAAGTCTTGTAATCACAGTCTTGTTAGGAAGGTTCTGACATGAGAAATCTTAGGCCTAAAATTTATATGACAAGCCGTGACAAGCTAACTTTAATTAAAGGGATCGGCCATTTTGATGGCAAAATGCTCTACCTTTGGACCGTTCCGTTGCTTAGGATATTTCAGACCAACTCATTTGCTTCAATAATATTATATTACAAGTAACGTAACATTAAATTAATTTTGGAGCCTTTTATAATTTCGATAATAATTACAAACAAAGTTTTAAAAACATATTCAACATTAGCATAATTATACTTATGGTACAATAGCCAGTACTAGAAGACTACAATGATGCTATTTTTATCAGTATTTTATTGCTATAGTATGACATTTTTGTCTAGTTATTTTGTAGTTTGTGTATTTTGTGCAAGTTTGTATATTAAAATGTTTTGAGATTAAATAAGACAAATGGTAGAAGAGTTTCTCCTTGCTCTAGGCCTAAAATTTGGTTGTTGACAAGCAAACTTTAAAGAAAGTACCGAACAAGTTCGAGTTGAGTCTGTACGTTTGTAAATTGAAAACTTATGGCCGGATTACAGAAAATCGATGAGGTTAGACAATAAAATTGAAGAATTCCCGTTGTTCGTCGTGAGCGAAAAATACTTAATAGCACAATAAAAATTTATAGCAATGAGTATGGACATTTATTTCCCAGACTCTTGAATAACAGTAAGTATGAACCAATAAAACTACAGTAATTTTAAACTACATTAACTTTATTTAAATATTTCTATTGTTTTATTGCTTCATAACAACAACAAACACAATTACATTTCTCTCTCTCGGTTTTCCTTTTCCCGCACATTCTTCGTAAATTTCATTCGATGCACAATTTCATTCCCCAAACTGAGGAATGCAGAATGCTCACAATTTGCATAGAGAAAGAATTCTCCCCACTGCCTGCTCCTAGAAGCTATTCCACACGAAATCGTATTACTAGCCATTCATTTCTCCGAAATTATTCAATTAAAATACAAATTGGGGCGCACGCGTGACACTAAATCAATTTGCTTCCCAACGAGAGGAATAGGAAAGGAATACATCAAAACAGATACCAGACAATGACTTCTAAATAAAGGCAATATTTAAATATCTCAAATAAACATGTCACTTAGACCACTCAGATGTTTGACATATCGGAAGATAACGCATTTTACCGTAAAGTTTAATTACCAAAAGTCAAAACAAAGTGAGGTTTGAATCATTGTCGATATGGGGACGAATTTTGTATTTATTATTTTCTTCGAACCTGTACCCAAACCGAAACGTTATATTTGAAGGCCAACCGGAATCTGAATCGTTTAGTTGTAACCGGTAACCCATTTCTACAATATCGGTTTCTATCCATTTTAAAATTATCAATGTCATGCAATTTTCCGGGAAAAGATTACCTACTGTTAGTCAGGTATCTGAGAGAGCCTTTTTTACTGCAAAATTTGTTATACTGTTATACTGGACCAAATAACAAATTCCCATTACACGGGTAAGTTAAAGAAAACCTAGAAGATATTTTCTAATATGAGCATGAGCTAGTAAAATTTTCGGTATGTGCCTTGGCTAAAAATGTGCCTATTTATTTTTGAGTTAAAACTATTTATTAGGTAATGTTAAGTACCGAAAACCATTTACTTAGTAGGTATGTAGTATGAATAAATTTATGTTTATTTATTAATTTTATTGTTTTTAGTGCCTTTTTACAATAAAAAATTTTGGTCAAGTAAACAAGTAAAGTGCGCGTTACTTCAATAATTATTCTTTTGAACCGAAACCCGAAAAAACCTCAAATAATTCAGGTTTTAAACCTCTTGAGCCAAAACTGAAATTGTTTGAACCGTAACCGAACCTGAACTACAAATAAACATCGGTCAGGTCTCTATTTCTTGATACAATTTTGCAGTTCTATTGTAGCATCTTTGGCACGAAGACAAGTACATTACATTTTCTTGCACACATTAAATTTTCTTACACGAAGTTGTACAATTACTCGGCGTTCCGCGGCATCAGCGTGTACTAAGGGGGAAGGGGGCGGTATGCAATTTCTGTCCCCCGGTTTAATAAAGTGCCCGAGGGGTGGAGCCCCGCTTCGAAACAAAGCGCAGGGGCGCGACTACATCCTCGGCGCCGTTCACAATTAATTTCGCGGAAAAAAGCCCGCAGCGTCGCGGAAAACTCCGCTGTGAACCGGGCTTACCGCCGAAGCAATGGCGAGGTGCCTAGGTGAGACAGAGTGATTTACTATTTCGTCCCGGGGAAGACGATACGCACCAAGAATTCTAGAGAAAATTTTTCAAAGATTCTCATTTAAAGTAGTTATACTGGCAGTTGTATGCCATACTGCTACAAATGTGTATCTAGGCAGGTACATTTTTAATCCAAATTGATATCCAAATTGAGTGTGACAAATCCCCAAATTATTTGTGAGAAGAAAATATTTCTGTGGTTATTAAGGTTGAATTACATTATACCTTATTCGTCTAGATTCTCGATCGAGATTCCTAGCCATTTCTAGTATAATGTAAATCAGAAATTCCCATCCGAGTTCCGTTCAATTTCTATACTTTTTTCTAGTATAGAAATATACGCCTGGCTCTATTTGTCTATTCGAGATTCGTACTAGATTTGTCTACGTATGCTCAGTTCAGTGTGCAGTCAATTTGACCAACCTATAAAAAATTTCCAATTGAATATAAATAGTTCGGAAATATGGTATGAAACTCGAACGAATCTCGGATGGAAATTGAACTGGAAATCTAGCATGAATCCGAGCATAAATCCAGACGAAAACGGTATAATGTAAATTCCGAGGTAAATTCATTAGCCCATAGTGTTGAATTCGGTCCAATATGTATGTTGACCAAAGCAGAAAAGCATACTAACTATACCTAGTTTTTGAATTAAACTAAGTTTTCTTACCATAATAAACTAAAAGTTGGCTTTTGCTTATACATTTTGAAGTTAATGTCATAAATTTAAGGGTAAGTATTATGACATATGTAGATTACGAAACAGAAAGAATAGTACTGCACTGGATTCGTTTTCCTATTAAACACAAACTCTAGAAGTAGGTAATCAACATCTTAAATTACATAATACTACGAGTATATAGTAAAATAAACAAACAAAATTTTACTATATTTTTAATGAAACAATAATCATTACTCCACCCAGTGGCAGTGGCAACGAAAAAATTTTGACTGGGAAACATGGTAATTAATTTTGCGATTTAAAAAAATTCTTTCTGTTTCGTAATCTACACATATCATACTACTTATCCTTAAATTTATGACATTAACTTAAAAACCACCCTGTATAAGTAGGCTGAAAGTAAATGACAAGTAAATTTTGCTGCAACCAACAAAAGATTTTTGAAGAAAAGTAGCGAAAAAACGTCCTAGCCGTTCTTATGATGCCTGATTGATAATCCATAATCCTGCCTAAATAATGATTTCAATTAAAAAATTAAAGATTATTTATAGAAAGATTAGTTTGTTATAGTTGTAATAGTGAATGTTTACTGTTCCCAATTAGTCCAGTTTAAAAATATGTTACGATAAAGATAATAAAACCTCGGCGATAGCAGAGGTCAGAAGCCGATAAACCGTCAAACAAAGCAATTTCATGCATTACTTCAAGTTAGAAAACCATGTCACCAACTTGTGCTTTTAAACACACCCCAATGACGGACTACGTATTCGTCAATTATTGGAGTAAAAACAAAGCGGTTAAAGCTGTTTTGAATGCACCAGTTCGTTAGTTGTATGTGGGCATGTGTTTAACAATTTGTCACGCCGCCATTTTGAATTGGCCGAGCAGAGCGAGCGTAGAACCTTGCTGACTGATACGCACCCAGTCGTTCATTATGATGCACAATTTACTTTTGATTTCATGCTGGAACGAAATAGCCGCTGCTTGTCGGAAGACGTAAACCTGAAGCCGATAATTAAATTCTACTTCGATATTCGGACCCTTTATTTCGACTCGACAATATTTGAGTGAACAGGAATAGAATGTAAATTACGGTAAATTACTAATATAGTATTTAAGTCTGACGAATTATCTCTTCGATAAAAGATTAATAAGTCAGTTAGATTAATAGTAGTGTGACTGTCTAATAGAAATGCAAATCTAAATGTCGCGCGCCGTGAAAATCTACATTTGCGTTGGTGTCATTCATATAATTTGTCGCCGCACTGAAAGCTTAGCGCATTAAAGTGCACCTTGCCCATATATTTTATTTTATGATTTTATTACTTCATTAAGGCAGGTGAACCTTGAAATACAACATTCATCATTTCAAAGCCACCAAGCCGTATTAAAAAATTGTGCATTATTAACTAGTTTAACGACTAGAAAACTGAAACATTATTGTACGAGCCGCAGGCGAATACTGTAATCAATCGATTGAGTTTAGGCTTTTTTATAATGGATCTAACTGGTTACTGATTCTGTATTTCAAGGCATTTCAAGGTAATGGCACAGTGTCATTATGAACAATAACATAGAAACGCCTACGGTTCTACTTTACAGAATAGAGAATAAGTAAGTAGAAGATTACTATACTTTATCCAGACTGTTTACAAATAGTATATTTTTGAAATTCTTGACTTGAATAAACTTCTATGTTTGGATATAATGCTAGCACAAAAACTATGATAAAATAAGATTTATTCGTTAAAATGTCAAAACATGCTAGCTTAACCTACTAAAATAATTACAAACATTATTCAATATAGATAGTTATAAACGGATTCAAGAACAGGTTTTTAAAGATTTCAGTGCACAGTAAGAAAAATCGTCCCATATGACACATTTTTAAGTCCCATTTGGGACACAGCAATATTAAGTTAGATTCAGACCCATAATTATAAGTGAAACCCTGAAGAAGGTTTAAGTGTAAACCGAAACGTCGGTTATGTAAGAAAAAGAATATATGTTGTATGACTGATATTTTTAGTAATTTTTCAACCTTACATATCATCACAGTCGATTACATAGTCACTTTATAAGTATTTAACCAATCAGCGCTCAACATTCGCACTTATTATTGAAATTTGAATTTTGTGGAAGCGCTAGTTGGATAATTTAGCACTTATACTTGTAATAATTAGGTTGGTCTGAATCTAGCTTTAATGTTAAAATTATATGAAGAGACAGTGTCAATAAAATGCACTATAAAATGTTAAAGAATTGACACAAAATATTGTTGCAAGTATCACAGCCATAAACACACTTCAATGTTATATTACAACATTAGTTAGTGTTATGTAGTAAACTTGATTTATTAGTAACATAATTCCAGTGTCAATATAATAATATTTCTAGTTAAACATTAAATTTAACATAAAATAATATATAAATAATGTGACAATGTATTCATTAGAAAATAAACAACCATTTTTTTTGAAGTTGTTTTAAGTTTAACCACAATTTTAGCACAATTTCATATATTTTTTACTGTGAGTGTAAGGGATCTTGTATGATTTCTGGGTTATAGCTGAAGGTTTTAATGAACTCTAGCGATTCAGCTCTTGGTGGAAGCAGAGACAATGTCAGTCGGCGTTTGGCGAGAATTCGCACCGAGTTTGATGAACATATAGCACAACTGGTCGGCAGCGTCAGCGCTGTCAGGATATCCTGTTCCGTCATTCATTTGTTCGCGGACTGTCAGCCGATATCCCAGCCCCAGCGACAATTAAATATGTGCACACAATAAATTCCGGACAAAATTAAAAACAATTAAATCGCATAGAGATTGTGTAATCAGTTTTGGGCCACGCGCAGAGCAGAATTTTTAACGACTGGTTGTTTGCTCGGACGAAATTCGTTGAATAAATATTTGATTGTAACGATTTTTTATTGTTCCGAACAAACAGTTCATTCCATTGGAATCTGTTAATTCTAGTCGGGAAATAAATAATTTTTGTAGTGGAAATCTATATTTATTTAGTTCTTTGTTTGTGCGAAACCAACCACTGGAAAATATTTGTCTTATACCGGGTGATCACAAATGATCGACCATGCCACATCGATCTGATTCAGATTGTCTGGTATGTTTATGTTTGAATTCGATTGTATTCAATATGTAAGAAATAAGTACAAAATATTTCATATTGTTTACCAGTACAATGGTAATATGTAACAATTATTATTTAAGCCTGTTCAAACATGAATTCTTTGATGATTCTTTCATGCTTCAAAATCCTGGAAAAAATTTATTCACTCTTTTGAAGCTATCTATGAATTACAAACTCATTGAAGGTTTGATAGGCGATTCTCACCCAGGATTCTTTTTCGATTCAGAGCCATGAAAGAATCCTCAAAGAATCTATGTGTAAACAAATAAATATCATTTTTTATATGTAGTAGACACTCTGGTCTTTACATAATATTTTACCTACTCGTGGTTGGTAAGGAAAGTTAAACTGGAACGAGTAGGTACCTGTCTGGATTCGAACCCGAATTGTCAGAACCACAGTCTTCCACGTGACGCATTGAGCTACCCACCTCATAATAATAATTATAGGTGAACTGTTGTGCACTGGCGTTAATTGTTTCAGTTGGTATTTTTTGTTAGTGAGTAATTACAAACAAAGCAAACAAAAGGAACTTAAAATATTCTGAAATCTGGTCGTGCAGGTCCTCCTAGGGTCGTTGAAATTTCAGGTGCGTACTTCTTAAGTATCTGTTTAATATTTTAATAAGTTCACGATGTAAAAATATGTGAAATGAAGGCCAGCGAAGTAAAATGAACCATCCGGTGGTCGAAGAGGCAAGAAGCGATTATCAAGCAACCAGCGGTCATTACAGGTACTATCTCGGAACCAACGCATACTAAGTAGTCGCTCAAAGTGGCCATTTAAGCTAGAGCAGCCGAAGACATAGAGGATGGCTACGCATCACTCTGGGCCGCTGCAGCGACCACGTTGGTTATTACGACAAGTCGAGGCCGTACGAGAAATAACTTTATACACGTATTACCAACATGAATATTAATAGCAGTATTTGAATAATTTTCTATATATTACAAGCTTCAAAGAAACGTGCGTGTAGAACACTCTATGTTTGATCATCTCTTGACGACCTGCATTTTCTAGAGTTGACTTCTTTCTTATCAAAACTATGTTCCGCGGAAAAAGTTAGTACTCGTTTAGAGTGACCATTCGTACTGATTTTGTCAGTACATTACTGATTTTCAGACCATTGTTTTTACCTTCCGCTTACCTGTAAAGGAAGGTATTGGAATCATGCAAAAAATCGGGTGGTGAATTTTTAGTGGATGAGCACGAATTAGGGTCCTTACAACTCATTTATGATAGTTTCACGATGATGTCTGTGTGTATGTGTGTGTGTGTGTGGTCAAGGGGTGTTAGTCGCATAACTCAAATACGAATTACCCGAAAATTTTGATATTTGGTATTTAGCACTTGTATATAAATTGGAAGAGCTCCCTAGATTTTGGTACAAATATCTTCATAGGAAGTGATATTTTTTGAAGATTGAAAAGGTTAATTGTCAAAATTGTATATAAATTTGGAAAAATATAGTATTTATTTGTAATAAGAATAAGAGGAAAAGTTATTTACAACTTACGTTATAAAAAAATTGTCTTTATCTGGTAGCATCAAAGAACTGCAGTAAAATTTAAAAAATCTGACGTGGACACCACATGACTTCCTTGTACGCCTTGTGTGTTCATACTTTTCTTAATAACTAAAATGTAGAATAATATAAAAAATTCTTTTAACTTATTATACTAGTATACTCACAAATATATTTTAGTCATTTTATTCAAACTGCAGAAGAAGACATAAAGCATATTTTACTATTGTCACTGTCATGTCATAATCATTTAAATTTTACGTAGTAACAAATGTTAATCGATCATGGACTACAAGATAAAGAAATACTAAATTATACATATATACTTTAATTATTCCTAAATAATACCAGATACAAAAATATTTATAAAATACCGATTTTAGGTAATAATCACATAATCTTTCATTTAAAATAAAAAAATTTGTGTTAAATTAAATATTTATCGAAATATTTTTAAAAAGTACTACTTCCGGTTTATAGATTGAAACCAAAAATAGGAGGTGCACAACTAGATGCTATAACAGTCCTAAATACAAAATTTCAACTTTCTACGTCTAACCGTATATGAGTTATGCGACACACATACGTCCGTCCGTCCGTCCGTACGTACGTACGTACAGACGTCACGTCGAAACTAGTCATAATGGATTCAGAAAAGGTCAAAACGGATATTTCCGTCAAAATCTGAGAACCGAAATTTTTCGCGATTACAATACTTCCTTACTTCGTACAAGGAAGTAAAAATAAATTTATCAAATAAAACGTTGATATCTTGTAATCCATGATCGGTTGATTTTTGTTTCTGCGTAATAAATATTGACAGGTGAGACGGGTGACAAGTTGGCATACTAGCGCTATATAAGTCCTAAGTAAGATATTAAATGTAGTAACTAAACGGAGGATTGCTTCAACACAGAAGAGTTTTCGTGTGAATGAATCTTTTGATTCAGGTGATACTAATTTCTGTGTTTAAATATTTTAGATTTTTATTTGTATATTTTAAATGGACACCGGATTGTACGTATACATTTCTGTTTAAAGTCTAGATATGGCGGAAGGTTGTGTGATGGCCACGTCAGATTTTTTAAATTTATTTATGTAATTTAGGGCCACCTCAATTACTAAAATTATTGGTGCTACGGCATAGTAATTACAATGTGAATACATTATATTTTGTCATAATATGGTACATTGTGGTTAACACACTCAAGTTGAGTAAAAACTGTGCTATGTATGTAAGTAATTACCCTTCAAATATTCAAGTAAATTCAAATATTCAATTCGTCTGGTGAAAATTACGTTTCATCTTTCGTGTAATTCTCTATGAAAGGTACCTTATTTACTCAGCTTGGCAGTCATCGTAGGATTATTCTATCACCAAAATTTCTAGTATTAAGTATCTCTAAGGAGACGCTATTAATGTCAGTGTTATTTCAGCGCAGTGTAAGCCAGTTGGCGTAGCAAAACATTAACGTAGTCGTAGTAGGAACCCTCTCGATCCCGGGAATGAGGCAACTTTGATAACGTTATTATGACAGCAACAGAGCTCAGGTACACATTATCACCGGAACTTCGGTTCATATTAATTCTAGGAGCGGGGCCTTCGCTCGGATCGCATTACCCTCAAGACGCAGCCGAATTTACCAAGAGATTCGCGCACGACACCAGAATTTGATCAAAACGTCACTATCTAAATACTTACTTTTACTCAGATTTCGAAATTTTATCCGACAATACTTGCAAACATCGTTGGTTGTGCACTATTTTTTACATAAACTGTTGTTGATTACTTGTCAAAGTTTAAATTTTGACAAAAAAGCTTTCCGAAGGCTTTGAGAGTTGGATAGCCGAGTGCGCTATGTGACCGACTGTGATCCTGACAACTCTAGTTCAAATCCAGTCTGGTACACATACCAATTTAAGAGCGCATTATACTTTTTTCGCCTAGAAACATAGACAAGTTTCATACTAGATTTTAAAATTCAAAACATGATAATGTAAAACACCAACTCCAAGTTTCATACTAGAAACATCTTTTTCCGACTTAAAAACAAATAGCTCCGGTCCTATTGCCATCCAAGTTTCATACTAAACCTGCGCAGTAAATGCACATTTTGCATTGCCAACCTTCTTTACATACATTGACCTCAACAATCAACAACCAGAAACGATTTCGGGTTCTTGACTTCTTCGTATTGCATCTATATTTCATAATATTAATTTGTAGTTTACATTTTCCATTCTTATTTCTAATTAATAACAAAACGTCAATATTACGGTTTTAAAATTTGGTGTTGGCAACATTGATTATGACTGATCAAGAAACTATAGTACAAAACTTGGACGTGATTCAAGACAAAAAAGATTCTAAAATATAGTTCCGGTAATATAAAACAGGCTAACAACCATGAGGTTCCCGTTACTTGACGGTGACAGCAAATATAATAAAATATTATGTATGTATCATTACCGATGATTCACTATATATGTAAGGCTGCCACACCCAAATTGGGTAAAATCGCTCATTAATATGTTTACGAAGTTATAGCAAAACGACCTTAATATATTGACAAGAATACTCATATACTTTTCGAATCCAATCTGATAAACATTGCACAAAAATCTCTCCTGTGGGCTCTCCACTAAGAATCGTGATTGCTCACTCACAGTATGTGAGGCCGGCACACCTAAATTGTGTGACAAGGCGCAATATTTCTCGTTCGTTCTAGAACGCGCAGTACACTGCTCTTATTCTTCGTCAACAACTCTTCTCTTTGTCTGCTGGTCTGAACTTGTGCGGCAGTACAGCGCGCGCCATCTCTCGAGCTTCGACGGTACTAATTACGTGGCAGCAGTTAGTCGCAAAATGTATAATTTATATTTCGTAATGCAAACAAGAAATTCACAAAGGCGTATGCTACATACGTAGAAGCGTCTACATTCGAAGGATAATATTACTTGTTTTATGTTATTAAGGGTGTCTTCCTCGAGAAGCACAATTTGAATGTGTCCTTAAGGGTATCGAATCCACGTGTTTGGTCTACGGTAACGCATGGAAAAATTCGCTTAAATTACGGAAAAACAGTCTAAAATACTCAGGAAATTTTACAGATAAAAAGAAATATAAAAAAAACATTTACAGACGAAGAATGGAACTAGGTTTATGCCAAGTTACATTTTCTAATAAATCTCTTAACCATAAGATAAAGCATCTAAAAAATTGCTTAAAACACATTTTTATATGGATTCCAAAGATTTATCTCGAATTCTAACTGGACATAAACCTAGATTAATTCTTTCACAAACATCTAGTACCTGTTTTTCCTTCAAATTTTTAATATGCAATGAGTAAAATAGAAACTGCTACACCTCTAAACACGTAATTTTTTTTTTTGGAGACAGGTCCCTAATGCATAGTATAGAATCCACAAAAATACAAGTAAAGCAAATTTTATAATTTTATTATTACGCTAACTATAGTTCTAAAAAGTCAGGTTTAAATCTAAGTATTTTAGTTAACTAAAGGTAGGTTTATGCTCACAAAAGTTGAAACAGTTTTAACTGTAAGACTATTTTTATTCTTAATTCTTATTCTTAAATTTTTGAGCATAAATCTACCTTAAGAAGGTTTTTATGCACTTAGGTATAAACTATGAGTACCTACCTACCTACAAAGATTTAAAAAAACAGTGGCACAACATTGAATAATGTAATATTTCGCTTTGAATTTCAGAGGAAATGTAGAATCTTAATCCAAATGAACTTGTTTTAGAAAGAAAGTAAGAATTTAGCGACAATGTTGGCGGTGTTTGCAAGTCAGAAGGTCGGCGCTGTTCTGGTCGACGGGATTCTTTGTAAAAACTTTTGTCGTCTGGGAGATGAAAAAGAATTGGCCCTCGCAGGTAGAATGGACCTAAGGAGCGTGAAGTTGAAAACCATCAATTTTACTAAAAACTTGGATTGCGGGTCACGGCGCAGCTGATTCTATCAGGTCCGGCCCTGGCTGGGACTTAGATTTTGCAGATAATTTAGATATCTCTTCTACGTGCCTCTTTTCGACCATTTTATTACCTCTCGAAAAATGTCTCAGCTGCACTTGGAATTCACTGACGCATATAAATTGTACAAGGAAACGTTTTTGTGATCTTAAAATGCGACGGGCTTACTAAGATGACTCGTTGACATTTCAAGAAGCCAACAGAATTTTTAATATGTAATAAATGCTACACAATGCGACGTGGAGTTTCAAACATTTTAAACACATCACATTCTTATAACCAACAGTTTCAAGATACTCTTAGTTAATTTTGACGCACAATAGTAATTTATCCAACTACAGAGGAAAGCGTTTCTTTTTTCGCTCGAGCTCGAAGTTTGTGTCACGAGCGAAGCGAGTGAGGAAATCGAGCGAGAATGGAAAAAGATTTTTCCTCTCGTGTTAGAGGACACACCTATTTAAAAACATTGTAAATGAAGAAGAAACACATAACTAAAACTTAGGTTATAAGTTATAACTGTCATCTGTTAGAATGATGTTTACGACTTACGGTTCATAATGTTCATCTTTACAGAATAAGTAACCGGTTACATCCTTAGAAATTGACAACGAAACCGGTGGAAGTCCATCACTAAATGATTTATGTTTGCATGTTGTTAAATATTGTCCTAACCTAAAAGTGTTTTTGGCGCAATATGGTGGCTTATTTAAAATACAAATACAGAGATAATCCGATGTTGATAATCTGGCAATATTTCTGTAATTTGCCGGGCGCGGTGATTGCAGGCGCGATGGCGCGATAAGGCAAATGAAGTTGGCGAATGCAGTGTTGTGTGGAGGGTGAGAATTCCTCGCGCGATGTTCTCTGCCGTTTTGTTGATCAATTCAACGCCTTTCTACACAGCCGCCAATTTATTAACGATAATTCACGAGGCACACGCACGTCGCTGTCCCGCGCAACCCGAAATTTCCCGCACGAATGCCGCATTTCAAATCAAAATTAACATATTTTTTGTGGATCGCATATGGGTACATGGAATGCGTGATACTGGCAATTATAACAATCTTTTTTGCCCTAGATAATGGATTATAAATCGCGCATGCATTCGCATTTGTTGGGAACCAGTTATTAGCGGCCCCAAACGCGAAGAAAAAGAAAAATCCAGTCTAGGATTCCAATTAACTTAATTGACTTCGTTGTATCAATCTGCTACGCTCCGAAATCCATTTCAAAATTCCGAATTTGTTTATTTACAAAAAAACAAGACTCTTGAACCCAATCTATAGGTACCTACATTAAAATATTAGACTCGTATTTTGTCTTTTTGTCAAAAAGTAGCTAATAAGCAAGAAAAAAATTCATTAAAAAAATAGGTGCCGCGAAAAACGATGCCGTGTGTGACGGTGTGGCGTCATCGGCACTGAGAACATACGTTCACCGCGCTGACAATTCGATACGTAGGTCTTATCTTATTTCAACACAGATCCGTCTTTCATTCCGTAGTCAAAACGACAAAAAACGAACTTACACGAACAAATCTACACACGGTTTGGTTTCAATGTTGTCTGCGTCACATATGGCGCATTTTAATACCTACACGTTTGAGAAGAGTTACATTTTAATTTCGATAAAAAGGTAACAAATTTACCAAAATTAACAATTATTATCACTTTCCTATAACTTATATAGTAAGTATGCTGAAAATTGATATCCAATAAGTATTTCTTGGAAACCCTCATTTTGGGACAATTTTTTTTTATATGGAACATGAAATTGAAACAAAACAAAATACGCATGGACAATATTTATGATTGTGTATTGGTTTATAACTAACCTACAATTTATATAATATCGGATTTTTTCTGTGGATGACAGCTGACAGATGTATGCATGGAAGTTATTAAGAAATCAATTTGGGAAATAAATTCCTGGATTCAATATTGAGGTAGAAGCAAACACAAGACAAGCGATTGTACTCTGAATGTTTCTTTCTTCTCGAAGCGATGGTTTGAAAAGTCTGATCTTACATCTTAGTAGTCGATGTTACGAAGTTGTGGAAGATTTGTGAGAAAATCGAAAACATTATCGGATGTGGTTGCGCGAGTGTAAGACGCAGTGATCTGTAGCTTTAGAGTGTTATCACAACGTGAGCTGCATTGAAGGATTTTTTATCGAAGGGTAATATAAAATTGGATTCAGTTTTTTGTTGGAAGTTATTCTCGAAAATTGACTTAATCGTTGGTCTCTAATCGGCTTGTAGTCTGCTGAGCGCCTGCGGCAATCGCCGTTCAGGTAGAAGGCTGCGCCTCAACCCATCCGAGAACAACAGCCGGTCAGCAGCGAATCGAACTCGCGTCGGGACGCTGTGATTGATCTGAGGATGTCGTGCGACGCCGCCTTCTAGGAGGAATTAAATTAAATGCCTGTCTGTTTCGTTGACGTTTTATTCAACGAGCTATTTTTGCATCTTCTCAATCCCCATGGCCAACAACCATTCCGAAATATATCTACGGAAGAACGGCCACTAGTTGGTTCCCTTATTTGGAAGCTGAATCCAGTTTTAAGGTTAACATTTATGTTTACGTTTAAGAAAGTTTAAATTCATTTAAATAAATACGAGCATTCACAAGTGCTTAGAAGTGGGAAGTGTGAATGCTCGTATTTAGTTACAAGTATTTAAACTTCCTAAACGTAAACATACATATACCTACACCTTCAAACTAAATGCTTATATACCCTATTAGACGAGACCAAGCAAAGCAATAGCAATCTTAATAGTACCTACCCTACAATACTGACAAAAGAAAATATGAAACAGTTTATGCCTTCGATTGGAATTAAATAAAGTAAATTATGATAAGCAAAAATGCTTCACGTAGCCACTGTGTGCCGGGCCATACAATGTAACGATAAATTACGCGTTGCTTGAGGCAAAAAACAATAAATCACTCTCTGTTTCTAATAAAGTTTATACGGAAAATATCCACTACGTACGTAGCGCAAGCATGGAGAAAAACATGAACAAGTTTTAAACTAGAAACGATGATATTTTGTGAATTACACACATACACAAACAAACAGGATATCATAATCATTACGTCATACCTTGCATACTGTGAGTCTTCCATATTACCTATGATCAGCATTCTTATCAGTAGAAAATACATCTTAGAGAAGACATTGCAGTTAAACTACAATGTGTACCAGACTGGATACGAACAAAATTTCGTTGTCAAAACAACAGACGGTCACATAAATCATTTGGATGTTACCAGCCGTAAACTCTCGAGTGTTCATGGTTGTTAGTGGAGAGACATAGGTAATAAAGGAAAACTGAAATCTGTATTTGATGACTGGATTCGAACCAAAATTGCCAGAACGATAGTCGGCTAATTTAAGCATTGGGCTATCAAACTATTTATTAAGGTATACGTAGGGGAGACTGGCGATTAATTGGACTTGGGATAAATGGTCAACGCAGTTTTCTATTTTACCGCTTGAAGATAGTAGCACATAATTTTTTTTTTAAATTCATACCTTTGCGCCGCCAAATCGTCGTAGGTATTCGATTTTTTTGAGAACTTAAAGGAAAATTAATGAACTTTCTCGCTCTGTTGGTCAATAAGGTCCACAATTTTTTCGCACACCGTACGAGCTGTCAAAGTTGGACATGTTTGACATCAAGAACTTTTTTTTCTTAGGGGGATGGAATGGATTTGGCATCACATTAAAGACAAAACTTCAAACTTATTTGAACTGAAAGATATATCCAATTTCGTAAAAATGCAACCGAGTTATGACACTGAATATTTGCCATTTTTGTGCATTTTTTTCCTCGAGTGTAAGATTATTTCATAAATTTACGAAAAACCAAAAATAGTCCAAATAGCTCCTATATAATCGAGGTATAACTTATTTATGTCTGGTAACACTGTCCATTGTGTTTGTATCCGAGTGAAATTGAAATCCTTGTTGAAATCATAGCCAGCTACAGTTCTGTCGAAGAGCAAAGAAGGCAACCGTAAAGGTTGGAGCGTAGCTGCTAGACGAGTAGAGAGAGACAGAGCGATCTCCACGCTCCTAACCTGCATTGCCGGGCCTATTAAATCAAAAACGGTCAAATTAGGGCCCAAACGCACGCGCATAATGTAATCTCATCCCAGAACGCATTTCGATAATGATCTCTGCCTACTCCAAACGATCTAGCTCCACCAAATTAAATTTACTACATTCGGACCGAGGATTTAAATGAACGTTGTGTTTTCTACTTTTAACTACTTCGGAGTTCAGAACTTTGTAGTTTCTTCTTCGAACAATTCGTTGTTTTGAGAAACAATAGTTTAAATTCTAACTTGTCAAACTGTCAAATACTGGGAGAAGTTTTATGCTTTTTTGATATTCAAGCGTAAAACAACTTTTATGGATTTTTCGCGGAAGGGTCTTCGAATCCCCAGACATTGTATACTGGATAAATTACTAGATTTGCAAAGATGAGACACTTTAACTCCGGTATCTGGTAACCGCACACACATGTATGTGCGGCTACCATCTTATCGTCGACAGGTAAAAACGTGATAGAAATACGTATGCATGAAAATATTTTAGGTAGTTCAACAATTTATTTTCTACGCCTGTTTCTGAAAGTTCTTGTTTCTACATTGTTTTTAATGTTGAAATCAGCTGTTTCTCGCAAGTGTATTGCAAAGTAGGTACCTAAGGGTACGACGAAGTACTTTGTTGCACACTTTTGGGCACTTTGAAACACAGTTTTGCTTTTTTTTGAATGTCCATTATTTTCGCAAGAACATTGATATTTCATAAAAATTTAAAAATTTGCAAGTAAATTTCAAAAAAAATTATGGATATTTTTTAAAATTTTAACTTCCTTGTTTTTCAGGAGTAGAAAAAATAGTGTGTATAACACGTATGGAAAATATTTTCAAAACTTATTGTTTTGAAAAAGGTCAATTTGAAAAGCTGTCAAATACTATGTGCAGTTAATATTTTTAAATTTGATCATATGCAAGATACATTTTTGTATACGTAAATTTTATGAAAAAGATTATGCGAATTTTACAAACATGAATAATAAAATTAAATTTGCTACGATCTGACTTGCAAGATTTTAAAAACAGTTCATAGTTGTTTTAAGGAACAGAATTTGCGAAGCTGTCAAATGCTGTCACAGTATTTTTAAGTCTTTGTGGTTCTTCTCAGAAGGGTATTCGAAACCTTTAGAAATGAATGATGTAAAAATAGTGGATTAGAAGCTGTCAAAGATAAACCTAGCCGGGCGACAAGTCCTCGTTTCTTTATGTTTTCACTTTTTGTCAGGCCGGAGATAATGCGACACGAAATCCCCAGAACATGTAATTTCGTCGCGATCATTAAGACAAGTTTGTTGTTCTTCCACGCACTGAAATACGGAATTGTGGATAAAACATAAAGTGTAATTGCTAATTCCACATCATTAGAACACTTAAATAGTAATTTCGAGGTAATTTGGCGTTATCGTGCAGAGACGTATGGCACTCGGATGAAATGTTTTATTTTGTCTCCTGGTGATAATAACCACGCTGATGACAGCAATATTGCATTGTGGGACAACACAGAGTTCTTTATTCGTTTATTCACTTATTCAGGCTCAGCGTTGTTGGAACGAAAATGTTTATTTTGCGATACGAAATTATACATCGCTTTATAATAATCTGGCGGCACTCTTCACAAGAAATCAGATTGCAATTTTTATATTTTCTGTTCTACGATTCTTCATTTGACAGTTTTCAAACTATGTTCTGTGTGCAAATATAGGTTCAAATGAAATAAAAAAGGTAAATTATTGAACATAACCATCTAGCAATATCTAACATTACTAAGAATAGGTACTGAATTAAGTTATCATTTATATGTATTTCAGCTTATTGCAACATACTGTTTTTACATCTCGCCTCATATTCTATAAGAGAGGTATTGTGATAGGGCTAAATTTTCGAGTGTGAGTTTTTGGCAGATCAGCACGTTTTAGAGTTGCTAGAATACGAATTACACATTTTTGAGATGATTTCTGTGTGTGTGTTCGTTCGTAAGTTTCAATTTTTTCGGAAACGATACCTCCAAAAATATCAAAAAGATAAAACTAAAACACGTTAGAATAAAAAATATCTGAAGGTAAATTATGGAACAAATGCACATAAAAATATAAAAATATTAGAAATATATTATTTTAAATAAAAATTTTAGTAGTTGCTGTATTTGTTGACTACTATATCAACTACTAAGTTTCGTCTTGTCAAAATATCAAGGAGACAATATGAAAAAGTGTGGTCAATGTATTCAAAATTATACGCGTGGATGACGCATTGAAAATCGTCGAACGTAGGGTAGTTTAGTACAACTAAATGAAATTTAAATATATGCATACACCTAACCAAACAATACACGCAAGTAAAATACACATGAATTAATATATTTCTAGCATGATTCAGTTGAATGTATTAACAAAATTTAGTAAGGGCACCTCGAAAAAAACGCCGGTCAAGTATCGGTCTATAAATCACTCGATGTCAGGACATAATCGTATGCACATGCTGACACACACAAAACTTAGCGACAATATATTATGCACCTGCACTGACAGTAGTGAATCAGCACAAAATCGCCTCGATTCTAAATTACTAACTTCATCGCAAGACGAGCGTTCACTCGAAGAAACGCAAACAGTCTAGAGTAAGTAAATATTTAAGACTAGCGTGAGTGCCCATCCTAACGTAATTAAAATCGGATTATTCCGACGCGGTACAGACACAATAAACCACGTTTGACAACAACTTGGACCATGGTTTCGGAAAGGAAAAGCCAAATTTATTCGAATCTTTTCATTGCACAAATGTTTCTGCCATATTTTAGTAAGTAAATATTTAAGACTAGCGTGAGTGTCCATCCTAACGTAATTAAAATCGGATTATTCCGACGCGGTACAGACCAATAAATCACGTTTGACAACAACTTGGACCATGGTTTCGGAAAGGAAGAGCCAAATTTATTTGAATCTTTTCATTGCACAAATGTTTCTGCCATATTTTTGATGGAAAGCATTCAACAAGATTAACTCCCAATTACAGAATGGTAGATTTTTATAGTGGAATCGAACCACTCGGTTGCTGGGATCGAACGAACACAGATAACCACTAAATTTTATGAAGTTATAGTATTTTACCGTAAAAATTGAATAATATTATTTTGACGTATTACTAAATTCAAGCCAGCAAAACTAACATATGTGCACCTGATCAAAATTTCAACCAAATTGGGCTTTTCCATAAAACTCAATAAGCCACCAAGTAAAACTTGTCTATATGTATAAGAGAAATTATTTGAGGTTTGTAAGTACCTATATATTTTTACGCGTCGTTTTCAATATTTTCATGAAAAACATTGTTCAGTTTGCTAGTCGAGCATGATCTATCTATAGGTAGGTATAATATTAAGAGCAAAATATGGGAATGTTAGCTATTGCGCTGTAAAGTTGTGGAATTGTAAAAACTGCTTCTATAGTTTCACTGTTGGTCCAACTGTGTTTATGTGTAATAAATTATTTGGAGTGTTTTTTAGAATAGTCAGATTTCATTCGAATCGGTTTTAGTTTTCATAACTTAACCTCAAGTTTTGGTCGGATGCAAACCAAGAGTAAAACGCAGTTTATGT
Organism: Agonum fuliginosum; assembly: GCA_947534325.1. Lineage (NCBI taxonomy): Eukaryota > Metazoa > Arthropoda > Insecta > Coleoptera > Carabidae > Agonum > Agonum fuliginosum. The sequence goes on from OX384041.1 coordinate 28,402,214, forward strand.
TAAAGGTAGTTATTTGGAGCTAAGTGTTTTTCAGTATCACTGAAATTTTAGTCAAATCGGTTTTTCAGAAAACTCAAATCGAATATAGTTTTAGTTGGATGCAAGTTACGGCGAAACGTATGGTCTATGCTGGAGAGCATTTCTGAATACCACAAGAATTTCAGTTAAATTGATTTTTATCAGGAAACTCAAATAGGTGAAAACAATCGAATGTAGTTTTAGTTGGACGCAAGCCACGGCAAAACGTAGTAAAAGTGAAGTTATTTCTAACTTGGAGCATTTCACAATATCACTATGATTTCAGATTTCAGTAAAAACAGTTGTTTTTATCAAACTTGTAAGCAATCAAATGTATAAAAACAGTCCATATTAGACTTGGAGCATTTCCGAAAAATATCAGAATTTCAGTCAAATCGGTTGTTCCCGTAAAACTCATATTATAGACAAATGCACCAAAACGTAGTTTAAGAAAAATTATTTGTATCTTAATGCTTTTCACAATAATATCGCAATGATTTCGCAGTCAAATCGGTTTTTCTCGTAAATCTCATATAGACAAATGTAGCAAAACGTAGTTTATGTTAGAAAAATTGTTTGGATCTTAGTGCTTTTCACAATAATATCACAAGGATTTCAGTCAAATCCGCTGTTCTCGTAAAATTCATGTCCGAAAATGTAGTCTATGTACGAGAAATTATTTGGAGCTTGGTGCTTTTCACAATATCACTAGAATTTCAGTAAGACTTGTTTTTCTCATATAGGCATTCAAATGTAGCCTAACCTCGAGCAAAACGTAAGCTACATTATTAGGAGTTCTGAACTTTCCACAATATCACTAGAATATCGGTCAGATTGGTTTTTTTCGTAAAACTCATATTTTGTAAACGTAGCAAAAGCTCGAGCAAAACGTAGTCTGCGTAAGATACATTATTAGGAGTTTTGTGCTTTCCACAATATCACTAGAATTTCGGTCCGATTTTTTTCTATAAACTCATATAGGCAATCAATGTAGCAAAACCTCGAGCAAAACGTAGTCTACGTAAGATACATTATTAGGCGCTTAGTGCTTTTTCCAATGTTCTGTCGAATCGTTTTCATGAAAATGTGGTGATCCCTTTCCGTTCCGCATGGTCCTTGCGTCGTGTGTGCGAATAAGTAAAGTTGGGACTTACCCGTTCAAGGCAAGTAGCGCGACACTGAGCAACCCGAAGCGGAGAAGCGACGTCCTGTTCACCGCCGATGAAGATCGCCTCAGAGAAGTCTCCAAGTAGCACCAGCATCAAACTAATCCACAGTGCAGCCATATTTCCAGTAAAAAGCAACAAAACAACCAAACACTAAACAAAAAACTGTCAGCGTCGCAGCGCACGCACTTCAAATCATAAACAAAACACTAACAAAATCACTGCACAGATAATCCACAGTAGAGAAGATAGCAACACTCCGACATCCGCTCTCTTCGCCGTCCGAAGCTGCACTGAGTTGCTCTCGCTGGCGCGCTCTCCCTCTCTCCGCGCGTACGCAGCGGGGTTCCCCGCGCGGCTCTCCTCTCCTCTCCCGGGAGGGTGGTACAGGGCTGTTGCGGGGAATGGACATTACAATTTATCCCTACTATTACTCTCTCCGGTACGGCTAGGGTACCAACCCCCACTTTCGGACTCTTACAACCAGTAGCTGCTGTGTAAAGGAACCGGACTAGTCTCTCATCACTTGTTCTTTCGCTCGACGAGGAAGGGATGATGACTATGAATTTGCCACTGGAATCATCCAAATTTAAATTAGTGTTGTTTTGGGAATTCGGTGGAAAATTTAGTTTGATAGCTAGTTTATTAATATATCTATGCGAATTTTAATTATTTTTGGATTTAGGGTGGTTTTATCTCCTTTGGATAAAATATTGGATATAGGTACCTAACAATATTTGTCAAATAATATTTTATTAAATTTTAGTAGAAATGTAAAAAAATGTCACAGTAGATTAGATAGTAATTTGAACAGAAGGTGCAACACCATAAAAAAGAGAAAATGTTTTTTAGGTGCAATTTAAAATGCAATAAAATTTACAGCTTTTATAATTAACTATTAACAATAGGTGTACCTAATTAATTTATAATTTTTACAAAAGAACTGTTTTCTAGATTGATTCAAAGAAGAATACTACTAAAAGGAACAAAACAAAACATACAATTATATGAATATTATATATACTTATAATAATTTATTTTATAGTTTACTTTAAATCAAATTGAGTTGCACAGAATTTCGCAATAACTTGTAAGTAACGAATATAATATTGTACCTACGACTCGCTATGGCTATGAAATAATATATTTATTATATGTCTGTTTTCTATTTAATAATGATTAAAAATACTCACAAAAGGGAATAGGGTATTTTAAAATTATTCATCTGGCCTTTCGGCAATAAGAAAATTTCTTGTGTTTATTATGGTAGCGAATAGAACTGCATCCTACGTACATATAAATTTCAGTAATAAAATATTTCTTACATCTTCTGTCATCTCACCTTATAAAATGTATTAATTACCTGTAAAATATAGTCGTAGATAAAGTATTTATATGTATTCTACGTGTGTATAATGGAATAATTACATTCGAATGATCATTTTATTCGTTTGCAGCTATTTTAATAAACTTGTAGGTACAGGATGATTCACAACTTATATATTTTAATTTACAGTGCTCAATTCACTTATCCTCGACTTATCATGGAACTGAAAGAATAGGTATATTCAAAATTCGCAATTTTAGTTTCCAAGTATTTTAATTAAACAGTTTTGGTTGCGTCACAGTTTTCTAATGGATTTTCATAAATTTACTAATTTTCAAATATGTGCTTCTTTCTAAAACTGCTCTTCAATTTTATGAATTTAAAAAATATGTTTGTTCCATAAGCAGTTAAGTACCTACTATAAGTTGTGAATCACCCTGTATTAATACCTGAAGAACACTATTAATTGAGTTTTAATTTAAATTTACCTATGAAATAATTTTATGCATAATCTTCCATCTCGCAGTAAGAATCAGGGTTGTTCACCTACGCGTATTATATTCTACGTAGACTTTGCGTAAAGTATGTAAATAATTCAATTGTCAATCTAACCTACAATTTTATTCGTTTTTTGTTTGTCTACATTATGTACCTACATTGATACTGTTTGTCTACGCGTAAAATTACACGTAATCTAAGTCGCGTAGACTACGTGAACAAGCCTAGAAAGAATACAAAGTTATATTAAATAGTTATTTACAGGCAGAAGTAGAAATATTGTAGAGAACTTCTGTGTATAGTGTTCTGGGATCTTTTCGTCGGTCAGTGAAGTTTACGGCAAAGATTAGTAAGTGATGACGCCTCATCTCATTATAAAGAATCCGCGACAATGGCTGTCGACGTTTACGATACTCTTTCTTCTCTCCAAATCGTTTAATTTATAAACTCCTCGTCCTCATCCCAACAATAAAGTACCGATAGAGCAGTTAATAGATTTTTTGCTCTTGTGGAAAAAAGTAAGTAGATTTTTGGTGCAGGACCACACAGCATAGTTGTGATAAATTATGACTTACTAACGAGAATTCGTTCATAAAAATAATGTTCTAAACCGAACATAAATTCCAAACTAAAATCCGCAAAGCCGATGGTTTTTTATAGAGTGAGTTGGATCGTGCAGCCATGATAGTGATTCTATTAATTCTGAATTGGGAGGAGACTTAAAAAGCTGTTTAATGCGCTCATCCATTTGAATTAGAAATAGGCTACGCATTCTTTTCTCCCAAACAATATTATTACTGCGGCAATATCTATATTTCATAACCTTGGTAATCAGTATTGTTATAATTTTATTGCAGGCACTATAATTTGGAAATGATGTGTTTAAGTAAAAATTTAAACATGTATTAGACAGTTAGTTACTATATTTTTAAATTTATTAGTATTAATTAAGTATTCAATTATTATAGGTACCTATCTAGTGCTGTATACTCAATTTTAATATTGCAATTACTCATTCAAATGACCATTGTATTTATTATCGTGAGTATTTGCCATCGTCGAAGTTGAGTACTAAGTATACTAAAATGCAAATAATAATTTTTTATGGAGTGGATAATCGTGTGCGTTATGCGACAGTGGTTTTGACAATTTGACAATTCAGATTATAAAATAGTCTGATAGACATTTCAGTTTAACTGTGCAAAAATCTTCCATGTGGTGTGGTCTTGTCGTTTGTCCATTTCCATTACACATATATGATATTACTAAATTTTTATTATTTGATGGATATAGCCGAGTGTACTATGTGACCGGCTATGGTTCTAACAATTCGGGTTCGAATCTAGTTTGGTACACATTTCAGTTAATTGCATACAAATCTCCACTAACAACCATGAGTATCCGTGAGTTGACGACCGATAACCGCACATACGATACAGTATGTGAGACTGCTATAAAAGTTGGGTTAAACATTGACTTGTCAGTGAGGCAATGATCTCACTGTTCGAAGTGAGAACCACTGACTATCCGAATTGTTTATTACATGTCTTCTCCGAAATCAACCTCAAACATTTCGCTTTACTACAATAATTGGGTAAATGAGTTATAGATATTTATGTAGGTAATAATATTCAAACTTTCATCTATCAAACATTAAATTGGCAATGAGGCAATGATCTCACTGTGCGAAGTGAGAACAAACTATCCGAATAATTTATTACTATTTCTTCTCCGAAATCAAGCTCAACATTTTTGCTATCTACCGAAGTTGTGTAAAAGGCGTTATAGATTTTCATCTCTATCAAACACCGAATTGGCAGTGAGGCAATGATCTCACTGTGCGAAGTAAGAACAAACTATCCGAATAATTTATTACTATTTTTTCTCCGAAATCAACCTCAGCATTTCGCTATAGGTATCGAAGTTGGGTAAAAGTCGTTATAGATTTTTATCAAACATTGAATTGGCAGTGAGGCAATGATCTCACTGTGCGAAGTAAGAATAATTTATTACTATTTCTTCTCCGAAATCAGCCTCAGCATTTCGCTATAGATATCGAAGTTGGGTAAAAGTCGTTATAGATTTTTATGAAACATTGAATTGGCAGTGAGGCAATGATCTCGCTGTGCGAAGAGAGAACAAACAATCCGAATAATGTATTAAGTTCTTCTCCGAAATCAATCTCAAGCTAAGCTCAACATTTCGTCAACCGAGTTTTATTATTAATAACAATAAAACGAAAAACTAATCAAATAAAACTAACAAACACATAAAATAAATCAAGAGCACGATAGAGCGTTCATTAACATAAAACCAAAGTTCCCGGGAATCAAATGATGTTGGTCATACTCGAGTCGCATTGCTGCTGTGCTGGCCAGTAGCGCTGTCCACTTTGCATTTACGATAAGATATGGACAGAGTGGCCGGCAATAAAAAGCGAGTTTTGGCTTCGAACCGGCGCGGCGCACTGACTGCCTACGATAGAAAGTTTCCAAACACAACACACCTGTGATGGATGGAAACAAAACGAGGAAGATGGAGGAGGTATCCGAGTGGGCTCAGACATATTCAATTGAAAATGTTTGAATTATATTAGAATTGTTTGTATGGTACATGCTATAGTTTTTAATAACGGGTGTTTTTAAGGCTTGGTTGACTGGGCATATTTGTACTTTACTTATTACAACTAACTTTAAAAAATCTGACGTGGCCATCACACAACCTTCCGCCTTATCTAGACTTTAAACAGAAATGTATACGTACAATCCGGTGCCCATTTAAAATATACAAATAAAAATCTAAATTATTCAAACACAGAAATTTGCATCACCTGAATAAAAAGATTCATTCACAGGAAAACTCTGATGTGTTGAAGCCATCCTCCGTTCAATTACTACAATTAATGTCTTACTTAGGACTTATATAGCGCTAGTATGCCAACTTGTCACCCGTCTCACCTGTCAATATTTTTTACGCAGAAACAAAAATCAACCGATCATGGATTACAAGATATCAACGTTTTATTTGATAAATTTATTTTTTAAATTTTACTGCAGTTCTTTAATGCTACCAGATAAAGACAATTTTTTTATAACGTAAGTTGCAAATAACTTTTCCTCTTATTCTTATTACAAATAAATACTATATTTTTCCAAATTTATATACAATTTTGACAATTAACCTTTTCAATCTTCAAAAAATATCACTTCCGATGAAGATATTTGTACCAAAATCTATACGGAGCTCTTCCAATTTATATACAAATGTTAAATACCAAATATCAAAATTTTTGGGTAATTCGTATTTGAGTTATGCGACTAACACCCTTGACCACATACATACCCACACACATACACACACACATACACACACATACATACAGACATCATCGTGAAACTATCAAAAATGAGTTGTAAGGACCCTAATTTGTGCTCATCCACTAAAAACTCACTACCCGATTTTTTGCATGATTCCAATACCTTCCTTTACAGGTAAGCGGAAGGTAAAAATTTGTCTTACGATGTATCTATCGTTTATAAATTTGCGAATCGCCAATCACCCCAAACAAAAGTTTGTTCGTCAACGTCGAATATTCGTCTTCCGGAAATCCGGCTACCCAGTCGAAGAATAACCGAATATCCGGTATCCGGCCAACTCACTATCCGTTACATTGCTAATATTTTGTAACACACATGTAATTCGGCATGAAGAATTCAACGGTGTCAATATTTTTTTAAATATTAAACATTTGGTTGTAAGTAGTATATTTTTATAGATAGAAAATGTAAAAACCAGTATCTATACAAGCCGAGACATAAGATTATTGATATCGAATTACAGTTTTGGTAAACCTTTTATGTCACTTTGTATAAAGAAAAAGAACATTCTTAAAAACCATTCAAATAAACAAGACAACCTTTTAATTTCTACGGGCAATAAATTTTATAACCACTCCAGCCGTTGTATCTAAATAAATAACGAATTAGCTTCGGAGCAAATTTTCTGCAATTATTCGCAGAAAATTCTCTAAATTGTATGTCACGCCTAAATTGAAATTTTCCGTCAATGCTTCAATAACTAAATGCTGTCCAATTTCTCAAAGAATCCGTCCTTAGTACCGCAATTTATGTCAACACAGCCATAAACAAATTCCAAGCCCAGTTTGACATTTTCACAAACATTCTGTCAATTTGTGAGTTGTGAAAAAATATGGTTATATGGCCCTATTGCCACTGGGTTATAAACGTGTAAATCCGAAAGTTTTGCTTTGAAATTCCAGCCTTCAAAGCTTAAAATTTCTATAGATTGAGCGTAAAATATCCCTAGAATAATACCCGATTTTAAGTCTTAAGCTCTATTTTGAGTCGCCAACAAAGAAAGAATGGCAGGTAGGTAGGCTAATAACTGTTTCGCTTCTTTGTGCCCATGTCGCAAAGAAATTGTCCGTTACATGTAATTAGAATAAGAGCTATTTTCGTAAACAAAAAACAAAGCATGTGTCACTACTTTGCGCTAACATGCGGGTCCAATCAGAAGGTATTTTTAGCAATAATTATAGAAATTTTGCAAAATAAATAGACCGCCGTAAAAATGCCGGAGCTTTTAATACTGCGGTTTAGCGTGAAGTGCTTTTAACTTGTTAATTAAAATTGTTCAAAGTATTACCCGCAGTAGTTCAATAGTTAATTATAGAGTAATTGACTTAATATTGAAAGTTTAATGTTCTTTCATGTTCATCTAAAATGATAAATTAAAAGGTTACGCTAATACGCTAAATTTTACGATAGTTCTTTATACATTTTATAGATATTAATATAACAAGAATATTATGTGATTTATAATACCGAGGATGTTGCTAAGCGACGTGGTGAAACCGAGTCTCTTTGAACATCCAAGTGGGCTTAAATCGCATATATTCGCGTTATATTCAAAGCTTAATCGTATCATCAACGACAGCGATGTTAAAACAATTTTATCTGTCAATTAGTTGACAGTTTGCATATTATGGAAGGTTTTGATGTTACTATGGTATTAAGTAATTAATGAATTATAAGTATCTAAGATAATAAGTACCTAACTAATGTATTATATTGTTTATAATTATCAATGTTGCGTATTAAAACGTAATAACAGTTGATGATACGATTAAATAAAAACTTATTTACTAATAATTTTTAGTGCTAAATTAAAATATTGCTGCGAAATTTGTATCTTATCACTTACAGAACATACTGTATATTAGACTTAACGTGATGTTAGGCCTAATTATAATAAATATTTGCACAATAATAAAATGAGCAGATAGACTGACCCAAAAGTTTACATATGAAATTATTATCTAAAAATAAATGTTTGAATAAAAACATAAAATACATATTACGCTTTTGCGAATTAATTTGGGGTGTGCCAGTCTCCGTTTAATCACTGATGTGAGTCGCCTTTATTGACCGAGTGTGCGGTTATTTGCCGGATATTTATAATAGGTAGAGAATTTTATTAGTTATATTAATTTTTAAAAGTAGAATATTTTGCTCAAATCATTATGTAGGTACTAACTATATTGTTATTTGTATAGTTTTAGTCGGTAGGTACCTATCTAGAACAAAATACCTACCATATTTCCGTTAAAGAAATCATTATCTAAGTACTACAAAATTTTAATAGAAGTAGGTACTTAAAATAATTCAATAATCTTTCAATTTAAAAAAATGAAACCTAGTAACAAAATAAATAAATAAAATTGCTATTTATGTAACAAAAAATCGAAGGTAGTTACTTTACGTCTGTGAAATTTGCAGCACGAGACGTAGCGGAGTTCTGTAAACACATAAAGTAAAGTAAGTAACTTAACTACCGAGATTCCTTATGTGTGATATACAATATTTTTGTTACTTTCGTTCGAATAAGTACAATTTTTTAAATTATAAAATACAAACGACATTTTGATTTCAGTTTTTATAATTTGAACCATTTTATACTGAAGTAGAACGCAAGTAGAAAAATAATTTTTAAGAATAATATGAATATGTATGTATGTTCTGTAAGTGATAAGAAACAAATTTCGTCAGCAATATAAATAAGTTGAGGAGAAATAGTATATTATCAAGGGCGGTATGTGCAGTTTACCGGTTGAGGATAATATTTGGAGACCGAGGCGTAGTCGAGGTTTCCAATATTATCTGAAACCGGTACAAAATGCACAACGTCCGAAAAGCTTATTTTTTGTCTGGTTATGTAGGTTTAGTTTGAATTTTGATGCTGTTGCCTTGGTTTCTGTTGTTGTTTATAGTGAGTTCATGAGTTCTTACCGCCTTCTAATAGATTGCTTACCGCCTTCTAATTTGTAAACAAAACCTACTACCTTGGAAACAGAGCCAATAAACGCTAAAAATGACCGATCGTGTAAAAATAAAATTAAGATACTCCTCTATCTATATGGTAGTCCATCACGTAATTTTGTGTCCCAGCAAATTTCAGACACAGCGAAATTCTATCCCCTGCAAATGTATTTGTTCTGGTGCATAGTTCTATTTGCACACATTTCTGCTATAAAACTCTGTCTAAATAAATCAGGATAAAAGTTGTCTGGTGACAAATTACAAAATGCAATGTTCGAGTATCGCTACATACAAACACACATACATACGTACGTCTGCTCGTCGACATTTGCATTCGTTGAAACCTTTGCCGCACCCAAATCTGTTTGAAAGCGTTCAAGAATACAAGAATAGAGAGAGGAGAGAGGAATGCATTTCAATGGAATATTGTTAAACATATCGCATTTCAATTACTGCTATTTATATGCTAGATCGTATTGATCACGTGGTGTTTATTGATCGATGGAAAACTATTTTTATATTTGCTTGTTTATTGTTATTATTATATCAATGAATTACTTGTTGATAAATCAATAATAATTATGAGCGTAGTGAAACTGTCGACTTTTAACGCCATTATTATGACTTGACTGTATATAATCTAGTCATAAAAATAGATCTAAAGCATTTTTTTTAAAACACTAAAAAACTTAACCAAAAAATCATGTAACATAACTTCGACAACATACGTTACCTATACATAAAGGAAAGGTTGATATTCGTATAATTACTAAAATAAATTTTATGAATACCTAAATAGAATGACATTTATTTACGAGTAGAAATATTAATAGTTATTTATGTATCTAAGACAAAAAATGAAGGTACAAGCAAGTTGTTTATGGTTACGGCCGAGGCGTCTAACCGAGGTCGAAATTACTTGTGAGTACCTACCTTATGACACCTTTTGTCTGAGATATACAATTTATTTATTATTGAAATTTAAAAAAAATCTTTTTCATTCTTTATCAGCATAGAATATCAAACTGTATGTATTTAAAGTTATGATTGTACCGATGATTCACAATAATAATGACTGTCTGAACCGTATTTAAATTTTACTTCTGGAGTTTTTTCCAAATTCCTAGAATACTCTCAATTTTACTTTTTTTCTATTCCACTCTTTTCCCCACTACTACGGCTGCCAGAAACCAGTCCGAAACTCGTACTTTGCAGCATCCTAGCTATGCAATGTCATTTTGAAGTTGAAAAATACTGTAAAAGTGTTTCGTTACGAGTGAACTGTCAGATTATTATTGACTGCACGATAAGGTTTTTATAAACATTGAATAGAGAATGAATGGATCTACAGATGTGCCTTTTAAAAACTTATTTCTATCATGAGATATAGGTAACTGTGTAAAGTTTGCATAAAATTGAATTTTTTTTAATTTTTCGGAATTCTTATAATCATGTAGGTACAATCAAAATTTGAAAAGGCACTTCTGTAGATCCATTCTTTTTCTATTAAATCCTTGTTGAAATAAAATTTTACCATTCTTGTACTGTCCACAAACACTCGCTACGTTAGTACATTTTATGCTGGATTTTAGGAGGTAGACGGGCCTCTTAAATAATAAAATTCTTATATGAAAGAAAGTATAATTTTAGAAAGAAGCATTTCTCGGAATTAAATATAAGATCGCAAATTATCTACTTACAGTAAATATTTGTTCGGAACTGTATTTATTTATCGTGAATACTGTACCATTATTCTCGCCAAAACCGGACGTGCACAATAGATTAGATAGTTAGGTAAATAAACCGCATTAAATAAATAAATGTTCTAAAGACGAAAATTTCTCAGTATTCTCAACTTTCATGGACAAGGTCATGGTCTATTTTTAAAATATGTTTCCATACTAGGTAAGATATTATTCTGAAAACTTACAGATGATTTGCATAGATCTAGATTATTTCTTACATTTCTTAGAAATCTTTATTTACCATCGACAGTACTATTTAGATCTTTTAGAAAAACTATACGGAATTTAATCAAATATTTATAACAGTGTTGTTAATAGGAATGGAATTTTGATTATAAGCTAAGTTTAATATTTATTTTCATCAGTTTTCTTGTTAAATTTAATGTAATGAGACTTTTGCATGGCATTTATATATTACATTAAACGTGTTTCTAAATTGTACATGTTTTTACTTTAATGGTAATTGTATTGTAATCTGAAATTAAAATTAAACCTTTGTATTAATTTGTATAGTACCTATACATCTATTTTGTTTGTTTCACAATAATTATTAAAAAATACAATTTTTTATGATAATATTTTCGGTATACGAGATGTAAATTTAAAATTCAATATTTCTTGACCTCGGTGACATCTTTAGGGAATAATTTTGAGGGTAAATCGTGTAAAAACGAAGAAGCATCCAATAATGAAATTAAGTCCCTCCTTTAACCTTGCTGTGTATTTGGTTGTATTTAAATATTTGCCCTCCAAAATGAGACTCAGCGTTTGGTAATTAATTTAATATTTGCAAATAAACGGCGGGTGGAATTCATTAAAACTTAAAAGTATTAGGACTGTTTTAGCATTTAAAATAAAATTAGCCCAAACAAAGTTGTTTTGTTTATTTTGCTTAACTTACAAGAAATTAACGATGAATGTGAATTATTTATTTCTACAACTCTGTACGTATGTAGTTTGAATAATTTATCCCTTACCAAAAAGGGATGATATTAATAAAAGATACTAGTAATTAAACTTTTAATATTATACATAAATTTTTAGGTTTATTGCGAATAATAAATAATATAATGTGACGTTTATTTCATGTTTATAATACCACAAACCTTTATTAAAAATTGATGGCATTTTGTACGGTTATGAGTTTTATTGCTATTATAATTTAGCCTTGATATATTTGCCGAAAAGGATGAGCATCATAAGAACGAAAAAAACATACCTATAATTTTGTTTTGATATTGAATCCCTACTTTATACTAGGTATATAAAAATGTATTGTGTAGTTTGTAATAAGTACAGGGGTATCGTCGAAACAGCCGAACTAGGTCATAAAAAAATTAGATATGTTGATGTAGCGATAATATAATTTATTTTAATGATAATATAACACGTGGGCAAATTTATAAAACTTATTATTAATTTTTCTGTAGGTACATTTGTTACAAATTTTGTTTTCGTTTCAATTACGTGTTTGTAATCATGTTTTTCACAAAATGATGAATATTCTACGGCAAGCATAAGTATGTTTGCACTACCTATTGTTTTTCTACGACTAATAATAATTAAGGTAGGTAACTACATTATATATTTTGAAAGATTATATATTTACACACGTCATTTCTGGCCTATAAGAATGCATAACTTTTTCGACGAGGGCAGTTTTTCAGCGATAAAATTTGATAAAACCACAGTAGGGTAACCATGGTTACATTTTATTTATTAAATGTTTTTAATGTTGCAAACGTCAAAAATAAAATAATATACAGAGAAGATATTCATTCGTGAAATAATCAAGCAAATAGGTATAATTCGAGTCATAAATTTAATTGGTAAAATTTACTCGCATAATTCCTGCGTAGAAACGACAACTCGGGTCAAAATTGACTCTTAAATCACGACAGCGTGTCAATTTTGACACTCGTTTGTCCGTTTCTACGCAACAACTACTATTCGTAAATTTTACCGATAAATTTATGGCTCTTATTATATTATTTTTCTGTTAGTGAAAATTATCGGTCTCGTGCGGTTTCGTGGCATTTTAACAAAAAATTTACCCGAGTTGTCGTTTTTACGCAGGAATTATGAGTAATTTTATCAAATTATATTTGCTTGATTGTTTCACAAAAAAATGTCAAAATAATACAGTTAAGTATCAAAATTTTCAATATTAACAATAGGTAACTACGGATATAACTGCAGTGGTTTTATCAAATGTTATCAATGTTATCCGAAGTGCACGGATTAAATCCGAAAATTTGTTCGAGTGCATTGCTGTCAATTATGCCAATTTCATGACTCAAAGACGAATGAAATTGTATTACAGCAATGCATGACAGGTAATCGGATAGAAAATCGCATTATTATTTATTTTTAAACATGACGTTTATAATGTCTACAGAAATATTTCCGGAAATATAGCTACTAGACAATATTTTCAGGAACAAATATGATTTTGGTTAAAAAACTTTCTTCTTCGAAAAAATAACATTCTAATTGGTCAAAAATGACTTGTGTGAAATAATCATTAATAAGTAACATTTATGATTATTTTTATTAGCTAGGAGCTTCAACATCTATAGATTATTAGCTTCTGTTACAGTTTACAGTAGTTGACAGTTTATAAATTAGATGATAGTTCATAAAACATTTTACATTGACATTAATTTAACATTTAACATTTATGGTTATGTTCATATATTTCAAATCCTGCTCCTATTATTTAGAATCTTAAGAGAGTACATTTTTGTTCTCACCGGCTTCTAATACTCCGGAGTGTCGTGAAACAATGGCTTCTTCTACCACCTCCACGCCGCCTCTGATTAACCGTATCAGAGATACGGACCAATTAGTAAGACTATTAACCGCGGTAAGATTGCAGATTCCAGCGACCATTAGTTCTCCGCCATTTGTTTAATTAATGATTCAGATTCGCAGTCGCGAGTCGCACATTCGCGAGCTAAGTGCGATTGTGCGTCGCGAGACATGAGCACGCATTACGCAAGGGTACAGGGCGGTTTACACGACACCTAAAGACGGATAGAGCTATGTTGTACCTAAACGGCAAAGCTTGAGATTATTGGGCGTAAGTAACTACATTTTACTAAACTTGAGCCCGGAATTTTATTTTGTCATTTTTCAGGCAAACGGATTTGACTGTAATTTCGATTAGATATTATAGTTGATTTCTTAACTAAATTGAGCAATCTGAAGTTGGAATGCTAAAACTGATCGTTTGTGATTGGTTGATGTAACACCAGATTTACACCACACAATTTTTGTAATGTAAACAAACGAATGTTCTCCATCTTGGTTCGTCAGCTGTTGTCAGTGACTGTATCGAGTTTGCCCGCTAATAGGTCAAATTTAATATTATCGCCAAAAAATCTAGTGATATTTTTCTCGTATTTACACAGTGTAATTACGGCTCAGCGATACAACTTCAGATTGCTCCGTTTAGTTAAGAAATCAACTATAACTGAAGTAGATCCTTTATTTTAAATGATTTACCCAAATTTACCCAAATTGGGTAAAACCGTGTTAGATATGTGTATTAACTATCTTAAACATAGGTAATGGAAAGGTACAATAATTGATTCACTATAAAATGTATATGTAATATTTTTTGGAGGGTTGGTATTGGAAGTATCATATTGAAAAATGAAAATGGGATTTTTATTACTATGTACCTACGTAATGTTAGGTCGACAACATTTATGTAAAAATATAAATTTTATTTAAAAATTATTATGTTTTTTAGTAAATTGGGAAAGAAAATTTTATGTGACGTTATTATCTTGAACAGGAGGAAGGAAGCATATTAAGATTGTAATCTGTGGTTGGCCGTTTTAGTTTATCACATTAATTATTATTCAATTTTCCTTATTTTTTGGAGGCCATGCTGGTAAAAAGTTTGTCAAAAGAAAAAATACATAATCTCTAAATAATATTTAATAAAAAAATGTCAAACGTCAAAACTGCGAACGTACAAATTTTAGCACGCCACTATTTAATAAATTAATTTTTATTCAATAAAATTAATGAAAACATATAAGTTCAGTATTTTCTATAATGTCTTAATTTATCAACTAAAATAGTTCAATAATTATATACTTTTACAGTGACAGTAACTGTTAAATAAATGGCAATATTAATGTTACCAACCAAATCCTTACACCCACTTTCCCTAAATCGACTTTGCAGTTTAATTTAAATTTTAATAATAAAAAGACAATAGAAAAAATAATATAAGGAATTTAATTCGCACATGTCTTTTAGTAAACTCGCCCTCAGGCTCGTTTTACTAAAGTTGGACGCGCCCGAAAAAATCATCTTATAAAACTTGTTCTTTTATACTACTATTTGCAAACTGAAAAGCATAATAATTTATGTGTCATTTCTTCCGCTATACCCTTAAAAATAAAAAATAATATTTTTTACGGAAATTTAAATTATGACAGCACTGGTAAAATTTGGCTTCAATTTTTAAGAATTTAAAAAATAGTTGTTTTTGTATCGCTACTTTCACAGTGATTTACCTATTTTACTCGATTCGCCAAATTATTCTCGTAGTTCATAGTTCACAATTTATTAGTATCCGAAGTGGGAATGGTCGAGAAAAAAAGACCACACGAGTACAGTAAATAAATAAGAACGCGCTTTAAAACGATAATATTCATAAATGTTTATTTCAGCATCAGCAGTCTTTTGTTGTAAGGACAATTCAGTAATAATTGTCGTCAATTTGTTTGGTATATACATATTTGCAAAGTATAAACATAATATAAACTATTGTTAAAGTTAATTAAATACCACATACAATAAAATAATTCTAAACAGTTTGTTAATTAAATAATGAACAGTTACTAATTCTTGCATTACTATGTGTTTATAGTACAACAAGAAACAAAGAAACTGGAGAGAATAATAAAGCCATAATCTCAATTAGAATCAAAACGGTTAATTTCAATAATCTTAACAATAATAAAAGCAAAGAAACGCTTGAAATACTAGACTCCACCTGCAGCAATGTTTGCTCTTGGATAATAATAATAAAATATTTAAATAGTATTTCTTCCGGCCCACGCAACCAGCCAGCAGAACAACTGAACAGCGCACGGCCGCCTAACGCAACGCAGCAGAACATAAATATCTGGTAATTTATATGCCGGACTGGATGTATTCTAATTTTAAATTAATAATTTCATGCATTATAATTTACCATGTTATGTTGTTATGCAATTCAAATCTATCCTGAACTAATGCCTAATTTCAATAATTATACGTAAACACCAGCCTTGCTCGTAAGTAATATAATAGCGTTTTAAATGGGGCAAAAATAATTTACCCCTTTCACACAGGCGCAGACATAGGGGATAATGGGGAGCAATATTTAAGAAACCTAAAATTGAAACCAATTTTGGTGCGGTAGCCCACGGCCGTTTCTATTTATCAGGGCGGAGTGTGCAGTATGGCAACAAGGCTAGTGGTCTGATTTTCATAAAACGAACGAAAATATACGTAGTACTTTTTTACTTCCTTGTACGGAGTAATAAGGAAGTATTGTAATCGCGAAAAATTTCGGTTCTCAGATTTTTACGGAAATATCCGTTTTGACCTTTTCTGAATCCATTATGACTAGTTTCGTCGTGACGTCTGTACGTATGTACGTACGGGCGTACGTATGTATGTCGCATAACTCAAATTCGGTTAGACGTAGAAAGTTGAAATTTTGTATTTAGGACTGTTATAGCATCTAGTTGTGCACCTCCTATTTTTGGTTTCAATCTACAAACCGGAAGTAGTACTTTTTTCAAATATTTCGATAAATATTTAATTTAACACAAATTTTTTTATTTTAAATGAAAGATTATGTGATTATTACCTACAATCGGTATTTTATAAATATTTTTGTATCTGGTATCATTTAAGAATAATTAAAGTATATATTTATAATTTATTATTTCGGTATCTTGTAGTCCATGATCGATTAACATTTGTTACTACGTAAAATTTAAATGATTATGACATGACAGTGACAATAGTAAAATATGCTTTATATCTTCTTCTGCAGTTTAAATAAAATGACTAAAATATATTTGTGAGTATACTAGTATAATAAGTTAAAAGAATTTTTTATATTATTCTACATTTTAGTTATTAAGAAAAGTATGAACACACAAGGCGTACAAGGAAGTCATGTGGTGTCCACGTCAGATTTTTATATTTATTTTTAAAAATCTCAGAAACTACTGTAGATATCGTAATGAAATTTTTACCAGTTATTTGCATAACAATGTTCTTAAAAAATAAATTTTGAAATGGAAATTGTTTATAATAAAATAGTAACAATTATTTGAAAGATGCTATGTTCATAAACGAGTTAATAAATGACGCATATATAAAATAAAAACTAAATTTTGTAATTTTATTTTATTTAAGAATAAATATTTTTGCCATTTTACAAGTCGGCAACACTCATGATTATTTAAATAATTAATTCGGCAATAGGGCAGTTCATTATATATGTAAGCCTTTAAATTTCCATATGGTTTGAAAAGAAGTTCTGCCCAATGGATCCTGATAGCTTATAATATAAATAAAATGCTAACCTTTGGTATACTCTAACCTCTGATGACGGTGCATCCTATATAAATAGGTGTCCCAGAAAGTCTTTTAATTGTTTATGGCACTACACTTTAAATTTAAAATAGACCTTATTAATTTTATATCACTTTACGCATTAAACAGTTCAATTACACGCAATTTATAGACAGTTCTACATTTAAATACATCAAAATATATACACAAAATTTTTAATTTTACCTTACAAACATTGATACATGCACTACTACAATCCACCGGATACTGAACTTGCAAACATCGGTTCCTAGTTCAGTGCAAGCTAGGTTTCAACAGGTTTAGTTTATTCCTCTATAAGAATATTGTGCTCAAAATATTATTTGATTTTAGTTGAATAAATTAGTGATACCCAAACTGTTTTTTATGAATATTGTGTTGCTGTTGACGATATGATTTTATTTTTTACATTCTATATCCGCCTCTGGTACAATTAATTATCAAAAATTGTTTAAAAAAGTTACAACAAATTATTCATAGAACAACTAAAACAAATATTTGAAGAATTGATTAAAAGTTCTACAAGAATACAATTTTTATTCAGTGTTGATTAAAAATTAATTTTCTACGTAGATAATCTATTATTATCCCGGTTGATCCGCCACTGTTTTTACATAGATTATAAAATTGTTTCATTTGTCTTGACATAATAAATGCGCATTATTATATTGAGTTTTAATTAAATTATTTAAGCGTGTAGTAATTATTTCATATTGCCAATAAATCATTAGTTAAAAAATTTACATATTAATAACATTTCAGCATGAACAGATTTATCAAATAACGAGACATGATGTATTTTTTATTATTTATTACCACTGGTTTAATTTAGTCAACTTAATAATGCCGTTCAGCGAGGTATAAATAATTTTTCAACCACAAACATATTTTATAAGTTCGAAAACATTTATATGCGCAATAAACACTAGGAAATATTAAAATAATATATTCGATTATAATTAATAATAAAATGTTAATTTGATAGCATTTGTTTCCTACCACAGCTTCCTATACTAATTACCATTTTTTGTTGGTACTCAGATTTATATTTTCAAATAAACCCGGCCATCTATCAGGAAAAGAATGTTGTAAGCTCACACTTAGTTCAAATCATCGTCAGTAAATGTTCTTTCTAAAAAAATACAGTCTTAAATTGTTCTAATCCTGCCATAAAGTACGGCAGACACACCGCACCTGTAGTAACGCAGGAACAAACGCGCGCGAGAGAACATCGAGCCAGTGGAACCCGTGGCGCCATCTGTGAGCGCTCTGCGGAACTACATACGTGGAGATAGAAAATTTTGAAGTCGAATAAAAGTTGTTTCTTTTTAAATATTAGTGCATTTATCTAATACGCCTGTTATCCAACTTAGATGTGGCAGCCTTACATATTGTGTCATCGGTATAAATACATTATACCATGTGTGCGGTTACCAGTCGACAACTTACGGGTACTCTTGAGTCATGACTGTTGGACAGTGCAAAACAGGGAGAAGTTTTGTGCAACCTGATAAATTAAATATCAATTTATCAATAAATATTTGTATAATAATAATTATAAAACAATAATTTGATGAATAAACAAATATTTGCTGAATAATATTTCGTATTATTCTATTTCTTTTATATTGTCAAATAATCCTTAACCCTACATATTATAAAATAAAAATATTTAAATTAAAAATGAGTCATACCTACAAATTGTTTAACAAAGAACTCTGAACAAAGAAATAAAGTTTAACAAAGTGCCATAAAATGCAAATCTATTCAAATAAATAAATGATGTTTTTTGTTTAAATATTACAAAAAACATATTATATTTTAAACTTCTACGCTTTTCCATAAATATTATGACTCATTGTGTCGTTAAACAAATGTTTATTTTGAACAAAGAAATGTGAATCATTTTGCGATATAAATTAAGTAAATAATAAATATAGCATGACTTTGTTTTTAATAGAAATATTCTTACAGAGACAGTCAAAGGATTTTTTGTACCCACTTCGCTGAATAGCCCAAACAAAAATAATAATTTACTTTATTGTATCCATCTACTAGCAACATTGAGCACTCATGATTGATGGCTGGTAACTGCACGCATCTTTCAAAACCACGGTTACTAGAAGATAGGTTAAGATAGGTTGAGACACTTGAGCTGTCAAAGTATTCAAAAAAATTCTATTTCCAGTGTGCTTTGAGAGGGTGGAATGATGCAGTATAGACCACAATCGTACATTTTAGAATCAATTTGACATACCTATCTAAAGTTAAAGCCCAGTAAACACACTTACGTTTTTTAAACGTATTATAAACGTGTCATTCGTTGATAATCCGTGTTACGTTAGAAAATCAACGGTTTATTTTTGGTGTTACGTAACAACGTTTAATCTTAACGTTATAAAAACGTAATTTTCTTACCAAAATCTAAGCACATAATAATCTTACGTTCAAATAACGTTACCTGTAGGTTGTAGATATACCATTATAAATAACGTTTTTGCAACGTGTACTTTGACGAATTTATTAAATATGAGATAACTAAAAACGACCATATATTGTTCTTGTTATATTATGTTAAGATGTTCATATAGACTTAGTAATTAATAAACTGGTTTGAATCTCGATAGTCTTACTTCTTACAAAATAGTACCCTGCATTGATTATTCACAGCCGCAAGCTTTGCATAGAATCATTTTTTGAAAGCTGAAGAACATAATTTGATAGTTTTACACATTCTGACAGAGGCTATGTATTATTTCAAATAAATGTAGCGTTTTCTTTGAATTCGTTGAAATATAAAAGTAAATCAACGTTCTTTAAACGTTGAAACAAACGTATAGCTAAAAGTGTTTTAATGCACGGAACAATCTGATTCGTAGAGAAGATCAGGTGATATGGCGATGGCGACTAGTTGTGGTGTTATGCTGGTCGTGCAGTTGCAGTTGTATATCAAACTGAAGCAAATAAGAAACTAGGCACATGTTCTTACATTGTGGTACATGTGCTTTTCTTTACTGTAAGTATAAACTTTATAATTCCATATTTAAAAAAGTAACATCTACATACATACATAGATTTATCACGTCTTTTACGCAACTTGGGTGTGGCAGTTTTTTCACTGTGCCCCAGTTGTTTGGGACAATCTATATTTACCTATTATTTCGTTTTGTAGGGTAATAGAAAACTATACCATCCTTGAAAATTCTATGAAAACGTCAAATGCAAAGAAAAATTCAAAACAAGCTGATATATATTACGACAGAAAAATTCTTTATTAAGAAATAGTGAGAATGAATTGATACTTGTTCATCAAATCCTTCGTATTATCATCCACAAGGAGTATAACAAGTATTTTGTTAATACGAGAAGGTATTTTTGTTAATAATAACATTTGTATTTAGTTGTACCTATTATTTATATTAATTTTTGTAATAAATATTTAGGTGCAAATAAAACTGGTTTATCTACATGTAATTGTAATTATTGGTACTAATCATAAATTATATTATAAATAATATTTGAAAATATCAAAAATAATATAATTATAAGGGTAATCAATACGTTAAAGTAACGTTAATAAGCACGTTTATAGAACAATCATTTTTACACGTATAATGTTCGTGTTCTAGGTGTTAAAATTAAACGTTAATTTATTCGTACTTTGCGACGTTTAAAACTGCGACATTTAAAAGTTGATTCTACGTAATGGAGGCTCGTATTTTTATAATGGTGTTTGTGATATTGTAAACGTTGTATACACGTATCTGTGTTTACTGGGAGTATATTGCAAAATATAGTACTTTATTAATTGTTAAAGGTTCATCTTATCTTCATTTAGTACAAAATCAAATTTTATTCAACTCTGAAATGATATTAGTTAAATTTATTTTCTACCTGTCAATCAAATAAATGTCAGAATTCTGTTACTTTTCAAATATATGTTTTATAAATATTATTGTTTATTATATGAATTGTAATCATATATCTTATAAAATTTATAAATATTAAGCTTCATTTTGCACAAAATTTGTACATTTGTTGTTATCGGGTGTAGTGATACACTAGTGACATTTATAGAATTCATTTTAGGAGGAAAAAATCTGACCATTTGTTTATAATGGTAACTATAGGAAGTGTTCCAACCAGTAACAAACCAGTAACCGTGGTCCCAACCTATCTTCAGGTAACCGTGGATTGAACTGAATCAGTACTATTCTTGAGTCCCACATACCTACTTTTGGTTTTGTTTTGACTATAACTTTTCTAGATTTAAATCTGCCCGTGTTTAAATTTATGCTGAATCTAAAATTCTAGAATTAAATTTTTCTGTGCACGAATCTTTTCATGCAGGTTTATTATTTAATACTTAATAATTTCCTAAATTTTCAAGTTGTGGTGTTGCATTTTTATGTGTGTGAATATTGTAGATTTTCATTTTTTATTTTTCTTGAGGATTAACTCCCAATAATTACAAAATGGTATTATAGTGTCATCCAACTACTTGGACCCAGTGGTATTATTTATTCTTATCAGTAGCTGAGAATCGAACCGTTTTCCTAACTCGATCAATTTAAAATCTCAATCCTTGTATATTACGCGATTCATATGACTCATCTTACAAAACTTGACCAAACAACCCTTAGGCAACCCTCACTGACAAAGAACTCAATGTATCATAATAAATTCATCGGGAATCAAACCACTTGATCCACCCTTAACCTCAATGTTTCCTCCGCCCTCTTTAATACTTAACTAGCTCGTCCGTTGGTCCACTAGCACTAACTGCACTAACCCGGTAACTGGGTAACTTCTTCAGTCTCCGAGCATCGAGCAGGTTAATTAGGGACCCGCGGTGTTCCGTCGGTAACCAGACACCGGAAGGCGAGGAAACATGGCGGCGGGGCTAACCCCAGAGGATGGGAATGAGGTTAGGGGAAGGGGTTTGTAAAGAGAAAAATGGGAGTATTGAGGAGTTGATAATAATGGTTCCGTCTTTTAACTAGCCAGTCATCGGTAAAGATTTATATTATTATATCGTGTGCGGTTACCTGTTTCTGTCGTCAATTCACGAGTGCTCATGGCTGTTTATAAAGGGTGTTTCTATACTTACGGATCAAATTATAAGGGTATTACGAAACAATAATAATTAAACAAAATAGTGCTAGTTTACTTAGTGACATAATATTCTGTACCGCTCATAGCTGTTTTTTTGTTAATTCCCTATCTTTTTACCTTTCGCCACACTTGTAAAGCAAGGTATTGGAATCATGCTAAAAATTGGGTAGTAAGTTTTTAGTGGATGAGCACGAATTAGGGTCTTTACAATTCATTTTTGATAGTTTCACGATGATGTCTGTATGTATGTGTGTATGTAGCAAGTTATTTAAAAAAATGTAAGCATGCCAAGCATTTTTAGATTAGTAAAAATAAAAATATATCACCGCAACTGAACGAATTGCAATAACAGCCAACGCGCGTTGAGCGAAATCAAAAATATTTTTATTTTCTTATCCGCCCCCAAGGCTAATGTCTGCGTACGCCACTGCAGGCGTCCCCAACCTCCTTAATTTTGCGAATTTAAAAAATCATTATGTTTCATGATCATTGCAACATGTTATTATATACTATTATTAAAGTTTGACGCATACGTATTAAATGTTTACGTTTTCAGAAAAAAATGAATAGGTCAGTTGATACCGATGATAATGTAAATTTTGGCAATTTTTATTTTTGGTCATAAATGTTACAAAAATGAATTCAATCCAGAATTGCACTTTTTTTTAATGTGGACTTTTTAAAGATACTTAATATTTGCATTTACAATTTTGTTGCAACTCTATTAGTACCTGCTAGTTTGAAATTTAAAAATTACACTAACGAAAATTCATTCTTCAACTTTATTTATACTCAGTAATTACGAATTACATTCGTAAAACAGTGCTATATTGAAATCGGTCACAACAGTAAGTTATTTTGCCCGTGAAAATCAAAAGTAGACGAAAAATCTCTATCACCCTTCCTTCCTACCCAATAAATAAATGATTAAAGATGTGGCAGCCGGTCTTTTTATATTTCAGTGATATTATATATTTTCTCCTAAAACCGTTAAACTCCCGTTGAATAAGAAACAATTTTTTACTTGAGTAGGTATCCGAGTAATAGTTTTTTGTCATATTTACAATTTGCTAGATAAACTCAAACTATTTTAACGACGCAAAAATAGAAAAGAATCCATTTCTATTCGATCAAATGCAAATCAAAGATAATAAAGCCTTTAAACTCAGTCATTAATATCCCCCTGGCTCTTAGTTTCAATTCTTCAGGATCTAGTTCAGTTTAGTGGCTCGAATCACGATTAGCGTTAGTTGAACGTTAGTGGAATGTCACCCGACGTCTTCTGGTATCTGTTTGCTTATTTCATATATCTTAATTAGTCGCACTAAATGGAGTGTCATTAGCTTCACCGCATTATACTTCAAGTTCACTAGAATTTTAAAAGTAAACAGATCCGTAATAGAGTTAGTTCGAGAACAATAGACGCCTAATTTGACATCATTAATCATCACTTCACGAGAATGAAGATGGAAGATTGAATTTGAAGTTGCATTGAGATGATGGAATAGAAATATTGTTCAGACATTTCAACAGAGAATGATGACCAAATTAACCTATAAATGAAAAAGTAAAATTATACTGAATAAATTATAAATGACCGATTGTGTTTCGACAACTTAGGTTCGAATCCATTTCCTTTTAATCTAATTGCACAAAAATCTCCTCTGTGATGCACTGTCCACTACCAACCATAATTACAGTTAATTACGTTATAGTATATTACATGACGAGCATTGAAAGTGTCGAGAAAGTGTAAGATAACGAGCGAGTGAAATAGAGGTTTTCAAGTCTACGCGGCTTTTAAAGAAATACTTATTGAATATCAATTTTCAGCATACATGTAAGTTATAGAAAAGTGATACAAATTATTAATTTTGATAGATTTATAACCTTGTTATCGTATTGAAAATGTAACATTTTTAAAACGTGCATTAAATTGCGCCATGTGAGACGCAACCGGCACTGACAGCAAACCGTGAGTAGATTTCTTCGTGTAAGTTCGTTTATTGTCGTTTTGACAACGGAATGGACGACGGACCTGTGTTGAAATAAGGTAAGACCTACGTATCGTATTCGGTCCTTGTCAGCGCGGTGAACGTATGTTCTCAGTGCCGATGACGTCACAGTCACACACGATATCGTTTTTGGCGGCACCTATTTTTTTTAAGTTTATGACTTTTTTGTGTTATGAGCAATTTTTTGGCAAAAAGAAAAACTACGGGTCAAATATTTGAAGATATAGATTAACATAAAAAAAACAAAAAATTGTAGAAACCCTTATTGGAATGAGGCGCATAGCGCCGAGTGATGATTTTTATTCAAACTACTCGTATATTATACCTTTAACGTATATACCTACTTGAAGTTATGATACATACTGTATATGTATATTAATAACGTAACACAAAATATATAAAAACAGAATATAATTAAACGATTGTTTATTATATTTATATAGATAACTAACAAATTATGTTTCTTTGGAATAAACTAGTTCAGTAAAGGTGTGTTCAGTTTATAGCTTCACTTTGATTAAAAATAAACTTTTTACGACGATAATTTTTTCCCTTTCGCCCTGAATGCGCTCCTGGATTTACTGCGTTAAACGTCTCTTCATAGGAAGAATCAATGGATTTAAAATTTACTGCTCTCATAAAATTAAATTAACCATGAAGAAACAAAGACTATTGATACTAATCAAAAACAGATTATAGATTTTATAAAAGGTTATAAAAGTGTTTTTAAATCAGAGTTGCGTGATACGATGACGTATGCTTCTGATCTTTATCACTACGAATAAATAAATCTATGCATAGTACGTATATAGTAACTTGCAATTACCTGGAATTTATAATTGATAGTTTCAACGTGGTAGACAATTTAATAATTAAATATATCTTATTATTCCGGGAACTAGGTTAAATATCAATAGGTAGTAACAAGAAATTAAATCAGGTGTTTTATTATAACATAAAACTATAGCATTAAAAATAGAAGCTCCATTAGCTGCTTGCTGCTTTTAAAAATTTCAAGATAGTTCAAAATGCAATGTACGGAAATCACTTATTCTAGGATTTCGAGATTGGAAAATGGAAAGTTATAGCATCCATGACAAAGTAAAAATTGAGCACTTCTTTATATTTATAATATAAATTATTTATTTAAAATACATACTTCATACTTTATTAAATTTAATAGTTAAGGAGGCTGGCGACCATATATTAAAATTAAAATGATGATAAGAGGCTGAAATTTATACAGTGCCTTTATTACACTATTGAGATTGTAAAAAAAAATTAATTTTCGTTTATCCGGTTTTTGAGTAATTGAATGTTGAAATTACGCTCGTTTTACATAAAACTCTTATAGCAATTCACTAATTTTTGTTTTGAATGCTTTAAACTGTGTGATTAGTGAAGATTTTTTTTCTAAACCATTTGCAAGTTATTTAAAAAAATGTAAGCATGTCAAGCTTTTTTCATTAATTGTAAAATATATCACTGCAACTGAACGAATTGCAATGATATCAGTCAACGCGCGTTGAGCAAATTTTGTTTTACATTATCAAAAATATTTTTATTTTCATATCCGCCCTCAAGGTTAATGTCTGGGTACGACACTGCAGGAGTCCCCAACTTCCAAAAATTATTTGTATTACTATTACTATAACCTTATATCATAACTTTATAAAATATTAAACAGTACCTATGGATGGCGAGTCACTTTTTCAAATACTTACATTTTTTCCAATCTGTTTTTCCAGTCTGCTTTTTTCCAATGATAATTTTTTTCAATAATTATTTTTTCAATGACAATTTTTTCCAATAATGCATTTTACCAATGAGACATTTTTTCCAATAAAATTATTATTTAGGTTAGGTTAAATTGTTGGACTAAATGGATATTGAAAAAAGAACTCTCGGAAAATATGCCATTGGAAAAGTATTCGCGGAAAAATGGATATTGGAAAAAATAATTGTTGAAAAAACAATCACTAGAAATAATGGTTTGGAAAATGCGTCGTACAACCGTACCTATGATATAAAAAATCAATATAATAATGTATTTTATAAAATAGTAAATTAAATGAGAGTTGAATGTATTAATGTGTACGCTTTCGCACATGTGTAATTAAATATTTATTTAAACATGTGAAGAAAGTAGAAAGTACTCTTCTGTGACATCGAAATGCCGTCTCCATTGTAGAAATTAGTTTTATCTTCGTTTTTATTTGCAAGAAACCGGGCGAAATGAAATTTATTAGGGTCGCGCAATACACATGTGCAATTAACTTTATCTTCTGAATCTACAATGCATGTTCGAATTTTTAATTCAATTAACAACATGACTTCGTGATTGTGGAATTACTGTTACGTTTTATAAAATGTCAAGAGAATGTTAATCTCGCTTTACTTTACTTTGTTGCCGCCTTTTAGTTTAACGGAGAATTAAAAATAGAAATTCAATCATTTGAATGCCTAACGAAGAAAGAAACGCGTAGGCTAAGGCTAAGAGTTCACCGTTTTGTCGACAAAATACAAACATGAATAGGAATCGACGATTTATATTCCTAATTCGTGATTTGGACAAGAGATTATTTTTAATTAGGTATCCAAATCTAAATCACCTCCAGAAAAAAAATTATGAAATCCTATTTCAACGATTCCTTCTTCAACCAGTAGTAAAATTAATTCCCACTTCATACAGCAAAATCATGAACCCATCTGGTGCAGACTTCAACCGTTTTATCAAAAACAAAAATCTAGCCTTTAAAAAATACAAACAAAATAACTATTTAGCTTTAAATTTGCCTACATGAATTCTTTGAGAATTCTTTCGTGTTTCTGAAACCTTGTGAAAAAGAATCATGATCAGAATCTCCTATCAAATAGCGGCGCCGCTAAATTGAATCTTCAATGAGTCTTGGAAAAGAAGAATTCTGAATTCATTGATAGCTCAAACCAGTGAATTTATTTTACAGGATTCAGACGCATGAAAGAATCTATAAAGAATCTATACGTGAACGCCCTAGAATAAATATCATATTTTGTTAGTTCTGAATCCTGATCCTGAGTAAAAGAATTATGGTGACTATTTCCCTCATAAAATTTAAGCCAATTAGAAGTCTGACATTTCTGAATGTCGTCCAATCAACGTAAAATTACACGATAATTTTGCACTAGTGTAAATTATCGTATTTGGATACGGCGTTGCAAAGTGATTCTGACTTGCTGTCAAAAGAAGTTTTTAAATTTTACTTTATTTTTCATGAGAGAAACAGCGTTTGGCTAAATTTTAATCGAGAAATAGTCCTTCGAATATCCCTCGTGCATGTAATTGTCGATAATTTTCTCTCGTGCGCTTCGCGCACTTGAGGAAATTATCGATAATTTGACATGCACTTGGGATATTATATATGACAATCGCCTGTCAAATAGTGATTCTAAATCTTCAATGAGCCTTAAAAAAGAATTTTTTAAATTAATTCAAAGTTGAAACCATAGCGAATTAATTTTTTGCAGGCTTCAGAAGCATAAAAGATCTGTCAAAGACTCCATGGTGCGAATAGGGTTTAGAAGAAATTTATTTTTTGCTACTTTTGAATCTTAAGACAAAGAATCACAGTGAGAATCTTCTTCAATGAGTCTTAAAGAAAAGAAGAATTTTTAATTCATTCATAGCTCAATCAAAACTAATGAATTTCTTTTTTTTATTCAGAAGCATGAAATAATCCTTAAAGAATCCATGTGTGATGTGAACAGGTCTTAAAAGAAAAATAAGCTCTACTGTTTTGTCAATTAACAATACAGAATCTAAATTTGGCTATTTATATTATAAATTCCTGTTTTTGACAATGGGGTACTTTTATTTAAAAATTATTACATGTTTTTTAGTAATCTGGGAAAGAAAATTTCCTGTGACGTCATTATCTTGAACAGGAGGAAGGAAGCATATTAAGAATGTAACCTGTGTGGTTGGTCGTCTTAGCTTCACTTACAAGCGCGGCGTGTTCACTAGTTGAGTCGTTGCTATGGCTTACGGCGTCATTGGTTCTAGTTTGCTCTACGTCACATACTAATATCCAAGTTTCTTTTTTTTTGGCCGGTTAGTAAAATTTTTATCAAAATAAAAATTTCCCAAATTCTGAACTATTCTTTAAAAATATTTAATAAAAAAGCCATGCAGCTCCTCATTGATTTAATTTTTTAATTATTTAAATCAGTTATCAGTCTTCCTGTGTTCAGTGTGTTTTTAATTAGAGCGTTGTGATTTTTTTGTCGTTTGAGCTTTGCTTTTATGCGGCATTTTAATTCCGTTGACACGTATCCGAGGAATGTAGCAATGTAGCTAATGAATAAAGTTAATTTTGCAACACCGTTTCTTTGTTAAGTCAAACAACATTCTGCACTTAATTTTACTCATGTCAATCACTGTACTCATAAAGTACGAGCTAAAATGTGTGTCAGATATGTTTAATACGAAACAAAGTAACATTAAATGTGGAAAGCCAATAAAGTATTGTTTGATAAACAAACGGCATTGATAAAATTCTTCAATAGCGATCAAAGTTAATTAATTTTGGAAACAATTATTGTTTGAAATTGCCACTAGATTAAAAACAGATTTAATGAAATTTGCTGTAACAATGAAATAAAGTTTCTGCTATTGAAATCGATGTTTGATTTATTACTGTGACTGAAATACATTGGACGTGACATTTAATTTTGCACAGCCTTCAACAGGAAAGAAGATGTAACAATATAAGAACGATATTGAACTTAACCCTGAAACCCTACTTCATTTCTAAATTACTAATTTTATATAGAATTTTAAGATACCTACAGGTTCCAGATAACAACATTTTTTGTACCATGTGCCATTTTCTAAAATTCCACATAAAAATGTATCAGAAAATATATAAATATGCATATTATATTTTACGAATTTTACTTAACTTATTAGGGGAGTCATCAGTACACAGGTGTTCCACAACTTAGGACAAAAAATTAAAGGGTATATACTGTACGACGTGCTGATCATGAAACAAATAGTATATTATATATTGAGGGACTAAAGTGCATGATTTAATCCTGAGGGTGAAAGTTTATTTCACGAGCCGAAGGTGAGAGAAATAATCACCTGAGGGATTAAAGATACTTTAGTCCTGTGGTATATACGCTATTTTTTGCACTTCATCCTCAAACGAATGCAAAATAGTTTAAAAGAATACACATTTTGCAAATTTGACAGTAAATTTTATGACAAATATTTATATTGTTACCATAGATACTCTGTAACAAATAGCACGTATTTACTTGACAACGGGAATAATTAATTCAATTCCTTGACAACGGGATTAAATATGAAAAATAATCCCATGGGATCAAATTAAGAACCTAAGTCCCTAAAAATAAGGTCTAAAGAAGAGTTTTAGTTCCGGAAGTGCAAAAAAGAATTTTTTTAACGGCATATTTCAAACAAACATTTTTTTGCCACTGGTCGGTAGTTATTTTTAATAATTTTTTTGAAATCATCTACAATTTTAGTAATTGTTTACATAATATCTAATACTTACAAATAAATGTCAAATTATCAAATATACCATCAAAACAGTGATACAAAAAAGGTACACACGTCAAGTAAACTTGCCTTAACTTTGCTGCGAATTTAAAAAAAATTCTTTTTGTTTTATGATCAGCACGTCGTACAGTATACCCTTTAATTTGTTGTCCTAAGTTGTGGAACATTCTGTATAAAATAAATTTGCATTATTTTTTTATTGATTCTAAATAAAACATGTTTTCATAAAAAAGACATGATTCAAAATTCAATATTTAAATAAACTTTAGCACATTATTTAAGATGATCCTAAATACGAGATCCAATCAAAATTTATTGAATAGTTATTTGCGCTCAGGAAAAGTTATTTACCTGTTTGCCAATTTATATCAAAATACAATCAATGGTTGTAAATCTTTTCCCAAACTAACTCAAAATAAATTTAAATTGACATTCTTAATAGAATTCCATACGTCGACTCAATTTAGAGCTTCAGTTAGTGATTATGACACCGAGAATTAAATTTCACAAAATCAATTTTCAATTTCCTTCAAGTACCACTCCATCTTCCACCTAGTTTTAAGAAAGCAATAAAAAAAATAAAAATATCACGAAATCCTCTAGAAGCAATAGTGAAAAATAAAAAAGTGAAAGTCGAGGGGAGATCGCAATAGGCCTTGTAAGCACACACACTCACACACGTAAAAAGAACTATGGCCAGGGACGTAGACCAAAGTTGTTCGGAGGGGGCATGATCCAAAATTAATTATTGAAGAGAATGAAAAGAAAAATTGTCGGAAAGTGGACAAGATTGAAATAATTACTCGAAGATTACATGCAACATTTCGATTTATTTGAAATCATTTTCGAGCTGAAAAAAATGAGAAACAGTAAGTATTTTATTTTATGCTATCTACAGGTTACATTCTTAATTATGCTTCCCTACCTTCTGTCCACACAAATGACGTCATAGAAAATTTAATCTCAATTTACTAAAGAACATAATTTTTTTTAAATAAAATTTGTATTTTTACCAATGTTTTAGACCTAACATCATGTTCAAAGTGTTAAAATCTAATTTTCAGTACCATGCACGTACCCCATTCATATGTTTGAAATAATTTCGTCAAATTGAATAAAATATTGTATAAACCACATGAGACAAGAATTATCCCACTCGGCCATCGAGCTCGGGGGCTAAACTTTCTTCTCTTGAATAAAAATTAATGTATCTCACTCGGTGTATAAATATCTATTATATAGGTACCTATTTATTAGGGCACTTAAAAGACAATTATAATTTGTTTAATTTTAAATTCCATGTAATTTCTCGCGTCGAATTACATGGGTATACAAATTTTTAGTGAACTATTCTGACAGGTACAATTTTTATAAGGGATTGTCAAAATCTGAAGAAATAGCAATTGTTATTTTTTCGATTTTTAAAGAATCTCTTATAAAAAAAATGTTTCTATTGAAAATATCTATGTAATTTAACGCCAGGAATTTGTGGTTGCCAAGTTAGTTGTATCAAGCCATGAAAATTTCACATTTAATCCGGATTCGAACCCACGACCTCTGTAATCAGAAAACTGTTTTTCTGAAGTCACAGAGGGGAACTTTTAATGTGGATTATAAATAATTTTTTGCTTGCATCCCACAGATAGGGTTGGGAAAAATATCGATATATCGATATGAACATCAGTTGATATCACTTTTATTTTGGTATCGATATATCGATAACTCGATATTTGTTGATATAGTCGATAATTATCGGAAAATAACGATAATATCGAGTTATCGATACATGATGCCAAACGAAAAGTAATATTGACAGATGTTCATATCGATATATCGATATTTGCCCATCCCTACCCAGAGCTACATTCCTCAGCACAAATAAATGTAGCTCCTCAAGAAAAAAATCCTAGCTACGCCGCTGGGTACAGCACGCGCTCGTGTGAGTGGTGCAATTCCAGGTAATGCGCGGGGAGGCGCGAGGAGTCAGACCCACTCTCACTCTCACTCCGCATTCATCCGCCGTTATAGGGGAAACCGCTAACGAGAACGTCTGTGCAGAATTACCCCGCCGGGATGCGAACCTCAACCAATCAAAAGAGACCACGACACCCGAGTGGATAACAATATATCGCCAGTAAAAGGGAAATACGAAAAAATAAATTAAAAATGTCTGCGCCATCTAGAGATAATATGAAACAATACCCAAAGTTTCCCGAACTTGGCCGGTAGGTGAAGTTGAAAAGGGGACGTTGTTATCAGCAGGGATGTCTGGTTAATTTAAATTTTGAAAGCTAGGGAATATGAGATTTTACGCTATGATTCGACAAGAAAATTACAAAAATACTCATTTTAAGGGGAGATTTTAGTAGCTTTTTTAATAAATTACTATTATTATGGCCCCAAATTATTCTTGTAAAGTTTCTGGTAACTTTCTTTTTACTAAAAAGCAAATAAATTACACACATAAAAACTCTTGCGACTATTATTATATAGATTAATTTATTTCTCGTTTGTTTCTTGAGAATATGTAATTTTTTGTATTGCAGGATTTGTGTCACCCCTTTTCAAGACAATTTGTATTATTTATCTCATTATCTTAAATCCGTCTCTTTTTCATTTCAGTACCGTACTATCTACTAATTTAATGCACAATGTTGTCTATTATATTTATAGAATCGACGGATTCTATTTTTTGGGAGTCACATGCAATAGTTTCCATTTTATTTTTAATTCAGTAACTGAAAATACGAGTAGTACCTACGTACGTAGTTCTATAAATAGAAAATAATCAAAATATATTTTTTCCACGAACATATACGAAACTAACAGTTACCCAGGTACGAAAATAAACAATATCACACATTCGTTCAACCCGTTCGATATGCTATCGAACAGGTCTTATCGTTATCGAACAGTTTAAATTTTTTTAGTGTGTTGTCTTTCTGATATTTGATAATTTTTTTCTGTCATTAGGTTTATGTATTTCGTGACAAATTGCATGATTCCAATAAAATGTACAAACACGACATGCAAAGTGATTTATTCACATAAATTAAAGTAGTATTTTTGCTGTATCTGGTATTATTTAAAAATTTAAATAGAATTTATATTCCATGATCATGGTATATTTGTTTCTTCGTAAAATGAAAATTATGACAGTGACAGTTGACATCAAAATATATTCATGAACAAAATGATTATTATTTTTATGGTCCTGGAAAAAATAGTGTACATATGACTCTCAGGAAAGTGTCTATCGAATGTTAGTGAAATTTCCGAACTCTGCAACATTCTCACTTACACGATATCATTATCTTTCCTCACTCATCATGTAATATAGGTAGGTACTATTTTCTCAAGAAGTTTATAGTATAATGGTAAAACATGACCAACCAACCAAATGAGTTTTAGAATTACGGTAGTAACTTATTTTAATATGTATATTTTTTGTACTGTAACCATACCAACATTATTCTGGTTACTTTCTTGTAAAGTAAACTATCTTGATCTTAAGAGTATTCCAAACAAAAACAAATTCAGTCTAATTCGGGAGATGTTTGCAATCCTTACTAGATTATCTTTTGTTTTTGATACTTAACCTAATTACTTGTCCTATATTATAAAAGACAAATAAATTCGCTTCCAATTCACAAAGAAAGAAATAATGACTTGAATTCTTAGTTATACAGAAAATTCTTCAAAATTCGGTTAATTCTTCTTATTAAATGAATTCAGTTTCAGCCATTTTTTACGTTTACTATGGATTGTTAAAATTGACTCATTTAGTTCGATTTGGTTTGGATATAATTTTAAACCAATTAGACTTATTATGTCTGCTTCCGTGGTTATTTTAAAAACGTCATTTAGATAAATATTTCTAGCAATAGATATTCTAACATTTTTGTTATGCCCTGTTCACACGATGAAAGTTTTTCCTAAATAGTTTCTTGAAAGTAAAACAAGTGCTAGGAGCTGTCATAAAAAACTATCAATGCCGTTTATACGGGAAAACTAATTATTTTTGTTAAATATACTTAAGATCACTAGCTTTAATATATTTTATAGAAATATTTAGTTTCCACGTAGGTATGACCGGTATTGACAGTTTTTTATGATAGCTCCCAGCACTTATTTTACTTTTAAGAAACTTTTTAGTAAAAACTTTCCTCGTGTGAACAGGGCATTAGGTATATCAAATTTTCGATAAATCGTAATTTTCTATTGTCTTTTTATTTCCTTTTGCATATGAAATAAAATTATAATAAAAAAAACAGGGAAGAGGAAGATGATTAGGTTATACAGTCATAAAAAAATTATGCTCAAATCAGATAAAATAATTTCTGGTTTTGTGTTTTCTTAACCACGAGTATATTTTTATGAACTGCAGAAGGAAGTAAAGAATGTTGAACGGATAACCATACTTCCATGCAGTGCGGTTAAAAGGGAAATGTTAAAAATAAATTAAAAATGTCTGCTCACTTTTCCCATCTCGGAGATAATATGAAACAATACTTGAAATTCCTGTCTGTGGTTTTTTCTTCTTCGGGTAAAAAAGGCCGCAAGAAGCGGAAGAAGGGGAAGTTATAAATAAGAAAATGAAACAATTATTTTCTCTCACAGAGCCTAATGTCTTTCCTAATTGCCATGCCGAAAGAGTAACTGCCACGCGGAAAGGAAGTGAAGAACTTACGACAAAAAGAACAAATCCACGTGAATAATCTGATAAACAATAAAAACCCTGCTTCATACAGACTTCATTGTGACATTGAGGTGTCGTCTCGATTCGCGCGCTCCCACTTCGGACTCTAATAATTGAGTCACTCCGAAGTCAACAGAATTCAAAGAAATACGCAAATTTCAATTAAATACCAAATTTTAGAGTAGTTTTGTCCATGTGAATATCTGAATTTGTTGGTATTTTTAAATATTTTGTAATATTAAGAAAACTTTAAAGAAAAAATACACTTACTGCTAATTTTCTGAATTTGAAACAGCATGTCGAGAACACCGTTACGAATCTAAAAAAAAACAGGTAAATATTATAAAGGCATAAAATATAAATAGGTACACAAGTTTGATATGCTGATGACCTTAAGTGGTCTCAACCCAAAATATAACTTAAATTAATTTACAACAATCATTAAAAGTCGTATAATTTGGATTAAAATTAAAATTTATAGGTAACCGAAGATAATTGAATTTAAAGTTGACACTAAAACGCGATAAACTGCATTGCACATAGGAGGTTAGCAGTAGATTTACTAAACGATTAAAAAATATTAT
Source organism: Agonum fuliginosum (assembly GCA_947534325.1). Classification (NCBI taxonomy): domain Eukaryota; kingdom Metazoa; phylum Arthropoda; class Insecta; order Coleoptera; family Carabidae; genus Agonum; species Agonum fuliginosum. The sequence continues at coordinate 28,437,921 of OX384041.1, forward strand.
ATCATAACAACCCAACACATGTTTGGAAAACGTATATGTTATTCTTTAATATCTGCTGAGGTATTTATTTAAAAAATAATAATTGAGCAATCGCACGCAACATATTTCACTCTCAAAAAAAAATATTTTTGACGTACTACTGCATTTCAGTGTAAATTTTAAATTCAATTATCTTTTTTATTTCAATGGACATCTATGATTTGTAATTTACATCCAAATCTACGATTCTTAAAGAATTATTTCTCATTATTTGAATGCATTGGCCTCACCTCACACCGAAATCACGCACGCCTATGACCGACGGATTTCCTATCTACAGGATTTAAGGGTTAATTTTATTACAGGCGCCCATTTATACTACTAATAAATAATAAATATTACCTGAAGAGAATGACATTCATTTAGCTTAATAATTAGAATAATTAGAAATAAAATAAAATAATTATTACAGTGGCATGAATAATGTTTTCTTAATTTTTTTTTATTTTTCTAAAAATTCTTATTCATTCGTAATCAAGCATATCAAACTGTATATGCCGTTAACTTATAAAGGTACTCGATGTTATGGTACAGGCTGTATAAACGAAAATAATGAACAACCGTGAGTATCTGTGAGTTGGTGGCTGGTAACTGCGGGAAGATTAAAATTTCAGTGAAGAATGATTTTTATGACTGAAATCCATCCGCACTTTTTAAAAAATTTTCTTTGAATGTTTGTTTTCATAAATTTTGAGACCAGATTCTAGTTACAGTCTAGTGATTTTACTTCATAATAAGATTTGAAGCATGAGTTCAGTGAGCAAAACGTAGGTACATTCTTATTGCCTAAAATTCTATTAGAAAGGTTTAAATCGACCGTCCCAAAAATGCAGGCAAAAAAACCGATCGAAAACTAATTTCATATTGTTGTTTCCAAAAAAATTTGTTTGTCCGAAGTGGGAATGGCTGAAGCGAGGAATTGCCATCTGACAAACAATAAAAACGGGGCTTTAATACAGACTTCACTCCGTCGTTGACTAATTTCCAACAAAAGATAACTCACACCGCTTAAATTTTATGTTTTACCCGCTTGGAATGACTTTCACAAAACAAATTTGTGTATTGAATAAATTCAAATCCCGCACTGCTCTGTGACTGTGATGTACTTTTTATTAACAACGAGAAAAGCCGATTTTACACTGCCGAATTTCACAATATCGCGCAGTGTTTCTTGTGGAGACACAAACTTTTTGTAGCGTAGTTTTTGTGGGATTCAAATCACGGTTTTGTTTGCTGAACAAATTTAATTCGTGTTGGAATGCTGTGAGCTAAAAATAAAACTGTCCACAAATATTTGTATCATTTTGACAAATTTAATTTAGTCGGTGCGCGGTTTCAATAGAAAAATTCTTTGCAAATATACAGAGAACAAAATTACTATTGAAAACAACGTACAAAATAAAAACAAATTATTTTATTTTGAGATGAAACATTTTTTTGTTTCCTTTATAATGTTGCAATGTATCAAGTTAAGAAGGAAAATCTATTACTACCTATACCTATATTTTTTTAAAGCAAACATTATTTTCTACTAATTGGAGTAAAATATACCTACAGAGTGTTCCATTTAAATAGTACAAAATTTGTAATATCTACTAGATTGATACTGATTCCAGATAGTGTGTACTTTATAGAACAATTTTTAATAATAACGATGTTTCCATTTTCATTTCCAGCTTGTATATTGGGCGTGAGTTCAGTCGAGTATAATTTTTTTTATTAAAAATTGTTTTGCTGTATTCATGATGTATTAATAGTAAAAATAGTAAATAGTTAGTACAACTTCCAACTAGAGAGAAACGCGCTTCTTTTTCCCACTCGAGCTCGAAGTTTGTGTCACGAGCGAAGCGAGTTAGGCAATCGAGCGAGAGTGGAAAAAGAGTTTTCTTCTCATGTTATAGACACAACATTTTTTTCACGACATACCTATTTAAAAACATTGTACCTAAATGTAGAAGAAACATATAACTAGAAGTTAGGTTATAACTGCCATCTGTCAGAGTGATGTTTAATAACAATGAAATTATGCTAATATGCCAAATTTAATTTAAGTTGTAAAATCGTGAAATCGTTGAAAAAAAGTATAAAACATAATAATTTACAGTAGGTATATCACTATAAAATTAGAATTTGCAAAAAAATAATAAATTTACTTACAATTAATAATAAATAACACTGGTGGTAACATTGCGTACTTTCCTCTCTAGAGTGGGAAAACTTACTTACTATTTCGTGAGAAGAAAATTGAGTTTTCCCCGCTTGTCGTGAAAAAACATTATTTATTACCGTCTGACCTTGCCTTAAATCATATTTTTCAGAGTAATAATTCTCTCATTTTATATGTCCTTTTAATTTACTAATAGTTCTCCGGTTTATAAACGCATAAATCCGCAATAATAAAAATAAAATTAGCTAATTGAGAATTAAAAGCATATAAAATCTTAATAACAATTTTATTGCTTAGTCATATTTTTGTTGGTGTAAGCCTGGCTTGAGTGGAGTGTAAAATATGAAATCCCCTTATTTTTAAACTTCTAATAACTGTCCACTCAACAGCATAAAGTCCAGCTTTTATTAAGTGTTTATATAACTTTGTATGTACATATAGTTTTTCATTTATTGTTATAGCCCAAATAAAAGAAGAAATAATATAAAATTTACAAAACGGAGAGTATTTACGATTGTGTATTAAATTAAACGCGTTGTCCTCACACATAAAGTTTCCTCGCACTCACACACTCGCTTTATATGCGCGGTATTTACCCAGCAAATTACTCTGCTCTTTATTTATATTGCCCCGCAACTTCTGCGATCAAAAGGTATTATTTGTGGAATAATAAAATAAACTATATAAGGACATTGCAGCGCTCATATGTTTCGTATATTTGCGTACTAAATGCGCGCCAGGCTAATTTATTATTTAAGCGAAATGGCATTGTTTAAATTGTGCGAAACCAACACATGCCAGCAAAAATTGCTAACTTGACATCCATTCGCATGATAATGAGGGATAAAATGACGCACTTTCCTGCCATGGGCATGAGGTTGTTAAGTATTAATTATTATGAAAATATAAATATAAACTTTGCCCGATTTGAAACAGCGGATTGCGACAATTAATTGACTTCTTATATCCAAATTTTTGTAATTTTGAAAATTTTAGACCTTTTTTGAAAACTGTAAAAGTCTTCATTTTGTCACTATTGAATTGTTTGAGTGAAATTACATGAGTTACTATCCGGTATCCGGTTATCCAGCTACACTTTTACTATCCGATCGAATACCGGATAGTGATTTGGTATCCTGTCTGTACCGGATAATTAAAAAATATAAAGTAAGTATACTTAAATTAAGTTACATGAAAATTGCTATCGTATTTAAAAAAAAATTATGTTTAATCTCATAAAAATCATAAAATATGAAATAAATTATAAAATATACCTACAAGATGTACCCGAGGATGTACCTATGTGCAGTTTCTATATTTGCGCATCACCCCTAAACAAGTTTGTCCTTGAACGCTTAATATCCGGTTGTCGAATATCCGGTTATCCAGTCGAAGAATAAACCGAATATCAGGTATTTGGTATCCGACCAATTCACTATCCGTTGCATTACTTATAGTATAATAGTATATTACATTACAAGTCATGAAAATGTTTCATTGCAGACGAGGAGGCTTGTTTGAAGAATGCGAGGATGAGCAGCGTCCGAGCATTTCTTCAAAGCCTGCGAGTCTAGCAAAGACATTTTTATGACGCGTGATGTATTCTATTTTTTTAAATCGGCAATTATAGAAGCTTAAAATTATAGAAAAAATTAGGTTTGCATAAATCATCAGAGCTGTGACAAATTTTAGAAAACGTTGTCATGACAAGTGTTTGTACCTACAGACAGTGGAAAGTAAAAATTTCATGCCTAGTCATTTTTACTTATTTATTTTCATGCCTAGTCATGGAAATCTTACTTTCAAGACTCAAATTAGTCAGGAAATGAAGATTTTCATGCCGATTTTTTAAAAAATTATTTTTATTATGAGAGGATTTTTGAAATTTGAGAAAATGGCAATATTTGATTTTTTTTTCGCTAAAAAATTTTAAGCGAAGAATTGAATGTCCGTATCTTTTACAGTTTTTGAGATTTTGAGGACAGTCAAAAATATTTAAAACTGTCAATTTTTAAATGACGTTCATAGGGAAAATTATTATTTCTATATGAAATACATAGGTATATGAAGCTATTGATTCTTAAATATATTTTATATAAATATTTTTTTCTCCGTATGAACGGCATTGATAGTTTTTTAATGACAGTTTCTAGAAAATATTTTATGAAACTTTAAAAAAAACTTTCCTCGAGTAATCCATTTAATAATATTAAGTTTTCTGCTCTGCTCTAGCTTATTTCTGTAATGCCAAATGTAATACAATTACAAAATAATAAAAAACAAATGGGTCCATCGTCAAATCAACAAAAAACCTGAAATCTCCATCAAAGCAACCGTCCGAATAATCCAGTAGCCCACAAAAAGAAATCTTCCATCAACTATGTACACAAATAAATAAAAAATCCCACCATTAGTTTGTCAAAGATCAGAGGAACCTCCTTCAGCTCCTAGCGCTAATGACAGCTAGTTAATTCCGAACAGACGAAACAAACTCTAGTCGAGGTGGGTGGTGCAACCACAATGAGGTTTTAAGAGGCTACCGACAAAACACAAACCCACCAAATCCAAAAAACCAAATAAAACCAAACACGGCATATAAAGAGATAATTAGCACCGGGTTGCAGTGAATAACTTGCGATGCATGTGCTTATGTTCAAAGAGAGGGATTATTTTGACTACTGCCGATTCTTACACTGGGCATTAAACTTATTAGTATTGCATGGTACTAAAAAGAGGTTTTTGGTCTCCTGAAGTGTAAACATAACAATCACACATCGTTGACGGCTAATGGTTGTTGCGATTTTATGCAACAATGCGGTAAGGAGCATCGAATTTTACTGCTTAATAGGCCGTTAAAAAGTTGTTTTGTAATAAAAAAGAATGCGTACACAAAAGCTACTTTACTCGATAGTCTAAAATATTATAAAACATTAATTTCAATTGTGACACTTACTGGTGACATCTCTTAGCAATTGTTTCAAGGTTACTTAAGTCAATTGACATAGGAAATTTTGGTGCAAATGTCAAATAAATCTTATTATTTAACCTCATAAAAAATACGGTATTTTAAATAAATAGGTACGTCGGCCAAAAAAAATGTGTACGTCAAGTATTTGTACATCGCTCGGTTTTATTAAAGCACTCCGCTTCGTACTTTGATATAGGACCTAGCGTTATAAAATAACCCTACCGCACTTATAATGTAAATAACTATTTTATCATTATGTACTTAATGTAAGGTGAAAACATAGATACAAAATATAAATTTTATTTTTAAAAGATGTGTTTTAGTTTTAATAAATTGAGAAAGAAATTTTGAATTGACGTAATTATCTTAAACAGGAGAAAGGGAAGCATATTTGGAATGTAACCTTTGGTTGACCGTTTTAGCTTCCAGTACCATATACGTTGTTGTGGAGCGTTCACACTAGTTGAGTCGTTACTATCGCTTGACGGCCATTCATTGGTTCGGCGTTATTCTGTGTCACATTAAATTAAATTTTCATTATTTTTTTTTGAGTTTGTTAATATAATGTTGTCAAATTAAAAATGAATGTTTCAAGTTTTCAACGCTATTTTAAAAATAATTCATAAAAAATGATCATGTAAGTAGCTTATTACACTTAACAGATCAATCTTGTAAAAGTTATCTTTGGAGATTCTACGGAGATTCAGAATCCTGGAAAAGAAGATGTTTTTTCTTTCTAGTGATAATTTCGTGGTTTTGAAGCAATCAATAAATTATAAATTCTTCTTTTCCAAGACTCATTGAAGATTCAATTTAGCGACACCGCAATTTAACAAATAATTCTCACTAGAAAGAAAGAAAACTTCTTCTTTTCCAGGATTCTGAATCTCAATCTCAATGAAACTGCTGGTCAAAAATGTCTCGAGGGAAGAGACCTCTTATTAAATTATAATATATTCTACTTCAGAATGTTAAACCCTCGGTTAAACCTCTCTAAAATTGTATATGACGAGTTGTGAGTGGTTGAAATAATAAAGCTCTCTTCCTTCACCTGCGCAAAAACAAAGGATAAAGGATAAGAAAGCCGAAAGAAGCGTCGTAATTTACAGCGTATTGCGGCGGCAAATAAAAGACCGAATTCTGTAGCTTTTGAATTTTGCAGTTTTTCTCAAGTAGTACTTGGTGTTTGACAAAACTGCAGACTATTCGACTCTTTTAGAAATGTCACTACTGGAAATGTATTCATCACGAACGAAGATTTGCAGACACTTTACAAGAAGAAATATTCGTAGTTCGTACATAAATTTTAGATAAGTTTTATAAATTATGGATTAACCTAGATTCTTCATAAAATGACTAGGAACAACAACAGGATAACAAAAATAAATTTATGCGGAGTAAGCTAAATATTTTTAATTTGAACATTTAAGTTATTAAACTGTGAAAAATAAATTATTATTATAAGAAATACACGGTTTTACCAATAAATTTTTTTACAGTTTTTGAGCGATAGAACAGACAATATATTGAACATCCTTTAAAGATGTCTTTAAAAGTACACACGTACATAAAAATTGCGCTGTATCCCTAAATAGGGTTAGCACGAACCCCTTAACACATCCATTCATTCACAAGTCACATACATGAATTTAAAACAAATTGATTTCGTTTTCAATAGCAAAATCTAGTACCTACTGTTAAAAATACGCTTTTGGAGCATACATACGCATTTTCGTAATAAAATATTAAAGTGTACATTGTACGCACGGTTTTTTAAAGAAATTATAATGTACGCTTTTCTGGTAATCAGGTATTTGACATATTCCAACAATTGAATATAGTTCTGAACCATACTTATTAGCGACTGTTCGTCAACGCCAATCTCCGTTAAGTCAACTGGAGTAGAAAGAATACGTATAGTTTTGCCTGTCTACAACCTACAAGTACACAACAAATAGCGTGTGTTTTATTATTGCGTTGATTTAAATTTTTGACAATTTGCTTAATTGTAAAGAAATTTATATAATCGAATTTTGCATTAAAATACGTTTGACCTTTTTCAAAAACTCGCCTGCGGCGCATTTCCTTCTAAAATTTTGGGTCCATCGAAGTATGTACGCTTTTGGGAAAATTCAGAGTTGGCAACCCTAATTCCAAAAAGCTTCCTAATAATATATTCATTTTTAAATCACAAACTACACAAGCATTTAACCAGAAATCAATATTCGCCCAAACATTATATCTTGACACACTTCTTTTGCCTCCTCCACATTCATATTCTTTTCATGCAAGCTCTCTTATTTTTCCCACTCGGAATCATTCGCACATGCAACAAATCAATCGCTCACCAACTATCTCATTCGATATTCGTGCCACGTTCGACTTATTTAATATAAGAATTTCGATCCAGGTATTATGCAAAGTAAATCTGTGGTGGAACTTTTTGTATTATAACAGGATCCTTTATTAGAGGTTAAGAGCTATTTTACAAATTGTTTTATCGTCATTTTAACTAGCTGAATAAGTTGAGCTTCAGTTGTAAAGCGCTGAAAGTCGGTATCAATCCTGAAGAATAAATTTAATAATTCATGTCAATTATGAGAACAAAATCTCGTTTGAAAAGTAGGGCACTCCTTTTTCTTCTTGCCGTTAATTCAAACTGTAGTTTCACAAGTATTTGAAATAAGATCTCTCCGTTAGTATTTCAGTAAATTTACTATTGTTCTAGAAGTAAAACTTTAAACAAGACGAGGGAAAAAACTAAATACTGAGAAAAGCGAGTATACTTTTCGTCATTCCATTACCGCAAAATACAAAAATAATAAAAATCTTTCGACAAATTGAATTCAGTTGAGCATCTGAAACACAAGTACTATTGACTAGAACTAGAACTGAAAATAGAAGAACAATCAGTAGCTTCGAAACGCGAAACTTATGAAATGGAAACGAATTGTGCGACTGCAAACTGCAAAGCGGGTGGGGTTTAACAAATGCTGCAGATACACACACATCGCACACTTTCAAAGAGTTATCGAAGATTTCATTTGGAAGAAATATATCAAATTGTATCTACTCTTTACCAAAATAAAACTATGACTGTTTGACTGTACCGTTTGATGTTGTTTAGTTTAATTTGGAGGTGTTTGATTGACAAGAACAAAGTTACATTTTTCAAAAAATCATTCCAGATAGCTTAACACTTTTTCAACATTACGGCAATGGAAAATATTAAGATTGCTTTCTGTTCACTATTTACTTTATAAAGCTTTATCAGAGTCAGCCAAAGCTATAAAGTATAAACTGCGTTATAGCTATTGTATATACAACAGTACGCGAAATAAGAGATGACCGGAATTTGGAATACAATATATTAATCGAGCGGACGAAGAATATCATGAAATTTTTGGCTGCTTCGCTACTTTGAAACAGTGTATATTGAAGCTGGCCAGCTCGGTTTTTCTGTTGGCTCAGTTGCGTTTAGGCGAGTAATAAGTTGGCTAATTGCGCCTCAGCTCTGTGTAAGTAAGCACATGATTTCCAATCCTTTACCCCTCCGGACAACTCTGGCTACACGAACTATAAAGGATGTTTCACAAATGCAGGAAAAAATAAAATGATACATTATCTACTGATCACAAATTAAAAAGAATTTTTGATGTATGATTGTAAGCGATTCGATTCAATTTGACGAAATAAGTTTGCAGCCTATTTGACGCAATAAATTAATAGATTTATGTTTTTCTCGCACTAGTGCGACAAAGCAGTACTTTGTACAATTTTGTACATATCCTAACTAAAAATTGAATAACAATATTCATATTGTAATTTATTGATCATGATATTGAAAGTTAACGTGATCAATTTATTGATGATTAAATTGAGTATTGTACAATTGGTTAATTGTAGGTAAGAAAACCATTGTGTCAAATATTATACTCTATTAACTGGAATGAACAATAACTGATATTTCTTATACTCCTCTAAAGTTGTATCTTAGAGATCTTACTTAATTAACAGGTCATATAGGCACTGTTCTAGGTACATAGTCATCAACCTAGTTTCTAGCTGCTTTCTCCACTCATTTAATTAAAACAAAATTTCTTAATTTGCTTCACCTTCCAAACTTGCAACTTGCAGGCAAGAAGTAATTCCGTGTAACAATGGCATCTCGACGACTAGTGCACTAGGGAGGTAAGGGGTGGGGAAAGTGCATCTATGCGGTGTCGCGCTGCACTGAACACAACAGGCGACGATGACAATCGTTTTCGTCCCGTGCGAAAAAGGACCAGCTTATTGGCGTGCCTAAAAGAGACCGTCCAATAAGAAGTGGAGAAATCGTCAGAAGTTTTAACACAAGTCATAGAAAATGCAGTGAAACGAACCCGAATGTGCATCAACTGTGGCGGAGGACACTTGCCCGATATGATCCTTGCAACTTAATTTGAACAAATTTACACGTTCAAGTAAAAAATATATTCTGCAAACAAAACCAATTGATTTTATTTACAAAGTAACAGCCTTAGGATTCGGGTGATTTACTTTTATTTATTTTTGATGGTAACCATTCTACAGGATTAAGGGGCTTTTATCATAGTAAAAAAGTATTTAACAAATTACTCCCAACCTAGTAATCCTATAAATCTAAAAAAAATACCATATAAAGATAAAGGCAGTAAAAATCTAGCTACGTTGTCGAATTTTTTAAATTGTTATTATTATTATTTATAAACAATTAAATAACAATAATTCTGAGAAAAACTCTTCGTAAGTTTGATTGCATTGTAAATTTAAATGTTTATATCACATTATTATATAAAATTTTCAAATAGTAGTCGAGTAATTTGTTAAATAAATTTAAAAATTGTATGCGCGCTAGCCAATCAAATTGAGTATTTTCTAAACAAAAATGGAGCGAAACATAGCAATTAGATAAATATAGACAACATGTGCTCATAAAACATAGACTATCAGCGCGGATACCTGAAATAACGAGGATTTGTGATTAAGCAGCGCTGAGCGATAAAACCCCCTTAAGTCCCAATTACTGAATGGTAGATGTTATTATAGGGTTGTGAAAATTTTAGTGCCACTGGTTTAAAAGTCTATTTAACTGTTAATTTATTAATAATTACATAAGAAGTGATTTTTTATATATTTATTATTTTTTATTGAAATCGTACAATAATGAGTTAGGTACTTTAGCTCCGCTAAATCTTAGTGAAAAGTACAACTTTAGCTTCGCATTTTTCGACCAATCAGAGCGCTGCCTATGCACTCGATCGCTGACGAGAATTGGCTATTGTTGTTGCAACCCGTGTTTTGTGCTCACATATTGCTTTAATGTTACAAATTTGAAATAATTTTGCGATATCATAAAAATATAATATATATCTCGGTTGCAAAAATATTTTTCGTTACTCATGTGGTTATTTAATAAAAAAATCCATCTCTACAGCCTAGATAACTATTATTTTATAAATTACATTAAACAGTTAAATGGACGTCCAAACCAATGGAACTAATACTTTTACTTCCTACCATATTTTTGCAAATTTTGAAAAAAAAATCAAATTATATAACCATACCATAACCGATTAAAGTTGTATGCAGAGGTATAGAAACACCATGTATACTTCTGGAATGCAGATGACAATTCCGTGGGACAAAATCGGAGAAATTATGATGTTGACCAGAACCCGCACGGGTCGAAAACGAACTTCACCCATCGCAACATCCAACTCAACTTCGCTGTTTGTTGGAAACGAAGCGTGAAACGCGCGAAGAAACACTTAACATCGACCCGACGCGGAAATCGCTCGCTTACAATTATTGCAAATTGCGCAAACTAACCAATAACTATTTACTAAATATTGCTTTCTTTACACTTGCAGAGAGATGTGCTCCAAGCAGCTAATCGAATTACTTGATTGGAACGAGTGCTACACGCATACTACTTTGCATTTCTAATTTGTAAGAAATTGCAATGCGAGTTTAAGTAATTTATAAATTGATTGCTTACAAATAAGTGTAAAATACCTAAGTATCTAACTTAGAATAATGAAGACTTAAATTATGTATTTACTTAAACATTTTTATATACTATGGTGTTTTCATATTTCTGGTAAAAATATGTAAGTGTACCTATAATAATTATGATATGACGTAGTACAGAGCGTGAAACAGAAAGAATTTTTTTTAAATTGCAAAACTAAAGGATACCACTTAAATCGCGCACTTATTTTTTTATTGAAAACAACATTATTGAAATTTATTATCAACATCAGACATTTTTATACGACGTTGTGTGAAGCTTATTTGTGGTATTGTATAGTCAGGGATGGGTGTCTACACGTCAACTTTAATTATTGTCTACGTCTATGTGTCAACCATACGTAGACTATAAAAAATATAAAAGACAATGTATACTATAATGTCTACAACGTAGATAATATACCTACATAAATGTAATGTTTATGTTCGACTACCTGGCATAGTCTACACGTCCATCCCTGATTGTAGTAGATTTAAATAAAATATTTACAAAAACTCAGAAAAACTATCTACCCGTTGAACTAAAAATATTTACTATACATTATACAGGGTGTTCCACAACTTAGACCAAAAAATTAAAGGATATACAGGATGTCCTATGGAACTGTTTAAGCATGAGGATCTCGAGAACCATAAGAGATACGAAATTGGTCAAATTAGACAAAAGATGCCTCTTTAGGAGGCCAATAATTTAGAAATGTTTTTGTTTTCCCACAAAAATGCATAGGTGGCTAGATATACGCAAAAATGTAAATTTTGCCAATTTCGTTTTTCACCTACTTTTTTGTTTGAATTAGTACAAGTTTCTAATTTGCACGTTCTATAGGCAGGTATTACGAGGAATTCACAGCAGTCCTCAAATTTCTAAGTTTCATATGGAGCTCATAGTTGGCTATGGCCCGTCTTAATAGAGATTTTTTTTCTCTTTTCAACGATATAAAACTCAAGTGCATTGAAATTAAAATAAAGGCAGAAATTACACAATAATACTTTTATAACTATTTTTATCAAGAAACACTCTACGAATATTGATTTTTCTAAAAGGTATCAAATTATACTAACTAAACTACGAAAAATGGCGTAAACCGCACTTAAAAATCCTTTTTAGTTTCCAAGATATGAGCGTTCAAAATTTAGATCCAAAATCGAAAAAATGGTTATTCACTTGCCTTTGTTTAGGTGAAAATTTTATTTATTTATATATATATATATATATATATATATATATATATATATACAGGGTGTAACAGCGAAACCAATCAACGCCTATATTTTCTTTATTATTATAGTAACAAAAAAATGTTAAATAGCAAAGTTGTAGGAGACTAAGGGGGACATCTGACCAAAGAATAAAATAATTTTTTAAACCAGTGGTTCTCAAGTTATAACAAAAAGTTATATTTTTTCAAATAGGAATATACATATTTTTGAGGCCTATCAGATAGAGTATTTTTTTCTGAATTCAACCATGTATTCTTTTCATATCCTTACATAATAAAAATATTGAAAAATTCAGTTGAAATTTAAATAATTTCTAATTATTAATATTAATGTGCAGTAATCTATGGATGAAAAACAAGTGATAAATTAAATATGGACGTGGTTTCTTTGGATATCTCTTGGCATAAATATCGCAAGCTTGTATGGTATTTTTTTTTTAATTTATCACTTGTTTTTCATCCATAGATTACTGCACATTAATATTAAAAGTTAAAAATTATTTAAATTTCAATTGAATTTTTCTCAATATTTTTATTATGTAAGGATATAAAACGAATACATGGTTGAATTCAGAAAAAAATACTCTACCGAATAGGCCTAAAAAATATGTATATTCCCATTTGAAAAAATATAACTTTGTGTTGTAACTTGAGAACCACTGGTTTAAAAAATTATTTTATTCTTTAATCAGATGTCCCCTTGGTCAGCTACAACTTTGCTATTTAAAATTTTTTTGTAACTATTATAATAAAGAAAATGTAGGCGTTGGTTGGTTTCGCTGTTACACCCTGTATATATATATATATATATATATATATATATATATATATATATATATATATATATATATATATATATATATATATATATATATATATATATATATATATATATATATATATATATATATATATATATATATATATATATATATATATATATATATATACATCTCACTATCAACAGAGCGTCCGTTCAAAAAACCTGAATAGAGCGTCCGGTTGGTGTATATTCCCAATTCATAATCATTGAAGCGTCCGTTCAAACTATCATCTTTGAAGCGTCCGAAATATACGGATTATTACAATTCATCGATTATCAAGCGTCCGACAGTGTTGCCGCGACTGAACCATGTTACTTCGCGCGTTATATTGGGGATTTGAAATGAAAAGACGGAATTATTATCGGCAAGTTGAATAAATATGACAAAGTTATATGTGGGATACATCGTTTAGATTTTGTTTTAAGATGGTACATTGATTGATTATTTAGCCTTTATGTTGGATTTCTATGCTTATAACTAAGTATAACAAAAATATAGTGAAAATCGTTCATATTGTCTGTGATCTGATAGTTAATTATTTAAATGAAAATTAGCAACAAATGCATTATATGTCAATAATTACTAAATTCACAAATTTGTTGACAACACTATTGATTAGGTTTAAAATTAGAATATAATACTACTTAATGCATTTTATAAATAATTTTTGTTCAAAATTTATTACTTCTGGTTAAAAAATAGTGATATATCAAGCAGTGTTTATTGGGTTTTTAAAAATAGGTAAATATTATTTTCTTACTTTCTTTTGGTTTATATACAATTTATTTCTCAAATTTGCGCTAGGAAATGAATTTAATTACTTCATGCAATGGTTTTTTTATTTTACTCTTTTGGTATGGAAAGCTCAAACCGAAAGTAGTAAATATTTTCATGTCAATGTTTGTAACGTTAACTACATAAGAGCTATTTATTTTTCCGCATAAATTTGTTTGCTACTTATCGAAATCTTGTTAAGTAGCAATTTGGAAAAAATAAATGTTTAATAATAATAAAAAAATTGCTGTAAGCTTTATAGGTAAAAATGTGAAACAGAAATTTTATTTGGAAGAAAAATAATGCTCGACACGACTGTAATTTACCTATTTAAAATCTACTACTTATTATACAGAAAAATAGTAGAAAATTAATCAAATGACATTAGGACATTACAGTACCTATATCAAGCAGTGTTTATTGGGTTTTTAAAAATAGGTAAATATTATTTTCTTACTTTCTTTTGGTTTATATACAATTTATTTCTCAAATTTGCGCTATTTAATTACTTCATGCAATGGTTTTTTTATTTTACTCTTTTGAAAAAAATAAAATGTACACATATAAAACTACATTTATTTAAAAAATTATAGAATACATTGTAAAGAAACTTCAATATAAAATGTTTTTAATTTGCAATCGCATATTTTATGGTTTAAATTTTTTTAAAATTCGAATAAAAATGTGGTTTGTAGATAACCTAATTTGGGTATTTTTGTTTTATGTCATCATTTGTAAGACATTAAGGTGGTTGGCTTCTAGCCGTTAAAATGGTGAAAAGTATATTTAGTTTTCCCATTAAAATTGAAGTAAGAATTGAAATTTTCGAATTAACTAAGATATTTTTGAAAAATTTAAGGATGCCCCCTTTATGCTCTAATGCCAATTTTTTAAATTTTTTCTTCAATTTTTTTAAGGGCATGGCTAAACATGTCCAATTTTGTGCATATTCCATGTGTATTTTAATACAATTCTATATAAAAATTCAAAAAAGTGGCATTAGAGCAAAAAGAGGGCAACTTCAAGCTTTTCGAAAACGTCTTATTTGTTTAAAAAATCTTATTGTTTAAACCAATTTTATGGTGAAAACTGCATGTTGTTTTTCGCTATTTTGGCGGCTGGTGTTGATCCATTTTAAATTTAATTTTCTGGAATACAAAATGCGAAAAGTGGTCAATTTATTTATTCAGATATATAATTTAAATCTTTGTTTATTAAAGTAATACAGAACATTCAGCAAAACCTGTAATTTGACTGCGCAACCGCCTTAAATGACAAAATTTCATAATTTCAAACAAAAATTTCGATTTATTCTAAATGAAAGTAAAAAAATATTGTATGTAGCAGTAAGGAACCTTACTTATGTATTTACAGAACTCGGCCACGCCTCGTGGTACAAATTTCACATACGTAAGGTAACAAGTTTCGTTTCCTTTACTTGTTACATAAATATCTATTATCTACTTACTAAATAAGGTTTTATTAATTAACTACTTCTTTATTTGCTGTCAAAGCAATACAATTTTATTTCAATTTCATAAAGATCGGACAAATCTTCTAGATTTAGATATTTAACCCCTACCCTCATGATAGTCCGATCGAATAAAAAATTATGTGTATGACCCAATTTAAAAAAAGACTCTCACTTATAATACCATAAGTAGTAGTAGTCCCGTAGTTATGTCGGTAATTTTTCTGGTAGTATTTCGAATGTTCCTTGTGCTTGGATATGAATATTACGAATGCGCATAAGGTACATGAATGTATAACATAACTACCAGAAAAATAATATTTCTTATTTTATTTCAATGGTATATACCAAGTATTGTTGCAAAAAAACAATTACGGTCATTTGAGTGATTGTTGAATTTAACCCCCAACTCTTTGGACCCGAACAAATTCACACATCACATACCTTAAAATCAGGCTCTTGTGAAAAGAGATCTGCTTGTAAAAATATGTGAAGTTCGGACGAACGGTCTAGGTCTAGATGTTAACCCTCATACCTCAATTTAAATATAATTTATAACCCGATAAATAAAAACTATCTTTCTTACTTTAGTTGATTGCTACATATTACCGAGTTCCGTTGAAAAAAAAAATTACGACTGTTAAAGCGATTCTTTTAGTTTAATCCCTCCCCTTTCCATCATGATTCGATCGAATTTGAGCATACTTTGAAATCTGACTCTAGGCAAAAAAGACGCGCATGCAAAATTTCATGAGAATCGGACAAACAGTCTAGATCTATAGAGATTACCCCACCTCTAATAGTCCAATAAATTTCAAATATACCTAAAAATGTGACTATAGTAAAAAAATAGTCCAGTCTGCAAAATTTCTAGAGATTCGGACAAATGGTCTAGATTCTATAGATTTATAATCGGCACCCCTTATGATGTTATGATCGAATTTAAACATACTTTAAAATCTGACTCCAGTCAAAAGAGACTTGCGTGCAAAATTTCATGAGAATCGGACAAATGGTCGAGATTCTATATTATTAACCCCGACCCTCTAATGGTCCAATCAAATTAATACATACCTAACTTAAAATCTAAGTCTGGTAAAAAAAAATCTGCATGCAAAATTTCATGAGGATCGGGCAAACGGTGTAGATCTTGATGTTTATCTCTCTCCCCTAATTTGAACAAAATTTATATTATATTTATATTTTTTTATTTAATGCACGCGAAGCACGCCGACACTTCCAGTTTAGAAGAAGAAAAACACGTTTTTGCCTCCTAGGGAGCAAAAGCGTGGTTTGCTCCCTTTAGTTTAAACAGGGAGTAACAGCGTGCTTTGCGTTCACGTGCGACGATAAAAAAAAGTTTGTTATAAGTATATAAGTTCTTGATAAGCAGAACCACGTAGTCGAAACGAAAACTACGTACTTTGATATTTTGCTTCATCCTCCAATATCAAGAGAACACGAACACTTCGAACATAACATTTGAAAACATACGTTTCGGTGTTGCCAGTTTGAGGACGCTCGGTAGGCGATAGATTGGATGAAAGTATACTTATACGCCTAGCGCAGCAACGCCACGAGTGAGCGTTCTGCTGAACTAAAAGTATACGGCATGTATACGGCAAATGATAATTCACTATCAATTCGGCGTCCACCAAAATTTTTAGATATGACTACTAGATGGTATTAGGAGCCAATTTAACATGGTGACCAATCGAGCGTCCATATATGGACGCTTCATTGGAGCCGGACGCTCGGTTGATGGAAAATTGTCAATATAAGGACGCTTCAATGATAGTAAGTTGTATATATATATATATATATATTTTTTTTTTTCGATCGTGTTGTAATTTTTAATTTTTCTTATGTTCTAATTTTCCTAGTAAATATGCGTTTCTTGTACTTTAAAGACTACGAATATCAATAAAATAATAATAATCATTATTATACCATATTATATATATATATATATATAATATGGTATAATAATGATTATTATTATTTTATTGATATTCGTAGTCTTTAAAGTACAAGAAACGCATATTTACTAGGAAAATTAGAACATAAGAAAAATTAAAAATTACAACACGATCGAAAAAAATTATACTTTTCAAAAAAGAGGTTATAGAATTTCGTCAAAGTATACTTTACATCGTTTCGCAGATTATTATAGAATCGTTTAGCGATTATTGAATAATATACAATTACCCTATACTTAAATCCTAAATGGTGTAGGTAGCCTAAAGAAATCCAAATATTTAAATGCAAGATCGAAGGTATGCTTGTCAGTCAATGTGTTTATCAAATTTCACACTAAGTCAATAAAGACTATAATTCTATCTTCATTCAATATTTACTCTGCATCCTGTCATTTGAAATCGATTGCAAAAAATACTCGTGCTAATAGGCACTTTCCTATAGATTACAGGTTAGCCTGGCCCACTAGATCAAATATCAAGCCAATAATAGGAAGATAGAAATTCATATTTGTAGGCTATTTCTTTTTTGTTTCAAGCCTTGGCCTACTTCAATCCCAAAATTGCCGTTTTATGCGGATGCACATGAATTTCTTATGAGCACTTCCGGATAGCGAGGTACACTTGACAAAAATAAAATCCGAGCGAAGAGAGGCGATAAGGGTCAGAATCGCTTGCGTTTTCGATCGTGGAATTGTACATATGCGATTTATTCGGATTCGGAGACGGGGTAAAAAGTTCGCTTCGGATAAGTGGATAGAGCTGAATTATGCAGTCGGTTTTTGTCGTAATTTTATTGATATTAATAATACTGGAATCATGTCAAATATTTTTTGCTTTAATGGAGGATTCTGACCTGATTTCAGAGAAATTGCAGCGGAGTAAATTTATATTCCATTATGGTCTTATGAATAAATGCAATAACTTAATTTCTTTCTATTCCAAACATATCGGATATACGGAAAAATACAATGTTATAAGAGATAGCAGAAAATCGCCACATAAATTGGAAAAATGTTAATAAGTAAAACATAACTTATCGGATTCACAAGTATAAAATAAATATGTAAGCATATAATACCGGGCGTCTATTTGAAATCTGTTATATCGAAAAAACATAGTGTTGTTTTTAAAATCTTGTTTTAGTTACTTATTGATTTCAGATGAAAGTTATAAATACAAACCTTATTCAACATCAGAAACTACATAATATGAGACATGGTTGGCTTTATTTAAATCCCGATTTAAATCATGATTGAAATCAAGTGATTTTTTTAAATAAAAATTATTGATTTAAATCAAAAAAGTAAAAAATACGTACACACGCCTAAAGAATAGTTAATATATCTACGCTATAAAGAAGGATTGTTCATACAAATGTAGAATATTATTTTCAAGGCACTGGGTGAGAAAAATAACGACGCAAATAATAAATAAAATTTATTATTTAAACAAAAATACATATTTATTTGTAGTAAATCCATGGGAGGTCACAGCCCAAAATATGACTCAAATTAATGTACAACATTCATTACAAGTCGTAGAATTTGGACAAAAATTAAAATTCATAGGAAACCGTTGAAATAACGAAGAAAATTGAATTTAAAGTTGACACTAAAACGCGCTAAAATGCATTGCGTATATGGAGGTTACATTAGTTTAATAAACGATTAGAAAATATTATATCATAACAACCCAACACATGTTAGAAGACGAATATGTTATTCTTTAATATCTGACGTATTTCTTTAATAAATAAAAACTATAATAAGAATAAGAAAATAGCCATTTAGTATTATTTTAGAATAACATAGAACTATACTGCCGTCCTTAGGAAAAAGGTCCTATCTGCAAAAATTTTGTTTTAGCTATTATTTTATATAAAAATATTTGTGGAAACAACTATGCGGATTTTTACTATTAAAATTGCATTATATAAATATAATATACTAATAATAATAAATTCTACCTTTTCTTAGGGCAGCTGGACATTTTATTTTGGTATATATTTGTCATAATTTATGCAGATTACAAAATCTCAAAATTTGCAGATAGGACCTTCTTCCTAAGGAGGGCAGTATAGGAATGTTGTTTTTTTTTGCAAATCTCACCATTTAATTTTTTTAAGTTAATAGTTTTCCATGATCAATAAAAATATAAATAAAACAAAATTAAAGGAGTAAACAAAAATAATGCTATATACATGGCTATTTTATTTTGCGGTTTTCTGGAGAACTATCAAAGCAATATGATCGACTGTGATCTAATATTGTGTAGTTTTTAAATTTGAACATGTTTTTCATCTCAAGTAACTACAGCAAAATTAAAAAAATAACATTGTATTTCCTATATAACAGATTTCAAGTTGACACTGTTATTTACGTGTAAAGTTATTTTTATTTTTAATCTTGTTTACTGTAAAATTAAATTAGTAGAAGTGATCGGTTGCATCTGTTGCGCGTGAAAAATTAAGACTCCGAATTTAATTTAATAAAATCAATTAATCTTATGCGCTTATGTAAACGTTAACGTGTCCCTAAAGTCTTTACCCCAGTCCATCCTAAAACGGTTTGTATTAAAATAAAACGCACAGGACCCGAGAACGCCAACTTAATATCAAAAGTCGTAAATTTTAATTAAAGTGTCCGTCCGAAACTTCTTTTTAATTTGTCAATAGGGCTGATGGGGAATTTTAATATCCCTCTTTTTGTCGGTATTTTCGCCCCAAGTTCAGCAGCCCCTCGATAAGAAATATTGAGTGGGAAATTCCGTTCATCCCCCGTATTTTTCTTCCCTTTGTTCGTCAAAAAACTCCTCTCTTGATAAGAAGTTATCCATTGTTTCTAAAGGACTAAGCAAAGCAAAATCGTGTTTTCCCAATAAAATTTAAATGTGTTATACATGAATGAATTTAGATAGAGCTTTTGACCTTCTTTATTGTACCACAAAAATTTTAATTTTGAATTGAGCATTCTTGATTCCGTTTAATTAATTTTTTATTGCCGTTGATTACCTGCAGTTTAGGGAAGCATTGCATATTCTAATTTAAAAGTTAGTGAATTAATAAACGAGACACCAGCAGTGTAGACATACGCATGCGCAGTATTGCCGCGAGTTTTGAAATTTCGTACTTTACACTTTACTGGTTTACAAAGTCTTCCTCAAATAAAACGATTTGCCTGATACTTTGTTAATAATAAAAATATTGCATTCTTTAATAATTACAAATATAATGCTGCTAGTTCAAATTTTAATGGAATAAAAATGTATTGTATCACTCATTCATTATAATTATTAAAAGATTAGAAAATTAAGTACCTACTAGTCTAATTTATTAAATTGATTATTTTCTACCGAATTAAAAAAGTATAAATTGAGACTTGAAATTCTTACGGATATTGCAAGTGGAAAATATCTACTTGAAAATAAATATGACTACGTTTACACGTACGCCTAAAATGTACTTTGACTTGACTTTGAAAAGGCGACTTTTGAAAAGTCAAATTGTAGTGTATTTACACATTCAACAAAAATATACTTGGCTTTAGAATTTCGACTTGACTTGACAGTGGTTGATAGTACGACTTTGGTTATATTACAATTTTTAGAACGAGTATTTAAGTAAGTTAATTATGTTACTGAACAAAAATTACAGTATACTCGTATTAATAATATTTCTTGCAGAAGAACACTATGGATTGTAATATATGAAGTTACATTTATTGAATATTATCGTAAAGTTTTTACCAATGCAAGCTAAATTTTGAATGAAAATCAAATCGATTTTTCATCATCAAATGACATTTTAAAATGCGAGAAAATACTATTCTTTGTTGTTAAAATGAGGTTATGACAGACTTTTGCCGCGCTTTTATTATTATAACTGCATACATCAAAAGATGTCACTAATGACAAAGTAAAGTACTTTTCGTTTACACGATATTTCAAAAGTGACTTTCATTAGTCAAGTCTGATTAATTTTAGACTTGACTTTAGGACGAAAAGTAAAAGTCGATAGTGTTTACACATGAGCAAAAGTCGCCTTTTCAAAGTCAAAGTCAAGTCAAAGTAGATTTTAGACGTACGTGTAAACGTAGTCTATGACATAGGTATATCAAATAATATTTAATTGTAAAAATTTTCACTATTGCACCTTATAAAAAGTGATGATAAATGATTGACCGTCACGTAATTTGCAGAAGTCTTTTTTTTCAATCAAACCTGTTTCCTGCGGAAAAATGTTAGTACCTACTTACTCAGTTCCCAGTTCTCAGTTCTTCTCAAACCTGTCAAACGAACGTTATGTAGTATAATCTAGCAATAGTTCAAAAGTTGACGTTTAAATAATTTTATGGTTGTGGTTTTCTTTTATAAGTTTTGAAAATTTCTTCTAGCTGGGCACCTCAATACTTAGGATTTATTACAAATCTATAAGTACCCCATATTGTTTTCTCATTTATATCATAGTAGAAACTTATGAAAGGAAACCACAACCATAAAATAATTTAAGTGTCAACTTTTATCTTGTTTTTTTTGGCATTTATAGTAAGGCAGAAATCAAGTGAAGAACACTTTTTTAAATTTATATTGAAAGAAAATTGTAGTTTTTTTACATTTTAGATATAGGATGACAAGCACAGTTTAGTAACAAACACATCGAGGTGGCAAAAATAAATTCAGAACGATGTGGCACGGTCAATCATTTATGATCACCCTGTACGTGCGAAATATAATATTTTTAAATGACATATTTTCCCAGTAAAACATTAATTAATTTCACATTTTTGACAGTATGAAACCACGGCAACCTTATAGCACAGCTACTGCAAAGAATCTTAAACGGCAAATTTAATAAATTGTGTAGGCCAGTTGGGAACAGATTTTTAAAATTTGACGGCTGGTAACCGCGCACTATCCACTTAATTATTTAATAAAATGTATATTAGTGGTGAAAGAACCGTGTGGTCACACTAACACCGCGTATGAAACAATAATTACGAGCTCGTAATTACATTTAGCTATCCATAACGGAATTTGCAAAAGAGAACAAAAGTCTAGCGATATTCACTTCCAAGGTAGCACAATAGGCACACTTTATTCCGTTACATTATTAACACGAGATCAGGAAGTGTTTAACATGTATTTTTGTCCCGTACGCATTATCTCGAGTTCAGTATATAAAAGACTTTTTACGACATAAACTTATTATCAGAGTAAGCTTGCAAAAATATCATCAGGTAATTATCGAGAGAATTATTTATTAAGAAAGGAATTTTAATTAAAATAGGATTAAGTATTTAATCGCATTATTCGTTTGTTTATATAACGATGAGAAAAGATAATTAACGAAATAATGAAAACAATTTAAAATATGAATAGAACACTCAGGTTGCTTCATAAAACTGTCAATATGTTTAATGTCAAATTTACTAATTTCACGTCACGAAATTAAATTTTATAAATGAAATTAAGTGAGTTTGTCATTCAAACAAAACTGACCTTTTGCCGCAGGTTTATACAGGGTGATTTACAATTTCGTGCACATAAATTAATGGCATTATAGTACTCAACTTACTGATCATGGAATAAAAAAATAATTTTTAAATCGCAAATTTAAGAGCAAGGAACACACCACTGTATTAAAGATTACGTAACGAATATCTAACTATGAATGGAATAAAATAATATTTTATACAATGGGAAATAGTATATTAAGTATCAAGAACGGTAAGGACAGTTTACCGATGGAAGACAATGTTTGGAGACTGAGCGAAGCGAAAACTCCAATTTTGTCTGACATCGGTAATTCCATAACGTTCGTCATCATTTTTTGCACGATTGGAGTTAGCAAAATTTATTTGAAAATACGCAAATATTAATTTATTCATAATTAGTAATTCTGAAACAAAGAAATAGTTACTTTACTTACCGGTCAGTGAATTTTTAAATTTACTTACCGTACAGTTTTAATTTACTTACCGTTCAATGAACGGTAAATAGAAATTACGGTTTAGCCAAACAACCCCGTAAGAACAACACATCGTCTTGGAAACAGGCATGGTAAGTTGATAAAGACCAGTCGTGTAAAAACAGTTAAAATTTAAATAAATTTATGAGATTTCAGATTTCATGTAGAATAGAAACTGTTTGATTAAAAAACTTGTGGATTAAAATTGCGTGTTTTGAAAAAAATTTCAGTTTCATATTCAGTAAGTTGAGTACTAAGTAAGTATATGCCATTAAAATTTATTCACGAAGATCACGGCATATAAAGCATTTGTTTATATAAAACACAAATATTAATTTGTAAGTTTTTTAATCATGCAGGGTCATTCTGTTTCCTTATGGAATTTTATAAATTAACTTAATTTTTAACTGTGCAAGGAATAAGTAATTGTATAATTAACTATAATTTAATTTTCTTCCATTCAATTGTCAGACATCCATTGTGCAATGTTGAATCCAGTTGTACCAAAAATGTACCTACTCCTTGCGAAAGCTGCCCTTAAATTTATGAGTTTGAAACAAATTCTTTGTGTCACATAATACTTCAATCTATTATTTACTTGCGATTTTAGTCATGACCTTTGTGTCTAAAGTGGGAATAAATTGTACGAAGTATAAAATAAAATATGATAATTCTGTATAATTTTAAAAAAATATTTGTTGTTTTCTGGTTTTCTGTTGGTTTAACCTTACGAATGACTGAAAAACATCGTCGTTAGCAGAATACCTGCGTTCAGAATTGCCCCTTATCAAAAATATATCAATCAGAAATCCATTTATCGAAGTCTGAAAAAACAAACATTAATTATTTCCCGACGACAACACGCACAACATCTCGCAATTCGTAAATGAAATTCTGCGCGATCGAATTCGGAGCTCGAACGGAGAATTTAAAAAGTGGCGATTATTCGACGCGCGTAAGAAAACATTAATGTAATTGAAATTGCGTCTTTGCTAATGGTTTCCTCTACGTCTGTGCGCCAATGTTTATCTGTGAATGGTATCGTCGCCCGATCTGCGAAACTGGGGCGAGGGATGAATCCAGGTCAGGACTCAGGATTAAGGAGGATTCTGAGTCTTGAGGTGAATTTATTACTCGCACTTTTACTACAAAGATATGGCAACTTTTTATGTTATCTAAGATAAGTCTGTATTTTTTACCGAGGGCTGATTTTCTGATAAAGTTACACGTAAGTTATTTGACAAGTGAAAGGAAAAATATACTATGTAGGTATAATCAGCAGCGAAGGTACCTTTGATTATAAATAGTGGGGAGATAAGCTATAAGGAACGTTCATGCCAAATATGTATGGTCGAAAATCGCTTGCAATCAGTTGTAAGAGGTACCTAGGAGGAAGTTTTACGAAAAAAAAACAGAAACTTAAAATAAAAATAAAATATTAACCGCCTGACTACTAACTTGTTTGACTATCCTCCAATAGCTGATAACATGCGATTTTGAACCATACAACTTTAGCAAAGTTCACAAGTTCCATGTCCAATATAACTTCCACCCCAATGTCAATGGTCCGATCGAATTCAAACATACCTTACAATGTAACTGGTTAAAAGAGACCTGCATGTAAAATTCCATGAGGATCGGAAAACAGTTTAGATCTAGATGTTTAACAAAAATTGCGGCCGCTAGAGCGTTTTTTAGATCCCTTCAAATATCAAACCTTATAATGCTCTATAACTGACTAGTAGCGACACCTCAACACCAAATAATACTGACTACTCAACATTACAACACCAGTCAATATAGGTATGTTAAGCTGGAATAACCCCATTAGCAGAACCGGCCAAAACCAATGGGAATAATTAGTACTCGATTATTACTAATTAATTACCCTAATCCCTAATTTATTACTGTGGTTTTTTAAAAAAATTAACGAGAGTTTTACTAAACCGTGTTTGTGGGCTCTAGTACGGTTTTGTTAGCTTTGTTAGTGTAGTAAAAACAAAAACCGAGTTTGTGGGGCTCTAGTACGGTTTTGTTAGCTTTGTTAGTGTAGTAAAAACAAAAATCGAGTTTGTGTGGCTCTAGTACGGTTTTGTTAGCTTTGGTTTTTTTTAAAAAAACCACAGTAATAAATTAGAGATTAGGGTAATTAATTAGTATAATAATCGAGTACTAATTATTCCTATTGGTTTTGGCCGGTTCTAACAACATCTTGCATAAACATAACTTCTTTAAATAACTTACAATAATATAGACAAGTACTAATCATATAACACTATAAACAAAGAAACCAATCAAGTGTTAATTATTATTATGAGTGTAGAATTTAAACAAATTTCTCCTAAAACACGAATTGAAACTGAACCGATTCTTCACTTCAAACTACCAGTACAGAATGTTCCACAACTTAGGACAAAAAATTAAAAAATTAACTGTACGACTTGCTGATCATGAAACAAAAAGAATTTTTTTTTAATTCGCTAAGTTAAGAGTAGTTTACTTGACGTGTGTACATTTTAAGTATGACTGTTTTGATGGTATATTTTATATTTGACATTTATTAGTATTAGACATTATGCGCGTAAACAATGACTTTCATTGTAGAAGATTTGAAAAAAATTATTAAAAATAACTACCGACCAGTGGCAAAAAAATGTTTGCTTGAAATACGATGCAATTTTCTTAAATTTTTAATAAGTTGTGGAATACTCTGTATGTATAACTATGTATTATGATCTTATTGGTATTTTAATGGCTGAATGAATAAGACGTTATCAGTTTACCCTAAATTTATATTTACGAAACCACGAAGTACTTACTTGTGTTTCAAATAGCAATTGAAATAGAAAAACTCAATTAGGTATGTTGTTCAAGTAATAGGTATTTTAAAAAGAAACAAAGACAAAATATGTGTTACCAGTACATTTTTAACCCTTAGAGAACAAATCCAATTAGAATATCTGCAACCAGGTAACAAAATAAATTGTAAACCAAACCACGTTCGTTTCTCAATCCAGTTTTGGTATCTCATTCCTGAATTAGTTATCCTGTCCATCTCAACTCTCGGGGGTAAAAATCCATTACAGGACCTTCAGGTGTGCCCCCTCCCCCCGTGACCCCTGACCCGTCGTCCTTCGCCGCCGAAAGCTCCGGAGTGACATCCCTCCCAGGAGTCGAGACTCGCCTCTTAAACTCGACCTAATTAACTCCCTCAACATCGTGTTATTTGCCTCTGACGTCATAGTTTGATTGCTTGGATGAGGGCGGTTTTACCCTTGAAAAGTTATGGAAATTCATTTCATTTGGAATAAAACATTGAGAGCAGGCGAAATGTTTCTTTAACGAATCGACTGAGCCTAAATTTTATGAGGTTTGTCAACTGGTTTAGGAAATTAATTTTGAAATCAGTTTCTTTCATTAATAATCATATCGTTTTATTAAATAAAAGTTATTTAACTATCGAGTGTGTTATTGAGGGCGATTAATAATTTCGACAATTAACACATGAGTTAGTTATAATATTTTTCCGTTGATCATTGCCTTTTTATTTTTCTTAGATATAGGAAGGCGTAAGGATCGTAAAACATAAAATTAGTCAATTAGACATGATTTTATTGCGAACGTTTAGACTGCTATGCATGTCATATCAGCTTTTATGTATCAATAGTGTAACATTATCTTTTCAATTTATAGTAATGGGGTGGATGGGTGGTTAATGTTTGAAACTGCTAAGCACAATATAACCTGAATATTATTTAGCTAGAACTGTCAAAATAATTTCGTTTAATTCTGTTTATTATTTTTCTACAACTTAACACTAGCTAATATACTATATTACGTGTGCTGAACGCACATTCAAAAAATCGTTGATTAATAAAAATCATGCATTAATTGGGATCATTAATGTATGATTTTTTTCATTAAGATACTCATTCATAAACGATCAACAGACATAGTTATTTATTATATAATTGATAGAAGTAACCTGCTACCACTAAAATATTTAAAAAATTAAGTCAAAAATAAGCAAAGTCTGGCGTATTTTTTAAATGAAGTTTTGCACAATCGGTTATTTTAGCGTTCACTGGGTCTGTTTCTAAGGTGGTAGGTTTTGATTACAAATTAAAAGGCGGTAAGATCTAAACAACAACAGAAACCAAGGTAACTGCATCAAAATCAACATTTCCGAATATTTACCATTATTTTGAAATTTATTATTTATTATATCGGTCGTGCCAAAAATTATGAGCATCACGGACGTTAAGTGCATTTTGTACCGATTTCGGATAATATTGGAAACTTCGACTACCGGTAAACTGCACTTACCGCCCTTGATACTTAATATACTATTTAGAATAGTAGGTCGTTACTTGTTCTAATGTTATCGCATTGGTGACAAATATGACAAAACAATAACTGTAAATTATTCAAGGGAAATAAGTATTTATATCCTTGGAGATAAAATATGATGTTACAGCAACTGACAGCATCTATGAAATATCATAATTTTATTATTTATTTTTAGTATTTTAATTTCCCATTGTCTTTTAGCTCATCAAATTAATTAAAAACGTTAAAGTAACAATTACAATGAAATCTCGAATGAAGTCTTCAAACTCCAATCTAGCCACCTACGATCGTTTTCATACATTAAACAAATGACTCTTGATAAAGGCAGTTTATTTAGAATCAAAGGTGTCAGACTGTCGTTAATTAAACCGTGGGTGTATGCGATAGCAACTCGTGAAACGAATATCTAATCAAGAGAAATTAATTTACCAAGAGAGAATAGAGAAGTCAACTTAAAATGCTTTATTAGAACACAACATTTGAAAAGAGAATCACACAATTTAATGACTGAACTTATCGTTGTAGAAAAAGAAATATATTTTATTAATGATAATATTTTACAAAAGAATATTATTACTGGATATTAAATACGCCGAATAAATAATTTCTGATCCACGAAATGTATTATATGTTTGAAAACAATTAAGAGTTTTCAAAATTACGAAATAATCTCGCTCTTACAAAAATAAAAGTCCTTCTCCAGGTAAAACATTCAAGTGGAAATTTTTTAATTTCGCAAAGCTAAACGATTCAATATACTGTTTATGAAATGAAAAACAAAAAACGTTTTTTGTTGACATGAAATGAATACGCATAAAACCGTTTTTAATTCGCATATTATATTTATGTTCATTATTACTTTATGCCTGGGAGTTTAACAAATTTTGAATGGAATATTTATTTTGTTTACTGTTTTCAAAACGAGTGTTTTTTGATATTTCTATAGGCTTGCAACCAAATTACGTTGGGGAATATAAAAAGAGTATTAGAAGCCAAGGTATTAATTTTTTCCATTTTGTTTATTATGTTCTAATTTGCAGAAATGTGACGACCTCTTGTTTAGCATTTATATCTGTCAAATAAATCAATCAAAATAAATCACTATAGGTATAGTGGCAGCATCTTTCTTTCTATCTTCTTGCGAAAACTGCCTTTAACTTTACGAATTTAAAAAAAATTCTTTTTGTTCCATGATCATGATCAGAAATTAAGTACATACTATATGTTTTTAAAAGTTGTGTATCAGCCTGTACCCATGACTCACATTATGTGAGACTGCAACACCTAAGTTGAATAAAAGCCGTAATTTAATGATAATGTGAATATTAATTATTAAATAAACCAAGATATTTAAAAATTTGATGTGGCCAGCACAAGACCTCCCGCCATACTTACTTTATTCTTTTTACTTATAAAAATATATTAATATATAGATACTACTACTACTTCTATTCACAAATATATTTTAGTCATTTTATTTAAGCCTGCAGAAGAAGATATAAACGATATTTTACTATTGTCACTGTCACTATCATGTCATAATCATTTAAATTTTATGTAGTAACAAATGTTAAACGATCATGGACTACAAGATAAAGAAATACTAAATTATAAGTATATATACATTAATTATTATTAAATGATACCAGATACAGAAAAATTGTTAAAATACCGATTGTAGGTAATACTCACATAATCGTTCATTTAAAATTTAAAAAATTTTCTTAATTAATTATTTATTTATCGAAATATGTAAAAAAGTATTTTTTCCGTTTTGCAGATTGGTATAAAAATTTAATGGGTTATTAAGATTCGTATTAAAACTTTAAATACAAATTTTGAAATTTTAATGTTTGATATTTTTTGAGTTATCGTGAACGAAGAAATTGTAATATACGAACGAACGCACACACACAGACATCATCTCGAAAATGTTAAATTCTTACTCTAGCGACTTTAAAACGTGTTTATCCACTAAAAACTCACACTCGACAATTTTGATCCATCACAATACCTCCCTTCTAGAATATGAGGCGGGAGGTAAAAATTAAAATAAAGAAAATAATTATTCTATTAAGGATAATCTAACTTATGAACTTTTATTTCCAACATCCTGCAAGATAACGAATAGCTCCAAGGCACACTATCTAATATCTTTACTTTGGTGTTATCGTTGACAGTTTACACAAATAAGAAGATTACATCGTCTTACTCTTAGTAATTCTTCTAACTTAGTAGATAAGAGTGATTAGCATCTTAATTACACATGATGTGTATTCTTACGACACCATAAATATGAAAATTTTATTGGCGAGTGGCGAGAGCGAATGATATCGTGGGAGAATATCTCATAAAATGCACCGAACATCAAAATTAAATCTGATTTAGATATGCTTAAAACGCACATTTGAGAGTAATTGTTACTATTATATTTTACAGAGGATATATAATATCAATAAAGATAAAATTGGCCAATAAAGCTTCTTACATCTTACATGCAAGTGACTCATTTGTGACACGACCCGAAGGAAAGTGCTTGGCTCTCATTACAGAGGTTGTGGGTTCGAATCCGGCTAGTGGTTGTACAAGGGCTTGCGCGAAAGGGTTAGATGGATCTAACAGACTTGGCTAAATCTAGCCCATTGTCAGTAGGCAATTAAAGTAAGTAAATAAAATAAATTTAAAAAATGTAAAAGCATTAATTCTCGACCGTGTGTTTTAATTACTTAACATGGAATAATTATTGATTTGTGATGATAGAATTAGCAAGATTGAAAAATTGTGCATTTCACTCAACTTGCGAGCACTTTACAAGCATGTTGTCTTTGTTAAGCCTTTTCACAAATGGATTCTTGCAGGTTTCTTTCAAGATTCTAAATTCTGAGAAGAAAATAATGGTGAAAATTGTCTGTCAAAAGCGGCGTAGGTAAATTGAATCTTCAACGAGATTTGGAAAAGAAAATTTTGTAATTCATTCATAGCTTGAAAACAGTGGTTTTATTTTTTCCAGGTTTCAAAAGAATGAAAGAATTCAGGATTACATCTAAGTTAAACTGCACAAAAATCTCATCTGTGATCTACTCTAGACCATATTAGTAGTGGGGAAGAGAGTAGAATAGAAGAAAAAGTAAAATCGAGAGTATTTTAGGAGTACGCCAAAAACGTAGGCGGTTCGCATAAGCAGTGTACTAATAGATAACAATATTTTTATCTAGATAATGATAAAGATAACTTACTTTATATTTATCCATATCAAATAATAGATAACCATTGAAGAAATTATCTAAATTATAGATAAAAGATAAATAATTATTATCTAGATAATTATTACTAAATTTATAGAAAATACAAACAAATATAAATGACATGTTATAAAGTATGAGCAATAGCAGCTAGTGAACCGACAGCGTTTGTGCGTTGAATATGCTTGCACAGTTTGAGTACATTTGAATTCGTTTAAAATTATAAATAAAAAAATTGGTTATAACTTTACTAAAACTATTATCTAGATGATATTTCAAAAATAGATAAAAATAAATTGTAATTTTATTTAAATAAGATAATAGATAAATAAGAAAAAATATATCTAAAGAATTAATAGATAAAAATATATTATCTAGATGATTTATTTAGATAAAATTACCTAGATAAGTTACAACACTGCGCATAAGACAAATTTTTGCATTTATATTCAGCATTAAATTATAATTGAATTATTGCTGATTTCTTGCCTGACAGGTAAAGTAATCTAGGACTGTATTCGGAGGTTAGAAGATTAGACCTAAATAAATAATCAACGATTTCATAATATTTATGTCCTTTATTTGGCCCATTGTTGTCATCCCAAAAGCAAGCTGTATTTATTTTGCAAATCCTTGTGCAAATTCATTCCTATATCGAAGTATGCTTGCCCTTCTCGACTGTCAACTGTCAATGGAAAAGCTCGCACGGCAACGCGATGCAAAGTCACTAATCTCCGTAATAAGCTCGCAGCTGTTGTTGCTAACAAGCAAAACTTCTTTCCCAGGAATCAAAAATCGAAGATGCGCCAATTTCTTCATTTATTTTCACTTCATTTCGCGTGGAAAGTCACCAATTAAAACTTATCACAAAGAAACGTTTTAAAAGTTTTAATTCGTAGAATTATTGGCGAAATATAAAATACACAGATGAGTTACTTTGAATTCATTTGTTTCGCGATGTTAACTTTTAAAAGGGATTAGTCAACGGTGGATTTATTGAATTTTGTGAAGAATTTGTTCTCTAATGAAGTGGTATTGAAAAAGAACGGAATTCTGACCAATCAATTTTTCTAGGGTTGAAGAAAGACATTAATTTTTATTATAAGAAATGAACACATTTGCGCAGTATTGATTTGTAATTCTTTACCCGTCATTACTAAGACAAAGTAATTCAACATAGAAATTTTATCCATTTGTATCACTCCCTTGTAATAAATCTTATTCAGTAATAGTCAGTATATAAGCCTCATTCACATAAGCATTTAGTTTTACGTTTAAGAAAGTTTGAATACATCTAACTAAATCTGAGCATTCACAGTATCTACTTGACAGTGGGAAGTGTGAATGCTTCAATTTAGTTATAATGAATTTTAACTTTATTTCTTTCTAGTGGTACAAGAGAGCTAATTACGTGGTTGAAATGCACGATTAAATATTTCCTGGACAAGAATTAATGCACGAGTGCATATTTGATAAGAAAATCGGAATGACACCAACGTTCTATTTTTGAATTCTTTTTATAATAGAAACTTGAAATATGTACTAAATTTGTATTTCACAGTAATAAATATGTATTATTTACCTTATTAATTGCTTATTACATTCAAAATGACAAATTTACCAATTTATAATTAAATGTCAAACTGACATATGACAGTAAAGTTTCCGCTTATTAATTTATTAGGTTCCTCAGGCTACTAGTAAAAAATTTCCGCTAAATTTTTATATAACCATGGTTACTATTATTGTAATAAATTCTTTCATTCGCTGTAGTGATGGGTCGTTCATGAACGAGTCGTTCAAAATGAACGACTCATTTTAGTGTGCCGTGAACGAACGACTCTTTAGTTCGTTCAGTACGGCACACCAGTTCACACTAGCACCGTGCTAGCTCCGCTCACCGCTCCGCTCGCTGAACGCAGAAAGACGAACGAGTGCGAGTGGAATGAACGAAACATACAGACAGCGCACGGTACATAACATATTTCAGAGCACTATTGGCTTGACTGAGTGCAGTGTATTCTGAGAAGAATGCATGCGTTTCTGTTGTACGGCCAACAATGAAAATAATCAACAATATGGGAAGTGGGAACAATGTAGGACTGGACAACAACAACAACAAACGTTTTGTTAAATTTGTTGAACATTCTTCAAAATGTTGCCAGACAGTACTCCTTTTGCTAAATTTTTATTTTGTTTATTTTCCATTGTCAATATACATATACAACAACTATAAGCAACACAACTAACAACTAAAATGCTCAGGTTCAGGTTCATACAGTTTGGCACATGTGCACATGCCACATCGCATATGCACACACGGCGAGCGCACACCGCACAGTGCTGTGAGCTGTGAGCATGTGCAGAGCAGCTCAGCTGAGCAGCACACTAGCACGGTGTCATTTGAAACGCACAGTGCTCTTTTACAGAGTCGTTCGAATGAACGACTCAGTGTGAACGACTCACTTTACTGAGCGGAGCGAAATGAACTGACTCACTAAAAATGAACGAAAGACCCATTACTAATTCGCTGTTATTTGTGTCATGCGATTTTTAATAAAATAATAAATTTACTTGCAATTTGATCGTAAAATAACACTGCTTATTTCTCTCTCTAGAGAGGGAAATCTTACTTTCCTCACTATTTCGCGAGAAGAAAATTAAAAATCTCTTTTTATTTATATTGCGCATTACCAAATTACGAATAAAATGAGATCAAAATAAGCAGCTGAAAAGTTCTGAATATTTCAAAGAGAATTAAGACAAAATTATGACGCCAGAGCACCATTAACTTTGAAATTTAAATTTGAATTAAGATCGGTGGAAGAAACTCGCAAACGAAATAAACTAACAAATCTGAAAACAAGTTGAAAATTCACGAAAAATCATAAAGTTTCCCTGGAGTAAAGCTTCGATTCGAAACTTTGAGCTTTATATCACTTGGCGCTCAACATAATTCTATTTCACACTAAGCCATTTCAACAAGTTATGAATCTCATTCCGAGCGTGAAATGTGATGAAAGTATTTGGAGCATAATTTCCGTGTAAATTTAAGTTACAAGCCAATTCAGTATTGAATTTCGCTTAGCAGCGCAAAGACGCGAGTGCTCTGATGCAATTTGGCAAAGGTTTTCGTCACGGGCACACAATATGGCGACATGCAGCACTTTTTGGCACCGGAGCAGCACTTCGGGTGTGATTCGGAGTTTTAAAGTGTCATAAGTTGCAATAACGCATCACTTGCTCCTAACCTAAATTCGCTAACTTCTCCCAAATCACTTGCAGCTGCACACGCCGACTTAACATGCTCATGATTTTTACAAATGATTTTTTAAGGTCATTGTAATCTTGTTGCAGAGGAAATATTGTTATTACTATGTCATCAAAATTCGATTTGAAATCAAGAAAGAACTTTTCGCAAACTTACACATTAAATGTGACATTTTACATGGAATACGAAAATTACAAAACTTTTATTTTAAAACATATTCGTGAAAGGATTCTTTTCATTTTCACAATTAATACTTTCACCGATTATTTGTGCATCATGTGCAGTCATAAACATACATACAGATGCATAATTTCATACTTTCATTTGTACTTATTTTACTAACTACAAGTATAAATAATTTTATATGTTTATGCAAATGAGATGTTTCGAGACTGTACGATATTGCAGATCTTCACATACGTAGATATCTTTCTTTTGTTTGCAAGATAAATTTTACATTTTTCTTTCTAAACCGAAGAAGAATAATACCAAAATTGTCACTTCATTTATTTTTTGACAGATAAGTTTGTCCTTCTATTTTTAATTTTAATATGCCATGATTCCATGTATTTAAAATGGTGGTTATATACAATCGGTACAGTACATTTTGAGTTAGCTAGCCGTCATTTTGTTTCAAGACGGCGGATTGTCATTTTAGTATGCTCATGTCATAAGTTAGATCATCATAAGTTAGATTATCGTGTGAAATTGAACCCAATCGGTACAGTACATTTTGAGTTAGATAGCTGCCATTTTGTTTCAAGATGGCGAACTGCCACTTTATTGTACTCATGTCATATGCTAAATCCTAAATCCTAAGGTATTACCATACCAAATTTGAACCCAATCGGTACAGTAAACTTTGAGTTAGCTAGCCGCCATTTTGTTCCAAGATGGCGGATTGACATTTTAATATGCTCATGTTATATGTTAGTTTTTAGAATATTGCCAAACCAAATTTGAGCACCATCGGTGTAGTACATTTTGAGTTAGCTAGCCGCCATTTTGTTCCAAGATGGCGGATTGACATTTTAATATGCTCATGTTATATGTTAGTTTTTAGAATATTGCCAAACCAAATTTGAGCACCATCGGTGTAGTACATTTTGAGTTAGCTAGCCGCCATTTTATTTCAAGATGGCGGATTGACATTGTAATAAGTCAAAAACCTTCGCGGGCGTGCACACAACAACTCACCAAAGTTTCATCACAATCAGATTAATAGTATGGGAACGCTTAGAAGACAAACAAACAGACAAACATTAATTTTTACCTCTCGCCACTCATATCTGTAAGAGAGGTATTGTAATCATGCTAAAATTTCGATAGTGAATTTTCATTGGATAAGCACGTTTTGAGGTCCCTAGAACACGATTTTAATAATTTCGCGATGATGTCTGTGTGTGTGTGTGTGTGTGTGTGTGTGTGTGTGTGTGTGTGTGTGTGTGTGTGTGTGTGTGTGTGTGTGTGTGTGTGTGTGTGTGTGTGTGTGTGTGTGTGTGTGTGTGTCTGTGTGTGTGTGTGTGTGTGTCTGTGTGTGTGTCTGTGTGTGTCTGTGTGTGTCAGGATGGATGTTGGAGATACGATAACTCAAATACCACTCAATAAACAAATTTGAAATTTGGTATACAATATTCTGACACCCTAGATTAGATCTGATTAGATTTTGGTGTTGATCGTGCAACCGGAAGTGGTAGTTTCTTGAAGATCTGAAGAGTTTTTCTGGAATATTCGCAAAATTTATGAATTAATAGGAATTTTTTAATAACATTGTATACTAAATGTTACTATCTACAATATGTATTCAAAACGTTGTTTCTATCTAGCACCATTTTCCAATTACAAGAAGTTAAAAATTCTACAAATTTGTTACAATTTTGATTTATCTGCCTACCTATGGAAACAAAAAATAAAATATTTGAGTGTTAATGTCATATGAATTTTTGACTTTTTGGCAAATTAAAATGGAAAATATGAAATGTCATTTAGTATTTATAAGGTCATAATAAACTTGAATAATATTATAAAAACTACAATTCCCGAATTCCCTTCTAGTACAATGGTATATTTGTGAGTAAGTACTACATAATATATACTTATATTAGAAAAATAAAAATAGTAGAGTATGGCGAGAGGTTATGTGTTGGCCACATCGGATTTTTATATAAGATAAAAATAGCCTAGACAGACATGTCTACTCAATTTCCAACAAATATCAAATCCAATACTACACTGCCTTCCAACGAATTTCCTTGTAATCCGTAATGATCTGAAACATTCCCCTCACATCTAATTCCAAAAAGAAAACCGCCACCTCATTCTACTGGAGATAATTACATGTAATGCATGTTGTACCGACTTCCTGCTCTCATAGTTTCAAGAAGTCTCTTAACTATTACCGCTAACATGATAGAAAACTAAAGTTCGGAAGTTAGCAACAGAACCAGCAGCTCTAGCACCAGCAGTTCCACATGCTAATAACAACGACGTGAAGTTAGAAACTGTTTTGCTGCGATCGCGACAACGATATGTGGTATTAGGATTATATGGAGACATTGACCATGTTGCAGCGGTACAGGGGAATACTGATACAGAAGATTATGTTGGAGATTCATCGGATATCTAATGTTAAGCAAAAAATCCCTTTCTCAATGTCTCATTATCTTATTTACTATACCTATTGACACATCGAAACGAAAAAATATATCAGATGCATCCAGCACGTAACATCCGTTTTTATGTACAGTAAAATATATTTCATAGTGGACGGACACCGTCAACAATTGTATGTGAACATCCCGGCTTGTTACTTATCTTCCTAATAATATCCTAGCCGAATCCTAGCGATTGCAAATGTCTGCCCTTAGTAACATTATCTATGTAACAACCCAATGTTAGTAATTTGGTAATAATATCCCAATTATGTTTCCTATGTAATTCTCTGACATGTTTGTATTGAATATGTAATTTTTGAACGTACTCAGGATGTGGCTAGGATAGAGGATCAAGATTTAAAGATTCTGAATCTTGGAAAAAATAAATTCACGGTTTTGAAGCAATCAATAAATTATAAATTCTTCTTTTCCAAGACTCACTGAAGATTCAATTTAGCGGCACCGCTATTTAACAGGTAATTCTCACTAGAATTATTTTTTCAAGATTCGGAATCTTGAAATAGTCTTCATAGAATCCTCGCGCGAACATGGCTTTACATAATATCACTTATAGTACAAAAATAAGATATTTTTAAACATCCCATGGACGATTCATGTCAAGTGGACGGACACATTTTTACGGTTCCTAAATCAGCTTTTATTTAAATTATGTACGGTAAGATATAATAGTACCAATAAAATGCTAAATATTCGTATCCAAAATTAAAATTTGAAAAACTGAATCGGCGGAAGATGGATAAGGATTGAAATAAAGTCAAATACTAGTTATTTTGAATATTTGACTTTATTTCAACATTTATCCATGTTCCGACGATCCAGTTTTTTGACATAATAATTTTTTGTTTAGTAGACTTTCAGATTAGATGATGTATGACAATGAAAGCGCACTTTTATCCATATGCAGGATTATTTAAAACTTCGTGCAGAACTCAAAGAACTTTTTCAAAATAAGGTTATCTAATCAAACAGTTTTGCCTTTTGCAAGTAATTCTTGCCATTGTATAATTAATTAAAATTTAATTTTATTCTATTCATAGCTAATCGCACATACATTATGCAATCTTTAACCCAGTGGTCTACCAAAAATATAGGCACCTACTCCTTCTAAAATTGGTCTTCAATTTATAAATATTAAAAAAATGTTTGTCTTATGACCAGTAAGTTGAATAGGTATGCACAAAGTCCGCCCTAGTGTCCACTCTTGTCAAATATTATATTTCGTGAAGTAGTACTTATTGACAAAAATCTTGACATCGAATTTCTTCACGGTTCCTAAATCTCCCTTTTGGGCGGGAGGTAAAAATTGTCTATCGGTTTAGTCTTGATGATATTGGTAAGCCTACTTTGTCCTTGTAACCGTAGACGCCATTCTCATCGTGATCTTCGATCTTCTTTCTTGTTCATTGATCCAAACGCAACATGACAAGCCTTTGGTTTATCATTAATTGGTTGATTTTTAAGGTTAGATCACCGGCCGATAGTCGCGGCTATGCTTTTAAATCGGGTTTAATTGCTTATCAAATAACATTAGTGTTATGGATATTTTATTGCATTCACTCGATTCACTGGAGATTTTTATTTGCTTTTGTTGAGTTGACGTAGGATTAAACACAATGTTGAATTTTCTATTAGGAAATGTTATATGCATCCGTGTTTTATATGCAAATTTATTTAAATAAGTTTTCTGTTTTGAATATAATTATTAATGTAATCAGAAATTAATAAATGTGATGTAATCCATCACTATATTTTCTAAATTTGAAAGCTAACAACTTTTAGAAGTAGCAGAGTGCTATAAATATTTATGTATCTATGACTCCCTAATTTATATCTCATTAATATTAGATATCGTTTAATATTGAAATAGGATTTTAAATACTTGTGATATGGATACACCGAAGTAATCATTAAAAACAAATATTAGTATAGAATTAATAGATAGTTTTGTAAACAATATTTTCTTTTGTATATAACGATACCCGCATTATCTATCTAAATAATTACGTTCCTAAATTAGTTTGTAATTTGATCGAATTACCCTGGATATGAACCCACGTACACCTTGTTTATACTTATTTATCTTTCATAATTACTGGAATTAACTTGTGCTTATATTCATTATATTCATTATTAATTCAATGAATTCCTGAAGTGAAGAAACTGAATTCGAACAGAACAGTAAAATTAGACCTTAGACTTGATTAATGTGTTTTTTTTATTACTGTTTGTTAATTTTCACTTACTTTTGATAGAAATAAAATTCATATTATGATAGCAGTATTGTATAAACATTTAAATGTTCTGATTCTGACTGAAGAATTTTTTGAAAATTCGCAAAATGAAGGATAAGGTTTTTCAAGTGAACATTATCTTTACCGTTTACAAAGAAATTAAGTAATTTAATTAAATATTTCTTTGTTGACAAGTGGTACCACACATTATGTTCCCTTGAAAAATTATCCTTAATTTTGCAACTTTTCAAAGAAATCTTTTGAATGAGAATCAGGACAGGCTAATAAAATCAGTCGTTTTATAAAACGCCTAGTCGGTTTTTAAATGACTCGGCATATAATGGCATATTATTTTATTACACAATATGCCGAAACTGTTGACAGAATCTCTGAACTGAACTAATTAAACTCGAATTAAACAACCCAATGCCCTCCTTGAATTCCACAAACTCGGTTTTGGTAGACACTCTGAATGCACTGAATTAAATAAAAAATCTTAAACACTTGGTTTTGGAACAAACTCTGATTGAACTGAACTAAATAAACAACCCAATACCCTTCATGAGATCCACAGTTTTGGTTGATTGAACTGAACTAAATAAAGAACCTTATACCCTTCTTGAATGAAATAAAATAATGTGATATTGTGTTTTATAATATGCCTACATGCCTAGGCTTTTTATAAAAAGCCAAATTTTACAATCTGCCTGCGACATAATACCTTCAAAGTTTTTAGTTTTTTGAACTTATTCCCTTCCTATATTACAGGAAAGCCTGGTATATAATAGATGTAATCTGTTATTTATTCTATATTCTGTGAAGATGAATTATAGGCATTTCCATGTTACGGTTCATAATGGCACGAATCCGTAACATAGAAATGCCTTTGTTCAACTTAACAGAATACAGAATAAGTAACCTGTTACACCCATATCAAAATAAGCACTAATAAAATTCGATCAAATATATAACTCTTTGAAAGCCTTATTCTTCTGCGAACGGATTGCAACTCTCAAGTAATCAATTTCATCCTAATCAATAATCACTTATCGATAAATGGTTTATACGAAACAGCTCACCTGGGCTGACGGTTCATACCTACGCGGCCTTCAATCAAAATTCGTTGAATTTTTCTTACGAAATTTTAAATTAGAATCGTTCACTTTATTGACGTTTAACTTGATTGGATGATGGGTTAATGACTTATTTTTGTTTGATTACTAATTGCATGTTTATTTTGTTGATACTTTGATAGATATTCAGGAAGAGAAGGCCGTTATAAATGTTTGTTTTATTACTGAGATGTCATTAAACACACATAGGCAAAATTTTAAATGTTAATAAAATGTACACATGATGTAATAAAAGTTTATGTTAGTTGTAAAATGCAAATGTAAACTTAATTTAAATAAAATGAAAGGTGAGTGCAGCAAGTTTATGCTCATTTAAAGGGCACGCCAAATTTATATTTGTAATGATTTATTATTCACAATAATAATTTTAATATGTTATGAAGTCTTGTTAAAATTTCGCCAATCAAAATTTGAACAATCATATTCCCGGGTTAATTCTCAACAAATTAAAATCCCTTTAATTGTACCAGGAAACATTGAATTAGATTTATATATACAGGATGGTTCATAACTTCGTTATATACATTTTAATGACATATAGTATTCGAGTCACTTATCACGGAACTGAAAGAATTTTTTGGTTCGATGGTTATGAACCGGTTCGGAACTGTTTAAAGCATCAACTAAAATTTAAAAAAAATGTTAATGCTAATTTTTTTATAGGTTAATTATTGTGTTTTCTTCAGTTTAGTCAAATTTTGTAAGATTTTTAGTCCAAAATAAAACATTGAACCGAAACCGGA
Organism: Agonum fuliginosum; assembly: GCA_947534325.1. Lineage (NCBI taxonomy): Eukaryota > Metazoa > Arthropoda > Insecta > Coleoptera > Carabidae > Agonum > Agonum fuliginosum. Next base: position 28,479,024 of record OX384041.1, read on the forward strand.
ACTTGAACCGTTCTTTTGAAAACCGATTACCGGTTCAGTTTAAGAAGAATAATAAAAAGCGGAACAAAACCGAACCATATAGAGAACAGTGACCCGCGAATCGAACCTGAACCGTTATTTTGTGCGGTTCAAGTCCCTGTTTAAAATTCTTAAAGCAATCTAGCAATTTTCAAAATACTCACGAAGTTTTACAGATAAAGCAAAACTTCATAAATTTATTTACAGACGAAGAATGGAATATGCCGAGTTACATTTTCTAATAAATTTCTTAATAATAAGATGAAGCATAAAAGCTTACACTTAAAACATACTTTTTTAATTCTTTCACAAACATCTAGTACCCGTTTTTCTTCAATTTTTAATTTGCAATCAGTACCTACATCTCTAAACACGCAATATTTTGTTACGGAGATGGGATTCGGTATATTCGTATAAACCAATCGGTCTAACTTCATTTTCATCTTTAACAATGTTATGTTTTTATTCCATTGTCGTACAAAATAACTAAAAACGCTTCAACTTTTAAATACTTATCTATCAAAAAAGTTTAAAAATAATCCCTCACGGCTAAGGCAGACCACATGAAACTAATCACATCTCCTCCAGTCCTGTCAACAACTAACAACTTCTGCTTCAAAATTCAATGACAAAAACTCTAATAACGGATGTGTAATTCGTCCGTCCCCGGATGTGACTTGTATATCATTGAATATTTTCGTCGGTGGAACATTCTGACAACTGCTAATTGTCTGATGGATGATTCAGCTACTAGTTTAGGACCTCGATCCGTGGAAACTGACAACCATTCAATATTGATCACGTATTGTTTTTTGTTTGCCGGGCTTCAAAACCGTTTCTTTGGATGATTGGGTGAGGATGGAATGAGATGACGGCGGAGAACATCTGTCGTAATTCCGTGAAAACAAACTGATACATGACTTACTAGTTTTAATGGAAAGGCAGGTAGTGAGACCCGGTTTTGGTTAAAACGATTATGAGGTCTAATGTAACTATTTAGTAAAATCAATTAAAAATTGCAGAGGAGCACCAAATTATAGGAAACTTATTATTATTGGAGCTATTCCATAGTCCAGTAACCTTGTCATGGTTATAAGTTGCATCAAGTGGAGGTAGTCAGTTTAGTTTTTTTTTTCTTGTATGGGATATGACTGAGATGCAAAATCCAAGTTTTCGACCTCGACAGACCACCGGATCTTTGTCAAAAATCCAAATAACAGCAAATTTTTTGACTTTTTTCGGTTTTTAACAATTTTGACCTAGAAGGACTAGCTTTTCGTCAAAGGTACTTGAAAATAGTTGCAGAGAATAAAATTTCCTTTTGTATTTTAGAAATTTTTCTCAGGTCAACTGTTTCCAAGACCAGGGTTGTTCACGTAGTTTACGCGACGTAGATTACGTGTAATTTTACGCGTAGACAAACACGTAATTTACGCATGCAGTATCTGTGTAAACAATAAACCTGTGTACACAATGTACACAAAGAACAAATCACACCGGAAACGAATAAAATTATAGGTTAGATTTTCTGAAAATTGAATTATTTACATACTTTACGCAAAGTCTACATTGTCTACATTTTACATAGTTTACGCAAACTTTACGTGTAGACGTAGAAAATAATACTTTACGCGTAGATGAACAACCATGGTTATGACAGAGGAAAGCGGTACGCTTTTTACAAATAAAATCAAGACATGAGCTTTATTCGTGATACACAAAAATCGGTTGTAACTTTCCTACTGATAAAAGTATCGCCGTCCAGTTTCAAGCATTTGATTCCACAGGTTTTTGCCTATCTACAATATATTTATAATTTTCGAGGCCCTAGTTTAGCTCCAATCTTTTCTAACATAGAAAAAGAAATTTATTATTATTTTTTTAAAATTTTGTGTTCAATGAATGAATACTGATAGTGACTTTCGATTGGCAGCATTGAATTCCTCAAACTTTTTTCTATAAGATAATTTGTGTCCAAAACTTTCAATGGCCTTGGTTGAGCTGAAATTTAAAATTTTCCTCGAGAGAATATAGTAAACATTTTGTTTATTCTTTTGTTTATTGTGTTTAATCAACTATAATTGCCTTATTCTAAAAATTATATCTGTAATAATTGTTTATTTTGCATACAATTCATTGCAATTTCATGAATTTTGCTCCCTCTTCATTCATTTCTACTACAAATTTTATTTATTTTCAGGTAGGTATTCTTATTTAGCATTATGCAATCTAGAAACTCAAATGATTCTATTGATAAATTATTTATGTTTTATTGCTCGTTCCTATTTGCAGAAATTTATGCAGATAAAGTGCATAAAAATGACTATCGTCTGTTTCCTTTATATAATCTGATAAAATTTCAGACTACAAATAGAATGTAGATTTTTTGTTTTAATAATGGAACTTTTAATTTACTTACTGTATCTGAGTTTTCGATTTAAAATCGCAATAAACTTTCAAACATGTCATAGAAGATATACGACACGACTAATAAAACGTTTTCTTCAATAAAAACGTATTTGTTCATTACAGTTTGATTAAGAAATAATACATCATTCGAAAGGAAAGTACAACGTTTACTCGTAGATAATTAATGATTTCCTCTGTGCTTCAAAATAAATATCAAAATTAAGATCAAACAAACTAGAAAGTAAATTACAAATTAATTGTAACTCAACGCAATTATACCAACAAATTGAAAGGCAGATATTCCCTCCGTTTTTATCTGCAACTTCATTATCCACACGTTTATGAAGCATTGATCAAGCCAAATTTACTTGATTGAAATTAATTACGTGCAAATTAATTAGAAAATTCAGCCCAATTTCAAAGACAATTTCAGCAATTACCGTAGTCAAGGTTCACTTTCAATTTTAAATGCGTTGAATAAGCCTCGCTGATGCGATATTCTTTTAAATGTAATTTGATTTTTTCGGGAGAAAATGGAAACGAAAGGAGTCTGTTTTTGTGGAAGAGTTGTCACAGTTTTGGGCTTGATGTGACTATAATTGATGATGATTGCCAACAAAAACGACTATTAACGTCGCTATTTTATTTTAAACAATCGAAATAATACATCTCTTTTTTAATTATTTTAACAGTTTTTATTCAACGGGGCAAAATTCAGCACTTTTCTTTAGATTCTCTAATTTTCTATATGAAAACATAAATTACGCATGAATTTTATTTAAAAGCAAATATTAGTAGGTAACGGATGTACTAAACAGGAAATTATATTGTCCAAAAGTCCTAATATAAAAATGTTTATTGGTCAAAAAGCTAAATAGTTTAGAATTTTAAAAAAAAGTCGGTGGTGACCACGTAGTAACTAAGACTAAACTCAATTAAAACAAAAGTCTAATGATGAATGTATTATTATTGAACAGTCGCATATATCTACTAGTATAGATAATAGTAAATTATTTAACGAGCACATAATGTATATAGGTAGGTACTACTTCAAATTATTTTATTAAGAGGATGCAAATTTATGCACGAAGGCGAGTTAATAATCATCCGAGTGAATTTTAGCCATTATGTGTGAGTCAAATACGATGTTTTATCTAGGGCTAAATAATTTCTTTACAATTTTTATTCATTAAAATATTATCCTAACCTCTCATTTTGGCTGTGATGACACTTCATTATTATACAATTGTGTTGTATTATGTACTTTTAATACAATAGTGTTGAATTATGAATTTATAATAGAATAGTGTACAATTATACATTCATAATAGGCAGGGGCGCACTCAAGGGGAGGGCCCGTGGGGCTTGAGCCCTCCCCAGATGAGTGGACTTTTTTCAAATTTTTTCATTAAACATTTTAAACATTATGTAAGATTATTTAAGTTCACTGAAGACTAAAAATAATCGCCTTTTTTCTGTTTTTATGATTACCTATCTTAAATTCAAATAGTTCAAATATAGGTACAATAATATACACTCCGTATAACGCATGTGTACGATTATTGGGATATTTTAATAAGAATGCGAACCTTGTGGTGAAATTTTGAACTTAAATAACGGTGCACTTGGAAGTGAAACTAAAAAGATGAAAGAAAGAACTGATACATTAAATATGAACTAAAATTAAAATATATGTTATTGGAACTAATATCAACATTTATAATACAACTATTATTTAATATTACACAAGTTAATATTTAAAGTGCACCGTTGTTTGGCAGATATCAATGCCATCTCTTAGTAGTGCATTATCCCAATCTTGTGTGAATCGTTCTTATGAAATTACAATGTGTGTGCATAAGAAAGAGAGTAAAGCCCTGTTCGCACGGCGATCTTTGGAGATTCTACGGAGAGTCAAACTCCCGGCAAAGAAGAAGTATTTTTCTTTGTAGTGATAATTACGTGGTTTTGAAGCAAACAATAAATTATAAATTCTTCTTATCCAAGACTCATTGATAATAATTTAACAAATAATTCTCACTAGAAAGAAAAAAACTTCTTCTTTGCCGAGAATTTGACTCTCCGTAGAATCTCTAAAGATCGCCGTGCGAACAGGGCTTAAAACGTGCAACTGTTTATCTTTAAAAAAATGAAACTTTCAATTTAAAGGTGTTTGACCATGAACTCTAAAAAAATTTCGCCTGCGGCACATTTTTTTGTTGTGCCGTATATATTACAGGTTTAATAAAAAATATTCTTAGCCATCCCCAAGATGCAATCCTGGGTGCGCCACTGATAATAGGTACAGTTATCTATTTAATGAATGTATTATAAATGGTCGTAAATAAAAGTTTTATCTTTATCAACGAAAGTTTTAAAAATCTGTATCGAAATAAGTTTCATAATAGTATATTATGCAATGAGTAGCCATAATACACGAGTTGCATACACTTACACTATTTTTTCTACTCCAATGCTTTCCTTTAAAGATATTATTCATTTGCATGAAATTTAAATTTCATAAATCTGTATCGAAATTAATTCATTTTGACACAGATTACATAATAATCTGTATCGAAATGAAAATCTGTGTCGAAATGAAAATCTGTATCGAAATGAATGTCATTTAAATACAGACAATGCATAATTTAATAAGTAAATTAAAACATGGATGTAGAAAAAAATACAAATCAACCATATTTAATAACTAATAAGCAAAAAAAATATTCTACCGTTGATTTTGAGTAATTTCTTTATTTTGTTTTGACATTGCCTGCGTGACACATCATGTCAATAACTTATTACTTTATTAGGCACAGAAGATTAGATATTGTCGTGTAAATAAGCGATAGTAACAAATGTTCCTACAGTTGCTAGTGTGTATTTTATCCTCTAATAATATATTTGCAGTGGTAATAAATGTAATAAAGGAAATCAATAAATTTCCTACATTTGTGTAACGGGCCGACAGATGTTCTTAACATTTCTGACGAATGATTCATGGCTTTAATTCTAACTAAATGCAAGGGCAATTGTTTCCCCTAGTGGTATAAAAATGAGCTAGGGTCATGATATGCATTTTTAACAAGACTGATTCATCTGCTGAAATTCTAATAATTTCTTTCCAATAAGTTTGAGAATTTTGATACCGCAAACTGATTAGGCTATGACATTCGAGATTTAGAAGCACGCATAAAAAGTTTAACACAAAGGGGATCTGCAGTGACAGCAACAGGTAGATCAAAAAATCATAAATAAAAAATATATACCTACCTAACCATAAATACCTACATAACATATTTGTCAATGAGATATTATCTATATAAAAATAATTCATGAGATTAAGTTTACTACATGAGCCGCAAGCAAGTGTCGTCGCAATCTCAAAAATGCCATCGATGACAAAATAAAATCCCCAGAACATTTCAATAATGTGAACATCATGCACGCTTGTTATTTGCCTATTAACATCTTATAAATATCCTAGCGATTGCTTATTAACATTATCAGCTATAATAACCCAAGGACATTGATAATTACGAAATAATTTTGTGACATTCCGAAAGCACGTTGCTTGGTAACCGCCTGACGCCGCAGGCGGAGGGCTGTTAACCTAAAAGCAACGTGCTTGAAGTAGCTGTCACAAAATTATAAGTATTTATCAATGGTCGATGGTTATTCGGACAGAAAATTTTATTATCATTTTCATTACCAAAACGTGCAAATGACATTTTTATTCAATTATTATTATAAACACAAAAATGAACATAAATAATTGTAACCTAGCAACATATTTGACATAAGTGATAATGTCCCATGGGTTGCTTTCAGTTAAATGTTGTATTCATTGGTCAATATCGTACACGTGATCAGAAATCAAAGAATTTCATTGGATATTTAGTTAACCTAAAAATTTTCTATGTAACATCCCAATGTTAGTCATTTGGTAATCATATCCCAATTATGAGTTCCATGTAATTCTCTGAGATGTTTGTATTGAGTATGTAATTTTTGATTGTACTCAGGATGTGGCTAGGATAGACTAACGTAATACCACTTAAAATACAATAAGATATTTTTAAACATTCCATAGACGATTCATGTCAAGTGGGTTAAAATTTACCTTATAAAATAATTAAAAACAGAATTCGGCAATTACTCTTTCTTGTGTAGCAAAGCAATCTTTCTTAAACTCTTATTGAAAATTAATTATTGTTCTGCCAGGTTAGATTCAGGTACCTACATAGGTATACGTACTCTAATTTAACTGCACAAAAATCTCCTCAGTGGTACTCTCCATTAACATTCATGAGTACCCGTCAGTTGATGACTGGTAACCATATAAATCTATACCGATGACTCAGAATATGTGATGCTGCCACACTAAAATTTGATAAAAAGCGTGATAGAATAGATATTATTATGTACCTATGTTATGTACGAGTAAAACGATACAAATATTGGTGAGAATTTTACCGAAATAAAATTATTTCTTAATGAAATTACGGCTTCTCACGTTTACCACACCTACTCTTACTCTTCTTGGTAATTGTGTTACTATTAAATGAAATTGTTTTCTATTTGGAGAAAAGTTCTGCGGAGAAGACATGGGTTTAATTCCCGATACGAACATAGATGCTATACTTACAGTTAACTTCGTAACTCGATTAATAACTTAAATGCCCTTAACTCCTTTCTCTTACAGTTCAGAAACTAACTACGAGTCCACAAACTCCATGTCTAGCGTAAAGCCAATTTAGCCAAACCATTTCTAAACTTCTTTACACTGACGCAATGAAAAACTTACACGAAAAAGAGGAGATAGACTTCCGAGCAGAATATTCAATAATAAACTCGTGAATAATGTGCACTTTTTCGATATTGTATTTTCTAATCTAATTTAAAAGATTCTACTTTCTTCACGGGCAAAAATGATCTAAATAATCGTCTATTACTTACAGTCCAATTATTGCACCCCTTGGACATATTTAAAATATTAAAATCCAGTTTAAAATTAAATTCTGCCTGAAAAACTTAAAACCAGTGTCTCGAACCGAACCGGAACGAAAACTGGAACGAACCGATGCTGGTTCGGAACGGAAAAAACATGAATTAAAATTTAATCACAATGCTAAGTATTAGGTACTTAAATTTATAGAAAACGTATTTTCTGGAGTTAAATCTAATTTTATTTGATTTTAGAATTTTTACTTTCTTATATACACTGTCTAGGTTTTATGGAAAAATTCGATACCGGGATTTTCGCGAAAATACATTTTTTGAGGTCCTCTGAAACCGTTTTGACCATGTTCTCAATTACGTTTGTATGTGTGGATTCGTGGATGGATGTGTGTGTATGTGTGGAAAGAGAATTTGTAATATATTGATTGTTATTTAACAATTGAATGAACCAAAACTGAAACTAAGTTTGACATAAGTTAAAAAAATATAAAATAATTTCAATTTAAACAGCTAAAATATATTGTTTCATCCCTGGAGATTCAGAATGCAGTCATGTTTCTAAGTTACTTAGAGAACATAATTAATCTATTTTATTAGATAGGTCCAGTATATAAAAAAAAACATTACATTTTTATCTAATTGAATGTTTAAGTAAATTGTATTAAAACTTTAAAAAAAATATAGGTTTTAAAATTACATTGAACAGAAAGTACACCAACCACCAACCCATTACAAAGTTTTGGTAACTATACATACCTCATTTCACATAAGAAAAAAAAAGATGGCACTGCGAATGCAGTCCGTTCTACACTCACACATTGTATTAGCTAAAATTTGGCGCTAACTTAAAAAAGGTATGTTTTGTGAATAAAGTTGTCATCAATAGAATAATGTAGTACTTTGATGTAACTATGAAATTCAAAATAAGAAGATATAAGTAATGTAAACGGAAATGAAAATATTTGCCGGTGTAAATCCAGCTCTCATCTCGACCAATCAGATTCAGTATATCATCGCCTGTCTTACCCAGCGCTTTTTCTCACATGAAATGAGGTATAGTAGTGTACCAAGTTATTGCAATTCCATAACTTTTCTCACAAAGAACGTCCCACGTCATAACAAATTAGAAACGCTGTTCATAATTAAAAATCTCGAGTATGAAGAATTGAAATAATTGAGTTCCTAATACAACTTTATCGGTACTTTAACACTTAATTGTTTCGGCAATAACACTGCTTATAAATCTGAAAAAGTAACTATCAAAAGTTAATTACAGGTTGTCATAAAGCGATATTTATAGCCGTCATATAAAGACACAGGTCGGACCACACTGACACTAAAAAGCATCACTTCTGATTTCAAACACCGGATTGCTTAAATTTTACCAATACTTCGCGATAGCGCAGTGATTCTACATCCTGAATGCATGATTCATCATTATTGAATACAGTTTAATAAATAGTATTTTTCAAGAATTAGGTAATAGTATATTATTTAACGATCACATGTAAACTATAATTATTCAAGAGGATGCAAGTTTATGCACGAGCTGAAAACGAGTGTATAATTATAATTATAAGTGCTAAATTAACCAACCAGCGCTTAACGTTCGCACTTTTAATTGAAATTGGAATTTTGTTGAAGCACTGGTTGGTTAATTTAGCACTTATACTTATAATTGAGTAGGTCTGAATGTAGCTTAACTTATGATAATTATGAAGAAGTGAACAATAGTAGGTATATTATTTAATGAGCACATAATCTAGGCTATAATTCAAGAGAATTAAAGTTTATGCAAGAGCTGAAGGACAGTCGCCTTCAGCATTATATTGAATTATAGCCATTATGTGCGAGTCAAATACCACGTTTTATCTACGACGGTTTAAATAAAACATTTCTTTACAAATTTTTATACATTAAAATATTAACATAACCTCACATTTTGGTGTGATGACAGATGAAAGTTGTATTGAATAATTGACTCATAATACAATAGTGCTGAAAATTATAAATTCATAATACAACAGTGATCGTAGATAAGGTAATTGACTACCGGATATTAAATTGGGAATAAGTGCCTACTAGAGAAATACAAATTTTGATATGACACTTTTGTTACCTAATTTCAAAATTAATAGATCTATGGAATTGTATAAAAAGAATTTAAGAAAATGGATATTCTAAAGATATTTAAAACTTTTCATAAAATTCGTATGGATCATAAATTTTTTGAATATTTATAAAAAAAACAGTTTATAGCTATTAATATAACAAGAATATTATGCGATTTAAAATACCGAGGATGTTGCTAAGAGATGACGTGCAACCGAGTCTCTTTGAACATCCAAGGGGGCTTAAATCGCATATATTCAAAGCTTAATCGTATCATCAACGACAGCGATGTTCAAACAAATCAACTATTTTATCTGTTTGCATATTATGGAAGGTTTTGATGATATGGTTCTATGGTTGTACCTAACGTCAACGTATTAAGTTCGTAACTAATGAATTATAAGTATCTAAGGTATTATAAGTAACTAATGTATTATGTTGTTTATAATTATCAATAAATGTTGCATATTAAAAACAAATCACATTTGATGATACGATTAAATATAAAATTAGTGGTATTACGTCACAAACTCATTCCTATCATGTTATCCTTTTTCAGTGAAATGGTCAAAATGTGAATATAATATGTCATCAACTACACTTCCACTTTCTTAATTGAGGGAGAAAATTTATATATTTCCTCTCATTGTGTTAATATTTTACTTTCGATCTGCATTAATAAATCCTACTTTGACTGGTTAAGATGAGAAAAACAAACTTTTGTCGCGATTTTAAAAAAGAATTCTTAAAAATGAGAAAGTCCTGTGTGTTGTAATTTTTAATTCACTTATACATAGTGATGTTTCTAATTAGGGTACAGTTTTTTTAAACGCTAGGTCCAAGTGTTTTAATAGTTTAAATAATCACCATCTTTCTCCCGACAAAACGCACTGCCGCAGAGTAATAAAGATATGACTGCAAGCTGTAGTTGTCTTAACGACTCGCTCGGAATTTTAAACAAGAACACATTTTAATTGACCCAAATGTCTAGACGAGAGACACATTATAATATATTGGTTTTTGATCGCTTAAAACAGCGTAATAACAGGTATCGCTCACCCGTTCATAATTTCTTATGCATAACGACGAACAATTCACCACTGAAACAAATTTGACTTATTCAAATAAGTAGCGGTGAGATCATTACGCTCAATTTTAAAATTAAAATAATTTCCTCCCAGGAATTAATTTTCGAGGAGCACAGATTTTGCAATCAAATGAGAGAAAAAAGACAATGTTGGTTTATAAAAAACGACCAACGCTAATTGAAAGAGAAATTTTTAAACTTTACTCACCGCGAGCGATTGTCGGATGCTATTCATCACCTGCAACAAAATAAACAAAATTAGATACAGTACATTTAAGGAGACTTGCGTTTATAGATAGAAAATGAAATAATTACCAAACCAATTGTACCAAATTTAAAAATTTGTTTAAAAAAATTAAATTCTTCAATGGTTTGCTATGCTCAATGGTCCAGAAACATCTGTGTTCGCATTTAAGCCGAATCTAAAATACTAGATTTTACTTTTCCTGTGATAAAATCTGTTGTTGCAGGTATTCTATTACCTACTTTTATGAATATTCTAGATTTGTATCTTCTGGTATTGCGTTTTCCTGTGTATGAATATAATAGATTTTTATTTTCTGGTCTCTGCTCAAAATAAAATTTAATAAACAAAATCTAGAGCACCACGGATGGGCGTGTAGACTATACCAGGGAGACAATGCAATTGTTTACGTGTAGATAATGACGTATACGTAGACACATTTATAAAGGTAAACCATGTCGATAATGTAAACAATGTAGACAAGCAAAAAATCTCCAGTTTTCGCTTCAGTTTCAACTAGTCGAACATAAACATAACCTTATATTTATGTATAATATCCACGTTGTCGACATAGTCTACATTGTCTACTTATATATTTATAGTCTACGTATTGTTGACACGTAGACGTAGACAATTAAAGTTGACGTGTAGACGCCCATCCCTGTAGAGCACTTATGGTCAACAAAGTTGTCAAATCGTTGTACAAAACAAATACTTCGACTATTGAACTGAACGCATCCAGGTTATTTTTTAGTAAAACTTATAATTAAGTAAGACTTGCTCATGTTGTTTATAAACAAACACCTGAACCCACATAACTTAAGACCAACAAATACAAGTCGATGTGCAATACAAATTCTTGTGCCATTGAACTGAAGGTATTCAGGTTATTATTATTAGTGAAGCTAAAGGCTAGTTTTTAATAAACAGTCCTTAAGCGGCTCGTCTACATTTTTGTCGAATTCCTAGAATACTGTCGATTTTACTTTTTTCCATTCCACTCTTTCCCCACTACTAAGGCTGCCTGAAACCAGCCCGAAACTCGTACTTTGACGCATCCTAGCTATGCAATGTCATTTTAAAGTTGAAAAATACTGTAAAAGTGTTTTCGTTGCGAGTAAACTGTCAGATTATTATATTGACTTCAGGATAATGTTTTTATAAACATTTAATAGAGAAAGAATTGATCTACAGATGTGCCTTTTTAAAATTAAAAAAATTAATTTGTATCATAAGATATAACCGTGTAAAGTTTGCATAAAATAGGAATATTTTTTGAATTTTTCGGAATTTTTATATTCATGTACAATTTTTTAATCAAATTTTTAAAAAGGTACATCTGCAGATCCATTCTTTTTCTATTAAATCGTTGTTGAAATAAATTTTTACCATTCTTGTACAAAACACTCGCTACGTTAGTACATTTTATGCTGAATTTTAGGTAGTAGACGGGCCTCTTAAGTTGAACTGAAATAAATGAACAACCCAATACCATTCTTGAGTCGGTTTTGACTAGGTATAACTTTTTTTAGATTTGCATTTATGCCAAATTTAAAATTCAAAATTTGCATATTTTTCTCGAATGAAGCTTTTAATGCAGGTATTTTATTACGCATAAATTTTCTAGATTTGACTCTTCTTTTGCATGAATTTTCCTGTGTATGAATATTCTAGAATTTTATTTTCTGGTGTTAAACCCATTCCCGTTTATACATATTTTTCACTTACGTGGCAGATAATTTATCTAGAACTTTAATCCATCATAAAGTAGAAAGATTAGTCTTCGAAACAATGCTATTTTTTGCGCTTATACCGGCAGGCTAATCGACCATAAAAATTATGTTTTTGTTTACCATTAAAATGTTTACCAACCATCAACTAAAAAATTGGGATAACAAAAAAAATTGGGATATCCCAATTAAACAATTACAAAATTGCGCCATCCATCTCCATTATAGAAGCTTCCAATTTCAAAAAAATTAGAAAAAGATTACTTTTAAATTGAATCCTACCATATGCACCACCCATTATCGACATTAGCTCAAAATTTCTAAATTCCGAACAATTTCACAATTACCGGGGGCAGTCCAAACCACCACCTTGCAAGAAGAAAAAGAAGAAGAGAAATTCCCTCCAGAATCAAAATCAAGCGACGAAACTTCATCTACCTGAAGATGTTCTTGTTCATGTCCATGTTATGTCTGCCTAGAGAAAAGAGGTCTGCGGTTTTGTTGCCTGTGTGTGTGTGTGTGTGTATGTGTGTTGAAGGTTTGATGTGTGATGCCTGCCTTGGTTGTGGGTTTGAGTCATCTAACACGGTTATAATGGGACCGTTTACACAACTACAAGGGATGCAGTAATCAAGGCTAAATGCTGACCTACGGGCAAGCGATCTTAGACTATGAGAAGATAGATCGTGCGCGGAGATAGATACACAAAAAATACTTATATAACAGATTTAAAATAAGCATAATAACATTCATATTATACGTTTATGTTTATATTAAGTGATGCTGTAGTAATAATAAATTACTCAATTTGCTTTTTAACCAATAAAGGCTGGTTATTAGTGTTGCCGTCTAGATCAAGACTTTCTAGACTCTTGTCTTGTCTTGTCTAGATTATCAAGACTAGACTGGCAAAAGTCTTGTCTTGAAATTTCAAGACAAGACAAGACTTTGTTATTCTAGATCAAGACTCTTGCCAAAATTCTAGACAACTTTCAAGACTCTAGATTAACGAGAAAGTTGTAGGTAATATGAATTTTTTTACTCCCATATATAGGTATGTACATTACCTATAAGTACAAAGTTTCAACCAAAATTGAAAGTATTGCTGTCAATGTAAATTAAGAAAGTTTACTTGTACTTACCTACTCAATAAATCAATAAATGTATTGATATAATAGATACAACAGAATATATTGTAGCAATATTTCTATAATTCGAGAAAATTGTTATATTAAAAAATAATATAGGTACTTACTGCTACTTATTTTGATAAAATATATGAAGAAGGTACCATTCAAAAGAGGTAACAAAATCCTGCCAAAATCTATGTGAACAAAAACTAAGAAACTATAGATATAGTGATAGACCTTAGGTATAAGAAAAACATAATAATGTATAAAATTTGAAAATAAAAGCCCATTATTAGTATGCGTAAATGCGTTACAGCTCAAACAGTTTTGATATAGGCTCATATCATCAAAATACAGGGGAAAATAGCGGTAAAAATAAACATATCTTTCAACAATATAAAATAAGTATATAATACTAAGCTCATGCCACTTGAGCTTGATAAAGGTGGCACGTAATCCGGGAATTTAAACATAATAACGCGCATGCGCAGGTTAATCTAGAGTCTTGAAAACCTATCTAGAGTCTTGTATCAAGACAAGACAAGAAAAATACTTTTTAGTCTAGACTTAGACTTACTAAAATCTTGTCTTGAAATTTCAAGACAAGACAAGATTTGCAAAGTCTTGTCTTGTCTTGTCTAGACGGCAACACTACTGGTTATATTGGATGTAACATGTTACTTATTCTGTATTCTGTAAAGTTGAGCAAAGGTATTTCAAAGTTACAGCTGTGAACCGTAACATAGAAACGCCCATAGTACAACTTTACAGAATGCAGTATAAGGTATAAGTAACCAGTTACATCCATTATAAACCAAGCCTAAAACATAAAACTTCTTGTCCACTAAAGCGTTTTGTCCTATAGCATACATATCCAAATTTAATAGTAAAATTAAATCACAAAATAAATAAATAATTTAAAATAGTCTTACATAAAAAGTACAGAATTCTATTTCAGTTTAATATTATAATATAAGAATAATCGCATGCGGTTGGTAAATTAAATTTTCATTTTCGCATGAACAATATCCAGTACCCATCGACCCTCGTTGATTCATGAAAATACATAGTCCAAATAGTTTTCTTTATATTAATTTATTTTATTTAATTTTATTTATCTTTATTTTTGATGGTAACCATCCTACAGGATTAACTCCCAATTACAGAATCGTAGATGTTATTACAGTGGAATCCAACCACTCGGACCCAGTTGTATTATTGTCGGTTGCGCTGGGAATCGAACTGGGGACCGCTAGCATGCTGAGCTAACCACTGGCCGAAATAGACCGGAAGAACCATTTCATAGGATATTGTATCACAATTATAGAATAGTGGAATCCGACCACTCATGCACTCATACCCAATGGAACCCATAATACGCAAAGCTGGCATCTCACGATTTTACCCTTGTGCTAGCACTGGCCGTGATTTAATATTTAAACTTCTTCAGTTTACAAAAGTTTGACTTGTGTTTCAAATAATTCTATAATGTGACAAACGAAACATGATAATTCTGTTCACTTAAAAAAGTTTTTACATTAAGTTTCTTTGTAATAAAGTTGTGAAATCCTAGTCATATAAAAAGATAACATTCTTTGGTGCAATAAAGTTGGTTATTAAACGAATATTTAGTTTTTGCTACCATGATGTAATGATGTAAAATTATTCAAATACCTCTCCTGAATATTAATACCATTTTGATTTGTTTATAATTTATTCTATAAATAAACCCAACAAAAAACCTAGTAATAATGACAAATTGATTTATTTTAAATAATAATAAAAAATAATAACACCGCAATAAAAAACTTAAATGCTAGAGGATACAACTTCATTTTAAAACAACTTTTTATCGTTAAACATAAATAATTATGTTTTGAGGAAGTTTTTTGCGATAAAAAGTTATAATTAATTTTTAATAATTTCGAAGTTTTTCCTCACAACTGCATCAAAGACAAAGCTCCATTGATACTTTCAACTCAATTAAGTCAAAATGAGCTGGAGTTACTTCAATAAAGACACAATAATAAAACTCCACGGGTTGTATATAATTAATTTGCATTGAAAGTCTCTTTACTTTGTTTTGAAATGCATCAATACCCTTATAAAGATATTTTATGATCATTAAGACTTTCTTAACGATGTTATAAATTTTAGAATTTTTTAGCTTTGTAATTACGGCTTGCTTCATAAAACGCTATGATGAATATGTTCAATAGTAAATAACAGGTTTGCTAAATCTTACTGGGATTTATAATTTTACCTGTAATTTAATAAGGAATTTCCGAGGGAATTTCTGATCATTGCAGTTAAGTTGACCTTGCGTTTCATGGGGTTTCAAGAACAAATTCACTTAAATTCAATTTACTCGAGATGTAGGTTAATAAAGAGCTTCATAGCACATGGATAAAGCATTTAATTTGAATACACAAAATTGTAATAACAAGACAAATATTAATATCATATGAGAAAATGATAATAGTATTTAACCATACGCCTAAATATTAAAACTGCAAGTAAAATGATACTAATTACCGAATGTACTTATACATATACATAGCAATAATTAAATTAAGTACATAATATGTAAAAATATTGATACAATGTTTCTATTTACCTTCTTATAGTTCAGTCAGTTTGTTTGAGGTTAAAATTGCACTCACTTTTTTACAATACAATTATTTATATTACATTTTATAATTAACATAATAAAAACAACGTATTGATATTGATAGTATAATATTAACAGTCCAGTATATTATTAATAAACTCTGTTTCTAGTAGGTATTCTAGTTCTTTTTACACTTAAACGTTTTCTAACGTTACACTACTGTCATTGTTTCCATTGTTTAACTATTAATTATTAATTGCTACGTTTTTTTACCCGCTGCACAGTAGGTACGTTTGTTTCACTTTCGGAAGATTGACTTGAATTAAAAATAAGAATATATTTTATTTTTCAGTATGTTTTGATTTGTAAAAATATTTTTAAATGTGAAGGAATAAGAATTAACTCTTTAGCCTTATTATAAAAATTGATAAGTATTTTTATCCTGGTGTTCAGAATTTTACTAGAGCTATTTTTTTAATAGGAATTAAGGTTATTTGTTTTTGCAGTATTTTATGTTTTGCAGCAATATTTTTAAAATATGCAGGTAAAAATAATTTAGAAATTAAATTTCATTAGTAGGTACCTACCTAAAATGAATTTTGACAATAAGTTTTTTATTATATTATTTCAATTTCTTCAACTTTATAGTGTATTTAACTTATTAAAATTTAAATTGGACTGATAAATGATGATAAAGTACCTATTTAAAATTTTTATTGGTCTTTTTTATCAACTTACCATTCCTGTTTCCAAGACAGTATGTAGTATGTTGATCTAGGCTAAACAAAACGGTAAGAAAATTCAAACTGAACGGTAAGTAAATTAACAAAACGGTAAGTAAATTTAATATTAATTACGATAAATTAATATTTGCGTATGGATATAAAAAAGACCAATAGTGCAAAAAATGATATAAGCATCACGAACGTTCAGGAATTACCGATGTCAGACAACATTGTCATCCATCGGTAAACTGTACTTACCGTTCTTTGATACTTAATATACTATTATTTTATGTGATAATTTTTTTGTCGTATCATTAAATTAAATACTACTTACTTGACTATATTCTACACAAGATTGATGTGCCCCAAAGAAATGTAGAAAATAATAAAAATAATTTCTGTTTTACTTTCTCAGTGAATTGATCTATCCGGAGAACAAATACTCTATGAAAAGTTTGCAACCTGTCCTTACAAGCAAGCAGACAACCGCCCCGGAGCCTAATGTAGTTTTTTCCGGTTTGAAAATTACGTTTATTATTTAGGGTATATTATTAAAATACAATTTCATCGTTTGATCGTTTAGTCCCTGGAATAAAAAACTATTCCTCACGCAACCCAGGTGCACCAACGTAACAATAAAACCACTAAATTTCCACACTATAAAACTTTTCGTTTAATGAGGATCAATTTTCTTTTGTTACAGGAAACAAACGAAAAAACGTCGTTATTTAGGCAGCAATTAGTTTTACAATATATCGTAAATTCGAGGAAAGATGCGATGCCGATATTTCGGGTGGGTCATCTCTTAAATTAGAGACAATAAAAACGCTTGAGCGCTGTCTTACTCAACTATTAAATTTAACCACATGTTTTGGATGGTCACTCGATGTTTTTGAATGTTAGTTAAGTGGGTACTAATATTTACATTGCCTTATGTATATGTTTATTAACTAGTTGTTAGGTACTTCAATCTGAATATAACCGTTCATAATTCTAGACTTCACGTTTGGAGGATTGATTATTGCTTAATATAAACACTAGATGTTGAACAGTTTGACTCGATCCAAAATTCTTAGTAAACAGGAAACTTTTTGCCGATTGTTTAAAAACAATAAAAAATCATTACAAATTTTTTCGTCAGTAGCTTTACAATACCTAGCTACATGATTGACAATAATGAACTAAAATCTATGAAGGATTATAAATCGATATGTGCATTTATCTGATGACGTGTCATAATGACAACGTTATAAACCTCAATTTGAAGACCGTAATAGCGTTCATTATAAGAATGATTCCAGTAAGGTACTCAGTACTACCATACAACTCGTTACTAAGGAAGCGAGTAAGGAAGTTTCAATAATAGCATACTACCTGATTTTTTTAGATTAATAAATTTTTTCAATACCTACCAAATAATGTTTAACTTTTTGACTAATTTACGCCAGCCGATAAAATTTTGTATGCAATACAGATCGTAACCAATCATAATGGTACACGTTGTGTTATCAAACTCGGTTTCGCCTCGTCTGATAATTTTCACTACTAGTACCATAATGATTGACGTTACGATTCTTATAACATAAATTACTATTACACAATAGTGCAATTTTTTTTATAAAACCGAACTCTTGAAGGGTCAAAACATAAATAATTTCTATAGTTTTGTTCTTGGTGACTTACATTCTTAGAAATCCAATGTCACAAACAGCGTTCTGAAATCAAATTTAGCTACATTTTTCAATTTGCAACTTTGGAGATTTCTCGAAAAATATCGATATCAAACTGCGGTTTGTGGCACTTTGAAAATTTAAGGAATTTTTCCGTTCCTAAAAATTATCTACTCACGATTATCTCGAAAATGATAAAGGATATTTGAATATTCTCGTTGAATTAGGGTATAACATCTTTGGCCCCACGAAGTTTTAGCTCAAATTTTCAAAATTGACAATAATTATTCTATTACAAAATGTCGATTTTCGAAAATCGAAAATTTTATAAATTAAAATTAATTGCAAGAAACACCTGCAAACCGCTGGTCGATTGAAGGTTTTTGATAAATAGGCAAGGGCGTTGTGATCTGGAAAATATGAAAAATTGGGATAACTCCATAAAGTTTGCACATTAATTAACAAAATAGGTATGTACTGTAAACAAAGCACCTTCATAAAATTTGTTTCGCGTTAGAAATTCTTCTTTTACTGCCCAATTTTACTTCATCCTCCAAATGACTTATTCAAGTTCAAAATTACAGTCCTTTAAAACTGTTTTCCGTCGATGTTTCGTTATCATTATAAACTGATTTTAACAGCCCGGTGTGGTGTTTGGACATAACATCGCAGCGAAGACAAAGCCTATAGAAAAGTCGGTTATATTTACAATCTGCCGGGCAATAAACGATCATAAAACGTTCACGGCGTTGCGTGCACGGGACCACAAACACAAAATATCCCAAATTGGTTTGGGATCGTAGTTTTACGATATGCCAATATGGCCGCCGGCGGCAAACACAATAGAAAGGGGGGGGGGCGTTTTTGGCCCATACCGAATTGACTCTTGAATCTTAAAGGATTCTTTCAAATAAAGAGAAATTCTCTAATTTGAAGCTATCAATTAATTACCTACAAATTTTTCTTTTCCAAAACTCACTGATGATTCAATTTAACGGCACCACTATTTGAGAAGCAATTCTTTTTCAAAATTAAGAGGCATGATGCCATGAAAGAATCCTCAAAGAATCAATGTGTGAACATGGTTTTATCTTTATCATGATTTTAAGGTGCCCTACATATTATATGTTGTGTCTCCAGGAGTTGTATTTACACTTTGTGCTCGCGAAGAAGAGTCCTATCTATTTACATAAATTTCTGCTTGAAATAAAATGTTACACAGGTTCCGGTTTGCGGTTATTTCAATTAAATTTCGTAACTGCTAGACCTAAAAATTGGTAAAAAAGGTATGTAGTACAATTATATTTAAGCTATCGATTGCACTATGTATTATAAAACTATTTTAAAGGGAAATATTTATTTTTTAAACATGTACGCAAAGTCACCCCGCGTTGGGGTAACTTTGCATTTGCTTATAAAATCTATATGAAAGAACATATCGCAAAACTGATGGTTTACTTTGCTCAAGGATGATGCGAGCTTTAATTTGATATATAAAAAGTGGTACTTAGTATATATCTAACCTTTTTTCTAGCCAATATTAAAGATGCATGTCTTAGTTCAAAACTGATAGTATTACAATGATATAAAAGGTTTTCTAACATGTAACAGATGTAAATATGATTTTAAAATAATATAAAATTAAATGGAAACATTCGTTAGCATAAAAAGAAAAAAATATATAAGTTTACTTACAAAAACATCGTGAGTGGAATGTCTATCACTTTATTTAAAAATTCGTATAAAAAAATAGAAATATTCAATCTGATTAAAAAAAATACTTGGAGAGATAAAAATGATTTACTAAAAATATATGAGTTACTTATAATACATCTACAGCCTAAATGCGATGTGACAAACCTCCTCCGCGTCACATACAAAGTAGAATAGCTAATAGGAGTAAGATAAGGCAAGACTAATGCGCTTAGGTACTACCTATTCAGAACAAAAATTAAATTAAAAATTTTCCCACATACTTAGCAAAGTTACCTATGTGAAGCAAAGTAACCCCACTCTACGGTACAGATTTTCGTGTAATTTACATGCTTTTATAGTATTTTAAAACATATTTACAGTTAGTTTAAGGTTTAAACTAGGTTCGTCTAGTGTTTTGATTTTGAATTGTATTATATTAAAAATTGCTGTTGAAAACAGACTTTTTTGAAAGATTTCTCAATTTCTTTTTCGATTTAAGACAAAATAAACAAAAAACTATCACTACACGATCATAGATACATTCTTTAATTTTGTAATAAGTTTTGAATGAAGTTTATATTATGTTATGTAGTTTCTGAGATATTATTTTATCTTTGTAACACTTTTTGAAGTCATAGAACGGGTGTAAATACTGCTCTTAACAACTCTAACTAATATATTGAAAATGTAAAGTTAACATGAAGAATCAAATGAATCATTAATGAATTGATAAATCCAGGTTATGCATTGCTCTGAAATGAATTACCAAAATTTTTGCCATTTAATATTCCAATTTATATGTTTACTCTACAAAAACTATATTTTTCTTATAAAATTAATTATATCATTCGAAAAGCAGCTATAGAAAGATGTTCTTATTAAACAACAAACCGAATAAGAAATATGTAAAACTCATCTTTTAGCAATTTCTAGAAATAATATACCGTCAGTTATTTTCTTGTCAATATTTTTCTAGTTCTTTATAAATAGGTACATTATAAAATATTTATCAAACCTAATTCGAATACTACGAGTATATGCCATTAAAATATTTGCACTTTGTGAATCAACCTGTATATATTTTAACGTGTGTCGTTGTCATAATTGGATTCGAACCTGAGTTGTTCAAATTTTTGTCAGTCATGTTTCGCACACAGCTTTCCATTTCATTTTTATAAATTTTCAGCAATATATCGTTAAAACTATATAATTATGCCAGAACCGGAAGGACAAGTAAGTGAATTTTTTTATAGGATATTGTTTTATTTTAAAATCACCATAACTATCCCCTCATTTTCCGTATGGTACAAATCTGCATGATGTGATATCCACTCCATGGCACATGCCTCACAGTCTCTTTCTTCTTGGCGGCAGTAACCACAACCCGGCTGTGCTGTCGGTAATTAGGGTGTTTTTGTTACCGGTAAGAACCCGGCGTGCTTTACTGCCGCTCGCCGCTTGCCTCATCATCATCCGGTATTTATCTGACTCTTTTTTCTTCCCGTTTGCGAAGCAACAAGACCACGCCACTTGGACATTAGGAAGAGCCACCGACAGAGTGGATACCGCTAAAATTACACGGAGTGATACACACTACCACAAGAGATGCATTCAATCAATTTGTAACTTTTAAAACATTTTGTTCGATTTTTAAGTCACAATTAAAATTATTATTACTACATTACAAATGAAAGTAATATAAAGAATAATAATAAGTTTAACTACAGCTTTATTCAGTGGTGGATTTAGGGTAGGGAGAGAGGATTCTTGATTCTAAAATCTTTAATAATTATTGCAAACGTTGTAAAAGGCATGCGGCAATATGATTCGAAAACACTGCACGAATGCAACGAAAGTACCAACAGGAAGTCTCTTTGAACATCCAAGGGGGCTTAAATCGCATATATTCGCGTTATATTCAAAGATTAATCGTATCATCAACGACAGCAATGTTAAAACAAATCAACAATTTTATTTGTCATTTAGTTGACAGTTTGCATATTATGCAAGGTTTTGATGTTATTATGGTTGTATCATAACTAATGAATTATAAGTATCTAAGGTATTATAACATAAGTAACTAATGTATTATGTTAATAATATCAATAAATGTTGCATATTAAAAGGTAATAACAGTTGATGATACGATTAAATCTATAATATCAATGTATCAAAGTAAACTATTATTATTCAGTACGTAAATTAATTTATGAAACTGTGCGGGTATAAAATATAGGTAGGTACCTTAAAAAAGTAGTACACAACACGCGCAGAATTTATTATTGAAAAGTGAAAAAAAAAACTGAAATTGGTTTCCTATAAAAAATGAAAACAAAAATGCATCGAAGGCGGAATTTTGTTGTTGAAGGTCATGGTCATATACCTTAGAACTTATTTTTCATAGAGCGAAGCGATTGAGGCAATCGAGCAAGAGTGGAAAAAGAGCTTTCCTCTCGTGTTAGACACAACATTTTTTTCACGACATATTTAAAAACATTGGAAATGTAGAAGAAACACATAACTAGAAGTTACGTTATAACTGCCATCTGTCAGAATGACGTTTGGAAACAACGAAATGCAGCCATATGCCAAATTAAATTTAAGTTGTAAAATCGTGAAATAGTAGAAAAAGAAAGTATAAAACATAATAATTGTAAAATAATAGTTGACAGTATATCACTATAAAATCAGAATTTTCAATAAAATAATAAATTTACTTACAATTTTTTAAATATTTCATCGTAAAATAACACTGGTGGTAACACTGCTTACTTTTCTCTCTAGAGAGGGAAAACCTACTTTCCTCACTATTTCGCGAGAAGAAAATTGTGTTTTCTCCGCATGTCGTGAAAAAATAGTATTCCTCTCGTGTTAGACATAAGATTTTTTTCACGACATATTAAAAAACATTGTAAATGTAGAAGAAGCACATAATGTAACTAGAAGTTAGGTTATATCTGCCATCTGTCAAAATGACGTTTAAAAACAACGAAATGTTTCATTACAGCCAATACGCCAAATTAAATTTTAATGAAATTGTAGAAAAAGAAAGTATAAAATGTAATAATTGTAAAATAATAGTTTGCAGAATAAGCATATTACTATAAAATCATAGTTTTCAATAAAATAATAAATTTACTTACAATTTTAAAAATATTTCATCGTACAATAACACTGGTGGTAATACTGCTTACCTTCCTCTCTAGACAGGGAAAAATTACCTTCGTCACTATTTCGCGAGAAGAACATTGTGTTTCTCGTGAAAAAAACAATTTTTTCTTAGAGCTTCGGAGGGCAGTGCTTAAAAATCTTTTGTTACTTTTACAACCAAACTATCATTTTAACTACGTGCAAATTAAAACCAAATGTTCGAATTTCCTTTTCGTTTACCACCCAGGCCCAAAGCCGTCATTTAACATAAACTTAAACACCATAACCATATAGTCCAGTCCGTGTTCTATCTTAAACAAATCATCACAATTAACAGTTTTGTCGGCATTAGTCCTTTTCGCCCATTGTTCCATACAGTGCCGACACTTAGGATTTTATGGTGTTATTAGCAGGCGACGGGTTCGATTTCCGGCAGGGGCTGTGTTATTACTGGCGCCGAACCTAACCAAATTGTTTGTGTTTGTGTAAAACACACCACAACGCCGAGCGGCAGGTATATAGGACGTAGGGAAGTCCAAACGGCATTAGAGAAAGAGAAAGGCGGAGAACTCTGTCTGTAATTTTCAACAAAAATTGTTTGTTTTCTGATGTTTTGAGGTTGATTTTTTGTGAAGCTTTTGAGCATTAGTATCGCATTAGTTCGTTGTACTTGTAGCACCAGAGCTAGAGGATTTGTAAGACGTAATAAAGAAATTAAAGTGAAACGTACATTAACTAAAACCGAACAATATTAAATATCGAAATTGTTGATAACGGTATAACATCTTCATTATGCCCGTTCACACGAGGAAATTTTTCCTTAAATGTTTTCTAAAATAAAATAAAACAAGTGCTAAAACTATCATCAAAAAACTATCTACACCGTTCATACGAGGAAAGTAAATATTTCTATTAAATATATTTAAGAATCTATAGCTTTAATATATGTTATAGAAATAAATTATTAGTTTCCCCCCATGAACGGCATTTCCAAATTATGATGACAGTTTCTAGCACTTACATGTTTTTGGAGAAAACTTTTAAGAAAAAACTTTCCTCGTGTGAACTGGGAATTATGAGAATAACATTTTTGACTCGTATATTGATTATGCAGAAGAAGAAAAATTATTTTTTCACGACATGCGAAGAAAATGAGGAAAATAAATTTTCTCTCTCTAGAGAGGAAAGGAAGCAGTGTTACCACTAGTGTTATTTTCCGATGAAATATTTTAAAAATTGTAAGTAAAATTATTTTATTGCAAATTCTGATTTTATAGTGAGATACTGTAAACTATTATTTTATAATTTATGAGGAATGGAGAAAAATTACTGGGATGCAGTCAATAATAATTTATATTTCTCAGTCGACTAGTTTCGACGTCACATACGTCATCATCAGGAGCTACATTAATGGAATAACAATTACAAATTTTTTCTATATAAAATAATTCGTACAATATACAATTACTTACATGATAAATTTAAATTTATGTAAAATATATGAAAATATCATTTACTGTATAAAGTAAAACATTAGGAATTAATGTCTAAAAGTTTTTTCTATTTTGAAAAATGTAATATTTCAAAAATTGTCAATAAAAAATTATTCTTAAAAAACGTTGTCACACCTTCAACGAAAACTTCGTAAGTAAGTTAAATCCTGTTGCAATTGAAGGAGTGACAACGTTTTTTAAGAATAATTTTTTATTGACAATTTTTGAAATATTACAATTTTCAGATTAGAAAAAACTTTTAGACATTAATTTCTAATGTAAATGATATTTTCATATATTTTACATAAATTTTTCTCCATTCCTCATTAACTACCACCAGTCAAGTAAATTACAACAGCCTTTATAATTTATGTTTTATACTTTCTTTTTCTACAACATCGAGCTCAAGTGGGAAAAAGAAGAGCTTTCCTCTACTTGGACCAAATAACAATTTTTGGGATTCAGTCAATTTAGACTAGAATCGATTCGTCTTCTTCAGGAGATGAGAATTAAATCAAATAGTACAAATGTCATTTAAAAATAATGAATATTTTGTACTCATATGGAGGTTTGTCTAAGTAGGGTTCAAAAAATAAGGCACAAAAAACTAAAATCGTTATTACCCTTCAACCCTTAGTTAAGCAAATTCAAAATTATGGTAATTGAAATTGAAAACATTTTTTATTCTAATTTCTTAACGAATTTCTTCCCAATGTTTCTAATAAATTAGGTAGTAAGTAAATAAATAACCCATATATGATGATTATGTGCAAGATCAATAAAAATAAATTTTCTATTACGCTTCCAGTTTAATCAATCATACTATAATGTTACTTTTGTTTGCAATGACACAATAAATAACAAACTAGATCAAACTGTGAACAAATCCTCGGTGTATCTAGATTTAGAAAACCATTTCCAATGTAGAATCCATCTATCTACAAATAATAGACTTTGCATATTCCGATTCATGGCTGAATAATGATGTGGTTCAACTACAGTTGTATTATTAATGAAGACTGGTAAGCAGGCTACGAACTGCGGAAAAAACTAGCGATCGACCATGTATGAAACAGTGTGTGACGTAGATTCGGATCACCGTGGATTAAGGGTCATTCCGATGATTTATTAACGTGTGTTTTATAGGTCGTTTATGCGGGAGTTATTTTCGCATTTACTGCTTGACTTCAATAAATTTTTACTGTGGATTCGAATTGATAACGTTGATAGTGAAACAATTTTCGCAGAACATTAGTATGGATTTCGCACTCTATCATTTCGATGTCAAGTGATAATAAATAATATGAATGATATAGTTTTTGAGCCCTTAAATAATTACAGATTGTTCACAAACATATTTTTGGGAAATGTAATTATTCGTTTCTTCCGGAATTTTTGGCGCGCTTTCGAACAACATTTGTACCGGTTCGAGTGGAACATGAGAGCTCGATTACGTTGTGCATAATATAAAATTGCTGTACTTAATGGTTGTTTTTATATTAAACTGAATGTGTCAAAAATATTCCCACTTATTAATTTTGCTATGGTGGTTTTGTTAAAATTACGAAAAATTTGTACTATATTATTATATTGATCATGCTTGAATGAGTTGCTCGTCTATTAGCTGCTTTTTAATCTTGATCAGTTTCATTATTAAATATCAAATTAAGGAGGATAACATATAACGCAAAAATATGTATTTTTGAGATTATTGCAAATATCTCCTGCCAATAATACCTTTTTAAAAATTATTGACACAAATAAGCATTATTATTTTGTGCAATAGTGGCAAATTTTAATTTATGCCAATTTGTGCTAAGTCTTTCGAATGAAGATGTCGAGGGTTTTTCTAATAAAACGTCATATTTCGTGTTGCATGTAAAATTTTATCGAAATAAGTAGAAGATAGAGTTATTTTGATTTATGTCACTCTTAAGATCAGAATTACAACAATAACGTCGTAATTCTAACAAAGAGATGAAAATAACGTCTAGAAAGGGTTATGGTCGAAAATTCTGCTACTTATACAGGGTGGTTTTAAAGTTAATGTTATAAATTTAAGGGTAAATAGTATGACATGTGTGTAGATTACGAAACAAAAATGATTTTTTTTAATCTCAAAATTAATTTCCATCATGTTTCCCAGTCAAAATTTTTTCGTTGCCACTGCCACTGGGTGGAGTAAATTATTGTTTCATTAAAAATAATTAAATTTTGTTCCAGTGCAATACTACAAAAAATGCTGCAGGTAAATTAACCTTAATTTTTAGAATTAAAAAAAATTCTTTCTGTTTCGTAATCTACACACATGCCATACTATTTATTTACTCTTAAATTTATGACATAAACTTCAAAACCATCCTGTATGTTCAATGCAACCGATACTTGTTGTCAAGTTAGGATCATTTAACTTTTCATAACAGTCTGATTTCAAAATGCAGTTAAAAACATCATAATGAAAAACATTGTTTTTAAACATGTTTCCTGAACATTTAGAGACGATTTAAATCCATATAGGAGTGACGTCATATCAGATAAATTCTATCCACCACGTTCACTAAATAAGCTATCTCTTTCTTACACATTTTACTCGTATAAATCTATTCGCATATCGTATGTCATAAGGGGCGGGGCTTATCAATTTGTGTCTTAACGGCAGTAGCAGAACAATTATTTATATAATATAGTATTCATTACATGAAATATATTTTCTTACATATATTGTTATCTTTTAGATTCACAAAAGTTCGTTTTATATCATTTATTGTTTATTGCTGACAACTTGTCAATTTTCTGCTTATTGTTATGTCAAGTGTCAACATAAAATTTTGAGGTTACGTGTTTTGTTATTTAGTTTTGTTCTATTTTATTAATCTTTGATTATTTCCTACAGAATCATGCGATGTATTAAAATGGTAAAATAATGATTAAGTTTAAAAATATAATTAAAAACTATTGCTTTTAAATTTCGCGTATAGAGAAAGACTGCCAGCACCATCTACCAAACTCATGCTGTACTAAAAAGTAAAATCTTGATTCATACGAATAATTTGCTTGTTTTTTATGACGTCACTCCTATATGGATTTAAATCGTCTCTACAATTTTTTAATTGTGTCAATATTATCGTAAATAAGCGATATTAGCTCATAGCTATTGATGTTTCTGTTAGGTATTTAATTTATAATGAAAAATGTAGAAAATTATAATTTCCTTAGAGGATCCTTGTTGCTAAGATTTTTCTAAACCTCTCGTTAATAATAATTTTAAAACAAATTCTCTACTCTTTTTACAGGAAGCAAATATTAAGTGCTCTTCTCCAAATCGTATTATAAACATTTTCTCTATTTTTATCGTTTAAAAACTTTTAAGTGCTGGTAAATCATGTCAAGCTCATATTAGATTTTTAAAGTATTCTTCATGTAAGTACTAACCATTCTTACTAGGAAACTTATTAGATCTTATTAGAGTAATAATTATCTTGTCTTCATTATCATTACTATTTGTTTTACAGTTACATCAATTATAAGATATGATATACCTTATCCAGTTAATGAGAAACTGTCGTGAACTCATTTATTTTATTTATAATGATCTGATCATTACTCACTGAAGTGAAAAATATGCGCAAGATAATTTCAAATAAATACTTACAAAAAGTTGCACACAGAAAACACAGTTCAATATATTATAACTTGAATCTTGCAAGTACAAAAAGAGGATTGTAAGTTTCAATATAAAATATTTAATATCGAAAGTGAGATCCAAAAATATTTTTTTACCATTAGTTGTTTTAAAAGTGATTGTTTTATATATTAACTCTAAAGATTAAATTGCTGGTTATATTTTATCCAGCTTACGAAATTCATTTATTAATTTAAAAAAAATGTTTGTATAAAATTGTACAATAATGAATAATTACTTAAGATTCGTAAAACCGTAGTGAGAAGTACAACGTTTGTTTCGATTTTTTCGACAAATCAGAGCGTTGTCTGTGCTCACGATTATTAGGAATCCATAATTAATTTTGCAATTTTATAAAAATATAATACCAACTGGTTATAATATTTTCTTCGGATAGTGCCTCGAAAAATTCTTTACTAAATTCGTAATAAAAAATTATTGATACATTAAAATAAATTAAAAATTACAGAATGGTTAATGAAATTATTGTAGAATTTAACTTCTTGGACCCAGTGATATTTTGACTACCTACCTTTTCCTGGGTTTGAACTAGGAACTACGTATTAGAGCTCATGCCAAATAGAAATGGGAATGCCAATCATTCCTCGCGCATCTACTGTCTCACCCCAGCAGCGTACAAAGAAATAGCATTGGCCCGTTCAAGTAAGGAGGGTGGAGCAAACGCAAATGCGTCTTATGCGCATCGAATCTCATTCCCATTTCTATTTGGCATAAGCTCTAGTGACCTGGATGGACGCTGAATCATTGTGTACCTAATTACCATTATTTGTCGTAAAAATAAATGAGCTTGCTTTTTATACAAAAAATTCATGATTTTTGGACAAGTATGACGATTGCCGGACGACGCGTAGCGGAGTTCAGCGATCTTACGAGTCTCAAACAAGCATTTTTTGTATGAATGAAACAATATCAATCATATTACGTAACTATTTTTACCGTGGCAAAAATCATTTTTTGTATTTGTCCGAGAAATGATTTACTTTTAGTACAGTTGCCATAGCGATCATAATAATCCCTATATGGCATTTTTTTACAAAAAAAAACAATAACATAATAGCATCAAATGCGCATGGTTGTTTCATGACAATAAACTTTGAAAACAGAGATACATAAACATTTGCATCTTCTAGGTAACAATCTCAACAACCTCTTCGCCGGTAAAATCCTGATGACGTCACATCTCCCAGCATCCATTTGCTAAGATCTACGTTTGAATGTACCGTCTTTATTAATATTATATGTCGTGAATTTGAAGAGTCCCGGTAAAGCTATTTCCTATTTTCGGTTTTCTGCGCCCGGCGTTCTGCCCCGATGCTTGGGGTTCCAGGAGTGGTTCAGGGGGAGGAGGGAAGCACAGCCGGGTACAGACCACAAACCCGGACTACGACTACGGACTACGTATTGCATTTGCATGTATATGGAATACGGAATATAAGGAAATATCCCCAAGGTAGCAGGGAGACAGGGTGGAGTTGTTTCATCATAGAGGAGATGAACCGAGTTGGAATCGACACTTTTCGAGGGGCTGAGGACGCAAAATCGCCCGGAGGCTGAGTTTCAAACTGTTCATCTATATATTATTATATTATATTATATTTCAAAAAAAGCAATTGTAGGTATCTCATGCAATGCTTGTTTATGGTGGTCATGTTTCATGATACATGAAAATAAAATTACACGATATACTAAGCAGCAGGCGAGTGCGACAATTCAATTAAATCTTATATTCCTATAGCATTATAATTGTTACAATGAATGATCAATTGACATTTCTTTTTTTAATTTGTATTGGTACTAATATGTTTAATTTACCCTGAATAAAATAAACAATTAATAAATGTAATTTATTAATGCGAAATCAATAAAAAAATAATTGAAATAATTGTGCAATATAATAATAGTAAAATTGAACATGCCTTACGTATTTGTTTTGTGAGGCCTCTGAACACATCAATTTATAGTAAGTAATATATAAAATTTTTAAAAACAATAAATATTTAACTAGCCTTCATGTTTACAATGTATGCGTGTATTGGTTAAAGGGTGTTCTTATTTAAGGCGCTACACTTGTGCCAAAAAAATAGTGAAAAAGTTACCTCGCTATATTGCAACCTGAGCTCTTGTTATTACACCTACACTGTTCATATTTTATATATAGATAAATAAAAGATAACTTTAGAGTGCTATGAAATTATTTTTTATAGTCTTTTAGTAATAAATTAGTAAATATAGTCTACTTGACCGATTTTTTAATTATTTTTTTCGTCAGATGTGTAATTTTTTTCACTCTTACGAACAATGCTAGAAATTGCCTATTTAAAACAAAATTAATAAATATGCATTAATAAGTCCATAATTTGTAATATTAAAATATTATTTTCTCTAATTATTAACCTATAAACAAATTTTCAGAATTTCGAAAATTTTGAAATTTTTTGACTTCCCAAAAACCGACCAACCTCGATCACTCAAAAATGGTTCAATATATCAACTTAATTTATTTACCAATGAATTCCTCGCGCTGAATTACATATGTGTACCAATTTTCAGCTCAAAATTCCGACGGATAGAAGATTTATCCAACATTGTCGATTTTAGAAAAAATCGTAAGGGGTACCCCTCAAGAAATCTTCAAAAATGGGGAAACCGTGATAAATCACCCGTCGGTATTTTGAGCTAAAAATTTGTATACATAAGAAATTCGGCGCGAGGAATTCATTGGTGGATAAATTAAGTCCATATATTGAACCATTTTTGAGAAATCGAGGGTGATTGGTTTTTGAGTGGTTAAAAAATTTCAAAAATTTCAAAATTCTGAAAATTTGGTTATAGATTAATTTAAATGTTAGAAATACAATGCTGCAGACTAGACTAGAGTTTGATTTATCGCTTAGTTTTTGAGATATCGGCCTTTAAAGTTGGAAAAAGGGGAAAACGGAACATCAATTTTTTTCCAACTTGTACTACGAAGATATTCATCTACACTTTTTGAAATATATTTAAGTAATAGATATAATACTATTATTAAACTGCAATTAAAAGAGTAGGGTATCTTGAGTAGGGAGGTATTGTGCTGGCCACCTCAGATTTTTTTAGTTGTCATTGATGTTTTTTTATTTTTCAAAATAAATTATTTTTTTACCTTTGGGGGGGAGGGGCTACAGCCCGCACGATCAACAAAATGATTAAATTAGATTTGCTTTTAATTAATTTTGATTTAAATAAATAAATCTCTTAGATGCACTCTGGTTTGGTTGTACGCCACCTTGTTTTCAGGGTTGGAACCTCCAGCGTCACCGCAACGTAAATAAGTGAAAATTTCACTTTATTACGAAAATAAAATGCACGGTACTTTATATTTCGGTCGTTCCATGCGCAAAGGAAAAATAATACCAGCAAAGTGGTAAATAGTAAACCTGTATTACCGACACAATAAAAACTTATGAAAATGTTATTAAACTAGTAAAAACTCACATGAATTCTAATTACAGATGAAATGAAATTTTTCCACTAGGGAGGAATAGAAACAGGGTTTGTGCTTTTATTAACACACACGAAATAAAAATAATATCAGAGATGATACAACACTGCCCAGAACTTTCATTATTTTTATTCTATTTGCAAGTATTTTTAATAACAGATATGGAAGACAGTTGCAAATAATATAACTGTCAAAGTAGGTATTATATAATAGAATGTTATTTAACGAGCACATAATGTAGGCTATAATTCCAGAGGATGAAAGTTTATGCACGAGCTGGAGCCGAGTGTATAATCATCCGAATGAATTATAGCTATTATGTGCGAGTCAAATACGACGTTTTATCTACAAAATTTGAATAAAACATTTTAAAGGTTGAAAAATTACTCGAAATATCAGTCATAGAACATTCCTATTCTTCTTCTTACAAAACCGAAGTTTCGGTTTACACTTAAACCTTCTTCAGGGTCTACAAACATACATAAATCATTACAAAAACATTTTTATTTGCAAATATTTATTCATTAAAATATTAACCTAACCTCACATTTTGGTGTGATGACAGTTTATTATTATATAATAGTGTTGAATACAATAGTTGGGTAAGGTTTGGTAGATTACCGTTATGTATGTATTTTTGAGATTTATATACGTTACTTAAGACTATGCGATTTAAAATATTGAGGATGTTACTAAGCGACGAGGTAAAACCTAGTTTTTTTTTATATAATTAGGTATAATTCATAGCTTTATCGTATTATCAACGACGGCGATGTTAAACTAAATCAACAATTTTATCTGTCAAATACTCCTTGACAGTTTGCATATTACGGAATGTTTTATTTTTTATTTTATTTTATTTTATTTTTGATGGTAACCAACCTACAGGATTAACTCCCAATTACAGGATGGTAGATGTTATTATAGTGGAATCCACCCACTCGGACCCAGTGGTATTATTGTCGGTCGTGCTGGGAATCGAACTGGGGACCGCTAGCATGCTAGGCGGATCCTCTACCGCTGAGCTAACCACTGGCCGTTTGATGTTATTATGGATTTATTTAACTCATGAAGTTCATAACTAATGAATTATAAGTAACTAACGTATTGTGTTGTTTATATGAAAAGGTAATACAGTTGATGGATGATACGGTAAATATAATAAAAGAACCTTTATTAGTCCATAATAACGAATTTAACTCACTACAAAATACTAAACTAGAAACAAATATATAATGACAATATTATTTAAAATTCGTAGATATATTATCGTAAAAACCCGAAGTTAGTTAAAACTAGTTTTAACTAGTAAAAACTGGGAACTAAGCTAACATAACCAAACCCTAGTTTTGAATAATCAATAATGCGAAGTTAGGTAAGGTTAAGTTAGGTTAATTTGTACAAATAGCATTAATATTTTCGAGTTTTTACTAATTTTAACTGGCTTCGGGTTTAAACGGTAACAGATACACAAAATGTAGGGTTTGAAATTCTGCGCATTGTATTAATTATTGTTAAAGATTTTGTTTACTTCCTAATAATTTTTGTGAAAAATTTCTCAGTGCGGTTCGTGTACAAAACATTAATCACCCGGGAGCGTTGCTATATAAATTACACGTCATAGACAATAAAATTTACGATCTTTCGGAGCTTAAGGTAAACTATCGTTTTGAAGAATGGTACGCAGTAATCTTACATAAATTAATAACCCGAAAAATTATGATCACGAACATTTAAAAACGTAATATTTCTCAGCTTTCCTGCAAAAAGAAAAATTATGTTTCTCGGGGTAAAAAATTACCCAGCAGCAATCAAATAAATTTCACTTTGATAAATTAATGAAACAAATCAGCTTCAGATGAAATTTAAAACCGACCTTATATTTCCGGACCGTCATCGCTTTGCTAAACTGAAATTATGCCGTGTTGTGTTATTATTGTATTAGTTTCAATGGAATAAAATTAGTGACATTAATTCATTAATTTATATATTACAGTTAAATGGAAAATAATAGAACATTAATGTAAAATTATTTCGCAGCAATTTTAATTAGTATATTACAACAAATTGCAAAATTCAATCAAAAATTAATTTCAATGCAAATGCTGAAAATAGAATTAGCATAAATGGCCAAAACGGAAATATTAAAATTATTATTAAAAATAATATTTTGCCATTAATTTATAATATTATTTTAACATATTAACAACGAAGGATATTTAAAAAGTTTTTGTATTTTTGTACTGTAATAAAATTAGTTCCTACTTCTATTATTAATATCATTACGTAGCCAACTGGGGCAATTAATACGGTACAAGATAAAAAAAACGGTTATATTGAATATTAGATAACAGTTTTTTATTTATATTTATTTATACTTTTGTTTACTTAATGTTTATATCATTTATATAATATGGAAAATAACAAACAACAGTCAATGGAAGAATTAATTACAATAATAGTAACGATGGTAACATAAAGGATTAATTTAAAAAAATTAATACTAGCTTGACAAACCTAACTGAAATTAATAAGTGGAAATTTTTCTCTCATACATCAATATGACCATTTAGATTAAAAATTGGTTAAATAATTATTTTGAGTGTAAATACGCAAACAATAAGGTAAATAATATGCATTAAGCCTTATTCACATTAAGCATTTTGTTTTAAGGTTTACGTTTAAGAATGTTTAAATTCATGTAACTATACGAGCATCCACACTTCCATTTTCTAGCAGTAAAGTTTGAAAACACCAAACTTTAGGATTATTTTTGCCACTTACTAAAGCTATTTTAAGTTTATTATGTGAATGCTAGGTTCTTTTCACTTAAATATAGATGTAAACCTTCAAACTAAATGCTTATGTCAATGAGGCTTTATGACATGAGTGGGCACTTTGCTAGTTACACCTTAATATAAAAAATAGTACCTATATTACATATCGAGTAAGGAAATGTTGCATTACAGCTGAAAAAAAAAGAAGATTTATGACAGAGTTTCTAAGTAACTTGACAATTTTCTTATCGGTTTTGTTAATTTTATTGGAAACTTACATTTAACTAGCCGGAAAAATATTTCCAGCTAGCTGGTAAGTGAAGTTAAAAATGACTCGTTTCCCAACTGTCTAGAAGGTTGGAAACGCACATATTACTAATCGATTGTGAGTTGCATCACAAAATTCATATTATTCCCAGTTTTAAATTACCACATTCAGTCAATTTACGTTAATACACACACGTACATGCCCACCACCCTCCCGCTATGTTCACACTATGTTCACTTGCTCACGTTCAGGGGTTGGAACCCGGGACCTCTGGAGCGCGGAACACAGAGCAGTACAAGCGACAATCACTCAACAATGGGACGTTTAATACATTTGGCTACGCGAGAGGAATAACAATGTGCCAAATGAAAGAACGCGTCAAAGAAATCCCGGGAGAAAGGGTGAGGATGATTTGCATCCCTCGGAGGGTGGGAAAGATGGGGAATTCGCCCGAGGGTGATTCGTACCGAGAGGAGAATTGTTTGAATTTAAAACTGAAGTATTTTTAATAAATGTTCAATTATGACATGCAACCTTTGATTTATCAGTAGTTGGGAGATAAGGCATGAAACTTGTACACTATGCTAAAGATATATGGTTGAAAAACGCTTGTGATCAACTTTTGGAAGAGGCGGGCCAATCAGTCAAACAAAATACTTGTTGCCTGCACTGGTTTTGTTGCGCAAAACTTAGTTTGTCGGCTGTCTTCCAACAGCCGATTGCCACTCTCAATCGATTTTCGACCATACATCTTTGGCATGAACGTTCTTTATAAACTTGACGCATGTGGCGTATCTCCCCACTATTAATAATCAAAGATCAAGACCATAGTTAAGATTAAGATTCAGACCTACCCAATTATAAGTATATGTGCTAAATTAACCATCCAGTGCTTTCACAAAATTGAGCGCTGGTTGGTTAAATTAGCCACTTATACTTATAATTGGTAGGTCTGAATCTAGCTTTACTCGCATACTCACATAAACATAACTCATCGGAATCTACCCCCACTAACACCCTATTCATACTTGGATTCTTTGATTCATTGTTTTGAAGCCCTGTTCACATGACGATTCTTTGAAGATTCTACTAAGATTTTGAATCCTGGAAAAGAAGAAGTTTTTTCTTTCAAGTGAGAATTATCTGTTAAATTGCGGTGTCGCTAAACTGAATCTTCAATGAGTCTTGGAAAAGAAGAATTTACAATTTATTGATTGCTTCAAACCATGTAATTATCACTACAAAGAAGAATACTTCTTCTTTTCCAAGATTCAGAATCTTGGTAGAATCTTCAAAGAATCCTCGTGCGAACAGGACTTAAGACGTATTGAAGATTCAGTTTAGTAGCACCGCTATTTGACAGGCAACTCTCACCAGAATTATTTTCTAAAATTTAAGAAGCATGGAAGTGAACAGGGCTTAATAAAGCGGGAAAAACAGCACAGCACAAAATATCCCTGCACAGGAAAACTCAAACCCGTCCCAACTCGTGTCAAATGTGATTCGATGGGACAATGTGAAGTTTTGTGATTCATCCCCTCCCTCATTCACACCCCTCCCCCTCCCTACACATGTATGACGTATGTAAACGCGAACGCGAATTTCTCCTGGGCATTAATGATGTATGACGGGTACAATCTCCATGAAAATCTGTTTGACTAGCTGTTTTCAGTTGTGGAATTACCAACATGACTATAATATTTAAAATGCAAATATAATTAGAGAGATAGCGCACAACTACGGTAAATATTTGATGAGGAATCCGCGGTTGAGTAAAAATTTCAACGCAACACCTGAGCTGGAGTTATACCGCAAGGATATTAATATTTATTAAATGGTTAAGTATTTATTATTGTATTATTTACTTTCTGGGAGATACTGAAGGAGATATTCTACTGGAATATTTTTTCATTAAAGATTTAAGATGGTTAAATAAATTATTAATAAGATAACACTTCACAAGGAATATTTTGTTTTGAATAAAACTTTTTTGAAAAGAAAATACTCTAGTAAAACAAACTGTATTTGTATTCCACTCTGGTACCTACACTATTTACTATGTAAATGTAAATATCATAATGTTTGAATCTTACCCCAAGAATCACAAACATTTTATAATTATTTTTTTTTTGTGAACCAGCAAAGAACGTAATATTTTAAAGTGGAGTACGAATACCTACTGTTTTATTTGCAACACTAAGCGTATTTAAAAATTATTGGTTATTATTCTACGCGAGTTTAACGATGGAAAATAAGAGTCGCAGGTGAGTATTGTAATATGTCATAAATATATTTATATTATATTCAACTCGAATGGAATATTTTACTTTATCTACAACTATATTGTCAATTAAAGAATTAATTCATTACATTTTGTAAGGTTTAAAACAGCAATGTGTTCATTTAAATTTTCAAATCAGATGAAAAATGTCTTTTTTGCTTTTAAAAATGTATTAAAAACGTTAATGTCGTTTCCAAGCATCAAGAAAAGTTCCTACAGAAATATTTTTTAGACTATCTAACGTTAGTTCAAAGAATATAATATTCTGTATTTTTTTTGGCTTAGATCGAAAATTTTGTCATGCTGTTGTTTTTGTTTTCTATAGTAATGAACGTATTATGTATTTTTAGATTTTATTCGATTAATATGGAAGAATAATTGTTATTCTATAATTTATTTTTATTTTGATGGTAACTATCCAACAATATTTAGGTACTTCCAATTGACTCCGCAAGTGTAACGTCATGATCGCCAGGTTACTATGGTTACGGTTTGGTTTGCGTTCCAAACAAACGCAGCTGAACGTGTTATTTTAAGTGTAGCTCAGTTTGAAAGTAATTTATTTCTTTGTTAATGCTAGTTATTGTGTAAGGTAAGTACATTAATGTTTTAATACAGATATGTTCAACTTGCATTCATCAAATTTCTCGTATTTAAGCAATATCTGTCAAATAAACACTAAAGTAAAGTTTGTTGATAGGTTACACTTTCCTATTAGTTTAAATATTTACTAAACTTCAAAATAAACTGAATTTTTCAATTAAATATGATATTTTCATACTTACTTATGCTCTGCATCACGCTTGTAATGGTTTGTTTGGAACGTAAACCGTAACCTACTACAATAACATGGCGGTCGTGACGTCACAACTTGTGGAGTCAATTACGACGTACTGATCATGAAAGAAAAATAATTTTTTTAAATTCGCATACAAATTGCGTCGTATTTCAAGCAAACATTTTTTTGCCCCTGGTCGGTAGTTATTTTTAATATTTTTTTTTTCAAATTTTATTGTACGAGTATATTTATTTTATATTTTATATATTTCGGGATTTGGACATGGGTTATGTCAATAGGGTGGCACACACAGAATTATTTTTGCTTTACTTTTGCCTATCCAAATCAGGCCGTGAAAATTTCCTGACCCGACCGGGATTCGAAACCACGACCTGTTCGTCCAGTCCACAATACAGTCGAGCTCTCTAACCACGTGGACTATTCCGCCGTTCGATCTACTAATAATAATTATAAATTCGTACCATATCAAAACCATGTCATATCAGAGCAATTAAACATCACTTATATCCCCCCCGTTCCATTATTCCCCAATCACAAAAACTTCTCCAGCACATTATCAATTAAACGAAAAACGTTCCCCCCAGTGGCGTCGCTACGGGGCAGCCCTGCTAACACCCCCCCCCCCCTCTGTGTCGCATTTGATTATGGCATTCCTGTGTATGAAGCCGCAAAGTAACCGCGAAGGGCGTAGCGAGGGCGCGAATTCTACATCGCAGGGGAAATTCAGTTCTCTCTGTTCTCCACCTTGTCGCGGTGTACTCCCCTGGGTCCAGGGACGGCTCTAGGAATTTGAATAAGGATGGAGTAGAGTCAGAGTGGCGGTCTGATGGAGGTACAGTTGTGGTGAATTTTATATGAACTTTAGGGGACTAAGAGGCTGTGAATTTGAAGGGAATTTTTTGGTGCAAGCAATAAATTTGTGGAATAATGGACTGAATTGAAAATGAAAGATATTGCATCTAAATAATAGTACAACGGGGAAACATTGTACTTAATGTCAATTTTATTTAGATAGTTTTGTGATAAAAAGCATCGTAACCTACCCATGACTCACAATAATATGTATTGTACCTAGAGGGAATGGGTTCAACTCCAGAAAACAAAATACTAGAATATTCTTAAACAGGAAAATGCAACATGTACATAATAAGATTCAAATTTAGAAAATTCATAAGTAATAAAATATCTGCATCAAAAAATTAATTCACAGGAAAATTCAAATCTAGAATTTTAGATTTGTCATAAATGCAAGCACATCAGGAATTATATAGGAAGATGCAAACACAGGAAGATGCAAATCTAGAAAAGTTATAACCAAAACAGAGTATGTTGGATTCAAGAATGGTATTGAGTTGTTCATTTCGTTCAGTTCAACCTTCAACCTAATTTATCGCCCTTGTGTTGAAGAGACAATCTGGATTTGCATCTTGTGTTTGCATCTTCCTTTGAATATAAAATAGTTTCGCATTTTCCTGTGAATGAATCTTTTAATGCAGGTATTATTATAAATTATAAATTTTTTATATATGAATGTGCATGTATTTTCTTGTATATGAATATTCTAGGATTATATTTTCTGGTGTTGAATGGCCACCTGTACCTAGGTAAATATGAAAATTGAGAAATTTATGTATCCTACATACTTAATAAGCTTATTATTCATAATATTTTTTTTCAATTAAATTAAACCATTCTGGTATTCATTGCTATGATAAACAACAAAAATTACAGTATTCACGACCTGTACACTTGAAATATTTTCTCGTACATGGTATCTTGCGTTATTCATTGAAAAGTCTGAAAAAAGATGGGTAGGTAGTCCTGAAAAATATTATCATACATACTACCTTTACTTGAAAACGACTTACTATGCCTACTGAAATAATAAAAATTATTTTTTAGAACGAAAAAAAAATCTGAAATGTATTTGCCGTAATCACGCGGGAAATAGATATTCTGACACTCAAAATGAGTGCGGGAATAGCCAATTTAGCACCAATGCAGGAAATGAACAATTTTGGTTTTGTTTAATCATTGTTCTGTAAGCAACCATTATGATGATGATTCAAGTAGTTACATTATAAAAATCAAAACTTAAATTATTTTTAATATTATGTTTTGTGGACAATTTCTCACACTTGTTACAAAAATAACTATTCCAATAAAATTTGTATGTGCTACAAAATAGAATATCTAGTAAACTAATAAAGTAATAAGCGATGTGATCTCGTATTCCTGTCATCCGTCAAACGAATTAAAAGTATAAATAATTCAGTACCACGGGTACGTTGTTCGTCGGTTTATTTA
Source organism: Agonum fuliginosum (assembly GCA_947534325.1). Classification (NCBI taxonomy): domain Eukaryota; kingdom Metazoa; phylum Arthropoda; class Insecta; order Coleoptera; family Carabidae; genus Agonum; species Agonum fuliginosum. The sequence continues at coordinate 28,519,676 of OX384041.1, forward strand.
GACAGGAACTCTGTAAACACGGACGTGTAAAGTGCATTATAACACACATCCACGTCGACCACGTACTCGTCTGATGATAGATATGTTAATTACTAGCATACGTCATTGTTTAGCTCGGCACTTATCAGATGATATGACATTTTCGTGTTCCTTTTATTAATTAATACACAATAAATAATGCATCATTAACGGCATGTTAGATGTTTTATTCATGGCGCATAGCCACGTATGACGATCTACACCCACAGGTATTTTTGCGTCGTCATGGAGAGGTAGACAGTGCGGTGCGACCAGTGCCGTACGGAAGAAATTTTCATTTGGGGTAGGTATAGTAAAAATTATTATGAGTTGAACTAAATTAGTATAATCTATTACTGGAAATTTATTTTTTTGCTAAATTCATATTTAATATTGTCCATTAAAAATTTAAAAAAAACGAAAATGTAAAAAATAAGTACATAATTATATTCAAGGGTTTGGAAATCAGTACTGTAGTTGCTGACAAAATCAGTACGAATGATCAGTAACTCTATACCTAATAAAATAATCTGACTTTATTTTATTAGTAGAAAATTCATTGAGTGCAGCGGCCACTCTTTTCCCCACAGCTGTCTGAAACCAGCGTGAACCAGCCCAGCATCCTAGCTATGCAATGTCATTTTGAAGTTGAAAAATACTGTGAAAGCGTTTTCGTTGCAGGTAAACTTTCAGTTTATTTTTGACTTCAAGATTATGTTTATATAAACATTTAATAGAGAAATAATGGATTTATAGATGTGCCTTTTTAACATTTTAAAAACTTATTTTTATCATGAGATAATAACTGTGTAAGTTTGCATAAATTGGGAATTTTTTGTAATTTTTATAATCATATACAACTTTTGAATTAAAATTTTACAAAGGAACTTCTGTAGATCCATTCTTTCTCTATTAAATCTTTGGTGAAATAAAGTTTACCATTCTTGTACTGGCCACAAAACACTCGCTATACGTTAGTGTATTATATGTTAGATTTAAAACAAAACTGTTTTTAATAGCACTCTGAGATTCTAAATGCACCACAACAAATTGGTCGAAGAGGTTGGATTCCACTATAATAACATCTACTGTTCTTTAAATGGCAGTAACTCCTATTAAAAATAAAATTGTTTTAAAATTAATTTGTGTACAAATAAACTGTAAGACTGGTTATCTTTAAAAAAATAAAAACTAGATTCTAGATTGAAATATGTTATAGATATAGTTTGATATTCATTAAAAATACTGACAATTTCATTTCAGGCAAATTTAAGTCTTATTGTCATTATATTTCAACAATGAAATACGAGTATTAATATGTAATTTTCTGTATGAAATGTTGTATAATCGGTGAGAAAACTCCACAAACCAAAGCATTAAAACAAAGAAAACTTTCCCAATTAAACGAGGTTCATCACAAAAACCATAAACGTTGGTGGTTCCCCAGTTTGCGAGACTCTTCATTGTTGTTTACTTTTTAAACACGCGTTTAATATTATAACAACTATTAATGAAGTACATGTAGTGGTACGGAGTCGCATTAACGAACTTCGTTCAACGTGATATTGTTTTAGAACTTTTCTGCGCGCACGCGAGCGCTCAACTTTTTAATAAAAAAAGTTTTGATCGCATCCGGAGTGCGGGAGAATTTCCGGGCCGTCCGGACACCATTGTTTAGGAGTAACGCGCCTGCAGGTAATTTACCTGTTACATTTGGCAACGTTCTCCTTCGGCCCGTGCTTACTCTTGCACCAGCTTTTTAATTTAATATTTATTTTTTATAAAAATAAGAACAAATTAGGTACTTTTTATTGTACAGCGTCATAATCGCTTTTTAAAACACGTAAATGCGTGTAGAATCACAAGACAAAATAGCATTGTGTGATATGAGAGATGTCCGAGCAAAAGAACTTCAAATTGATATACTTAATTAAGCGGACAGAGATTATCATGAAATTTTTGGCTTCGCTACCTGGAAATAGTTTATTACACTGGTGGAAAAAAAATGAAACACTTGAAATTCGTAAAAATTTCGATCATTTTGAAACCACCATAACTCGGTGTATTTTCAATCGATTTCGATGAATCTTTGCGGGCGAAAAACTTTAAAGTGTCTACTTTAAAGTCATGCATGCGAACTTAAGCGCAACCCCTTCCGCCCCCTTCTAGCACCTCTGTGAAAAAAATGTCCAACTTTGACGATGTGTTGAAATTTTTTTTGACTTTTCCACCAAAAGGGTAGGGTCCTAAAATTTGTTCAATTCCCTGTGCAGGACACAAAGAACGAAGTTACTATGATGATTTGGCACAAAGTTATGGGTGTTTTAAAAAATGTGCATCGAGTAAATTTAAAAATGAAATTGGATATTTCGTGTGAATAACTCAAATTGCCTAAAAAATTAGAAATTTTGAAAGAAAATTATTAATTTAATTAACACAAAGACTTGATGAATTTTAAGTCTCAGCTGTCAAAAATAATTTTCAAAAACCTTCAAAGTACGAAGTGAACATAAAAATATACAAATTTTCGTATGGTATTTTGCTATACCGGTACCGGTGTATACAGCTTTGAACGAAGGAAAATGCAACATCGAGCACCGTGCTTCATGCCACGCCTAGGCATTAGCTAGGTAGGTACGTCAAATCGTAGTGAAAAGTACAACTTTACGAGTTCCATAATATGACAAAAACCAAGTTGTAAAAACACTTAACCCGGATTCGAACCCACGACCTCTGTGTTTAGAGGAAATCACTCTAACCTTTGCACCATCTGCACAATATTTAGGAACGGGTCCGAACACGCACGGGACAAAAACAAACACCACGTTACATTATTATACGAACATACGTATACTGAGAGAATATAATGGAAAATAACAAAAAACAAACTAATGTTTATTTTCTCTCTTTGTATTGTCAATGATGAGCTTATTTATTTCTTTATTAACATAGGAATTTACAATCAATAATTTATTTATAATATATAATTAACTCATTAAATATTGTCAACTGTAATTTGAATTATAAAAATGTAGTTTTTTAAATTTTTATTCCTATAATTGAACTAGTGTATGTTTATTGCTTTTGTTCAATGAGAAAATTACAAAAAGCAATAAATTACTTATATTCAAAAAAATTCTATATTTTTGAAAAGGTTTAGATTGAATTACTGTAATGCAATAAATTCTAAACTGTCATTCAATATCATTATGGTCCTGAATACCATACTGGATTCATCATGGTTCTTATAATGTTGTAATTATGACATGACATCAGACTAAAACTAAAAATCGATAATATTTAGTTTTTAAAAACCGTTCACTGTACATATAGTTGATTTAACGAACAAATGCAGACCACAATGGCGATGACAATGATATTGTATTATTGTGACGACTAGAATTGATTCGCTGCGTCAACTATACACACACAGCTTGTGCACGTACGCTGAGCCGAATCTTGAATTTTCTTGTCGAAATTCATTTAGTTTCCGATTCTTGTAATTAAAAGACGTATATTTGTGAAGTGGTGCAAATTTAGATAAAATACACAGTGTTTTAATTGATTTAGGGTGGTTCTACCCGTTTTTGGTAAGTAAAATTTTACAAAAATGCGTAAGAATTGTTGTAGAATATTGTGGTATATTTCAATTGCCAATATACGCAGTAAATTTTAAAAATAAATTTCTGTCATGTTATACCCTGTAAAGTTTGCATCAATTGGGAATTTTTATGAATTTTTCGGAGTTTTTATAATGATGTACAATTTTTTTATTAAAATTTTAAAAAGGCACAACTATTAATTTATGCTTTAAGTATAAATAATCCTTGTTGGAATGAAATTTTACAATTCTTGTACTGGTCACAAAACACTCGGTGCGTTAGTACATTTTATGCTGGATTTTAGGAGGTAGGCGGGCCTCTTAAGAGGGGTCGATACCTAAATGCTGGATTTCACTGTGCGGCTTGTTACACCTAAATAAATAAAGGATAAAATTGTTAATTTAAATAAATAAATAGGTACTACTCTTTATGAACTACTAAATTCAGAAAATTAAAACAAATTATGGACTTATTGCATATTTATTAATTTTGTTTAAATAGTTAATTCCTTGCATTATTCAAGAGAGCGCTAAGAAAATATTTTTATATGCCTCCGGTCGGCATCGCTAGTTTTCCATATCTCAAAATCCGCCAGAAACTCTTTGTTGCCAGCCTAGGCCGGCAAACAACCGGAAGTTATAGGTTGGCATCTTGACATTACAACAGTTGTCAAGCAGATGTCAATTTTATGCGTTGAATATTTTTTATACAAGAATTAACAAGATTTTGACAAATTTTAGACGTAAATCGTTAATAGAAACTGAAATAAATATATTTTAAGATCAAGTGCAAGTATTCAGTGCACAATTTTTTAGGTTATGTGTATAATAAAATACAAATTAATTAAATTCATTTTATATTTTTGTAATGAAATCGGTACATAAAATATTGTTTATTACACGTCCAGAAACTGTTATGCTAGTGCTCGTAATTTGCAAGCCTCGCCTGTGGCTCGGCGTGTCAAAAATACTCGCTCTTGCAAAAGGTCAGTTTCTGGCCTTGTGATACAAATAACTATTGTCAAGAAAATTATATATCTGACGAAAAAAATAGTAAAACATCGGTCAAATTGACTATTTTTATTAATTTATTACTAAAATACCATTAAGTATTTCAAAAATATAATTTCATATCACTCTAGAGTCATCTTTTATCTATCTATATATAAAATATGAACAGTGTAGGTGTGCTAACAAGAGCTCAGTTTGAAATATAGCAAGGTTTCTTTTTCACTATATTTTTGGCACAAGTGTAGCGCCTTAATGAACGTATGTACGCGAAATTATGATACAGTCTGTATGTATTTGAAGCGTAGTAGTAGTAGGAAGTATTTGCAACCTAATGAATGATGAAATTGTCAGTAGTGATTAGTGTGTCCGTCAGTAGGGTGTAAAATATGGCACATAGTAAAGAAAATGTGAAAATTGAGTATGACAGAACCGCAAGAGTAATTTGGATGGAGTGGACACTCCACTGTTCATTCCATGTTCATCAATATAACAGTATTATTGTATTTTCAAATCTAATTATCGTGGAAACATCAAATTTTCATTTTCAACATTAATTTATACTTTAATATCCATTTAACAGCGTAATGTTATTATCTTGAAAATTATTTCAATGTGATTAAACCATATGTGGCAGTTCACATCAGTTCCATGCATATATTTTCAATTATAATAGCCATCCAGCCATTATAAATTTGCAATTAACAATGTAAATTTATTAAAATATCTATTTAATACGACGCTAATATGCAATTATCCTCTAACATCAACCCGTTATCTTGAATACGTTCATTTTGCACACTTCTCGTAAAACTACGGAATTCATGCTCAGCGTTATTCAATCCGAAGACGAAATGCTAATTTTATGCAGACGTGGACAATGACAACTGCGTACAAATTTTTATTTAGTTTACAATTAAATTCGAATACTAAGCGAAACACGATGCACGATTTTACAAACTAGATACCTGAACTGATAAAAAACAAGATAAAAATCTATGGTACAGTTGGATATGTTGACTATATATTTTTTATTAAAATAAATATAATTAACTACTAAATTGAATAAGATTCATTTACTTTCAACATTAATTAAATTATTAGAAAATAGTAATTTAAAAAAATCTGATGTGGCCAGCACACAACTAAACGAATGTACCTACTAGAAGTTAAAATACACCTGTATTTTTATAGCTGTAGATGAAGAAAGTACAAAAAACATATTTCAAATTGATAGATCTATGTGACAAAAAATATATAGTAGTATAGGTACAGTTAATATCGCCCTTGTTAGTTTATACTTCTTGAGCTAATAAAAATTCAAATGCTTTCGCTTTCTTAGCACGTATTGGTATAAGGAACCTTTCCCTTCACCTTTATTTGATTATTCAAATATTTCAGATATCAGAAGAGCAAATTCTATTAGGAGAGTATCATACGAAACGTACTACTTACGCATGCGCACTTAGTACTTCCGGTTTGTGGAGAAGTCAAGAACACAACCCGAAAAAAAGTCCCCGAAGGAGTAGAGTAGAAAGCTAACAAACTTAATGAAATAAGAATTTAACTTAATGATGATATAATATAATTCACATCTCATACAAAATAGCTCCATCCAATATTTTAATAATAGACGCATGTTGGAAAAATGCTTCCAAAATACGGAATACTCCAGTTTTGTCGCTAGATAACACTACGCTTTAATTTTGTAAAATTCAGTCGCAGTTACACGCTTGAAGTGTGTTACACTAGAAAAAAAAACTTAGTTTTAGTATTGATTTTGACTATGTAACTTGCCTCTTATAATTTAACTCATTGAAACTACTCCTGGTAAGGTAATTTTCTAATTTAATTATAACAACTTATTTTTATAATATGTTGTAGCTCGATAATGACCAAGATTCTGGTCGAAAAGTCGCAACCAACCAGTAATACAAATAACAAGGAATTATTTTTATATTCCAACCTTAAATATTAATATAATTTTAATATAGTATAAGGATTCTTAAGGATTCTTTGAGGATTCTTTCATGCTTTTGAATTTTGAGAAAAAGAATACTGTCAAATAGTGGCGTCGCTAAATTGAATCTTTTTTGAGTCTTGGAAAAGAAGAATTTTTAATTCATTGATAGCTTCAAAACAGTGAATTAATTTTTTCGAGAATTCTGAAGCATGAAAGAATCCTCAAAGAATTCTTGTGTGTTGTGTGAAAGTTTGTTTGCCAAATTTTTTACATCAAGAAAAATTCAGTGATATTTACGGGCTATTTTATTTACCCTAAACCCTAAAGAAAAGTAAAATTACAAAATAAGTTTTTTACTTTTTTGCGGGGAAAACTTTAATCCAATGGGATTTTTTCCCATGTGGAGTATCACATGAAATGAATTTTTTCAGCAGAGAAAATATTTAAGTCTGGGCAGTTTTCGTGCGTTATGAAACGGCGCAATTTGCCTAACCTGAATTTTTCATTAATCAAATCCCATTTTGACGCTTGTTTAGTTAATATTTAATTCAGTTCAGATCCGCGTGCTAAAATTCACATTAATAATTCATTAAATTCTCTTGGCATTCTGTGTTTCATTGTACAAGCATGAAACGTGTGGATTTCTCTAAAGAGAAACAAGAAACAACGCAAAATTTAACACAGATATAATCAATTAGAATAATATCCACTTACTAATAAATTAATATATTATCTAAAAATTAAATTTAAAAAGCTGCGAGTTGACGGCTGGTAATCGCACACACATACATGAGATGTACGTATATCTATACTTATGGGAATTACACTGTTTGATAATATGCTGAAAAAAAACAACTAATTTTTCAGAATTTTGAATAATTGGGTACGTACCTATTCAGAGGTGGACTGGCCCCCAAAATGTATATTTTTTATAGAACAATGTTTCAGAAATCGAATGCTTAAAACCGGAAGTCGCTATCTTTATCTGATAAAACATTACAGCTATTTTCCTGTGATGTGACAAAAAACGACTATAAATATGTAGTTTGAAAATGTGACATATTTTCTCGATTTTCTAGCAAACAGTAATAGTGTAAAATTTGGTATATGGGTATCGACGAGTAAAAAGGACAACATTTAATAGAGATGGGCATTTAATTTGAACTTATCAATTCCGAGATAAATTCATAAATATGATTAGCTCATAATATCTATTCGTCATGGTCCTGGTAATCTGCACAATATAATTAAAGAATTTCAAAAATCTCGTCATTATAGTCGAAATTTGTAGGTTAACTTCTAGTTATTCACTTAAACCCTACACAATCCACTAGTTAAAATTAACCAAAAATTAGTCTCTTTAACCTCTAGTTAAGAACACTTTTACTACAGGTTAGCGCGAAACCGAAGTGGTGGCCATTAATTGTTTTAGCAAGTGTAGAGTCTTTCAACCTCCGTTTTTCACAAACACAGTCTCCCCTGTATTATTTGTTCGTCTTGTAATGAATCTCGTCTCGGAACTGCCCTAGCTGTCTGCAGGGTTGTGCATAATCGTCCATATATCATCATCAGACGAAATATGAATTTTCATTCTACCTGCTGTAATACGAGTCAACGAGCGCTGAAGGGCGAGGGAAAAGAGAAAATATTGCCTGTCGAAATGAGCCCCCCTGCGAACCGGGCTGATAAAGTCAGAGAGTTCAAATTGAGCTCCAAACTTTGCAAATTGGGACGGATGACGCAGATTTGTCATACAGAAATGGAACAGAGTTAATAAGCCTGTCTATTAGTTTTCAAAGAAAAGTCTTTGAAAAGCTTGGACGTTGACTTAAAAAATGACAATGTATACTACCTTTATCATGTCATCTGACCTACTAGTTCTAATATTTTTTGTAAATTAGGTAGCTATGGTCATTTGCCGCATTGCAGAACTATTACTGAAATTTTAAGTGTTATTAAAATAAAAAATATAAAATCTCATGACAACAATGTTATTTCAACATTTAACAATTTAATTTTAATTTGATATTAAGAAAAACTTAAGTGGAAGCCATTCAACTCGGCCATAATTCATAAAAGATATGGACAGTTTGAACAAAATCTTTATTAACTCGTAAAATTGTAAAAATTGTAAAATCCACATCTTCTAAAGTTATGAAAGAACTGGATATAATCGAATGGTTTCAATTTTGCAGTTTATACGAGTAGTGTTAGTGCAGAAAAATTTGTAATTTTTGTAACTGAACCATACAAATTTATCATTTTTGTGTCTTTTTAATAAAAATTTATGAAAACTTGATTTGTTTTAGCTACAATGTAAATAAAGCAGGTATTGATTTCAAAATACGACCATAAATTCTCACTTGTAATATCTCAAGTGCATGGATTATTACCGAAAAATTTTTCGAGTGCATTGCCGTCAATATTCAATGGGCTACTTGCATGATTTTGTATTAAATATTTTTCAAGAAGAGATCAAAACTTGGGACCTGTATTTTTTATTTTCACCAAATTTTTATCAACAAGCCCAAAAATAATTAATGAAAATCGCATTTGTTCTTGGAAATATTGTCTATTAGCAATATTTCCGGAAATATTTATGTAGACATTTTAAACGTCATGTTTTAAAAGTAAGTAATAATGCCTTTTTCTGTCCGAATATCCCTCGGCATGGATTAATATCCAGAAAATTTATTGTCGTGCATTGCAAAAATTACGTTAAAATGTCTACAGAAATATTTCCGGAAATATAGCTAACTAGAACAATATTTCCAGGAACAAATACGATTTTCAAATAAAATTATTATTACTTCCACGGTGTCTTTACATCTACGAGTAGATGCTGGTGATAAATATGAATAAAAGTAAATTGACATTTCTTCATAAAAATAAGTTTAATTCTCCTTTTTGGAGTTCTTCCATGTGTAATCATTATTTACTTTTCTTCAGCTCTTCACACTTTGTGAAACCAGTAAGATGCCTGTACGAATTTAATTTCCAAACGATTCCTCATTTACCGTATCTCATATTCAGTATGCACTACCCGTACCAACATGCCTAATTCCTACAACAGGTAGACGTACACGCATCTAACCTAACCTCACTTAGCCCTCATCCTCATTGCTATTCCCTCTTAGCGTTTGTGAGGAAGTAGTAAATAGAATCACGCTCCAGGTCTGCGATGTGACGGATGAGCTCCTAGAAGCCGCAGATCCCGCTCTGGCGGACATGGGCGTAGAGGTTTAAATTTATAGGGAATTAGACATGGATTAGTGTTTTTGGTTTGTTCAAAATTTGCTAATTATCTACTAATATTATTAATTATAGTTGTATATTCGAAGGATGTGTATGATCTTCAGGCATTATGTGTGATATATTTATTGTATCAACTTGTAATAATTGACTTAATTTTTTTTTGTAGCTAATGGTTGATGATGAGTAACGTATTTCACTCGAAACGTTCCAAATAATAAAAATTTATTTTTTGAGTAATAATTTCGGATCAATTAAACCTTTAAAGTACAAACGATTAAATTGTAGTTGTAGATAAAGATTTTTCAAGGTACACGATAATTAGATGTACATACCTACCTACTTTAGTAAGTTATTAAATTTTGATGTTTAAATGTATCACTGCGTACTATCTATTAAATAATCTAGTAATACATTAATGTAAGGATGAAAAATTTCTAAAAATATCAGTCATACAACATATATTCTTCTTCTTATATAACCGACGTTTCGGTTTACACTTAAACCTTCTTCAGGGTTAGTAAGATCTTACAAAAATTCATACATATAAAAGCATAAAACATACACATCCACTTACTCTCAAAATTAACTACGGGATCTCATTATGTAGTTAATTACAGTAATGATAATTACGGCAATGTCCTACGACTTCTGTATTTAGAGGCCGTATACCTCCTAAAATCCAGCACATAATGTACTAACGTAGCGAGTGTTTTGTAGCCAGTACAAGAATGATAAAATTGTATTTCAACAAGGATTAAATGATCAATTATTACCAGTTCTGCCTTTTTAAAATTATCATAAAAAAATTGTACATGATTTTAAAAAATCTGCAAAATTATGCAAACTTTACACGGTTATATCTCCTGATTTTATTTTACAACAGCACATCTGTAGATCTATTCTTTCTCTATTAAATGTTTATAAAAACATTACCTTGAAGTCAATAATAAACTAACAGTTTACTCGCAACGAAAACACTTTTACAGAATTTTTCAACTTCAAAATGATTTGCATTGCTTGCGAAAGTACGAATTTCGGGCTTGTTTTAGGCAGTCGTAGTAGTGGGGAAAGGAGTAGTGTGGAATAGACAAAACAGTAAAATCGAGAGTATTAAAGGAATTCGAGAAAAACTTATACGGGCTGCTTAAGGTCCCATTCTTATTAGTTATTCACATTTTTTATAAATGCAAGTATTTAACTGTCTTGTAAAAAAATAATTGTTATTGGTAACTTATTTTAGCATGTCAATTATTGTTAATAAATTGTTGACTAGTACTGACGATGGTAGGTTAAATTGCCGAAACGTCCATAAATTAATGAAAAACACCGGGTTGTATTATTATTAAATCGATCCTGAAAGCCATTTATATATTTAAAAATGTATTTCTTAAAATTTTTGTTGTGGGGTCGCGCCTTTATGGAGCCCCGGAGTCTCCGCCCCTGGTGTGCCCAGCTTTCAGGTGGCTCCGGTGCGCCAGCGTCTCACGGCGGATTATAATAGAAGCCGGCATTCGTCGGCGTCGGAGTGCGTCGCGTCCAAGTCCCGACGCCGCGAATTATGCAAATTCCCGCGCGAAGAAATGCATCGCAAGCGCCGATAAATAAAGCCCAGCCCCACGCTGTTTAATGAAGATTAAAAAAAGATAACTCGCATCGCAAAGAATTCATCTTTCACAGCACCATGAAATATTCATATTTTTGGATTTTCTAAGGGCTTTAAATAATTCTGTTTGTTTTAATCTCGCCGAGATAACAACGATTTTAAATGCATTGTTTTCAGGTATTTTACGTGATAGTGCTGTATTTAACTCAATATAATAAATAATAATACCCAGGTAAATTACATATTCCATAGTTTGACTGCATAAAAATAATCTCTCTTGTGATACTCCCCACGAACCGGGAGGCAAAAAATTTAAATAACAAAAATGTGTTTGTTATTCTAAAATATATACTTTTTATCACTACGATTTATTCGTTTATTCATTACACCGTAAGTGTTCTCAATTTCTTCAACCAGATGCATGTACCGAAAAATCAGCTGTCACCGCTTGGTGAATTATGTACCATTTACCAGTATAAATTTCGTAAACACCTTTTAAGGGGAGTCGGTACCTAAATGCTGAATTTCACTGTGCGGCTTGTTACACATAAACAAAGGACAAAATTATTAATTTAATCGTATCCTCAACTGTTATTACCTTTTAATATGCAACATTTATTGATAATTACAAACAACATAAAGATACTTATAATTCATTAGTTACGAACCATAATAACATCAAAACCTTCCATAATATGACAGACAAAATTGTTGATTTGTTTTAACATCGCTGTCGTTGATGATACGATTAAGATATTGGATATTCAAAGAGACTCGGTTTCACCTCGTCGTTTAGCAAAATCCTCGGAATTATAAATCGCATAATATTCTTGTGGTATTAATAGCTATAAATTAATAAATACTACTCTTTATGAACTATAATTCAGAAAATTAAATTACAAATGGTTCAATACAAGCCGATAAAATTGCGAAAAACTATATTCAGTTTTTTTCATTACAACTTTTTTCAATATTAAGATTTTTCAAACAAATGAGATATTTTTAAATAGCTAAAGGTTGTCCTCAATTGCGTCTAATGCCATTTTTTAAATTTTGGGTTTTAAATATGTGACAAAATACGTATAAAAATCTCACAAAATAGCTAAAATTGGCCATGTGTAGCATGAATATAAAAAAATAGAGACAACCTTTATCTATTCAAAAATGTATTTATTATTCTAAAAATGTGAATTTTTGCTTCCATTTTAAGGAAAAAACTAAAAATTCTTTACAGAATTATTACGCCGGTAGTGACCTCTCTGAATATTTTAGAACTATTTTAACTATTATTTTAACACACAAATTAAAATGTGAAGGTCAAGTAAAACTTCCCCAACCTGTCGAACACTGAAAATTCGTTCCACATTTCGTCTAATTTTCCACCTGAGTTTCCCAGATCTTTTCATTTTATTCACCTGCTTTTGCTTCACCCGGTACCTGTTACGTTGCCTGTCCACGTCACGTCAGTGGTATTAAAGATGCACATGAATGAATACGAGAACCACGAGGTAGAGATGAATGGACTAAGCTCTTCTGGCCGTTTTACACACTGCACATCCGGTCAATTTCAGTCACAAAAGTCACGGCTTCAATGGAATTTCATTTCTTCGGATTCTATGTTGGCTTCGGTATTGTTGTGTGGACAGTTGAAGGTTATGCAGTTTTGTTATGGGTGTAATTGATGGGAGTAGAAAATGAAAATGGTTGTGGTTTGTAAATTGTAATGAGGATTTTTTACAAATGCTATTCAGGATTCAGGAACACGTTGCAACCTTTAAAGTTGTATATTTTATCATTATGTTTTAGGAGATCTTTCATAAACCTTTTCTGTTTTCATAGGTATGATCGATTTAGAATTAATTGCACTAATTTTTTTAACAATTTAAGAAGGTTGATGACCATATATTAAAATGATGATGAGAGACTGCCTTTATTACACTATTTAGATTCTATCCGGTTTTTGAGTAATTGAATGTTGAAAATACGATCGTTTTACATGGACTCTTATGGTAATTCTCTAAATTTTTATTTTGCATGCTTTAAACTATGTGGTAAAATGATGAAAAATTGATAGAACTGGTATTAATATTTCCTATAAACATTTAAAAATAAGTTCGTGAAGATATTGTGCACTTTTTCTAAATCATTTGCAAGTTATTTAAAAAAATGCATGTCAAGCATTTTTTGATTAGTGATTTAGTAATTATTGTAAAAATATATTACCACGAATTGAAAATGATAAAATGAAATTATAAAAAATATTTGTATTTTCATATCCGCCTCCAAGGCTAATGTCTGGGTATGCCACTGCAGGAGTCCCCAACCTCCTTAAAATAAAACAAAAAAATTTAAAAATAAATCTTTTTGTGTTTTTCGAAAAAACGCGTGAGAGAAGCGAACGCGTAAATTGTCGAGATTATTAATCGCCTATTAACACATGACTTAATTATAATTTTTTTTTTTTTTAAATTTGGAGAAAATCTAATTTTATTCAATGAAAAATATGTACTACTGAGCATTAGTACATGAATAATATTTAGCTAGAACTGTAGAAATAATCTCGTTTAATTCTGTTAAGCATATTTGGACGACTTAGTGCTAGCTACTATATTATATTACGTTTGTTGAACGCATTTAAAAAAATCGTTGATTAATAAAAATCATGCATTAATAGGGGTTATTAATGTATGATTATTTTACTCATTAATAAACGATCAACGGAAAATGTAACTTTCGTTTTAATTTAAAGGATTTTGAAGATTGGTTCATTTTTTATAAATTTTAAAAAATTGTGTCTACTGTCTAGCAATAATTTTGATGTATCGAAATTTCAAATATTTTTTTATTAATATCTATACTCTACGACTGGGTGACACAACCCTAGTAACACCGCTAAAAATTAAATTAACTGTTAAAAATAAACTCAAAATTTCCGTGGAATAACAAACGGAATACTACATTTATTATTTATATGAACTTTACTTAACATAAACTAAAAGGTAAAAAGAAACAGCAATTTCCCGAATTTGCCTAGTAAATTTGGCTGGCTTTCATGTGCAAATGTATCCGTAAATCAGGACCGGCTTTTTCAAAATTCCCGAATTACTGATACTGAAATACACAAGCGATCGACGAAGCTTTTAGGGCGCCGTTAATGCATCTCTCACATTAGATTAAGTCACATTTACACCAACACCTCATCGTCACCGCAGGTTATACTAAAGCCTCGTATACACGCACGCAGAGTGCGTTATTACGATTTCCAAATGGACTTTTTAATTTGATTACAGAGGGGGGTTATTACCTTTTTGTCGCGCTGATAAAATTTCCCGTGAAAATTCTGTGATGTACGGTTTTGTCGGCTTTTTGTATATGCTAATGTTGCTTTAAAATATTACTCTTTGAGTGTACTACGCCCGAATCAATAAATACCGTGATATTTATGTGTTTGAGTGTCATGGTCGTGATTTGAAATTAAATTATGGGTGTTTTTATGCCCGTGATGATGACTGCAAAGTTACCTTTGCCAGGATTATTTTGAAGTATATTGAACGAACGGCGATTAATTTTATTTTGCGATTTCAGCGGAAAATTGGCGAAAAGAAAATAATTAATTCTTTATTAAGCGAGACACATATATTTTCGAGGACGTTTTCCTGGTTTTGATACATTAATTTTGTTGTTTGACGTTTGGCAATTAAAAATGTGTAAAAATAAATTTTGTACAATGCGACAATAAATTAGGTTTTTTGCTTTAATTTGTCATCGTGCTAATGTTTCCAAAAGCGTAACTTAATAAATAATACAATTTTTAAAATAATATCTAAATATAATTTTAAATTCAACTCATGCATTTATACATAAATGACGACAGTGCAAAGTCCAGAAAATGTGAAATTAAATATTCAATTATTTTTAAATAATAGTATAATAAAGTAAAATAGGTATTATAAATACTTTTTAGTTTGTTCTTATTGTAACACATGCATACATAATCTATTACGCTTTTTGTCAAACTAGAGTAGCGGTAACATTACATATTATGAGTATGTATGTATAATAATACCTAACTATTATACGACGCCAGCATGAAGTTTACGATACGAGCCATGGCGAGTGTCGTAATTCATACGAGTGTTTAAGAGCCAATATTCACGAGTTACATATTATTTTTTCTATATGTTTTAAATAAAAAAATATACTAGGTATATTCATTTTGCAAAAAATTTACTTGTACCTAGGTATCATAAAAAATATCTATATAGAAATGATTGTCAATATTAAAGATTTATGACATATAAAATAACTAAATATTATAGCATTGGAGTAAAAGTATTTATTTACATTATAAGTGCGGTAGGGTTAATTTTACAACGCGAGGTTCTATATTAAAGTACGTCGCGAAGCGGAGTGCTTTAATAAAACCGAGCGTTGTACAAATACTTACGCATATACATTATGTATTATATTTTTTGGCCGACATACGTATTTATTTAAAATATCGTATTTTCTGTGAGATGCATTTGACAATTATTGCACATTTCCTTCAGTTAGCCTTGAAACAACTGCTCTGAGATGACGCCAGTAAATGTCTCATTTAAAATTAATCTGTTTAATTTATTTCAGACTCTATTGGACAATAAATTGTGTAAAGTAGCGTTTTTGTAGGCTCTCTTATTTATTTTAAAGTTACGTTTTTATTTAATGTCATATTAAAGAAACAAAATTCAGTGCGTATTAGCGAACTATATGCGGAAACAGTTATGACATGTGTAAAATCGCAAGACGTCAACGATGTGTGATTGTTATGTTTACAGTTTAGGAGGCCAAAAACATTTTTAAAACATGAAATTTGATGCAGATCTATGCAAATTTGCAACTGTCACACTATAAATTATAAATATTAATGAAAATCGCAATAAAAATAAATCAAAAATGATCAAGAATGACATTTTTTCATGATTACCTATACTTATTTATTGGTACTACTAGACTATTTCAGTTAAGAAAACGTTATGATTTGATTGTAATAAACTAGTACGCTCGTACTGAATCAATGGTTTGAGCAGTCCAAAGTTAAAAAACAGTTAATGTTAATGTAATATAAAAACTTCGTGTGAACGGTCGCAAAACACGTAATAATTGCGGTAAAATAATAGTAAAGAATAATTACAATCGAGTTGAAAACATCAAATTAAAATTCAGACAAGAATGATTGATATAGGTATTTATTTCATCTCAATTAAAAAAAAGTCAATTAAACTCAAAAACTATTAATTTAAAGTTAATAAAATCAGTCAGAATATATGCAAATTCCCCTTTATCGAATATTTGCATATAAAATAGATAAATATGAAAAAACTCGATTGAAAATTAATATATTCTATGTCATTTTTTCAGCTGGCATCGAGAGTATGGGACTTAAATATCTCGAATACCAGTGGGAACTTCATTTAAAATTTTAATTAAAATTCGCTCTAAATCTCAACCTGTGTTATGATGTACGCCCTCTTAAATGTTTACCATACATCAAAGTGCAATAATTAATAAAGTTGTGTAGCAAAATGACACCTCGCATATGGAATACGAAATAAAATTTACCTCTGTCCACCCTACATCGCCATCGGTTGAAAAATCCGCGAAATTCATCGCCAAAAATTAATCTTCCCACTCAATGCCGGTGTCGGGTTACTGTGGGTTCTACTGTGTCATGCTTTGAGTGTTTATGTGGTTTTAGTGCGGGAAATATTTAATGAATATATTTTTGTTCATTATGCGAAAACTGTTTCGTTTTTTGTTTTGTAGCTAGTTGGAGTTTTCGAGTTGTATCTAATGTAATGGAAGAGTAATTTTGATTGAAATAATTTATTGGGTTGTGTTAATTCAATTACTTTTGTTGTTTAACAAAAGAGTATTTTAAAACACAATAAAATAATAGAATTTATAATATGAGTTACACATTTCTTTTTTGTTCTACTTTTTATACATTTTAAATAACATGAAGTGCGGATAACATTGATAATGATATTAATAATGTTACCATATTGACACACTTTGTTCATATTTAGTAAAAAATCTGATGTGGCTGACACATGACAATTTTTATTTTACTAATGCAAATATATAGATAGGTAGGTATTCACAAAAATATACCATTATAGAAGAAAATTTTAGTTTATAATAATTTTTTAAACTTTTAT
The DNA here is from genome assembly GCA_947534325.1 of Agonum fuliginosum. Taxonomy (NCBI): domain Eukaryota; kingdom Metazoa; phylum Arthropoda; class Insecta; order Coleoptera; family Carabidae; genus Agonum; species Agonum fuliginosum. Next base: position 28,537,324 of record OX384041.1, read on the forward strand.
ATACTATGTAAATAATAAATGTAATATTACATTTTCATAAATGTCAAAAATTACTAGCCAATTGTCATTTACTCTTAAATATATTTATTTTTTGTTTTCATTGATAAACTGGGATTGTAAAAAAAATCTTGGAATTACTAATCGGTGATAGATAGAAAAACACTTAAGATCTTCAAGAAACTACCATTTCCGGTTGCACGATTAACACCAAAAACTAATCAGATCTAATCTAGGTTGTCAATATTACTCTTACAAGAGTGAGTGGTGAGAGGAAAAAACTTTTTACAAAGAAAACAGTCTTTACAAAAAAGAGTTATACCTACTACACGAAACAATTATTGTAAATACGATTTGACAGTACCTATATAATTTTATCTATTATCATATATTTGGTCTAGGTATTAATTTTTTTATTCGTTATAAACAAACTAATTATTTGCTAATAACTGCAGACTAAAAATTGTGTAGGTCGAACATCGAATATGCAAAGCATTTTTAGGTTAGACTTACTTCGCTCGCCTATATACTGCTGTAACAGAATCCCGCAATAAAAAAATACTTAATCTTTTTAACAAAGTCGAGTTTGACTATATGGTTACTCAGATTCACATCCATAATGAGGTCCAGTTCAAATGCACAAAAATTTCCTCTATGGTGAACTCTCTACTAACAACCATGGGTACCGATGACTGGCATTATTATAAGGCTGCCACATTTAAAATGAGTAGAAATGCCTGATACACAAAGCAAAATAACTTTGAATTTGCTTTGTTGGGTCACATTTTTTAAGATACTATGTTGGCACAACTGGCCTTAAGACTATTTTAGTCCGTCTGAAACATCATCTATTCCCACAGACTAGCACCACCCCTAAACACACAAACACCCTGTATTCGTGCCATTATAACCAAACACAAAAACCATTCATTGAATTCTGGGCTACATGTTTCTATATGTTTTTCTGGGTTGTACTTTATTGCAAGTTGAGTTTCCTGCTCATTGACAAACTTCTTTCATTGCGGGGCGTGCGAGGGGGGCAAGGGGGCCGTGCCGCCCCCCATAAACGCGGTGTGCATTAGCCCCCGGGGCGGGGCGAAGGGCGATAAATAAAACTGGTGGCGAAAAAGAAATGCGATAATGCTCATACGGGAGCAGAGAGACGCAGTGCAATAGTGGAGTTAATGTACTGGTGATTATTTATATACTGATTGTTAGGGCACAGAAAAAGAACGATTAGGGGACGGTTAGACAAGTTTTAAGACGGTTTTAATAAGGAGGAAACGTTTTTACAGCGTGCATGAAAAATTACATGAAATCCTATTTTTTCCAATTTGATTTTTTGTAAAATGGACATTAACTTTCTGTCCGAATTTGATAATTGTATAAAATTCTACGATAAAATATTCGCAACTTTTGACCATTACCTAGATACAGATTTGATGAATACTTACCTAGTTTTAAAAAAAAATTATTTCATAATGTGACAAAGTCAATTTTTTTGACTATTTATATAGGTAGCAAAATATAATTTTAAAGGCCAAAGCCACAAAATATTACTTAAAAGCCTATGTCAAAAATATAATTTTTCAGTTTATAACAAGGCCATTGCTATGTAACCTCATTTATAACATCCGACATTTTTTTATTGAATACAATATGATCAATAAAGCACAATACTCGAAAATAAAGAGTATGAAATAAAATTTTGTATGTATCAGCCAAAATAGTGTCATTAGGGTACTCACAAGTAATTTCGACCTCGGCTAAACGCCTCTGCCTTGCTTGTACCTTAATGTTTCATTTTTTGTTCTACATTCATAATAGACTAGGAAAGTGCTGACGTCACACCGCCATTGTGTTGCCGTTACCATAGCAATACTTTCCAAACAAACATTTAGAACCATTTGGTTAGCATAGACGATTGGAAGAATATATTGTTATTTTATCTATACAGTTAGCATTTAACTTTAAATCTACGGTAAGTTATACCTTATGTATTAATGAAACTATTTTACCAATTTATTTTATTTAAATACAACTAGTATGATTACTATATTGATTTAAAACATCATATTTTGAGGTTATAATGTTTTCAACCATTCAAAGTGTATTATTTTGTTTTGTGGTATTGTTTGTTATTAATAATTTAATTTTTATAATAAAAATTTGTATTTTAGACCATGGTTATGTGTTTCGCACCTGACTGTAATGAATGATACAGACCAACTACATCGTCAATGCCTGATTTAAAATACGATGAATCTAGACCTTCTATTTCTTCAATAAATTATATAGAACATGGTGAATCAGGATCTTCTACTTCCACCAGCTTATCAGACACATATTTCTCAAAAAATAAAAATAAATATTAGGTACTAAATGATATAGAACATGGTGAATCAAGACCTTCTACTTCCACCAGCTTGTCAAACACATCTTTCTCAATAAATAATTAAATAAATATTAGTTCAATTTACAAGGAAAAAAGTGTTAAATGTTGATCTGATTATAAGATATTAATACAAATATGAAACCATAACCTCAAAATATGATTTGTTTTAAATCAGTATAGTAATCATACTATTTGTATTTAAATAAAATAAATTGGTAAAATAGGTTCATTAATACATAAGGTATAACGTACCGTAGATTTAAAGTTAAATGCTAACTGTATAGATAAAATAACAATATATTCTTCCAATCGTCTATGCTAACCAAATGGATCTAAATGTTTGTTTGGAAAGTGTTGCTATGGCAACACAAGGCGGTGTGACGTCACACTTTCCTAGTCTATTAACTATTAATGAATTTTAGGTATCAGATTCAGAGGGTCAGGTACATAAATTTAAATTGATTTGATTGATTGAGTGACATAGAAATTCCTAAGATTCTTATGTTATTATTTCATTGTTGCGATATTTTCATATTAAGTACAATAAAATGTACACTCCTACGGAATATTTTACTAAATAATTTGTTAAAAAATTTTGGGGCTCAGGTATAGAATAGTACATTATGCACTAAGGGAGGAAAACTCGACTGAAGAATCAGTCGATTGCTGTCAATTCACCCGAGAGAGCAAAAGCGTTCCTCCCGAAGTGCATACGGTAATTTTTGAGTGCAAAGAAAAATGAGCTGAAACGTGCTTGTTTAGAGGGAGCAAAAACACGTTTTTGCTCCCTTGAGATATTTTGCTACCCGCTTCTAAAAAAAAATCGAGAGGGAGCAAATTATTTCTAGGGAGCAAAATATCTCAAGGGAGCGAAAACGCGTTTTGCTCCCTCTAAACAAGCACGTTTCAGCTCATTTTGCGTGCACATGTGACAAAAATTAATTTTTTTTTTCGTAAGTGACACAGCTTTTCCTATGTTATTAATTAATTTGTTGATAAAGAATTGCTGCGATATTTTCATATTAAGTACAATCAAATGTACACTCATACTAAATATTTCAATCAATAACTTCTTTAAAAATTCAGGGGCTCAAGTATAGAAATTTGAATTGATTTCTTAAGTGACATAGAATTTTCTAAGATTCTTATGTTATTATTTAATTGTTGCAATATTTTCATATTAAGTACAATAAAATGTATATTCTAATCAATAATTTGTTTAAAAATTCAGGAGCTCAGTTTAAATATATTTCATAATTGACATTTTTATAGGTACATTAAAATCGGATTAAAATGTGTAATAATTTTAGAAACAGAAGTGTATTAAGGATTGTCTTAACTTAAAGCATTTTTCTTATAAAAAATAAAGCAGGAAAAAACATTTTAGTTCAATTTATAACAATTTGAGTCATGCAGTTATCCAAAAATTATAATATAAAATATTTCATTCACAAAATATTAGTCCCTAATTATACATATCCAGAAATTAAAATCCCCAATTATTTATAAATAGAACTTAATATGTATTTCATGCATACATGTCACTATCACAACCAGTACATTCGTCCTACATTCATTCGAGTGAAACATAAATAAATGTGCACCGAATAGTGTACACTCGTCATCATTATCATATCATTTTTCCAGTTCAGTGAATAATTCTGCAGAATGTAGAGTGAAAATAAATCGCCTCGTATCTGTATTTGATAAGTAATGTTTAGTGGTTTTTACGGCCGTGTCCATAATGGAACGTTTTAATTTCAATTAGCACAAAATATGATGTGGCATTAGGCTCATTGCGGTATAAACAGTTCGCATGTTGCAGAGGTGGTAATTGATTCGGACGAGTCCAAGTAGAGCAATGACGCCTCTCAAGGGGAGGGAAACATTAGCTAAGTGTGTGAACGACGTTTTTCTCGTCAGGGTCGGACTGACAGACATTTACAAACAATATTTTCCGCGGATTTTAAATTGGAACTGGTTTGCAGCAGAGTTGCAACGAATATTAGGCAAATTTATTTATATTAGTTTACTATTCTGTCGTTAACGGTCTCCTGAAAGTGCTTTAGTTAGATATTTCAGTTACAAACAAAAAATATATGTTAATTCTTGAGTTTTAATTTTTTTTATTATTACTAAAAAAAAGAAAAATAATGTCAAAAACTTTATTTTCTAATTTTTATAAAAATAAAAATGATAAATTGTCCGTTACTAAAATTATGGAGCAACAAAATAAGTTTCCCTGCATTCAAAGCAGCCTCGTCAATTCTTGTATAGTTTATCTTTTGGCACCAAAAGGGTGCATAACAGTCACCGAATATTCGGTTATTCGGCAGACAGTCCTGCATAATATCCATTATTCGGTATTCGGCACATTTACTATTCGTTGCATCTCTGGTTTGCAGTAATTTAAGTACAATATCATTTTATTTCCCAAATCTCTGCGATCGTTATTCGATATTTAATTGGCCCTTCAGATTTTGACCCTACTGAACCTAAAACATTTTCATATTATATTATTCACTTTAATTGCCTCCTAACAATCTTCCATCTAACCTTCTCGCGCAAGCCCTTGTTATACAACCACTAGCCGGTGCCCGATAGCTTTGTGGTTACCAAGTTAATTGTATCTCAACTTGGAATGGTGGCGAAAGTATATAATGATTAAAATTTCACACCTGACTCAAACCCACGACCTCTGTAATAAGAAGCAAGTAATTTTGCAATTAGGTATTTTATATTTAATCTTTTAATTACAGAATGGTTGACGGTTTTATAGTGGAACCAAAACACCCGGATACATAGCAATTTGATGAATTTTGCTTCCTCTTATTCTTATGTCGACTGCAAATTATATTTATCTTCAGGTACCTATTCTTATTTAGCATAAGGCAATCTAGAAACTTTAATAATTCTACTGATTTATTATTTATGGCTTATTTCTATTTGCAGAAATATGTGCAGATAAAATGCATAAAAATGAATATTTGAAAATGTGATGTATCAATATTACCTTGGTAATTTCTAAATGCCCTAGGGCATAATGTAGTAGGTAAATAACGTACCTCGTATCTATAATATAAATAAACAATTACGTACTAGGAAGACATAAAATATTTTAAAAAACTTAAGGGCCCACTTGAGGGCACTGGCCCTCCAAGGTTCGATTCCTAAGTCCGTCCCTGGTTCTCTTTGTCGTTATGCAAATGTTGCGTGCAGTTAAACAGCGTTTCATACATTGGAATACATTAAATATAAATATCCAAAGATCATTTGTCGCCAAGTAAAACTTGCGAAAGTATGATCCTCCATTGAGAAAAACTTAACCCTACTTTTTATACTTCATTAAAATAATTTGTATTGTAATTATTTTCAGACAGAAATAAATTGCTTTTAATTGTATGGTATTTTTTATGTCTAGGAGTTAAATGTTTCATTATGATTTTTTTGAACACCCTTCAGTAAAAACTCGTTTACAGGAGCAAATAAAACAAATTCTGTTTTACTGCTAGTTTTATGGGGGTAGTCCATTGCAGGTTAAATTAAAATACATTTAACGATAGCTGGTGACGTAAAACACAGATACCTTGAGCTTGTAATGTACTTTGTGGATGTGTTTTAACAAGTAACCAGATTTTACAGCAAAACAGCAAATAATAAAAGCAGTGTAGTACCTATTCTCTGAAACAGAAAACAAGAAAAGGTACACAATTATTTTTTACCTAATTCACTGCTTATTTTTCAAGACTCAAGTACCTACTCACTGAAGGCTTAAATATCTATTGAATCTCTCTAGAGGTAACCTCGATGTATGAATTCACATGTTTTCTGGTATGGAAATTGATGGTGAAAGTAGCCTTTTGAAACATTGAGTGTAGGAAAAAATTTCCACACTCATTGTGTGCACTGAATGCAAATGTTTTAAAAAGTACATTTTTCATAATTTATTTTTGTAGTAATCTATTTAAATATTCAAATGGACGATTTTCACTGAATTTGAGACATAAATAATTTTTTCTACGCCTGCTTCTGAAAGTTCATGTTTCTACATTGTTTTTAATGTTGAAAGCAGCTGTTTGTCGCAAGTGTGTTGCAAAGTACCTAAGAATGCATACAAAGTACCTACTTTATCGCACACTTTTGGGCACTTTGCAATACAGTTTTGCTTTTTTTCAATGTTAATCGTTTTCGCAACAACATTGATATTTCACAAAAAAAAATAAAAATTTGACAGTAAATGTCAAAAAATTAATAGTATATTATATATTGAGGGACTAAAGTGCATGATTTAATCCTGAGGGTGAAGTTTATTTCACGAGCCGAAGGTGAGGGAAATAATCACCTGAGGGATTCAAGGTACTTTAGTCCTGTGGTATATACGCTATTTTTTGCACTTCATCCTCAAACGAATGCAAAATAGTTTAAAAGAATACACATTTTGTAATTTCGACAGTAGTTTTTATGACAAATATTTATATTGTTACCATAGATACTCTGTAACAAATAACATGTATTTACTTGACAACGGGATTAATTAATTCAATTCCTTGACAACGGGATTAAATATGAAAAATAATCCCTTGGGATCAAATTTAGAACCTTAGTCTCTAAAAATAAGGACTAAAGAAGAGTTTTAGTCCCGGAAGTGCAAAATGGTTATTTTTGTATTTTTTAATTTCTTTGTTTTGTAGGAGTAGAAAAAATAGTGTGTATAACACGAATTGAAAATATTTTGTAGAACTTGAAACGATTGCAACCCTCCCTTCGCGCCTTCGCTCGGGCTTCAATTTTCGTTCGCGTTCGACAAAACAAGATTTTCCAAACTTATACAAATAACTATTGCTGAGCTAAAAATTGTGTGAAAGGTAACTACGTAGGCAAAAGTTCGAATTCACAATTGTCGTAAAATGTCTGGCGAAGTACAAATAAACTCACTTTCACTGTCACTTCTATTTTCTGTATGAAAATCCATTATTTTCATCATAAATCACACCATAGATGCAAAATTACTAAAATCAACTGTCAGTTTTTATGTATTGGTATTGTTTTCAGCTATGAGAACAAGCATATATCTGATTTGTTTTTCTTGAATTTTGTATTATCATATTTTCAAAAAAAACATATTTATCTTGAATATTTCACTTTCGTAGAACAAATTGTATGTAAATACAATTGCGAAAAGAACTCGCTATCACTAGTGCTCCAACTTTCATACTTAATAGTTATTCAAGGGTGTCCTTTCCACAGTTGTATTTCAATATCCGAGTACTATTTTATTTCGTTCTATAATTTATAAAATCTTTTTAAATAGGTGCTGTATTTCCTGTCTTTATAAACTACCGCCCGTATAAACCCTGTCAAAATTTGTCACCCAGTGTCCTATTGTCCGCAAATATAGAACCGATTTCTTACAATCTTTAGACTTTTAGCAATGCCGCAATCTTTACCGTTCGTTTATGGGCATAAAATTGTAAACTAACAGATCTTTGATGCGTGAATAACATCCAAAATTCATTGAACTTTATTTACTCTACATCCGGAAAGGGAAAGAATCGTTTAAGTTTGACAGAAACATCGTTTCGTATTGTTTGATTTGTTGGCCGTCGCTAACTGGTGGAGGATAACGACCAAACAGGGGGTGCAGATTGCAGTTTGGGATTCGGTGTTTCTCTATTGAAATCTATCGCATGTTTAGGCTTTGTTTAGCAGGACACGTGTTTAACTTTTGTTAGAAATGTGAATAGTTGGGTGGAATGGTGTTCGGTTTATTCATGACTGGAATTGGTGCAGATTTATTTAAATGACTGTTCTATTCTTTTCTGCCAGTCGCATGGATATTTATTGGGCTTTTAGCCAAAATATAATTTATCATTGAATTAGGTACATTTAATGTCCCACTAGCGGTATTGATTCCAACATAAAAGAACAACTTTCATCTGCCTGGTTCAAATGTATTTGCTGGAATTCAGAATAACAATTTCACCACTGGTACTCGCATATTAGTTTGTTATGAGTTCAAAAATAATCTGAATACTTTTATAAAGATAACTTCGAGTATATTTTTATGTTAAAGGTATTTGATTTATGCTGATTACGGATCTGACAGAAATTCCAAAATCAAATTTCAATATTTGATATATGAAAAAGACCAATAAAAATGGAGAATATTGAATTTCACTACCAATCAAATAGAGTATAGACTTGATTATTTTGTACTAGTAACTAGTAAGGTTGTGTGTCGGCTATTCACTAAGGGTATGTTCCAAAATTAAACCACATGTACCATGGTAATTTTTTTCAGGCTGTCAGTACTAATTTGAAACGCGGTAACTGAAAATGGCGGTAAATTTTCGCACATATTCGTTACCACGATCACCGTGCTAGAGAGCACGATATTTGTGGTAAATTTGTATTTGTGTATCGCGATCTCACAATTTTAATCTTGGTTTTAACTTTAAAACGTTGGTTTGTTTTACTGTTGAATGGCTGATTTTTCTCTGTTGGAAATGATTATACAAACGGATTTATCTATTCGAAAAATTTGCGAAATTGTATGTAAGCATGTATTATTTGCGTAATATCATATTATGCTTTTATTTAAGGATGAAAAAGTATATTTTTGTGAATTTTGTGCTTCCATTTCAATAAATACTCTAACCTAAATGTCAAAATTTTACCGAAGCGTTTCACAAGTTTCTGAGAGAAACGTCACATTCAGTTACCAAAGAATTACCGTAACATAATACCACGGTAAACATGGTTTAATTTTGGAATATACCCTAAGTACAGTACTTTTGGTGACTATTTAACAAATGAACATTTTTATTATATCTATATTTCCAATTTTTATTGCACCATTTCTATCTCTGGGCTTTCTTCAAAGATCTAGAACATTTTTCACTTGAAATTCACTATTTTATTTGTAAAGAAACGCTAAAAAACACATAAGACACATTGGACGTTACGTCTAAATTTTATCAAAATATTTGTTTTCTGAAATCATGGATAACTGCATTTTTTGCCATTTTAATTTAAAACTGGATCTGATTCATTGAATAATCCCTTGAATACCATTCGTAGTCATAATTATATAGATTTTTTTCTGGTAGTTATATTATACACTCATGTACATACCTTGTGCTTGCGAATATTTCTCGTCCTGTACACTCGTAATATTGATATCCAAGCACAAGGAACATTCGTAATACTACCAGAAAAATAATCGACATAACTACGACTACTTATGGTATTATAAGTGAATATTTTGTTTGATCGTCAAATTTTTTCCTATTTTAGTCATCATTGAACCAAAATCTTAACTTCAACCGCTTTTCTAAAAGCCGGTTACCGGTTCATATCAAGAAGAAAAAGAACTGGAACAACACCGAACCAACTAACCGTTATTATGTAAAATCGAGTCCCTGATAAGTTAATTTTTAATAACTCTAAATTATAAACGAATTTAAATCTAGTTAGGTACTTAGTACTTATTAAATTTATTTAGTAGTTAGTAGAGAGCACAGTACAATGAAGAAAGATGATTGTGCAATATTTAGCTGAAATATGAAATATGTATTTGACTGGATTCGAATCTTAGTTGTTAGAACTAAGTTGTTAGCAACAATTCAGCTACCCTCTTCATTTATGCCATCTAGCGTTGTACAAACTTTAATTTGTGAAATACAATTTTGGTCAATACTAAAATCGGTTCAAAATAGACGTAAATTTACGCTAAATAATTTTCTCGTATACGTTTGTGTAATTCATTATATAAAATACAAATTGTAATAAAAAAATCATCATCGTTGTTACACAGTTGTTTGATTACGAATATTTCAGTTTTTAATTATGTTTGATGAAACAGTTCCATTATTTATCGTACTTTATATTGGATAAAATGATAAAAAGCAAATCGTTGTCATTCTAATTAGTGTACTAATTAAAACGATGTTACTCGTGCATAAAATTAAAACGTGCTGCAGCATTTGTACGATTCGTAAATCACAGCGCATTTTTCACACAACAAATTTCCAGCAAGGAATATATAACCTCAAAAAGCGTCTAAATGTGAGCGACAAATCTTATAACAAAACATTCTAGCTATGCGATATTATTATACTATACATCAAGGTGACAAATTTCACAAAGAATTTCACCCAAGCAAACACCGGCAACGCGGCTTAGCCTGAATGGTCCCCGTTCAAATCCCGACAGAGATTCTGTGATTTTGACACCCGGCGAGGCATTGTTCGCGAGGAATAGGAAGGAGAGCAGGTAAACAAGCTTTATGCCACGCCGCCATTTTAAACCTTAAACGGCTGTTACTTTCTTGGGGCGGAAAATTGTTAGTGTTAAAAAAACGAACATCGGTTCATTCATGGTTACTGACTTATTTCCGGCGATGGGCATATCAGTTTAGGGAGAATTTTCTCGAGAATTAAGCAATAGTTAAATATACATATAGTTTGATATTTTCTCGAAGATGTTTTTCACATTTTCCAAATTGCAACGTTGAGCATGCATATCTGAAAACTAAATCTCTGATACTATATCAAACTGCACGGTTTGCAGCCTTAAGCAAAAACAATTTGAAATTTTTTAACTTTCGATAAATCAAAAACAGTAAGATTTTAGGTAATGTCTCTTATATCATTAATAATTCCTTGTAACGATTTATAAATTTTCAGCGAAAAATTTGTGGCATGTACATTTTTTTAATGTTACAAAATTTGTACCTAACCCTAAACAAGATGTTTCACAACTTCAGAAAAAAATTTAGTGACTGATCACGAATCAAAAATGTTTTTTTTAAATTGATAAAATTAATTTACTTTAAATGACGTAGTATACATTTTGAGTGCCGCAGGTTTAAGTTCACTTTATTTAATCATATTATTAAAAATATTAAATTATCGAAGCAGTGGCTCTAAATAAGTGAAATGACCAATATGTAGTTTTTACCATTTATTTTTTTCCTAACATTATTATTTGGCACAAGGAATTCAATAGTGAAAAGTCAGGTATATCCTACCATTTTCGAGATATCAAAGTTATAAAGGTATTTAGATAAGTTTTGAATATTAGTATACCTACAGAATATTCCACAACTTAGGACAAAATATTAAAGGATATTTACTGTACGACTGATCATGAAACAAAAATATTTTTTTAAATTCGCAAAGTTAAGCGTAGTTTACTTGACGTGTGTACATTTTAAGTATCACTGTTTTGATGGTATATTTGATAATTTGACATTTATTAGTATTAGATATTATGTAAACAATTACTTTCATTTTAGAAGATTTGAAAAAAATTATTAAAAGTAACTACCGACCAGTGTCAAAAAATATTTGCTTGAAATGAAATACGAATTTAAATAAAATTATTTTTGTTTCATGATCAGCACGTCGTACAGTATATACCCTTTAATTTTTTGTCCTAAAAGTTGTGGAACACACTGTATGTAATGGGCTATTTGCATGGTTGCATGGTACTGAAAATGAGATTTGTATCACTATATGTTATGAATCTAATGTTAGGTACTTCTAAAATATAGGTAAAAATACAAATTTTATTTTAAAAAAATTACATATTTTTAATAAATTGAAAAAGAAATTTTGCTGTGACGTTATTATTTTGTACAGAATATATACCTAACAGCATTCTACGTCACATCACATATTATTCAATTTTCATTAATTATTCTTGTTCGCCAAGTTTTTATCTCTTCTTCAAAACTGTTAATAAAAAATCATGCAAGTAGCCCATTTAAAACTTCTACTAAATACCAATGGTATTTCCTGTTTGAGAAGAATGTATAAATTCTGAATAATCTAATGCCATAAGCGATTATAACTTATAAAACGTTAGACACCTAAAAAACTAAAAAATTAAAATCGAATTTAGGACAAAAAAATCCAACAATCTATTTATAATAAGCAGGGGCGGATTATGAAATACCCCGCGGGCCAAGTAAATCATTTTAATCTCTAAAAATGATGATTTAATGATATCCACGTAAATATGTGTTAATGTATGCAAGATGGTTTGAAAGCGAATGCCAGTGAGAAAATGTAAATATTTAGGAAATTGATTTCAGTTTTTCATATCCTACTCGTAACGTCTATATTTAACCAAGCATATATTACATCAGAAGCGTGTAATAGCTTATAGGTAATAATCGTTTCGATATAATCTAAATATTTGCTCTAATATCAAAATATCGTCCGGACTAAATTTGGAATAATATTTACTCGCCAAACGGAGGGTATGTTATTTGTTTTCATTTAATTACTACCTACCCTTGAATCTACCCCTATTTAGTAGTTTTTGATCGCAGACATTATAGATCAACACCCAGCGCGTTAGGATATAAATTACAAACATTCAAAATATTTTAGTATAGTATTTGACAATCAATTTTAAAAGTTAAAAGAATTGGAATAATCGACTGGTAAATAAGGTATAATAAAGGATGTGAATATTCGGGAATGCAGTCTGTATGTTTTTATTTAACTAAAAACCGACGTTTCGACACAACCTTGTGTCTTCATCAGGGCGACTACAAGTACAAAAGAGATAACAATTTTTACAGAAACGAAAGGTAATAGTATATTACAGTACAAGTGAAGAAACTAAGAATTTCGCTCACGCATGTGGCAGTTTTGTGCACGAGGCGCAGTCGAGTGTGCAAAAGCACACAAAGTGAGCGAATTCGTTTCTTCACAAGTGCTGTATAGCGTTTTGTTCAATCCTACGAAAATAATATTATTTAAACATGAAAACTTGCATGAAATTTGAAGTAACAAAGGCGGCGGATTGCGTTGTTATGTTTCATGTAAATAAAAACAGTCGCAATTGTCAACAAAAATAAATATAGTTCATTTATGTCACTGTCTTGAAAATCATTTATAAATTTGAACTGAAAATATGGCACAAGAAAATGATGTCATTGTTTAAGAAGACATAATTTAAAGAGGCTTATGCTGCTACGTTTAATCTGTTGCCTAAAAAATCGAAAGAAAGGTAGGTATTTAAATAAGATAGAAAAATTCCGTCAGCGGATGCAGTCAAAAAACGTTAAAGTTGTGACAGAGGGAGTTATTTAAATGGATTGATTGAGAAGTATGCGACCTCTTCATTATGGTTAGGTACATAATATTTCAATAAAAGATTTGAAGAAGTTTGTAAATTAAGTTCTTGATGAAGTATTTTTGCTTTTTTCAGTTTTCATTTATTCTAAAGTCACCCTGTTTTCAATAAATATAAATTTTAATGTAATAAATGTTATGAAATATATTGTAGATTATTTCTAATATCGTAATGGAAGGGCGAGTGGGCGAATGTAATTACACCACTACTTTTGCCCACCCGTTGCCATAGGATTAACTCTGGAGTGAACAAAACAAACAGTTTCAAGCATTGTATCCAAGTAAAAAATAACATATTTCAATAGTAGGATTGAACAAAAATTACTTACTTTAGTTGATAGTTATGTTGTAAAAATTCTTTTACAAAATAATGTGTACAATAATTTTAAAACTCTACAGAAACATGTATCATGAACCATCTAAATTACTTGACAAAAATTAAATTATGTCATAATGGAAACAGTGGCCCAAAACTGTTTCATTAAAAATTCTTTCTGTTTTATAATCAGTAAGGTCCGTAGTAGGTAAGTATAACAAATTATTATTAAAAATTACACACGAATTTTTGTATTTTATCGGGTGGACATTACCAGTCGTCAACTGGATTGTTTAGTGGACAGTTTAACACATCATGAGAGATATGCTCTATACTAAAATACGTCTTGTTTGACCATTCAATAATTTATTTAGATTATAAGATAAATGTCAAAAGACAGCAGTCAAAAATATTTTATTTCTAAATCAGCTCTGTTTCCAAGCTATAGGCTGCTGGCTGTTCTATAATTTGAATAGATCTGAATAATTTTAACATTTTAAGTACTTAATTGCTTGTAATAAAAATAAGTCAATTGATTCTCATGGAGAAACATCAAAGTAGAAATAAAATTTATATTACAAACTCTATCAAAATCTCCATAAAACTAAAAATACCTCCTCTATTTCGCCAACTAAATATTTACCGATCTCTTGAAATACATCAATATAAACACATCACCGTGTATTTGTGTTTATCTAAAAAAAAAACACCTCGTGCGAATATTTCGTGTTCTGGATGATCGACAAGTCTTTGATCTCAATGGGTTCATGTTAAAGTTTTAATTATGGCGTCAGAAAATGGGAATATTTACATCATGTCGATAAAGAAGAGATTTTTACTTTCGTGATGTTTATGTGTTATCGATGTTGTCGAAAATGGGGAGACATTTTAATTAATAACAGAAATAGATAATATCAATATTATAAACCGAAAGTAAAAATAATCCTATTTTAAACTCGAACAAAATTCGTTAGCAAATAAATACTATATTTATTATGTATTTAATGTGTATTATTTATTATAATTATTTTTATCCACGCCAGTGATATAATAGTCATATTATTTTCATCATTTGAGTAAGGTAATTTGTTACATTACCTCACTAGTTAAGTAATATGATGTACTTTCATCATATTAACTCTCGCATTTTCTCGTTCGTAACTTTGGGCTTGGATAATACTAATAAAAATATTTTTTGTCAATATTTGACAGGAATGTTGGTCTACCTATTTATTCCTTAAATATTCTTGGAATAAACCAATTTTGAAATACTGGTTCCGTATACTGTACCTATGTAACCTTGGACAAAGTGATAAAACCTTATTGTCAAATCTTAGCTATGTCCAACACCCAGCTACTTTGAGATCGATGTAATCGATCTCTCCATCAATTATTATTTTAAAAGATCAAAAAAATGTTGATGATTTTATTGCATAGATAAAATATATGGGTCAATTTATGAGTAGGTACTGGAGTGAAAATTATTTAAAAAACTTGCACTTTTCATTCATAATTTTGTTCATAAAGTATGGCGGGTCTATTGCTATGACGTATTTGATACATAGGTACGCACACAACTATAACGTTTACATACACACTCGCAAGTTACCCATTTCAAGCATAGACAACCCACAAACGTGAAACGTCAAACACTTCACGCGATTTGTGAACATAACCTACAAATTTTTAAATAATAAAACAATAAAGTTTGGTTGCATGTGCGTAAATATGTAACTTATTATTATTTTACTAAAATACTGACATATTTCAATATTTCAAAGAAATAGCGTAAACAAACATAGTTCAAAGTTTGTCCGCTAAGTTTGTAAGTCTATGGGTAAGTCTTCGGGACTCATTCGGGATGCTTCGTAAAATACGAAACATACACCCAATACACTGGTGTATCAGATACGTCACTCAAAAGATTTGAAATTTGAAGTCGTTTTTAAAAAATCAACCTCTTGAATTAATCATTTATGGAGCATAAAATATACACCTACTTATCAAGTATTCTTTCAAGAAAAAAATAATTCTAAAATTGTGAAACAACCCCATTGTAATGTAGTACATAGGTTTTCAGATTGAATTTTACAGTGAGTAAACGGGCCCTCGTATTCAAATTGTAATTCGATATTTTATTTAAATAGTTTTTATAACCCCAGATGTAAATTCAATTCTTCTATTATTCCCAGGCATTAAAATGATTTCGCCTTTTCTTATCGCAGTTTAAACTTTCCATGGGGTGCCTCTGCGGTTTTGTCTTACTCTCGTAACTTCTTCCATTAAAATTTTCAGTTTCTTCTGGTTGTAATTATGGCACGACTATGCAAGGGGTGCATTTAAATAAGCATTTTAGGGGCTGGAAGGAGAATTTTTGTGCTGCGCGTTGAACCGAGACCCATCAACTTTTAACAGGAAGAATTTAAGCGAGCAAGCTCGTCTATTACAGCTGATGGAAAAATAATTCGAAAATTGCCTCAGCGCCCTGGGCCAAGCGCTGAGTTTTGTGGCTGTGTCGCTCGCCCTATTATAAAAACTAAACCGTTTATGGACGAACTCTATGGAGGAGATCGAGCCCAGTTTGGTCCATCCCATTAGAACATAACTTTATTGTATACCTTATTCCACATGGATCGAATTGCTTTGATTTAAATTTCAGGATAGTCTAGAGAGTAAATTGTTAACTCTGGTGGTGTATACAGCGTGAGTACTTTATCTTGTGACAACGGAATATCTCAAAAACTATACGCATCGGATTGAAAAACGGAAAAATACGTTTTCAATATTTTAATTTATATTTATGTACTTTGCTATCAATTGTCGTCGATCGCAGTGTCATCTATCACGAAACGAAAAAAATGGTAAATACAAAAGTTACGTAAAAAGGACGAAAAATGCAAGTTCTCGTACGACTATGGAAAATTGCCGAACGAGGCAAAGCCGAGTTCGGCAACCTTAGGAGTACGAGAGCTTTTTCGTCCGTGTATCATACACTATTTTTTATTCGATTGTAAGTGAGAACTTAAAATAACTAGAATATTAATATTTTATTATAAATTATTCTAAATTTTTGTGTAGTTTGCTAATTGTAGTTATCTGCGAAACAGACAAATGAAACAAAAAAGAACAAAAAATTATTCGACTGTGTCAGTTTACTTAAAAAAACGCGTTTGTGTACGAAAAGTACTTCTCGGCCTAAGACGAAAAGTGGGTCACCTAGCAACGGCACAAATATTAATACTCTACCTAAAAGGTTAACTTTTCGTCCGAATATCTTAACCAAAAAACGTCACTTTTTGACATAATCGAATAAAAAAGTGTTTTTGTTGCGAGTAAACTGTCAGATTACTATTGACTTCAGGATAATATTTTTATAAATGTTTAATAGAGAAAGAATGGATCTACAGATGTGCCTTTTAAAATTTTAAAAATTAATTTCTATCATGTGATATAAGAACCGTGTAAAGTTTGCATAAAATAGGCAATTTTTTGGTATTTTTCGGAATTTTTATATTCATGTTAATCAAAATTTTAAAAAGGCACATCTGTAGATCCATTCTTTCTCTATTAAATCCTAGCTGAAATAAAATATGACCATTCTTGTACAGGCCACAAGACAGTCACTACGTTAGTATTTTTATGTTGGATTTTAGGTGGTAGACGGGCCTCTTAAGGTCAGAGCCCTGTTTTTGAAGGTAGTGAACTTATTACAGTTTTGACAGATGTCAGTAGTAATTATTATTTAATTGTTGTTGCCATTTTTTGTGAATACGGATTGAGTCTTCCGTCGACGTCGTCAAGTAGTGTAGTAGTATTACCAACGTTCAGATGGTACATATCAAATAATTATAATTGTATACGTATCGCTAGAATTATAAATAAAATGATGACGTTGCATTGCATAGCAACCTTTAAAACACGTCGTGTTTTAATCTTGTGTACGCTTTTGCATGTTTTAAATATCGATTTTTTTCATCAATGAATATAGTATGTGTAATTCAATTTTTATCTAGCAGTTGTGAAACATTCTGTATAATATCCGCGTGGTTGAATCGGGAAGAACCGAATTGAGAAAAATATTTTCTCCTTTCTTGTGAGCTATTCGGTGATTCTATTCTATCCGGGTCGAACTCCGAACGTTGCTCGAAATGATGGTTTAAATGTTTTTTAATGGCGGAATTTCGTAATAATCCGATCAAGACAAAGTAATCGTGATATAGTATTATAATTGGTGTTAATTTTATTTTATATCTCGCGTGTTTAAGAGTATCCTAGCACGCAAACTTATCACTATGGATATTATTACGTTAAAATGAGTAAGCTTGTCAGTCTTTATTATGATATAATGTTTGTTTCAAATATTGAGACGTGCTTGGTAATTATCGTTATTAAATGGGAATTTTTCCTTTTACAGGAATTAATCCTAAGTCTTTATAAACAAACAAAAAACATCACAAAACAGAGAGATGAATATCAGGAGTCTGAACATTGTTTTATTTTATGTATTAATGTAAATATGAACATGTTTTGTTTTTTGTTGGTATTATATTGTGTTTTAAATCTTTTTGTTCGTTTATACAAAGTGGAGAACTTTGATGTTTTGTTTTTATTTACAGTTATTTAGCTTGGTTATTAAAAATATTTACCAAAAGTTGTAACAAATAGAAATTACTTTGAAATTAAATTAAAACAAAATAATCATGTATTGAAGTTAACGTAGGAATATTTCATACACCAAAAAAACTCATGAATGAGAAAAAGACGTTCCCAATTTTTTCTTAATCAGGTAAATTGAATATTAAGAAAATTTTAGCAGTTGTGAAATTTTAGTGAATTAACGAATACTTATAATATAAATTTGTTACATATACGAGTAATGCATAGACTAGAAATAATAGGTAGAATGGGTGTTTCTAAGCTTCCGGCTTTTAAATAAATATTTATTAGATATTAATTTTCAGCATATATGTTATAGGAAAGTGGTAATTAATTGTTAATTTTGATAAATTTATTACCTTTTTTTTAAATGAAAATAATTCTCTTGAAACGTGCATTAAAATGCGCCATGTGTGACGTAGAGTACCTAAATAGACTAGAGTACGGACAAGGCACTGGTCATTTTCTATTGGTAGTCCAAATTGTGTGACGTAATCGGCACTGAGACCATACCGTGAGTGGATTTTTTCGTGTATGTTCGTTTTTTGTCGTTTTGACTACGGAATGGACGACGGACCTATATTGAAATAAAATAAGTTAAGATCTACGTATCGTATTCGGTTCTTGTCAGCGCGGTGAACGTATGTTTTAAATACCGATGACGTCATACTTTCACACATGGCATTGTATTTCGTAGCAACTATGATTTTTAACTTTATGATTTTTTCTGACTTATTAGGAAAAAGAAAAAATACGTGTCTAAAGCTTGAATTACATTACACTTTTTTCGGCTAAAAACTTTGACAATTTTCATACTTAATTCTAGATTGCTCACTTGGATAATGCAAATCAAGAAAATTTCGATCCAAGTTTCATACTAGAACCGTCTTTTTATATAACCTCAAAAGTAATAAAGTTAGTGACAGCTGAATATCTACATTGTAGGTACATAAAACTTCATCACTAACACATTAACCGAGTACGTTGACAACCTCAACAACTGACAATAATCTTTTTTAAATTTTCAATGGCAGTATTGGTCGATGAGCTAAATAAAATATGCCAGTGCAAGAACAAATTTTAAAACTAGATTCTAGCCAAATTAAGTATCTTAAAAAAGTTCTTTTTTCTATCCGAAAAAAGTATAATGTAATTCAAGCTTAATATTTTAATATAGTTTAAAATATAAAAAAAACAAAAAATCCATTTTGCTTAAATCTATACCAACATTTACAGAATCGTAAATTTTTAAATAATGCTCAAAGTCACAAATGTTTGTTAAGAAGTAGGTGGTACAATTAATTTAGCTGCATGCCGATTTTATTAAAAATTATTGATAGCGTTATACTATATTTGAACTGAATCGCACCAAATATTAAAGCTTGTAAAATGAAACTAGTTTATTGAATATGAAATGAAAAGTTTGAGAAACCCTGACGCAATATAAACGTGAGGCTAGGCGTAAACAGAACGGATATGCAACGTGATGAACTACGATTATAATTAAATGTACTTCATGTAGCGTGGAAATCGTCATGCAACAACAAATGTTCAAATTGCAGATCTATTGTATACTTTCATGAGCCGCTTTGTCATAAAGTACTGAATTTTTCATTGATTGACAATCTAATACCAATGCACAGAACTTTTTAAATGACATTCTGATGTGAAATGACATAAAATGAGGTATTTCCCATAATTAAGATAGACGTTTCCTGCTCGCAAAAAATAGTCATCATTGCAGAGACACACAATAATATTTGTCTGCAAGTACAGATATTTTTAACTGGACTTTTCAGCTGTGCATAAAAAATTTCGGATAAAATTGATCTCTCGTATCAGTTACGAAACAGGAATAATAATTTATATTAAATATTTCTAACGCATTTTTTAAATATTTATAAATAAATGAAATCAACAAAAAACAAATAGGACTTTTTATTTGTTGGGAAAAGAGTAAAGAGAGAAGTATGTAACGGAGTAGCTTTATACTGAGTATTGCAGACTTCAGTAAAATTGTATTTGAATAAAATAATATGTTTGGGAATACCTACATGAAGAGTTTAAAAGTTAGATAATTAACTAATTTTTGGATATCATATTGTTACAGTTAAACAATAATTAATTCCACTTTTTTACCTCCCGCCTCATATTTTATAAGTGTGTGTTCGTTTGTATGTTACAATTTTTTCGGGCGCGATAACTCAAAAAATATCAAACATTGAAATTTCAAATTTTATATTTAAGGTTTTGATACAAATCTTAATAAGTCATTATATTTTTTGTTTCAATCTACAAACCGGAAGTAGTACTTTTTTAAATATTTCGATAAATAATTAATTTAAGACAAATATGTTTATTTTAAATGAAAGATTATGTGATTATTACCTACAATTGTTATTTAATAATTTTTTTTGTATCTGGTATCATTTAAGAATAATTATTAAAGTATATACGTATCTTGTAGTCCATACCTATAACATTTGTAACTACGTAAAATTTAAATGATTATGACATGACAGTGACGACAGTGACAATAGTAAAATATCGTTTATATCTTCTTCTGCAGTTTAAATAAAATGACTAAACTATATTTGTGAGTATAGTAGCAGTAGTAGTAGTACTTATATATTAATATATTTGTATAATATTATATTTCAGTAGTACATAGTAATAAAAGGAATAAAGTAGGTATGGCGGGCGATCTTGTGGTGGCCACGTCAGATTTTTACAGTATGAGACCATGGCAACCTTTTTGCAATATACCGCTTATGGCCACACTCTTTACATATAGATAATTTAGGAATTTTTCTTAAAAGTTGCAAAGTTAGTTAACCTTACTGTTACAGTATAGTTAAACGTCAAATCCAGTGTTATTATGAACCGTAACCTATAGCTCATGTTAACAGAACACAGAAGAATTTATCAGTTACAGTTACAAACATTATTATTATAAGTATTATTACAAAAAGTAGTGAGTAAATTTATTTCATTTTGTGCTAATTTGATATGCGTTTGGTGCATGGAATGCGTCACTTTGATCACAGAAATATTTAAACTTATTCCTGTCCCGCGAAATTGATTAGCATTCCAATATGCTTTGACAGAACTGGGGTTGAACTGAGGGGTGAACGCACAAAAATATTCATGAAAAATTCTACGGTTCCCCTTCGCATGCAATAAATGTTTACGCATCCAAGAACAAAACAATATATGCAGATCTGCAGCAAAAATAAAACCAAAGTAGCTCCACCTCACTAAAGATAAAATTAGCCCTACACTTTTCGAGCAAAATATTTAAAATAAAATTCCCCTAAATTTGATTGCGACTTTATTAAGCCAGTCCAGTGAATACCAACAATGTATGACAAATATTAAATTTAACATTTTTAGGCTACAAGTGAGTTTACAAATTTTTATATAATATTCTGTTGGATTTTCAGGAGTAAATAGCTAATATAAATGTAAAATTGATATCCGAAAATGATTAAATAAGCAGGTTATATACGAAAATTGAATTTTGAATGTTATAAGATTATAAAAATAAATTGATACCATATAGGAGGGTTGAAATTAGGTTTTCTAATGGCTTATTACGAATATTCAATATTCAAGAGATCTTCGTACGATATATACAAGGTGATTCAAAACTTCTTGAATATATTTTAACGGCAAAGTACTCAATTAACTGATAATAGAACAAAAATATATTTTTTAAATTTCAATTTAAGAACAGCTTTCGCAAATGGCAAAATTAGTAAATTTATGAAATTCTATTTGAAAACAGTGACTCAAAAACTGTTTGGCTAAAAAACCTGGAAACTAAAATTGCGAATTTTGATATATGTAAATAATTGATGCCAAACAGTGGCGAATTTAGAAGGGGGCTCACCCTGTGAATAGAACTTGTTTATTTTAAAACAGTGAAACAGACATATGACATTAAATTGAAACATTGTAGGTACCAAACTGAATTTGAACTTTAAAAAAATCATCTGCTGCGCAATCTTAAACATTATTTTTTTATAATTACCCATTTTTCTAATTACATTCATAATCTTGGAGTAAATTAATATTGTACTGTCTTTAACTTAATTTAGGTACCATTTTTCAATGTATTACTTTGTGCCCCCCTATCAAAATTTTCTAAATCCGCCACTGATACCAGATCAGAAAGCAAGGCATTTCAAGAATTTATTGTATAACTAAGTTTCTTTATTCTTCGTGTTATTTTCGTAGAAGTATAATTTTTAATAATACAGTATCGTCAAAAATTTATACAACTATATTACAGACATAATATTATATCGCACATATAACGATACTTTATAATATAAATAAAAATGCTGACCTTTGGTGTTCTCTGATGATGGTGTGTGGGTGTGCCAGAAAGTCTTTAAATTGTTTGTGGCACTATACACTACAAATTAAATTAAGTTGTTAATATTTTATATTATTTTACAGACATTTCTATATCTATATACATGAAAATATACTTACAAAATTATAAACGTTGTTACGTACACTAGAACCATCCACAATAGACTGCGACCTTGCAAAAAAATATCAATTCCTATAGTTTACAGGCAAGCAATGTTTTAACAGGTTTATAAGAATGTGTTCATCAAAATATTATTTGATTTTATTTTAGTAAATCAGTGACATCCAAACGGTTTTTATGAATATTGTCTTCATGTTGAAAATATGAATATGATTTGGTTTTAGTTTTGTAAACTGTAAAGCATATTGTCAAAGAATCGTCAAAAATCTGATAGGTAGGTATTAGACGTTTCTGTTGTGCCTTAGAATACTGAATAATAAACTACTAACACGACATTATTATTCTTATATTCTGCTATTTTGTGTAAATTATTGCAATTATTATGAACAGTTTTGGTATCACTGTTTTACAAAATTAAAAACCAATCAGATTCATAATATCAACACAATATTAATAAACACAGTTTAGGTGTCACTGATTTTCTAAACTAAAAATTTTAGTCTAAAATAAAATAATATTTTTAATATTATATTCTTATGAGAGTAATGAGCTAAACTTGTCGTAACCATGTTTGCGTTAGGAACCGATATTAGCAAGTCCAGTTCACGGCAGATGCTTCTAGTGTACGTATCAATTTAAATTATCATAAAATGAATAATTTTATGTGTATATTTTTATGTATTTAAATGTAAAAATCGCGTATAGTTGAATTTTTTGATGCGTGAAGTGATATAAAAATAATAACAACTATTTTTAAGTTTAGTGTAGTGTCAGAAGCAGTTTAAGGATTTTCTGGGAAACCTACATGGGATGCAAAATCGTCCGAGTACACCAAAGGTTAGCATAGCATTCTTATTTATATTATAAAATATTGTTAGATATTATATTAATAATTAGGTAATTCATTTATTCACAATTGATTTTCGAAGGTTAAAAAACAAATTACTTTCTTACAGACACGATATATTTTGATGTATTTAAATGTGGAATTGTCTGTACTATAAATTGTGTATTATTAATGTTTAATGCGTAAAATAATAACGACTCTTTTAAATTTACAGTGTGGTGCTTAAGACTTTCTAGGACACATACATAGATGCACAATCATCAGCGTACATCAAAGGTAAGAATTTTTATTTATATTATAAAATATTGACCAACAGGACCCATTGGGCAGAATCACTTCAAACTATAACTATTATTCAGGCCTGCTATTCTAATTCATAGCGACATGTCGGGTTATCTGTTGACTAGTCGTGAAGTCGTGATATAATTTGTGATGTAAGCCCGTTTTAGACGAATATTATTTTACTAATACAAACATTTACAAACGAGCTTATAAAAAAATATTTTATTTAAGTAATAAAAAATATAAGATATGAAAACACGGATTATGTTTATATTGCAAATTGCCCCAGAAAATAAAACATTATAACTTGGCAGCGATATATAAATCGTCTAGATCTAGAGCATGTTTTATATGGCGCTTTCTAACAAAATCCGCTAGAGGGATAACAAGATCCTCTTATCAAGTTGAATGAATTAGAATTTAGTTACCGAATTTGAGGCACTGTTATTTATTTAAAAATCAATAAAGTCGGTATATTTATATTATATTTTTTAAGTAAGTTCTTTCTCAATTTGAGTAAACAGCATTGTATACTCCTGTATCTTTTTGGCAACACTGTGTTATGTATATTTCATCACTGGCTATTAATTATTAATGAACTTTGGATTTGTCGGACAGAACACTACGAATTGATAATTAACAGTAATTCCGTCGATCATTATTCGCCCCTATGAACGTAACGTGACGTGAAAATAAAGGTTTTAAAGGTTAGTTTTGCCCTTTATGACGTTAATGAAGTCATCAACATATGGACCTACGTGTTTTTACAACGATTATCGTTTGTTTTATAGGGGAATTTTAGATTAATTTGATGAATTTTGGCATAATATGGTTGTAAATTTTTATGGGTACGGTTTATGGCTTAATAGAAGCTAATTATGGTGAATTTCATAAATAATAATTGATGCTAAAATTTATAATTATAGCTATTTTGCGAGTAACAAAACGCAGGATGCATGACGTAAGACAGTTTGGCCCGCAGGTTTCGCACTTAAAGTAAAAGTAACTGTGTCAGGCACACATTTCAGTTTAACTGCACACATATCTCCCCTGTGGTTTACTCTTCACTAACAATTATTATGAGTAGTACCTATGAGTTGATGGCTAACAACCGCACACACGGTATAATATTATACTGGGTGTTTCAATTCAATACCATATACTACATGCTGTACCTACAGATCACGAATCAAAATAGAATATTATGCAACGAGTTTATGATGATAGCCAGGCGCGCAACCAGGGGGAGCTGCCGGGCTGCAGCTCCCCACCCTCAAAAAGTAAAAAAATTGATTTTGAAAAATAAAAAAAACATCAATGATAACGGTTTCCCCATTTTTAAAGATTTCTTAAGGTGTACCCCTTACGATTTTTTCTAAAATCGACAATGTTGGATAAATCTTGTACCCGTGGGAATTTTGAGCTGAAAATTGGTACACATATGTAATTCGGCGCGAGGAATTCATTGGTGAATAAATTAAGTCGATATATTGAACCATTTTTGAGAAATCGGTTTTTGGAAGGTCAAAAAATTTCAAAATTTTCAAAATTCTGAAAATTTATTTATAGGTTAATTTAAGTGTTAGAAATATAATGCTGCAGACTTAGTTTTTGAGATATCGGCCATTGAATTTAGAAAAGGGGAAAAATGGAACATCAAGTTTTATTTTTGAATTAGTAGTTTTTAAACATTTTATTACGTCCTAATATAATTTAAAATTGTAAGTAGCATGGTAGCACACATTATAAATTATCAATAATTATAATTTGACAGTCCTATCTACTCCACACATAATTCTTTAAAAATGAAATATAGTGTATTAACAGCCATTATACACGAGTTACATGCACTAATTTTTTCTACTCCCATCCTTTTACTTGTGTGTATCATAATGAAAATCCTCGGAAAATCCGTATCGAAATGAGTGTCAGATGACAAACATAAAATAACTAACTTATAGCATGGGAGTAGAAAAAGTTTTTTTTAAATTCCCAAAATGAATTGCGCTTTAAAATAAACAAATCAATTATATTTTGGTAATGTGGCAATTAAAGTCTATGAAACCAGTGGCACAAAATTGTATAGGTACGTCATTTAGAATGCACTTTATTTTGCGAATTTAAATAAATTAAAATAAAAAAGTTGTGAAACACCCTATAGTATATCTGTACCGAAGACTGCCACACTCAAGTAGAATAAAAGGCGTGATAGTAAAAGTAGGCAAATTTCATTTCTTCTCTTGTTGAATTATGTACAATTCTATTGTTAAAATTTTTAAATAATCATTTTATTCTTGCCAATATTTTGATATCACACTTCAAAAAATAATTAATTAATTAATATTCATCCATAAAGCGATTAATTAGAGCGTGACAAAGTCAACACAATTATTATGAAAGAAATATAATAAAAAATATTAAATTATGAATATTTAAGCACTCATCAATAAGTTCCCAAGCAGGTCAGTTATAAAAATAACTATTGAAATTAATTAAAACCATGATAAACATCATCTAATTTAATTATCTGCAAGTAGCTCTAGCACAATTACAAAGAACAATATAAAAATAATTACGTGTTATAATTACAACCCATTCCTAGCTCGAATTAAGATAAGTACAGAAAATCGCGGAAGTTTATATTTAAATAGATGTAAAAAATCGCACACCTAATAAGGAAGCCGGAGTTCATATATGATATCATGACTTTAATGAGCGTTCTACAATTATATCACGTATATAAAGTAGTTAATGATACCATTATTGTACGCATTTACATAAAATTTACTCGTTTCTTAAGAAATTATTTCCTTCATACGTGATCGAAAGACAGTAATAAAAAATGAAATGAAATAATTATAATACGAAGTTATACGGAGTTCATTTCAGCAACGTCCGTGAAAATAATGAGCGCGCTTTAAATTAGTTTATATTCCGCTTTCCAATTATTATTGTCTGGATCGCTAGATATTATAACTTACACGTTTACGTGCACGTGTAAATGTACTTTTATACTAAAAATTTTACATGTGCACACGTGCATATGGCCGACAAAAACAGTTTTCCGTTTTTAACTGCGCTAAGTTGATGTTTTTGTGCCTGAGAATGTCACTTATTTGAATAGGCTTGCCGAAATAAATCATTCGAATGAAACTATTGACATTTTTGTTTTTAAATTTTTTCCCTATATTATGATTTACAAATCGTGGTAGGTAAAATTACAAATTTTTGAAAAATAATTTTCCTTTATTGGTAAGAGATATAGAAACGATGTTAAATAAATATTGTAAAAGGTAATTTGTTCTTTCAAATGTCGCTTGACAAATTGTAACTTTCGCAGTATTTCCTATATTTTTTGCAAAAAATGTTAAAATGCTTCAAGAAAATACCATTTCCGGTTGGCAGATTTTACCAAAATCTTTTCAGCTCTTCATTAACATATACCTACAAATGTATAATGCAAAAAATTAAAATTTTATGTTCAGTAGACTTTGAGATAATGAAATAGAACGAAAGAGAGTAGGCGCACATACAGACTTCCATACATACACACACAGATACACACACAGACATCCTCGTGAAAATAGTCAAAATAGGTTATAAAGGTGCTAAAACGTGCTTATTGACAAAAATCTCGACACCAATTTTTTTCACGATCTCTATACCTCTCTAGGCGAGAGGTAAAAAACATTGAAGTTAAGTTAATAATACATAAATTCATCGTATATTACAGTATCACAAAATACGTTTTTATGGCGAGAACATCAGAAATTAATTGAGACTATTACCTACTACTATTACTATCTACTTCAATCTGTTCATAATCCAGTCATTTTCTTAGAACTGTTAGCCCTCCAATATGGGCGTTCTCTTTCAACCCTTGCTCGATGCTAAAGCAGCATCTGTCCAGCAGGGTGCAGGCGCCGTGGCCGATGTTTGCACAAGGGTCCCGGTCCTGTTCCTGCTCCTGCTCAAAGGAAGCAGGACGCCAGGGAACAAGGCAGATAACGCGTGATTTCACAGGATTTCAGCTTGTCCTCTGAGAAATTCAATTATAATTTCAATTGCTTCGGTGCAGATTTGAATTGCAATTGTAGCTGAGTGCCGGATCTGGGTGACAAATGAAATGACCTGGGATGAGACGGCTGGGCATTTCGCCCACGCACAAATCGACCTATATACTTATTTATTATGATTTCGGGATTTGAACCCTAGGGTGACTTGATGGCACACACAGTACTTTTACTTTACTTTATACTTTACCACGAAGTTAATTAGATCCCAACTTGGAATGGCATGGGAATAAGTATCGATCCAAATCAGGCCGTGATAATTTCCTGACCTGACCGGGATTCGAACCCACGACCTCTGCAACCAGAGCCTAGCATTCTACCACTATGCTATTTATTTTATTTTTGATGTTGACTATTAAACAGAATTAACTCCAAATTATTACAGAATGGTAGATGTAATTCTAGTTATTTTAACACAGGTCCGTCGTCCATTCCGTAGTCAAAATGACAAAAAACGATTTTATACGAACAAATCTACTCACGGTTTGGTTTCAATGTTGTCTACGTTACACATGGCGCATTTTAATGCACGTTTCAAAAGAGTTACATTTTCATTTCGATAAAAAGATAATAAATCTATCAAAATTAACAATTATTTTCACTTTACAATAAATTACATTATGCTGAAAATAGATATCCAATAATAGTCCAGTCAGGAGAGTCAAAAATTGATTGAAATTCAAGACTAATACATAACCAAGTGAAATTTGGCATGTGAGTAGTTAAGAATACAGGAACAACAAAAAATAGCTCTCGGGATGCTCCGCTTCCCAAAAATTTTTTTTGTTAAAACTCAAAATTTTCTTGTAACGCATTTTCCTCGAAAACTGTCAAAGATTTTAGTATTTAAAGTATTATAAGTATTTCTTTACCCCCATTGAAGTTAAATGTGAAGCACTGTGAAGTGTCAAATCGGGCGTGTTTGTTTCGGGCGGTGCCTACTTCCTCTTCTTCCTGTCTCCTTCCGCTGTTGACGGCCAACTGATTGTAGGATTTGCCTTTCGTGTGACTTTGTTGTGTCGTTTTGTGCTTTTCAAATTCGCAATGTAAATAGCTGCGTCCTGTGTCTGGCTCTTCTGGTCCTTTGAGTGGAACGATGAATTGTCCTCCAGATTATTTTTGTTTTAAATTTTTTATTGGCATCATTAATGAAACAACCAAGTGGAAAAATTTGTTTGCGCTTCGGTGAACTTCAATAAAACATATTTGGTAATGTTTTTTTTAATTGGAGGTGTTTTTATAAGCATTTTTAACGTGCGACGTCATAATCTTAAAATCTGTAAAACGGAATATCATTTCTTAAAAATGTTTCTAATAGGTAATTATACATGAATCACATCGTCAATATTAATGTTTCAAAAATAAATTTCATACATCCCTACTTTGTAATTTGCTGACGAGTAGAATATTCTTTCGTTGATTGACATTAATGCTGCAATTCTGTGCAGATCTATAAGTTTTACAGATTTGTAAATCTGTAAATAATGAACAAAATCACATCATTATTTGTTGACATGTACAAAAATGTCCATTTCATTGCGATTTTGTTTAATATTTACAGTTTTATAAATCTGTAGTAAAGTAACTACAGATTTTCACAGAATTGCAGCATAAAAGTTAATACGATAAAATAATCACAAAAATTTAATCAATTCTCAATTGATTCAAAAATAATTTATTAACTAGACAGAAAAGTAGCCGTAGATCCGTAGCCGAGGTCTTTCGCAAAAATTAAACTGTTACTTTTCTGTCTATATGCGTTTGATAAAATGCGTACCTACCTAGTTGCTTATCTCTGAAAAAATGGTTTACCTTATTAATTGCTTATTTATACTCAAAATAACAATTTAACCAATTTTTAATTTAATGTCAAAGTGACAGATGACGGTAAAGTTTCCGCTTATTAATTTCAGTTAAGTTACTCAAGCTACTAGTAAAAAAATTCCAAGAAAATTTTTATATAACCATGGTTACTATTATTGTAATCAATTCATCCATTGGCTGTTATTTGTGTCATGCGATTTTCTTCTATATTTACTGAAAATATAGATGTAATTTTTTTAAATATAAAATTTATATTTTTTCGTATGTTTCCCACCTAACATTTGGTACCTACCTACTACATACATAGGTATACGTATTATATGATAATAGAAATATCATTTTCAGTACCATGCAAGTACCATATTACATTTATAGATCTATTATATTTGGTAGTAGTACAAACAGCAAAACAGAAAACAATAGATTCGTTTGATGTAAAAATAGCAACCAGCTGATAAAACCGAATGTTTTGATTAGAAAAATTTCATGTGCGCATAAAAACGACCGTTACGATATAAAAAAATCACAACCCACATGTTTACTCTATCCATAAACTAGGTAGAAAATGGCGAATCTTGATGATAGGATTTATTGGAAAAGCATAAACCAAACGCCTACGCGTTATTTTCTTCCGCGGCGCAATTTTCAATTACGCGACTGCAGCGAATGATTTGAGCGCGGAAGTTGCGCGTGTTTTTTACAGTTTCCAATCTGTATTTATGCGTTTTGCCTGTTGCGAAAGCCCAATTGTTTGCATAAAATATTAGCTCTTTTATTTCTGCTCGTCGCGCTACGGCCCGGGCGGAAAGTATGAAATATTACGTTGCTTCGGGGCTTTTATCTGCGTGGAAATTTTAAATAAAAGTCATCTATTTTGTGCCGCTATTTGAATAAGCTCGATATGCGGTCGAACAAATCATTGTTTTAGGAATGACTAGCCCACCAAGCCAACTAGCAAAATCATTCAAACATTTCTAGAGTTTTTCTTTATTTGTGTGACCACTGACCACTCAACACACATTTGCAACGCAATTGCAAATTCCAAATTATTTTACTCTTTATTGCTCCTATAGCGCGGGTTTTGTCATGATTTTCTGTACCTATAGACGAATGTGACATTATGACCGGCTAGTTCTGACAACTTAGGTTCGAAATCAGTCAAAAATCTTTCTGTCTTTGATTGATACAATGCACACATAAGCATTGTACAGGGTAATTCACAACTTTGTGCATATACAGGGTGTTTCAGGGTTGAGTATCTTAACTTAAAATATAGATGTAGGAGCTCAAAATAAGAAAATTTTTCATTTCTCGCAAACGCTTCGTTTAGGACATATTTGGCTTTTGAAGTTACAAATAGTAATTTGAACAAATTTGTAAAAATATTGCTTATTATCAATTTTATTGCTTAAAAACAATAGAAATTTACAAAGTTTGTCAAAAAATAATGTAAACCTCCAGCCCGAAGGCAATTGTTATCCTATCTGTCGATGATAGAACGAGTTGAACCGTTGAAATAACGAAAATAATTGAATTTAAAGTTGACACTAAAACGCGCTTAAATGCATTGTTTATGATTAGAAGTAGATTTACTAAATGATTAGAAAATAATATATCATAACAACCCGACACATGCTTAGAAAACGAATAGGTATATTGTTCTTTCTCAAGAAAAATTATATTCTTGACATCATAATACTGCATTTCAGTATAAACTTTTGTTTCAATTATCTATTTTATTTCAATGGATACCTATGATTTGTAATTGACATCAGAGACGTAACTATGGGTTGGTCAGGGCCTACCCTGCAAAGTCTTAGCCAAGCCAAAAATTTTACAATCTTTTACATTAGTTTACGGAACAGATAACTATATTTAAAATATTACATAATACTAGGGAAGAGATATGGATTTATACTTAATTGAGGCAAAAGAAATGTTTATGAATATGGATAACGGATAGATATAGATTTATTGCTGGTAAATGTTCTATTTTTGAATAGATATATTGTATTAACTTGTCAATCTGAGTGCTCTTTATCTATGCATACATATTTGATGTCATATTCTTGACTGGGTAGGTAGTGCTGTTTTTCTACGAAATTCATTTAAGGAGGAGATAAGTCATATTCCTTCAGCATATTTTACTATAAAAAGTGTTTAACTTTTACTTAACTTTAACTTTTACTGGCCCGCCCTTGGCTCACCTAAAACAAAATTCTAGTTACGTGATTGATATCCAAATCTACGATTTTGAATTATTTATTTCTCATTGACTGCTTTGGCCTCATCTCACTCGAAATCACGCACGCCTATGACCGACGGATTTTCTACCTTAACTGATCACTCTGATCACTACGAATTTGAAATGAATACTTTTAAGAGTTATTCCATAAACCAAACTGTACAAGTCCCCCTTCTAAGCTTCGTCATAAATTCCCGGTAATTAGACAATTTTTCCACTGGTCCATTACCGTATCCGCTCCGGATTACAAACATCGCGATCCTCCCTCGCAATGTTGACTTCCGTCCGGCGATATTTAAAAGAGTCTCGACTCTCGAGATTACACACTGCACCAGCAGCCATGAATAAGAAACACAAATACAAGACACGGCGACGGTTGTGAGGTTATACCCACCAGCAGACGCGAAGCGGAGCTTGTAGAACACGACAAGAAGCGAAATGCATTGTGGGTTTGTTTGATTAGGTTAGGTTAGGTTCTGGCGCGAAGAATGTGTAAACAAATGCATGGCAGTGTTTTGTGAGGGATGAAATGCAAACATGTTTACAATTTTACGAACATACATTCATCTGTAGTCAATACCATAACTTCATACGTCGTACGGTCAGAGACTAGCTCAACGGTTAGAGTTGTGTTGTTCTCGTTCATGAATGTTCTGTTCGGAGAGATCCGGATCTGAGAAAAGATCCGAATTGCCCATCTCTTCAACAGTAGAGTTAAATTCAGATATCTAGAACCCTGAGCTGAGCGAGAAGGCGGAGCTTGTCATGTACTGTCCGTTTTACAAAAGTGGAGCTAGCAAGTATATGCTACGCTGCACTTCACTTAATTTTCAAAGAAAACTAAAATATAATTCAATCACAATCAATTACAAAATTCACAGCGTACACGAAACAAAACACTACGCACGTCAGCATGAGAATAACAGATATTGAAGCTGATGTTCTGTAGAACAGACAGTAGCGTAGTTTACTCTTGTTTATCATCTATGCCTCTCTTTTTAAGACGAGAATTCGTACTTCGCGCAGGGTTCTTCTTAACTGAATTTACCTTAGTAGTGTCCACCTAGCGTGCTAGCGATCTTCAGTTCAATTCCAGTTCAGACGACTATATCCCTCATCTATTTATTATTTGCAGTTACCATGACAATATCGATTAAACAAACCTTTGTATTATCGATAATACAAACCTTTGTATTCTCGCTGACGTCACTTGAGTAACAAAATTTGTCAATTTTGAATATAATATTTCGGTTTATAAATAAAATACCATCATTCAGAATATAGTCCAGCCGTATTCCGTATACCACTCGACAATAGAAAATTCTCGAAATTCGACGTATTGCCAGATGGAAACACCACTCGACATTCTGTCTCGTGATGTTTCCAGGCAATACGTCTCATATAATCAAGAATTTTTTACAGTCTAGTGATATAATATATTATTATTGAATGCTAAGTAAATGGTGCTCGTTTTAGCTCAATCAGAGCGAGATGGACATGCAATACAACAAACTGAATATTGATTATTTCCCGTCATCAAGACAATAATTTCTTTTAAACATTGAACCGGCGTTTATATTTATAATAAATGAACTCCAAAAAGGAATAAATAAAAGGAATAAATCCGTCTTGATCTTCACTCTCTTATTTCATTTTTATTGAAATTGCGACCGGTTTCGACAATTTAAATTGTCATCCTCATGCCAGAGAATTAATTACAGGAGACTATGTAGTGGAACAATATCAATATATTTATACGTCAATGTCAATAATTTTGTGAAGCTTATTATGTTGACAATAAAGAATATAGGTACCAAATTAGACGTAAGTTACTAAATCTTGTTGAATAATCTTTACAAATACCTTTCGAGTTCAAATTTTTTTTTATTAACCTGCAAATTATTAAATATTTTTGAATTACTGACGTAATAATTTGCGTCAACACAAAAATTTTCTCTTCTCGGAGTTTTGGTAATACTACTGTGATCGAGTGGTTTAATTCCACTATAACACTTCTGGTATCAAACTGTAATTCTTACTGAACATTATTTCACAGTTGATTACGTATATTATCCTCAACGGGTATAAATTATTTATCTGCTAGATACACCAAAATTTCGTTCAACAACAACATAAACTGGAAAAAATATTGTCCCCCTGAGTATTACCACCAGAAACAATCCAAAATCCCATTACCACTTTGATGTTCATAAACTTATCAACCTTCATTCCTAATTCCGAGCATTTTACCAACATTCAGTGAAAATCCCTAAAACTGAATCTTCTACAATGAGATCCCTAGGGAGCCATCGGACCAGGAAATAACAATTTATTTATTTATCCTGCGTCACAAACGAGTCATTCCGGCCCTGGTGAAACTGCCTAACATACTCACACAAGCGCGGAGTTTGCAAATTTTGACTTATTTTTATATGGGAAAAAATTGACAATAGTTGAAAGAAATCATTGATTTCCCTCACTGTTTCACAAGAATTAAATGTCAAATATAGGAGCTAACTTCACCTCGTGATTAATATGTCAGTTGTTATGTTCAGCCCGCCGTGACTAAAAACGACCAAAGCCACAGCTTGTCGAGGTGTGCTTAAAATGATATTTAGCGCCATGGAAACCAATTCGTTAAATAACATTTTAAACACACCACGACCAGACGTGGGTTTGGCCGTTTTTAGTTATGTGCTGAACATAGCAACAGATATATTAAACACGGGGCGAAGTTGGCTCCTATATTTGACATTTAATTTTTGTGAAAAACTGAGGAAAATTAATGATTTCTTTCAAACATTGTCAATTTTTTCCAAGTTTACAGTTAAATACACTTGCCTAAGTAGAAATTTGTAGCTACGTATAATATCATTATGATTTAATCTAAATGTTCGAATTATTTTAAATGAAGTTTTACATATTTATGTTGCTTAATTGGTGGTCGTAGTAAAAGTATAGTATGTGACTCGTTTATAAACTCTCTACATACTCGTTTTATGTACACTCGCTGCGCTCGTTTCTAAAAAAAACTCGTGGCTAAAATGACGTTTATAAAACTTAATACATAATACACTATTTAATACCGGGAGTAGAAAAACTACTATTTTGCGTCACATGCGCTTACGTTTCTGACGTTTGTTTCTATCGCATTTACCTATTACAAGTTTGTCCGCTACGCATCGCTTATTTAAATTTGTGTTAGAGTTCTCCCAAAATAGGAAATGACACATGGCCGCTACTGCGCATGTACTATCCAATCTAAAAATATTAACCCATATTTGGAAGAATTCAATTCTGGTTCTTTCTCCAATAGACTTGTTTAGTGTGACGTCACTTTCTGGTTCCAAACAAGAAAATGGCCACTCGTTGCTAAGGTAGTTGCTATGCTAGTTGATAAAACAGTTTGGTTTGACAATCAAAAATCATTTATAAAATAATTTATTACCGAACTAAACTTTATTACGTGTTTTTAAGCCACTTTAAAACAATTAAATCTCAAAATAAATTTAAAGACGCAGTTATTGTCAAACGGCAAACGTCAAACCAGCCTGTTTTACCGACTTGCATAGCAACGGTCTTAGCAACGAACCAGTTTGGAACCAGTGTGACGTAACCACTAAACAAGTCTATTCATAAACATACAAAATATAAACGTCAAAAACATAACCTTAAATTTCATAAATGTTCTAATGTTCTATACTACTTCGTAACACCTCTCTATTTTCGACTTGGACTCGCCCAAACGAAAATTGGTTTATGCGCAAGCCCTTTCTTAGAGCTCATGCCAAATAGAAATGGGAATGAGATTCGATGCGCAGAAGACGCATTTGCGTTTGCTCCACCCTCCTTACTTGAACGGGCCAATGCTATTTCTTTGTACGCTGCTGGTGTGAGACAGTAGATGCGCGAGGAATGATTGGCATTTGGCATTCCCATTTCTATTTGGCATGAGCTCTAGTTTGTAAGAACTCTACCTGCCTATAATAGTAATGTGCCCTCAAACTTCTGTTTTTCCCCAATTCGACGCCACTGTAGCAACATAGAAAGCCGAACAGCAAATACACGGCCAAGCTGAGAGCTGACGGTTGATGTGTCCGAGTGTGGCCCTCGAAACAGACGGTGCGAGGCTAGGGATGTTGGAATTGTTATGTTGGTACACCTGTATGGGATTTACTGTAGTTTGATACTGTTTGCTCTTTGAAATTTGAGATACATGTGAAGCGATTTTAGATGAAACGGGAACACGACTGATATCTATAAAGCTGGGTTATTGAAAATAGGACAATGGGTAAAACACGCTCAAAGAGATTCTCAAATTGTGGATTACATTTTTTTATCTATACAAAAAATATATATTAAAAATCAGTTGTTTTACAATTTTACCTGAAGTTTTTTATTAACGTATCAGTTCAGTGGTTTCAAGTTTTGCATTACCAATTCCAACTTCAATATTTCCTTCTCGTAACTATTATGAGTCTGAAAAAACCCTCGTACAAAGGTGTATAGCATAATTACATCCTGCACATTTCTGTAGAAGTCAAGCGTTCAAAATACTCGTGATATGCTGAATGGAACATGTATTTTTTATTTTTACAAATTTTTTATTAACAAGCCCAAAAATAATAAAGAAATTTTAATATTAGAATATTCCAGAATCAAAGCCATAGCAACGACTCAACTAGTGAACATCCCATAACAACGGCTTGTGCGGGCAGCTAAAACGAGCAACCACAGATTACATTCTTAATATGGTTCCTTCGTCCTGTTCAAGATAATGACCTCATAGAAAATTTTCTTTCTCAATTTACTAAAAAACACAACATATTTTTTAAATAAAATTAACTTTTTAACATTATGTTTTCGACCTAACATTAGATACATAGTAATAGAAATTTTCAATAAGCCAAATAATAACCTACAAAGTATTAGAATTTAGAATTTCTCATGCTCTTTCTTTCTTATATATTTTTTTAATTAAATAATTTATTTTTGACTGATTATAAACTTAGCTACGGAAAGCAGTTTTACAAAAAAAACTTCTTATGCTGTATTTGGACACTATAGTTAATTTTATTTCTGATAGAACGCATGTCATTATCTTTCTAACTAACAAAAGATATGTACCATATCTCCTGTCTCTGTCCTACGTTGTGTTTGCATCGCTTACAAAAACGAAAACGTTTGTTTAATAAATGCATTTATTCGAAAATTGAGTGATGACGTGCGTTCTATCATAAATAAAATAAACTATAGCTTACATTAATTTGTATTTACATAACTTTTACTGCTATGCACTAAACACCCCATTTTTAAACATTACTTTTAATCATTGTACCAGTGATTCATATTTTTATTTAGAGACTGTTTTTATGGATCACTAAAAAAATCGAATTATGACACCTATCAGAGATTTGGATTTTCATAATCTTTGTTAAAGTTCGGTGCTAAATTAATTAAAAATTATTATGAACATATGAACAGATAGGAATACTGTCATCTAAATTACAAATTGCATTTGTGCAAAATTTATAATTAGAATATTAACAGGATTTGTGTGTCGTCCTGATTAGATTTGAAGATATTCTAGTATTCTATCTGATAAGTTTGTAAAATAAACCCGTTCTCTTCGATCAAGCGCAGTGCACTTAAAGTTTCCTCCTAATATGATTTCTGCAAATGCAGTTCTTATTAAGGTAGGTTAGGTTAGTTTAGGGCAAATCCCGAATCTGAAACTTTCCACTAACAGGAAACCTGCATTACCAAACTAGATCAGGTATTCGCTCCGTCTAAAATTACACCGAACTGTTTCTAATCCCTAATGCGCCGCTATCTCCCCCCATCTGAGGAGCAAGGGGATTTTACGTGTGACGTCATTGCGGGGTTGTATATTTTACAAAGTTCACAAAGGATTATTACAGGAAACTCATATAACTTCAATTAAAACTAAATAATTATTGATGTTTTCAGAGTTAAAACTTTATAAACAAAGAGTATAATAATATAAAGATCTATTAGGCCATTTATAATTTAGTGTGTCAATACAAGATTTATCAGCCATTTTTATGTTCATATAAAAATTAAAAATATACCTACTGTTTATAAGTTCCTAATAAAAATAATGACATTATCCAATTTTTCCAATTTTTCACAGCAATTTAAAAAATCAAATTAATAATAATATTTTTGATTTATTCAAAAAATACTATGATTTTCGAATTTTTTTTTAAATCATGATTTTGACATCCCTGCTTTATAATAAAAAATAAATCGGTGCAAAGATTTTTTCGTTTCGATTTTTTTTAATTTCGATTTTTTTAAAATAAATTATTTTTTATTTTTGTTCAAAATTAACTGCTAACCATGGTTTCTACTTTCTAATAAAAATGATGCAACATTTGCAATTGCATATCAAGAAAATTATGGATTTAAAAAAATTATCGATTAAAAATTTGTAAAGGATTTTTAGTTTTCGATTTAATCGGTACGTAAATCGATTTGAAAAAACAAAATAATCTATTTTAAAAAATCTTTATGGCAAAAAGAAAAAATTCGAGTCTAATATTTTAATGTATTGATGAACATTTATACAATAAGCAAAAAATCGTGGAAACCCCCATTATTATTGAAAAACAAATAGACGTTGTTCACTTTGTATTTCTACCAACATTACGCAGTGTCCTTGTGTTAACAGGGCTTAAAAAGCCTACTTTTAATACCGGTCGTAAGAAATAGTTATTTGTCCAACTAGAGAGGAAAGCGCTTTTTTCCCACTCGAGCTCGAAGCTTGTGTCACGAGCGAAGCGAGTGAGGCAATCGAGCGAGAGTGGAAAAAAGAGCTTTCCTCTCGTGTTAGACACAACATGTTTTTCACGACATATTTAAAAACATTGAAAATGTAAAAGAAACATAACTAGAAGATAGTTATAACCTGCCATCTGTCAGAATGACGTTTAAAAACAATGAAATGTTTCACTGCAACCAATATGTCAAATTAAATTTGAGTTGTAAAATTGTTAAAATGATAAAATGCAGAAAAAGGTAGTATAAAACATTATAATAAAATCAGAATTTTCAATAAAATAATAATTTTGCTTACAATTTTTAAAATATTTCATCGTAAAATAACACTGGTGGTAACACTGCTTACTTTTCTCTCTAGAGAGGGAAGACTTACTTTTCTCACTATTTTGCGAGAAGAAAATTGTGTTTTCTCCGCATGTCGTGAAAAAATGTATTTCGGGAGTTTATAAAAATTCTTTTTGTTGCACGCTTCAGTGCCTCATGTGTCATGTAATATATACCTCTTATTTTTTTCCATAAATATAATAACACCCTGTATTATATTTTATCGTGTGAGCAATTAAATAGGATATTATAATACTTGTAAATGTATTCTGTTATACCATGTAGCTCTATCTGAAGAAATAATAATTGCAGTAAACCTATCTCCAACTAATCTCACTCCCCGCCTTGCCGGGAGGCACGCACGCCACTGACTAAATGACAAATGACAGTGATCTGCACACAGCCGTAATCAGAGGACGCAATCGATTAAGGCTTAATTAAATATCAAACTAGTCTCATTAGTAATGTTCGCTATGAAAATTAAACCATATCATGTCATAGCCGCCGCAGGGGGGGCAGGGGGCACACAGGCAATCTGAGTCGCTATACGCCCACGTATTTATCAAGAGCGCTTTGGAATCGCCGCCACGTGTGTGACGTCATAATTGCCGCGAATCATAAAGTGTTTTATGATAGAAAGAGCTTTAACGAGGTTGCGGGTTTGTCTAGTACGTAATAAAGCTCGAATAAGCTATAAGCTCATGTGCGTATGAAGTTATTGCGTTACATGATATTACATATTTTAGAGGTTTGTACTTCTCATAGAGCCAATAATGTGGAACATTGAACATCACTATGAACCTATGTAATGTTACGTCTAAAAAAATTTATTTAAACAAAAAATATGTTTTGCAGTAAATTGAGAATGTAATAAATTTTACTGTGACGTTATAATTTTGTATAGAAATTATGGCAGCATTCTACGTCACATCACATAATATTAATTCAATTTTAATTAATTATTTTTGAGCTTGTTACATACTTCACAATTTTTGTCCCAAGTTTTTATCTCTTTATCAAAAACATTTTACAAAAAAGTAGCAAGTAGTCCATTTTTAACAGTAATTTGTTTATTAGAAAATACAAGTTAAGGCTCATTCCCACTGCTTAACATAGTCATAGTTTTTGTTAGTTGTCATAGTCTTACACAGTTTGGTATACCGAATTACGTGTAAACATTCCCAGTGCTTGTTTTAGTCTTAGTTTTTAGGCTTTGTCATAAACACAATCACAAAACTATGCAAACTTCAAATTTTTGTTGTAATCATAGTAATTATTTTATGAGATAGCGATATATTTATATACCTGTCACTTTTTAATGCTGTTGTCAAACAGATAATGACCTTCTTATGTCAAAAAATTATATTAATAATGCTACAGAAAAATTAAAGCAAGGTAAATATAAATAAAAATGTTTCTTCATTACTTAAAAATAGGTTTAAGCCGAGTTTAAGCTATAATTTATAATAAAATATATTTACAGGTATATTGAATTAACTGTCATGACATTGTCATAAACATAATTTATATTATGATGGGAATGGTCAGCGCATGTGTATGATTAAGACAAAAACTTATGTCAAAAACTATGAATGGGC
This sequence comes from Agonum fuliginosum, assembly GCA_947534325.1. Classification (NCBI taxonomy): domain Eukaryota; kingdom Metazoa; phylum Arthropoda; class Insecta; order Coleoptera; family Carabidae; genus Agonum; species Agonum fuliginosum. The sequence goes on from OX384041.1 coordinate 28,578,336, forward strand.
CTTTATTGTTAAAAATATACCTAGCTAGTGAAAAACGGTTTTGAATTTTTTTCAAAGACTTAATAAATAATTAAATTGACTGTTTTTAATTTAAGTCCTGATTGTTTTCCATTAAAAAAGAAAATTAAACTTAGATAATGCACTTTTTATAGCTACATTATTATTCAAGTTATTGTTCAAATAATTAATTAATTCTTAAAAAATAGACCAAATAATAAGTGTGATAAAAAAGTAATAAAATCTCGATTAAACAAAAGATACCTATTATTTCTTTTATATGTCAATTAAAATTTGGCAATATAATTTCAAAAAAATGTTTACTAAACATTTCGTAGAAGAAAATTAATTTTAAACTATTTTTAACTGCCCATTATTAAGTCAATAATAAATTAAAATGATGATTAATGCTGCCTTTTAAACCTTTTGTTTCAAGTTTTAAAAGACCATAAATTAATTTTTTAATTGTTGATTGTTTTAAATAGCAATGAATCATTTAACAACAACTCTTCTGAAGTTTAAATCAAAATTCAAAGTTGAAAATATAAGAACATATCATGGAAATTTGTACTTGTATTTGTATCTATTATACTTAAGTACTACACCAGTTACTTAGAGTTTTTAATGAGACGAAATAATTTATAATCTTTAGTTAATTAACGATTGTTTTTGAATTAAACTTCTTGTACAATAATTACCTACATTCATGATCTCTTTATCGTCTTGTATAATTAATACCTATTATTGTTATAATTTTGAGAAAATATTTAAAAGTATACTCTAAACATAGTTATATTTATTCTTGATTACAATAATTTCATAACTCACCAGGAATTACGAGCCATCGAATTCGATCCAGTGTTCGATTCCCAGCGTCGATCCAATCGAACACTGGAACAAGAATACCTTATGAACACCAATTAACGGTGCAATGACTAGCAACAACAATTATCAGATATTTTCATCTATACATATTATATTCGGCGCACTCGGCCGCGCAACGTTAACCAAACTTAAATCGAACTGACGTCCAACAAGCTTTCATTATAAAAAACCCAACACAGAGATCATTGTTTGATTGTTAATTGTTCTTATTACATATTTTTTTATAAGCAACCTTGGATATTATTTCTATAACCTTGAAAAGAATAATTCACCAAATATAATGACAATGCCGGTAAAAAATGTTTGCAATTGTTTTGAGAACCGAGATGTTTTTTTGTTGATGACAATGCAGGATCCATCGATATTTTATCATTAGTCGTGGACAAGTATTAATAGACTATGTTAAACTTTTGACTGTGGTAACTGAAGTTGAAATCAAAGGGATCCTGCTAACAATCTGTAATTTAATATCTGACAAAGGATATTTACCGATAACATTTAAATTGTGTTTTATATTGAACTCCATAACGTTTTTTTGACGTCTGGTATTTCTTTTCGTAGAAAAGTTTAAGCAATCAGCTGCTTATATAGTAACAGAAAACAATGGATCTACGGCCTGTACACACATGTATTCTTTGAAGATTCTTTCATGCTTCTAAATCCTGGAAAAGAAGGAATTTACTATTCACTATCAATGAAGTAGGAATTCTTCTTCTCCAAGACTCATTGAAGAATCAATTTAGTGCCGTCACTATTTGACAGGCAATTTTCTTAATTTAGATACTTGAAAGAATCCTCAAAGAATTCTCGAAGAATCCTTGTGTGAATAGGACTATATTACTCTACGTGCAGTTAGAGTAGACCGGGGCGGTAAGGAAGAGAAAGAATGTGCCTATGTTCTACACAGAGCTAGGTCACATTTCGCCAACTTATTACTCGCCTGAAAGCATCTGATCCAAAAGAAAAACTGAGATGGACGGCTTCTATTATACACTATTTCAAGGTAGCGAAGCGGATTCTGCCAAAAAAATTGCTGATAATCTATGTCCGCTCGATTAATAGGTACCATTTTAAATTTCCTAATACCGGCCATCTCTTATTTCGCGTACTGTACTAATTTGACGGCTGGTAATCGGTAAAATATACCGATGACACATAGATGTGAGGCTTCTACACCCAAGTTTGGTAAAATGGCGTGACATAGTTATTAACGAACCAAATGCGGGAAGATTTTTATCACACATGAGCGGTTTTTTGAAAAACGAGCGAAGCGAAGGTTTCATTTACGCGAATGCTGGGATGGTGTCTTCCCGCAAGAGGTTTATACAATGTTTTTTGTAACGAATAAAACTATAACCAATAGTACAAGTTGTAGTCTGATCATTAAATTTGAGGTTACGATGCTTTTTCTACTCACTACTACCGACAGATGGCGAGCTGCACACAAGTTTTATTTTTAAATATTGGCGGCTTTCGGTGGTCTTCACTAATTATAATTCCGGGAAGTAACACTTTATAAACTAAATTTTATTATTTTTAAGATGATTTTACTCTGAAATGTCTAGAAAAGCCAGTGTTCTTTGCATTTTTCCTGATTGACTACACTGGGAAATTGACATTTCCGATTGTCAATTGCGTGTTTAATATGTCATTTCCTAGATGATGAGTACAAAAAATATAATACCTAACAGTGATAAGTTGTAACAAAATGGTTCATTTTGTAAATAGAAACGTAAAAGTCGTGACCCTCCTTAATTGTGACATCACCTACACCTACACCATGGTATCTATACCTACAATATTAGAGAATTTATCATTTATACCCTTTATTGGTTCTTATTTAGGTGATTAGATGGCAGGTTAGAAAAGTTGAAATGGTTTCGGTTTCATTCCTTTAAAAGTATACCTAACAAATATAGGAGTACGAGTGGAAAATGCTTTTGAAATCACTGTAATCACATGGTCACAGATTCCAGATAAATTAATATTTGAAAAGAATGCCAATAGAGCGATAAAAACATGAACATTTTATGAACAAAACTGTCTGCACGAACTAAACAATTGTTCAGGAACTTAAGAAGGAGTTCAGAATGTATCTCAAAATACTATAGTTAATTTTATTAAAATGATAACTTTATATTTGTTGAGTGGGTTCGGTCAACTACTCTTTGAAAAATATGATATCTCTATTTTACGAGCATAGTGGGCGGCAATACAAACAAGCTCATAGCGTTGGCGTTTTTCCTGGGTTTTCCGGTAAAAATGAAATAACCGTAGTGAGTCGTACAATTTACCGCTAACTGAATATGAATTATTGAAGAATAAAAACCCGGCGATTGACGATATCAAAATAGCCGTGTTTGACTACGGAGCTCGTAGATTCAGATAGGGAATGTTTTACTGTTAGCTACAGCTCCGTTTGAGCCGCTAATCAGATTAGAGGATACACATTGTGTTGTTAATTGCGATGCTTTTGTTTGCCGTGCTAAGTGCCGACAACAGCGCGACGGGAATTGGTGCAGCAAACTAAACCAGACTATTCGTCTATTCCTTTTGGATTTTTTTCATAACGAACTGTTAACGAATGAACAAATCTAACACGATAATGAGCGGAGCACTAAATAACGCTCAGCTCTGAAACGATGTTTTTGTCAAAGAAAAACTATGCGAGGATATGAGAATTGCAGATTTGTTTTAATTAGCAAGGATTTTTAATTGCTTTTGCAACACTAAAGACATGAGAAGAGGATAACATTTATTTTACTGTAACTTTGAAACTATAGAAAAACTTGTGCATGTAATCATAATCGTACATATAGTCCAGTCAGCGAAGGCTCATTTTGGGTAAATGACTGTTTAACATCCGAAGTCTTGAAACTTTGTAGCATTATTTGGAAGGATCTATTTTATTCTCTACAACTTTGTAAAAAGTACTTTTACTCTATAATGCAGCGATAACGAGATATTATAAAAAAAAACAGATTTTGGCAGCCATTTTCTGGTCCCTTCGCTCCCTTTTACTTTTGATATATTCATTATTAGACTTTCCCAAACAATGCTACAAAGTGCAATCTTTCGGATTTAAACTGTTATTTTTCCGATTTTGACTGGACTAATATGTGTCCGACTGTGGTTCTGACAACTCAGGTTCTGGTCCAGTCAGGTGCACCTTCCAGTTTAAAGGTTCATTCACAGCTTTGAAAATAAGAAATATATGTTTATATCGATAATTAACAATTTTTGAAGAAGTCATACCCAAATTGGGTAAATAGACGTTAATTAATTAATTTGTATCTGCTGAATCTAAGAATGCACCCATTTTTGTTCTACGCCCCTTTCCACTTGACAAAATAAAATTTCCAAAACATTTCAAAAATGTGAACATCCCGGCTTGTTACTTGTTATATTTACCTATTAACATCCGATTAATATCCTAGCAATTGCTAATGTCCGCCCTTAGTAACATTATATAGTTATTTAAAAGTAATTTAGTAATAATAATAATCTTCCAATTATGCATCCCATGTAATTCTCTGAGATGTCTTAAAACAAGAACTAATCAACATCTAATTTATAATTAATTTATTAGTACCTACTATTTAAAAAATATCAAAAATAACTTTCCAATGCCTTTAAGAAGTCAAATTTTACGCTATTATAATGGAAAGTTGGACAATATAGTGAACGGGCGTGAGCATGAGTGACATGTAATGTATCGTGCGTGATTGGGCGTGAGTGAAATATTTTCGGGCGTGTGTAAAAATCACAAGCCACGACATAATACATAATTTGAAAAATATTAACACAAAACAAATGACAATTACACAGGTTATTGCTACTTATACTCCAGTACACAGGCAGCGCACAGAATTTGTCGAAAAATTGGAGCAAAAGTTGATGATCCATTTACGATTTTGCGGAGCTAAAGTAAATTATCATTGTAAAATTTCATAGAAATATTTTAACGTGACCCATCAGGCGTGATCGTGAGTCAGACACAAAATGACGTGATTGGACATGATTCCGTTTTCAATTTTGTGTGCATTGTGATCGTGTTACTCACGCGCCTAGCTCTAATAGGAAGTTCTACCGGTTAGAAACAAAAACTTGTATTGTGTGAAAAACAATCGCATAATGAATGTATTATTTAATAGTCGTAGATAAAATGATGCCTCAGTCTCCATTTCCATGTCCATATATCGTTGGTTTCCGATTCCACAGCGACATAAGCACGTGATAATGTCTGCGTATGGTAGGAAATATTTATGAATCACGTAAACATCTTCATCGAGCATCGAATACACGCACCGATGCTCTCGTGAACGCTCGCACGCTTCGCCCGCAGCTGGGCTCGCACAAGCTCACTAACGCACACAATTATCTTTTATTCATACTTAGAACAAAGCCGAAGAACAGTCGGAAGGTTCGCTCAATCGAATTCAAAATCGCAAATGTAGTCGAGAATGATGCGAATATCGGAAGGAGATTACAAGAAAAGTTTGGAAACATTAATAAGTTTAAATCCTGGGACAGACTGTTAGTTTTTTTTTTTATCAAAACAGTTATTGTTTTATTAAATGTACAAATTACTAAATCAAAACTATACAATATCGGAAGAAAAATTTATAAACAATAATAAAAGTTTAAATCCTGGGACAGACATTTAGTATTTTTTAATCAAAACAGTTAGGTACTATTTTATTAAATGTACAAAAAATTATTAAATCAAAACTATACAGGGTGTAACCCAATCTGTGTAACAAAATTTAAGGGTGTATAGTATTGGACGCACTGATCATGAATCGAAAAGAATTTCGTTGAAATTCGTAAAATTAACAGTAGTAGTAGGTACAGTTTTCGAGAAAATCGTGAAAATGTAATTTGAAAAAAACGATAAATTTTGATCAAGTAGTAGTTTATGTCTCATCATACAAAACCGGCTGTAATTTTTTTATGAATAAAAATATGGATTTCCGGTTTGCAGAATACAATTTCCTGAATACTTTTATATGTTTTATATAGTCGTAGTTAGATTATAGCGGATTATAGCTATTAATATAACAAAAGAATATTATGCGATTTATAATACCGAGGATGTTGCTAAGCGACGAGGTGAAACCGAGTCTCTTTGAACATCCAAAGTGGCTTAAATCACATATATTCGCGTCAATGCTTAATCGTATCATCAACGGCAGCGATGTTAAAACAAATCAATAATAATTTTATCTGTCAATTAGTTGACAGTTCGCATATTATGGAAGTCCGTAACTATTGAATTATAAGTACCTATCTAACGTATTATAAGTAACTAACGTATTATGTTGTTTATAATTATCAAAAAATGTTGCATGTTATAAGGTAATAACAGTAGATAATACGATTAAGATTTTTTTTTAATATGGCAATAACGAATGCCAACCAATTTTATACTAAAATATTTTGCGAACCATTCTCTCTTGCTAACAGAAGTTCATTAAAAACGTTTCAGATTTCAAGATTAAAGAAACAATAAATAGCAAATGAAACACTGAAAGAGAATTAAAACAATATGAAAATCCAGCGTTTCAAATGAACTTCATCATTTTGAGTTCAAGGTTAGGTTTCGTATAATATTGCTCCCTCGAACATTAAATATGCGCGGAAGATATTCCTCTTTACAAACAAAATCGCGAGGCCGGCTCTTGATTGAAACCTCCTCCGCCGCGAAACTTGGCAAATTTAGTTCACTCAGAAGGATAATAAGATTCCGCCAATATTCCCGCTCTTGATAAAAAGTGATAGGAATTCAATTCTTGTGTAGATATTTTTTCTTTTATATTGTTATTGATTTGATTGAGATCTCCTGAAACTTTCAAGTTTAATAATTCTGGTATTGTGTGAACAAGTTATTGGTATTTTTTAAACTTTGCTTTTAGGTTTGTTCACAAAGAACTTGCTTTCTTCTTCGCAAGCCAACTGTAACAATTCGAGTTATTTTTATTTTGCAACTTTTTACTTTAAAATGGTTTATTTTTGTCACGCTCCTACACCACAGAATATTGTCAGATATCTCCTATAAATTAGGACACTCAAGCCCTTAAATATATTAAAAATTTATTACGGCTATTGGTGGCACAATGATTGAGTGTCAGCTAGCATGCTAGCTGTCTTGGCTTCAATTCAGGCAACCTAAAAAATATTACTTGGTCCGAGTGGTTGGATTCTACTGTAATAAAATCAATACCACTTTAAAAATGGGATAAAAAAAGAACAATCAAACATTTTTTGACAATGAATATTAAGCTGCCCGATATATTAATCTTGCAGATAAATAAAAAATATATCTGGCAGCAAAATATTTATTTTTCACTTTATCTAATAGCTAAATTATTTTTATCTTCATTGGAATGTATCGATAAAATAGTTCTCAAAAAACGTAGTCTGCACAAAGGGTGGAACGAAAAAAACAAGTTTTGATTTATCATTTTTGATAGCGCGGAAAAGTTGCCTTTTGGTGTAGATAAGATACAAAAAAAATATGAAAAATATTGGAGCATGTCTTGAGGTGCCGCAAGGACGATAAAGTTTCAGAAAATTACAATTATCACTACATTTTAAAGTTTTTTTTTAAAGAAGTTGTCAACTTTTTTTACATCAGATACTGTCAAAAAAGCAGTTTTTGTTTTAAAAAAGGCATACATTTTTTTTTTACTTTTTGGATTATGTCTTGAGGTGCCGCAAGAGCGTTAAAGTTTTATAAAATTATTGACTCACGTTAACAAGCCAAAATTTGATACACAAAAACAGTTTAATGTGTAATGACAGTTTAATGTGTAGAAACAAACATTTTGCAATTGATCTATGTTTTGTAACATTGTATGTACGAGAAAACCATAAAAAAGAATTTATCAAAATTTATAATTTTTTATTTTTTTTATTTTTTTAGCAAACTATAAGCTCTGTGCGGCACCTCAAGATGTTGTAGTATAGTAAAGTAACCAAATTTTTTTATCTTCTTTTTGAACCTAAGAGGCTACTTTTCCCCACTATCACAAAACTAAAAAAAAATTAAAATCAAAAAAGGCCACTTTCGTTCCACCCTGCACATACCTACAGAATTATTTTTAGATAATTTTATCAGAGCAGAGCAACAATAACAAAATACTTTATCAAACTTTTTTAATGGAAGTACTTTATGTTCCTGTAATAACATTACAATTTCAATGATGCTGGCTAAAATAATTACCGATAAAATAAGGATTTAATATTAATTTCTTCGAAATTAATATTTGCGTATGGATAAAAAATACCAATAGTGCAAAAAATGATATAAGCATCACGAACGTTAAGGAATTACTGATGTCAGATAAAATTGTCTTCCATCGGTAAACTGTCCTTACCAATCTTGATACTTAAGTAATATATTATTATGAAACCTGAAACCCTCAATTCTTTATCAAATTATTGATTAAAATAAGCCGTATGAGTGTACATTTTATTGTACTTAATATGAAAATTTTTAGGTTAACTAAATATCCAATGAAATTCTTTCATTTCTGATCACGTGTACGAAATTGACCAATGAATATAACATTTAACTGAAAGCAACCCATGGAACATTATCACTTATGTCAAATATGTTGCTAGGTTACAATTATTTATGTTCATTTTTATGTTTATAATAATAATTGAATAAAAATGTCATTTGCACGTTTTGGTAATGAAAATGATACTTCAATTAATACAATTTTCTGTCCGAATAACCCTCGACCATTGATAAATACTTATAATTATTTCGTAATTATCAATGTCCTTGGGTTATTATAGCTGAAAATATCGCAGGAATTATTTATCAACAAATTAATTAATAACATATAAGAATCTTAAATGAGGATGTTAGGAAAATGTGTGTCACTTAAGAAATAAATTTAAATTTCTATACCTGAGCCCCTAAACATTTTTTTATCAACAAATTATCTAATAACATATAAAGAGAATCTCTTCGTACCAAATTTAATCATAATTCTTACTACTGATATCGAGTTCCCAAACATTTGTATGTAATCTCCTAATATTTTATTTACCAGGGAAACAATGTAATTAGAAATTTTAATTTTACCGGAAAAAGGTATAATTACTCATTTGAAACAAGCCGAAAAATTAAAAGTAATTACCGCGGCGACTAAAAAGCACTTTATCTCCTCCGGAAGTAATACATAATTCCTACAATAAAAATTATCCCCCTTACAAAAATTCCTCACTTTAAAAAGAAACCGATACATATTAAACTTCTCTCATCACCAATAAAAATACCTTCCTAATTACAGGTCCGTATTTACATAAATACAAACAGGGTGACGTAAACTCTTCTTCGTTTATTCCTCATTTAGTGCTTCGTTTAGTTTAGTACAACGACTAAATTTCCGATGTTAGTAATCAATGTAAGAATCTAGCGTTTCGTTAGCACATCGAATGGACGAAATTCCATTCTCATACGAGACAGTATCAGTACTTGAAACAACTGTAAATTGCATCATAAATTGTTGAGTGCTGGCGGGTGCGTTCGCCAGCTGAACCCGGAGGCGTGTTTTGGAAGAGTACCCGGGCACAGAGTAGGGATAATCACGTGTGAAGGGAATTAAGTAATTATTTACACCTACGCGTGAAATTCAATATTACTGGTTTGAGATTTATGATGGGCTTGGAAGTTAAACGCTGTTATTACGGAAATTAGAGTAGTTTTGGATTTATGTTTGGGAATAAGATACATGAGGCATTCGGATTCGCAGCTGGGACCACTCAAGACTACGTTTTATTGTTTAATATTTTTTATTCAGATGTTTTTAAGTCAGTGGTTCTCAAAGGCTCAGAATTATGTATGTGTGTAATCGCAGTTGAATGCTTCTAGCTAGCCACTTGAACATCTTAAAAATTCTGTGGTCCTGGTTGCAAAAATAATTTCTCTGTTGCCGCTTTGAATTTCAAAGGTTGTCGCACGGATTGAGATCCTGACTGCAACAAGACGAATCGGTCGAAGTGGTTGGATTCCACATCTACCATTCTATAATTGGGACTATTGGGAATAAATAATAAAATAAAATAATAAAAAATACTGACTTTAAGAATATGTATTATATTTTTAATACTTAAATTTAAAGACAGTTTTTGCAAGGAATAGGTAGGTACACTTTTGGTACTTGGACTTTAGATTGCATAATTCTGATGAACTATTTATAAATGGAATAAAATTGTAGCAAAACTGACTGAGTTAAGGAGCAGGATTAATTGACTTAGGATAGGAAATGCTGGTCGTGCCTTACTTGGGAAGGCATGAATTGGGAGCGGCACTAATCATGACATTCAAAGCACACTTTTAAATAAAACAATAATAAAAAATAAAAAAAAGGTTGCACTTAATTAATATTTAAAAACTATGAAATATACTAAAAGTTACTTAAATAAAATTACATCTTGTAGCAAGACTTCAGCCCGACTGCTGGTCAACTTACCATTTTTGGACACTACAGTGCACTAAAGGGTGCTAGGAGGAGTTTGCCGCGAACATGTGTTTTCTTAGAAAACAGAACAGGATGGAAAATTCCACCCTGTTACAAAATTATATTTTAATTAATTTTGCAATGGTAAGAATTACTTGTAGAGTTAAAAACTGAGTAAATTTATGAGATATCCATTAGAAATTAGTGATCCAAATCAGTTAAACCTGTAAATTAAAAGTTCTTTAATTCCGTAATCAATAAGATGACTATATTCCATTATATGCACGAAGTTGTGAATCACCCTGTACCTAAATCTATTCCACTGGTTCGCATTATGCGGAGCTGTTACACTCATGTTTGTTAAAAGGTGTGATAGATATTTACGTACGATCCAATACAACTCACAGTTCCATCACTCTCTCCTGTACTCCACTTTGGAAACGCTCTCCCGGCCCAGCCACTTGCCTGTAATTACCAGCGACGCTGTTCGAGCGCCAAGAGTCCGCTAGTCTCCCTCTAGTGGACTAGCGCATCTCGGCATCGGCATCACACCAGCGCAGAACGTGCGAGACCGAGACGTCTTCAGCGGCCAGAGCAGTTCCTACTCCGATACGGGTCAACTACGCCGCCATAACTCATCCCGCGATGGTGAAGGTGATCCACAATGAGGGGTATAGTCTGCTTCGAGAAAGGAGAACTTTGCATATTGTTTACTTAAATTGAAGGAAACAAGGAACAAGATTCAGTATAAGGGTGTTCTTCCATCTAAACCTCTTGTGCAAGCCCTGCTACAACCACTAGCCGGTTCGCGATAGCTGGGCGGTTGCCTAGTTATTTGTATCCCAACTTGGAATGGTGCAAAAGTAGACACCGATTTGAGGCAAACCATGCAAGTTCCATCGAAGCACTCCGGAGCGCTCTAAATCAGGCCGTATATTTTTTTCAAATTCTTAGAATATGCCCGATTTCACTTTTTTTCTATTTTTGTCCCTTCCTTATAGCTGTCCAAAACTTGTACTTTGTTTATTATGGACTCCAAGATAAAATAAAATTCTATCATGAGATATAACCATGTAATGTTTGCACAAATTGGACGTTTTTAAGAATTCTTTGGAATTTTCATAATCAAGTAAACAATTTTTTTATTAAAATTTGAAATGGCACAACTGTTTATTGAACTTTTAAGTAATAGGTATTGGTCATTGTAGAAATGAAATTTTACTATTCTTGTTGGCCACAAAATTCTCGCTACGGTTAATACATTTTGGGCTGGATTTTAGAAGATAGACCCCTTAAATATTTTTACAAACACATCAATCCTTCTATTTTATTCAATTTAGGTTGTACAGCCTTAAGCTAGATTCAGACCTACCCAATTATGAATATAAGTGGCTAATTTAACCGACAAGCGCTCAATGGTCGCACTTATAATGGAAATTAGAATATTTTGTTGAACCGCTGGTTGGTTAATTTAGCACTTATACTTATAATTGGCTAGGTCTGAATCTAGCATTACATACTGCGAATTATCATTCAATATCAGCTGTCAACTTACGAATACTCATGGTTTATTAAAAAAAAGATTTTTGTGCAATTAAATTGAAATATGTACCTGACTGAATTCAAATCTTAATTATCATACATGTATATTGCGAGTCCAAATTAAAATTTGTATAGGATTAAAACTTGTAAAATTAAAATACCGAATATATTTCAGGCAAATGATTAATGAAACCCGCAAAAAGTTAAAAATAACTCTCCATTGCCTAAATTTGTGCATACTAAAAACCCATTGTCGGTTTTAATGCACATACAGTACAACCTTATTTCTTCCACACCCTCAAAAATATCTCCAATAAAATATATTGGTCTTCTCTTTCGGAACAGACTATATATATTCTCCTCGGCGTAAAAGGCTCTTAAGCGCGAAAATTCTCACTGTAATTGCTCTCGTGAACCGATTGCGATTCCCGATTCCAATTCGATTCGTTTTTTAAATATCTTGAACGGCGATCAAGTGATTTATAAACTTAAAATGGATGTTTTTTTATCGTTTTTGTAATTAATAATTTAGGTTAGGAGTTCTGCTTTAGTGGTTTTGTTTTTGTTGTAGTAATTAAAAGCTGGTAAATTTCACGATCTGATTTCCAACTGTGAGTTTGGATGGGGCTTTGTCAATAGAATAAATGGGGAGAAAGCAGAAAACCTGATCGATCTGGTTTTTCACATTTTTTTAGAAAAGAAAGGGACATGAAAAGAAAAAGTATTAAGAATATCATATATCAACTATTAGATTTTACAATTAACACAATAAAAATGTGTTAAATTATACTGCATGCTACATACATTGAAAATAAAAACATTTATTAATGTAAAGTAACAAAGTAAGTTAATGATAACTGATTGTAACTTGCTAAAACCTTTCAAATTGCAATATATTTGTTTTCAACACGTTTTGACCATTATACAGGGTGTTTCTGTACTTATGGATCAAATTTTAAGGGTATATGTAACACGTTCTACTGATAACGAAACAAAAAAAATTTTCAAAAATTCGTAAAATTAAGGGTGGCTTACTTTTAAAAACATGTTGAGTGCCACTGGTTTCATTAATGTGAAAGAAACAGAATAATTGAAATTAATTTACTATCAAAATTACGTAATGTAACAACATAAATGCATATTAATAATCTTTCACAGTAATGAAACCAATGGCACTCTACATGTGTAGAACGTGTTACATATACCCTTAATGTTTGATCCATTAGTAAAGAAACACCCTGTATTGTTTCAAAGAAGAATGTTTTACAGTAATTAAGATAATTGGTAGGTCCAGTTTCTTGTTAAATTAAAAAAAAATATTTCGGATTCAGAAGCAGTAAGAATCCTCAATTAATTAATTTAGCTAAAAAGTTGAGAAGAAATAATGTTTAGAATTAAATTCGAATTATTATTCCCCGACGAAAACAAAAGGGTTACCTCTCTAGAACATCAATTGAAAGTATCATTTACTATTACTAGTAATGATTATGACAAATAACTACCCTCATAACTCGACATGCCGGTATAATTTATGTTATGTTTATTATTCAAAATATTCATTAAATTGTCAACACACATTCAGCCATATGTTTTTATGATTGAATAAGTATAGGCTTATTTCATTTCTTACATATTTTCACAGCCACAGTCATTATAAAAGTTGCTAATGATAGTATAATCCTGTAGTTTGAACATTGTATTTTTACCCCCGCTTACATGTAAGGGAGGTATTGGAATCATGGTAAAAAAATTGATATTTGGTATTTTACATTTGTATACTCTTCTGAAAGTTAATTAGATCTTGGAACAAATATCTTCATGCCTTAAAAAATTTCGATATATATAGTATTTATTTGTAATGAGAATAAAAAGAAAAGTTATTTGCAACTTACCTTATAAAAAAATTGTCTTTATCTGGTAGCATTAAAGAACTGTAGTAAAATTTAAAAATTAAATTCATCAGATAAAACGTTAAAATCTTGTAATCCATGATCGGTTGATTTTTGTTTCTGCATAAAAAAATATTGACAGATGACACTGGTGATGACACGTTGACACTAAAGCTAGATTCAGACCTACCCAATTATAAGTGCATAAGTAAATAATTTAACCAACCAGCGCTCAACGTTCGCACTTATAATTGAAATTGGAATTTTGTCTAAGCGCTAGTTGGTTAATTTAGCACTTATACTTAAATGTTGTAGTAATTGAAAGGAGGATGGTTTCAATACAAAAGAGTAAAAATCTAGACTATTCAAATAGGAATTTAAAACATGCAAATCTAGAAAATTAATAAGTAATGAAAAACCTGCTTCAAAAGCATATCATAAGATTCATTCGCCGAGTATATAAGAGTCAAGAATGGGTCTGGGTTGTTCATTTAGTTCATTCGACCTTATTTTGAACCTTTCCCATAAATTTTTAAATCTTCCTGCGTTTGTTATTTCCTTGCATTTACACCGAATCTAAAATTCTTGATATTCCTGTCAATGACTCTTTTGATTTAGGAGGTGATGTAGATGTATTCTAGATACCTATTTATTTATTTTCATGTGTTAAATTGAAATACATTTGAAATAAAAACGCTGTTATTTCTCGCATTGATTTCGTATTTATTTCTAATAAGTTGAAATCCTGGTGCAAGTTGTGTGAGAATTTCTGTGTTTTGTTCCACGTTAGCGAAAACTACTTACATCCGTGATCCGTGAAACTGAAGTTGTAAGCTGCCGACAGCTGCTGATCTCTGTGCCGATCTATGGCTTGGGATGCCGAGAGCATTCCTAGCCATTCTAGGCCATACTCACAAGCATTTTTCAAATCAAACGTTCTTCCGAGATATTTTAAAAGCGAAACTTAGTGAAAAGTTCATTGTCGGACAATTACATAGGGGAAACAAAATTCATACGCACACACAAACACACAGACATCATCGTGAAAATAGTAAATTCGTATTCTAGAGACCATGAAACGTGCTTATACGCCAAAAACTCATACTCGAAAATTTTGACCCATTACAATACCTCTCTACCTCTCTTATTGAATATGAGGCGAGAGGTAAAAACAGAGTAAAGTTCAATCATTTTATTTTCATTAAAAATGTTTTCTTTTTCTTTTCTAGGTGCAACTCACGAGTACTCGCTTGTTAATGGCTAATACACCACACAGGACTTTGTGTGCAGTCGAACTGAAATATGTACCTGACTGGATTGTGGATTGTGAACTGTAAGTTGTCAATTTTATGCTCTATGTGGATTGATTTAAAATAAATAAAATTCTTGAATACAAATTTTGAATCTAAAAGTATAATTTGTAAGTCATGCAAAATTTTACTTATGGGTAAAATAAGTACCGATACGGCGAGATAGGAAAGTGGTAGAGTTCTTGACTATCAGTATGAAATTTTCACGGCATGATTCGGATGGGTATCTACTCTCGTCAGCATTTCAAATTGGAATACAATTATTAACTTATTGACGAGCACCGGCTAGTGATTGTAACAAGGGCTTACGTGAGAGGTTTATATGGAAGAACAGTCTTGGATTAACCTCAATACAAAAAAATCAAAAGTGCAAATTCTCATATATGCGCCAAAAGGGTACTTTACCATAGTAGCAAATTAGCAATCCAGTCAATTATATTGAATGGAGACCTCAAAAATGAGTTATTACCATGAAAAAAGTTTTCAAAAAGTTAATAGTTCTTTCAATATTTGAGATTTTACGTATAGATACATCTCCGTCACAGTAATGCATTTTCACGTGTATTCTTACTTACAGTAATTAAGAAACTATCAAATTGTATTTTATAATTTTGTAACATTTAGAAAATGTTGATTTTACATGGAGTACATTTTAATTCCATCCCCATTGTTTGGGAAGATTCTCAGCTATAGGTACATCTACGTCACACAAATTTTAAAATTCAATTACAGCTTTATTAAGAACAATTAAGGCTTTTCAGTACTCTCAATCGCTTTCAAATAACATGAAGTTTCAATAAATAACTTTTTAAAAAATGGTAGACTGCCCTAATACAAGTCAGTTCATGGCATTACATTCTTCTTAATTTTCTCAAGCATATTGGCTCACGCACAAATTACTCATCCAAATGAATTAATTCCAAGTCAGCGCAATCTCGTTGTTCGTGGGTAATGTTTTTTCTTTCTTCACACTTCTAAGTTCTAACAAGTTGTCCGCGATATGATCGTCCGGGTTGGGGTTCGGGGTCAACTGAACTCGAACATCGAAGTCTGACTTAGAAACACGCCGAACGCCTCGCGCCTTCCTCACTCCTTCTATCGAATTAATCTGGTGAGCAATAACTCACCGCTGTATCAAACACGAAGCGAAGCGTCTTCGTGGTGAACGGAGTTCTGGGCGGACCGGCCGGTATAAAGATAGTGAGGATGAGGAATGAAAAACTAATAGAAAGACCAAAGACGGACTAAAAGATATGCCTTGCACACGGTTAATATTGGCAATCAGGTTGAAGTAAAATAAAGTTTCACACTTGATATTGACTTGTCAAGGCAAACAAATGAGGAGCTTCGCAATTTCTGGAAAAAAATCATTTTTGAGTTATATACGGCATTGCCATCGGGTGGTATCAAGCAGTGTATTGTCATCAAAATGTATGTTAAAAACGCAATTTCTGGAAAAAAAATATTTCAAAATGCAATTTCTGTAAATCGGTGATGTTCTGTGCCTTAGATCAATGATGTTTTGATATTTTTACGTTTTTTTTAAGTATGTTATTTGATATGTGAAACAGTTTAGAGATTAGTGAAAAGACAGTTAAAGGACAGTTTCTGTGTCTAAGAAGAAAAACATTAAAACTGTAATTTTTCAGGAAGATTGTGGTGTGAAAGTAAAAGTTTGAACATTTAAGAATAATATTTTATAGTTTTGTTATTCATCAAGGCATTTATATATTTTTTATTTTGTTTTTTATGTTTTTTTCAACTAATTTAATAAATTTACATTTCAAAATGCAATATATACAACTAATTTTTTTCAAATAGCATTTTATATTAATTTTTCTCTTCAAAATGCAATTTCTTTTTTTGTAACGAGAATTTCTGCTAACCGTAATTTTCAACAGGAATATTGAGGGAATTCTACTTTCATTTCCAATACTTCAATTTAATAGCTTAACTTTAAAAAAAAATTAATTAGTTTAGCCTGTACAAAAAATGTCGATTTTCTCAAATTTCTCCTATTGAGAGAAATAACGTTGTATATTTAACACAATCTGAAGGCAACTGTTGTTATCATTTGAAGTAGTAATGGGTTACTTGCATGACTTTTTTTATTAAATATTTTTAAAGAAGAGATAAAAACATGTATTTTTTCTTTTGCCAAAATTTTTACTAGCAAGCCAAAAAAAAATTAAAATTTTAGATGGTTGACTACTAGTCGTTAAAAATGGTGAAATGTATGTTTAGTTATCTCTTGAAATGGCAGTTAAAATTGAAATTTCCGAAATTTAAATGCATTTTTTTTTCTTAAATTTTTTTAAGTGTGCATGGCTAAACATGGCCTATTTTGTTAATATTTTATGTGTATTTAAATACAATACTATAATTAAAATTTAAAATATTGACATTGAAGCAAAAAATGTGCAACTTTAAGCTATTCGAAAACATGTTATTTGTGTAAAAAATCTTATTATCTACTAAACTATTTTATGGGGAAAACAGGAAAACTGCATAATGTTTTTCTCCATTTTGACTTTATTTATTTATTCTATTCAGATATAATAATTAAATTCTTTGTTTATTAGAGTAATACAGACCGTTCACTGAAACCTATAATTTGACTAAGCAACCGCCTTAAGATACTGTACCTACTACCCTCATAAATGAATATATTTGCCGGCTTAAACAGTACTATGAAAACCATATCTTGTTCCCACAACATCAGAATCACGTCACAAAATCAATCATTCAAAAAACGATTCCGACAACGAAATAAAACAGCATAAATATAATAATTTCCCAGACGATCAGAAACCCAACTCCATCCTTCTTCTTTACACACACGAAATACAAGGTTAAGAAAACAAACTTACGCTAAAACATAAACAAACACACGTACGGTGTGTGCGAGCGCTACATATGTTGATTTATGAAAACATGTAAATGATCGATGAGTTTTAGTTTCACGCTGCCGGACAGCTCAAAATAAATTACGTATTTGAAACGGCGAACCATGAAGCCGTGGTGCTTCTCGTTAGCTTGCTCGGCACCTAGGTGAAGAAGCCGAGGCTATTATTACCGGTAAATGCAAAAATCTTGTGCTGCATGCGAGGATTAATAACTGGAGTACACGATGACAAATCATCGGAGCTAAGATAAGAGATGGAATTAATTTATTGTTCTACTAGTACCAAGAGTTACTACAGGATTTAAAATAGAGAAACGTATGTTTATGATTTTCTTAACATTGAAGTAAAAATTCATATTTTCAGAATAACTAATATATTTTTAATAATTAAAGGTGGTCTCCAAAATTGCATCTAATGTCTAATACAACTTTTTTATTTCTGTTTGTTTGTAACATGGCTAAACATGTCCTATTTTAGCTGTTCTGTGAGACAACCTTAGTATTTTAAAAAATCTTTTATCCAACATCTCAAATATGTCGATTTTCACTGGAAATTTCTATGATCTCAAATTTATTAAAATTGTTTTTTACATTCCTTGTATGGAGTAATAAGGAAGTATTGTAATCGCGAAAAAATTCGGTTTTCAGATTTTGATGGAAATAGCCGTTTTAAATTTTTCTGAATCCATTATGACTAGTTTCGACGTGACGTCTGTACGTACGGACGGACGTATGTGTGTCGCATAACTCAAATACGGTTAGACGTAGAAAGTTGAAATTTTGTATTTAGGACTGTTATATAGTATCGTAGTTGTGCACCTCCTATTTTTGGTTTCAATCTACAAACCGGAAGTAGTACTTTTTTCAAAAATTTCGATAAATATTTAATTTAAGACATTTTTTTTTTAAATGAAAGATTATGTGATTATTACCTACAATCGGTATTTTATAAATATTTTTGTATCTGCTATCATTTAAGAATAATAAAAGTATATATTTATAATTTGGTATTTCGGTATCTTGTAGTCCATGATCGATTAACATTTGTTACTACGTAAAATTTAAATGATTATGACATGACAGTGACAGTGGTAGTGACAATAGTAAAATATCGTTTATATATTCTTCTGCAGTTTAAATAAAATGACTAAAATATATTTGTGAGTATAGTAGCAATAGTAGTAGTACTTATATATTAATATATTTGTATAATATAATTCTACATTTTAGTTATTAAGAAAAGTATGAACAGTTTAATAGGCGTACAAGGAAGTCATGTGGTGTCCACGTCAGATTTTTTATTCTTAATTGCTAACATCAAAATATTGAAATTTTTCAGTATTTTTTATTTTACTGTTAAAAATTAATGAAAAAAATTAAATAAATTTGAGATGATAGCACCGTTAGAAAGTACTTACCGAAAAGCTTCAAATAAAAAAATGGCTCTGATCAAATTTATACCCATTTGTGGGTATAGTATATTCTGCAACAAGTGTGGAATGAAGCATATTTAGCTCGAGTGGAAAGTTTGTGAGACGAGCCGTAGGCCGTCACTAGTGACGGAATAAATCCATTCCGTAACAAGTGACAGAATGTAACCATTCCATAATTGAAAATGATGTAAGAATGATAACATTCTATAACAGTCGTATAGAAAATTGTTACTTTGCTTGTTGGAAGTATAGTAACAATGTTTTAGGTTGGAAATTAATATTTATTTTAAATATAAGTAGTTATCAAGAGGTGTTATATTTCACACGTGGACAAAAAGGAATGAAAATTATCTCATACAGCCTTCGGCCTCGTGAGTTAAGATTTCCCTCGTGGGTAATTCCTTACTTTGCCCACTTGTAAAGTAAAGAACTATTACCTTATTTGTTTAAAAAATCTTAAAACTGAAACTAGTTTTAATGTAAAAACTGGATGTTATTCGCCGTTTTGGCGAATTTAAAAGTGCATGAAGATTATTATTTATTTATTTATTTACAGAAATTATTTTATCCTTTGTTTATTTATGTGTAACAAGCCATACTCCTAAATTCAGCATTTAGGTATATCGATCGACTTGAAAACAAAACATAATGCAATAATAATTGATCTACTGAATTTTAAAACAACGTTAGATAGTTTCTCAACAAATGATTTAAATCTTGGAAAGTGCAAAGCTGTAGCATGCACAATTTCTTTAACTCTTCGTTTTCCTCAGCAAACAAAATACCATCAGTCGGCAAAGTTTGGTCACGTATATAAGAAAAATTGAAGTACTTTAAAGTTCATATGAGCGAGGAACCTCGCGAGGAATCACGAGGGTGGAAAGTCGAACATCAGCGCTGGCAAGAAGAAGAAGAAGAAGAAGAAGGGGTAGGCAGGGGTTAGATGAAAACGTGGCAGACTCCACCTTTATATAAAAGTTGGTGGAGGTGCCGGCACTGACAAGCCAATTTCTCAGCAAGAAACTTCTTAAAATCTAGACATTCTTCGCCGGTCAGAAGATTTAATGCCCCCAATTTCGAACGCGTTTTTTACCCTCAACGATGACTGCGCCCGAAGAAATTTTACGAAGCCTACCCGGAGACTTTTTAATAAGAAACAACATACACAAGCAGTTTTTATCACAACTAAATAAATTTGAAACATTTTCGAAAAAATAAAAATAAAAGATACGTCACCTATATATTGACTCGTGCATTCATTAATTTTGTATCGTGCATTACAACAACGTAATCAGCTCTCATGTTACACTCGAGATGATTAACGAAAAATTTGCGGAAAGAATTAATGCACATTTGAGGTTATAAGTGAAACTTTTAGGCTTTAGCGTAGTTTTTTACTATTTTTATGCAATGGCAAGAATTGCTTGTACAGTTAATAATTGTTCCGTAACCAATTAGTTGAATACTATTATGGCATTAAAATAAATGCACCAAGTTGTACATCAGCCTTTATTGTATAGTATTTCTAATATTAAAGGTAATTTTTGACATAATATATGCAGCCACAAAATTGCAAATTTGATAAATACGCGGTTTGTGGCGTTCCGTTTTTTCTTAGGATATGAAGCAACATAATCCATTTTTTGTAAAGCCTCGTTCCCAGCTATTTCATTAATGCGTAGCGGATAGTGCATAATACATTAAACACAAGCGTTATGCGTAGTGTTTAGAAAGAAGTTTTAGGACCATTCCCAGCGAATGTTTTAATGCATAAATCGATAGTGATGACATCTATCGGACACAATGATACATGAATAGTTTTGTAGAATATCGACTTATCGACACTACGTCATTTTGTTTTTGAACTTTGTTTGAAAAGCATAGGCAGATATTTGTTTCGTGTTTTGTTTGATTGTTTGATTGATAAAAACTGATTGACATTTAGTCTAATATAAATAAAAAATAAAACTTTGTCACAAAGCCTCATTTCTCTGATTAAATTATCCCAATCACCTTGCAATCGCCTTGCAATAAACGTTTTTGATTGATAGGGTGAACCCACCATCTACGCTTGCGACGCTTTTTATTTATTGCAGAAGACTGCATAATAAAAACGGAAGCTGTCGTAGCAACTGCTATTCTTCTACGTCTTATGACCTCATATACAGCATTCACTGTATTTTCAATATTCATTTTTCTATTAGCTCTTTCACTATCACTCAAACAAATGCAGGTTAGATGTTAGAATTCTGCTATTCTGACAGTTCGACGTAGAAAGACAAGGCAACTATATATCATTTATATCTCTATCTCACAATAACGCTTACGCATAGTGTCTAAAAGCTTGAACCTTGCAAGCATTTGCGCTAGTGTACTACGCTTGTGCACTACGCACAACTCTTGAACAGACGTGGGAATGCTTCAGCGAGAGTCCATCGTACAAACTTTTATGCATTATCTACTAGCTACTACGCGCTATCCACTACGCGTTAAAACGATAGCTGGGAATGAGGCTTAAGCCGGCTTCGATTTACAACTAACAGAAATTAGTTCGAAATTATTGTTAATTAAATAATTATTTAAGAATATTACGTGTTATAAGATGTACTGTGTCGTAGGTATCAGTCAGTAGTATAGTAAAAATTTTTTTGGAGAGGAGTCACGTCATCAATGTTGGTCACTAGATAATGACGTCATGGAACCAGATAATGACGTTACGGAATACTAGATTTACATAGTATACTAATTTAAATTTTTTAAAATGTAATGTATGTTGCATTATTAAATTTACATGCGATGCTTATTTTTCGATTAATTTAATTGAATTATTAGACTATTAATATTTAAATATCATTGTAAAATTTAATATATTTCCAGTTAGAACTCTATAGCGTTACAGAAAAAATATGAATGTCATGTAAACGTACAACACAAAATACAATTCTTTATTCAGTAATGCCAATGTGTGGTGAAAAAACAAACTACAATTATTTGAAATAAATTAAAAATGCATTAAAAACATTATGTTCGGCTTTAAAATTATTGTAAATTTATTGAAAATGCACTATTCTTATAATATGCAAAAAAGTAGTATTTATTTTATTCATTTAACATACTAGGTCATTACTACAGTTATTTTTTATTTTGTAATGTTTTGATGACGTGACTCCTCTGCAAAAAAATTTCAACTATAGAACGTTGTTCATACAAGATGCACGTGTATAAATAAAATAAATATTACTGTTAAAGGGTAAGTTTATCGTTTTATTTTAAGATAACGACGCTTGCACATGATTAAAAATTTTATGCTTACGAAGATCCTCTACCCATGACAGGCAACAATCAAAAACATTCATTCCGCACGCTATTCTATAGCGTTTTGATTTGTGAAACTTAATAATAATAACAAATAATTTCTGTTTGAGGGGAAAACATTATTTTTGCACCATTATTTGTAAAAACATTGAAATATTTGTAAAGAATAGGATTTTCGCTCAACACTGTACAGCTTTTATTTATAAGTGAAATAAGTTCAAATTTAAATATGTTGTGAACAAAGCCATATGCGAAATAACCGATTGATTTTTAAAAATTTTTTTTTAAATAGAAGATTCTCAAAATTCAAATTAACATATTTCGATTTTAAAGCAAAATTTTAAAATTCTGCATCTTGCATTTTGTAGATTGTACTTTTACCTTCCACAATTTTTTTAGATTATTATATTTAACAAAACAATAAACGCTGTAGAGTGGCGCGCGAAATCCATGTTTTGGGCTGTATTCTGGACGGTAGAGGCTCGTCTTAAGACCAATTGCATTAAAATAAAATTAATACAAATTCTTTTTATCCCTCCCCGAGTAGGGGTTGCATATTCGCCACCTGGTGGTGATATTCGTGCGCCTACCGTCACACTAGTCTACTCTATATTCACATGACGACGTGTAGTGAAATGTGCATGATTACTTGCGGTCTACGGTCTCGTAGCGCTGTGCCAGGCGCTGTCACGCTAACATATCGTTCTTCCCCCGAACCCTACGCCCCATGGTTTATATGTGTTTTTACCCCCAACATTATTCTAGTTTCATTTGCCAAATTAGACAAGTTTCACTGAAGAGTAGTTAAGTAAATAGTAGTTAGCTACTCTTGTAGAATTTGTAGGGATATTTCGTAAAATTCAATTTAAATTTGAAAGATAAAGTTATGTACCTATGTTTTATTACCGTCCAAAGTAGAATTGACTACAGTGGAATCTCATAATTTGAATATTATTGAGGATCAGGACTCGAAATGGACCGGAACGCTGTTCCAGTTCGTGAAATAGACCAAATAACCGTCTCATAAAATTGACCAGTATTGCCGTGCCGTCCCGTAAAATAAAAAATAATACAATTTCTGGTTATATTTTTTTAAGAATATATATTTTAATTAAAAAATTATTTGCTAAACTACCATGTACAAGTAAAACTATTTGTTTAGAAAAAATATGTCTACATGTCTACAATTGGTCCAGCAGTAGATTTAGGGGTTGTTTTCAGGGAATTGTAAAAAAGAAAGAAGAATTTTGTTTACTTCAAAGTTAAATACCTCCCATCTTTTTTGGTAGGTCACGAGAGACTGAAATCTGACGGATTGTGTGGGCAAGATGGCCGCCAAACGGACCCACCTTTTGTTTGTCAGTGTCGGGAAAAATGAGACAAGTAATAGTAACCCTTGATAATCAATTGAAACAAAAATACAAAATTGACAGATTGACAGTACAAAATACAAGATCTCCTCGTGTAAATAGGAAATTAATCTCTATGGGATGATGCATGTGGAATCTATTTTGACAGTTATTTCGAATTTAAAATATAGAAGTCATTAATCGGGTCCCGGTAATGAGAGACATCTAGGGGTCAAATATCTGAACTAGCCCACTTAAGACTTAAACTTCGCGCAATGATTTTATATGGTAGTGACATCACCTATGCAGGGTGGTAGAAAGAATTTTTTTAAATCGCAAAATTGATTTCCATGTTTCTCATTCAAAAAATTTTCGTTGCCACTGCCACTTGGGTGGAGTAATTATTGTTTCTTTAACAATAATTACATTTTATTTGTTTATTTTACTAATATTATATAATTTAAGATGTTGATTACCTACTACTATTGTTTGTATTTAATAGGAAAACGAATCCAGTTCAGTACTACAAAACATGCTGTAGGTAAACTAATCTTAATTTTCCGAATTTTAAAAAAATTATTTCTGTTTCGTAATCTACGCACTTACCCTTAAATTTATGACATTAACTTTAAAACCACCCTGTAGTAGTGGATAATAGTATATTATGTATCAAGTTTTATAAACGTCATTTTAGTCACGAGTTTTTTAGGAACGAGCGCAGCGAGTGTATAGAAAACGAGTATCTAGAGAGTTTATAAACGAGTCACACACTATACTTTTTCTACGGCCACAAATTAAACAACTTGAATTCATAAAAAGTATGTAAAATTTCATTTATAATAATTTTAGGTTAAATTATAATATTATACATATAGCTACAAAATTCTGCTTAGGCAAGAAGTGTATTTAATTTGTATATGGGAAAAATTTACAATGATTGAAAAATATCATTAATTTCCCTCAGTTTTTCACAAAAATTAAATGTCAAACCAACGTCATCCTGTGCTATGTCAGTTGCTATGTTCAACTCGTGACTAAAAACGGAAAAAGCTATACGGCTTGTCGAAGTGTGTTTTAAATGTTATTTAGCGCCATGGAAACCAGTTCGTTAAAGGCTGTTTTAATACCAGGAGTAGAAAAAAATGTTTTTACCATTAACCTACGCCATAAATCTGGGTATGATAACGTGAATCGGTCATTTATATGAATCATTTGAACATGCGCAATCAATTTCATTAATGCAACTAAGCGGTGTAAACTTCCCACTCCGAACAACACTCTCCTTAATGTTGCCCAATTTCAAATTTACACTCAACATTAACATTTAACTCTCCTAATCCGAATCCGACTCCGAATGGGAATAAATTCATTGCTTTGCACCAGTTTCCTTCCAAAACGCAACTTTTCCTATTTGTTGTCCTTGTTCCACTCGCAGGCTCACACGCCGTGTCATCCACATATTGAAGTTTACGCGGGCTTTTAGCGGCGCGTGTTTAAAAGTAGTTAAGAGGTCGTCAAAGCGACGCCATGCGCCGCGACGCGGGCGTCTGCAGTCGTATGTCCTGGTTGGAGCGGACGCTAAATCCCGGTTTTTGTGACCTCCGGCTTTATGCCCTCGGGAAGATGTAATGTTGTTTATGTCGTGGTGAAAATGGGAAAATTAGGAGGCTTGTTTATGACAATTTTTTTTGGGATGAATGCAGAAACTATTACTTATAATACCATACAAGTAATTATAATTATGTATGTTGATTATGCATCTCTCATCTGTCAAAAAAGACCAATAAAAATGCAGAATATTGAATTTCACAGCCAATCAAAATGAGTAGACTTGATTATTTGTACTAGTAAGGTTGTGTGTCGACTATTCACTACTAGTACTTTTAGGTGACTATTTAACAAATGAACATTTTTATTATAATCTGTATTTCCAATTTTTATTGCAACATTTCTAGCTCTGAGTTTTCTTCAAAGGTCTAGAACATGTTTCACTTGAAATTCACTATTTTATTTGTAAAGAATCGCAAAAAACACATAAAACAGATTTGAACTTACGTATAAAATTTATAAAAATAATTGCTTTCTGAAATAATGGATAACTGAACTGCATTTTTTGCAATTTTAATTTAAAACTGGATCTGATTCAATGAATAATCCTTTGAATACCATTCGTAGTCATAGTTCAGTAGATTATTTTTCTGGTAGTTATATTATACACTCATGTACCTTGTGCTTGCAAATATTTCTCGTTCTGTGCACTCCTAATATTCATATTCAATAAATAGCATAAATTTCAATTTGGTGTTTTCAGTTATAAAAGTATTTTATTTTAGTCGATTTCAAAAATTAATTTAAAATAGAATTTTTTAACAAATGAAACCTAGTCTGCCGGGTTTAAAATCATTTCAACAGGTTTTCCTTTAATTTGAATATTTTTAATTTTAGGTGTTTTATGAGGTATGAATTTGTGTCATGCTCAGCTTGGACTATTACATTAACTGTTATTTAATAATTTATTATGTTTAAAAGCATTATTTTATTGCAAAAAGAGGAAATAAAATTTAGAGTATTACGTTGGCAACAATTATTCAAATGTCAATGAAGGTCTGCTACTGAAAGTATCAAAAAAACAAGATAATCAACTCAAAATTTAATGAAGTGGCAATACACTATATTTATATTGATTTGGCAAGAAATAAGCACTAACTTTTTTCGCGGTATATAGTTTTAATTAAAAAACAGACTTTCCTAAGTCATGTGACGGTCAATCTCAATCATTTATGATCACTGTATTTTTAAAGTAGAAGTAGACAATGAACAGTTCTACCACGAAACATTTATTCTCTAGCGTCTAGCTTATCAACAGGCTATGAAATAGACTCATGATAGTACAGTACATATTTTTTAAATCAACTTGAAAAATACAGCCAAAAAGCCATTAATTTCATGCGTGTCTCATTAGATAATCTGCGAATAAAGGGTTCATTGTAGCAAACAAGTTCTAAAAATATAATTCATACTTGGAAATAACTTATAGATTTGCAACGTCATTATAAAACTATTCCCCGAAAGGAAATTAATTACAAACAAAATTCACATTAACCGTCTCTAAAAATATCCCAACCATCCATCATCATTATACAGCTAATCGCATTACATTCAAAACCAAAAAGAGAAGGGAAGTACTTGCTACCGCCCAGCCTATTCGCTACCACTCTTATACCATTATACCATCCTCATCTCCTAAATACCAATACGTAACTGCTCATGCGTCCCCTATAACATAAATATGACATCAGGCATTAAAAGTAAAAAAGATCCCAACAAAACCGTCAGCGCAAAATGCCTCGTAAAAAACTGTCATCGTTTTCATTTGTCGTGGATGTCACAGCCACGTTGATCTCCTATATTGTTTTGCAGGTAACTGGGGTTTGTTTGCACCCCCCCCCCCCCCCCCCAGCTTGTTTCGCTGTAAGGGAATGTCGTGTGTGCTCACCTGCGCAGAGCTAGAAAAGGTCTGTGTGCTTTTAAGATTAAATGTTTAAGGAAATTTAAGAAAGGGGATATGTTTAATTATGTAGGAAGCTTGAGAAAGATTTTAACTTTGTTTGGGAATATGCTAACTACGTAGAGTTGACGGTTTTATATTTCTCGGGTTGTTTACTTTGTCGAATATTTTTTACCTTGCGCTAAGGAACGTTTGTATTTTAGCCCGGAATTTCAACTTTGACTCTAAATAAAGCAAAGAATATAGTTATTTGGCCAACTAGAGAGGAAAGCGCTTCTTTTTCCCACTCGAGCTCGAAGTTTGTGTCACGAGCGAAGCGAGTGAGGCAATCGAGCAAGAGTGGAAAAAGAGCTTTCCTCTCGTGTTAGACACAACATTTTTTTCACGACATATTTAAAAACATTGTAAATGTAGAAGAAACACATAACTAGAAGTTAGGTTATAACTGCGATCTGTCAGAATGACGTTTGAAAACAACGAAATGCAGCCAATATGTCAAATTAAATTTAAGTTGTAAAACCGTGAAATAGTAGAAAAAGAAAGTATAAAACATAATAATTCTAAAATAATAGCTAACAGTATATCACTATAAAATCAGAATTTTCAATAAAATAATAAATTTACTTACAATTTTTAAAATATTTCATCGTAAAATAACATTGGTGGTAACACTGCTTACTTTCCTCTCTAGAGAGGCAAAACTTACTTTCCTCACTATTTCGTGGGAAGAAAATTGTGTTTTCTCCGCATGTCGTGAAACAAATTAATATCCTATCAAAATATTGTCAATTACCCATTTAAAAATAAGTTACCTAAGCAGAATTTTGTGTAATGTAATGTGAAATAACGCTATATTAATTTCATTACTATGAAACATGTTCCAAATTATATTCTAAGGAGTTTCGTAGTCCTTAATCTAAATGCAGTTTGTAACATGTAACTAAATTATTTACTTGAGGTACATATACTTATGAACTTGCTTGGTACTTGTTAAATTTAATATTATGGTAAAGGAAACTTACTAAAAGGGTTGTTCAAACTATAAGAAACTTACACACAAAATATCTACTTATGAAAAGTTTGAAGTATACAAATAAATTACAAAACTACATATAATTATTTATTAGTAGTGAAAATAAAAATTCTTAAAACCATATAAAAATACTAGGTTTTCCAAAAATCCCGGGGCTGTAAGTACGAGTGAAGAAAAAAAGTTGAAAATTTGGGTATCGCTAAAGAGTCATAAAAACTACATTCTTAGATAGTTTAGAACTTCCATGTAACGTGAGGTTATTTTAGGGGATGACCACCCCAACATTTTTAAATAGCAACCCCTGTCGAATTTTACCATATTTTAAATGTAATGAAAAAAGAAACATCCCCATAAACCAAAACCCATCATCATTTTAATTTTGACTGTAACTACCAAGTAATGTTACTAAAACGAATTACAAACTTTAAAACCACATCGAAAACTTTTACAAATTACATCTCTCAGATCGTCTGTATTAAGCTAGATTCAGAGCTACCAAATTATAAGTATAAGTGGCTAATTTAACCAATCAGGGCTCAACGTTAACTTATAATTGAAATTGGAATTTTGTGGAAGCCCTGATTGGTTAATTTAGCACTTATACTTATAAGTGGGTAGGTCTGAATCTAGCTTTAGACTAAATTATGTGTCCTCGTGATACATAAGGATGTTTCATCTAACGTATTTAAAATTTCAAAGAATTCCCAACGCTGTTTACAATTATCGCTAGTTTACATTTACCCTACCTGACCCTACCTGTTTATTTTACGGATCAAAAAATGATCTAAAATAACTGAATATAACTTAAAAAGATCACATCCCAATGTGTACTGAAGTGCACATGCTTCAACAATCCACCGATCACATGAGTACAATAATTAAATTTGTAACCTAATACCATAAAAGGAAACAATGTGTTTTTATGTTCCTCACCCCATTTGATAATTTTGCAGTGCAAATCGATTTCAATAGCACTCGTTGGAAATACGAAAATGAAAATCCCAAGTGGCAATCCTTTGCCGCGGCAATACGAGATAATATCCGGTATATCGGATATCGGATACGGCCGCTTTGCCGCTGAATGTATCATCGTATTGTGTCTGCCATCGTTTTATTCTTTTCGCTGTAATATGAGAAGATTTGTGTCCATTCCGATCGCGAGCCGTTCATCTGTTCCACCAATATTGGCAGGAGGCTTCGTTTGTCAACGGATTTGGCAACGCGAGATTGGGACCTCAGACGTCTTATAGTTTTTAATGACGAGTTTCGAACGCTTACGAGGAATTACCGGACACGGGATTTGCCCGAGTGCAGTGTCTCAAGGATTTCTGCAAGGTTCGTAAGCTGTCTAGTAAATGAGAACGTACAGCTAAAGGATGAAATTGCATTTTTGTCTATTGTATTGTAGCAGGTATTACGGATTTTAGCAGTTTTTCACCAACTATTAGACCTAGAGGAGATTTAAAATGTAATTTGGCGCATTTGTATTTCACAAAAGAGTTTTATAATGGTGACTGGCCTCTCATAGTGAGGTTATGACTCAATCCATAGCATTATAAATAAGACAATGTTATATTGGCATGACTAATTCAGTTTTACGGTTTATTTATTAAAAGTGCAGTTTACCTCGGTTTGTCATACTGTATGTATCGAAATTTATATGATAAAATTAATAATTTTGTGTAGTATATTTTGAAGTATTTAAAAGTAGAAATATCTTTAAATTGCGTGTAATTAAACTTTGCCTGCGTAAAATGATATAAAATTATTAACGCCTATTTTAAATTTAAAGTGAAGTGCGGTAAGCAATTTATAGACTTTCTGAAACACCTATTTTGAATGCACCATCGTCATAATACACCAAAGATTAGCATTTTTATTTATATTATAAAATATAGACGCATTGGGCAGAATCACTTCAAACCTCATGAAAATTAAAAGATTAATTATTTAAAAAATCATAGCAAAAGCAAAATTATGTATTCTTAAACAAAAATAATTTACAAAATTATATTTTTATTTTGGATAATACATATTCTAAAAAAAGAGAGGCAAAAATCGACATATTCGATGAGTCTAGTACTCTTTTTACCTCTATATTATACATTCACCAAGATCCTACCTACTTAAGTAAAAATTTAAGTATAAACCCAGCAAACACACTTGTAGAAATTATATAGTTAAGATATCACAAAGAAATTTCAATATAATATAGCATTTTTATGTAGACTATACATAATATTTCCCACTGTGGAATATCTCTACGATATTATTAATGGAATATATTATCTATGTCAAAATATATCTCAATTATATAACACAAATAATTTACTCTTTATATAGTAAAATATATTATTTGAAAATAGTTACATTGTATGTATTCTACTTGAATATTATATTCCATTTATATAAGAATTTGATTAATTTATTATATATTTTTAGATTACTTTTTGACATCTGTACGCATGCAACATTTGTTACCAGGGCCAGTTTATTTATTTAAATAAAATTCTATTCTTATATTTGTAAGCAACTATGCGGCTGGAATGGCCATAAGCTCTAGATTAAAAGCTAGAATCGTGAGTTAATAACAAATTTACACTTTTCCAAAATAAAACATCTCTAGTGTTTTCACGATACTTTTAGAACAACTATATCTATTATTATCTTAGAGTAGGAGTAGAGTATACCAGAGAAGTTCATGCGCACAAAGTCGGTAGTCGGTGTGATAACCTATTAGTAATTTTTTTATCTCAAATAAATAAAATCTTTCAATAATGGAAAATATATGTTTAGTAAACATAATTTATTTTTTTCAAATAATTTGTTTGGTTTGTAAAGAAATATGTAGTCTTTCAACTAAAGAATTGTACTTTTTTATACGTCAAATAAAATTTTAAGGTATATATTTTGATTCCAGTAGGTAGTACAAAAATACAAAATATACACAATATACTTAATATAGCTTTGTAAATCCCGTACGTAATTAAAAATACTGGTATTATTGCTATAACTATCATTCGTTATAAATCAACAAGCCAGGATGGTCGCGCGGGCTAAGGCGCTAGCTGTCAGCAATGAGATCGCAAGTTCGAATCCCACTGAAGAACGAGGACGTTTAGAAATTGTTGTAATTGTCTAGATTTAAATTGCAATATATACATAGGAAACATACAACTTTTGGCCGTAAGAGTGTCTCCTTTTTTAAAAAAATTGAAAACAATCCAAATTAAAATCAATTATAAAACTACATAATATCTATATCAGCGCTATATAATTATGACGTAAATCTGGAATATGATTATTATATGATTGTTATATAGGGTTTTGGCGGACATTTTTGATTAAAAATAACAAGTTTTTATATGTATGAGTGACATCGCAATTTACTTTGATATAATGGCTGCTACATGATATATATGTAGTACGTATATATTTGTGTTTCCTGGGAAGCTTTAAGTATAAGTTCTAAATTAACCAAACAACGCTTCCATAAAATTCCAATTTCAATTATAAGTAGGTACGAACGTTTAACGCTGGTTAGTTCAATTTGCCACTTACACTTATAAATGAGTATTTTCACAATTTTACTAACCGACATGGGAATAAAAAAATATCTAAATTAGATCTCACTTTTCAAAAGATGTGCATTTGTGTATATTTAAAAGAAACTTTATTTCATTTCAAATATTACAGGTACAAAACCAGAAAAATATTTAGAACCTACGAATAATAGTTTACAAAGAAAGATTAATAATAATCCAGCTTAGTTTTCCTATATCTTAATCCTAATCCCTTATTATCATTCCAAAAAATTCCTTTTCTTCTTTTATCAGGTGTAACAGATCTAGTTATCGCTTTTTATCTTTATTCAATTGTCAACCTTCCTATTGAATCCCTCATGCATATTGTGCGGAACTTTTCAGCCTCAAATCAAGTCGCCTGTGCCTTGTAAACAGGGTGGTCTGATTGTGTTAGCTACCGGCCAAGCGGCAATATTTCAACTGTTTTGTACAAAGAAATGGGTGGCCAGGAAAACAAGTGACAAATACAAGCCGATTATTTTCTCAGAAGAAATTTGTCTTTTAGGATAAGGCGAGGAATTTGTTGGAAAGAATAATAATTGTGTTTTGAAATTTGCTGTTGTTTGGTGCTTGTTTTACTAGTAAAATTAGGACAACACAGATGTTCTGTAGTTATTTATTATTTGTAGTTGGCTGCACGTTGTGGACTAAAATAGATTTGCAATAAACTGAGAAACTGATTCACCTTAGAATTTATAGTCGACGTAAGAATCACGGGAAAATTTCAGGAGTAAAAGTATATTATAATGCCTGTTTTACACGACTCAATTTATTGACCAATAAATTCATCAAGTTTATTTTAAATTTATTGTTTCAAAAAATTGTCAAAAAGCAGAAATGTTCTAATTCGTAAAAAATATATCAATTTATTGATAAAGAAATTGACGAAGTGTGTGCACAATAATAAATTGAAATAGTAAATTACATAATAAGCGAGGAAAGTGAATGATATCGTGTGAATGAAATCTCACGAACATTCGATAGACACTTTCCTACGAATTGTGTACACTATTTTTTGCACGACCATAAATTTAATCATTTTGAAGTCAACTGTCATTTTCATAATTTTAATTTTATGTAGAAACAACTATACCAAATATTTTCAATAACAAGAATATAAATTCTATTTAAATTCTTGAATTATACCAGATACAGCAAGAGTACTAGTTTAATTTATGTGGATAAAACTAATGTCTGTCCATTTTTAATGGAATAATGCAATTTATCGCGAAATACTCAATGACCAGAAAAAAATTGTCAAATGTCAGAAAGACAACACACGCCTACTAAAAGATGCAACAAAAGTGTAGACCGTGCGATAAGATCTGTTCGAGTTCGATAAAATATCGAACGGGTACAACGAATGTGTGATGTTGTTTATTTTCGTGTAGCTAGGTAACTGTATGGAAACTGTTTGTTTCGTATATGATCGTGGGAAAATATAATTGACCAATCTTATAGTATTACTTAAAACAAACATAATAGTAGATTAGATACTTACATCACAGGCTAGTTATAAAATCAGTCGTTTTATAAATGACTCGGCATATGGTGTCATATCATTTTATTACACAATATGCCGAGGACTTTACTAGAAAGTCTAAACTGAACTAAATAAACAACCCAATACCCTTCTTGAGTTCCACAAACACAGACTCAGTTTCGGTGGACACTCTGAACGCATTGAATTAATTTTTTTTTAAACAATACCCGTCTCGAGTTTCAAATACTCGGTGTTCGTAAAAACTCTGATTAAAGTGAACTAAATAAGCAATAATACCCTTCATGAGTGAAATAAAATGATGTGACATTGTGTTTTATAATATGCCTACATGCCTAGGCTTTAATAAAAAACCTAATTATATTTCAAGCATTTTTGAGCTTTGGCTGTAAATTAAATTTTTGTGTTAGCAAAATTTAATCAACTCAAAACATGATTCACTAGAACAGCTTTCGATAAATAATTCTGGCAATGGTACAATAATAAAACAAACAATATGTCACTATATAAATTCTGAACGAAATATTAAAAATAGTTCTAAAGCAGGTGCCAGTGCCATCTGTTATTTGAACACGCAAAACATATTTTTTTGTCCACTGGACGGAATCCAATAGAATGGGTCTAATTTGGCCACTCCTGTTTTAACCCACGATATTTTATTAGCAAATAAACAACATTAAGTTGTATTTTATACAATTGCAAAATAGAATAAGTAGTTTAATAATTAGTGTCTTAATTTTGTTACTGTGCATGATTGCGTTGTTTCTCATAAGCCAAAGTATGTTTTATTATTATTTATGATTAATAAAATTTTGTAGCTTTTAATATACAACTTCTCAGTATACATTTTTCAGTGTGTAATTTTACAAAATTGAAGTAAAGAAAATCTGGGTGATCCAGAAATGTTAATTGTCCTTTTCCATTTATTTTTTTTCAGTTTTACACAATTTTTTATTGACTTATGACAATTTTAAATAAAATATTGCACTGGAAAAGTCAAAATTGTGTTTACGTACCTACTTTGCTTTGTTGCACATGTTCATTTCAATACATTATTAAATTTCTTTTTTACTGGCTGAACTGGGAGTGGCTGATCTGAAACAGTCTCACTCTCACATAGCTCGCGTGAGGGAAAATAACAAAGAATTTTAATTGAAAAATGTATAGGATGTGTGCGTATAGTTTAACAGTTAATTTCAAGCGATGAAATAAACATTAGGATATTTGAAAGATTGTAGACAAGCGATATTTATAACTCTATCTCTTGGGCACTGAAGAAACGAGAAAACAATCTTACGAATACGACTCGACAAATAGAAAAATAAATTCAACTAGTTGCACTAGAAGTAGTAGTTGTTACTTATTTACAGACCAACATCGATATATAAATTAGAAATTGAAATGTCAAAGAGCACTTGAAACTTTGTGGATTATATTACAATTTGAGATTTTCTTTAAATATAAAACATTTCGACATGCGAGTACATACGGTTAAAGAATATTTAGGTTTGCTAATATGATCTTTTCTATTGGTCAGAATGTGTAATGGACTAGTAGGTGTTTCTGGCTGTATCAGGTGATACTATACTGACACCGATTTAAATGTAAAAATACACTTAAATACTGTAAATATTCTGGTGGAAAAAAAATGAAACACTTTAAATTCGTGAAATTTCGACCATTTTCAAACCGCCATAACTCGGCGTATTTTCAATCGATTTCGATGAATCTTTGCGGGCGAAAAACTTTGAAGTGTCTACTTTAAAGTCATGCATGCGAACTTAAGCGCAACCCCTTCCGCCCCCCTCTAGCACCCCCGTGAAAAAAATGTTTTTAATGGAAAAAATGTCCAACTTTGACGATGTATACGGAGTTGAAACTTTTTTTTTTGACTCGATTCACCAAAAGGGCACTAAAATTTGTTCAATTCCCTGTGCAGGACTTAAAGAACGAAGTTCCTACGATGATTTGGCACAAAGTTATGGGTGTTACCTATTTATATTATAAATGTAATACTAACTCATAATAAATATGTATGACCGTCACACCCAAGTTGGGTAGGTAAAAGGCATGATATATAATACAATTTTTATACAAATTTGCAATTAATTTGCCAGTCATGTCAATGTCAAATTTAATTGATTTATTTATAGCAATCGAGATATAAAAATCTTAATAAAAAAAAAGTTAACGAAGTTATTGAGACCAATATTGTCCTTATCTTAATTAGTAACCGCATAAAACAAAATGATTAAAATAAACAA
This sequence comes from Agonum fuliginosum, assembly GCA_947534325.1. Lineage (NCBI taxonomy): Eukaryota > Metazoa > Arthropoda > Insecta > Coleoptera > Carabidae > Agonum > Agonum fuliginosum. The sequence goes on from OX384041.1 coordinate 28,614,327, forward strand.
TTTGCTTTAGAACAATAGAACTGTTTAGAAACTTAATTAAATTCCTCTCAACAGTAGGTGGATTATCAATTAATAATTTCAAATAAACCCACACAAAACGAATTTGATCAATATAGCTCCACTTTTCGATTGTAACAGTTTTCATTCGACAATATTTCACTTTAATTGACTTTAATTCAAAATCACACAAACAACACACAACACTACAGCTAGAAATTGTTCATATAAATACATTTTCAATACGCAATTTGCTTCGAATTTTCACAATCGGAATTGTTTTTGTGTTTTTCAGGGAATAGTTGAATTTACACGCACGCACAACAATATAAGCGCATTAAAACCACGCTGAAATTAAAGTTGGCTTTGACAATCGACAACAAATGCCGGGCAGAACATTGGCGGAGAGGGAGACAAGAAAATTAGGGGCAAAAATATTTTTTCCAAAAATTCAATGTCATTTCTATATGATAATTTACATTCAGTTAAAAAAAGAATTTAGTAGGTAGTAAATGCTAAAAAAATATATTTCTAACAGCTGTCATTATTACCGTGTGTGCCCTCAATTAAATTTTGCTGGTAACCATTCAACAGGATTAATTCCCAATTATAGAATGGTAGATGTTTTTACAACATACCACTCTTCGACCGATTCGTCTTGGTGCAGTCAGAATCTCAATCCGTGCGACGACCATTTAAATTTAAAGCGGCAACGGAGAAATTCGTATGCAATCAGGACTACATTTAAGACGATCAAGTAGTCAACTTGAAGCGTCAAAGTGAGATTTAACTGCAAGATGTTTACAAATTAACGATCTGCCTCGACAATTAATGTAAAGTACAGCACAGGAGTTAAATGGCATTTGAAATTAAATCGCACTCGGACGCTTACTTTAAAATTTAATTAATTGACAGTGACAGTGACAATAGTGACACATCATTTAAATTTTCTTCTAGTTGATTAAATGACTAAAATATATTTATAAGCAGGTACGTATAATTATATTTGTATATAGTAGTAAAAAGAGTAGGATATGGCGGGAGGTCTTGTGCTGGCCACAACAGATTTTTTATATTTCCTACTATATTATTAAATTATTCTTTACACTATTATTATCCTGCTATGTAAAATTTCTTGCAATATTAATGCTGTTTTTTTATTTGCAGGTTCGTTCCAAAATCAGTTTACCATTTCATCTTTCACCAATCTATCATTAGGTAAGTTTATATTTTTCTCCCTCTGAAATTTGTCAACCGCCGCCCTTGGGCAATATTTCTGTACGGTAGGGCACATGATTCCATGTGACAATGGGTAAAATAATTCATTTTACGTGGACGTCATTCGATCCATGACAACATACGCTGCAGAATCACAAGTTTCATGTACACCAATCAAATTCCGCACAACAATAGTTTTTTAGTTTATATTTTGTTTTAGTATTTCACAAGCCTTTATGCGGATGCATATTTGCAGGATTAAAAGCAAAATACAGTTAAAGTTGACTTTAACGCGACACATATTTTTCATAAAAGCGCGATAAAAAGTAAATCGTATTTTGTAGTGCGAAACTTTTATGCAGGTGCAATTGACACATTTATACGAAAACAATTTTATTATTTGTAATATAAAACGAATGGAATTTGTTTTGAAACAGAAACAGAAGCAGAAATAATAATTCTAATTTTTTTGCTACATTTTTATTTACTTTCAGAATTTGTTCTTTTAACTTTACAAAGGAGCACAAAGAAAAAGAGCACATATATTATTATAATATTAATTGTTATTAAAAGTTTAATGCCCTGTTCACACGAGGAAAGTTTTCATTAACAAATTTCTTGAAAGTAAAACAAGTGCTAGGAGCTGTCATTAAAAAACTGTCAATACCGTTCATACGGGAAATGTAATTATTTTTATTAAATATATTGAAGATCACTAGCTATAATACATTTAAAAGAAATAATTAGTTTCCCCCACGGTTTCCTCGTTTGATTAGTATTGACAGATTTTTATATGACAGCTCCTCCTAGCACTTGTTTTACTTTCAAGAAACTTTTTAGTAAAAACTTTTCCCGTGTGAACAGGGCATAATAAATTTTATCTACGATTACGATCATGGAATAAAATACATTCGTTATATAGATATGTAGACACACAATTATTGTATTATGAATTCATAATTCAACACTATTGTATTATGAGTCTATTATTCAATTCAACTGTTATCTGTCATCACACCAAAATGTGAGGTTAGTTTAATATTTCAATAAATAAAAATTTGTAAAAAAATGTTTTATTTAAAAAGTCGCAGATAAAACGTTGTATTTGACTCGCACATAATGGCTATAATTCACTCGGTTGATATTATGCAGTTGCCTTCAGCTCGTGCATAAACTTTTACCCTCTTGAATTATAGCCTATACATTATGTGCTTCTTAAATAATATAACTATTATTCACTTCATTCCATAATTATCACAACTTGAGTGTGGCAGCATCACCCATCACATATTGTGTGTCATTGCCTCATTGGTGTGTGCGGTTACCAGTCTTGAGTTCTCATGGTTGTTAGTGGAGAGTGCACAATTTTTGTGAACTTCTGTATTCATTGTTATCTACAAGCTACAGCAGATTTTTATATTTTTGGTGTGAGGTTTCCAACCTTAAAGAGAGTATTTGTGTGTGAAACTTAACTTCCTCTTTTCTAAATTTAATTTTCCCGGCGTTGAAACATAAATGCGTTTGTGTGTACTGGTGTTTGGGGAAAAGAAGAAGAATGCAAATGAGGAAAAAATAATTAAAAGCATTTTTGTTGTGAGTATGTAGAAATTTCGACACCCCATGTTAATATGTGGGTTGTAAAGTATTTTTTTAAGTGTAATATAGCTTTCATCTCCAGTTTTCAACATTTTCCCATGTTTAAATAACACTTTTTAAATGAGTCCGAGACTCCCCTGAGTGTTGTGCGCCAACTGGGCTACACATGTGGAGGGCAGACAGGGTCGTACTTAAATCATTCACACAAATAAATATTAACACTAAAGCAAGTTACAATATACTACAAATATGTTTATAATTTCCCATTTATCTACAAATATTGTGAATAAATTAACAAATTAATTTACGAAAAATTACAACATAATATTTTTATCATTTACAAGGAATACAGTAAAAATAATATTAATTTGACACACACGAATTAAAGATGATTTCCATAAAGAACGAGTAAAATGTCTAATTGAGTAATGACTTAATATTTTGCTTCTAATTCATGATTTGCTAAAAAATTCAAAGCAAAAGATACAGTACTCCATTTTGTGCTTTGGTTTTGAATTCTTTGATCTTAATGATGATACTAATGATATACTTAAAGGTTTTGCTTATATAGAATAAAATTTACCAAACACTTTCCAGTATTTTGTTAAATAGTTTCCCAAAAATTGAAATTACTATAAAGAAGATTTTTGCATAATTTATTACAGTCAATTGGTTAACTGCTAAAAATTATCTCTCTATACCTTTACTAATGTTTATTGATTTCATAAAAAAAATTAATTTTGGTGTATTACCTATACTTCGTAAACAGATGCAACACTATAACTGTCGGCACCTTTGATTTTGGTGTCTCCAATAATTTTGAGTGAAAAAAAGTGAAATACATACTAGTGCAAATTGATAAAATGAAGTAAGTATACCATGTTGGATGTTATATGGCAGAAGAGTTGAGTTAAATAATAACTACAATAAATTGTCAAATAGTATTATATATTTTCTTATCATAAAATCCCAATGATAATAATGATAAAATACAAAATAATAATTATTATTAATTTGTGTTTTTATGAATCTGATTCTATTACAATACACAGTATAAGAAATGTCCAAAATAAAATAATTTCAAGTTTAGGTAGTACATATTATTTGCAAATCCATAATTTGCATCTGAAAATATTTGATTATTAATTATTTATTTATTATGAAAAATGTTATTTTAACTTACGTATCTGAATTTGAAGGAAAAGTAAAGAAGTCCAGATTATTATTTCTATATCGTAAACTATTACACAATTGCCCAGCACAATGACTTTTACACTTTTTAGTCATTACCAATGAAAATTAGTTTAAAATCTCTGAGATCTGTAATGTGATTGATAGTAATACGCCATATTGTTTGTGAAATACGACGTGCGCAAACAATCTGCGCGGTTCAGAATTTTCCCAGCAAAATTGACGAATGGTGCATCTGTGCTATTATTGTAATTTCGCTAATCTTTAAGACATAAATAAATGCATTAGCACATGACAGGAGACAGGTTGTTTTCGAATTATGAGCGAATGAATTTAGTAGTAGGTACGGGAAAGTGACCTATAAATGTTAATTATGTCTGTCGGTAAATGTCATGCGGTCTTGGAGGAATTCCTCCTCCTTGAGCCGGTCCTGCCGCCTCCTAATGGCATACTTTAAATAACAGAATTCCGAATCGGGGCTGAACTATTAAACATTATAATTTCATGCATACACGCATTTTGATCTCTCGAAATACATAAATAATAAATCATTTACATAAATACAAATGTAATACCGTGCATATCATTTCGTGTTCCTATTTAAATTCAGGTTCGCTGCATTTATTGACAATAAATAGAGGGCGCTCGAGGTTCGAGGCATTTGCATTGCACCGCAACGAGAATGAGATTTCGATTCGCGAAAAACGCTACGTTTTATGTTTCAATCGCAGTTTCTAATAAAAAAGAGATATTGCGGTCTGTCGGAACTGAATTCGCATGTGAAACTTTTATTTTTGCCGAATAGTTTAACCTGAATTCATATTTGTATATTTTTTGCGAAGAATACTACAATAACTTTAATTTGGAACTGGAACAACGTTTTTATTACGAATAACATTTATTTGAAAATGTCTCAAATAAAATAATATTTTTATTAATTTTTATACTGGTTTGGAAAATTGTCATTTTTTGAATATTTATATTTATAGTACAAAAAATGGATCTTTATATTGTTCTAGATTTTTAAATAATTTAAATTGCTTAACAATGTTCAATATAAAATAGTTTTAAATATTTTCCCACAACCAGAAATACGAAACTAACAGTTTCCATACAGTTACCTAGCTACGAAAATATACAATATCACACATCTGTACAACCCGTTCGATATGTTTCCTGTCATTAAGTATTTCGTGTTAAATTATTTCATTAAAATGGACAAACACTATATTAAAAGTGATTTATCCACATAAATTAAAGTAGTACTTTTGCTGTATGTGGTATTGTTATTGAAATTATTGTATCATGTATTCCATGCTCGTGGTATATTTGTTGTTTTTTTTTCGTAAAAATAAAATTATGATAGTGATAATTGACATCAAAATACATTCATGAATAAAATGTTTGATATTTATGGTCGTGTAGTGTACACAACTCTCAAAAAAGTGTCTATCGAATGTTCTTGAAATTTCCAAACTCTGCAAGCCTCGTGCGTCAACGATATCGATCACTTTCCTCGCTCATTATGTAATATACTATTATATGACCAGTGATTAATAATTATTGTAGCTTAAAAGTATAGACGCGGATCTACCGTGAATTTATTTTAACATGAAACATAGGACTTTTCATATCCATGGTTACGAATTTGACAGCAATGTATTAGAGCTTTCTTTTTAAAATCGAACATAGAGAATCAATTTAACTGTATTATTCTTGACCAATATAACATATTTGGGCAGCTGTAATAGTTCCAAGAGACGCCTTCAACATAAACTTTTAATTGTTTAAACTATACCTACATCGTATTTCCAGGTAGCAACATTTGAATTTGTTAATTGGAAATACAATGTAGATAGGTATAGTTTAAACAATTAAAAGTTTATGTTGAAAGCGTCTCTTGGAACTATTACAGCTGCCCAAATATATTATATTGGTCAAGATTAATACAGTTATATTGATTCCCTATGTTCGATTTTAAAAAGAACGCTCTAATACATTGCTGTCAAATTCGTAACCATAGATATGAAAAATCCCATGTTTCACGTTAAAATAAACTCACGGTATAAAAAATGTAGAATGTAAAAAATAAATTATGGTTAAGTATTATAATCAACACAATATTCATAAAAACAGTTTGGGTATCACTGATTTACTAAACAAAAATCAAATAATATTTTTAACATAATATTCTTATGAGAGGAATGAACTAAACCTGTCGAAACATTGCTTGCGCTATAGGAACCGATTTTTGCGAGTTCAGTATAACGTGGATTGTCGAGGTGCATGTATCAATGTTTATAAGATAAAATTAATAATTTTGTGTATATATTTTGATGTATTTAAATGTAGAAATGTCTATACATTGCGTGTAGTTGAACTTTTTAATGCGTAAAATGATATAAAAATTATAACGACTATTTTAAATTTAAAATGTAGTGCCATAAGCAATTCAAAGACTTTCTGGGACACCTATTAGGATGCACCATCGTCAGAGTACACCAAAGGTTAGGATTTTTATTTATATTATGAAATAGTTACGCACCAAGCTAGCAGGACCCATTGGTCATTCACTAGTTTTGATTTTGAATTATGTTGTTTTAATAAACACATTTTGTTTCACAAAGCATAGTCTTCGATAAATCAGACATGAAATAATGGAATGTACATCGCGAATTTTTGATTACTATATTTGTTTCTTGTTAAATAAATCACAAACTTGTGTGAAGCATGTTTTGGTCATTTAGGTAAACGAGACTCTTAACTGCTCTATTACCAAATTTGATGATCTGTTATTTATTTTAAAAATCATACGTGTAGCCAACTTTTAGAATGGCAAGAAAGGATTATTTTTAAATATAAATAGTTCACAAAATTTTGTTTTTATTTTGGAATATTACTGATTATTGGTATTGAAAAACTCTCGTTGAATAGACGTGCCTAATGTGTGTATAATAATATAAGTATTATTTAACGAGCACATAATGCAGGTTACAATTTAAGAAGATGAGAAGCTGAAGACGAATGTACAGTGGTGGATTTATAAAATTTTGACAGAGGGGCACAAATCAAAATATTGAAAAATGATAATAAAAATTATATAAACATATTATATAACTTTATTTTATTCTTAGCGCAATATGACTAAATTACGTAAGTATCCATAAGTTATTGTAATTGGGAAAGGGGTTGATTATAAATAATTTAAATGAAAAATGCGCCGCAGGCGAAATTTTTTAGTTCAAAGTCAGATACCTTTGAATTATGTTGTAATTTAATGTAAAATGTTTTTTTTTTTGTATTGTTTTTAAAAACGAACAAACCAAGTTTTAGTCACAGGAGGGGCACGTGCCCGGGTGCGCCCCCCCCCCCCCTAAATCCGATACTGCGTATATATAATCAACCTAGTGAATAATAACAATTTTGTGCGAATCAAATACGACGTTTTATCTACAACTTTTTAAAAGAAGTTTTTTTTTCTTTCTAGTGAGAATTATTTGTTAAATCTTCAATGAGTCTTGGAAAAGAAGAATTTATAATTTATTGATTGCTTCAAAACCACGTAATTATCACTAGAAAGAAAAAACTTCTTCTTTGCCGTGACTTTGACTCTCCGTAGAATCTCCAAAGATCGCCGTGCGAACAGGGCTTTAAATTATAAATCTAACCTCACATTTTGGTGTGATGACAGATGAAAGTTGTGTTGAATAATGGACTCATAATACAACAATAGTGTTGAATTATGAATTCATAATACAATACTGAGTCTTGCTAAAGTTATTCAATGCTTGCTAAACATAATAATCATCACTGTGAGACGAATACTCATTGTTTACAACACAATCCTACGCAAGTAACTTCTCAAAGTCGTCATAAAATTTAGCATCACTTATCCAATCTTCCCCGCCAGTAACCACAGTAATGGAGAAATGAAATGTCTAAGTTGTTATTATCGGATTTATTGTGCACAGCTACAAGTCCGTAAAATGAGCAATTCTTAGTGAGACGAATAAACACACAGGTTACCTGGTTTCCGGTATGTCGCATGTCGCAGTTTGTGCTGTTTACTGTTTTGTTTACCATATGCAATTTTATTCTGCAAACTGCCACTGCATAATTTATGTCAAGTTGAGCTAGAGTCTCGTAGGAGAGGAAATTTGTCGCTATATTCAAGGGTTTGGCCACTATGTACTTTCGAAGAATATTTTTTATGAATTTTGGTCAAAAATCATACTTACACACACTTTTATATAGGGTGCTGTTTAAAACTCATATATCGTGTATTACATTACTCACTGAAAACAATTTGTAAATTTATTGTATTATTAATTATTGGCATACATAAGTGAAATAAATAAGCCTTTATCAAACGATCATTTCCAAACCGGAACTCGAACGAAAACCGGAATAAACCGCAGTTATTTTAGTGACACCAAAACCAAATCTGAACCGGTTAAAAAAATTGGTTGAACCCAAAACTGAAGCCGAACCAGTGGTTTTAAAACAAAATTTACTCATAGCCAGTTTGATGAAAACAATGATAGAATTTCTATGGAATTTTTTAACAAAAAATAAACAAATAATAATCGTGTTTTTTGTTAGTCGTAGATAAATGTATTTTATCCACCTCTCAATAAAACCATCATAACTATAGTGATTTTACACAAGCAAAGTAAAAGATTATCCACTAGTGACTTTGATCAAAATTACCCACTTGTGGGTAAATTGTTACTTTGCTTGTTGGAAGTCACCATAGTAACGATGTTTTAGGTTTTAACTAAATATGTTTTAAATAATTAAGCAGTTATTAAGAGGTGTTGGATAACACGTTATACTCGTACATCACAGAATGATCCACTCGAGAAAATTATCTCACTCAGCCTTCGGCCTCGTGAGTTTAAATTTACCTAGTGGGTAATTCCTTACTTTACCCACTTGTAAAGTGAATAATTATTTTCACGACCGGGAGCGGTTTCTATGAGAGAAGTGTCAGACGTTCTACGATGAAAGAGAAGTATTTTAGGAATTCGAAAAAAGATAGACGAGCCCCTTAAGTATCAAGAACGGTAAGGACCGTTTACCCATGGAAGACAATGTTTAGAGACTGAGCGAAGCGAACATATACTGGCAGAAATAAAATATTTGTCTATAATTTCTTATGGATCAAATCTTAATCACCAATATTATTAGACTGCATTTTGATACTGTTTTTCATAAATAAATTAAGAAATAATAATATTAATTATTGTCTCTTCTACTTTTACATTTGATTTTAAACAAAACAAAACAATGAAATTATTTGTACAAGGCTCGTGCTGTAAACTTACTCTGCTGAAAAAATATTTCACTTCTCTTTTTTGATGTAGGTCAAAAATCATACTTACAATTTTATTGAACATGATTATATTTTTTAAACTTTTGTACATTGTATGAAGCGACTACTAATTCTTTTTAAAGACCACAGTCACTTCAAATTATGTTTACGTAGTCAAGCAAAACATCCAATACTCCTGTAAATCTTATTACTTAAACAACCAAACATCAAAATTCCGACTTATATCCAATTTTCCAGTAGCTTACTCACTAAAAATTGCAAAACTGAAGAATTGCTAATCCCATCGGTATCTTTGTGCATATTCTCAGACGGTACTTGTGAAGCATTGTGGCGCTTTTAAAAAAGTCCTTAAATAGCGGCAGCTTGGAGAATAGTAGCGGTGCAGATTGAAATCTGCAAGGCTTTGAGAACGCCGCCGTGTAGGAACTACACTGCGTGGTTCAGGTTCGCACGTGGAACGTATGTCGGTTATTACACACGCGGTATTGATGAATGTGCGATTGATATGTTTATGTTGAAAGTGCGTATGCTTTATGAGAACGAGAATATGTAAATGGATGTTTAGAAATGTTTCTGTGATTAATACACTTGTTTATAAATCTAATAAAAATTTATTCGTAAATAACCGAGTATGTCTTTTCTCATTTTTAATAGTGCAGTAGTCCAACCGACTATCTAGAATATTCAAACACAGGAATAGGTGGAAATCTAGAAAATTTATAACATAAGTAGGTAATAAAATACCTGCATCAAAAGATTCATACACAGGAAAATTAAAATCTAGAATTTTGGGATTCGGCATTTATTTCAAATCAACCTAATTTGTGTATTTCTTGTGCTGAAGACACTAAATTTATTTTCTAGATTTGCATCTTCCTGTGTCTGCATTTATGTCGAATCATTCTAAATTTAAATTTTCTTGTAAATGAATCTTTTGATGCACGTTTGTATATTCTGTTGAGAAATTCCCATTAGACACCAGAAAATAAAAATTTAGAATATTCAAATACAGAAAAATTAAAGAATCAGAAGATGCAAATCTGGAAAATTTATAAGTAATAAAATACCTACCTACATCAAAAGATTCATCCACTGGAAAATTCAAATCTAGAAATTTAGATTCGGCATTTAGTTCAAATCAATCTAATTTGTATCCCTTGTGTTAAAAAGATAAACTTGTTTTCTAGATTTGCATCTTCTTGTGTTTGCATTTATGCCGGATCTTTCTATAGATCTAAATTTTCCTGTGAATGAGTATTTTGATGCAAGTTTGTATATGCTGTTGAGGAATGACCATTAAATGACAGAAAATAAAAATTTAGAATATTCAAATACAGGAAATCGAAACATTAGAAGATGCAAATCTAGAACATTTATAAGTAATAAAATACCTGCATCAAAAGATTAATTTACAAGAAAATTAAAAAAACTAGAATTTTAGATTCAGCATTGTAGTTTGTCTCTTCAATACAAGGTGCTACTCAAATTAAGTTTTTTATTGTTCGAATATTCTAGATTTTGATTTTCTGTTGTTGAATGGGCATTTCTCGATATCATATTCATATCCATTCCATACCTGCATCAAAAGATTAATACACAGGAAAATTTAAAACTTGAATGATCCGGTCTAAATGCAAACACAGATAGGTGCAAATATAGAAAACAAGGGGATACACGAATTAAGTTGAGTTGAACTAAATAGACAATCCAGTACCACTGTTGAGTCCCACATACTCGATTTTTACAATGTCTTTTTTAGATTTGTATCTTCCTGTGTTTGCATTTATGCCGAATCTAAAATTCCAGATTTGAATTTTGAAGAAGAACACTAGAAGATTTGTATCTTGTAGTGTAGCTTTTTCTTGTGTATGGATATTCGGATATTCCAGATTTTAATTTCTGGTATTGAAGTCATTCTTGACCAGATACCGTAATACAATAAATTTTATTTAAAAAATAATTTTATTTATTTATTATTACAATTATTTTGAATCATGTATACTCAAAAAGCATACCTATCATTAATATCATTAATATAAATTAATATAAATAACTTACTATATTATGTAATCTTAAGTCAAGTTTTAAAAAAATGTGAAAATAAAAATGTGTGTATTAAAGTATTGTCGTGCCTCTAGAAATCATGTTCTGCTGGTACAATTATTTCGAATAAAATATGTGTTACAAGTTACAATAGTAACAGCAGGATTATAAATATTTAGATAGCGTGAAATTTATGTGTATATGCACCAGAGTGGATGAGTACATTTGAAAACAGCGAAGCTTGCTAAGCTAAGCACATTGCACATGTGTAACACGACTATACATACATACATAATAATTATTTGTGTTCTATGTACCTTGTAAATTTGATCGACATTATTCTGCTGCTTTATGCCATCGCCGCTTTACAAAACAAAAACGTTTCAAACCTGTTTTTAAATATTGAAATCTGTATGCTTGTGTGATTATTATTAATAAAAAGTCATTAAATTCGAATTTATACTGTCGCGTAAATCACTTTTCGATCAGAGATTTTATGGCGAATTAAAATGTATTAGTCATACATATTCATAGAGTTAATATTGTATCATAGAATTTTTTGGAATTAAATTTATTTTTATTGTTTATGCATTAAGTGTCAAATTTATTTACGATTATAGTGAAAAATACTGTAAATTTTGTTATAATTAATTTAACAGCTACGATTTTTGAATATGTTTATAGTGATGACAATTTTTATTTTTCTGCATTATAATATTTCACATATTATTTTAGTAGTGGGGAAAACGACCTTGCTAACTAAAATGGGAATAAATTTTATTATCGTCTGGAGTAGAATCTTGCCCTTTGAGACTGATACTTTTTGCGAGCAATTTCTCAATAATTATTGTGTTGACACATAGTTTTTATTTTTTAAATAAATACGTCAGATATTAAAGTATAACATATTCGTTTTCCAAATATGTGTTGGGTTGTTATGATATGATATAATATTTTCTAATTGTTTAGTAAAACTACTGGTAGGTAACCTCCATATACGCAATGTATTTTAGTGTCAATTTTAAATTTAATTACCAACTATAATAATTACACAAGAGCTTTTTGTTACACCGGATAAATTTCTGTTTGTATTGAAACCTTGTTGCCTAGCAATTTGAAAAGAAAAATTGTTTAATAAAATTACGACACCGTAGGTAGGAGGTGTGATTTTATTTTAAAACAATTTTTCGAGTCAGGTGATAAGGTTGAGATGTCAAACAGAAATTTATTCGGAGGAAATAAAATGCTCGAGTGCAATTCAACGAGATAATTTGACGACTCCTTTGGTTCTTCTTCACAAATATTCCCAAAATCTAATGATTTCACTGACAAATATTAGAAATATGAAGCAAATGACATTTTAGTGTTTTTGTTTATTGTTTGGTTGCTAAGAAAAAGGTAAATAAGGTTTTACCACTTGCAAAAAGTTACCTTTCTTTTTATCCGCTGTCAAAGCGATAAAATTGTGTTTTGTTTATGGCTTACTTTATACAAGAGTGGAATTATCGTCGTTATTTCAACGGTTACCTATGAATTTTAATTTTTATCCAAATTCTACGAGTTATAATGAATGTTGTAATATTAATTGAGTTATATTTTGGGTTTTAACCACCCATGGATTTATTACCTTAATGTACTATAACTTCTGTACAAGAAAAACTATAATTTTAGAAAAAAATTAATATTATGTGAAAAAATTCTATTTTTAAGAACCCTAACGTTCAGTTTCGTAAAATTTTGCATTTATATATTTTTCATAATATTAATCATCATTCAATAAATTTTGAAGAATTTTCCGGTAATAGGTAAATCAGTGCTGATGTGAATAAATTTTATAACAATATTAGAGAGAATTTTATGAGAGCCAATATAAATTTAATGCATTAAGTTTTAAGTAGGCATTTCCGTAAAGAATTATTATGAAACAATTTGATGATTTTTCGAGGAAAACGCACTTTAATTCTCTTGTAATGTTTTTGGTATGACACGCTAGTAGGCGGTGGTAAAGTAGAATTTTTTATTTGCTCATAACTGTCTTAATACAAGCCATTTTGCAAGTTTATAAAACGGCACGTTCTTACCACGTGACTAATTTATCTTTATACGTTACAATAAACTCGTTCGCGTCTTGTGCTGAACAAAGAGGAAAAATACAGAACGACTGGAGTAGAACAAAGACGGTACGTAACATAGACGGTGTAATAAACATCAAGACGAAACTGAAATTGCAAGGAAAAGAATGAAGAAATATGGTGATTCTTGAATTTAATTTGCACTCGAAATAAGGATGATATCAATTTTATCGGCGCTGGGCCGATCAAACCCAAACATTTCGTCCGCGAAAAATTAACTCTTATGGGACTCATGTAGCTGCTATTTTGTTGTGGTCGACTTGAGCCGTATTGCAAAGTCGTCTATTACAATTATTATTTATAATTTTATCGAATTTGTTCAGGTCGGGTTGATTTGGTAGCCATTCGAAACCAGAAGAAGATTCAAACCTAGAACATTTTTACGTAATAAAATACCTGCATTAAAAGATACTGCATAAATACAAACATATGAGGAGATGCGAAAACAAGAAGATGCAAATTTTGAAACCTAGTTCGTCTATAAAACATAATTGGTTAACTGAAACTGAACTAAATGAACATCCCAAACACTCTTGAGTCTAGCATACTCGGTTATGACTATAACTCTTCTAGATTTGCATCCTCCTGTGCTTGCATTTATGCCAAATCTATAATTCTAGATTAAAATTTTAATGTGAATGAATGTTTTGATGCAAGTATTTTATTACTTATAAAAGATTTCCATCTGGTGTTGCATTTTCCTGTGTTTGAACATTCTAGAATTTTATTTTCTAGTGTGGAACCCACTTCCGGATTGGTTCAGTTTTCTAGATTTGCATCTTCTGTTGTTGCATTTTACTGTGATTGAACATTCTAGAAATTTATTTCTAGTGTTGAACCCATTTCCGGGTTGGTTGTTGGGTAAGGTTCGGGTCAGTTCAATGTGGGGTATTGGTCGGGTCGGGTTTCATTTTTTCATATCTACTGAACAGATAAAAAAAATTACCTCCGGTTTCCGTTAGGTATCCATTTTTCCAAAGTAGGTACATTACTTTAAAACATGACATTTTCTATACTTTACCCTTTACCATTTAAGTTCAACACAGAAAATAAATTCTAGAATATTCATACACTGAAAAATGCATGAACAAAATGATTTAAATTTAGAAAATTTTATACCTAATAAAAAACATTCATTTAAAGAATCAAGCACATAAAAATGCAAATCTAGAATTTTAGATTGAAAATAAATGGAAATATAGGAAAATGCAAATCTAGAAAACTAATTACCTAGTCTCTTCCATACAAGGAAGATACCTACACAAATTACGTTGAACTACGGTTGACCTCAACTAAATGAACAACCCAGTACCATTCTTGAGTCCCACATACTCGGTTTTGTCTATAACTTTTCTTGATTTTCATCTTTCAATGCAGATATTTCATTACGTATAAATTTTCTAGATTTATATTTTATTGTGCATGCATTTTCCTATATATATATATATATATATAAAATACTTGAATTTAAAAATTCATTCACAGGAAAATGCAAATTTAGAATTTTAGATTTAAAATACCTACATAAGAAGATGCAAATCTAGGAATCTAGTTAGTCTCTTACACAAAGAAGACAAATTACGTTGAACCATGATGATTGAACTGAAATAAATGAACAACCAATACCATCCTCGTCCCGCATACTCTGTTTTGTCTATAACTTTTCTAGATCTTCATCTTCCTGTGTTTACATTTTCCAGTGTTCTGTGTTTGCATTTATACCAAATCAAAATTTCTAAATTAAAATTTTCTTGTGAAGTAATCTTTCAATGCAGGTATTTTGTATTAATTTTCTAGATTCGGATTTTCGTGTGCATGCATTTTTCTATGTATCAATATTCTAGAATTTTACTTTCTGGTGTTGAACCCATTCGCGGATAAAATATCTTCCTCTTGGACGACTTCCCTTGGACAAACCAGGCCGACACAATTTTATCACCGTCGGTAAATTCGTATGATGGCATGGTATAACTAACACGTCTCATAATTCGTACATTTTGAATTAGTACTTTTGAAGAAAGCTTCGGCTGGTACCTACCGCATGCCGAGATCAACGCAGAGGTTATTTCAATATCGACAGACGGACTACGCTTATCTTTTTTTCAACTCCTCCCTCATTAAGTGAGATTCTTTTGTTTGGAAATTGATATGTTCATCAATGTTTAATGAGAAAATTGGGCAGGACATAATGTACTCGTTAAGAAATAACTACATCGCGTAATTATATAATTGAAGAAATTACTTCATTTTAAAAAACGGTTCTTTGAATATGCCAAATTTTGTACTTTCACATTTAAACATCAATCATAGCTAGTTTCTGCATCTATAAAACGCATAAAGAATTGTAGCTTTAAACTTAAGCCGGATTTATGCAGCATCATCATAGTCACTATCATAATCACAGTCTTAGTCATAAGAAATAAAACTTGCTTCTTTAATACACCTGTTTATGCAGCATTGTCATAGTCACAGTCATAGTCATTATGATAACCAATTGGATAGTTTCAATTCTTAAGACTAAGACTGTGACTATGGTAGTAACTATGATGATGCTGCATAAATCCGGCTTTATACCTACGTAAGAATTATGATTTATAGTTTAGATCAATTTAAAATCAAACATATTTAAAATATACCAAAATGTTGTTATAAATAGATAGGGCGAAAAATAAACGAGATAATTGGCGTCGGATTGTTCAGACCGTATAAGCTATCTGAAATCAAGGTATAGTATTTGACATGAAAGAAGTCTGAAAAAGGTCATTTTTGTATCATGAACTAATAAACAAACGGCGTATATATTTATCTTAGCCGTACTTACATTGTCTAATGGTGGATTGAACAGAACACGTATGTCTTTCACAAAATTCATATTGTTTCGAGTAAGTTACGACATGCATAGCATAGCACTCAATACTGTTATTGTAACGTAAGTTCATTTATTATTACTGAATATGACAATATAGATGGAGCCTAAATCTTACTTCGTACTGTTTCACAATGACCTTTTTCAGACTTCTTTCATCTCAAATACTATACAAGAGATTTTCGTTTTTTGACCTGTTCAACTTAAACTAGAAATGGTGGGAACTACCACTTCCGGTTGCACGATCAACACCAAAATCTAATCAGATCTCAGGTGCCAGAATATTATATTCAAAATTTCAAATTTTTGTATTCAGTGGTATTTGAGTTATCGTACCTCCAACATCCATCCATCCAGCCATATACAGACATCATCGCGAAACTATCAAAATAGTGTTGTAGGGATCTGAAAACATGCTTATTCATCGAAATTTCAGCATGATTACAATACCTCTCTTACTGAGTGGTGAGAGGTTATCCGAATTCAAATTTTCCCTGATTTTGACAGCCCTACCTATTAATTAGTAGTATACATAAGAACAGTAGGGTAGTTTACTATTTTTTTAAAAGTTTTTATTGAAACTTCATGTTATTTGAAAGCATTTGAGACTACTGATGTGCCTTAATTGTTCTTAATATAGCTGTAATTAATTTTTAAAGTTTGTGTGACGTAGATGTATAGTTGAAAATCTTCCCAAACCATGGGGCTGGAATTAAAAAGTACTTATGTGAAATCAATTGTTTCTAAATGTTACAAAATATAAAATACAATTTGGTAGTTTCTTTATTACTGTAAGTAAGAATACACGTAAAACGCATTATTGTGACGTAGATGTATCGTAAAATCTCAAATATTTAAAGAACTATTAACTTTTTGCAAAACCTTTTTCATGGCAATAATTCATTTTTGCGGTACCTATCCTAATTGACTGGATTGCTAATTTACTACTATTGTAAAGTACCCTATTTTGAAGGGATGCAGTTCTGTCCTGTGAAAGTTTTGGAAACTCTGTTGTTTTAGGCCATACCGCATGGACTCTCTGTCGTGACTACAGTCAATTAATGACTGTCTTTATATGAAAAGATATTGGGTTATTTTTTTGTGTTAAATTTATGATTATAGTGTATCTGTTTGCATGTTAGTCGTTTAGTTGTTGTAGAATTACCTAGCGATTTCTTCTCGATTGATAAACACTGATGCCACTTGGTTATTATTGCGCAGATGAAAAGATGGAAATAAAAACGTCAGTTTAAACAATGAACGAGGAGGAGATGATTCATTCTAAACGCTTTTTTATTGTCCAAATTCACGAGAGGAAAGAAAGTTTATCGCTGAAACGGATGAAATGAACAGCTAACGGAACTGTTCCAGGTAATTACATAAATTTTATACTCGACCTTTATAAAAATAATCTGCAGTCTACTCTGAATCATACATTAAGATATATATTAAAGACCTGATAGGTATCCACAGACATTATTCTATGAGCAACAAATATATCTCAGAATATATATTTTCGACTAAACTGAATTTATAATGCCACTGTCACTCTAAGATTTTGTTAATTTGCCCATGACAAAATTTAGGCCCAATTATTGTACTCGTTTTAATAATATAAGTAATTTATAATGCTAGAAATTTATTTTTATGCTGTTCACAAATGTCAGAATAAATTAAATTAAATTTGGAAAAAATTCTAAACGTAGCTATCAAATATGCATAGTTTTATATGTCGAATGTATTCTTGAGCTATTCACTGTTTTGAAGCTTTTAATGAATAACAAAATGATTCTTTGCCAAGACTCATTGAAGATTCAATACAACGACGCCGCTATTTAACAGACGATTTGCACCAGAAATCTTTTTTAAGAATCAAAAGCATGAAAGAATCCATGTGTAAACAGGACTTATTTTAAACTGGGAGTACAAACAAAACAGACTTAGGAAAAAACTAGGATTATCTTTTTCATTTTTAAAATTTAATGTCTTAAATTAACTTATTTTATTATACTTACTTACGGAAATCAAATCAAGAACAAATCTCAAATAATATTTACCTTGTAAAATGAATTTCCAAATACCATTTTGACAGTAAACGCATATACTCACCGATTCAATCTGAGATTTGAATAGGTATGTTGGGTAAAAACGAAAACGGCTGTTCCAGCCAATAATTAGCGCATAGAAATCACACTAGAATTTTGTTTTTCCCTTACACAATTGATTCAAATTGAATGGATTTCCTTATTTTGTATTTTCAGGGGTAATATAACTAGTGCTATAATTATCATCAGTGATAGCACCGAGTGCGCAGCACGAGTTAAATTTTCCGAAGACTTTACCAATGCTAGCACCGATGATAATAATTATAGCACTAGTTATATTTGGAGAGAATATATAACGATAACGAATGAGTTCAAATGTTGGGTTATGTTTCTTCAATAGCTGTAAACTCTATTTACCCACTTGACATGAATCGTCCATGGGATGTTTGAAAATATCTTATTCTTGTACTTTAAGCGATATTACGTAAGCCTATCCTAGCCACATCCCAAGTACGATTAAAAATTACATATTCAATACAAACATCTCAGAGAATTACATGGGATGCATAAAATTGGGATATTATTACCAAATTACTAACATTGGGATGTTACATATATAATGTTACTAAGGACGGACATTAGCAATCGCTAGGATATTATTAGGATGTTAATGGGCGAATATAGCAAGTAACAAGCCGGGATGTTCACAGTCTTGAAATGTTCTGGGGATTTTATTTTGTCAAGTGGGTAGGTACCAGGTACCTTTCAAAATTTGATGTTTTATTCTCTATTATCTCTAACTTTATACATTTTAAATCTTATTTTTGACATATGCCATATCGCCATAATGTTCAATAGGTACAAAATAGTGACGTCACAGCAAAATTTCTTTCTCAATTTACTAAAAAACATAATTTTTTTAAAATAAAATTTGTATGTTTAGCAATGTTTTAGACCTAACATTAGATTTATAGTGTTAAAAACCTCATTTTCAGTACCATGCAAGTACCCCATTGGATGAATTTCTGGAATACCATTTCCAACCTCATTCAGTTTCTAATTTCCTAGACAATTGTACCTTCCAACCAAGCCTAGTATGCTAACTATTAGGTATAAAGCATCGGAGAGCACCAGCACAGAGAATGCGTCTCAGTACGCGATGTTAGTGGCATAATCACGCTATCCACGCAGTATCCGTGTTGTTATCTGGCGAGAGGATCACAGTATCGCAGTGCGTGGACTGATCACTACGCCATGTAGGTTTGTTTTCATCGGTAGCTCTGAGGTAATGATTTGATAAGTTGGACGCTAAGAGGAGTTTGTTTGGTTTTATGAATATAAGAAGAACCACTTTGAATATAAATGGTGATTAGGAGACTCTAGCAGGCGGCTAGATGATAATTAGGACAAACGGGTACACATCAAATTCAATGATGTATGTGTGAAATGGATGTTTGTTCTAATTTTCATATAATAGGTAGACTTTTAACTCTAATTTCCTGTTCTTACAAAGATGCTTTGAAGATTTTTTCATGCTTCTGAATCCTGGAAAAAAATACACTGCCCGCAAGTGTGTTACAAACAATTTTTCTACGAAAGTGGAAAATATTTAAAATTAAGAAAAAAATTGTAAATACAATATTTACAAATTTAAGAAAAATAAATCAGGTATTCTTGCTATCAGAGCTGAAAACAATAACAATATCTAAAAACTGACAGATCAATTTTGTAATTTTACATTTATGGTGTGATTTATGATAAAAATAATGATATTTAATTCAGTATGTTGTAGTGAGTTTATTTGTACCCCTTTGGGCATTTTATGGAAATTTTGTCTCTGAAGTCAAAAATATTCTGACAGCATTGAACTTCCAGTAACTGCACAATTTCTAGTTCAGCAGGCCTATGTTTTTCCGAATTCCTAGAATACTCTCGATTTTACTTTGTTTTCTATTCTACTTTATTCCCCACTACTACGACTGCCTAAAACCAGTTCGAAACTCGTACTTTACTGCATCCTAGCAATGCAATGTTAGTTAGCGAGTAAACTATCAATTTATTATTGACTTCAAGGTAATTTTTTTATAAACATCTAATAGAGAAAGAATAGATCGACAGATGTACCCTTATTAAAAATTTAAAAATAAATTTCTATCAGAAGATATAACCGTGTGATGTTTGCATAAATTGGAAATTTGTATGAAATTTTTCCCAATTTTTATAATTAGGTATGTACAATTTTTTTATTAAAATTTTAAAAAAGCACATCTGTTAATTGATCCTTTAAGTATATTCCTTGTTCAAATACAATTTTACCATTCTTGTACTGGTCACAAAACACTCGCTACGTTAGTACATTTTATGCTGGATTTTATGAGGTAGATGGGCCTCTTCAGCAAAATTATTTATGTCTCAAATTCAGTGAAAATCGTCCATTTGAATTCTTATTACAGAGATTACAACAAATAAAGTGTTTTAGGTATGAAAATGTACTTTTGAAAATTAGCACTCAGTGCACAAAATTAGTGTGGAAATTATTTTTTGTCATACCTGCACAAAAAGTAACCTTTTTCGTGCCTGTTTTGCGTGCGCAAAGTGGCTTATTTTTTAACTAGACAAAAATGCGTGCGCAAAGTACAAGCGTGCGGGAATAGCGTGCGCAAAATTTCACTTTGCGCACGCAAATTTAACATTCACACAGTTTTCTGTAGTTACCGACACGAAATGTGCGTAACACTTGCGCCACACACGTGATAATCTAATACTACAAGCACGTGAACAGCTGTAGTACCTACTTCTCTATGCATGCATAGTTTCTACTGTCGACTATTGTGTAGATTGTGCATTGGATATTGGATCTAATGGACAATAATATTTTATTTTTATATTTTAATGTTCTTTTCTTTACTGTTAATAATTAGTTTCTTATGCTTTTACATGTAGATAATATTAGTTACTTTTTTATTTTATACATATTAATTTTAAAAGTATTCATTTTATCTTTTGATAAGTAAGGTCACTCAAAAGGTTACTTTTTGTGCAGTAATGACAAAAAATATCGTGTGCATCTCGTGAGCAAAGGCGCAATTGCGCTTGGCTTCGTTGCAGCCCTCGTCGTAGCGACCCTCGGCCTCCTCGGCTCGCCTCGGTAGGCCTCGAGCCGCTACTGCTCGGGCTGCAACTCGCCTCGCGCAATTGCTTACTTTGCGCACTAGATACACAATATACTATTCATCGTTAAATGGTTCACCATCAATTTTAATATCTGAAAACATGTGAATTCGAACCTTTTCGAAATATTTTCTTCAATCACACACAGATAAATTTTGAACTTTGTGGTAGCTGTAATCTTCGCTTCTAAATTGAATAACTAATACATCAAATTCTCAGATTCTATTTCTCTCCGCGCATTTAGAAGTGCAGGAGGTGTGTTCCTCTGACAGTTGCAGTCTTGTAGCTGTCGCTTGTCTTCTTGGCCTACTACTGGAAACTATGACATGAACTTATGCAACGGCTTGTAATTGATTTATTTAACAGCACTACATCTCTTTCAGACATTCTACATAACACAGATTTATCAGTATTTGATACGTGTAAGACTTATTCTGCAATCATGGAGCATAATTCAATGTAATGAGAGAGGTTGAGCTAATGGAAAGATATTTACACCTAGAATTATATCAGGAGTGATTTACGGAAATTTCTGGTACTCAGTAAAGTGGAAAATGTTTATATATTTAAAAAAATTTGTAAGAATTCTCATTCGTCCTGTTCACAATGTCGAGGAATAATGATGATCAAAACCTTTCAAAAATTCAAGTTTTACTCTATATTTTTATGCATTCGCATCTATGTCTCTTTCAAAAAAAAAAATACATACATACCTTTATATTTTTTTATGCTTTTACCCAACTTGGGTGTGGCAGCCTCACATATCAACTCTTAGTCTCCTAATACTAAGAGTAGTAGGTATCTCTTCAGTATTATATCTCAGTAAATTAAAATTTAAGTTTGAGAAAAAATAATTTCCTATATATAGTCACATGCATTTTTTTCGAATATTATCAACTACTGTAATAATTACACAATAGCATTTTATTTTGCCGGATAAATTTCTGTTTGTATTGAAACCTTGTTGCCTAGCAATTTGAAAAAACCTACGATGTCGTAATTTTATTTTAAAACAATTTTTCGAGCCAAATTGCTGTCAGGTGACAAGGTTGAAATGTTAAACAGAAATTTATTCGGAGAGAATAAAATGCTCGAGTGTAATTCAACGAGATAATTGAACAACTCCTTTGGTTCTTCTTCACAAATATTCCCAAAATCTAATCATTTAACTGACAAATATTAGAAATATGAAACAAATGACATTTTAGTGTTTTGTTTGGTTGCTAAGAAAAAGGTAAATAAGGTTTTATCACTTGCAAAAAGTTTCCTTCCTTTTTATCCGCTGTCAAAGCGATAAAATTGTGTTTTGTTTATGGCTTACTTTATACAGGAGTGGTTTTATCACTAAAATGGTACATTTATTTGGCAATTTATTTATATACTATCTTATTTCGTCTTATTTCTACAGGTACCTGTAATTAAATGGTCCAAATACCATGTATTACGAAAAATGAACATATTGCTGACAAAAAATTATTCACTAATTTTTTATTCATGACGAAAACCGATACTCAATCGATATTTTAAAAACCCAATTCGCCACTGCTCTACTTAATCCAAATTCCCGTCCTTTCGATGTGTTTTCGCCTCATCTTTTTTAAGCAAAAGAACCCAGTCCACCAACTTAATAAAAGACGCTTTTCGATTCAAAACTGTCGAGTTTTCTTTTGAACGAATGGAACCTTTAAATATTAACCCAGGGCAACCTTTTAATTCGCTTGAAATGTTCTTAAGAAAGAAAATGTTTCGTTTATTGTTACTTGTTAAAATTTTACATCCTGTTACACAACACAGGTAGAGATTAGTTAAAGGATAAAAGGGCTTTTGTTAAAAAATATATTGTGTAAGTAATTAGGATTTCCTTTGTAATTTTTTTAGCGTTTTAAGATGGTACCAGTTCGAAATAATCATTATAATGATATTTATTTTCACTTATAATCTCACATGTTCATTAATTCTTTCCTGAAAGTTTTTGCGGGCTTTCAACCAACGTCATAATCAGCTCGAGTGGTGCACGAGAGCTGATTGCATTGTTTGAATGCACGATAAAATAATTTACAACAGAATTAGTGGCACCGCCGCTCTATTTTTGAATTCTTTTTACAATAGAAACTTGAAATAATCACTAAATTTATATTCAACATTAATAAATGTGCATTATTTACCTTATTAATTTATTATTTAGACTTAAAATGACAATTTAACCAATTTTTAATTAAATGTCAAACTGACATACCTATGACAGAAAAGTTTCCACTTATTAATTACAGCCTCAAGCTACTAGTACAAAATTTCCGCTAAATTTTTATATAACCATGGTTACTATTATTGCAATCAATTTTTCCATTGGCTGGTATTTGCGTCAATCGATTTTCAGTTAAACAGGTACAATAAATTCTCAATAGATAAGAATTTTAATTTTTTTAATAAAAATATATGTGCGCAAAGAATATTTGGCAATATATCTATTAATTAATAAATTGAAAACCACTTTGTAAAAAAATTCGGATTATTTCTCCATGCCTTGAATATTTTTGGTTATAAATTTCAAGCCAATTATTTTGCGTCGTAATTAAAATTAAGTAAAAAAAATTAAATCAATTCTCGATAAAAAAGTTTAATTTTCGTCTTTAAAGGAAATCGAGTAATTATAAAACAAATAATTAAAGTGTAGAGACAGGAACAAAAAGCTAATTTAATTGCTTAGACGGCAACTGATTTCGATTCGTTCTGGTCCTTTTCACATTGATTATGTTTCAATCATATTTGAAGAACTATAAGAATAAGCAAGTCATTTATACTAATTTAGTTTAGAAGTTAGTAAGTAATTTTAATAGATGATTGTTCACATAAGAGAAAACTTTTACATTTATGTTCAATAGTGCTTAAATAGTGCTTAAATATTGCTGGAAAAATTTCAGATTGTTACGAGAGTTGTTGCCTAGCAATTTATTGAGTGATTTTTAATCAATGTCACGAAATAAATTGGCAACAAGCTCGCGTAAAATAATATGAAATTTTTTCCACGACAAAATTTAACCACGAATGATATTCGGATGACTATTTCACAAATAAAAAAGTGATACTAATTAAATAACATGTTGCTAAGGAAGTTGTTGAAACGTCAAAAATTTTTCACTTATCAAAACTAGCATAGTTACGAAAATAAAGCAGTCTATTGGCTATATTTTTAATATCATTTTAATATATGGTCACCAACCTCCTTAAGTATTATTTCTGTAAGTTAATAAATGCATTTGTTATCTTGAATTATAAGGATCACTAAATGACAGCTGACAAATTAATTAATTTTTCTATAACACGACTTTCTTTTTGAAAAATTGAGTTATTTATAAAACTTCAACCTTTGTATTTTGTTATCCAAAAGGAAATGGACCTATCCTGTATATTTTGTTTTAAAAATTTATGAACATTACGGATTTGACATGCTATAGTACAGAAACTAAAAATCTGACGTGGACACCACATGACTTCTTTGTACGCCTATTAAACTGTTCATACTTTTCTTAATAACTAAAATGTAGAATTTTATAAATAATCTGATCTAATATACTTATAAGTACTACTACTACTGCTACTATACTCACAAATATATTTTAGTCATTTTATTTAAATTGCAGAAGAAGATATAAAGCATATTTTACTATTGTTACTGTCATGTCAAAATCATTTAAATTTTATGTAATAACAAATGTTAATCGATCATGGACTACAAGATACCGAAATACTAAATTATAAATATATACTTTAATTATTCTTAAATGATACCAGATACAAAAATATTTATAAAATACCGATTGTAGGTAATAATCACATAATCTTTCATTTAAAATAAAAAAATTGTCTTAAATTAAATATTTATCGAAATATTTAAAAAAGTACTACTTCCGGTTTATAGATTGAAACCAAAAATAGGAGGTGCACAACTAGATGCTATAAAAGTCCTAAATACAAAATTTCAACTTTCTACGTCTAACCGTATTTGAGTTATGCGACATACATACGTACGTACAGAAGTCACGACGAAACTAGTCATAATGGATTCAGAAAAGGTCAAAACGGATATTTCCGTCAAAATCTGAGAACCAAAATTTTTCGCGATTACAATACCAATACTTCCTTTACTCTGTAAAAATAACACTGAATATATTATTTAACAGCCGTAATCATATTTTGCCAAGTTTATTAAACACTGAACTCTTTGCAAAATTGTTTGTTAAACAACAAAACTATTAATGTACAAAAACTAACAATTTTCTGTGTAAAAAAATGTGGAATCTCCATTTAGTGCTATTAAAAACGCAATAAATATGATCGGCGATAGATTCAGCTATAAAATGTAGCCATTGCTGGTTGGCTGCATATCCAGGTCGGCGGAGAATTATTACACAGACGAGATTCGCTAAATTGTATCTAACACAGATGCGGAAAACAATATTCCGCGCCATAATAACTGTAAATTCATTATCTCTATAGTATTAATTATTTTTTATGGATTTAGTGATTGCACGTTGATGCAGAACGATAGTTTATAGAAATTGCTACCTTGCTCGGTGTACGAGTTTTTATCACGTGAAGAAATAGGATATCTTGATGAAAATGTACAGCAAGTTACACTGCAAACAGGTAATTACCTCCTAGAGAAAACAGAAACGAAACGAAGAGAAATGTTAGAAAAACTGACAGTTTTCACTGTTTTAGATTTGCAGGTTATGTATTAAAAAAGTTTACTTTACATGAACAAAGTATGACAATAAAAGTCAAGCTTATTATTTCTCTTCATAAGTGCAATATTTCTACACAATCGTTAAGTTAAGAGGCCAGTCTACCTCCTAAAATCCAGCATAAAATGTACTAACGTAGCGAGTGTTTTGTGGCCAGTACAATAATGGTAAAATTTTATTTCAACAAGGATTTAATAGAGAAAGAATGCGGAGCATCCCGCACCGTCGAAACTCCACTCCGTCGAATCACCACTGTGTCGAATACGTAGTGCATTAAATGTCCACTGCGTCGAATTTACCCCCTCTCTTTAACAGAACACTAAATACCCGCTCCGTCGAATCACCACTGTGTCGAATGCTGAGTACATGACATGTCCACTGTGTCGAATTTACCCCCTCTCTTTTACAGTACACTAGAAACCCGCACCGTCGAATCACCACTGTGTCGAATGCACAACATGAAATGTCCACTGTGTCGAATTTACCTCCTCTCTTTCGAAGTGTTCCACACCACCGAAAACCACTGCGTATAAAAACCATCCACCTAATAACCACACGTCCGAAAAACCACAGCGTATAAAAGTTCCCCCACCACAATGTCCACAGCGTCAAAAAAACGGAGTTCTGTTGGACTCAATTAGGGTTTTGTTAGTATTGATTAGTTTATTTTAAAAAAACGGAGTTCTGTTGGACTCAATTAGGGTTTTGTTAGTATTGATTAGTTTATTTTTAAAAAACGGAGTTCTGTTGGACTCAATTAGGGTTTTGTTAGTATTGATTAGTTTATTTTAAAAAAACGGAGTTCTGTTGGACTCAATTAGGGTTTTGTTAGTATTGATTGGTTTATTTTAAAAAAACGGAGTTCTGTTGGACACAATTAGGGTTTTGTTAGTATTGATTAGTTTATTTAAAAAAGCGGAGTTCTGTTGGACTCAATTAGGGTTTTGTTAGTATTGATTAGTTTATTTTAAAAAAACGGAGTTCTGTTGGACTCAATTATGGTTTTGTTAGTATTGATTAGTTTATTTAAAAAAAACGGAGATCTGTTGGAGTCAATTAGGGTTTTGTTAGTATTGATTAGTTTGGGTACAAATGTGCAAATCGAAGTGTGAAAATTGGTATATGGGTAGCTGGACATTGTGGTGGGGGAACTTTTATACGCTGTGGTTTTTCGGACGTGTGGTTATTAGGTGGTATGGTTTTTATACGCTGTGGTTTTCGGTGGTGTGGAACACTTCGAAAGAGAGGAGGTAAATTCGACACAGTGGACATTTCATGTTGTGCATTCGACACAATGGTGATTCGACGGTGCGGGTTTCTAGTGTACTGTAAAAGAGAGGGGGTAAATTCGACACAGTGGACATGTCATGTACTCAGCATTCGACACAGTGGTGATTCGACGGAGCGGGTATTTAGTGTTCTGTTAAGAGAGGGGGTAAATTCGACGCAGTGGACATTTAATGCACTACGTATTCGACACAGTGGTGATTCGACGGTGTGGAGTTTCGACGATGCGGTACGCACTCAAAGAATGGATCTACAAATGTGCCTTTTTAAAATTTTGATTAAAAAATTGTACATGATTATAAAAATGCCGAAAATTCAAAAACATTTCCAATTTATGCAAACTTTACACGGTTATATCTCATGATAGGAATTAATTTTTAAAATTGTAAAAAGGTACATCTGTAGATCCATTTTTTATCTATTAAATGTTTATAAAAATATTATATTGAAGTCAATAATAATCTGACAGTTTACTCGCAACGAAAACACTTTTACAGTATTTTTTAACTTCAAAATAACATTGCATAGCTAGAATGCGGCAAAGTACGACTTTCGGGCTGGTTTCAGACAGCTGTAAGTAGTAGTGGGAAAAAGAGTGGAACAGAAAAAAATTTGAGAGTATTCTAGGAATTCGGAAAAAATGTAGACGGGCCGCTTAAGCTGCATTAACAGTCCGAAATTTGGGTGAAATTTGAAGAAATTTGTAAATTCTGTCATAGGTTGTGTTCACAACACCAAACAGTGACGTGAACGCAAGTACACATTGCCATTTATGACAGATTTTGCAACTTTCGTCAAATTTCACCAAATTTCACACTGAATGAATAGTGCTTACGCAAAATGTAAATTTTTAATTACATTTCAACTCAAATGATCAAATTAAAATGGCAGATACATCAATTGTTCACTATATAAAGCAGACAGCAAATGGTTAATAATTTTAACGCACAAAAATTTATTTTTTTATTCAAATTTGTAGTGTCAGCATAAATTTTCTTTCTTATCAATATAATGCCCTGTTCACACGAGGAAAGTTTTCACTAAAAAGTTTCTTGGAAGTAAAACAAGTGCTAGGAACTGTCATAAAAGAAAACTGTCAATACCGTTCATACGGAGAATGTAATTATTTATATTAAATATATTTAAGATCACTAGCTTTAATATATTTTAAAGAAATAATTAGTTTCCCCCACGATTTCTCCGTATGACCGGTATTGACAGTTATTTTATGACAGCTCCTAGCACTTGTTTAACATTCAAGAAACTTTTTAGTAAAAACTTTCCTCGTGTGAACAGGGCATCAAATTTTGAGAGGATGATGATCCTATACCAGCAACTGTATTGTTCTTCTCTTCTGTATTTATACATCTACAGAAAAAGTAAAGAAACAAAATCCTTCTCAGCATATTCAAGCAATGATACATCTCCAACATGATGATCAATTACTGATTTAAATCTCTGATTGCATAAAGACTGAGGGTTGACTCAAGCGTTTAAATGAATTTCGCAGAATAATAAATTAAACATTGTTCATTCGAGGAAAAAACCATCATAAACACGATGTACAAATATGCAACAATTATAATTAAAACATTATCTCATCAAGTAATACACAATGCAACAATCCCCGGAGATAAAAACGTTAAACAATAAGCGATCGATAGCGCAGGAAAAATGTAAAAACAAAATTTAATAACACAATATCGAAATTCTCAAATAGTGGGTGGATGGATGTAATTATATACATTACTTAAGTACATACGAGTTTGGTTTCAGTTTAGCGGACGAGATTGAAGGCCATTGGCGTTCGTGCCCAAAGGCACAAATATTGTTTTATCGCGACCGTAGATCTTGATGCTATGGACGTAATTTTGATCTGATTGTAATTGCTTGATTGTTTAATATTATGTTTATAGCTCACCTAATTACTTATTATTCTCGTAGCATTTTATAGTATGGTACGGTTTTTATGTTCCAATACAGAATGCTGAACATATTTTAAAGAATTCGATTATTATTTATTAATAAAACGAGAATTAGCGAGAATTTAAAATTACTAAATTTTTCTTTTCTCAATAAAATTTCTTCTATGGATTATAATTTTTGACAAATTTAACTTTCTGTATACCTACTATAACTTACCTACTCAGGTATATTAGTAGTAATTTAAATTTATTTATTAAGTGACACATTAAGATTTTCATATGTTCTTAATTAATTTTTTGATAAATAATTGCTGCGATATTTTCACATTAAGACGATCCTCTACCGTGCCAGAAAACAGCCAAAAACATGGATTTCGCGCGCCACTCCACAGCGTTTATTGTTTTGTTAAATATAATAATCTAAAGATATTGTTGAAGATAAAAGTACAATCTACAAAATGGTCGATGCAGAATTTTAAAATTTTGCTTTAAAATCGAAATATGTTTTGCAGATCCAAGCTTTGTTAACAACATATTACAATTTGAAGTTAATTCACTTATAAATAAAAGCTGTACAGTGGCGCGCGAAAACCTCATTTTTTTAAAATATGGGTCTCTAAATTATTTTTTCCCCTGAAACATAAATTACTTGTTATTATTATGTTTAACATAACAATAAACGCTATAGAATAGCGTGCGGAATCAATGTTTTTGACTGTTTACTGCCATGGGTAGAGGATCACCTTAAACACAAAGATATATACACTCATACTGAATCAGAGCTGGGGAATGGATGGTAAGAAAAGAATTAAAGAATTTTTAATTCACGTTTTTGGATTGATTGATAAGTAATAATATCAATTAATAAAACTAGAGCCATGTTATCCAAAAACGTGAATTAAAACTTCTTTAATTCTTTCCATAAGTGAATTAACGTCAAATTTTGTCAACAGAGTTTGAATCTGCGAAATAACCGATTGAATTTTTTAAATTCGTTTTAAAATAGAAAATATTTGTGTTATTTTGTTTAAAAATAACAAATATTGTCAAAATTCAAATTAACATATTTCGATTTTAAAGCAAAATTCTAAAATTCTGCATCTTGCATTTTGTAGATTGTACTTTTATCTTCAACACTATCTTTAGATCATTATATTTAAGAAAACAATAAACGCTGTGGAGTGGCGTTCGAAATCCATGTTCTGGCTGTTTTCAGCCGCGGTCGACAATCATCTTAAATCCCCATCCCCATGCTTTCGCGTCAACATTGATCATTTTCCCGTCCAACACGAGATCACTACACCGTCCTCTGAACCGTGGTGTTGTGGTCTCGGTTACCCTCGACTAATTATCATGAACTTGAACTTCGACTGAATTTCAATGCATTGTTCTGGAAAGAGCGAGAGCGCGACCACGAGATGATATTATGTTATCTGTGCACTCATATCTCACGAGTGTTGAGCTCTGCACTGATACTGAGCGGAATGACTCCGTGACAGTGGGTGAACTTTGACCCCCGGAACGGCGGAGCCCGGGAATGGGGTATAAATTGGAGTAAATAGTTTAAATAGTTAATACCTTTTGCTATGTTCACATAAGGATACTTTCATGCTACTGAATTCTGGGAGAAAAGAAATTTTGAGCTGTCTATGAATTAGAAACTCTTCCTTTCCAAGACTAAGCGAAGATTCAATTTACCTTCAGTTACTTTATGTTCACTCAAGGATTCTTTAAGGATTTTTTCATGCTGTATGCTGGAACAAAAGACATTAGCTGTATTGAAGTCTTCAATTAATTGGAAACTCTTCTTTTCCAAGACTCATTTAAGGTTCAATTTCCCTTCAGTTACTTTATGTTCACTCAAGGATTCTTTGAGGGTTTTTTCATGCTAAATCCTGGAACAAAAGAGATTCACTGTATTGAAGTCTTCAATAAAAATGGAAACTCTTCTTTTCCAAGATTCATTGAAGATTCAATAACTTTATGTTCACTCAAGGATTCTTTGAGGATTTTTTCTTGCTACTGTATCCTGGAACAAAAGAGATTCACTGTATTGAAGTCATCAATTAATTAGCAACTCTTCTTTTCCAAGACTCATTGAAAATTCAATTTACCTTGATTTACTTGTTCAGTCAAGGATTCTTTGAGGATTCTTTCAATGAATTAGAAATTCTTCTTTCCCAAGACTCATTGAAGATTCAATTTACATTCTGTTACCTTATGCCCTGTTCCCTGAAGGATTCTATGAGGATTCTTTCATGCTACTGTATTGTAGCAATATAAGGGTTAACTATGGGGTATAATGAAAAAGTAAGGAAGTTTTATTGGGGGAACAAGGATAACCAGTCGTAGTCGATTTAGGAGGGGTTGTTTTGGGAGCGTTCTGTCATGATACTTTAAACACATACTTAAATATATTTTAAACTTTAATAAGACACAAAATTCCGAATAAAATTAATAAAATGATTAAAAACTTATAGATGAATTTATGAATTAAATATACTGAAATTTAAGCTCAAAGCGTATTATCTCTACCCCGGCCAACGAAGAACTGAACGCAGGCGCCCAAAAATCCAGGGAATGTCTGGCTTAGGGGTACGGAGGGATGCATATGACCTTTGAACTATTGTTTCTAAAAATAACTTAAGATAACAATAATCCAAAGCATAATAGATGCTAAGGCCATCTTGTAACAGTATCCTGGAACAATAGAGATTCAATGTATTGAAATCATCAATGAATTAGGAACTTTTCATTTCCAAGACTTATTGAACATTCAACTTACCTTCAGATACTTTATGTTCATTCAAGGATTATTTGAGGATTCTTTCAATGTACTGTATCCTAGAACAAAAGAGATTAACTCTGTATTGAAATCATCAATGAATTAGAAATTCTTCTTTTGCAAGACTCATTGAAGATTCAATTTCAATTTACCTTCAGTTATGTTATGCCCTGTTCACTCAAGGATTCTTTGAGAATTCTTGCATACTACTGTATCCTGGAACAAAAGAGGTTCCCTGTAAGCTAAATTATTCACCTAGGTACATGATATTTTAATGTTATTTATTTTTTAATGCTCCTTAGTCCTTACAATATTTTTCAAGGTAAAACAAATATAAGCATGTAAAATTTTCTCTCATATTTGAGAGTAAAAATACTCGAGTGTCATATAACAATCCTTCTTTTAATTGTAGAGGAAATGCATGCGAATGTTTTACGACGGTAGCAATTTTATTTAAAAAACAAAATAAAACAGTCCCTCGAGTCACTAGATGAGCAAAACGCACTACATGCTCGGCGCATAATATTCACATTAATTTTTATGTTCAAATTCAGAGAGAAAATTGAAGTTTATTTTATTAAAATATGAATATCCAGCATAATTTTTCCATTACATAGAAATTTTACTACGTTTACACTTACATCCAAATGTACTTTGCACGGTGCGCGGTGAAAAAGCTTTCCATATGAAAATCTGTTGCTAATTTAACAGTGAAATTTCAAAAAAAATTGTAGAATGTGTGTCAGAGATTATTCCTGGTGTAACTGGTAAACAAAAAATTAAAAAACTGCTTAGAATAAGACAATAAAAAAATTTCATCGCGCACCGTGCTTCATGCCATACCGGTGTGACATTACATTATCAACTGGTCAAAAAGCAAATTTAATCACTTCAAGAAAAGGGCTACCTATGCTATACATAACATAACAATCAACAAAAGCATTTATAAGGAGTTTCTATAATCCTACAACTTAATAGTGCAATAGCCAACTCTTATACAGGTTGTAACCCAACCTGTGTAACAAATTTAAGGTTGTATAGTATTGAACGCGATCATGAATCCAAATGGATTTTGTTGAAATTCGTAAAATTTACAGTAGTTCGCTAAACAATATCATTTTGGGTACCACTGGTTGTCACATTTAAATACAAAAAAGTTAAACACTAGTTATGCAATATTTATTAGCGTAATTACATTAATGTAATAATAATTTTACAAACAAGAAAAAATGAAATTTGTAGGTACTTACAGAATGTCTCATTTGCTCTTGGACCCATATTTAATTTGCGAATTTCAACAAAATTCTTTTTGATTCATGATCAGTGCGTCCTTAAATTTTGTTACACAGGTTGGATTACACCCTGTATAAGAGTTGGCTATTGCAATATTAAGTTGCAGGATTATATAAACTGCCTATTAATGCTTTTGTTGATTTGTTATGATTCTATAAAAAAAAGTGGTTTGATTTATTTCTGATAAGAACAGTGAACTCTATAACTACGTACCTACCTGGAGTGGTCGCTGTATGTATTTTAAAACGTGTATTATTCTGCCCATGTTCTACATGTTAGACAGAGATAGAGATACGTCACAAATGCTATATGCCCATAAGTCTATCTCTCTCTCAACTTGCCACACTGCTGCCGTTTTGTTGTGCACTACGGCTCCCTTCCAGAAGAAAAGAAGAAGTTTTTTCTGTCTAGTGATAATTACGTGGTTTTGTAGCAATAAATAAATTATAAATTCTTCTTTTCCAAGACTCATTGAAGATTCAATTTAGTAACACCGCAATTTAACAGATAATTCTCACTAGAAAGAAAAAACTTCTTCTTTTCCAGGATTCTGAATCTCCGTAGAATCTCCAAAGATTCCCATGAGAACAGGGCTTTAGTAGGTATATAGTTGACTGGATAAGCATGGTCCATTTTGTTCTTACAAAATAATAATCTGACTTTTTCAAAGTTTAGTACCTAAATAGTTTTGGTGGTTTAGGCGCGGATGTAAACGTAGCTTGATCTGGTTATTTTATGCTTAATCCCGTGGAGAATTCCCTAATGTGAGTAGCTAGTTATTTTTCTATTTATATGTTGGTATTGATTTAAGTAACACGGTTCAATGGCCCGTCATTTTCATTAATAACGTGCAGTGCGCGGTGTTTAATAAATTAGCGGCCATGAAATGCATATAGATATAGTAATATAGTTAATTGGAACCACACGTTCTCAGAGCGAATGTGTTGATAGAAATTAATTCATGAATATTAAATGTAAATATTAGTGTTTTGCCGTCACATCCATGTTGTTTTTGATGATGAAAAATATACGAGTAGAGTCGGGAAACTCGTGTTTACGTACTTTAAAAATAACTACTACATAAAACCTAACAATTACATTTCTAAGAGCAATGTACTGATTATAACACAATCAGTCTATATTACAGTTAAATAAAATCAAATAACTTGATTTTATCAACTTAACTACTTTCTTACGTAGCTAATGTTTTGGTTTGTTTAAAATCAAATGTAAACGTAGAAGAGACAATTAATATTATTATTTCTTAATTTATTTACGAAAAGCAGTGTCAAAATGCAGTCGAACGTTTTATCCAACACCTCATAATAATAATAACTGATTAAGTATTTAATAGTATATTATATATTAAAGGACTAAAGTGCATGATTGAGACTGAAATTTATTTCACTAGCCGAAGGTGAGGGAAATAATCACCTAAGGAATTAAACGTACTTTAGTCCTGTGGTATATACGCTATTTTTTTCACTTCATCCTCAAACGAATAAAAAATAGTTTAAAAGAATACACATTTTGCAATTTTGACAGTAAACTTTATTAAAAATATTTATATTGTTACCTCTGTAACAAATAGAACGTATTTACTTGACAACGGGATTAATTATGTAAAATAATCCCTTGGGATCAAATTAAGAACCTTAGTCCCTAAAAATAAAGACTAAAGAAGAGTTTTAGTCTCGGAATTGCAAAAAAAATATATTAAATTCCAATCTAAAACATTGTAATGGTGACTTCCGACAAGCAAAGTAACAATTTACCCACAAGTGGGTATAATTTTCATCAATGCCACTAGTGGACAATATTTTACTTTGCTTGTTTAAAATCTCCATAGTTATGCTTTTATTAAGAGGTGTTGTATAATATATTTTTAATTCAGGACATCGAAATGTATATGGCGCAGTGCACATTATTGTATTTATTTTTGTTAGGTCAATAGTAAAATTAATTTTATTTGTGCTAATAATAATGTGCAATCTTAACATAATTTGAAAATTGAGTTTTATAAAATTCATTAAATATTTAATCGTAGAAAAAGTAGTAACTTGTAATAGTAATCATTAGCCCTCGTTAAACAATATACGATTTTTCTCTAATGTACATTAATGATAAAAACAAACATTAGAACCTACCTCCATTATTTTATTTTCAAGCAAAAACTATTCTCATTTTCCCATATTTAACAACAATTACATTAATGTGCAAAACACATAAATAATTACACACTATAATCAAGCAAATGCGCCAACTAGAAGTAGAATAAAGTACCACCTATTAAGATTTACATTATTCGCACTCGAATGTAAAAACATTAGAATAATGTTATGATGATCTATAATGATTCACATACGGCCATTATGCGCCATGAAGTATCATTTTTATTATATACGCAAAATGACGTCGTAATGACAATAGTCATAACAATTTCCTTTGCCCTGGGATACAGGTTATGTGAGTGAGAACTAAAAACATATCATAGAATTTTTTGTGCATATTATTTCCATTGAAGTAAGTTGAAGTGTTAGTACTTGTAATTATTAATAATTGGAACTGAAACTGTTCCTTTAGGCAAAGTAGATATTTTAATATAAATAGACAACACCATTATTCGAAACGAGAACTGAATTCTCAAATAAATGACGCTTAAATATTTTTCTGAATATCTACAAAGTACAAACTAAAATTACAAATAAAGAACAGTTTAGTTTATTAAATTGGTGCTGCGAAGATGAATTGAAAACTGCTTGAATCAATCTACGGATTTTTTAATTCTATCAAATAAAAATTTTGGTAATCAGAGATGATTCTGACGTGCAGCTGGACACAAAATGTGCTGTGAAAAATAAAAAGTGCAGTATGAATTTTAAATTTGTACAAGATAAATAAAAAAACTTTATTTTTCAACTGTTATTATTCAAATTCATCATAAACATATACAATAATTTGTGAATGCTGATTCTGAAATGCATAAATTAGCTTCGTTTTTATTTAGTTTTGAACATGAAAGAGAGAAAACCATGCTATTCGTCTTTAAAATTTCAATTTTAAGGTATTTAATCTTGACCAATTTTTTATGGTATTTTTTAACTACTTTCTCTTTTTAATAATGTACTCCTTCCCCGAAAGAAAATTGAAAATATGGCACTGTACCTATGTAATAAAATTTATATGCTAAATTTTTAAAAAATTAAAAAGACGGAGTGTTCGTTTTGTATTATATTAGGTATGTGCATTGGGAAAAAAGCTTAGAATAAACCCTGTTGTTAACAAATTTGGATGCACGATATTATTATGTGCAAAATCTAAAGCATACATGATAAAAGAAATTTGCTATACAGGGTGATTCACAAATTCGTGCATATATTTCAATGGCATATAGTATTCAACTAACTGATCATGAAACAAAAAAAATTAAGGGCAGTTTTGCAAGAAGAACATATTTGAAACCATTGGATTGATGATTTTATAATGGATATCTGATTAACTATGGAATGGAATAAAATTAAATTTAAATTAATTGTACTATGACAATATCAATAGGTTAGTATATAAAATGCATTTAAACGTTGGCCCAAAACTGCTTAATTAAATAGGTAACCTAGAAACTAAAATTGCAATTTTTGATGAAATTCTTTCAATTCCGTGAAAAGTAAGTAGAGCCTTATATGTCCGAAGTTGTGAGTCACCCTGTATAATTTGTAAAAAGATTATTTATTCTGTAATACAAAATACTCGAGTAGAATGACAATTTCTCATTCGAATTATAAAAGACTTGCTTGCTTTTCATTTTACCTTTATTACTTTTTCGTAAAGCCCTCTGTACACACAATGATTCTTTGAGGATTCTTTCATTTTTCTTAATAATCCTGGTGAGAATTGCCTGTCAAATAGCGGTACCGCTAAATTGAATCGTCAATAAGTCATAGAAAAGAAGAATTTCTAATTTGTTGATAGGATCAAAACAGTGATTTTTTCCAGAATTTCAGAAGCATAATTATTCATGTGTGAACATCTTGACACCTGTCAGCATTTTAGTAGACGAAATAATATGAATGTAAAAAAAAACATTGAAACTATTTCATTTCTATTGAGAGCATTGCTAATGAATCATAAGAGGCCATGGTTTACTTCAACACCTGTTAGTGTAAAATATGGCATATTTGTGTTTGAAATTAATAATTGCCCATAATATAAAGTTATAAATCTAACTTCCTTTATCGCAGTTCACGGGTAACGATTTAAACTCCGTAAAATTCAGAGCAAAACAAATCACTTCTACGACAATTCAGCAACCCAACTCTCTTTTGTTCTACAATT
The DNA here is from genome assembly GCA_947534325.1 of Agonum fuliginosum. Taxonomy (NCBI): domain Eukaryota; kingdom Metazoa; phylum Arthropoda; class Insecta; order Coleoptera; family Carabidae; genus Agonum; species Agonum fuliginosum. Next base: position 28,652,288 of record OX384041.1, read on the forward strand.
CTGACTTGCAAATGCTCTAGTTAAACAACATTATTATCATAATGCGGTGTAGTGTTTGTATAGGTAAACTTTCAAAGTCTCAGTCAATCAATAACGTCACCATTGTTATTTTGTACGTGTTTGTTCAGTTGAAGGGTTAGAAACAGTAATTTTATGTAGTCACAAAGGTTGAGTGCTTTTTGATCCGTGCTTATTCGTCCGAAGACGGAAATAGTGCACTTTCATCCGAAGATTATTAGGCAATCGTAATCCCTTGTCTTGTAGGAATTCAGAGCACCTGACGCTCAGCAGGGGGCCAAGCAACTGCATGACTGCTAGTGACATATTATTTTTATATTGTTTATTTTTATTTGAAGACAAATATACATTATTATTTCTAATTTGTTGTTAGAGTAGTAGCAAAATAAGATGGAACCGGATATGCGCGAACTGTACTCAGCTAATCTATATTACCCGAACTAAAAATATTGACTTGTATTGTTGTATTGTCTGAGTCAAAAATATTAGTACGATATATTGCGAAACTGTTTTATAAGTTGCAAATTAAAATTATTATTAAGTATTATAAATTATAATATTACACAGGAAAATTGTTAAGACACTTTACACCAAGAATGACAGAACATGTGATCACAGCAGAAATCTCACTTTTGACACGATCATAATACACCCCTAATGTTTACGAATGGACTCGTCCAAACCAAAACACGTCTTTCGCGCAGGTCACGTGGGGTTTCATCTTATTTTGCGATTACTCTAAATCATGTCCTTGACATCATACTTAATTTTCATTACACATATACAGGGTGATTGTTGTAAGTGACGCACTAGAAATATTTCGTTTATTTCAAGAAATTCAGAAAAAGTTTATAAGCAAGGTAAACTAGATAAAGGGGCTCGTAAAATGGTCGCAGAATAAGAACTTTGTGTCAATATTTCCGGAAATATTTCTGTAGACAGTTACAAACGTAATTTTTTTAAAGTAAGTAATAATGCAATTTTCTTTCCGATTACCCCTCGGAATAGATAAATATCCAGAAAATGTATTGTCGAGCACAGCTGCTATACAATAATTTCACTCGTCTTCGACTCCGAAAAAATTTTCAGATAATAATCCATGCATATTACAAGAGAAAAGTTAATTTTAATAGAGTTGCAATATTATCTCAACACACAAAAATAGTCGTCATTCATTAACGGATTACAATATCGATTTCCGGTGTGCAGCATTCGATTTCAAGAACAATTTTTGATTAGGAACGTTTATTTATTTATTTTTAATTTGAAGCTCCAATGAAAGCACAGTTAACAAAGAAGAAATTATTTTTTTCTAAAATTGGTATTAAATCAACTGTAACTCCTAAACGCATAAATATATCGACTACCGATTTTTTAAAATATTTTGGAAGCTCTGATTTAGCTAAAATTTGAAAATTTTCTCCGTGAAAAATATCACCAGAGGCCATGTAGTTGCTTGACAGGTAGTTAAGGATTCCTAGAAGATAAGGGATTAGAATTACCTATTAATCTTCGGATGGAGTGCACTATTTTCGTCTCCGGACGAATAAGCACGGATCAAAAAGTACAACACTATTATTTGATGTAGTCACAAATCGTAAATCAAAGTAGGTAATGGCTCATTGTTTTGTTATTTGCTACGGTGACAAATGTAAGAAAGCTAATGTGAATGTGAGACATTTACGAATTTAATGCTATGTAATTCCGGTATTGTATAGTTGCTGAGTGTTATGTGAAACAAATATTTCTGTTTGTATTATTGGATTTCTCATGGTTTATAAGAGAATAAATGAAATCCAACATTACGTAATAGCTAATAAAACCTTGTGATATTATTGTTACAATACATTTCAAATGCTACTAATATACCTACCTGCGTTTTATGCTTTTATCATCAAAACAAATAAAAAAGCAATTTCTATAAACTATTTGTGCTACATAAGAACGAATGTGTAGGTATTATTTACCCCCCGTGAATGATGTTTTATCATAATAAGGGGAATTACACTTTTATTTCAGAAGTACCTAAAAATAATTGTTGTTATAAAATAATAGGTAACCTATAGAATATGAGAAGAAAATTTACTAAATAAATTTTACTTAAAAAGATCAATAATTTTTATAATTTGGTTCTTAGTCGTTAGTCAAATTTGATCCGAGAAAAAATATAATACCGTAAATCGCGTTTTACAATCTATAGGAGAAACAAATGACTCGAAATGTAGTCCTTATTGCAAAATTGTTTTTACCACGAAGTATAATATAAACACAGGAGTGGACAAATTCGCAAAACTAATTTTCAACTTTCCATATCTAGTTTAGTTTTTAATGAGTAAAAATCGACATGTTTTATAAACTGAATAATGAAGATGAATAGATGCACTTCGAGACTGTGTTCATGTATTGTGAAATTATTTATTTAACGACGATCTCCCTCTTTTCAAACACGTTTTGTCATAATATTTTCGATCTAAAGGTAAATTATGGAACATAGCCGCTTAGATATATCTAAATTACAATTTTAGTTATTATTTATAGTATTAAAGTGTATTTTTACATTTAAATCAGTGTCAAATACCCTTCATACAGCCAGAGATATCTAGATCCATTACAGATTCTGGTCGCTAGAAATGATCATGTTGGCAAACCTAATTATTATTCTTTAACCGTGTCCACATGTAATTTTTGGGATTTTAAAATCAAGTGCTAGAAACACAATGCCATAAACCGAAGTTCGATATCTCGCTTAAGTCTGTTTTACATCATACTTTTTTCGTCTAGATTCATGCTAGATTTCTCGTTTGATTTCCATCCGAGATTCGTTCGAGTTTCATATTTTATTTCCAAACTATTCGTATACAATTGGAATTCTTCGATTTTTTCCGAAATGGTCCAAGTTAAGCAACTTCAAAATAATAAATAATATTCTTAATTATTCTGATAAGTAACAACTTAAGATTTGAGGTTAGAATTTATAATGGAAAAATATTAACACAACTTGAATAACACGTACAAGTGCAAAACTCATAAACGTCAACGTGAGCAAATCAAAACAAAATATCAAAACTTTTAAAGGTTGGTCAAACTGACTCCAGATTGAACTGTGCATGCGTAGACAAATCTAGTATGAATCTCGAATAGAAAAATAGAGCCGGGCGTATATTTATTTCTATACTAGAAAAAATGTATGGAAATCGAACAGAATTTGGATAGGAACTGCTGACTTACATTATACTAGAAATGGCTAGGAACTTCTCGAAAGAATCTCGAACTAGAATCTAGACGAAAATAGTATAATGTGAAACAGGCTTAAGTTTCTTTTAGATATGCAATGCCATATTACTTGAGTGTGACAGCCACATACTGTGAGACATCGTAATAAATATTAATTTCACTAAACTTTGATATAAAAATCCAGACAAACAATTCGATTTGTCGTTCAATTCTCGTGCACCATTGAACACAAGACTTTAGTTTCCCAGTTAGCCATATTCGCATCAAACTACGATCATGTTAGCTGCCATAAAGATTGATATTTATTTTAGATTGAGCAGCAGCTAGCACTAACAGCAATGCACTCTATGCTACTAAAGCTCTTCTAGTGATTCGAGCTTGAATGTTACGAGACAACTTTGAGATTTCATGTGCAGATGTAATAAAGGCAGATACGTTGGCGTGATTTGGACTTTGGGTCAAATTAGCAACTTGGATGTTTAGTTTCCATACAGAGTCTCACCGTGACTTGCATTTCAATTTATAACTTTGTAACTTTTGTTTCACTTTGATTATGTTCCCGTAACGGAGGAGAAAATTCTCCCATACGCAAAACTTATATCATTATAGACATGTGCCACCTTAGATTTTATTTATATACTATTTATGTTTATATTGGTTACCGTTTGGACAAAAAAATTATAACGGTTAATTTATACCGTGAGTTTATTTTAACGTGAAACATGAGATTTTTCATATCCATGGTTACGAATTTGACAGCAATGTATTAGAGCGTTCTTTTTAAAATCGAACATAGGGAATCAATTTAACTGTATTATTCTTGACCAATATAACATATTTGGGCAGCTGTAATAGTTCCAAGAGACGCTTGCAACATAAACTTTTAATTGTTTAAACTATACCTACATCGTATTTCCAGGTAGCATCAGTTTGACTCCAATTAACAAATTCAAATGTTGCTATCTGGAATTACGATGTAGGTATAGTTTAAACAATTAAAAGTTTATGTTGAAGGCTTCTCTTGGAACTATTACAGCTGCTCAAATATGTTATATTAGTCAAGAATAATACAGTTAAATTGATTCCCTATGTTCGATTTTAAAAAGAACGCTCTAATACATTGCTGTCAAATTCGTAACCATGGATATGAAAAGTCCTATGTTTCATGTTAAAATAAATTCACGGTATATTCGTATTTTTAAATCACATCAAACCAAGATGTCGTAGGGGTAACATCCACCCCATTACTGTAAAATGGAAAAATAATGTTACACTATTGTTAAGTTATTATACATCAGCTACATCATACATCATCAGCTTTTATGTATCATTACCTGATGCATAGCAGTCGAAACGTCCGTTTAATAAAATTATGTCTAATTGACTAATTTGAATTTTACGATCCTTAAGCTAGATTCACAGCTACCCAATTATGAGTATAAGTTCCAAATTAACCAACCAGGGCGTCAACAAAATTCCAATTTCAATTATTAGTGCGAACGTTGAGCGCTGGTTGGTTAAATTAGTAACTTATGTCCAGTTGCACCGCTTCCACTTAAATTTTAAGTTTTCCTTAAATGAACAATATCGAATCAAAATCAATTTGTCAAACGTAGAAATAACATTGGTGTCATGAGTTCGATTCGATATTTTTCATTTAAGTGACACTTAAAATTTAAGTGGAAGCGGTTCAAATGGCCATTAAACTTATATTTTAGTAGGTCTGAATCTAGCTTTACGCCTTCTATATCTAAGAAATATTTGTAAATCAGTTCACTTATTTACTTATTTTATTCTGCGACCGGTACGGGGACTCGAACCATAATAGGCATATGATCGAAAATTGGAACTAACCACAGTTTATTTTATTTTATTATTTTTTATTACGAACGTGGAATATTATATTTCAAGGTACTGGCCGAGGAAAATAACCACGTGACTAATAAAAAAATTATTTATTATTTAAATTAAAATACATATCGTAAAACGGGGTTACTTTGGGAAGTTTTGGAAGTTTTGGCAGATTTTCGTCGCGTAACTTAAACGTGTTGTTATATTAAGGCATCGTATCGTTAACCCTAGGGGATTAAGTTACTCTAATTAAGCATAAATAATCTTGAAGGACATCCGAGAAAAAAAATTGTTTCTATGATGCCAATTGCCAAAGTAGGCAGAATTTTGGAGGTACTTTGGTAGTGTATATAAATTGAATTTGCTCGAAATTAGGAGCTGTTTATGATCGTCTTACGCATGGAAAATATTCTGTAACATTCGTTCTACATGCAGATTTTTTTCGATGAAAGATATCTTTAAGTTGTTTAATAAAAAATGTTTTTATTGATAACAAGCACAATTAGATAGACATACAGATTTATTTTAAGGACGTTTGTGAAGGAATGCTTTACCCATCATCAGCTTCTGAGCGATCATACATTGAGAAAGTAATATATAGGTACCTAATATATTTGTATCTTGATTTGTATAGTAGTAAGAAGAGAATAGTAGGGTATGGCGAGAGGTCTTTTGCTGGCCACATCAGATTTTTTTATTGACTTTAATTGCTTCCTGACAATGGGCGAGATTCAGCTAAAGCTGTTTTTCCACTTAACCCTCTCGCTGAAGTCCTTGCTACAACCACTAGCCGTTGCTCGATGGCTTTTAGGTTTCCAAGTTAATTGTTTCCCAACCTAGATGGTTGACAAGAGTAGATACCGATCCAAACCAAGTCATGAAAATTTCACACCTGACCCGGATTCGAACCCACGACCTCTGTGCACCTCTGTAATCAGAGCCAAGCACTCTACCACTGTGCTATCTCGGCTTCAACCTGTAAGAAGCTTAATGCCATATTATTTTCTCTGTTGGTGTTGATACTTAGAATAAAAACCTAATGAAAATTCATGACACACCACTTGCTGCTTCTTCGTTCCTCCTCTACCCATCTGAAAGTCATTACTTCCAATACAGAAACATCTTTTAATATCAGTTATCTGCACTTGGATCTCCATATGCATATTTGCACGAAACAACCCAGTCGCAGTCACAAATACGTTCCCATTATCGTGAATACGCGATCACCAGCTCTGCAACACATTCCCTCTTCCCCCGCCTTTGTTATGACCACGTCGACCGTGATTCCAATCTAGAGCTAGAGAAGCAAGTATAGTAGACGGAGGTGTACACAGAGCTAAATAATTAGGAACTCTTGGATTCTGGGGAGTTTTCGTAACTTTTATTAACTACATTATACAGAGTGTTTCATAACTTTAGGATAAAAATTAATTCGTAGATTAGATACTAAATCACATTTGATTGATCACGAATTAAAAATAATTTTTTTGGTAACTATTGCATTAATAGTTGTTTTACGTATCTTTTAACAGCTGTAAAGTGTCACTTTACGGCCGCTTTTACTTTACGGCCACATTTACTTTACTGCCTCTATTGTAAAATATATACAATATTATTTATAATATGAATAAATTTATATAATTTTTTATGATAGCTGCCTAAAAATGTAGTGTGCACCTCGGCTTAAAAGTGTTTTTAGCCTCACTTGAATTGCTAGCCTCGTCCTTTGCCTCGCTGCCTTCAGATTCGACCAAAAAGAACACTTTTACAACATTAATGAACAAAAATAACAATTTTTGGCCCCCTGAAGTGTAAACAAAACAATCACACATCGTTGACATCTATGGTAATTGCGATTCTACGCATAATGTCATAACTTACGGCATATTGTTCGGTAAAGAACATCGAATTTTATTGCTTTAATAGGCCATTAAAACAAAAGTTGATTTGTAATAAAAAAGAGAGACTACAAAAACGCTACTTTACACAATTTATTATTCAATAGAGTCTGAAATTAATCAAACAGATTAAATGTAAATGTGACATTTTTTTACTGGCGACATCTCTGCAGTAGATTCAATGCTAGTTGACATAAGGAAATTTTAGTACAAATGTAATTTTAAATAAATGTATGTCGGCCAAAAAATATAATACATAATGTGTGCGTTAGGTATTTGTACATCGCTCGGTTTTATTAAAGCACTCCGCTTCGTGTCGTACTTTAATTTAGAACCTCGAGTTATAAAATACAACCTACTACTATTTCAAAATTCGCAAAATAAATCGCACTTTAAAAGACGTACACATTTTTAGAGCCACTGTTTCAATTAGTATTTTTAATATGGTTAATTAGATAAACCTAAAAGTAATGCGGCATACAAAGTTCATGAAACCAGCGGCACTTACATGGTGTTCGTCATTTGCTATATATATATATTGCGAATTTTGAAAAAAATATTTTTGATTCGTTATCACTAAGTTATGTAGTTATCTGTCATTTAATTTTTTTCCTGAGGTTGTGAAAATTATTGCAAAAAAATTAAAGGTATAAACTGATAAGTAGTCTTTATTTTGTGGAATTGTTACATTCATTTCTATTTATTTTGGACACCAATAATATGTCTTTGAATTACCAATATAATTTTTTTAAAGTTCAATCTTCCATAATTCAATATTATACGCAAAGGCGCGTCTCATAAATGATTTATTGTTTTATGCATAATTTAGTAGTGCAAGTTAAATCTAAAAATCGATAATATTTCGTTTTAAAAAACTGTTCACTATACATATAGTTGATTTAACGAACAAATGCAGGCCGCAACGGCGATGCCAATGATATTGTATCACTGTGACGTCCAGCATTGATTCGCTGCGTCAACTATACGCAAACAGCTCGTGCACGTGTGCTGAGCCGAATCTTGAATTTACTTGTTCGAGTTCATTTAGTTTCCGATTCTTGCAATTAAAAGACGTATTTCTGTGAAGTGGTGTAAATTTAGATAAAATAAAAAGTGTTTTAATTTGTTTAGGGTGGTTCTACCCGTTTTAGGTAAGCGAAAATATATGATAGGGTGCAGGAAGAAATGTAGAATATAGTGGTATATTTCAATTGCTGAAATAAGTTGTAAATTAACTATTTAATGAAGTTTTTAATATTTTAATGGGTTTAAGGGTTGGTTTACACTCTATGTAGAGTACATTGGATGTAGAAATTTTTGTTTGAGTGTTTGTTATTTTGATAAACCTATTTACCATTTTAAAATGTACATAACATATTACATACCTACATAATTTATTATTTATAAGTACCTACATAACACACCTTTTATCTAATTTTGGTGTGGCAGCTTCATTAACAATAGAAGTCATGTCATCATCTGTACATATTTTACCTGTTTAGGGTATATTGAGTGTGGGAATTAATTTTGATAGTTGATAGGTATTTTGATAAAGTTATTTGACAGTCTTTAATATGTAGGTATGTAGTACCTATTATTAGTATTACATACCTACATATTAATACGCCTTTTAACCAATTTGGATACCTATGGCAACATCATTTTAAAATACCGAGTCATCTGTAGATATAAATTTACCGTGTGTGCGGTTACCAGTCCAGTCATCAACTCACGGTAGCTTATAGTGTTAACAAATAACTACTTATATTTATTTGAAAATAGCAAATTAACACCTAAGATTTTATTTATAATGCGCGTTTTTTAACAAACAAAATAGTAGGTATTTTAAAAAAATATAGAAGTTTTGTAATAATTATTACTATATCTATACAGTTGTTAACATGTTAAGTTTGCTACGAATTTAATTTAAAAATATTCTTTGCTCGGCAAAAATTACATAACTAATTTTTATGATTAGGTAGCTTTTTGAAATCTGAATTTAGTTTCATAAAATTTTTCAAGAATTTCTTAACGTTTATTTTTCGAAAGAAACGTATAGATATCATACAAATGTGTCAACTTTGCGTAGTCAATCTATACGTATAAACTGCCAGCACAGCTCCGTGCGACTATACATTGAATAACCTTCTGATCTTTGAAATAAACAACATTCCTAATAGTCTTAATTAAATTAGTCTGTTCAGTTTCATTATATTTTATTCACTTCTTATGTCAGTACGAATTATTAACTTATTGTCAATATTTCATTTATGTTGCAGGACACATTAGCAGAGGCACAAAGTTTAGAAGGCCTGATCTGACTACAAGTCAAATTTTCTACACCGAGAATTAAGGTAAAATTATTTATTATTTTCTTTATACAAAAACACATCTAATTTAGTTTTTTTGCATTTTGCAGACTTTTTCCCGCCGTAGACTTTACTTCCGGCTGTAGGACTCGCACTTCCTGTGGTACCGCCCATCAGTTCCTGAGACGTGAGACCTGGTGCAGAATACTCGTTGAAGAAGGCCCAGTACTCCTTGACATCGACTGTGAATCAAATGTAAGTGTTTACTCCCTATTATTATGATATCGGTAACACAAAAAAGGCATTTCTATGTTATGTGATTCTTTCATTATTTGGTTACCGAGAATATTAAAAACAGAATATCCAGGGACGTAACTAAGGATGGGCCTGAGTTTATAATAATATAATATTTATACATTAGATTACAGAACAGATACCTATATTTAAAATATTTAATAATGCCTTACATAATACTAGGGAAGAGATATAGATTTATACTTAATTGAGGCAAAGAAATGTTTAAATAGCGGATAGTTATAGATTTATTGCTGGTAAATGTTGTATTTTTGAATAAATATAATGTATTAACTTGTCAGTCTGAGTGCTCGTGCAATCTTTATGTATGCATACATATTTGATATCATATTCAACTGGGTACTGTTTTTCTAATTAATTTCAGAAAATTCCTTCAGCATTGAAAAAATATTTCGCTTCGCTTTCAAAACAAATTTTTTTTAATAAAGTGTAGCCAACTTCAATTTTTTACTAACCCATCTTTGGCTCACCTAAAAAAATCCTACTTACGTCCCTGCTGATATCTCTCTACTACGACAGTGCAACGAGAGTGTTTCTTTACATACAAATATACAACGTATCTATCAAACCTTTTATCCAACTTTCATTATATTATATTTATTTCTTATATCAGTACGAATTATTAACTTATTGTCAATATTTCATTTATGTTGCAGAACATATTAGCAGAGGCACAAAGTTTAGAGGCCCTGATCTGACTACAAGTCAGAAGGTAAAATTATTTCTTATTTTCATTATTTACAAATACACATCTAATTTACTTTTTTTTTCATTTTGCAGACTTTTTCTCGTCGTAGACTTTACTTCTGGCTGTAGGACTCACACTTCCTGTGGTACCGCCCCATCAGTTCCTGAGACGTGAGACCTGGTGCAGAATACTCGTTGAAGAAGGCCCAGTACTCCTCGACATCGACTGTGAATCAAATGTAAGTGTTTGCTCTCTATTATTATGATATCGGCAACACTCACAAATTATGTAATGTCTATGCCACACTAGTATGGCATGAAGCACGGTACTCGATGTAAAAATTTTATTGTCTGATTCTAGATATTGTTTTTTTTTAAATTTTGTTGTTTACCAATTACACAAGGAATAATCCTTGACAAAACTTTAACTATTTCTTGGAAATTTCACCGTGAAATTAGCAACAGATTTTTATACGAGTATAGCAAAATGCCATACACTTTTTCCATACCTACTAATAGGCATAAGCCATTTCTATTTCATTTGATTCTTTAATTATTTGGTTACCGAAATTATTTTAGAGTTAAAGTTCTTATAGGTTCTTTGTAGAAAAAAATACTGAATCCGAATAAACTTTTGTTTTTAAATTTTGAAATTCCAGAACCGTAATAATCAGTTATTATACCATTAAGGTGGATTTATAACACGCACAGCGCATAGAAAATAATTTAGCACAGCATAGCATATGAATTGGTCATATGGAAATTAGTGCATCTATTTATAAGACGCACAGCGCATAGAAAATAATTTATCACAGCACACGAATTATTTATTTTCCATTTATTCATTTATTATTTATGTCAAAGTCTCCTGTCAAGGTTATTTTTTGGTCAAACACGGTTTTATATTATTTTGTTGTCCATTATTTTAAAGATATATTTGTAAAACACAATAAAAATACACAAAGTCTCCAAATTAAATGTCAAAACAGCTGTGATAACCCGTCAATAAATCTGTGTTTCTGTGTGATTTATAAAACCCCCGTGAGGAAAATGCTGTGCGCTGTGCTGTGCTGTGTTGTGCTAAATTATGTTCTGTGCGCTGTGCGCAGTTATAAATCCACCTTAAGAGTTTCGAAAATAATCGAAAATACTGCCGGCTAATGAGACGTATTTCCATAGAAACAACTCGAGACCGGAGGTCGAGAGGTGTTTTGCGGAAATACGTCGAACCAGGAGGAAAAAGTATTTTCTATTATTTTTGATGATCGGTATGCATTATTGACTATTTCATGAATAAAACGTATTTAACCATTTTAAATAACACAATTTTATTTATTAGCATAATTTTTAAATTCATTTTAAATATTTTGGCATTTGGTGAAAAATAAACAAACATTTATTATTGTTTGTTGTGTCATGGTTACGGTGAATATACGCATACTATGTCAATATTCAAAAATATGCACTGAAATAGTTGTTTATATAAATACTAAATAGTTTCTATGGTTTTTGTAAAAAATAGTGCATTTTAATTGGTTTAAATATAATGAGGGAAATAGTCAACATTATAAATAATTGTATTGTGACAAAAATCACTGAGGCCATGGCATTAAAAACACACAAGGCATTTCCATATGTTGCTTCTATTTGACGTTTGTAGTTTTTTATAGTTTAAATCATAATGTTATAAGGTATGTAATAATAAAGTAAAAATTTTATCTACAAAGACCTAATATAATTTTAATGCCAACCGGAATCGGTATTTTGCTTGAAGAACTATAAACTTTTTTGCAAAAAGTAGCCTAACTAAAACCAAATTCACATTACCAGTACCAAGACGGGAGGTTATGTGCTGGCCACATCAGATTTTTTAGAGTTTTATTTTAAAATACATGGAGTGCTATGGAAATGACAAAAATGTGAAATAATAATAGTAAGTAATTGATAACTGTCATACAAAAACTATAAAACAAATTATTAGGTATCATTGTTCTTTTTTTGATTTCTTGTCATTTTCATAGCACTCCATGCATTTATTGAAACATAAAAATAATATAAACTACTGTTGCTAACTTGAAAATGGTTTATTCAAATAACAATTATTGAGATGACTCTGTAGCATTTTTCAAGAGCTATCATTTGATATACCACAAAGGATATATTGCCACATTTAAGATTTTAAAATTGAGAGTGGTGGGGTGAGGTTGAGATGAGTGATTTAAAAAGTACAAAATTAAATTATAACTACTGGCTGTCGAATGCCAAAACAATGATTAACCATACATTTTTCTAAAACTTCGTGACTTGCATACGTCATCAGGCCATGCAATTCAACTTTAAATATATTTTTTAACTAAACGGAGCATTGTATCGTAGAACAAAGAAATGCGTATTTATTTATTTTTATGCAGAATAACATTTAAAAAAATTTAAAATAACCGAAATACTCTATTATTTAAATATATTTTTTAGCCAAATGGAGCATTGTATCGTAAAACAAAAAAGTGTTTAATTATTTTTTATGCCGAATAGCATATTTAAAAAAATAAATAACCAAATATCCTTAATTAGCGTTAGCGGCCATTTTATGCACATTTTAAAATAATATTACATACATATTTTAAATTTATACATATTTATCAAGTCTTAACAAGCTTGGGTGTGGCAGCCTCACATGTGTGAGTCATCGGTATACATTATACATTATATCGTGTGTGCGGTTACCAGCTGGTAACTTACTCACAAACAAAAGAGATTTTGTTGTAGTTAATTAAATAATTTGTTATTAGAAGTTTGTTTGTTAAATAATTAATTGTAAATATTACGCTTTTCACTCATTTCGGTGTGGCTGCCTCACTTCTTTGAGTCATCTGTGTAGATATAAATTGATACTGTGTGTGCGGTTATCAGCTGTTAACTTATGGATACTCTTCAGGTGGGTTTATCTCCGCAAAACTTAAGATTAAGAACTAAGAATAAGAATAGTCTTAAAGTTAAAACAGGTATAACATATGAGTCAGTTTATGCTGCAGAAGTAAGAATAAGGAATAAGGATTATTAAGAATTATTTCTCCAACATAAACAGACTCATATGTGATAACTGTTTTAACTTTAAAACTATTCTTATACTTAATTATTATTCTTAAATTTTTGAGCATAAACCCACCTTTAGTTGTTATTGGAGAGTTGTTACACCATAGATAGATTTATGTATAAAATATTTTCAGGATAAACAAATAGTATTTATCACATGTAAATAAATGATTTGTGGTTCCTAGGTATTCGAGTGAATGTGAACAAGTCAAGCAGCCTTCGGATGTGGAAGAATCTACACTGCATTCATCGATGGACTTGAAGAAGTGACATCAACTCCAGCAGCCTTCCTGGGACTTAGTGATAAGTGAATTATCAAAGATAGTTTTGCCAGTCTTTCCCTTTGCGTGAATCATTCTTTAACTCGAAATAATACTTTACATAAACAATAAAGACTTGAATCTTCTATCTTTGAAAATAATGTTGAGATTGGAATACAGGCGGCACAGTCTTGGGTTCAATTCCCAATGACCATGTGAATATAATCTCAACAATTAATTTTAACTTAGGTAATAGTTTGCAAGGAGTAAACTACATCGTCTTTACTTTACTAGTACTTTGGTAGTACAGATTAAAGATCAACGGAATTTTGATGAAACTAGTGACATTATTATTTATTTTAAAATAATTTTAATTTGGGTGATAGCTTTGCCTTTGGTTGTTTTGTTTGTCATGTTCTTGGGTTTCAAGTTAAAATCAATTGCGGTCAATATTAAACTTAAAAAGGAAATGTCACTTGTGAAAATAAATGTGGTTTACTCCTTGTTCAATGGTCCTTTTTCAACGAACAAAATAAATAAAAAGATGCATTTGAAACTGCAAATAAAATTGAAGATGTTAATGTGGTAATACAATAAATAAAGAACAAGAAGTGATGAATAAATTCGTTGTTGCCAGATACTTAACATTAAGTTGCGAACATAATGATGACAATTTGAGCAGAATTAAGTTTTTATAAGTTGAATGTTGTAGACTTTTGAATAATAACAAATGAATTAATTTGAAGTAACTCGCAGCTTCGAAATAGCAGACAGCAAGCATCTCTTTCTTTAATGAATTATGTACAGGACCATTTAGAATTAGGAAATTTTGGTAGGTGAAATAACTTATAGTGACATTTCGGTTCGCGAATTATTCTTTTGCAATTGGGTGTGGCATTGATTTGAATTGAATTTGAAATTGGGATTAGTATAGTTAGGGGCTTGCTATCCTATATAGCTTGCTTTTAACTTGACGACGTTAGAACTTTTTTGACTTTGCTAGACATGTGTGCGGCAGCATGCAGGTCTAGTTTTGTATACCCTCCCATACTCGTGTATGGGGGCAACGTTGGACCGGTACCCTACCGTACTCTCTGCATATCTAAGCGAATCCAAGCGCAGCTGCAAGCGGACGCCTCGCCCTTGCTTCAGTGATGGACGACTCCTTAGTGTATGTATAGTACTAGCGGATGTGGTGACGGGAAGCCAGTCGATGTTTACCTGCGGCTATCGAGTCGGTGCGCGCTGTCGGAAGGTTCATTCGCTAGGTATGTCAAAGGCAGTCGTAGTCCGCCTAGCGAATATGCTAAATCCGACCAGGACATGGTGCGTACGTCGTTGTGGGCCAGGCGTAATGGTAAACACTGGAATAGCGGTTAACTAGGCGGAAACAACGGGGAATCGGATAAGACGTCCCACGTAAACTTTTGAGCATAAGAACAACACTAGGCCGGCTTGTTCTTCAGGGTTAGAATCAATCAGCGACCGGGTAACTCAAAATTATGTACAATGATGTACTTAGGACAATGCCACACAGTAAATTCAATTAGAGTGGGTTGGGGGCTGGGAATGGTTTAGGAACCGTTAAACCGCATTTTAGTATTTGTATTTGTTTGCATGTCCTTCCGTTGAAGGGCCGACGAGGGCACGGTACACCCTGCATAGACCGCTTTTGGCACCCCAACCTCCTGGCGCCTTCGTCATCGTGCCTCGGATGGCTTAGACGCCAGGGGGCAAGATGGAACCAATAAGTCTATGTTGTGGTCGGTGAGTCATTGGCGGGCAGTATAGTACTTGGTCGCAGATGACTTCGAACCGTACGTCCTTGCACGTGTAAGGATCGGCGAGGGATCCGGTGCACTCCACGGGGAGTCGGGATGTAGCAGCACGTAGGGTTTAGGTCAGTCAGCCTTCGATAGCTTGGATGAATTGAGTCACTAGAATGCAAAACTGAATCCATCCCGGCAATCCTGAGCATGAAGGTGGTGATGGACCGTGGAAAGTCTTTCCCTGGCTGTCTACCGGGCTCTAAGCATTCATCCGGGGATCGGCAAAAAATCTCACGACATTTGCATAAGAACAACAATCGGTTGTTCTTGGGGTTAGAATCAAAAAGCGCGCGCGGTAAATGTTAAATATTGGGTGGAGATGGATTAGGGTAATGTCACTAGTATTTAACCTATCATATATTTCAAACTTATAATATAAAATATCAAAGATACTTCAGTATATCCTCGACAAAGTTTTTTATGAGCAGAAAAATCAGTCATTGCCTGATTATTCATTTATAACTTTTATCTTTGATACAAAATATACAAAACATGAGTTATGTATCTTATATGGGTGCAGTTACAATCCGTCAACTCATGTAATAACATTTGGAAATAAAATTCAATTGTAATGTAAAATGTAACTAATAATTTATTGTATTTCTTACAGGGCAAGTCATTTCATTATTTTATATTGTAATAAAATTACAAAAACTTGTATTGTATTTGAATATTTTATTTGTAAATGTTGATGTTTGAGAGAAATGATTCTGTGATCGAATGAGTTTGTGAAATAGTTAGTGTGCGTTTGCGTGAACGTTCTGCGAATTAGTGGATTAAAATGATTGATGGTTAATTGCGAGTGCAAATGATTTCAAGTGAACGAAGCAAATGAAGTGTGCCTACCCAACTTGGGAAATGACACATTTATGTGTGTTTTAAAGAGAATGTGTGCGGTTGAGATGAGCGTTTGTTCCGTGAATATGTTGATTGAAATGACTGATGACGTATTAGAAATGCAAGTGATTTCAGTGGAAAGAATAAAAGAGCTTGAATGAAAAAGATAATAAATGTGGATGACGCGAAAGAAATGTGTCAGGATGGGAATGTTTGACTGTTTGTTGAGTTTAAATGTGTGACAATGTTCGTGCCACCCAATCTTGGTAAATGGCGTGATATTATTGCATGTAGTATGTATGAAAGCATATATTTCTCTTATGTATTTGTGTTGTATATAAAAAGAAAGAAAAATGAACAGTTTTTATTTATTTTCCTCATGTTTCCTTTTAAAATCAGTAAATATGCAGTATTGTTGTATGAATTATTTAAATGAAATGTAAATTTTTTAAAATAAATAAATAATTTAGTTTGAATAGAAAATTTGCTTTATTATATTTATTAAACAACTTATCGTTGTCCTACGTCCCGTTATATAGCGTTTAATTTAATTTTTTAGGAGTGAAATTGCCCAAAACGAGATTAGTGCTGCCA
The DNA here is from genome assembly GCA_947534325.1 of Agonum fuliginosum. Classification (NCBI taxonomy): domain Eukaryota; kingdom Metazoa; phylum Arthropoda; class Insecta; order Coleoptera; family Carabidae; genus Agonum; species Agonum fuliginosum. The sequence continues at coordinate 28,669,213 of OX384041.1, forward strand.
TCTCTTGGTGTGACGTCACAGAATATTTTTGAGCAGTGGCCTAGAAAATGAAGCTGTTAATTAAAAATTTACCATCACAATATTTCTAATTATTTGCTAGAAAATTTTAAAGTGCTTATTTCTCGTAAACTAAGGGTAGGTTGATAAAGAGGGGTAGTTTACCCCTTCAATTAGGACCTGCTGAAACCAAATATGCCGTCAGTTTTGTCGTTCAACCCTTATTTTTCAAGTTATATGCGTTTTAAAATTTTCCTAGCGTAGTTGCAATTTTGTATTTATATATAAATATATCAAAAGGGTAAGTAATTATGTAATTCTGACGGTAGATTTAGAATCAGCGAGTCCTAATTAGAGGTATTCGATTATTCGATATAAACAATCCATGAAATCAACGTATTTTAGTCGATTTTGGTGAAATTTTGCTGACATTAAATAATTATTATCTCGTAAACTAAAGGGCTAAGGGCCAAAAGTTAAATACAAAGGCTGCGTAACTTTTCATTCTCTATCTGCCTGTCTATAGATAAGGCCGTTTTGGCCGATTTTTTGTTATTTTTTTGGTCTCCCACCTTTCATGTTCTCCTGATACAAACTTGGTGATTTTTGTTCGATTCAAAATTCAAGTCTAGTGAGGGTGAAAATTTAAAAACGCGATTACGTAAAAACTAAGGGTTGGGGAGTAATTTAGGGGTCATATTCGTACTCTACGCGTTGAAATACACCAGTATGCATATTGCCACCCCTAAAAGTTAATTAGCACCGGAGATATTCAACCCTTATTTGTATCTCCGGTTCTAAGGGTCGTATCGAAAAAATCTACATTGCATTCGATAGGGGATGAAAAACTCAGCACCTTTTACATTTAACTTTTTCTTCTACGACCCTTAGTTTAAGGGTTATGAGCAATCAAAGTGGTGAAAAAGTCGTCTAAACATAGTCATTAACCCTTAAACTAAGGGTCGTAGAGGAAAAAGTTAAATGTAAAAGATTCTCAGTTTTTCATCCCCTAGCGAATGTAATGTAGATTTTTTCGATACGACCCTTAGTACCGACGATACAAATAAGGGTTGAATATCTCCGGTGCTAATTAACTTTTAGGGGTGGCAATATGCATACTGGTGTATTTCAACGCGTAGAGTACGAATATAACCCCTAAATCACTCCCCAACCCTTAGTTTTTACGTAATCGCGTTTTTAAATTTTCACCCTCACTAGACTTGAATTTTGAATCGAACAAAAATCACCAAGTTTGTATCAGGAGAACATGAATGGTGGGAGATCAAAAAAATAATAAAAAATCGGCCAAAACGGCCTTATCTACAGACAGGCAGATAGAGAATGGAAAGTTACGCACCCTTAATATTTAACTTTTTGCCCTTAGCCCTATAGTTTACGAGATAATAATTATTTAAAGTCAGCAAAATTTCACCAAAAACTACCAAAATTACGTTGATTTCAAGGGTGGATTGTATCATATACCCCTAATTAGGACCTGCTGAATCCAAACATCCACTCCATTTTGTCGTGCAACCCTTAATTTCCGAGTTATAAGCAATTTAAAATTTTCCTAGCGTAGTGTCAATTTTTTTGACGATATACATCGATTTTTGGAGCAAAATTACAACTACGCTAGGAAAATTTTAAAGTGCTTATAACTCGTAAACTAAGGGCAGTAGGATAAAGAGGGGTAGTTTAACCCCTTAATTGGGAACCGCTGAATCCAAATATGCCTCCGGTTTTGCCGTGCAACCCTTACTTTCCGAGTTATAAGCAATTTAAAATTTTCCTAGCGTAGTGTCAATTTTTTGACGATTTTGCTAGTAAAATTACAACTACGCTAGGAAAATTTTAAAATGCTTATAACTCGTAAAGTAAGGGTAGTAGGCTAAAGAGGGGTAGTTAATCCTCTTAATTAGGACCTTCTGAAACCAAATATGCACCCCATTTTACTGTGCAACCCTTTGTTTTCGAGTTATTTGCAGTTTAAAATTTTTAATGCTAAATAAACATTTCAAGGGGGTAAATTGTACTGTACCCCCTAATTCGAACCCGTTGAAGCCAAATATGAACCCCATTTAGTCATTCAACCCTTAGTTTAAGATATATTGTATATTTAAATAACTGCCACCAACAGATGGCAGCACCTATCTCGTTGGGAACTTATATGAATCTAAATAAGGGTGTTTATGTTAAAAATGATTAATTAAGTTAATTTATTTGTAAGATTGTGTATTGTATTGAAGTATTTCATTAAATAAACGATAAAATTTATACTTACTGTTTATTATTTCGTATCCTAGTACATTTTCAGGTTTAAGGCCGTGTACTCTCACCGTAGAAGTCCTGTAAGTGTTTAGGAAGTGTACAAAGGGTTGTTTAAGAAATAAAATTAGTGCAATGATGTAAGTATTACTTAATTGTTTTTATTAATAATATATACAGCTATTTCATCTCGATTATTTAATTTTTATGATATAAAAACATAGTTCTATCAATAAATACAATAAATAGCAGACATTTCTTCATTGGAGGCCAGTGGTCAATTGGAGAATGGTAAGTAGGATCTCCTCCTAAGAAGAAAATCGCCTCCACGGGTCGAAAACCTGAACATACAAATAAATAATTAATATATGCCGCAAACCCCGCTTTGATAAGTCTTTTTGTTTTCGAGATATGAGCTCGCAAAGTTTAGATCCAAAATCGAAAAAAAAGAAAGGTTAACCATTTAATTTAGTACTTTTTTTGGTCAAAATTAAAATTTCTCCAAATAGTAGCGGATTATAGTAAATTACGAATTTAAGTATCTTATGAAATAAAACATAATTTAATACAAAATGTGTATTATTTGGACATCTTAGTTAATGGGCGGTTTTCATGGATGAGTTAGTTCTCATCGTAGAAGACCTCCAGGTGTCTGTGAGGATCCCAGAAGATGTAGTTCGGTTTCTATAACAAACAAAAACAAACATACTAGTCTTTTTGCCAAAATTAAAATTAGATAAGATATAAGATATGAGCCTCTAAAGTATGAGGCCGATATCCAGGGGCGGCTCGTCTATAAGCTCTGCGACACTGCGTATTAAAAAATATTAGTACACAGTATAAAAAACGAGTATCTAGAGAGTTTATAAACGAGTCACGTACAACACTTTTTCTACGACCACAAATTAAACAACATAAATTCATAAATATGTAAAATTTCATTTATAATAATTTTAGGTTAAATCATAATGATATTATAAATAGCTACAAAGTTCTACTTAGGCAAGCGTATTTAATTTTTATATGGGGAAAAAATTGAGAATAGCTGAAAGAAATCATTGTTTACTCTCAGTTTTTCACAAAAATTAAATGTCAAATATATAGGAGCCAACTTACTATGTTACTATGTTCAGCCCGTGACTAAAACGGCCAAAAGCCACGTCTTGTCGAGGTGTGTTTAAAATGTTATTTACCGCCTTGGAAACCAGTTCGTTAAATGATGTTTTAATACCATTAATCAGGGTTGACACGTTTAAAACATTTCGTTTTAAACAAATGTTTAAAACTTGTTTAAAACAAAGCAAGTTTTTAAAGCACGTTTTAAACATGTTTAAAACATGTTTAAAACACGTTTTAAACATATATTTGAAACACGTTTTAAACATTTTTAATACTTTATCTACGTAACAAAACAAAGTTCATATTGCTAATAATAGTGTACCTATAACATATACTGTTTCTCACTATTGTTGTCACCCATAACCATAATAATAAGTATAGGTAGGGGAATCCCCAGCATATTTATCGCCATAGTGCGTAATGATGCATATTTCAGAACTCCTTGCTGATTAAAACATTGTTTTTTGTGTGTTTAAAACATGTTTTTTTTAAATCAGTAAAAAACACGTTTTAAACAAAAAAAACAGTTTTAAACAAAAAAAACAGTTTTTTTTGTTTAAAATAAAAAAAACATGTTTTTTGCCAACCCTGCCATTAGTAGAAAAAGATTATTATCTATACGACGATGCACTAATACCTAATTTGTTCACTAATTTGAATGTCTTCATAATGGCATTTGATGTCAACATAGGTTTTTACCTTTTCAGAAATACAATAGATTTTTCTTTGGATTCCCTAGATAGAAAATCGGTACAAAACATGTTTAAAGTCAATGTCATATTTTTTAAATTGTAGAACAAATCAAGAATACGTCATAGCTGTAGAAAATGCTAAACGGTGAATACCTACGTAAAAGAATTTCCTTCATAGATATAAAAGAATTTGCTGATAGAATCCAACAATGCAAACAGTAAATTAGAATATTAAACAGAAAATATTTTAATGACTTCCATTACAAACAGAAATAGCACTGGCATCGATGTTATCTCATGAAATTATAAAAGAGAATCAGCTTTTGATTTATTCGCTTATTAAGTAGTGGGAAATTAATTAACATATCAGTGTTAACATCCTTGTGAAAAAATGCAAGATTGCATCTGCTAGATAGCTGAGGAATATTTTACTCGTATGGCGAATATTAAACAATAACACTTAGATATAGTACACCTATCTGCAATTATATTTTGCATATTTTATTCTTGAATGCATAAATAATTAAAACTGTTGTTTTATATATTGCCACGGCGATTATTTACTATATAAATTGTGTACTTTGTATTAAATATTACTTTGTTTACTGTTAGTTTGTCAGTTATGCAATAAAGATTATAAATACGTATTCTAATTATTCTAGTACAATCGTTATTCAAAATAACATTTCAAATATTTTATCTAATTAGTGCCAACCTGTTCATTCTAGTGTAGTAAGTTAAAATAGCACTATTTGAAAATAAAACGAACTTGGATCCGAATGTGCCTTCCGAATTTTTACATGGTACTTACTAATAATAAAAATTTGTTTGCACTTTGGACAGGAAAATCAATTTCCACTGATAATTCCACTCCTGTATAAAGTAAGCCATAAACAAAACACAATTTTATCGCTTTGACAGCGAATAAAATTGAAGGTACCTAACTTTTTGCAAGTGATAAAACCTTATTTACCTTTTTCTTAGCAACAAAACAATAAACAAAATACTAAAATGTCATTTGCTTCATATTTCTAATATTTTCAGTGAAATTATTAGATTTTGGGAATATAAGAAGAACCAAAGGAGTCGTTAAATTATCTCGTTGAATTACACTCGAGCATTTTATTTCCTCCCTCCGAATAAATTTCTGTTTATCTGTTTGACATCTCAACCTTGTCACCTGACAGCAATTTGATTCGAAAAATTGTTTTAAAATAAAATCACTCCACCTACGGTGTCGTGATTTTATTAAACAATTTTTCTTTTCAAATTGCTAGGCAACAAGGTTTCAATACAAACAGAAATTTATCCGGCGAAATAAAAAGCACTTGTGTAATTACAGTTGAAAAATGAGCGGTACTCACTGAAAAAATATGTTCTAATTCTAATCAAATATAAAATATAACGATTTCAAGCAAAGAGTTATCAATAGTGGTACAATTAATAGTTCTTCATGCCATACCAGTGTGTCATAGGCATTACATAATTTGTGAGTGTTACCGATATCATAATAATAGAGAACAAACACTTACATTTGATTCATAGTCGATGTCGAGGAGTACTGGACCTTCTTCAACGAGTAATCTGCACCAGGTCTCACGTCTCAGGAACTGATGGGGCGGTACCACAGGAAGTGCGAGTCCTACAGCCGGAAGTAAAGTCTACGACGGGAAAAACTCTGCAAAATGCAAAAAAAACTAAATTAGATGTGTATTTGTATAAAGAAAATAAGAAATAATTTTACCTTAATTCTCGGAGTAGAAAATTTGACTTGTAGTCAGATCAGGGCCTCCAAACTTTGTGCCTCTGCTAATGTTTTCTGCAACATAAATGAAATATTGACAATAAGTAAATAACGTTCTGAGTTCCATTTCAGTAACAGCAAAAATACCATTAGGGTCTCACTAGTATAGCACTTACCAATCTGTATTTGGGATACAAATCATGTTTGCTGGTTATCCAAAAATAAAAATATATTATCCCACAAAATGTATCACTGCCCAAATTGGAAATTGACTAATATTTTTCTATATTTTGTTTATTCTAAGATTTCTCAGTTACTTCAGATTAAAATAACAAGTCAACAAGACAGTTCTAAATTTATTTTCCCTCTAAATAGCACCAATTTTAATTCCCTTCTTTCAAACGTCAACATTTCTTAGCTCTACTTGTCTAGATTTTTTTATAAGAATGCAACAAAAACAATTTTAGAATCTCGTTAATTCCTCGTTAGAGAGTTAGACACCGACACAAGTGTCGCAGAGTCGAGCTTTGTATACAATAGGATGCACCAAGCTTCAGAACTTCTCAAAACCTTTATCCAGCAACCCTGAAAATCTCCCCTAACTTGAATTTAGATACGGGTTTATATTTAAATTCCGTTATTTGTGAATAGACGCGCCGAATAGACCAGGTCCGCACTAAGGAAGAAAGTTAATTCGTATGCCGTGAATTTATTTTAACGTGAAACATAGGATTTATCATATCCATATGGATACGAATTTTACAGCAATGTATTAGAGCGTCCTTTCTAAAATGAAACATAGGGAAAACATTTAATTTGTTAATTGGTGACACACAGCTGCTAATAAAATATTCATTATATAGGTAACTGCAATAAGATAAACCCTTCCATAAGACACACTATTATTGCATTATAAATTTATAATTCAACAGTATTGTATTATGAGTCTATTATGCAACACTACTGTCACTGTAATCACATTAAAATGTGTGGTTATATTCATATTATAATGAATAATTGTTTTAAAAGAATTGTTATATTTAAAAAGTCGTATAGATAAAACATAATAATAAATATAATTAACTCAGATGATTACACTTGCATTTAGCTCCTGCATAAATTTTCATTTTCTTGAATTATAGCTTGAATTGTAGCTTACATTACAATTACAATATGTAATAATAAAACTTTACCAAAATATAATAATTCATTTATCATTATGAGTTCTTAAAACTATCAATAAAAAAAAATCATTTTATTTACGTCTATTAAAATTGTACACAACTTTTTAACTATGAAACTTTTATTATGATTTTTGTCCAATAGAACTTTCTGCAGTATAGCATATTCAAAAACATATCAGTTTGTTAGTTTGTTCCTAATATTGTCCAAAAACATTTAAAATAAAATTTGTCTGACAGTTATCATTTCAAATTTATATTATGCAAAATTAAATTAAGAGGCCCGTCTAACTCCTAAAATCCAGCATAAAATGTACTAACGTAGCGAGTATTTTGTGGCCAGTACAAGAATGGTAACATGTTATTTCAACAGGGATTTAATAGAGAAAGAATGGATCTACAGATGTCTTTTTAAAATTTTGATTAAAAAATTGTACATGATTATGAAAATGCCGAAAAATTTAAAAAAAAATCCAATTTATGCAATCTTTACTCGGTTATATCTCATGATAGAAATTAAATTTTTAAATTTTAAAAAAGCACATCTGTAGATGCATTCTTTCTCTATTAAAGGAAGTCAATAATAATTTGACAGTTTACTCGCAACGAAAACACTTTTATATATGTGGAATAGAAAAAAAAATCGATAGTATTCTGAGAATTCGAAAAAAATGTAGACGAGCCGCTTAAATCATTTAATAAAATCGTAGATTTACTAAAAGATATAGATATAGTAAGAGTATTGAGTATTTATTTTTTAGTCTGGCAAAAGGTGTTTTTTCTCGTCTGTATTGTCCTTGTTCTTCTTTATGATTATATTCTCCGCTGCGTTTTGCATAGACGTTCATGTAGTGGTTGGTGGATGATTTTTAACTTGCGTTATTTATCATAGGTTTATTCGTGAGTCCGGTAGCTTATTTGATATGTATCTTTACAATTAACAATAAGAGATAAGTGGAATAATGGCTAGCGTTTGTGATCCTGGCTCTTGTGTCTTGTGTTTGTGAGTGAACTTTGCACACTATGTGCTATGTTAGCATGTTCTGCCTTTTGTACTATACAGTATGTTAAGATTCATAGCTTGGATTGCTATACGAAGAATGTTTTGCTTAAAAAATACGCCCATTAAAGATAAAACAGATGCTCATATGGAAAGGAGAAATACAGAAAAGTTGTAGCAAAATAGTTCTGACTATTCAGCCACATATTTACCGCAAAAGAACGGTTCCAGGTTCGGTTCGCGGTTCACTTTGCTACCGATTTTCGAAAAAACAGTTTCAAGTTCGCAGGTTTCGGTTCAAGAATTTATTGAATAACAATCAATTTTGGACTAAAATATAATAAATTTCTGAAAAATTTAAAATACATCAATTTGTAAGTTACAATTTTTTCGGAAATGATAACTCCAAAAATATCAAACATTTCAAATACCAAATTTTATATCTAAGGTTTAAATACCAATTCATAAACCGGAAGTAAGACATTTCATATAGAGCAATATGATTTTGTCTTAAATTATCTCGATAAATAAAGCAATTATGATAATATATGTTTCATTAAATATAACAGAAAATAAGAATTTTCTGTACCATTTATAAACTATAGGACAATTTAAATCTACTTTTTTGAAATTCCAGTATTTTGTTGTCCGTCCATGATATGAAATTTGTTTCTACACAAAATTTAAATTATTATGACAATGACAGTACAGTTGACATCTTTTGCTTGCACCTTGGTTTACATTATCGTTTACATATTACATGTACATGAAACTATTAAAATGTAAGTAAAACTATTTATTAGATTAGTACCTAGACCTAGAATAAGCAGAATTAGGCGAGAGGTCGTGTACTGGTCACAGCAGACTTTTAAATAATTCACCGTCATTTTGTTTTAAGATGGCATAGTGAAATATTAATTATTTAAAGGCTGGTTTATAATGGATGTAACCGATTACTTATTCTGTATTCTGTAAATCATTTCTGTTACGGCTTCGTATCATTATAAACCGTCACATAGAAATGCATAATACTTAGTAGTTCAACTTTACAGACCACAGAATAAGTAGCCCTTAGGCTGGTTTATACAATGGATGTAATCGGTTACTTCTTCTATATTCTGTAAGATGTGTGATGTAAATGAGAAGTGTGTGGTTCATAATCATTTCAGTAATGGATCCGTTTGTTGAAAGTTACATAGCTGGATCTGCAATGTTTATAGCAATAAATATTGTAGCGAAATATAAAATACTCATCAAAATGTAAACAAAAAGATCAACAAAGAACAAATAGGACTTAGATAATGAACTAATTTTTGGATATCATATTGTTATCTACAGTTAAATATTAATTAATTCCACATTTTTTTGAGTATTAAACCATGGCTACTTGTTTGAAATATAGCGCCTATGGCCACACTCTTTATATATTATATAGTGATACTATATAGACCATATCAATTATTATAGAGCCTCTACCGGCTGACTTGGGATGTAATAAAGTGATGCCAGGGATGCCAACAGTTTCTAAATAAGTTGGCAATGATCAGCCGTTTCGGTGCTAAAAATTTTAATTTTTTAATTTTAAAACATGATTTGAAACACAATATTTGTAACTAAGCATATTGATATAAATTATATGACACTACATCAACAGGAAAACACACTTTTAAGTTATCTATCACTCGAGATGTCGGGATCCCGCTAAAAAAATTCAAATTTTCATAGTTATTTTCACATAATAAACTAATGATCATTTATATTAAACAGGAGCAGAATTCGATACTTCGTTATTAAATATAACTGATATTAAAAAACGGCCATGTGATTCTGTCTGCATGAATTACGATTTTAGTTTAAAAATTCACATTTTCCCATAAGGAAACATTAGTTCCATTTTGGTAGTACTCACAGCATTGTGATTGGTGATTACTGAGCATGCGCATTGAATAATTAATATGGTCTATAGAAAGTTTTCTTAAAAGTTGGCGAACTTTACTGTCACAGTATAGGTAAACGTTAAATCCAGTGTCATTATGAACATAGAAATACCTATAGCTCATGTTAACAGAACACAGAAGAAGTCACCAGTTACATCCATTAGAAACCAACCTTAAGTCTAAGTTATTTAACGGTGAAACTATCACCGTTCTTGCACTTTATATATTTTTTTAGATGTCAAATATTAATATTAATTTTAGCATAGATGTACCAAATAATTCTAAATGCGGTCCTGTGCGGGGTTCGTTGTACACAAAACAGACAGAGAGAATAACGGAAGGGTGTTACATCCAGTTCATTTCTAATGTGATTTTCATCTTGACAAATTTTCTTTCTAAACTGGTGATTGAATGTATTTTTATGCTAAACGGCTTTAGAAGGTAGAAAAGTATCTCAGTATCTGCCGTGTGTTGAGCCTGTGAGTCTCTGAGCCTCGGAGGATAGGACCGGGCTAAGGGGTGACGGGCTGGAGAAAACAGTCTGATACGCTACATACATGAGCGCGCAACGATCGTCTGTCTTCCGGGATCTTCACATTGAAGCGAATTCCAGGAGAGACGAGAACTTTTGTTTAAAGTCCTGTTCACGCATGGATTCTTTGATGATTCTGAATCCTGAGAAAAGAATCATGGTGAGTGCCTGTCAAATAGTGGTGCCGGTAAAATTATTCTTTAATGAGTCTTGATAAAGAATAATTTGTATTTCATTGATATAGCTTTAAACCAGTACATTTTTTTTCTAGGATTCAGCAACTTGAAAGAATCCTCAAAAAATCAATGTGTAAAAAGGGATTAAGTATCTACTAAGTATAATAATTTAAACTAAAATATAAATTCTTAAGCTTCTAAAGAATTTTCGGGATAACTAAAGAATTATTTTTTTAAACGAATAACTAAAAAATTATTGCATACATATGGCATCCTAAATAATTTATCGAAATGTGTTAAGAATTATTGCAATTCCTTGAGAATTATCGAAATAACTAGAGTTTCTTGACTTCAATCAGAGCTGGGAGTATCTTACGGAAAAAAGATACTCGATAGTATCTATGATACAAAAACTAACTGAGATACTTTATCTTAGATACTTTTTATTTTATGTAAAATGTATCTCTGTTTAAAATACTTTTAGTCAATACTTGTAACTTTTATCTTAAAAATGAAGATATTTTATCTTTAGATATATTTAATGTAGATTTTGTATTGTATCTAAATTCGACTTAGGTAAGTATCTTTGAACGTATTAAAGTAGGTAGTATCTTAAATATATAAAAGTATAAAAAATATTTATAAAAGTATTAAAAATATTGATAAAAGTAGCTAAAACATTTAAGATACATTTTTGTATTTAAGTAGATGTATCAGTTACGTTTAAGAAATATTTGTATCTTAAGATACTTGGAATTAAAAACATCTTACTTAAATATCTTGAACAAATTTATACAAATATCTTATAAAAGTATCTAAGATATTTTTTAAAAGTATCTTTCCCAGTTCTGACTTTAATTATATTGAAGTAAACAGAATTACTAAATTAATAATTAAGTATAATAGGAAATACGAAGGATTTGCCAGAAATATTATAGAATAATTATTGGAATTACCTATAAAAGTAGTATCGGAATTATCTACTTAGAAGTTAGAATCCTACCATTATTTTACCTAAAGAATTATTACAATAATTATTAAATTAAAATCTTTACTTTCTGGTGTAATTGCCATAATTGTGCAAAAATGGCTTAAATTTGTTATACAAAACCGCAAGTATTTTATTTTAAATTTAATTATGTTTTAAAGCCATCTTCAATTGATTTAATTAAAATTATTTTTGGAGCTTCAGAAATAAATTGAACTATATTATTTTTTAGACATCTACCACCAAGTATTATTACAATTGACAAAGTGGCTTCTGAATTTGTCTCTTTCATTGTCCCCCCGAATAATTTTTAGCGTAAAATTTGTGTCATTCCCAGGCCAACTTATAATATTTTATCTCCCATAACCCGATTAACTTCGGCAATACAAAAACGAACTAGATAAATGACAAACACGAAATGGATTGTCATGTAAATTAGTCGTATGGGGAATCCCATTCCCTGGGACGTGTCTCCACGCTCCAACTTTCAATACATTCGTTTTAAATGTGCCGTGAAATCCAATTATACAAGTACAGATATATCACACGCGTCTCGAAGAGAAAGAAAAGTCGCGTTTTTACCCTAACAAATATATTCTGTTGATCTCCGAGTAATTGTTGAAATAAAATATCCGATTCTACTCACGTGAACGTCGTTATCTATTATTAATGGTGATTTCTATTGGGACGCAACGACAAGGGTGAAACAGGACATTTAGGGATTTTTATTTTCTTTAGTTACTGTGAAAATGTTTCAAACATTATTACAGATTTATGGATTTATATTGATGATAGATTATTTAAACTTGTACTTATATTACCTAGATTTAGTGCCCTCCAAACAACACCAAAATAAAAATCTACTATATTCATACACCGGAATAATGCAACACCAGAATATGCAAATTTAAAAAAATTCTTAAGTAATTAAATATCTGCATCAAAATTCATTCATAAATCTAGATTTGAATAACTATTCTTTACTTCGGTTTTGCATCTAAATTTGCATCTTCCTGTGTTTGCATTTATGCCCAATATAAAATTCTAGATTTAAATTTTCCTGTGAATGAAAGAATGAATCTTTTGATGCAGGATGCTGCTATTTTATTATTTACAATCTGAGGCGGACTGGGATGGTGGGATATTTCCCACTGGGTTGTGATGAATTTGGGCCGACTGCCGACACGATAGGGCTGATTATCGATAAGGATAATAATTTTTTTTATAAGTAACGCAAACAACCCAATTCTGAATTTTTTTTATTAAAATTCACAATTATTTGTAACATTGTAATCGGCTGTTCAGCTCTGTTTTGTTCTTTGAAAGTTAAAGAAATCGCTAGACTAATTAGATATTAATAAATTTCCCAATTTTCATTACCTACATTTATTTTTAAATTTGTTATTTATTTTAATTTCTACTCATAAAAGTAGTGATGCCGCCGTAATTTTGAGACGAGACGAGAACCATCTCGGATTTTCGAGATGAGAAAAGTTCTCGAAAAATCGAGAATTCTCGAAATAAAAACTTTGAAAAATATTTGATATTATTCTCTTCGAAAATGTCAAAATATATTTTATTATACTTTGTTCGTAGCATTTTACTGTTTTGATATAAATTTTTTTATTTTTAAAATAAGAATTGTGTGCAAATTTAACAGAAATGTACAAAAAAGTTATTAATGTCACATCTAGCTTTTCAAACAGATGGCAACAAATTTTATTCGAGAAATTGGGACGAAACGAGAATGGATTTCTTTGGGACGAGAAATGAACAGCCGAGAAATGACTAAGACCTAAGACGAAAATACTTAAATTTCTCGTCTCACGGCATCACTACGTAAATTAGGGTAAATTTTGTGTAATTTTCTTTCTATGTAAAATCTAAACTTTTAATGAAACAGCCATTGACCTTGAACCCAAAAAAATTTTAAAACGGCACATCTGTAGATCCATTCTTTCTCTGTTAAATTGTTGAAAAAAATTTTTACGTTTCTTGTACTGGCCACAAAATAACACTCGTACATTTTATGCTGGATTTTAGGAGGTAGACGGGCCTCTTAAGTCTTATTCACATAAGCAGTTTAAGCATAATTTTAAGAAACATACAATATAAACTTAATGTTTGGAGGTTTCAAACTTTAGTGCTAGAAAGTGAAAAGTTCGGATGCTCGTTTATTACGAATTTAAACATTTTCAAACGTAAACATAAATGGAAACCTTAAAACTAAATGCTTATATGAATGAGGCTTTACGAACTAAAAAACTAAAACAATAAATTCAATTGTAATAATAATGATAGTCAAAATTTAAAACATGTTTAAAGGGAGTTGAAATTATTAGAATAAATGACGTTCTAATTTTAAACAAAAATTTCAGAGATGCAAATTAAAAAATTCCCCGCTGTAATTTAAGTAAAATATGGTCCTCTTATAATTGGTTCAGATAATCTAAGAAAATAGATTGAATGTTATCTTATAATAATTAATTGCTCTCATAGACACCCAAATAAATTTCTCCCAAAGAAAAATATCCCAGAAACAAATAATCGTTAGATTTGAAATGAGAAACTATTTTTAAATTGAAACTAAATACTCGAATAAATTATACTCTGTCTGATAGTCAGAATTCTTCCTTCAACATTCTCGATTTATTATGGTGTCTGCGGAGAACGGCGAAGCCTGGTGAAACATAAAGAAACGAAGAACATTTTTAGAATTTTTTATTCTTTGCAACAAGGTGGGATGAAAATTAGCTTCTTCTTCTTGTTGTCAGATGAGAAATGATGATATACGGGGTGTTTCACGCTCCGTGAGAATGTATAAATATTTTTAAACAGGTATTTGTCAAATTAGGTTCGGTGAATATTTTAAATTAGGTTAGCTGCGGAATTAGAAATTCTAATGCGCGTTTTTTGCTTATTTAGAACTCCAAATGTAGAAATATGAAATGCTAATTTGGGTAATATTTTAAAGAATATATTTAGGAATATAATGAGAGTTGGGAATTAATATAAATACATGTAATTTAAAAAAAGAATTTGACGTAATTATGACAAATTTCGGCTATTCAACTCAAATGCTTTTGTGTATTTTTTCAGGACCTATTACACTAATTTCTTGTTCACTTAATTTAGAGTGACAATTTTTTTTTATGAAATCAGTACAAAACTTAGCAATTCCAATACCTACTTACGTTTTTGAATATAATCTACAATTATGGAAAAGAGAATACAAGAACTAAAATAAGTATAAGAACTGTAAGAAGAAAATGCGCCGCAGATAATTTTTTTTAAACATTTCACTTAGTGTACACATTTTTATGATAAATTTGAAAAATAATAATAATTGAAAAACTAATTTTACTTAAAGCTTTATAGAGTCTAAAAAGGAAAATCAGTACATTAAGTACAATATGTAAAAAATTCGATGTTGCCAACACATGACCTCTCGCCATACTCTACTATTTTTATTTTTCTAATGTAAGTATATATTATGTAGTACTTACTCACAAATATACCATTGTAGAAGGGAATTCGGGAATTGTAGTTTTTATAATATTATTGTTTATCATAACCGCATAATAAATGACATTTCATATTTTCAATTTGTTAAAATGTTTAAAATTTAATTTACATTAACACTAAAAAATTTTATTTTTTGTTTTCATTTTTAGGCAGATAAATCAAAATTGTAACTTTGTAGAATTTCAACTTCTTGTAATTGCAAAATGGTGCCATAGATAGAAACAACGTGTTGAATACAAATTGTAGATAGTAACATTTAGTATACATTTTTATTTTAAAAAATTCCTATTAATCCATAAATTTTGAGGATATTCCAGAAAAACTCATCAGATCTTCAAGAAAGTATACCACTTCCGGTAGCACGATCAACACTAATATCGAATCAGATCTAATCTAGGGTATCAGAATATTATATGCAAAATTTCACTTTTTTATTCAGTGGTATTTGAAGTATCGTACCTCCAACATCCATCCACCCATCCATACACACATCATCGCGAAACTATCAAAATCGTGTTGTAGGGAGCTCAAAACGTGCTTCAATTGAAAACTCACTATCGAAATTTTAGCATGATTACAATTAATACCTCTCTTACAGGACTGAGTGGCGAGAGGTAAAAATCAGTACAAAATATATTTCCAAGGCTGTGAAAATCCGTACTGTACTGACGAAATCAGTACAAATGGTCACTCTAACTTAATTGCCACAAACATTCTAATTTTATTTTACTCCATATTAATATTATCCACATTTGGAGGGGAACTCAAATTTCAAAACTAATGTCAAATTATAATAACTATAATAATTATAATTAAAGAATTTTTCTCGGTATTTGTATTACATTATTCATAGATTTCTTTTTGAACTCCTTGTAAAACTCTTCAGATTTTTAGACAACTTAAGTGTTTAACAATTTAATTCCTAGTTATTATTACATTCATAAGTATTTGTTTGCAAACCTTTACTTAACAATAAGCAAATTATATAAAGCATTCATTGTAAAATGTAATAGGTACTTGCAAAGGAAAAGGTGCAGATTAAGTAATTAGGCAGTAACAAAGAAAATGTCATTAAAATTAAATAATAAGTTGTATGTATCATTATCCGAAGTTATAAACATTCTATTATTATACTTGTCAGTTCAACTGAGCAAAAATGTTTTCAAAACGAAATATTTTTATATTTCGGTGCATCGTATTCCAACTTGATTATATTCCTCCAAAAAACAGTTTATATTTTCAATAGTTTTGCATTTCAATTTGCAAATATTTTTGTGTATTTTCCTGTAATTATGTTTCACGTTGGCGCAAATTCAAAAATTGAAATTCCCAAATACATTACGGTTCATCTCGGATTTTAATCCGGAGGAAATCTGTTTGTTTTCCATTAATTTTTCCGAGATAAGATCACAAAGTCGTCGGGTTTCTATTGATTTAGAGCCGGAATCCAGTTTTGTTGACGCCATTACAAACACACAATTTGTCTTTATAATTTATTCAGTAACACCTACAGTATTAAATGAATTCCCGGCGTTGGATTTTTGTTTTTGGGAGTGAAATTGAAAAACGATGCCTCTCAGAACAGTTGAGAGTTTGTTTACATAGAACGATTAGTTTTCTATTAGATTTACAAGGTTTTTTGTAACTAGCCGAACCATAATTTAAGTTTCGAGTGGTTTAAATCTTATCGGAGAGTTAACAAGATTTTATAAAAACTTCGAGGTTGTAAATTGATACAGGGTGGTCTGTTTCACTTCAGTTTTACTGTTTTGTAGTTTGCTTCGTGATCTCGTTACTTCCTCAATGTATTAGATTCTATATAACGGTTCTAATTGTTTCCTAGTTTTGCAATGGGGGTTTACACCTTAACCAAATTTGTTGATTTCAACACTATTAGGTGTAAGATTAATGTAAACTCTTTCTAAAAACATAAATTATATGACATAATATGGTTCCATATTTATTTAAATAAATAAAGAAGATTTAGTGCATTTGAAACGCTTCAATTTCTGACGTCATGTTCACAGCACGGTTAACTCTCTTTAACTATATATCGCTCTCACTTCAACAAGTCACGTGAAACAGCAACAGAGCAAGAAGCTTCTTGTTTACCAAACCTTCCTGACGGTGACAGTTGACAACCTATCGTGAGATAATTAAGAGGTTGTTTCTGTTTAGTGTTGTTAATAGAAATATTATGTTTAACAAACAATTAGAACATAAAACAAAAATAATAAGTAGCACATGCATAAATCGTAGCAGTAGAAGTATCCACATGACAGCTGTCAACGAGCGAATGTCTTACCTCGCGCCCCTCTCCTGTAACCATGTGATTACTGTGAACGTGACGTCACATTCGCGCCTTCCATCGATCGTTTAAACAGGAGGGAAAAAATACAGTTTTCAATAATTTTTTTACGCAAATCCTTTCATATTTAAATTGTTTAATTGATTGGAATCGATGTATCTTTTTATGAAGAATAACATATAAAAAAATTGGAAAAAAGTGTAAACCCCCATTAATATAATTTAATCCTGAGGTGTATATACATACTACCTACTATTTTGTCGCGATACTGTCTATACCGGAAAACAAACAAAAATGAATTCACTTGACGTTAACATTTCCTAATTTGTAAATTGTAAATTGGTAATATTATATTACCGTCTGCAGTTACTAGCTGTCAACTAACAGGTCAGTGTTGTAACTTATCTAGATAATTTTATCTATTATCTTATCTAGATATGTTTTCCTTATTTATCTTTTATCATATCTAGATAAAATTACAAATTATTAATCTATTTTTACCTTCCGCTTACCTGTAAAGGAAGGTATTGGAATCATGCAAAAAATCGGGTGGTGAATTTTTAGTGGATGAGCACGAATTAGGGTCCTTACAACTCATTTTTGATAGTTTCACGATGATGTCTGTGTGTATGTGTGTGTGTATGTGTGTGTGTGTGTGTGTGTGTGTGTGTGGTCAAGGGGTGTTAGTCGCATAACTCAAATACGAATTACCCGAAAATTTTGATATTTGGTATTTAACATTTGTATATAAATTGGAAGAGCTCCCTAGATTTTGGTACAAATATCTTCATCAGAAGTGATATTTTTTGAAGATTGAAAAGGTTAATTGTCAAAATTTTATATAAATTTGGAAAAATATAATATTTATTTGTAATGAGAATAAGAGGAAAAGTTATTTGCAACTTACGTTATAAAAAAAATTGTCTTTATCTGGTAGCATTAAAGAACTGCAGTAAAATTTAAAAAATAAATTTATCAAATAAAACGTTGATATCTTGTAATCCATGATCGGTTGATTTTTGTTTCTGCGTAAAAAATATTGACAGGTGAGACGGGTGACAAGTTGGCATACTAGCGCTATATAAGTCCTAAGTAAGATATTAAATGTAGTAATTGAACGGAGGATGGCTTCAACACAGCAGAGTTTTCCTGTGAATGAATCTTTTTATTCAGGTGATGCAAATTTCTGTGTTTGAATATTTGAGATTTTTATTTGTATATTTTAAATGGGCACCGGATTGTACGTATACATTTCTGTTTAAAGTCTAGATATTGCGGAAGGTTGTGTGATGGCCACGTCAGATTTTTTAAATATCATAAATAGATAATAAGTACTTAATTTTTGTAAAATTGGAACAATTTTTTTTCAATTGTAATTTTAATCGAATTCAAATGTAATCAAACTGTTCAAGCATACAACGCACAAGCTTGCAACACTGGCCGGCTCGCTAGCTGGTACCGCTTGTCATTAATATTTTTTGTATTATCTATGAATTACCTAATTATTATCTAGATAATAATTATGTATCTATTATCTATATAATTTCTTCAATGATTATCTATGTATTATCTTATCCAGATAAATAAAAATTATGTTATCTTTATCTAGATTAAAAAATATGTTATCTATTACAACACTGCTCATGGTTATTAGCACAAAGTACACTATATTAGAAATTTTGGGAATTTATTTCAACATTAGAAAATAAAATTCCATAATTTTCATTTACAGGAAAATGCAAATCTAGAAAATTCATAAGTAATAAAATACCTGCATTAAAAGATTACTTTATAAGAAAATTCAAATCTAAAATTTTAAATTTGGCATAAATAAACACAAGAAGATGCAAATCTAGAAAAGTTATAGGGAGTCAAAACCGTTGGTACTCAAGAATGGTACCTATTGGGTTGTCCTTAGTTCAGTTGTTTAACCTAATATGTATTCCCCTTGTGTTAAAGAAACCTACTAGTTTTCTAGATTTGCATCTTCTTGTGTTTGTATCTTCCTGTGTTTGCATCTTCTTATGTTTCCATTTATGCCAAATCTTAAATTTTTTTATTACTTTTATAAATTTTCTAGATTTAAATCTATGTGTGCATGCAGCATGCATTTTCTGTATGGGAATATTTGAAATTTTATTTTTTTATAAACTGGAATGTGTAGCTGACTGGATTCGAACCTGAGTTACCAGAACCATATTGCGCAGTCAGCTATCCGCCCCATTTTACAATCGTAGAAATGATTTTTCAGGTTATGTACCTGAAAAGAACCAACCTTTTTTGAACAAATCCGAGTACTTTATAAATTATTTCTTTAAAAAATTGTTCAAACACGTAATCCCACGTTAAATCCAAAGCATATTCATTTCAATCCGCATCCAAACAATCCTCTAATCCAAATCCCATAAAAATCCTCAAATGTCATACCGGATTACCTCGCGAGTGTAAACAAACTCACACGGCTCTATAAATAGAATCGCTAGATTGTCGGGTATTAATTTACAAAAATACCGCCTCGGCTTACACGCTGGCTTCTGCATCCTCCGAGGCATCCTCTTCGGCCCTCACACACTGTGAGGGCCTCTGTGAGTTCCCTCCAACCTCCAACAGCTCGCAGTATGTGTGATTCATGTTGTTGATTTAGATAGAAGAGTTATAGCTGCTGAAGATGACGCTGGTAGCGAGAGGCTGTGTGCGCTGTGATAAGATGATGCTAATTGAAGGGTTATTTCATTAGGGTATCTGATTGGGATGTAATTTTAATTCTAGAGTTGCGAAATTATGTCTGGATTCTGGATATTTTCATTTTTAGTAGAATAACAAACTATACTTTATTTTTACTAATAGGTAATCTCATATGTGCATTAATACTTTCCAGAATTTTTACTTCCCGTCTCATATTTTATAAGAGAGGTATTGTGATGGGTCTAAATTTTCGAGTGTAAGTTTTTGGCAGATAAGCACGTTTTAGGGTCTCTAGAATACGAATTACACATTTTTGAGATGATGTATGTGTGTGTGTCTGTGTGTTTTCGTTCGTTTGTATGTTAAAATTTTTTCGGAAACGATAACTCCAAAAATATCAAACATTTAAATACCAAATTTTATATCTAATGCCCTGTTCACACGGTGCTACTTTGAAGACACATTCGTGCTACTGTAGCAAGAAAAAATCTGAGTCGCTTGTCAAATAGCAGCGCTGCTAATTTGTAGCATCAAAGTATCAAGAACTACTCATTGATAATTTCACATCGTTGATCGTTGTATGTGTAGATAGCGATTTTTTGCGGTTATTGTTTCGATTTGAATATATTTTATTATTTGCGTCTTCAAAAACTTCTTCTTTTCATGCTACAGTAGCACGTATGCGTCTTCAAAGTAGCAACGTGTGAACAGGGCATTAGGTTTAAATACGATTTTCAATAGAACAATTGTATTTTGGTACCAATTCATAAACCGGAAGTAAGACTTTTCGTATAGAGCAATATGATTTTTCTTAAATTATCTCGATAAATAAAGCATTTATACAACAGAAATTTTTTTAAAGAATTTTCCGTACCTACCATTTATAAACTACTATAGGATAATTTAAATCTACTTTTTTGAAATTCCAGTATCTTGTTGTCCATGATACGAAATTTGTTTCTACACAAAATTTGAATTATAACAGTGGCAGTACAGTTGACATATTTTGCTTGCATTTTGGTTTACATTATCGTTTACATATTAGCAGATTTTGTTTAAACTAGGTACCTAATTTTAGCCCCCTTAAAATATTGGACCTAGTTGCGCCTATATGTTATCTGCATAAAAATATTTCTTATACCGTACTCTCCAGTAACAGTAACCTATCCGTAAGTAGTAGAGTGCTGGTAAACGCACAGACGATATAATATATATTATTTATGTGATGACTCACAGTCGACACCTCAAAGGTAGACATCTTTCACTTACTTTTTCTACTGACTAATTATAGTTATTATAGTTTGCATTTTAAATTATTTCGACTAGAGTATTTTTAAATTTTTACAAATACATGAAAATACATAATAAAAGGCTGATGGTAATAAATTCTGTTGCTACCTAGTCTTGAAATTTAATAACTTTGAATAATATTTGAAAATAATAAATATTGAATAGCACAATAGCTTCAAAACAGAATAAATTATAAATTTAAATTACCGATTTCTAGCGTTTAACTAAAAATCATAATATTCAAATTAAAAATATGCGTAGCGTAAAAAACAATGGCTAGACCATGTAACTAAGGGTTAAATTACCCACTACCTGTGAGTTTAAAAGGTACTGAATAATTTTTGAAAATTACTACATGTTTAACTGAGGCAATTTGACTACATTTACATTATGGAAAAGGATTCAGTCTTGCTTAAAAATATGTAAAATTGTATTTAAATGGGTTCGGATTTCATGTTTAATATAATTACATTGTAAATTGTGTTCCCTGTAATTTACTATTTATAAAAACGATGTTGAACTATTACTGAAATTAAGGTGAATTTTAATAATTTCCAGTGTCTGACCTGGTATTAATTTATTTTTTGTTTAATATTCACATTATTTACTAGTTACTCATACGAGTAATTTCTTTTGTAATTATAATGAAATTAAAGTCGTTTGGTCCAATTTTATATTATTTAATATTAATGAGATTTTGATAAAAGCCGGATTCAAATTAACAGGAAACTGGGAGGGACTTAATTTGATTGTAATTTTGATAAAGAATTCATTTAATTACAATAAGCATTTAACAATTTCTTTAAAAAAGGATACAAGAACATGCTATTATTATTTCAAATTATACTAAAATACAAACTAAACGATTAGGTACTAATTTTGTAATTTTACAAATTATTTCATGTATGACTTTAATTTTTTCCAGCAGCATCTGCTATGTTCAATTAAGAAAATTAAAGAAAGTAAGTTACTAAAATTTTACTTTGTTATAGAATAAGGACTCAAATTAATTTTTAAATATGAAAGTGGTCGTCAAAAATATTAGTTAGAATTTCAATAAAAATAGGAATTAATAATTTATTGTATTGAATTTTACAGAACTATAAACAAATATTTTGGTCTCCTGAAATGTAAACATAAAAATCACATATCGTTGACTTCTACGGAAGTAGAAAAATCAGAAAAATATGTCTCATCATTCGAAAACGGATGTAATTTTTTTAAGAATAAAAATATTGATTTCCGGTTTGGAGAATCCAATTTCCTGAATACTTTTCTATGAATAAAATTATTTTCAAATTTTTTATTGCACGGGTTTAGTCAACATTTAAGGATATTCTTACAAAAGTTTCAATTTTTCTGATTTTTTCTTAGAAAAAATCTTAAAATTTCGACCTAACTAAAACCTACAAACGATTAAAACTCATATCATTTTTTGACAAATTTTATAGAGAACCGTATGCAGAAATCCCGATGTCAATAACTTTATCCAATTAGAAGTCACTGTAAATTAAACACCAAAATGTAAAATAAAAAACAATTTTTTGTGAAACTTTTGTAAAAATATCCTTAAATTGTGACAAAACCCGTGCGTCAGAAAATTTTAAAACAATTTTACTCATAGAAAAGTATTCAGCAAATTGGATTCTGCAAACCGGAAATCAATATTTTTATTCATAAAAAAATTATAGCCGGTTTTGTATGATGAGACATAAACCACTACTTGATCAAAAATTTTTTTTTCAAAATACATTTTCACGATTTTCTCGAAAACTGACCCACTTTCATAAAAAATTTGTATACCATTTTATAGCAAATTTTGTGCTCTACAATTTGTTAGTAACTATTTTTTCGTAATATTAATCATTTACGAGATAAAAATTAAAAACAATAGACGGCGGCCATTTTTACAAAATGGCGGACAAAGCTCCAGTCCAATCGATTGAGACTTTTAGTATGTTGTTGATAAAGGTACTGACACTGAGAAGGTGTATACCAAAATCCAGCTTTCTACAAAATTTTTCCACTAAACGACAAAACATGATCTAATTTGACTGGAATATTTATAAATACGGTGCAAAATTGTAAATGTCAAACGTCAAAAGTAAATATCGTTCTAGATTCTGATTGGTTGTTCATACAGAAAATCATTAACTACTAACTACAGGTTTGGAGTTAACTATACCAACTGACTATAACTACTAATTTCGTATTGTGAATGAGGCTTAAAATATAAACAATTTAGTGATCGCACTTTATAATCTAAAGTCAGATGTCTGTTGTCTCCAAGGTGTGGATGAGAATCTCTAAGAAGCTCTTTTTGTTTTAGCTGCGCGTAGGCGGTAGACACTGTCACCGGATAGCGTTAAATGATATTAATCATTTTTAAATAATCATCATTCACTAGAGAGGTGAGTTATCTTTAATCAGTGTCGAGAGCACGACAAACGGACAGTGGTAGCCAAGCAAGAAGGAAACCGTAAGTAATGGTTGTGTGGAAGGTGTAACTTGCAACTTGTAGTTTTGAGAAGAGTTTTTTGGTGTTTTTTGTTGACTCACACTTCAGAAATGCAGATTATGGAAATTAGATAGTTGTGGCTAAGTTTGAAAGCGGTGATTATGGTTATATCAGCAGTTGGCAAACTTGAGATTTATGGGTTGTTAAATTATAGCGCTTTTTGTGGCATAAAACTGGTTTTATAATTTTTCACAGAATTTTTTCTGTACTAATTCCAGTAAGAATGTATCAAGGTTTTAAAATTAAACTATATTTTTATTAATTCTTGGTTCTTAACAAAAAATAATTAAACGTTTTCTTAGAATTAGGTATATTTTTAGTACATGCTCTCTGAGTTTGCAAAATAATATATATAAACTAATAAACTGAGTTTTAAAACCTTCATCAAATTTAAAGACTCGTCCGTAAATAGATTTATCCTCCAAAACTCTATTTTACGTACTTGTTGCATAAATTAAATATTTTAGCAGGAAGATAAGCTGAGTAAACTTTTTTCGTGCGTCGAATGAAACAAAACTGACTTAAAACTTATTGATATCTTCATTGTTTTTTGTTAAATGGTCCATTTTATTTTATTTTAGTCATAAAAGTAACTAGAATTTTTTTAATAATGTTAAGGTGCTCAAATTTTAGGGAACCGCTTAAAAATATCAAGTAGGGAAGACCAAGGTTGGTTGTGACATTTTTTAGAAAATTTATCCTAACGTTTTATCTTGCAAAACAATTAAAATGAAATTGTTAGGATTTAAAAAGTAGCTTGTTGGCTATACAATATACTTATTTAGAGGCTAATAAGTAGATGAAAATTTTTTAAAATTTGGCATGAAATAAATAAGAACTACGCATGTTTTTGAAATAGACAATATGATTTCATAAACAAAAAATTTAAAGAAACAAAAATAATATAAATCCAATAAATTACCTTAATTCTCTTAATTAACGACCATGAGACCAAAATTACGAAAAAGAATAAAAGTTAGAAAGTTATAAACATGCTGTTTTTTGGTCACACGTATGCAGATATACTGAGTAACTACGTAGGACGTAGGCACCTTTTCAACTTCAAATTGAGACGAAACAACTTCAAATTGGGAATAAACAATTTCAAATTGGGAATAAACAATTTTAAATTGAGACTTAACATGCAGAATTCAACATTCAGAATTTAACATTCAGAAGTCAACATTCACAATTTGATATGAAGAAGAATTCAACATTTACAATTCAATATTCAACAGTCCAAATTCAAAACTTAGAATTTAACATTCAGAATTCAACATTTATCTATCAGGCATTTTGTCAGGTAAACGAAATTTAACAATTTAATAAAGTAGGTAGCCCTTATCTAGCCCTTTAATTCATGTGTTCTAGTTTGAATTCACGTATACCTACTTCAAGATCAAGCAAAAATAAGTATAAAAGTCTTGAGCAGTCAGTATTACTCTATAAAAATTTCATCAGCTCATGTAGCTCGTCTAGAGATACTATAAATATTTGAAATACTTGATTATCTTTATATAACGAATTTCGTTTGAATGCAGCATCAAAGCACATCGAGTTTGAGCGCTGACGCTGATGCTATACTTTTTATAGCGAGCTATCTTTAAATGAAAATTGTTTCGGAATTGTTTCGCGAATTATATTAAAAGTGCATTTTCATTTACATAAGCGACGGAACAAACACCATTATCCAGTGGCGTACCAGGGCGGCTCTCCCTTAGTAAAATAACAATTAAATTTATTTACAATTTTTAAGTAACACATTCGTTCCAATGTTTTTAATGAGCAATCGAGACCGTCATTTTTAAATTTACCTTATAGAATAATAAAATTAATTCATTTTTATGAAAATAAATTATTTTCTATTTTATACTTGAGTATAATATGGTGATAATAATATATTATACAACGACGCTATAATGGATGCTATTATACCCGAAGATGAAGTTTACAGCACTAAGCAATCAGAACGAGCGAGGGTTTTAATTTTAATCATCGGAGGGAATAATAGCCATTATAGTGAGTTGTATAGGTACTATACTTTTTCTTACGACTAATTTATTGCGTACAAGATTTTAATAAAATAAATACCAATATGCAAAAATTTTGACATTTCCAAATGTCAATTCTCTATCACCTATCACAGCCTATCACCTAGTTAAATCATTAAACATTGCAATGTGTTCTAAAAATAATTTGCACAGAGAAATTGATTCAGGCAAAGAAATTTTCTGATTTCAAATATAGTAAATATATTATATATTTAATGTTCATATTGTACACGGTGTAACCCAACCTGTGTAACAAAATTTAAAGGTGTATTGAATAAAAAAGAATGTTGTTGAAATTCGTAAAATTAACAGTAATTTGCAAAACAATATCATTTTGGGTACCACTAATTGTCACATTTAAATACAAAAAAGTTAAACAAAATAGCGTAATTACATTAATGTAATAATAATTTTACAAACAGGAAAAAATTAAATTTGTAGGTACTTACAGAATGTCTCATTTGCTTAGACCCATTTTTTAATTTTCGAATTTCAACAAAATTCTTTTTGATTCATCTAATACTATACAGCCATAAATTTTGTTATACAATTGGGTTACACTCTGTTGTATATTAGTTGTAGATAAATAATATTATTTATCTGAATAATAATTGTGATATTCGTTTGTGGATCGTATATAATGAATTTTCATTTTTGTCATTGTTAAATTTTCTTCAAATGAAATACTATTTTTTAAATAATTATGGCCATTTGCTCCGCTTTCACTTACTTAAACAAAAAATATTAAAAGTAATTCATGTTTTAAATTTCACAATTTCAATTTGACTTTGTATCAGCAAAAATGTACTATTTCATAAAATTTTAGTAATATTTGTACATAATTTTCCTGAACCCTTCCGTGGAAAATATTGTCTACGCCCTTGTCATTACATCTACATCGAAGTTGGCGTGGTAGACAAATTGAATCGCGAGTTCGCGTTTCAGCCGCTTCGAGGCGTTGTGGCGCTCCACATTAATTTATTTTCGATGTTATTAGAACAATATGAAATTCTAACGGAGTTGTTATCTTGTAGACGATCTGGCGAAATCGATAATCGCGAAACTTTACTCAAAACACGAGAACTTGTTGCGACGTTGAGAATTTCGCTGCGAGGGGCAAATCAAATTGTTCACCCACCGCGCGAGCGATGATGCGGCTTCGCTTTTCACGAAAACTTATTTCGTTGTCTTACTTTTTCACCACGAAATATCAATAATAATTATTAAGTCGCATTCGCAGCCCGAAAGGACCCCACACCAAAGTAGGGTAAAAGTGGGCCCGGTCGATTTGGTAAAACATTCGTTAAACCTTTCTGATCAGGCCAAGAAATCCGAAGAAGATCCTATATGACCCAATTATAAACATCAAATAAATAAAAAAAACTTAATACTAACCAATATTAACAATCCACAACTGTCAGTTTCAAAACACCTACTTAGACCAATTGAATTCTAAATGCCTATTCAACAACTAATACATAGTAGTTTAATTAAATATCTGGTTATAAACATCAAATATATTTTTTTTAAAACTTAATACTAACCAATACTAACAATCCACAACTGTCTGTTTCAAAACACCTAGACCAACTGAATTCGAAACTCCTATTCAACAACTAATAGTAGTTTAATTAAATATTTGGTTATCTAATCTGTTTGTTATTTCGTTCCATTAAGTGACAAATCACTGTACATTTTCGTTATAAGAAGAAACAATTTTGATTTTTTTTGAAAATATAATATAGCCTATGTCACCCGGGGATAGTGTAGCTTCCCAACGGTGAAAGAATTTTTCAAATCGGTCCAGTAGTTTCGGAGCATATTCAATGCAAACCATCAAATCTTTCCTCTTTATTATAGATTTGCTATATTCATATCTCATATATTTTTTTTAAATTTATTTTAAAAACCAGGCGCGGATCCAAGGTGGAGACCATGGAGGCTATGACCCCTCTTAAAACTATATTCCAAAATAAAAACTAAATTTTGTAATTTATTTTTATTTAAGAATAAATATTTATAGTCATTCTACAAGTTGGCAACACTAATGATTTTTTAAATAAGCCTCAAATTCGGCAATAAACGTCAATATGGCAGTTTATTATATTAGCCTTTAAATTTCCATATGGTTTGAAAAGTGATTCTACCAATGGATCCTACTAGCTTATAATATTATGAATAAAAATGCTAACCTTTGGTGTACTCTGACGATGGTGTATCCTAATAGGTGTCCCAGAAAGTCTTTAAATTGTTTATGGCACTACACTTTAAATTTAAAACAGCCGTTATTAATTTTATATTATTTTACGCATTAAAAAGTTCAATTACACGCAATTTATAGACATTTCTACATTTAAATACATCAAAATATATACACAAAAATGTTAATTTTACTTTATAAACATTGATACATGCACTACGACAATCCACTTTATACTGAACTCGCAAACATCGGTTCCTAATTCAGTGCAAACAAGGTTTCAACAGGTTCAGTTTCATTGTTATTGTGCTTAAAATATTATTTGATTTTAGTTGATACCCAAACTGTTTTTATTTTAGTTTTTATTGTGTTGGTGTTGAAAATATAAATTTATTTTTGACAGTCTAAGGCCCTTTGCACGTTTTCTAGATATGCCACACACCCTAATATTTAATATTAAAACTGCCCATTGAACCAGTGACTCAAAACTGTTTTAATCACAAACCGAAAAATTAATTTTCGAAATTTGAAAAAAATGTTCTATGTGTCATTCTAATATATACCAAGTTAAGGTACAGCCTATATACACTGATTGTTTAGTACCTAGTTCATGATACTGATAACCTTTTTCAGACTTCTTTCCTTTTAAATACTATACCTACCTACAATAATTTAACAGAGATTCAAAGATATTTACCTGCAAATTCACATGTTTTCAGATAGGTTTTAAAATTGATAGTGACAGTTAGTAGGCTTTCGAAAAATTGAGTTGTGAAAAGAATTTCCACATTTATTTTGTGCATTGAGTGCGAATTTTTCAAAAAGTTCATTATTCATACCAAAAACACTTTATTTGTTGTAATATTTGTATTCAAATGGACGATTTTCACTGAATTTGAGGCAAATAATTTTGCTGAACCTAGAAATTGTGCAGTCTAGATATTTTTGACTTCAGAGACAAAACTGTCGTAAAATGTCCGACGGGATACAAAAAAAATTCACTTTTTATTACTACCTACTAATTTCTTCATGAAATGTCATTATTTTATCATAAATCACACCATAAATGCAAAATTACAAAAATGAACTGTCAGTTTTTAAATATTTTTATTGTTTTCAACTATGACAACAAGCCTATCTGATTTGTTTTTTCTAATTTTGTAAATATTATATTTCCAGTTTGCGGAGAGGGTGCTCCAGGGAGCGCTTAATTTTTCCTAAACGCCATTCTTCCTAACCGTAGTTATTCCTAAAAATAACATTTCAAGCCTCCGTTATTCCTAAACGTAGTTGTTGCTAAACGCAATTTGACCTAAACATAGTTATTCCTATTCGCAGTTTACCGACAGCTGCACATCTGTTGTGAAATAGATGAATGAAAGTGGATGGTACATGTGTTTATGTTAGGCTCAATTGCCGAATTCGGCCATTGGGCGAAAAAAACGGTCACAACGCGATCTGGCAAACGCAAAACAGCCACAACGCGTTGTGTATTTTAATAACTATTAGTTTATGTTAAAAAACGGAGTTCTGTTGGACTGAAGAATGGTTTTGTTAGCATAGATTAGTTTATTTCAAAAAAACGGAGTTCTGTTGACTCAAGAAGGGTTTTGTTAGCATATATTAGTTTATGTCAAAAACACGGAAAACTGAGTTATGTTGGACTCAAGTAGGGTTTTGTTAGCATAGATTAGTTTATGTCAAAAAACGGAGTTCTGTTGTACTCAAGAAGGGTTTTGTTAGCATAGATTAGTTTATGTAAAAAAAACGGAGTTCTGTTGGACTCAAGAAGGGTTTTGTGAGCATAGATTAGTTTATGTCAAAACGCGTTGTGGCTGTTTTGCGTTTGCCAGATCGCGTTGTGGCCGTTTTTATCGCCCAATGGCCGAATTCGGCAATTGAGCCTAACATAAACACATGTACCATCCACTTTCATTCATCTATTTCACAACAG
The DNA here is from genome assembly GCA_947534325.1 of Agonum fuliginosum. NCBI lineage: Eukaryota > Metazoa > Arthropoda > Insecta > Coleoptera > Carabidae > Agonum > Agonum fuliginosum. The sequence continues at coordinate 28,699,375 of OX384041.1, forward strand.
ATGTCCAGCTGTCGGTAAACTTTGGTAGTACAACAATTCGTCATCAGCGCTACTGTCGATTAGGAAAAATTGCGTTTAGTAAAAATTACGAGTAGGAATAACTGCGAGTAGGAAAAATTACGTTTAGGTCAAATTGCGTTCAGCAACAACTGCGTTTAGGAATAACGGCGGCTTAAAATGTTATTTTTAGGAATAACTACGGTTAGGAAGAATTGCGTTTAGGTAAAATTATTGGCTGCCGGTGCTCCAATTGTCATAGTAGTTTATCCACACTTGTATTACAATATATACTATTTTCATTTATACTTATTTCTAAAGTTGACCATGTTTTATACCTGCGTACTGAAAAAGATTAAATAAATATATGGTATTAAATTATCAGAGTGTCCTTGTCCTTAAAAAATGATTTGAGCGTCACAATACAAAATATCTCCCCTACTCTCCATAAAATTACAAAATCTCCATATGCGCTGTTTCAGATGTGGACTAGCAGTGTTTATTCTCCCCAGCGTTAGTAAACTACACGTGGTTGTTATTTCATTTCGTTCCGACATTAAATCAGTTCATTTGCATGAACATGGCGTTTACAACACAAGCATATAAATACATGCCGAACGCGATATAAACTTGCGATCGTACGTGTAAGACGCAGAGGCAAGGGCGGATATTGCTAGAATGGATTGCCGACTTCCATTAGCAAACTTTATCAACCAACTCGTAAAAGAGCCTTTATCTCACTAACTAACGTCTCAGAGATGCGATGAGCTTCAACAGTCAACACTGATTTTAAGGAAGGAGTTATTTTATTATTTCTTAAGTTATGGGATGGATAGCCGACTGCGTTATGTGGATGACTGGCATGGGCGTCGTTAGGATATTTCCTAGGGGGGGGCAAAATAATTTTTGGACCAGTAATGTAAGCCTATAAAAAAATAATTTGGCAGGGAGAAAGAAAAAAAGCGCCGCAGGCGAAAAATTTTTTGAGTTCACGGTCAAAGGCTGCTTCATTAAAAGTTAAGTTATACATACATTTGAAATTACATCTTAATTTACCCTCTATTAAGTACAAAAAATTAAAATAAATAATACATTTTAAAAAAATAATGAAATAAATGTTTTATTTTAGCATTTAGATAAGTACGTAGGCAAAAAAAATATATAAATATACTAGTTCGCTGGGGGGAGGTGGTTTAATCCCTAAACCTCCCTTGTTTCGCCAATGATGAGAACTATAAATTTCTTATATCCAGTACATACATTAAAGATTCAGAATAAACCTTCAATACAGTTTCTTGCAAATCTCTATACCTATATTTAATAAGAAATAATAAATTTAGCAAGAAAAGCATATCAAAGCTCGCTGCAACCCAGGTTGCCCATTGCTGCTTCATTTCGATTTTCGAGGAAAATACTACCCTCCCATTAAACTCATTTTCTGAGTACAGGAGCATTATTCTTGAAAAGATTCGCGTATTTCGTACATTGAAATTTCTAAAAAAAATTCCAAGTGTTTGGTCTTTTTTATCATATAGGTATGAAATTTGAGTTTCTGTGTCATTATCTAGGGGGGGGCAAGCGCCCCCCCTTTCCCCCCCACCTGACGACGCCCATGATGACTGGAGAAGTAACAACTAACTAGTTTAATTGTACAAAGAAATCTTCTCAGTAACAACCAATAAGACTAATGGACTACTGATAACAACACCCGCTAAATACGATAGGTATAAAAGTAAAAGGTGATTCACAACTTCGTGCATATATTTGAAGCCCTGTTCGCACGATGATTCTTTGAAGATTCTACCAAGATTCTGAATCCTGGGCAAGAAGAAATTTCCAGATTTTTGAATCATAGTTTTAAAACAATCAATAAATTATATTCTTCTTTTCCAAAACTCATTGAAGATTCAGTTTAGAGGCACCGCAATTTAACACTCATAATTCTCACTAGAAAGAAGAAAACTTCTTCTTTTCCAAGATTCAGAATCTTGGTAGAATCTTCAAAGAATTATCGTGCGAACAGGTAACAGACTTTAATGGCATTATAGTAGTATAGTACCTTACCTACTCATACTCAACACCAGAAAATAAAATTTTAGATTATTCATACACAGGAAAATGCATGCACAAAAGATTCAAATCTAGAAAAGTTATACGTAATAAAATATCTGCATTAAAAATTTATTCACAGGAAAATGCAAATCTAGAATTTTAGATTCGGTATGCAAACATAGGAAGATGATGCAAATCTAAAAAACTAGTTTGTCTCTTGAACACAAGGGGGATACATAAATTAGAGGCGATTTTTCGCGAAAGTAGTTAACTGTATTTATATGTGGTTAACTATGGTTTGTCATTTTCGCGACGAAATTGATGACGTCACACACTAACGTGGTAAAGAAAAGTTAGCCAAACCACTTAACCATCCTCAGGAGGTAGGTAAAGGCGCGTTAATATTTCTATCTCTCTCTACACTGTTTAAAATAAGAGTATTTGTTGGTACCCTTTTAAAAGAGCGTTCTAATTTTTGCTCTTATAAGTGTAAAATAATACACTTTATAAAAGAAACATTACTCAAAAATGTATTCTTATAAAAGGGCAAGAGTAATATTTTATTGAATTTTATTGAGTACTAATTTTTGAGTATTTATTATACTTTTTAGTATTTGATTTTACCCTTTAAATTATAATTTTGGTTATTGTATACTAATATAAATATTAAATTACCCAAATTAGTGCATATCGAGTGCATATGTTACACTTTTGGCGTAGATTGGTACTCTTTAAATGTATTATGTTTAATGAGAAACACTAAAAACAGCACAATGTACACCATGAAAGGGTACTAATTCCTTAAGTGAGAAAAGCAATTCTTCCCCTGGTCAGATCTAGTCTAGCAAAGGAACTGGAACTAGTCTGACTGACCTACCTATACTTAAATACAGTACAGACAGCGTTGTAACCATACTAATATTGATAGTGAAATAGTTATTGTGTTTCTGGTTGATGAAGAATGATATTTAGTCTTAAATATAACTAAATTCAATTTTTGTGAAAATTTGCACGCCTTTGAAATAGTTAAAGATAATAATATTTCCACTGAACTTCATATGCTGCAAAAAATGTTATAAAGAGAACCATTTGAACTACACGGTGCTAAATTATTAAGCAAAAGTTTATATTTAGTGCCCAAGGTACATATTTTTGTAATGTTATTAAATAATCTACTTATATTAATATTCTTGTGTAGTAAACTTTCATGTATAATAATGTAATCTTAAAAAATACAAAATTGTAATTTAATAAAGAAACTTATTACTCGAATAAGTACAAATTTTATACATTTTTAAGAATACAAAGTACCTATAATTGATTAAAAATAATTACATTAAAAGAATTACATTTTACCCATATTAGTTTAATTTAAAGAACCTCTTTTAGTTTACTATATTGTTATACAAAAAAGTATTATTTCGTGTTTTACCCTATTTATATTACTGAATTAAGTGCCCTTTTTATTTTACCCTTATCATAGAGCGCTATATGGCCTTGGTCTTATATAAACATTAATAAGGGTAAAAAAAGTGCTCTTTTTTTAAACAGTGTATATTCTGAGGATAACTTTGTTTCTGCTTTCTGCACATTCGAAAATGAAAATAAAAATAGTATTCTAAATATTTTGAAATTCATCTTTCATAAAAATAAGGTACTACCTATTCTAAATGTTTGTCTCATAATTTTCATGCTGATATTTTTTTACAAACCAGTTTATTATCATATTAATTGTTGAGTTTGATAAAGTATTATCCTATTCCTTTTATGAAAAATGAAATAGAAAATTTTTAAATTTTTCCTTATATTCATGTTTCCAACAAAACTTTCTGTCAAACTAACTACATCAAACCAAACAAATTTTCTTGCGAAAGTTAACTATTACAAGTTTATGACGTCATCGTCACAAACCTCTTTAAACGCTACCAAACCTAGTTTATTGTAGTATTTATCGCGAAAAATCGCCTTAGGTTAACTGAATTAAATAAACAACCCAATACTCAGGGGCGAATCTAGGTTTTTTTTACGGGAGGGGCCAAAAATTTAAAAAAATCAAATTGTGCCGGTGCTTTTAATCAAATGCGCCGCAGGAGTAATTTTTTTCATACATGATCAAATTGCCTGTGTAAGTAATTGCAAATTTTCCTACTCATCTCTTTATATATTTTCCTGAATTATTAACTTTAGTATACAGAATAATAGAAAATCATTGTTCATGATTTTAAAGCTTGAATTTAGAGAATTACGCTAAAATTACGCTTGGTTTTTACTGAGTCAAATAGAAAAACAATCATTCAGATTTATTTCGAGAGGGACGCCCGGAATATATTTCATTCCATTCATAGTTAGTCAAATTATGCAATCTGCAATCCAATGGTTCCAAAAATGTGTTACTTGCAAAAACTGTCCTTAAATTTACGAAATCAAAAAAAATATTTTTGTTCCTTCCATTATCACGAAGTTGTGTGTATGTCTCATCCAAGTTGTATTAAAGAAAGAGTGATAGGCATACCTATATTTAGAGCTTATTTTTGAGATTTAAAAGTTAGAAATTTTTTTCAAAATATTTTAAAAATAGAAGAGAACAAATCAGAATCCATAATAATATTTTCAGTTTAGAGTCAAAGTTATATAATGAAGAAAAATTATAAAATATATGTTTGTGTTTACAATTTATATTTTTGAAGCAGGTTTCTTTTGAAGTTTGATGAGTACCTCTAACCGGTGCACTTTAGTTTAATTCTCTGATTTTATTGCAGAAAATAATTTTATATCTGAAGTATTTGCCAACCATTTGAACTAATTACAAACCAAGTACTTGCGTTTGGTTTTATTATTAAATAAATATAAAATTGTTGTAGGTTTAGTGGGATTTTATTGCGTTAGTTCATTTCCTGAAGAATTTTAACGTGTGCTTGGGCAATTTTTAACAGTTTATTACAACGTAGCAAACATGAAGATAATGGTGTGCTGGTATTAAAGACAGTTATTTCTTTAACCTTCAAGAGGAACGATATTTTCGCTAGAAACGTAAAAACCACAATAATGAAACTGGTATCATAAAAATTGTAACCCGAAATATAATAGAGTCACTGTTGTTTCAGCTGCAATATAATTACTTCCCACTGCAGTAATAAAATTTACAGGATGTGTGATTAAAATCGTGTGATTTTTATAACGATTTTAATCGAGTTTTTTTTTCAATAAAATCACATTTAAATTAAATTTCAAAATTCTTTTATCCAATCCAAAATTATTTATTTAAAATATGTCTAACTAAATGACAAATCAAATTGATAAATGGCAAAATAACAGAAAATAGGTAATAAATTAAATATTTATTACAAAATAGAAAATAAAATAGGATGTAGAAATTATATAGAACAACATGAGATATTGTTATTTGTTTATTTGATTAAAATAAAATGTGTTGCCAAATAAAGATACAATGTTATTAAACACTAAAAACAAGAACAAAATATAAAAAACCTGATGTGGCCAGCACAAGACCTCTCGCCTAATTTTGTTCATTCTACTAATCCAATAAATAATGACTTACAGATCAAATTAAATAGAGTCATATTCATGTAATACGTAAACTATAATGTAAACCAAAATGCAGAAGATGTCAAAAAATGTCACTGTCATAAAAAGTCAAATTTTTTGTAGAAACAATGTTCATAAAACTAGAATAGGTATTAATAATTGTACGATAGATGCAGCAATTTCAAAAAATGAAATCGTGCAAAGTTTATGTGATCTATCTTTTGGGTTTCTGAGATGAACTGTGATGTACGTTACTAATTTAATACTTGTACTGTATTTTATTGTTAAATACTACCAGACTCAGCAAATTGTATTTAAAATTATCTGTACCCGTAATTATATTTTCTTTTATTTTTAATTGCAAAAATTGTCATAAATAAGTAATGTACCAATTTATTTAAGGAAAACTATATATCAAGCTTCAAAAGTACTACCTACTTCCGGTTTGCGAATTTCATCCAAAATCTTGTCCGTATGTTAAGATCCTTATTAAAATCTTAAATATAAAATTTGGTTATTAAAGGTTTGATACTTTTTAAGTTAACGTGAAGCCTTGGCAAAGAATAATTTCTAATTTATTGATAGTTTCCAAACAGAGAATTTATTTTTTTCAAAGATTCAGAAGCCTGAAAGAATCTTCAAAAAATCCTTGTGTGAACAGGTCATTATGCACTGAGGTATTCGCCCCATAATGTAGTACCTATTAAATTAGAATTTTCGTTATAAATGACCGTTTTCAATTAAAATAACTGTGAAAATAAGCAAGTATCACGGTCTGTCGAATTACAAACATCGGTATGTAATTATTAAATTGCGAGGGTGTTAACGACTGTTTAGATGTATGCGTGCAATAACAACCGCAGTGACTGGGACAAAAACAATTGCTCCACTGAAAACAAAAACAGCTCGCGTAATAAATGCATCCAATATACGTCCTCTACCTAAATACCTGGAATTTATTTATTGGGCTGCACAATTCAAGTCAACCAGTGTTTTATACTGTAATAATAATGCTCAAGGCTCGTAAATTCAAGGGGTTCGCTGATATACGACTTGTGTTCATTTTGTTTCACTGCATTTTGCATTCTAATATTGTACCTGTGCTTGTATATTAAAATTTTATTGCTAAAAGAGGTGCAAATATTTGGGTTTGCTGTCAACGGGTGATTTATTTTCCTGCAGTTAAATAATGCCGGTTTTACCACCCGTCTCATACTGTTAGCAGTTTTCCTTGAAATTTGATTCTATCACTGCTGTTTAAAATTAATAAATGTCTATCACATTTTTCACCCGGCTTGGGTTTGGCAAATTTCACATTTTGTAAAAAAATGAATTTTTCTTTTGATACATTCGCCTCACCCGATATTAATAATTTAAGTCCGACAAATTAGTTTTTTGACTGCACAAAAATTGATATTAGTTATTTACTTTACAACTGGGCAAAATAAAGGAATTACCCACGAGGGAAATCTAATTTAAAGATAATTTTCTCGAGTGGGTCATTCCTTTTTGCCCACGTGTGAAGTATAACGTTTTATCCAACACCTCTTAATAACTGCTTAAATATTTTAAAAACATTAAGTTTCAACCTAAAACATCGTTTCTATGGTGACTTCCAACAAGGAAAGTAACAATTTACCCACAAGTGGGTATAATTTTGATTAAAGCCACTTGTGGGTAATTTTTTACTTTGCTTGTTTAAAATCACCTGATGCTTTTATTAACAGGTGTTGGATTAAAAAATAAAATAAATATTTAAAAAGTATCGTGAATTTTATTTCTATGAAAATAAAACGTAATTGTAATTTGTAATTAGTTCTTGTAATTTAATAGGTAACATGTTAGATGAATTAATTAGCTACATTTTGACCTCAAGTAATGTATCTAATTTAAACGATTGTAATTTAATTAAATTAATATTTTTGAGTAATTCGTCCATCTCATTGGAATGTAAGGCTGTCAGACTCAAGTTGATAAAAGACATGATAGATTTTTACCTGATGCTCTTAAAAATTTGAAGGACAAATATAAATTCTTCTTATAGCAGTAAAATTAGACGTTCCCGTTGTTCTCTAACTTGTATTTAATAAAACAATTATCTATCCGCTTTGTTATAGTTAAAGTTTAAAGTAGCATTTAACAGGAGTACACTAAAGTGATGTTAGGGCATGAAATTCTCCGTTCTCCGCACGTCTTTCATTTTCATCTGTTGTAAATGTTTACAGGTCAAACAAGAATGGGAAGTGTATTTAAATAGGCCCAATTAACGGAAAGTCACGAGTTTGGGTCTAGTACACACAAAACGTATAGAACATGTTCCCAGACATTTAACACGTTCTGAATTTCATCAAACGATATATGTCTAATACTTCCAATTACATTTACAACAGAGAGATGAGAAACAGTACAGCATTATGGAAAATGTAGAATTTTAAATTTTATCAATTCGTATGACAGAAATTTTAAAAAAATACATTTAAATGGTCACAGCTCGGAATTTGGCTCATGACACAATCAAGACAAAAAAAAGTATTCAAACGCTTTTAGAACAAATCAGCTGTTTATTTTACTTCAATTACTTTCATTGCCTCCTAAGAACTTCACAGATTTCACCACTAACAACATTTATTTCTTGAAAGGCCGACTTTTTCAAATTCAGATACATATAATTATACACAACAAAATAAATTATTTGTTTAATAAACGAACAATTCCTTTAAAAAAAGATTCAGTTTTTCAACTAAGAAGTCAATGAAATATATTTACCTACTTATTTGGTAACTAATTTATTCCACAGTTTTTCTATTGAAATTATTTATTAAAAAGTGCTATAAAAAGTGTCAACTGTTACTGTCATGAACCTATCATTTTTTTGAAAAATTTATACAAAATTTATTTTGACTGTTTGCGTCAAAAATTATTATTACACAGACCGTAATGTGCATGTAAAATGTTAAATATGCTAAAACCATGCATGTAAAGTGCAGAAATGCACGTAATTGTCTTGTCTGTTGCTATGACAAATAAATCAATAATAATAATAATAATATCAGAGCAATAGTTATTTTCGTTATAAGTCCGGTAGATGAGTTTTTACGGTACGAGTAAGATGTTTCCGAACGAGGCGACGAAGGAGCCGAGTTAGGAATTTCGAAACGAGTACCGTGAAAATCCTCTACCGGACGAATGACGTACAACGTTTTATTTCATACCTGTGTTGCATTTTTGGACCAAAGTTTGCACCCATTCTTGCCTGAAAATATTTTTCTAAATACAATCCTGTAAAGTAGAACAATACCGTAATGTTTCATTTTCCGGACTGAAATCAATCTCATAAAGAAGCAAATGTAACACAGTATGAAATAAAATATCTTACAGTGCATGTTTGTAAATAAAATCTAAAAATGCAACAGATTCAAAAATATACCAATAAATGTTTCTATAACTTCGTGATTTTATTAAAATTTAGTATGTAAAAATATATTACAACAAGACTTGTTACACAACGCAATATTTTGTTTATTTGTTATTGAATAATAATGAGGTTCGTGCTACATATCGTACTAAATAGTATAGTGCAATTATAAGTACAATAAATTAGGAATTAATTGTCAGTGAACTACCACTTGCAGGTATCCAGCAACGAATGGAATGTCCTGGTAAAATTTTTAAACCTACCAGGCTCGCGGTTAAATACTTAAAACTATTAATCAAGTAAATCTCCTTCTGAATTACTGATCTATCATAAATACACATGTTGTCCTACCTTATTTTCGCGTCATAAATTTCCGTACTCCAACGAATGCTGCAGGCCTCCGCTTCACAACGGCACTTCACTATAAATATTAATTATCTTTGTTACGCTCTATTTCACATTTGATAAAAATAAAACAGTTATAATATTAGTTCGAGACTCGATACCACTATTCATTTACAATCACAACTGTTATGCCGTCTTATTATTATTAACATTGTCAACTGCACCTATCGATAATAAATTTTATCTTTTAAATGCCCAAAAAATTGATGCGACAGGCAAATAGTTCATTTGGGTGACCATTCAACACCAGAAAATATAATTATTCTAGAATATTCATGCACAGGAGAATGCATGCACAAGGAGATTCAAATCTCGAAAATTTATAGGTACGTAATAAAATACCTGCATTAAAAGATTCATTCACTAGAAAATGAAAATCTAGAATTTTAGATTCGGCATAAATGTAAACATACGAAGATGCAAACACAGGAAGATACAAAGCCAGAAAACTGGTTTGTCTCTTCGACACAAGGGGGACAAATTAGGTTGAACTGAACTAAATGAACAACCCAATATCATTTTTGAGTCCCACTTATTTGATTTTGATGTGTAGCCGCGTTCATCACCAGAAAATAAAATTCTAGAATATTCATACACAGGAAAATGAATGCACAAGAAGATTCAAATCTAGAACATTTATACCGATTTATACGTAATAAAATACCTGCATTAAAAGATTAATTTACAGGAAAATGCAAACACAGGAAGATGCAACAAAATCTAGAAAACTAGTTTGTTTCTTCAACACAATTAGGTTGAACTGAATTAAATGAACAACACAATACCATTCTTGAGTCCCACATACTCGGTTTAGACTATAACTTTTCTAGATTTGCATCTTCTGTATTTGCATCTTCCTGTGCTTGTATTTATGCCAAATCTAAAATTCTAGATTTTAATTTTCCAGTGAATGAATCTTTTGATGCAGGTGTTTTGTTACAAATTAATTAATTCTGGATTTGCATGCATTTTTCTGTGTATGAATCTTCTATAATTTTATTTTCTGGTGATGAACCCGGTTTTGAATATAACTTTTCTAGATTTTCATCTTTCTGTGCTTGCATCTTCCTATATGTTTGCATCTTGCTATGTATGCATCTTACCGTGTTTGCATCTAAAATACTAGATTTGAATTTTCCTGGGAATGAATCTTTTGATGCAGGTATTTTATTACCTACTTACGAATTTTCTAGATTTGAATGTTCTTAGCATGCATTTTCCTGTATTATGGATATTCTAGAATTTTATTTTCTGGTGTTGAACCCATTCCCAGTTCATTTATTGGCAAATTTTTAATTGATTGTGTCATAATAACTAATAAATTGTTTAGTACTTACGTCTTTTATGTTTAAAATGTTCTTGTGACTTGTGAGTAGTCCAGAAAGGTAGCTTTTTCTTCAGACTGTACAACTACGAACGCGAGCTAATATATTACACACACACATTGCAGGTTCAAATTTCAGGCGTTTGGAACAAACTTTGATAATTTATGATGAAAGATCGAATATTCATAGGCCGTTCTCTGAAAACAAAGTTTAAATCATCCGAAGTTAAAAGTTTTTATCGTCGAACAGTTGTGTTACGCGTACCTCAACAAACAACTTCTGGATTTAAACTTGCATTTGCTACATCTTAGAAGAATCAGATTTTTTACGAAATTCTCACAAACTGTGCACAAAATTTATAGTTTATAATCACTAAAACACATTATTTATTTATCAGTATTCATGATTTAAAAGTATAACACGTTGAAGAATAAAAATGGCTTAATTAACAACATCAAACACGTTTATGCAACTTTCGGCTTCTGACTAAAAACATGTGTTTGTCCTTGTTTATAAACAATAGTTCAAAAAAATATTGTTGAGGGCACCAGTTCACAGAGAAATTAATAATTTTTAACTTTACTAATGAATAGTTTTGTTCCGTTTTGTGCGAATTCCCGTAACCCTGCAAAATGTCTTTCATTGCCGGAAATCTCTAAATTAATAATAATAACTTTAAAATATTTTATTCTTGATGTGTAACGCTGAAAAAAATTAAATTAATTAAAAATATTAATACAAAACAACATACACAAAGCTCAAATGTATGAAAGTGTATTTAAATGGCGTACGAATAGCTTGAAAATAGCTCAAAAATGGAACAATTTTCGTAGCAGTTTTCTAAAGAACGACTTTATCAAATAATGTAATATTTTTGACAAACAATTTCAATTAATATTTATATTAAGGCATGAATATAGTATCAAGTTGCAAAATGTTAATATTAAATAATTTTAAAAAACACATGTTTTCTGAGTAAATAATTGAAGATTTTAGCCCTGTTTGAATTTGAAATACCCCGGATCCAAAATTTATATTTACATTTTCTTGAAGACAAGACTTAAATTAACACAAAAAGTTTTAACGTATATTTTTGAAATATATAAAAGTTGTACTTTACGTTAGTTTTTTAGAAAACTACTATTTAAATTAAAAAATTGACTAAATATTGGTACCTCTTTCAAATGAAAAATGTTTTTAAGCCATTCGGACGCGTCCTTAATGATTGTTGTATACAAATTGTAAGTATTGGGAAGTTTAATAATGGTCATTTAATAAGAAAACTGTGTATATTTGTACATTTTTATTTATAATTTAATGTAAAATAATAAAATATTTATTGTACGTAATAATATAGCAGAGAAATAAATTATAAAATAAAACTGTTTCATAATGATATTTGTGTTTGCATGTAGAAGAAATATAACAAGCAACACAAAAATTAACAAAAATAAAATCACACCAATCTGCAGTGTTAACACACGGTACTCTCTACTCGAGGCCTCATTTGGTTATTTCAAGAAATTTATGTAAAATAAAACAAAAGAAAAAACGAAAACGGTACATACCCGATTCCACCGCGCTCGCATCCAGATTTAAAAAATAGATTACAAAAATAAGATAGGAGTTTATTACATATATATTTATTATTTTAATGTACATAGAGTTGGTATACTTTGGGCAAATATCATCAATTTACAGTATTAAATACGAATAGTCAGCTCTACGCATAACGCGGTCTCATAGTAGGCCAGAGCAAATTTCATAAAACAATTCAAATTTACAACGATATGAGAAAATGAGATAGTACGAAACTGAAACGAGATGCGGGGACGAGCAAAGGGCAACCAAAGCAAATAAATAAATAGTTCGACCGCGTGCTTTCGAGGCTAAACACGCGGACGTCGTACTGTTGCATACAGTTGCACCTCCAGTATACTTCACTGCGCCCGTTTTGCACCTGGTGCTTCATTAAACTGCACTTAACTCAAAGTTTAAGAAATGTGCAAATACAGTCTTCCGAAACAGCCAGGAAAACTGTGACAAGCACAAAACTAACTAACAATACAAAATAATGACATAAAGCCTCAATCACATAACTATTTAATTTGAAGGTTTACATTTATATTTAAATTTAAGAAACAGTGATAAACTTAAACCTAAAGTTTAAAGTTTACAGTTAACCTCGAAAGTGGAAAGGGCGAATGCTCGTAAATACTCATTCACATAACAATTTAGTTTAAAAGTTTACATTTATGTTTACGTTTAAGAAAATAACTAAATACAATATGTATTTAGTTAAACTTTCTTTAACGCAAAATAAATGTAAACCTTAAATTTAAATGCTTATGTGATTGAGGCTTAAACATTCTTAAACGCAAACGTAAATGTAAACCTTAAAACTAAATGCTTGTGTGAATGAGGCTTAACACCGGTCCAAAGCGGGCTTCCGTACATTCAAACGTCTACTAACATAACATTAAAATAAATATTATTTTTCATTCTTACACATCTGGGTGGGTTCAACATAATCCATTACATAGATGCGAATGGGTGAATTACTTTTCGATATACATAATAATATATAATATACTTTTTTACTTATATACCTTCACAATTTCGATCCAATGGCAACTGATAGTGTCTGAATGAAGTACACACTGCCGCACTCCGCACACGGTTGATGTAGTTTACAAATCTGACTCGCCGTACAGCGCCGTGGAGAAAGACATGTAGTCCAGGGCTCCGGGAACTGCGTTGGGCCCCTTGAATGGTGGCATGCGCTGGATGCAGTATTCTGCCTGGTCTGGCGGGAGTTCGCGTCTCAATTCATCAGGCAAGATGTAGGGCTACAAAAGAATCACAACATAAGTAACAATCAAACTAACAGAAAATGATTATATTTGATTTACTGTTTCATGCATATTAGATAAGCTTACGATTATTAACTACCAATTCCTAATTGAAACATCAAACTTACAAATTAACCGATTTAAAAAAGGAAGAAAATATTATTTTTAATAAAAATTAGTGGTATGATCCATCATTGCTGATGTTCGTATCTGTAAAGCCAAAAATTGTTCTTACTTCCATAAATTGTACTAACTGGCAATTTTATTTTTATTCGAATAAGTTCACAATTTTTATTGCATATAAATTACCAGGTAATTTAAAATATAAATAACTGAACAATATTTTAAATTACTATTTTATGAAATCGTACAATAATGAGTTACTTTAGCTCCGCTAAATCGTAGTAAAAAGTTCGTAAAAAGTACAACTTTAGCTCCGCATTTTTCGATCAATCAGAGCGCTGTCTGTGCACTCGATCGCTGAAGAGAATTGGCCAGACCAGTAATCACCATTTGTTTTGTGTTGACATTTTGCTTTACTGTTACAAATTTCATATAATTTTCAGCTTTACGATTTCATAAAAAATACAATATATATTATATCTGGCTGTAAAAATATTTTTATTATTCTCGTCTAGCGCCTCGAAAAGTAATATTCTACATTCGTAAAAAAAATCATTCATTACAGCCTAGATACATAAAAAATAATAGGTAATTTTGTAGTGTACCCGGTAATTTACACATTTACATCCCTGATTTGATACAAATATTTATTTAAAAACGTAACGAGGCATAAACTTATTAGTTCCATTTATTTGTTAGCAAACTTTTGAAATTTTAATATGTTTTAAAATAAAGCTAGACTGATTTTACGTTTCTTTAACGTTATCATAGGATGATAATTGAACTTAATAACAAATAAAAGAGATATTGATCAAAATCTTGATTTAAATAAAAATATATTCCAAATTTTCGTTTGTCATTGAGCTACTAAGTACTCTAAACTTCTTTTTTATGTGTTAAATATGTCAGATTGAAACAATCCTCACCTTATCAGCAGCAAGGATGCGGAAGCTGTCAATAACTTGTTCCGCCGTATCAGTGTCAGTGCTCTCCCTTGTCATGAAGTCGAGGAAGGCATCGAACTGCACGTATCCAGAGTTGTTGGGGTCAACCACAGCCAAGATCCTCTGGAAGTCAATATCTCCTTGGCGATCCTTGCCGATGGAGTAACCCAGAGATACCAAGCAAGATTTGAACTCATCGGGGGCCAAGCGGCCTGTCCTGTTCTTGTCGAAGTGGTTGAAGGACGAACGGAACTCGTTCAGCTGTTCTTGTGTGATGCCCTTGGAGTCGCGGGTCAGGATCTGGTTCTCTACTTCGTTGATGTTGCGGTTGATGGACGTCAGGAGTTGCTCCCAGCCGACGCGGAGGGTCTCCATTGTGTATTGTGTATACCTGCAGATATTAACACAATATTGTAATTATTTTTAAGCATAGTTATGGCGGGTTTATGCAACAACTTAATTATAAAATGAAGAAATTAAACTAAGAAGTTGAATAGCCAACTAATGGAATTTAGTTACTGGCACCGTGTAACATCGACTTATTGACGATAGTTTAGTTTATTAATTTAGTTGCATAGGGTATTATATAGAAAACAATTATGTCTACTTTCTGAATTTAATTTCATAATGTAATTTCTTAATTTAGTTGTCTGCATAAACCTACCTTTACAAACAGAAACATCTAGAAAATTGTGCAACAATAATTCTGTAATATGAGTACATACCTAGGACTAGGAGTATTATCTCCCCTTAAATTTGTTTTGGAAAACAGAATACTAACAAGCAAACAATACTGTGAATTATTAAACTACTACACTACTAAAAATTTAAGGGCCACTTCTACTATTTTTTTTGTCTACTGCCCAGTTCACACGAAGAAAGTTTTTACTTAAAAGTTTTTTCAAAAAAAGCAAGTGCTACAAATTTTTCTTCGGATGAACTGGGCGTTCAATAAATTAGGTTTCTGAATTCGAAGAATAAAAAGTATAAAACAGAGGCCAAGTTTGACAACACGACATGTACCATCCTTACGATTCTGATGATTTAAATAACTATTATGTAATTGAGATTTAGAAGTTATGTGTCTAGATAGACTGACTATTAGTTTACAGTATTCTAGTTTGACTGTTTTATAATGGTAGAACTGTCCACGAATAAACTACAAAATAAAGTAAAATATGATTGCGCACCTGTTTTCAAAGATCATGCCTTCCTGTACAGCTTGGTGAATCTTCTCGAGTTCTTCAATATGGGGTTTGTAAGCATAGACGCCCTGTTCGTATTCCTTAAGACGGTGCAATTGATCTTCAAGAGTTCCATGGAGACCCATTCCAATAGCGGTAACAGCATCGAGTTGTCTTTCAATCCAGGGTCCAACAGCGTTAGCCTTCTCTGCAAACTGTCTGCGCAACATTTCATTGTCTGCAAGAAAACATTTATTTAGTATTCATTTATAGATAGATTTTAAAAACGTACTTTGTTGTTTCCTAAGTTCAGCCTGAAGGGTGGCATCTCTCTGTGGCACCAACTGTTTGACGTCGGACCACTTTCTGGTCAAATCCTAAGAAATAACAAAATATTTTATTAGTTTGTAATACGTTTACAGTTTTAAGATGATGAGCTAGAAAATTCAACTACAAGAAAATTCTTGCGTAGAATCATAAAACACCCGAAAATTCAGAGACAAGAAAATGCATACATAAAAATGCATAAATAGAAAATTCAAATCTAGAATCCTATGGATGCACAAAACGCATGTAACGGTATATTCAAATCTAGAAACTAATTTCCAGTGATTGTGAAACAATGGTTTAGAAATAATAACTCGCTGTAGGCTTTTTAACCTATAGGAGAAGGAAATAAGTGTTGAAATTACGTCTTGATCTTCACTCTTTAATATGAATAGTCTATTCATTCACTTATTTCCTTCTCCTAAATCCAAATCTTCACAAGGGAACATCAATTATCGTTTTAACCTATATTGACCCAAAATATTGAACACGTTGCTGCGCGCAGCTTGTAGGACTACCACGAAGGGGACACTATACTCGTCGTGTTGGACCGATTTTAAACTTTGTTTCAATACTAATTACACTCGAACGTCGAAGAGAACACGTGAGAATCTGGCGCAAACGTAATGAAAGCGCAAATGATTTTTCAAGATTTGAATATTCCTTTACATGCATTTTCTGTATCTACTGGATTCGTGATATGAATGTTTTTTTATGAGTTTTCTAGGCATGTTTCATTCGTTTTATTATTGCAGGTAAGAATTTTCTAGGTATAAATATTCTAGTGTTGAAGACGTTCCCTGATGGGGTCAATTGGAATCAACTTGTGCAATGGATGTGAAGCTATTTACATGAGTGAAGAGTGAATACAAATTTTGTTTACCGCCGATCAAATGAATGAATGAAGCGATGAAGGTCAACCCAGAGATACAAAATTACCTCTAGATCACTAGTGATTCCTTCCTTGGCAGCAAAATGTCAGTATTAATAAAACAAAACATTGTTGAACCGTTCTGACAACAACAACTCAACTCACGTTTGCTGTGAGAGCAGTGTAGGGGTTCTCCAAACCACCAGGGATCTGGTGCTGCTTGACGATGGTTTCAACTTCGCGAACCAAACCAACGATGCTCTGGTATTCCTTGTCGGCTTCTCCGAGGGTGGCCTTGAAGTGGGCGTGGGCGTCGATGAGGCCTTGGATCTCCTCCATGGTGTGGACGATGAACATGTCCACCAGGTCTTCGCGGGTTCCATCCAGCCAGTTGTTGAAGGGAGCGGCGCGCTTGGCGAACTCCAGGTGGAGGATGTCGATCTTCTCCAGGATGCGCTCGGCGTCGTCCAGAGCTTGGCGGCGGCGCTGGGTCAGGGCGCCGAGACGGTCCCATTGGTCGCAGATTCTCTGGCAGCGGGCGTTTACGCTCACGCTGTCGTGGTACTCGAGCGTGCTAAACACAAAATTATTTAATTAAATAGTGCATAACATAACCAAAAAGTGTATTCTCCACCAAAAACTATTAAATGCGTGCACAAAGTTTGAAACTTATGTTTTGCTTAATTGTGCCAGTACAGGAGTTAATAATACGCTAATAGCTACGGATGTCTAAAATGTTAAAACGTAGTTAGATTATCAAAATATTAAGAAAAAATTGGCGTGGAAGGATCTTAGGGTTTTGACTAAGTCCAAAAATACAAAAAAAAAATTGGCGCGGGACGGTGTTAGGATTTTAACTTTTTCTCATGATTGGGATAGAAATGTATGAAATTATTTATTTGGATAAAGTTCTGTATATTTTAAATATGAAATATTTGGTAGCACTGTGGTTCAAGTAGTTAATAATATTTGAATTATTTGTTTAGAGATACAGTTACAAAGTTTGATCATTGCCAAAAGAAATAATGATTCAATTTAACGAAATGGGAGCAAGGCTATTTTAACTAAACGTATTTTATTTTTATTGTAAATATATAGGATGTGTTGCAACAAATTTGGCCGGAAAACGGATATTAAATACGCGAAAAAATAATGTCGCCAATATGTGGATGTAACATGTGGGAAGGTGTTATTTATCACACATAGGTACTTATATTTTAATGTTATTTTAGTGGTCTGTTACGCCCACCATGCATTCTCTGGACGAATTTAATTTGTTTATAGTTGGGACATGAGAAATTTGATTTATCTTGGCAGAGTGCCTGTGTTTCATTGGATAATAAATAACTATGAAGCCACTGGCAGAAAAATAAAAATAAAATTAGATTCTAGCTAACTTAATATGTGACAGGCTAAATTCATTCTGCCTTCATTCATTGAATTATTCTTGTTTAATGAACCGTGTTGTTCTTTTTCTTGCTAAACAAAAATAAAAATACTTTGACAGATTTCATGAAGCCAAAATAAAACAACGATTTGTCCACTCAAAAAGAGAACTAAATTAATATAGACTGTCGTACCGACTAATCTAATAAACTAATTTATTGTGGTCAAGTACCTATAAGTCATAAGTCATTTATATTTATTTTTAAGAAGCGTTCACATAATGAACTTAAAATAGCTTTAGTAAATGTTAAACATAAACCTAAAGTTTGGAGCTGCTTAACTTTAGTGCTAGAAAGTGAAAAGTGCGGATACTCGTATAGTTACATGAATTTAAACATTCTTAAACGTAAACCTTAAAACTAAACGCTTATGTAAATGAGGCTTGTCTACACTTACTTGAGTTCTTGGGCAATAGCAGCAATCTGTTCAACGCGGTCCTGGTGAGCAGCAAGATCGGATTCAAAGGCTTCGTGCTTCTTCTTAAGAGCCTTGAGTTCATTGAGTTTGCATTGACGGAAGTCCTGGCTCTGAAGCATTTCTTCCTTTCCACGTGTCCATTCTTCGTGTGTGTCAGCCTTGTGCTTGAACTTCTGGGCCAAGTGCTCCAAGCGTTCCAAACGCATCATCTCCGAAAGCAGCCATTCTTCGAAGGACTTCTCGGCAGTTTCCAGACCTTTCCATGCGTTGGCAATATCCTGGAGAGGAAATAATTAGACTACATTGTAATATTGGCAGAACATACAAACATTGGCAATGAGTTTATAAACCAAGTTCTTGATTAATTACATTACGCACTCGAGTAATTCGAGCAATTAAAATGTATTTATTGTACTATTAACAAGAACTCGTAAACAGTTTTAGCGGAATCTATTATTAGATGATGTATTGGATACATGGTTGCTTGCTACAATATACAAAACTATTATCATGATGTAATGCTCCAGTTTTGGATGACATCAGTAGCAAGTTTACTTAAAAGCATATCGAACCATTTACTCATTGTTTATTAAACAAATCACAACTATGCATACACAGATTTACTACTTCTTTTCACAATAAAACCGTAACCATTAGTCACAAATGTTTAAATTTCATTTTAAATCAAATCAGATATTTACTAAAGTGAATCTAATTTTATTTATATATGATTATCATAAAGTAAACAATATATAATTAAATTTTTAGAACAAAATATCAAACTGTAACGTATGTACTTTAAGTTATGATACAGCCTGTATATAAGTTTGTTTTTTTCGTGTATCTTGGTACATAATAATTAAAGTCATAAATACAAATTTATTGTAAATAGATATGAAAAGAAAATATAGCACTGGCTTGGCACTGGCTATCTGTGCAACGATATTTTGCAATTATTATAAAATTTACTTATGACTTAAATGAATAAATAAATTATTAATAAAAAAATGTAAATATATTTCATTTTTTTAAGAAGACAGTAATTGGAATACTTGTTTTATTCCGCATTCACAGTCCGAAATTTGATGAAATTTGTGCAGTCTGTCATACGGCAATGTGTACTTGCGTTCACAATACCAAATGAACAATAATTTCACTCAAATGCTCGTCAACTGACAGCTGTTCATGATATTTACGAAAATTTGTATATGTATGTGAATTTGTTTTACGATTAGCCAATAATAGGGTAGCAAAGTTTATAAAGTGCTGTCTTCTTCAAAAAAAAAATGTAAAAGATTCTAAATGAATGTGTGACTTACAGAAACCATTTTTCCTTCAGTGGGCATATACGCAGGCCTGTTGGAGAGACGCAATTTGGTCTGCAGGGTGTTGAAGTTGGTCTCCAACTTAGCTTTCTGTTCTACACGTGGGGGCTTGTGCTTGCGACGGTAGGTGCGGTATTCCTCCAGCTTCTTCTGCACTCCAGCCAAAGAGTTGTCGGTTTGACGAGAGTTCAACCAGGGCATAGTGCGGCGGATCCATTCCAGCAGCTGAAGAAGATCATTAGTTAGATATTTTATAGTTTTTTAAGGAGGGTAGAAACTTACGTCGCTGGCCAAACGTTCATATTCTTCCATGAGACGTTCATTTTCTTGGTTGACTTTGAGCACCTTGCAGATTCTGTTAGCGGCGGTTTCAGCCTAGAATTTCATTAAATTGTTTTAGATCTGAACGGTAATCTAGATATAGTTTATGAGATGAGAGAAGACGAACGAAGAAAGTATTTGAGCAGTACGAATTTAGATTTTTACACCGCATAGAATTTTTGAACAATAAATGTATTAAATAATCATGGCTTTTAACCAGTTTGAGATAAATATATAGGGTGATTCACAATTTTTATAATGACATAAGTACTCAACTTACTGAATACAGAACTGAAATTCTTTTCACAGTTCGCAATTTTTTAATCAAACAGATTTTTATTCATAGTTAGTCAGATATCCGTTATGCAATCTTCAATCTAGTGGTTTCAAAATATGTTCCTTCCAAAACTGCCCTTTAATTCACGATTTTCAAAAATGCTATTTTGCTCCATGATCGATTAGTCGAATACTATATGCCATTTGTGAATTACCCTGTATACGCAGATAATCTCCGGCCGTCATTTTTGATCTCATAAACTATAGTTAAAAAGGCATGCAACTATTGAAAACACAAACAGATAATCTTAATTTTAAATCTACTTACGCAAAAATATGCTTTACAAAAAAATATTTAAAGTCCTGTTCGCACGAGGATTCTTTGAAGATTCTGAATCCTGGAAAAGAAGAAGTTTTCTTCTGTCTAGTGAGAATTACCTGTTTGCGGTATAGCTAAATTTAATCTTCAATGAGTATTTATAATTTATTGATTGCCTCAAAACCATAATTATCACTAGAAAGAAGAAAACTTTTCTTTTCCAGGATTCAGAATTTTGGTAGAATCTTCAAAGAATCCTTGTGCGAACAGGGCTAAGTTTCATTTACTCTACTAATCTAATGAAAGCA
This sequence comes from Agonum fuliginosum, assembly GCA_947534325.1. Taxonomy (NCBI): domain Eukaryota; kingdom Metazoa; phylum Arthropoda; class Insecta; order Coleoptera; family Carabidae; genus Agonum; species Agonum fuliginosum. The sequence goes on from OX384041.1 coordinate 28,720,828, forward strand.
AAATATATTATAATAACAATCTATTAAGGTATTAATGAAAAAAAGATCACCTTTTGAGCACCAGAAAAGCAATGGTAGTACGATGAGACGTATGTCATAACGGCTCGCTCATCTGGCATTGCGGTGTTCTGTAAGTCTGCATGCAGCAATAAAATATTGTTAAACACACAAAACATCAACTGCTTCACAATTATAACGCTGTTATACAAAATACAAAAAAATATAAGTTTGTTATTCTCAAAAAACACTAACAGCACAAAACAAATGTTAAAGGGTTTGAAAAAGAAAACTGGTAGCGCAGCCGGAAAACGCGAAAAGGACAAGCCTGTACCTGCTGCGCGCCCTGGAAAGCATGATAATAACATGACACGTAGGTCATGATGGCGCGCTCATCGGGTTTGGGAGTATTGATGAGATCTGCAAATTTTTATTTATCTTACTCTACTCTCACATTTGCTTTTTATCAACACATCTTCATCAAGTGCAGTACAACTTGCTACAACTTAAGGCTTTACACTTTAGTGTTTTAATATTTTAATATTGTGTCTTTGTTTTTGAAATTTAGGTATACAGAATGATTCACAACTTCGTGCACATATTTTAATGGCTTATCATGGACCTAAAATTTTTTTTCTAAATTCGCAATTTTAGTGGTTCTTTAATCAAACAGTTTTGGGTCACTGTTTTCAAATGAAATTCCATAAATTTACTATTCTTGCCATTGCACAATTAATTACAATTTTATTTCATTCTATTTATAGTTAAATCAGATATCCATTATACAATCAGCAATCTTCAATCTATTGGTTTAATTTACGTAGTTTTAAAAAATTCTGTTTGTTCCATGGTCAGTAAATTGAGTATTATATGCCATTAAAATATATGCACGTAGTTGTGAATCACCTGTATAATTATTATTTACACCCTGTTTAATGCCAGCTCTAGCAACTCACAAGAGGTTTTTTTCCAAAATAAAGTCAGAATCTATAAAATTCGGATGTACAATAGATGGTGTAAAACATTAATTATATTTAATAATAAATATGATTACAAGTTGTACCGTTCTTATTTTCCTTATCAAATTATTAATTAATAAATTTTTCTTACAAATCAATTAAATGGTCATTATTTCAAAATGAAGAAATCCTTGTCAAATGTATACTTAATTAAAAATAAATTAAAGATTGCCTCATACCATCAGGGTCCAACATCCTGGGGATATCCAAATACTTCTCAGCGACATCGAAAGCAGTGTTAAGATTCTCAAGAGGATTATCCTTGGAGAGTTTGTTGTAGTCAATGAGATCTGGACGATGGCGATGGATAAGAGCGCAGAAAGCAAGACCATCCTTGAAGGACAGATGGAAGTTCTGTACGTTGACGTTCTTGTACGGAGCAGTCTTCCTCTGGCACCAGAGCAACAGACCTTCCTTGGCGGTCATCTCCTCGACGGAGATGTCCTGGATGGCGAATCTCAGGATGATGGTCCAGATCATACCCAGCGTCATCTTCAAGTTACCATCGACGATTTCTGCACAACAATAAGATCTAAATAGTGAGAATGGTCAGAAGGAGATCAAGTTACATTTAGGGATTAATACCTTCAGCACCGATTGACACGAGCTTGACTCCCTTGCTGGCGATGAAGTCCAACGCTTTGTTGACGTTGGCGATCTTGTGGAAACGCATCTTGCCACGGTCGGGCTTGGGTAGGGTCTCTCCAGAGATAACCTCAAGCAACAGCATGAGTTTGAGGCCATTTCTGAAGTCTTCCTCGATGTTGTCGATTGCGGTTCCAGCTTTTCGTAAGTGGCTGTTGCACCATGCAGTAAATGTCTGTAAAGAGAAGTCATATTATTTTATTTGCCAGGTTTATCATCAACATTCTTTACCCGTTTTGTTAAAAGAAGAGGTGGATTTAATTATGCAAAAATTCGTCATCTCTCTACACATGGACTCAAACAGTATTACAGAAATAAAAAATATGCATTTAGGTTTATAAATACAGGACGATTCACAACTTCCAGCGTATATTTTAACAAAATATAGTATTCGTCTTAAGCTGGATGTAACGGTTTACTATTCTGTATCGTGTACAATTAAACAGACATTTCTATGTTATTATGAACAGTAACATGAAATGTCTATAATTTAACTTTACAGAATACAGAATAAGTAACTGGATTATATGCCAGCCTTTATTGATCATGTAACAAAAAGCATTTTTATAAATTCGTAACAAAAATTGCGAATTTTTAAAAATAAATCCAGTTCCGTGAGCAGTAAAGCTAGATTCAGACTGTGCCCAAATTATAAGTAGGTATGTGCTAAATTAACCGACCAGCATTTCCACAAAATTCAAATTTTAATTATTATAAGTACTAACGTTGAGCACTGGTTGGTTAAATTAGCCACTTACAGTAATAATTATTGGGTACTCTGAATCTAGCTTAAGTTGGGAATTATAATGGCATTAAAATATATGCACGAAGTTGTGAATCACTCTTTATATTGAAACTTTTATCTTGCTAATCACACGACTAACATATTAGTATGTTTGTCTCGTTAAGTTGATAAATATGATAAACATAATACTTTCTACAAAAATAAAATTTAGGTACATTTTTATGGGACTGTTTATATTATCATAACTTTCATATTTTTAAGATACGCGCATCCACAGTTCGCATTTAATTTTAAAATTTTCAACTGGAAAGTAGGAATAGACTTGTTATTCAAATTTTCCCATATGCCTACAATATGTTGGAATTAATATTATTATTTGTTTGGCTTCATTAATGTCACTAAATTAAATTTCTCAAATTACACGCAACATTTGAAAATCATAAAATTTTATACGTAAAAATAAAAAAAACAGGAAGGAGCCAAATGATTTTAAACGACTGAAATAACTTCCTCAGCCAGACCACGACCAATCGTGTATTTTAAGATTTTAAATATAAAATCTATAAAAATTTTATCTGCCGTCTGAAGCCTAAACTGAAGATTTACATCTCTAATTTTTATTTTCTTTCGTTTCTCATTCATTAACCGCTAAAATAACTGTTTCTCTTAACAGTTACAAAGATGTATACAATAACGAACGATAGTTCACAAATTAATTGTTACTAATTATATTTTACGAGAAGATTCCCACAAGTATATAAATAAACAACTGTTCACAGAATAAGCATTTATTTTTATTGAAATAACTCAAATACAAATACATCTACAGGATGAGTAACAAATCTTACAAGTAGGAGCTGCGCTTGGGAAGAATGTATGTTAAGGAATTGTGCCAAATAAAATTAAAATTGGTGACGCGCCAGGCATAGACTTTAAAGTGGGCCGTCCAAATTTAACCGAACATTGCAGTAACATTAACAAAAAAGTTGCATCATAATACTGCAAACTAAAATGTGGAACGATCTCGTTTTTACAAATTAAGTAGGAATTCCAGGCTTTCCTCCCACACTAACAATCATGATAACGGAATCTCCTCTGAGGAACATTTTCGGGACGAATCGATCCTTATTGACAGGTTTAGTCTTTTGTTTTCCTTTTCCAGGGCGTGGTAATTCAGTCCACATTTCTTTTACGTTAATAAGAATCATGTTGCAATGACGATCAAATGCTTTAATTCTTCCTAATAATTTCTTATCGTTTCGGCAGTTGATCAATATTTGTAAATTGTTTTTAACAGCGTTGGATAAGATTGATAATGGTCCGGTTTTAAATTCTTCCTCCTCTTTTACTGCAAGCTCTTGTGCAGTCATTTCAGACTTCGGCTTTGTTAATGTAGCCATTTCTTCTTGTGTACAATAAAATATTGCAATACTTTTATATTAGTTTGTGGACGATGACACAACGCAAGAACCAAGAAGAATGTCAACAAAACGTTTGTCAAAAGGGATGTACACACTACACAGTTAGAGGTTAGAATAACTTCCTGTGATAAACCCTCTACAGGAATAGAGCGGAACTTATTCCAAATATTGAAATTAAAACAATAATCATTTCAGAATGATCGATTGTATTTAAATGATTGTCCTCCAATTAGCAGTTAATCAAATAAATATAAAGTTAGGTTTCTCAATGTAAAGAACGATTTGAAATGTTGGAAAAATTATGATAGTTTTGCGCATAGCGGATCCAGTTTGACAAAAAGTGTTACGAAATTTGGCGCTAAATGGTTTACTTTTAACATTCTTTCGTTTATAGCGTTATGTAACGAATTCTAAGCATTAAAGCATTTGATACGAATAAAGGTATCTCTAACATTGAACTTGGAAAAATAGTTTTAATACCCCAGTTTGCGAATTTTGTCTGCGCGATGCAGGAAAGTGTTACGAAATTTAGCACTAAATGGTTGATTTTTCAACATCCGTCTATAATGCAGTAATTTAAAACTAAATTCCAAGCATTTGATATCAATAAAGATAACTCTAACTGGCGATCAAGTTTCCATGAATATAAAATAAACTATTAATTAAACCACATCATTCCTAACAGTTCTTTTATATTCTTATAATAGTGCATGATAAAAAAGTAGGTTTGTGTTTTCGCGAATATCAAAGTGAAACCAAGGGCAAGTTTTATCAAACAGATAATAGTTCGTAAGCTGACACCAAACTGCATTCACGTGGGTCGATTTATCGTGGACAAGCGCAATTAGTGCACAAACTGCACCTTGTCACAGTTGAGGCACAAGCTATACGATACTGACGAGAACCTTGGAAACCGCGATATATAAATACAATATTTGGCTAGCTGCCTGCACAAAATAACTCACGAACTTAGTCATGCTCTCGTAAGACGGGGCAATAACACTACTTATTAAAACATGGGCGACAGAAAAATAACACAATTAAGTTATTATTTCATCACCAATTTGACAAAGGAAAATGGTCCTTTGTTGCAAGCGCCTGGAGGCAATTAATAACTTACGTTATTTGAGTTTACCTGGCTGTTGCAACTTGCATGCAAGGACCTGTGAAATTTTACAGTATGATTCACAATTTCATCCATATTTTTTAATGGCAGTATTCGACATACTGATCATGAAACATAATAGTTATTTATGTTATGTTATAAGGATCGTAACGTCAATTATTTTGGTACTAGTTGCAAATATGATCATTTATCAGATGAGACGAAGCCTAGTTTGATAAAACGACGTGTACCAAAGTACCATTGATTGGTTACGATCCGAATTGCATACAAAATTTTATCTGCTGGCGTAAATTAGACAAAAAGTTTATATATTTCATATTGAACAAACAAATTTAAATCTATGCTATTTTTGAAACTTACTTACTCGCTTCCTTAGTAACGAGTTGTTTGTTATTTCATTATGGTACTGAGTACAACACTGGATTCATTATGGTCCTTGGTCTATAATGAACGCTATTATAGTCCTCAAATTGAGGCTTATAACGTTTTTATTATGACAAGCCATCAGATAGAGAATTTTTTTAAGATTCGTACATTTAAAAGCAGTTTTTGCAAGGAGAACATTTTTGGTACCGCTAGATTAATTAATTACATTTTAATTAATTATGCAATTGCTGTAGTTAAGAATTAAGTACATTTTTATGAAATTCCATAAAGAAAACAGTGGTCCAAAACTGTTTTATCAAAAAACCGGAAAATTAAAATTGTTAATTTCGAAAAACTTATTCCAGTTTTACGATTATAATAATGGAACTGGAAAAATAGTGAGTTAAGATCATGAAATAGTTATGATGCACGAAGTTATGAATCATTCTGTATTCCTACCTAATATACAATTTGAGGTTATGGTATTATAAAGCCTGTCAATGACAAAACTGACTTATGTCAAAACTTTAAATACCTCGTTTTAATTATGTAACCGTGTTAAAGTTAATAATATTCGTTACCTTGTAGTAGAACTCATCGGATTTCCGTTTTTTCGTAAGCTCATGGTACATACTTAGTGATTTTGCAAAATCTGCATTAAACTGTCCATCAAAAATGCACAAGTTGTTCTTATCCTACATGTCAAATTTAGTTTCGCTTTTTTCTGTACAATGTTTTGTTTTGAAAAAGGAAAAGTGTTGGTTGTGCTTAGCTAAGCGAATGATGACTCGAATTTAGACTAGATAAACTTAGCAGTTAATAAAATTATCATAAATTAACAAAACAATGTAACTTTAATTACTATATACGTTTCATTATTTTTTATGTAATATTATGATTATTTTATGTAAACAGGAATGTTGTGTTGGCGCCACAATTTGAATGTTCAATTGCATTCTGTACATCCCACTTATTAGCAGTTAATAATATAAGGTTAGGTTAATTCTATCTTTTCCTATGTACAACTGATAGTTCAATTTGCTAATATACTTAAACGTACAATTATGTAAATGTCCTATTAGCATTTTATTGTACGACATACCAATAAAAGCAATTTAGTCCATTTAAATTTATTCTAGTGATGCATATAATTACATGAGTTTCTAATTTCACTTGGAATAAAAAACACGATGAATTTCAATGTTAAGTTTACAGAAGCAGGTGCAAAGTTATTTTCAAATCTGGCGCAGCCGTAAATGCTATTTATACTTTGAGAAGTTGACAGGTGACAATTTACCAATTAATTTATGAAAATTTATGGCTTCCAAAGGATGAAAATAATGCTTAGTTGCAATTGTAACATTCAAATACTTTCATTTAACGGGATATTTTTATTCTTAAAACAAACTATAATCGCTATTAAGAATAATAACTCTTTGAATTGTTTCCATTGTTTTAATAATAAATATTATTACAACCTTAAAACTTAACAAATACGTGTTTATAAAATGCAAATTATTTCTAAATTGTTGCAGTTCTGTGATTTTAAAATTTGGCACATCTCAAAAGTAGGTTAATTAAAAATAACATTTAAGCAACCAACTGCACTATTTAAATATAAATTTTCCTTGGTCTATTTTTACAATCATCTGAATGCAAATTAACAAAAATATGTCAGAAATGTTTCTTATCAACCGTCCTTCAGAAAACGTAACACTATTATGTAAATTTCAGCAGTAAAATTAATTCGCAATGTTCAACAAACTTTTATGCATTCTGTAAATCAATTTTATTATTAATAAAAGATATAAAAATAGCTCTAAGAATTAAATATCACTTTTTTTACTAAATTATATGACTATGGTTCTTATCGTACAACTTAGGTTCGAATCCAGTCAGGTACATTTTTATTAAACTGCACAAATTTTTTTTTAATAATATATTAAGCGTGTGTAGTAGCGTACTTACTTATTATCTAATAATTACTCGTGCATTTCGAGTGCTTTATGAATCAAATTTTGGTTACAGTATACTAGAACTTGTTATGGAAAGTCTAGAAAACCATCAAATATCGTAGTTTACCAATAGCTGTTTTGTCGATTGGAATATCTTTTTTCAAAAAAATTAAACATTATCTGTTGTACTATCTCAACATCTAACTGTCAATATTTTTTCAAAAAATATCCCACATTTTAAATAAAAAAATTATATTTTTCTTTTTCCCAAAATTTTTGAAAAATTGAAAGAAGTTCGTGTTAAGAATTATAGATATTTTTTGTGAATCAATTTTTTTTGTACCTAAATCAAGTTATTAATAAACTACGTTACGCCTGTCTGTGTAAAGGTATACTGCCACCTTAATATTTTTATAAAAATTGTATTTTCTTTAGTCCAGTCAAAATAGATTAGATATTTTATTATATTTTAGTTCAAAACCTGAACGATAATTTTATATTAATTGATTACAACCTTTGAACCGGAACCGGAATTTGGACCGAAATTTTAACAGTTACCAGTTCATTTGAAGTAGATATAAAACCAGAACAAAATTGAACCCTATAAAAGACAGTGAACCGAACCTGAACCGTTATTTTGTGCGGTTCGTGTCCTTGCTATATATTGTACCATTTGTGCGGTTACCAGCCATCAACTCACGGGTACTCTAGTATATTAATATTATTAAAAGAAGTTATTTTTGATATCATGAAATATTAGAAAACTAGTTTCTTTCTCGGTTCTCGCACATTTCTGTAAAATTTACAATTTTATGTCAATGTTGTAAAATGTCTCTTGTGTTTCTTGTTTTCTCAGCTTCTGTAAACGGATGTTAGCTGTGCGACTGCCTTAAAAGGGCAAAGAACCAAGCTATAAATGCACTACTTGTATGAAGTGATTCATGTGAGTGTTTATTCACTTCACAGACTGTTTGGAGAAATGAATTGGGTTGGTTATGCGATTTTTTACTTTTACTTCTCTAGGAATTGACATTACGTGCTATGTTTGTTAACTCTTGGAAAGTTTTTAACTGTTTTCGATTGTGGTTTGTTTCTATTGTTTATCAAATTACGGTGCGATAAAGATAAACAAGAAATCAGATCTGGCAACATTGACCTTTAAGAATATTATTGTATTTTTTTAATCTCATCAAATATATACAGGTTACTTCAAAATTATTGATAAAATATTAAGGGTATAGGTACCTAGATATTATTATTTGATGTAGGTAAGTACCAAAACGAATTTTCCGAAATTTACAAAAATAATTGCTCATTATTTGAAGCAAATAATGTAATGAATAAAACTTAATTGAAGTGTAATACCAATACCTCATTCAATTTTAATGTTAACTAATATTTATTAATTACAAGTAATGCCAGTAAGTACCTACATCAAATTAACATGTAGTTTCCCCTAATTTTTTTGTTAATAAATTTGAAGCACCTTGTATATATACTATAGCGATGACTCACGTGAAGCTGCCATTATCTAAGTTGGATAAAATGCGTTAAAGATAAAAAATAATAATTTTATTCCGAACAATTTCTTATCATTTATATTAATTTATTTGTGCATTGTGTAATTTTATATAGAGTGTACCATAACTTGAAGTATATAGGTACCTACATATTGTAATGGCAAATAACGTACTGCGATTCTGGAACAAAAAGATTGTTTTCGAAATTCCTAAAAATGAGGGTAGTTTACTTCGAGAGAACATTTTTAGTACCTCTGAATACCATTTATTTTGAATAAAGACAAAGTTATGTAACATTCAATTATTGTATTATGCAAACATAGTTACACTTAGTTACACTACCTATTCAACCAGTAGCCCAAAACAAACTGTTTCCTTCGCAAACCTCAAAAATTATTTTTCGAATTTTGAAAAAATTCTTTTTGTTCCGTGATCAGTATAAGTACGTCAAGTTCGAAGTGCCATTCCAATATGTACCTCAAGTTATGGTACCCCTGTATAGCTGCTCATTCCTTTTAAATGTAACTTAAAATTTAAAGGTATCTCTTCCTGACAAAATATTGGCTACGCCACTGAATGTGTCTAATTTTATTCATCTTAATATTGTTTGTTTTGCAATTTTTTGTTTCAAATAATTATGTACATTCCTTACGCACATACCAAATTTTAATTTTCCATTCATAAATTCCATTAGAACCAGTTTAACAACTAATATCTTCAATTAAATTTGCAATAACATTTTAGCGTACAAAAAAGTCCTTGGCATTCAAATCACAACAATAAATAAGTCCATTAATTTCATTGACCATAAACAAACTCAAGAATTAATAATAGTCCAGTAGCAAACCTTTCCTAACCTTAAAACAGGCAGAGTTATTACAGCGTTCGAGTGCTCTGAAAAGCAAAATAATCGACATTTAACCTACAACTGGCTTGCGCAACATTGGTTCACTTTCATTTACAATGAAACACCTTCAAACCACACCTCTATCGCATTTTGTATTTTGTATTCAAGTCTGCTAAACATTTGCTAGTGAGTGAACAAAATCGTAGCGGAACAATTCGCCATTCACTCGACTTGCGAATGTTTCAATGTTTACTTTCGATATCAATGTCAACGAGGGAAAAGTTGTTGGCGAAATTATTTGATGTTTTGACGCCTACGAGAGCTTACAAAAGACACAAGAATTTTAATTGGATTTAGAAGTTGACGTAAACAAGTTTTCTAATGGCTTATTGTTTACCTATTCGGAGTTTGCCCCCTGTTCAAACAAGGAAGGTATCCCACTTCGGATATTGAATGACTTTATTTCTATTTCGGACAGCGAGATCGTTAATTTAAATTATACAGGTGCATATATTTTTATTTGATTTGATTTGCTGGTATCCATTCAACACGATTTACTCCTAATTACAGAATGGTTGATGTTGTTATAGTGGAATCCAACCACTTCGACCGATTCACCTTGGTGCAGTCAGAATATCAGTCTATGCGACGACCTTTTAAATTCAAAGCGATAACGGAGATATTTTATTTTTATTTAAATATTTTTGATAATGTAAAACAAAATTCGCTCAACGCGCGTTGACTTCAGTTGCGGTGATATATTTTTACAATATTACTAATTCACAAATCAAAAAATACTTGGCATGCTTACATTTTTTTAAATAATTTGAAAATGGTTTAGAAAAAGTACACAAAATCTTCACGAACTTATTTTTAAAGGTTTATAGGAAACATTAATACAAGATCTATGAATTTGTCATCATTTTAACACAAATTTAAAGCATACCTACAAAATAAAAAATTAGTGAATTGCCATAAGAGTCCATGAAAAACGAGTGTAATTTCAATATTCAATAATTACTCAAAAACCGAATAGGCGAAACTTTTAAAAAAATTAGAATCTCAATAGTGTTACAAAGGCACTGTAAAATATTTCAGCCTCTTATCATCATTTTAATATATGGTCACCAACCTCCTTAATAAATCAAGACCAAAGATCTAGATCTAGATGTGTGTTTTATGATGTTCAGTGGCAGATATTTGCTTATCTCACAAAAAATGAACGAAAGTTCTGCATTACGAAAGAGAAATGCACTTGTAACGTTGACCTCTTTCTTGTATTCCGCAATGAGTTTAATGTCCTTAAAAATAAAATACACATTACTGAGACTGGAAAATCTTCAGATTTTTCTCCCCAATTTAACTTTCTACGAGCCTTAGCTAAATTTCTACTAATATTAATTACACGTTTTCAAATACGAATTTTGCCGAGAAAATAAATAGAAATTTTCTTTTGCACGGCAGTTGGAAAATACGACAGTAAGAAAGAGATTGAGTACATATTTTTAAGTAAACAAAACTGCAAAACAGAAGGGTGATACATCGATTACTTTAGATAAGGCAGCAGCCGCAGCAGTAAAATAAGTAAATATTTCTTTGAATAACGATTCTTCCAAATGAAAATAACAGTTTTTCTAAAGATAGAATTGTAACCGTTAACCGTATCTTATGTAGTATACTCTATTTGCATATTTGTATAATGAGCAAGAGTGACATCACAGCAAAATAAGAAATAAGTTTCAAAGTTTCATGACTTATTTGTTTTCGAAATCTAAATTTTATACACATACCTACGTAGGTAACATATTTTGCATATAAGTACTGAAACATTATCGCCAAAAAGCCTTTAAGAAATTTATAAATAAAATGTTGATTTGATCAATTTAAAATAGCATTTTAGGACAATATTGTATTTAGAGAAATAATTTAGCACATTTATGCCTACACGATCCAATTTATTCACCAATAAATTGATCAAGTTGACCTTCAATTTCTTCATCAATAAATTGTCAAGCAGAAAAATATTTTTGTTCGTTTTACTCACATCAAGTTTTTCTCAATATATTCTGAAAATTTTCATAGTACCAACCTACCGATATGAAATGACACTTTACTGTTACTGTCAACAGTGCCAACAATATTTTTGATACATTACTTATTAACTAAACGCTAGGTATCTAAACAAAATGAAACTGGATAAACGTGAGAAACGTCATTGGAAACGTAACCTTATAATAAAATTAAAATGAAAATGGTATACACAAAGGTTGGCAACGACAATACTAAGAAAAAAATCCCTAGAATTCCCTAAAATATTGTTGAAAAATAGAACACGTTCTATTCCGTCAATAAATTCATCAATTTATTGGTGAAGAAAAAATTTACGACATTTTTTGTATTACACACAACAATAAATTGAAAACAAAACTTGGTCAATTTATTGGTGAATAAATTGGATCGTGTAAAACATTACAAAGTTTTAAAGGAGGTTTATAATAATGGATGTAATTGGATACTTATTGTGTTCTGTAAGTTGAACAAAGGCCCCGTGTCATTATGAACCGAAACGTAGAAAATGTCTATAGTTCAACTTTACAGAATACAGAATAAACTATTCTTTATTTAACTGTATTAAAATTAATGCCCCTTCTATTTTAGGATTATTTATTAATCAAATATCTTTATTTGTTAACTAATTTATTCAAAACATTTTCTAAAAATGGAAAGACATTAAAGATTGAATACAAACCTCAGATCAATAGAATATTTTAAGCTAGTAATGTATTATATTTTCTCATTTTAAAATAGGTATATCTGGCACCGTTTTATTTCAAAGTATGTAATAACACTATAATAAAACTGTCATTGAATCTAAACAACAATTTATTTATAACTTCAAATAATCCTGAAAATTTCTTGTTTTTTATTCTGTTCGATGAACCACAAATAAAAATAAGTTCTTCCTAATATTTTGAATTGATAATAAATTACTTTATTTTTTCCGGTACAGAAAATGTCGCATGTAATCAATAAATTTATTTATATTTCTAAATATAACCACAGATAGTAGGCGTAGACAGAAATTTCTAAATATAAATATAAATCTTAATTTCCTGAATGGCATATTTCATATTTTAGTACATCCCTATTTTTAAAACAGCGTTATTATTTTAGCGTAAGCAGTATATTTTTAGCATGATGCTAAATATATTATTAATGACGCTATAGATAGTTTATCCTAAAAAGTCACTTTCTAATGCAGAAAAACGCAGTTTAACAAATCATTTTACATGCGTAAAAACGTAAAAATGATTAGTTATATTATGCACTTTTTAAATATTAATCAGCTCAGCTTTCACATTATTAACTAAATCAATAAAATTGAGAATCATTTTATTAGGTACACTAAACAAAAACAATTTTACTTTCAATACTAATTTTACAAATGATTGGTTATAAAACTAATCTTCTTACAACCAATAAGAAGTTAATTAATCTGCAACATTGTTTTCTTAAGTATTATAATTAAATAATTAAAAGAAAGTATATTAGTAAGAGATAATAACACAGAAAAAATTTTCAGTAACAATTTTATTTTAATAATGAGAAACTATTTTATATATTATTATTATTATAAGCAGATTTTCTCGTTTTGTTTTGAAATTGTGTCTTAAAGTTAAAGCAATTTGCATTCCTGACACAACCTTTTGACCTGTACTTTATACATTTAAACCGTTGTTAAATTAATTTGATGTATCGAACAATAACTGTTTACATTTTTAACTATAGGTCCATAACGAATAAACGAACAGAAAATTGCTGTCATAAAAATTTATATATTCAATAAATTATTAATATACCTACACATAACTTGCTAAATAGTACTGGAATATTAATATTTAAGAATGCAAAACATTAAATAAATTCAAGTAAGGTACAATAATTCGAGCCCAAAAAGATTATTTGCATAAAAACGATAACATTAAGGTTGTTTAGCAAAATCTATGATGACAGAAATAAATAATATTTGTATAGGGCATTTATATGATAATAATACACGTTAAAATAAATTATTAGGGCAATCGTCAGATTTGTTTGGCAATTATGAGAATGTAAAGTAATTAAATTAGTGTCTCTAAAACCAGATGACAGATTTAAACGAAAAGCTAACACAATATTAATTGAATATAGAACAAAATTGTATTAAATTTTCAAGTTTTATAAAAATGAAATTTAATTTTTATGTCAACTTATCGAAGAATTGAGGTTATGAAGTATCAAAGAGGCAACGATATTTCTCGGATATTTCTATATTTACCAGGTATTTTAAAGGTAAAACTTATTTCCTCACTTACTATAATCGAGACTATAATATACTATGTAGTGCGGTAATGTCAAATTCGTTTACTTTATTTTTCCGCACTTCATGAATGGTACCGTCCGATGTCACTAGCTTCGCTAGACAACAACCTTAAGGCCAGAATCCTTTGGGTCTGAATTTACCCAGAGATTCTTTGAGGAGTCTTTCATGCTTAGAATAGAATCTTTAAAAAAATAATCTTGGAGAGAATCGCCTTTTAAATAGCGGTGCCGCTAAATTGAATCTGACAATGAGTCTTGGAAAAGAAGAATTTGTAACTCATTGATAGCTGTAACAATTTTTTTACAGGATTCAGGAGCGTAAAAGAATCCTCGAAGAATCCATATGTATTGGATAAAGGCTTGATAAATTACGACCATGATTTCAAATAAGAATCGCCTTTTAAATAGCGGTGCCGCTATATTGAATCTGACAATGAGTCTTGGAAAAGAAGAACTTGTAATTCATTGATAGCTGCAACAACTTCTTTTTACAGGGCGTAAAAGAATTCTCGAAGAATCCATGAGTTTGATACATTACGTCGCTGATTTAAATAAATAGGTATATGATTTTTACACCTCGTTTAAAATAAAATACAACTTGCTGAATGTATCAATATCAATAAGCAAATAAATATTGTTTATAACCAATAAAGCAGTTCATATTTTTCAGCCTTATTATTCAAATGCAGCAATAAACGACTAATAATTCAACCTGATTATAATTTATAGACTAGTTACCAGTTTGAAAGTCAATTTCACACTATATTTACCTACACTATTTATAACTTAATTTCAATTTCACACTCTCATAGTTTTAATTCTTCTTAATTTCATTTTGATGACACAGAATTATGATATTTAATTCTTTGTGAAGGTCGCGTTTTTGAGATTTCACGAATGCGATTAAGATTATTCATAGGTGAGACGTGTCACGTGGGACGCCATGTGCCGTGTGCCACGCTAGATCACGAGCCAGGCTATGGACATTGTTTTTGCACCTGCCATAAAGGAGATATAGGAAATTGCACCTTTGAAGCAGATGCACCGCAGTCCTAGTGAGTCAATTTTACGAACAGTGCTATTAGTATTAACCAATCAGCGTTTCCACAAAATTCCAATTTCAATTATAAGTACATTGAGCGCTGATTGATTAAATTAGCCACTTATACTTATTATTGAGTAGGTCTGAATCTAGCTTTAGACGTTTAGACCTACCCAATTATAAGTATAATTGCTAAATTAGCCAACCAGCGCTTCCACAAAATTCCAATTATGTAACAAATGTTGTATTTATCAAATTAATTACATAAAATATCAAATTTCAATGGGTTAAAGCTTGTTATTTTACAAATAAGTGCGAACGTTGAGCACTGGTTGGTTTTGGTTAAATTAGTCACTTAGGTATACTTTGGGTCATCTAGCAAAGCTGCATTCACATTCACATAATATTTAGTTTTAAGGTTTACATTTATGTTTACGTTTACGAAAGTAGTCATATAACTAAATACGAGTATTCATACCTCTTCCCACTTTCAAGGGCTCTGAATGCGTGTATTTAAATAGGTGTATTCAAACTTTCTTAAGAGGGAAATCGGTGGCTAAATGCGCTTGAATTTCATTGTTGAATAATCTTGACAAGAACTGAAATAATGCACATTAGATTATAAATTAGCTATTTAATTTGAATTGGAAAATTACAGTATTAATTTATTTTACAAAATAGGTACCTTTTTTTCGCCGTATACCTAGTTAAAGTTATTTACCCAGTTTTTATTTCAAATGAAAGATAAAACAACTCCATGGAGCTACTGTTGTACATTTATAAATATTTTGATACGAGCGATAAGAAGCAACAATTAATTTGAGCGAAAAAATTATTCGTAATTAAATGAAATTTTTACAGTACTTATAATTGAATCAAAATTGAAAAAATAAGACAGGAGCTCAATAGAAGCATGTTTACTCTACCTACCATTTGAAAAGATCATGAATTTTGTTACTTGAAGTATGCGGCGATAAAAAGGAATTTAGTAAAATCTAATAGTATTGTATTTTTTCGCCTTAATTCAAATAGCTAATTAGTAGGGTGCATTTAAATGCTAAAATTAAATGGAATATAATGCTGAAGTGTAAAAATATCAAATTTTAATTCTTGTTAGGATTTCTCAACAATGCAATTCGAACGCTGTTAGTCACCGGTTTCCCCCTTAAACGTAAACATAAATGAAAACATCAAAATTGCGAATTTTTAAAAAAATCTTTCAGTTCCGTGATAATTGAGGTGCCATTAAAATATATGCACGAAGTTGTGAATCACCTGTACACCACATCCTAATCGCCTCATTTGCTGTCAAAATTTTGGGTCACAGTCTGAAAGTCTCTTAAAACAAAAGACCATCTTCAGGTCTCGGAATAATTTGACAACCAATTAGCAACAGCACGTTCTCAAGACGTTTTAGTGCGCATTGTATTTAGCATCTACATGTTCCATGTTCCCGTTTACAGTTTAATAAACTAGATTTCTAGATCAATTGAAGTCGTAAATTTAATCTAATGCGTTCATACATCGCCTGGAGAGAACGATAGAAGTTTCGCATCTGCAGGCATAGATCACTAGATACTTAATTCTGCAAGACGCAGACGTTAACTAGATCGGTTATATTGATTTGTTTATGTCTCTCATTCCAACCATGCTGATCTTGTAAGAATGTTGTTGGAATGAACAGGAATCATTTAGTTTTTGCAACAAGAATTCCTACAAAGAGCATAACAATAAATATTTCAGCTTTAAAATCATGTTTCTAATATTTTTATATTATTGTTTTTAGCCGAGTGTGTTCAGTTAACTACACAACAATTTTCCCTGAGGTGCACTCTCGTCCGGTTACTTATTCTGTAGTCCGTAAAGTTGAACTAAACGCTGGTTTATAATGGATGTAACTGGTGACTTCTGCTGTGTTCTGTTAACAAAATGCTATAGGAATTCCTATGTTACAGGTCATAATGACACTGGATTTGACGTTTACCTATACTGTAACAGTAATTGTTAATATTTGAATAAAACAACAAAAACAGCTATGAAACCAGTGGCACTCAACATGTTTCCTTTAAGTAAACCACCCTTAATTTTGCGAATTTTTGAATAATTATTTTTGTTCCGTTATCAGTATAGAACGTGTTACATATACCCTTAAAGTTTGATCCATAAGTACAGAAACAGCCTGTATATAAAGAGCAATACTAGATTTGTGGCATTTCTGTTTACCCTGTACGAAAGAGAAAGATCACTACTGGGCCCGTGCGTTACCATCGTTACCGTTGTTTATCGTCATAGAATGCATGTCCCGAGCTGGCCCGTATTTTCTGTCTCTCTCTAAAAGGTAAACAGAAAGGTCACACTTCATCCCCACTAGTGTCCACTCCTGTCATATATATTATACTTCGTGATATAAACACTAGAGTAGACACTCCCTCGTACACTCCTTAGCAATACTAGATTCGTGGCATTTTTGTTTACCTTGTGCTAGAGAGAAAGATCACTACAAGTTAAAGAAGCTTCACTAAAATAACAAATAACAAAGACAAACGCATGTTTCTATCTATAAATTTAGAGAAGATAAAAGATGTTTCCATGGTTATTAGAGAGCTGCTGCAATCTGGCCCGTATTTTCTGTCTCACTCTAAAAGGTAAACAGAAAGGTCACACTTCATCCGCCCTAGTGTCCACTCCTGTCATAACCTCGTGAAATAGCCTTTAGTTGACGGGTATAAAAGGGTCGTACATTCGTATGTATTTTATCAAAATGTGGTAAAAGATATCAAATATATTTTGTATCGCAATATTGATCTATTTTGTTTTGCCAACCGTTGTATCGCAAAGAATTTTTATCCAGTGAAGATGTTTAAAGTTTAGATATTATTCCTCGTACAGACATAAATTGGTTTTAAATCTTCAAGTTTTACGAGCTGTCATTTATTATTTAAACCACAAGTTACAACGCAGTCGTAAATAACATCCTTCAGATTTTAGATACAGAAAGCAGAAACTGCAATCTTTGAAGAGACAAACTGTAACAATATAAATTATATGCATAGTAACAGATTTTTATGATCATTTATTACCAACACGTATTGCCTTTATAAATTATTCATAAAGAAAATATTTATTAACATTTTCAGCATTGTAGAAATCAGTATTAGAGATGTTTACTTAATCAAACACAATAATTTTCATGACACACTTTTTCACAAATTTGAGACAAAAGCAACATTTTAAATAAAAAATCTGACGTGGACACCACATGACTTCCTTGTACGCCTTGTTTGTTCATAATTTTCTTAATAACTAAAATGTAGAATAATATTAAAAATTCTTTAACTTATTATACTAGTATACTCACAAATATATTTTAGTCATTTTATTTAAACTGCAGAAGAAGATATAAACGATATTTTACTATTGTCACTGCTACTGTCACTGTCATGTCATAATCATTTAAATTTTACCTAGTAACAAATGTTAATCGATCATGGACTACAAGATACCGAAATATTAAATTATAAGTAGGTATATACTTTAATTATTCTTAAATGATAGAAGATACAGAAAAATTTATAAAATACCGATTGTAGATAATAATCACATAATCTTTCATTTAAAATAAAACAAATTGCCTAAAATTAATTATTTATCAATTTTTTTTTAAAATTTACTACTTCCGGTTTGTAGATTGAAACCAAAAATAGGAGGTGCACAACTAGATGCTATAACAGTCCTAAATACAAAATTTCAGCTTTCTACGTCTAACCGTATTTGAGTTATGCGACACACATACGTCCGTACGTACGTACGTACGCACGTACGCACGCACGTACGTACAGACGTCACGACGAAACTAGTCATAATGGATTCAGAAAAGGTCAAAACGGATATTTCCGTCAAAATCTGAGAACCGAAATTTTTCGCGATTACAATACTTCCTTACTTCGTACAAGGAAGTAAAAATGCATAGAATTATTTTCGTCAAACAGATTTCACTATTGCGCTTTTTCCAAACAGACAAAATGTCTAATGAAAAATGATTATCCAATATTTAAATCTGTTAATCTTCTGTCATTCTCTTCCAACTTCCGGTGTAAAGATAGACGTATTTCCGCTTAATTTGGGCAAAACAATACTCTGATCAAATCGATATTATCTGCTGTCTAACGTCCTTGAATTACATTACGTGTGTCCTTTGTTGATTGATCTCAAACAATAAATTGATGAGTCATGTTCAGGAAGCTACAACTAATTTTAAACGATCGATAAATTTATTGATGTATTGTTGATCTTCACAAATTACAAGAGAAATTAGTGTAGTAGGTACTTACTGATAAGATAAAGAGATTTAAATTGAATTATTTGATAAGGATATAATACCCACTTGATTTTTTATTTGGAGATATTTGACTTTCCAAGAATGTCGCAAAAATGTTATCAATAAAAATGAGGAAAGTGTTCCAAAATAATTGTCTTAATTAAATTAAGAATCTTGAAAATAATAATTGTAAACTGAAGAACAAATTACAAAAAATTTACATTATTTAAAAATTCTTTACGAATTTTCAGCTTCTAGAAAAAATTTGAAATTTGCAAATAATTCTGGACAGCAACTTGTTAAGAATTAGGTATAATAAGAACTTGGCAAATTATGTTGTTAAAAGAAATTTAGAATAATAGGCAAAGAATAAATTACCTATTGGATTTTCAAAAATTGTGGGTTTACTAAAAATGACTTTGCACTTCCGGGAACAAAACTCTTCTTTAGTCTTTATTTTTTGGGACTAAAGTTCCTAATTTGAACCCGGTGGAATTATTTTCAACAGTAATAACCAAAGGCCATTGATAATTTATTACGAAATAATTTTGTCACATTCCGAAAGCACGTTGCTTGGTAACCACCCGGGCTGTTAACCTAAAAAGAACATGGTTGAGGTAGTTGTGACAAAATTATAAGTTATTTATTAATGGTTGAGGGTTATTCGGCTAGCAATTTTTCGCAGTTGAAATTTAATTACCTATTTATTGAAAACGCGAAAGTCATTTTAAATTCTGTCATATATGTCATTTTGACATAAGTAATAATGTCTCATCTGTTAGTTTAATGTTGGTCTCATTGGACAATTTCGTACACGTTATCAGAAGTGGAAGCATTTCATTGACTATTTCATTATATTTTAACCAATTAAAATGCACTATTTTTTACAAAAACCATAGAAACTATCTATATAAACAACTATTCCAGTGCATATTTTTGAATACCTATTAACATAGTATACGTATATTCACCGTAACCATGAGCCATGACAGCAAAAAATAATGTTTATTTATTTTTCACCAAATGTCAAAATATTTTAAATGAATTATGCTAATAAATAAAATTGTGTCATTTAAATTGTTAAATTTGTTTTATTCATGAAATAGTCAATGCGTATACCACTCGATCATCAAAAATAATAGAAAATACTTTTGCCTCATGGTTCGACGTATTTCCGCAAAACACCTCTCGACCTTCGGTCTCGAGTTATTTCTATGGAAATACGTCTCATCAGTCGGCAGTATTTTCGATTATTTTCGAAGCTCTTGTGGTACAATAACTGAATATTTATTAAACCAAAAAAATTCATATTTAATCTTGCTTTCAAAGTATTCAATTATTTAATCCCGTTGTCAAGTAAATGTGTCTTCTTTATTAGCATTCATATGAGAGTGAAGTACACAAAAAACACTTCATCATCAGAATTAAATCATGCACTTTATTCTCTTAGTAATTACTACTACTATATGACATATTCCAAATTATGTATCTATCTAAAAATGGTTAAACTGGGTGTTGAAGTATCGAATTTTTTTTTACTTGTTCATTATTTTAAAACTAACTCTCAGTGCTGAAGGTAAACAATTTGTTCTTGTTATCAAGTTATCAAATAAACACAGAGCATAACTCTTGATAAACGTTCGCTAGCTACCGCACAACCTAAGTGTATTTTGTCATAATCTTCCATCACAATAAAAAGACCTAACCACGCAGGAGCATGTTCTTAAATCTAAATAATAATAAACGCAGAGGCGTGCATCATTTAAATACTGGTCTTGTAGGTCGAGCATCAAGAGAAGACAATCTCAAGAAGAATTTTCTGTCTTTTCCTCTTTCTGCGGTACAGTTTCAACTGTTCATCTGTAAAAAATGCACCATAATTACTCCATTATTGCGGTGACATCGGCTGCAATATGGCAAACGTGTAAATACTAACTGTTGCTTGTCTTTATCGACTGACGCTTCTAGTTTTTCTAATGAACGATGAGTAATTATTAGCTATGTGGTTGTTCCAGTGTTTTGGGATTTTAACCTCAAGAATTTTGCCAAGAAAGTTAGGAATTTGACACTCCTTTTCGCAAATATTTGATTAAAATTATCTTGTTTATAAATACTGATAAATTGCCTTTTAGTTGGTACTTATTTAGGCTTGCGCAAATTCAAAACAACTAATCAATTTATAGTTTAGATAGCTATATTTTGTCATTAGATCATTTACTATACTATATTTCAGCTTAGAAAATAGTAGATGGCACTGTTAATGCAGTCCGTTCTACACCCAAACATTCTATTAGTTTTAACTTTGGCGCGAACTACAAAGACATAACGTATTCCTATCATAAAGAGAGTTAAATTTACCTATAGATGAATAAAAATTGTCAAAATAAAAAAGAAACACACGTTGTTTTACTATTTTCAGGTTATATAAACTTGAAATGTCAAACGGAAATGAAATCGCGAATCTCTCCAATGTTCGCTGATGTAAATCCACCTCTCGTCTCGACCAATCAGATTCAAGGATATCATCGTCCTATCTTACTCAACGCTATTTTCTAAGCTGACATCGAGTATAGAGTAAAATTCAAATATCTAGGACCCTGAGCTGCGCGAGAAGGCAGATATTGTCATGTACTGTCCGTTTTACAAAAGTGGAGCTAGCGAGTATATGCTACGCTGCACTTCACTTAATTTTCAAAGAAAACTAAAATATAACTCAATCACAATCAATTACAAAATTCACAGCGTTACACGAAGCAAAACACTACGAACGTCAACATGCGAATAACAGATATTGAAGCTGATGTTCTGTAGAACAGACAGTAGCGTAGTTTCCTCTTGTTTATCATCTATGCCTCTCTTTCTAAGACAAGAATTCGTACTTAGCGCAGGGTTCTGCTTAAATGAATTTTCCTCTATGTCATTATTCAGTCATATTTTCTTGGATTGTTACATTTGTTTAATAAAATCACGCCTTTTAACAGACTTGGGTATGGCGTATGGCGGGCTCACATATTGTGTTATATTATAGCGAAAACCAGTTTCTTTTCGGACGTAAAACACACAACCCTCCAACTAGTTGCATGTGATTGGGGATGCTTTGGTGAAGATAATCCTCTACGAATTTACAATTTCATTCGTAGATATTGAAAATATTGAGAATTCTTTGAACATCTTCTAATACTGAGTTATGATTCTTTAAAAAGCAATTTTTTTGGTATAACGGGGTCGGAAATTCAAATGTTATTAGTGCAACTGAAAGTGGAAGCCTGGACGAATGATGTTCTTTAATAAAGTTATACCTTATACCACACTCATTCTGTAGCGGCGAATTTATTACGTCATTCTCAATGTAGCGCCTACTACAGAAAATTCTCAAGGCATTCGATTATTAAACGGCTGGTGCCTAAACGGTGCTACTAATGAAAAATTTTCAAGGACCATTTGATAGCAAATTTTCTCAGCTTTCATCCTGTCAAAACCGTTTTCCAAAATTTTTGATAGTTTTTGAGGAAAATGCGTTACAAGAAAATTTTGAGTTTCAACTGAAAATTTTTAGGGAAGCGGAGCATACCGAGGTGGAGCGAATTTTTTTTTGTTTCTGTATGTTCTTAACTACTCACATACCAAATTTCACTTGGTTATGTATTAGTCTTCAGTCAAAACCTCTCCTAACTGGACTATAGCATTTATTTTACCTTCAAGAAACTTTTTAGTGAAAACTTTCCTTGTGTGAACAGGACATAAAAACATAGGTAATCTTTTTATATAATATTTACATATACATTTTGTTTTCGATCTAACACAAGTCTTGTTCACAGAAGGATTCTTCGATGATTCTTTCTTTCTTCTGGACTTTGAGAAAAAGAATTCTGGTGAGAAACGCTTGTCAAATGTCAAATGAGTCTTGGAAAAGAAGAATTTCTAATTCATTGATTGCTTCGTTACAGTTTCAGAAGCATGAAAGAATCCACAAAGAATTTAATTTTTAGTTCAAATACCAGTAGAAAAATAGTAATTTTTTATTTATTTACAAGACACACCATTTCTAATTAACAATAGAATTTCGAAACCGCTCTATATTCTCTATTTTCTGTGGAAAATCAATTTCCTTAGTCTACATTCACAATTTCTCGTTTTCGTTTTCAAGATTACGGAGCGTATAAACCGCGGTATGATTCAAAGAAGATTGTTTTTAATTTGCGCTTTACTCTTCGCTTGAACGGAGCGACCGGAAACAAAGCAGCAAAGAATAAAGGAAGAAATTAGCTTAACCACCCAGGTGCAGTTGTGAGCAATAGAGCAATTATTATTACTCGGAATAAACGGAAGTTGATGCTTGAAGAATCAAATCTTGAGTATGGTTTATTTTAACAAGAAGCTGTTTGTAAAAATTTCGTATTCTTTGACGCATTGTGTAAATAGTTTATAAATATTTATTTTGAAATATAAACAGTTTATTTTACTTTGAAATTTGTTGAAATTTTCATTCAACACCTTATTAAAATTATTAGTATTCCATTTGGTTCATGGCCCAACCTATATACACTTTTGTATCGGTTCAAATCTATTTAAAGGTTTTTTATTTCATATTGTGACATAACGTGACATTTTTCTGACTATTTATAGGCCGCAAAATAGAATTTAAAGGCCTAGGCCGCAAATATCACGTAACCTCATTCACACAACACTTTAAAAGAAGGATTATGAAATAAAATTTTGTATTTATCTCAAAGACAAAAGTGTGATTAAGGTACCTATACTCACAAGTAATTCCGACCTCGGCTACAGGCATCGGCCGTAAACAACTAGCTTGTACCTTAATGTTTCTTCCACTTTTTGCCCTAGATACATAAATAACTATTTAAAAGTCTTGGATTTCTTGCTAAAAATTGTTTCCTATTATTTAGTCCAATTAGAAATTAATTATTAAAATTATTAGATGATTTATTAAACTAAATGCACAGGAAATATAAAACTAATTAAATAATTATTGTATTACTTACTTCTTTAATTATAAAACAAGGAAAAACATTTAAAACTGCAAAATTAATTTAATAAAGAAACCCATCCGTCATAAATAAAAATTCGTTAGCTAACGTGGTGAATTATTTAATACGACACTTCCTTGTCGGGTTCAACTGTCTCTAATTTGATTATTTAATTCCAACGTCCTGGGGCAAAAAACAGTTATAAAAAATAATTTATTATATTTATCTCAAAAGTTAAATGCATCACCAAGAACTATTAAGAAAATTAAGCTACATTATGGCGAATATGTAATTTTGCACTTAAAATGGACGTGAGTAAAATAAAGATGTTTTCTCATATAATAATATGTTAGTCAACGAGAGTTTAATAATAATTTACCTGCAACTATACAGGATGTTTCACAACTTCGTGCATATATCTTAATGGCATGTAGTGCTCAACTTGTTTACCTATAACGGATTGTTTTCAAAATTTGCAATTTTTGTTTCTGTTTTTTAATTAAACAGTTTTTGGTCACGATTTTCATATGGAGTTTCATAAATTTATTATTCTTGCTATTGCACAAATAATTAAAATTTTATTTTATTCCATAGTTAAACAGATATCCATTATAAATCAAAAATCCAGTGGATTCAAAAATGTGCTTCTTGCGAAAACTAAATTAAAGAATTTAAAAATTAAAGAATTTAAAAAAAATTCTTTTTGATCCATGATCAAGTTCAGTAGGTACTATACCAGTAAATTATAGGTATGCACGAAGTTATGAATTACCCTGTATATTAAATAAAATACTGAAGTAATTTTAGTTTAACTGCATCTTCCACTAATAACCATGACTTGAGTTGATGGCTGGTAACCGCACACACGGTAAAATATTATTTCTACAGAAATCTGAAAACTCACAATATGTGCCATACAAAAAAAAAATTTAAAATGACACCTGTCAAGTTACTATTGTTACAAATGGTTCCAAATGGCAATTTTAATTTTGAGATTGTATAAACGTTTAAAATGCTGTTATGTATGTTATAGTACAAGTTCTACTGGTCTAAATCGTAATGCAAAAAGTTTTATTTGTCAAAAACTCAATTAAGTAATTTAAAAAAAATCAAACAATAGCGACTCAACTAACTTAAAACAATAGTCTAATTAATGTATTATTGAACAGTCGTAGATAAACATCATAAATCAATTGTTCATATTATAACCATAATCATGAATGTCGCAAATTTGTTTAACCAATAAATATGGGTCAGGGACTCGAGCATTAACTTAAATTTAACAGTTTTCCGTTAAAACACTGATAATTTTTTAGGACAATGTAGTATTTTCTTCAGTTTAGTCTAATTTTGTTTTTTATTTTATAGTTCATAATTGGGACGAATATTTTAATTACTTAATTGAATATTATTTAATAAATCATTATCCAAAACCGGAACTAGACTCGGTTTCTTGATAACCGGTTACCGGTCCAGTCCAAGTAGAAAAATGAAAACCGGAACAAAACCGAACCATATAAAGAACAGTAAACCGTTATTTTGTGCGGTTCGAGTCCCTAGGTAAAATGCATGTTACAAATGATTCTTTTAACAGGTTTGTTACATAAATAATTTTTCTCTTTTCCGTTATTTCTAGTCCATAAATATGTAATAAATTTTTTATTATTCAAGGCTAGCATTACCTACGCTGTAGAAAAATGCGAAAAATAACTATAAATACATTTTTATCATTACACAGTCGACACATTAAAACAACTATTACTAATTCTAGTAAAACGTCCTTTGTCTTTCAAATAATCGATTAATAATAAAAGCGAAGTATTATGGTTAATAAAGATCTCAAACGCTTTAAGTAATTGGAAAATCTTATTTAACAAGCTTCTATTAGCCAGAACTAATTGACCATTAGAATTATCTTGCACAAGCTTTCGCAATAAGGTTAAAAGACATTATTGAATATGAATATGGAATGCTTGGTTTTAGAATCTAAAATGTCACATTCCAAAATGCAATCTAATTTAATATTTAAGGTCAAGTATTTAATTCATTACAATTTTAATTTGATTGCTGATTATAATGACCGTCAACTGTCAAAACTGGGAGATAACGGTGTAAAATTTGAGTTCAAAAGTACTATTGACACATATTTAAAACAATAGACCATAATATTATTTTAGTACTGAACAATTGCATTTTATATTTATGACTGTTGCATATTTTGCATATTTATGCGTATTGCGGTATTTCAATATCTTAAATAATTAATTTTATCTGTAATTGCATCGAATTTCGTTTCAATTGACTGTAATTTTTTTAGAAATTTCAAAACGACACTCTGTAAAATTTCAGTTTAAAAGGATAAAAATATAAAATTCCGCAAAATTTTAATCAATTGGTTCTAGTTCTCGTTTAATTAAACCTTAAGAAATCCAATGCCGGAAACCGTTATTCGATATTTTGCTAAATTTCCGACGTATTTCGATTTTACACATTTTCTAATTCTCAACTTGAAGACTGCATACTATCTCAAAAATTAAGCGAGATTTCAAACTGCAGTTTGCAACATTTTATTTCTCGGACGCAATTTTTAGAATTTAAAATTTTTTAAATAGGTTCCCAAAAATTGGAAAGGTACAAAATAATAAATTGATTATTTACACCCGTTCTATGACTTCAAAAAGTGTTACAGAAATAAAATCATATCTCAGAATCTACATAACATGTAAACTTAATTCAAAAACTATTACAAAATTAAAGAATGCATCTATGTTCGTCTAGTGATAGTTTTTTGTTTATTTTGTCTTAAATCTAAAAAAAAATCAGAAATCTTTCAAAAAAGTCTGTTTTCAACAGCAATTTTTACTATAATACAATTCAAAATTTCAACACTAGGCGAACCTAGTTTAAACCTTAAACTTACTGTAAATATGTTTTTAAATATAAAAGTATGTAAATTACACGAAAATCTGTACTTAGAACGAAACCTCTGTAACATTGATTTCAAGCAGAAATGCATGTAAATAGATAAGACTCTACTTCGCAAGCACAAAGTCTCGCACAAAGTGTACCTAATAATTTTAAGAATTCAAAAAATTTTATTATAACGGATTATAATTAAATAATAATAATTATAATTAAATAAAAAATAAATACCGAAAAATAATACTTATTTGTACTGATAAAGCCCACTTAAAAAATTAAATGTTCTTCTCAATGTAAGAAACTTGTTCAGATAATAAACTGAAGATATTGCGAATCATTTTCAATTTAATAGTTTTATTTGAACTATCAGCATCTCAATAGAAAATAAATGAATAGCCTATAAACATAAACTGAAACACTGTAACAAATTACATAGTATCTAATAAATTGCGACGTTAGAAGTTGTGTCTGTATAACAACATTCATGATTCGTGCTCTCCTTATGATACAATTCCTTGAAATCTGCATCAATTAAAAACATTCGTGGTGAAAGACAATAATTAACACATAATGGAAACATGAACTTGTCGGGAGATAACCTTGCCATTGTTATGAGCAAATAAAGAAACTCAAGAATTCAGAATGAAGAATACCGCAAGTTTATATTATTATACAAACGTAAATGCGCTTAGTTTTTGCACTCTAATTAAAGCAGGTTAAAATTCCATAACATCAAAAGATGAAATTAATTTTTATAATTTGGCAACCTTTTGCTTACAAAATATTTAGTGCACAAGCAAATTAGTGGATCAACCAGAGATACAGGGTGAGTCAGCTAAGTGTTCCCTATTTCATTTGTTTGTAAAATCTCAAGTTTTTGTGTAAAGTCCGCCAAATTTTTGCTGTAAATACAGTAGCCACTTGAGTTTTTGTTCGCAAAGTTTTATCATTATTGCTCTATTGCTTCCTAATTGGTGACTGAAATAATAATTAATTAATTAATGATTAGTCAAACGACTATTTGTAGGATTTTAAAGGACCTTAAGTGGCATCCTTATAAGATTCAAATTCTGCAGGCAATTTCTGAAGAGGATAAAGCAAACCGATTGGAATTTGCAGAAGACGAAATTGAACGAATGAATGAAAACCCTGGTCATCTGAATAACATCATGTTTTCTGATGAGGCACATTTTCATCTTGATGGTGGATTTAATAGACACAATCATCGGTATTGGTCAGATGAAAATCCCCACTGGATTGCTGAACAATCCTTTGGGCTGCAATTGGAGATTTTTGATTAATTGGTCCAATTTTCACATTGAAGTGAACCACTCGTGAAGTTTTTGTCTAATCGATTTGAAATTTCGGCAGTAAAAATTCCTTTAGATAGTTCATGTTTTGCAAAAATTTCGTCACTTTCTGATAAAAATTGCCTAAGTTATAAAAAATCCAAATAGGGAATAGTTAGCTGACTCATCCTGTACATTGTTGATTTATTTAAATCAGGAATGTTTGATAAAATCGTAAAAAAATTATAATCAACTTTTATTTCATTATTCAAAAGTTTAATTCTTCTAGTAAAGTATTTGATAATTTATCTAGTACATAATAATCAATATATTTAATAAAATAAATCTAACCAATATCCATACGACCATGTGGTGTTAAATCATCTGTAATCTACGGGTGAGAATAAAACGCTGATCAGCGCTGATCGCTGAAACACGCTGATCTACGAAGAAATGTACAGATGTGCATAAAAATCTGCTGATTTAACTAAACTAAATAAAGAAACACTATTCTTGAGTCCCAAATGATCAGTTTTTGTGGAAACTCTGATTGAACTGAACTAAATAAAGAAATCTAATACCCTTCTTGAGACCCTCATACTCAGTTTGGATTGGTTATTCTTTTTTTACGTGCATCAGTGCATTTCTTTGCAGATCAGCGCATTTCAGTGGTCATCGCTGATCATAGGCGCAACTAGGGGGGTCTAAAGGGGAGGAGGTGCTTAGACCCTCCAAAATAATGTGATTAAAATACAAAATTTAAAGTATAATTTAAATTTCAAACTGACATGTGACAGAAATTTCAGTTACGTTACTTTAGACCAGAAGTAAATAATTTCCGAAAAAAAATTAATGTCGCACAATATGGTTTCTGCAACTTTTTAA
Organism: Agonum fuliginosum; assembly: GCA_947534325.1. Taxonomy (NCBI): domain Eukaryota; kingdom Metazoa; phylum Arthropoda; class Insecta; order Coleoptera; family Carabidae; genus Agonum; species Agonum fuliginosum. Next base: position 28,750,275 of record OX384041.1, read on the forward strand.
AAAAAATTCATAACTTCGCGCAAAATCATCGTAGGTACTCGAATTTTTGAAACCTTAAAGGAAAATGAAAGAATGGATTTGGCACCACATTGACTTGCATCACATTAAAGAGAAAACTTTTTAGAACTAAATAGTTATTTGTACAACAAGTTTTGAAAATATAGTTTTGTCGAACGCGAACGAAAATTGCAGCCCGAGCGAAGGGAGGGTTGCAATCGTTTAAGTTCGACAATATATTTTATACACACTATTTTTTCTATTCCTGCAAAACAAGGAAGTTTAAAAACTACAAAAATTACCATTAACTTTTTGACATTTACTGCCAAATTTTTAATTTTTTGAGCAATATCAATGTTGTTGCAAAAACAATGAACATTAAAAAAAGCAAAACTGTGTTGCAAAGTGCCCGAAAGTGTGCGACAAAGTACTTTGCAACACACTTGCGACAAACAGCTGCTTTCAATGTTAAAAACAATGTAGAAACATGAACTTTCAGAAGCAGGCGTAGAAAAAGATTTATCCAATTTCGACAAAATGCAACCGAGTTATGGCATTATTGCCATTTTTGTTGTACTTATTTTTTATTTTTTTTCGAGTATATTATACATATTATTACACTCAAATTGACTAAAAGATGTAATAGATTATGTAAGGATTTAAAATTCATGAATGATTGTCAAACTGCACCGCAAAGATTGAAGATTTTCTCCATCGTACATTTACAGCAACACTTTAATGGCACTTAATCAAGCCTCCGTCCTGAATTCGCACCGTTATTTACAAATTCCTCTTTATGAATCATTCATAAGAGCATCGCTTGTATTTTTTCACACAAGAATCTGATGTGGTGAGTATTATCCACGCAGCTAGAGTTCTAATTGTAATTGAACGCGAAGTGCGCTGTTGTGGCTAATGAAGGGAGAATTTTTTAATTGGTAGAGTTGCTGCTGTGTGTGAACTTTACGAGAAGTAAATGTGAGGTTGGATTTCCGGGGCCCAGACCCAGTTCACACTGTTTCCGACATTTGCGAGCGATCACTCAAGGTGAAATTCTTGATTTGATCTTTCCCAGCGATTGGAATTGGAAGAAAACTTTAACAAAACGTTCTTGTTTCAATCAGGAAAGCAAAACAGATTTATATTGATAGCAATTTATTGGGCGCTAAGGATAAGAATATACAAACCAACTTCGAAGTTGGTTTTCTATTCCAAAATGTGTGTATTTATTTATTGTAGGTATTATTATAAATTAATAAACTAAACTCACACTGGTTACTTTTCAATTACCTACTATAATAATAATTCAATGAATTGTAAAATTAATGGATTTTTTAAAGCTAACATTTATAGATTGGTATACATGCGTTTTAATTGAAAGAAGCTTATTCAGTTAAAAAAGGATAATTTTATATTTTCTATGCAAAACATGATAAGTCAGTTTTTCAGTCAAACTACTTTACTTATAGTAAAGTTATAGCCATAAAAACCATGCCATGATTCCATGATTTACTACTAATTAATATTTAACTGTAGCAAAATTTAAACCTTTTATTTTGTTAGCTAAAAAGCATTAAATATTGGAAGCCATACGAGAATTAATAGTTCAAGTTAAGGATCCCGTTTTCGTAACAAAATATTGCGTGTTTTAGAAGTGTTGCAGTTTCTGCTTTACTCATTGCATATTAAAAATTTGAAGGAAAAACAGGTATGTTTGTGAAAGAATTAATCTAGGTTTATGCTCAGTTAGGATTCTTAAATAATCTTTGAAAAAATTAATGAAGAAGCAATTTATTGCTTTATCTTATATCTTATGATTTAAAGATTTATTAGAAAATGTAACTCCGGCATAAACCTTGTTCCATCCTTCATATATAAATAAATTTATGAAATTTTGCTTTACCTGTAAAACTTCGTGAGCATTTTACAAATTGCTAGACTGCTTTTACGTATTTTAAGCGATGTTTCCATGCGTTACCATAGGACAAATGCGTACAATTTTGTTTTACAGGGTACTTCGGCATTTCTATTTCCAAAATATTTTGATTAGTAATTTCCTAAAATCATGGTTATTATTTGAGAACCGAATTAATTTATCCAAACATAAATGGCATAACTACAGCTTTTAACATCAAAATACATAGAATTTCAGTTAAACTGAAATATCTATAAAACAAAAGCACAACTGCTCGATGATGATGATGTAAGTTTTTGTAAAATATGTTTGCATACCATTTGTAAATAGATATGACACAAAATTAGGCCTCATTTTTTGTAGACCCGGAATTAAAGATCGTAGTTTATATAAGGACGTCAAAAGACATTTGATATTTTAATTTGATAGCAAAAAATGGTTCATTGACGACACGAATTTTTAAATAAAATATCTAACTATAATTCTTCATAATTTTTACTTTTGTACCGGACTAGACTCGAATAGAAAAACATTTTAAAATAATGATGCTTATTTCTCGACAAAATTAACTGTAACTTTACAAAGAGATTAAACTACAAGTACAAGCGCACACCAAAATTATTCTGCATACCTTCCACATTCACTAATAATGCCAGAACCCCCCTTAAGGGGTTAGGGGATATATCATCAGGGCTTTGCACATATGGTCTGGTTATATTCAGCCGTGCATGAGTAATTTTAATGAAATTTTCCCCGCCTGTCCGAAGTAAAGTAACTGTCAGTTGTGTGGTCTATGCGCTGGTGTTATGGCAAATGCACACCACATGGGGAATGTACACAAGGAGAGGTTGTTACCATAAACGATCTGTGGTTTATGGTTTGCTAGTAGCGATGGAGAGTACCACGTGCTACAAATTAATTTGCATAGGAAGGATCGCGAAAATTATGTTGAGTGCAGAGCACGGAAGAAATATAAAGCACTGTTCACACAAGAATTCTTGTGATTCTGAATCCTTATAAAACGAATCATGGTAAGAAGTGTCTTTGAAATAGCGGCGCCGCTGAATCGAGGTTTTTTTATAAGTTAAAGTTAATCTATACATTAAAATATTAGACTAGTATATTTTTCTTTTTGTCAAAAAGTTGATAATAAGCCAGAAAAAATTCATAAAGTTTTAAAAATATGTGACGTCACCGACCCTGAGAACATACGTTCACCGCGCTGACAAGGACCGAATTCGATACGTAGGTCTTACTTTATTTCAACACAGATTTCGTAGCCAAAACGACGAAAAACGAACTTAACACGAACAAATCTACTCACGGTTTGATCTCAGTGCCGTTTACGTCACACGTGGTGCATCAAATAATTACAACACCCTTCTACAATTCAAGTAATTCATTCTTATTATTATGAAAACCTCTCGTTCTCGTTAAAAAATATTTGCACAAATCGATTGACTTATTGTAATAACATAAATATCAATATGACTACTCTGTCTGAAATAATGAAAGAATTTTGATTCTATTGGTTGCTACGTGCTGTTGTCAACAGCGGTTTACGCACCAACACATTTCAAATGTTATGTCGATAAATTCAATTAAGCTGATTTTATTCTTTGTAGTGCTGCTCGTTATTTGTTGCTGTTTTGTCGTTTTTACTTCCTTGTACGGAGTAATAAGGAAGTATTATAATCGCGAAAAATTTCGGTTTTCAGATTTTGATGGAAATATCCGTTTTGACCTTTTCTGAATCCATTATGACTAGTTTCGTCGTGACGTCTGTACGTACGGACGGACGTACGTACGTATGTGTGTCGCATAACTCAAATACGGTTAGACGTAGAAAGTTGAAATTTTGTATTTAGTTGTGCACCTCCTATTTTTGGTTTCAATCTACAAACCGGAAGTAGTACTTTTTTCAAATATTTCGATAAATATTTAATTTAAGACAATTTTTTTAATTTTAAATGAAAGATTATGTGATTATTACCTACAGACGGTATTTTATAAATATTTTTGTATCTGGTATCATTTAAGAATAATTAAAGGATATACCGGGAGTTTTTTTATTAGTAAACATAGGGCAGGTCATTACCATAGTTACAGTGTTACAGAATGACAGCAATGTATTGGAGCGTCTTTTTTATCAGTAAACATAGGGATAATTACATACTAAAATAAATATAAATTAAAGAAATGATAAATTATTTATTTATATTTTCTACACTTAAGAACTAGGTAGATACCTACATTAAGCTAATGAGAATTTTTTTAAACGAATTAAATGCTCAAAATTGGAACCATTATCTTCTAAACAATATCCTAAACGATTATAAAAATAATTTATAGCATTTGCTGGGGAGTAATATTTTGGAAGCAGCACTAATTCGATTTTTTAATTGTTCAACATTCATTCTGTCACCATTGTACACATTATTTTTTAAGTGTCTACCTAGTTCTTAAATTCTCATTAGTTTAATGTATCTCCCTAGTTCTTAAGTGTGGAAAACATAAATAAATAATTTATCATTTCTTTAACTTATATTTCATATTTATTTTCGTATGTTAATTATTATCCCTATGTTTAATGATAAAAAAAACGCTCTAATGCATTGCTGTCATTCTGTAACACTGTAACTATGGTAATGACATGCCCTATGTTTACTTATAAAAAAAACTCTCTGTATTTATAATTTAGTATTTCGGTATCTTGTAGTCCATGATCGATTAACATTTGTTACTATGTAAAATTTAAATGATTATAACATGACAGTGACAATCGTAAAATATGCTTTATATCTTCTTCTGCAGTTTAAATAAAATGACTAAAATATATTTGTGAGTATAGTAGCAGTAGTAGTAGTAGTACTTATATATTAATATATTTGTATAATAAGTTAAAAGAATAAAGTATAGGTATGGCGGGAGGACTTGTGGTGGCCACGTCAGATTTTTTTATATTATTCTACATTTTAGTTATTAAGAAAAGTATGAACAGTTTAATAGGCGTACAAGGAAGTCATGTTGTGTCCACGTCAGATTTTTTAATTTTACCTTACTATTACCGCTTCTTTTTAAACGTCGAAAATGTTTTGCTATGAACCTAACTCCTGAACCACGCCCCCAATAACTGTCAAAATTCATTCATTATTTTAAACAGAGTGGATATATCGAATAATTTAACGGTATAAGGTATAAGCCATAGATAGACATTTTATTTTTACCATGGCGTCAATTCGCGGATGTTAAAAAATCATGATCATGATCATGACATGGTAGATTCTACTATCTACTATATGTGCGGTTACCAGCCGTCAACTACGGGTGTTCATAAATCATGATCCAGCAATTGACTGATAGCACTAGCATAAAATTCCCCTTAAAATCTATAAACCCCCTATGTTACGCTACTGATTCGTTGCAATCTATTTCAATGATTTGAACTGTCCCTTGCACATTCGCACAACGTGCGGGTGTTGCACCCTCTAGTCTAGACGACCCCTAAATCCATGGCGACCTCTGATAGAATAACACAGGAAACTCTGAATGTACGCATACTGCAATTGTTTACGATTCGCGCTCGAATTTAGACTTTGTTTACACACAGAATAGAGATTATCTGAAGGGCAGATTTCGTGCAGATTATAGGAAATACGTTAAAACCGGGGTGAAACAGCTGAGAACTAACAAAGCGGACACAATTTACGAATATCTAATATTGGGAGTTTGGAGTTTTGCATACAAAATATGTTTTGCAAAAGCTGACAGCTTCAATTTACAAATAAACAAATTCGAGCAAAATTTTGGTATTCAAACACACACAGAACGAATAAAAACTGGTATTCTGCTATAAAAAACAATATTATCTTATGTACCTAAGTATATACCTAGGTATTATCTATTACTTCAGTTTCACATTTTGTATGTTATCGGTACTATAGTATAATAACTTTTTGACAAATAAAAAATCTTGTTTTATGGTTTTTGGGCAGTTGTAATTTTTGTACAAACATATAGTTAAAGGTGAATTTATGTTCACAAAATTTAAGAATAAGAATAGTGTTAATGTTAAAAAACATTTATGTTATAATAACATAATTATTCTGCAAAATAATTCTTATTGTCTGTTCCTTTTTGACAAATAAAAAATCTTGTTTTATGGTTTTTGGGCAGTTGAAAAATCTGTCAAACATAACTAAAGGTGGGTTTATGCTCACAAAATTTAAGAATAAGTATATTAAAAATAAGAATAGTCTTAAAGTTAAAACAGTTATGTTATAATAACATAATTATATGATTTGGTTTATGCTGCAAAAATAATTCTTATGCTTGTTTCTTATTCTTATTTCTGCAGCATAAACAGCCTCATATGCAGAGCTGGGCATTACTTAAGTATTTAGGTACTTAAGTATCAATTTTTAATAACAACTAGTAATTAATACTTGTACTTAAGTATAAATATTTTTTTGGTACTTATTACTTTAAAATTTTAAGTACTAAAATCAAAACTTGTACTTAAGACTTATTTTCATTTCATAATCGTAAATAATACTGAATTACTTTTTAAATACTTAAGTTTTTCAATAATACTGACATAATGTAAAAGTACCTACTTAAGTTTTTTCAATAGTTTGAGTATTATACTGTTCAACCTGCGACCACAGCGACAGAATACGACATTTTCACTGTGAATTAATCTTCCTCGATAAAAAAAGATAATAATCGAATGTAATAAGGTTACAAATGTAATTTATTATATTAATTTTAAAAAATACTACTACTTGAAAAATACTTATTTTTAAGTACTTTTGACAAGAAAAACTTATACTTTACTTAAGTACTGCGAAGCTTTACTTGAAAATGTACTTGGTATCAAGTACTGACCATAGGTAGTACTGGTACTTATACTTAAGTATTTTGATTTCGATACTTGCCCAGCTCTGCTCATATGTTTATATAACTGTTTTAACTGTAAGACAATTCATATTCTTAAATTTTGTCAACATAAACCCACCTTAAATACATAATAGTCTAGAACTACCTACGGCAAAATAATAATATACAGCTGTAATTTCAAATTTGCTTCAAAATAAACCTAGGTTAGGTACTCTAGTAAAAGAAAACAATTATTTGTCTAAATAATTAACTGACTTGTCATTTGAAATTAACTTCAAAATTATTCAATATTGTCGTAGATAAATTACAAGTATAGTACCTACCTATACTACTTCAGTTTAAGTAATCTATGTTAATTTTAACTTTTTAACTAAATTTAACATTTTGAATTATTGCTTTGTATTATTGCTATAACAAAAATATAAATCTAATTTGCTACAAAACTAAGGAAACTTTATTTTCTACAAACAAAGGCTCTTTAATTATCCAATCTACTCGATAAAGTTGTTTTGTTCGAATCTAATGGTACAAAATGTAAATTTAATTTTATGCCTCTTTCTAAACTACACCAATATCTAACAAATAGCCTCTCAAAGATCTTTACTCTTACGTCTCCAACAAGCCGTTAAAACATAAACCGTCAATGAATACAGTAAAATAATTACTGTACACAATTTTAATTACGCAGAACAGAAAAAAAAATCGCACAATCGCAAGGTAATAAATTAATTTACAACACTAACAGCTCTGATTGCGGGTCAAGCAACTTCAAAATATTTGTGGGCCAAATAAAGACACATTGTTTTTTGTTTGTTTTAAGAATTACACCGAATATCATCAATATGTATGAGGTAGAAAAATTATAGCTGGATTTAATATGCTTGGGACACCACTCTTTACAAGGTCGAAGACACAATGGTATGTCGTTTAATTATCGTCGTCATGGTTACATTGTTTTGAGGAAGATTTTATTTATCTTTTGTTATATTTTTATCGTGTTTTGTTATTTACCCTGGTTACCTGTTTACTGCATTTTTTCTGAGATATATTTCGATATTGTTATCAGGGAATATTTTGTGTAGGTTTTGTTTCTTACGAAATACCGGGAGCGTCCGATAAATATTTGGAATATTCGGAAGTAAGGCGGGTCTTGACCTGTCATTAGATAAATATTTATTGCGTGCAATTTTAGGATGTGTTGTGCAATATAAGTTGATTTATATAAAAAATAGAGTGCAAAAAATTTAAATTTAATTTAAGTGCCCGTCTAATTTTTTTCGAATTTCTAGAATACTCTCAATATTACTTTTTTCTATTTAACTCTCTTCCCCACTACTACGGCTGCCCGAAACTCGTACTTTGTCGCATCCTAGCTATGCAATGTCATTTTGAAGTTGAAAAATACTGTAAACATGGCTCCAGTATTTCCATAACAACTTCTGTATTTTATAAAGAAATTAAGTAAAACAAAAATTATTCGAAAAAGGAAGGTTAGATGCAGACTTCTTGCTTTTTAAATTTTTCTTTCCATTTATAGTGACCGACAAAAATCATATCAAATAATGACAAAAAAGTCAGTTTTATTTATTTTTTACTTCAAATTCCTAGACCAAAGACAAAATATAAAAATATAGAGACATTGAGACAACCTTTGTTAATACACTCATATGTAAAAAGCATCATATATTTCAATTATAATTATATAATAAATTAAAATAAACGTGGAAGGCGTACACCTCTGTAACGCTGTAAAATTTTGAGGTAGACGTACGCCTTAAGAAGTTGTATTCAGATCTTCCAAATTAATAATTTAATTATACAAATAATAAAGGAATTTTCTGTCAAAATCTATCACGCTCCTACCCAACTTGGGTGTTGCAGTCTCACATATTGTGAATCATACAATATTATTACCTATATTATGATTGTTAGTGGAAACGAGGAAAATTATACCACAGGGGAAAACTTTGCTTGGCAAATGATTTTTATTTGTAATATGCGGTGGTGTGCGGTAATTAGCCGTCAATTGGTTGTTTAGTTAGTAGAGAGTACTAAATAGTGAAGATGTTTGTGCAGTTATACTGAAATGAGTACACCACAGGGGAAAATTTTGCTTGAGAAATGATATTTTGTATATTATTTGCAGAACAAATTATTTATCATTATGGAAAATATATTTTGAAGAAATTTAAGATATTAGTGGATATTTTATGATACCAAGTAATTAAATTAATATTAAAATACACTTTAACAGATAAAATAGCTCAAAACACGCATAAATAATGGTTTCATAGTACAGTTTTACTATCAATAATAAATATTGCGCATTTGAATACACAAAATAAACAAAATATTTTCCTTTAGCTATGATACCGCGTATCAGTTACACAATTTTAAAAGCTGACAATGAATATCTTTCAACCTTTTAAAATTTCTAGAAACCAAATTTTATCGCAGCCGGAGAACTAACCTATAAAACTGTTCTAATTTTATCTTAGAGTGAACTAGTGACTCACAGCTGCTTACAAACGCTCGGCAATAACTTTAAACGAGTCTTGTGTTTAAGACACCACCCCCATAGTTAGAACAGAATTCAAAAATAATAAGCGATCTTTTTAATACAAACAAGTATTTTAAGACACATTACGTAAAATAGAATGAATATAAGATTATTTTAAGAACAAATACATCATTTGTTATTGTTTTAAGAGCACCGTCTTATCAAGATTTTAATTCATTACACATAACATTTATTTTAGGGATAGGTACAGATGGTTTCTTAAAAAATGAATCTTGGTTTATGCCTAGTTCAAAGTGCATCAACTTATAGATGTATTATTCCGTGTGTGCGGTTACCAGCCGTCAAGTCAAGGGAACTTATGTCATGGTTGTTAGTGGAGATTTTTGTGCAACTGGATTATATTAAAAAATGTAACTCGGTAGAAACATAGTTTAATTCTTCCTCTGTGAGCTAATATTTAAATGTTTGTTTTATCTTTAAAAATGTACATATAATCTAGAAACTGCCAAACCTCTTTTATTTTTGTTGCGAAAATGGTGTCATGCATTATAGGACAGATGCTGATTCCTTCGCGAAACATTACGTAAAGCATAAAAGTATGAATGCTAGATTATTTTAAGAAAACATAATTTGTTATTGTTTTAATGAGAATACTATTGGGTTATTTTTAATTGTACTTCGTACGGTTTTCAAGAACATGACAAGTGCCTAAATATATTTTCCTCACGTAGGACAGCACGTAAACATATATTTATGTAATAAGATATGTACGAAGCTTAAAGAAACACGTGGGTATTAGTAGCTTCGAAAATAGAGTGAGCGTAGACTGAACAAAAACACATCGCCCATAATGCAGCTGTCTATTGGAAAGTTCGATAAATTTCCAGCCAGTAATCTCAGAAGAATGTCACCGTGCTCGTTGAATTCCTCTGCACTGATGCAAAATAAGTGAAAATGCACCAAATCGAAAGTATTATGCAAATAAAAGTTTCCGACGCCGATTGTAACCTCCCACAAGGCGTCGCCACCATGTTTGGTCATGGACACCAGGGAAACACGACGCCTATCGCTATCTCTTTTACTCTTGCAGAAATCACGCGTGCCGTCTCGTTTTATTTGCGATTCTGCGCGCGCGGCCCATGCGCCGTACAACAAACATTCGCTTGAGGTATAGAATGCGAACCTTTCATAAAATTTCAATGACATTTGTAAAACGTTTTATACGTTACAGGAACACTGACACCCGCTATCATTTAAAATAAAACAAAAGCTAGTTTCATACAAAACATTGCCTACTTGATTTCCTTCAATTACAAATATAAACATTAATAATTATTGTACTAAAAAAATACTAATGAAAGTATAATGCTTAGAGAAATTAAAAGTATATTTTTACATGCACGGCGGCCAATGCTATTACATCACAGAAAATGTGTACGTCAAGGGGGCATACCCAAAAATAGGCTCCTACTATGCTAAGATAAAGTTACTGCTGTGCTGATACGACTATCGTCCAAATTTACCGCGAATCAATTTCCCAACGATAACCCGGATTGTTTTGACATACTATCACTGATTCAGCATCTGCTGCTCTTAGGTTATGAATAAACATTCCAGTTTGATTTGTGTGTAGAGTAGAGAGACACAGGTAAATGAATGATATTAACAGGTAGGCCCATGTCAGCTGTCAATGTGCAATGTAGGAATGTACGTGACCAGTGACTAACCTTTTTCTGTTGTTTTTCCCAAGCGGGATCGAGAAGCCCCTCTCGTTCCCATTCTTCCTCTGGTTCCATGTACCCATCACCGTACTGGTGATCGATACCAACGTTGTTATATCCGTCGGTGATCATGCTGAATGCACAGTATGCAAACTATTTCGTATTTAAGTTCGTTCGATTACAAGACTTAATCCAAGCCGTGCCGAAACACACGACCTCACAGCACCAGCACACCTAACCCCACTGACCCGAGCCCGACTGTAGCCGCTAGCCGTCTGCAGGACGGAATAGATGCACTACTACGACGAGCTGTCTACGTCTATTCTATAGATACAACTCAGTCCACACTCGACACGCCGTTCGAAAATACACATTTAAAAGTGGGCTACATACGCCACACTGCTCGTACTCTCACTCGGTATCACTCTCTTGCTTGTCCTAGTCGTTTTTTATCCAAACAGTGGGGACTACTACTCTGTACGAACAATTATTCTACCTTACGAGCTTACTCCCCACCAGATGCTCAAAACAAACGAATATCCCATACAAAACAACTGAAAACTAGCCCCAAAACAATATTAAAATAAATAAAAACGAAAAATATTCCGCAAGGTCCCACCGAGATTTGAACTCGGATCGCTGGATTCAAAGTCCAGAGTGCTAACCATTACACCATGGGACCGGTTAGGTATAATTTGTCCTTGTCTATAGATGAGTCAGATCGTGAATTGTTTTAAATAAAAGAACTACAAGTGACTACAGCGCTATTACGTCATATAGGTGAACTACACTGACAACTCGAACTAAAATTTGGTTACTTTTACAACAATCAAATTAATTAAGCCAAACAATGAATACTACTAATATTACAATTAATATAGATAAAATTTGCCGATCCTGCTTATCAGAAGATCGAGAAACGACTTCCATTTTTAATACAGTTAGTCCAGATAATGTCTCAATTACAGATATGTTGCAATCATGTGCTCTGTTGCAGGTAAAAATACATTAAAATTATTATTAAACATAAATAAATCAGAAATATCATTCTAGGTCGATAGGGAGGACGGTCTACCCCACCAAATTTGTCTTCAATGTTGCTCTGTGATACACCAAACCTATGAATTTAAACTGCAGGCCCAAAAATCAGAAGCTGTTATCAGATCTTATCTCAACGATATGGGACATAATATAAAAATAGTCAAAATAGAAAATTTAATTCAACCAGAATTTACAGTCATAAACGAAGAAGAATATACGATTGAAGATGTTCCAGTCATGGAAGAATTAGATCAAAAAATAATAGTAGAAGATTATCAAATGCAGACAGATTCAATTGAATGTAAAGATGATAATTTTACATTTGATTGCAAAACTGAAGACGATGATAATGATGATAACCTCCATGATGATGGCGAAACAGTTGAAGATACAAACAAACACAAAATAACCAAAAAAGATAAAACTAGGTGCTCTAGATGTTTAAAAAAATTCAAAGACGAGTACATGCTAAGCGTACATACAGTACACTGCAAAATTCACGAATGCCACATCTGTAAAAAGAAATTTCGAACTGCTGGTTACCTGCAAAACCATTTAAAGAAACACGATCCAAAACATGTACCTGAAGGAAAGAAATTTAAATGCACTGAATGCGACAAAGCATATACGAGTCCGGCTAATTTAACGATACACCAATACTCTCACAGTGGAATTAAACCATATAAATGCGAATTCTGTGGCAGAGGGTTCACGAAAATGGTTGCGCTTAATTCTCACCAGGCCATACACACTGGAAATCGATCCCATTTGTGCAGCGAATGTGGACGAGGATTTACATCTACCTCGATTTTAAATCAACACAAAAAAACTCATTTAGGTAAGTGTGAAACACCAAATTACTTCTGTTGACCTAATAAGTAAGTACCTAATAACAAAATAAGTAGTTAAAAAGCTAAAAAAATACAAAAACGTAATAATTTGATTTTAAGTTTATACAAATTTTCAGCGAAAGATTCAGACTGGTACAGTTTTTATAGCGGATATTTAAAATCTAAAAAAATCTTCAGAATTTAAAAATCCTTTGTAAATGATGTGCCAGTCGATTTTTTTTGCTGAAAATTTGTATAACCGTGTTATTCGACGCGAGGAATTTAATGGTTCATATTTCGTACCGTTTTTGAGAACTTTTTGCTTAATGCAAACAACTTACAAATCTCTAAAATCTCTGTTATAGGCTTTTGGATTTTACAGATTTGTATGAAGTTGTGTTTGACAAAGTAACGTTTGCATAGCGTAGTGTTTGCATTTTAGAGTTCCCACTCAAGATATTTTTTAAATTTAATAATTTGTACGTTATATAGTTTTATACAGGGTGAGTCATCGAAATGCCCGTCGTCGATATCTCCCTTGTCGTTCAAAATACAGAATAAATTTATTAACAGAATTTTTCGTCTACTCAAGGAGCATAACTTAAAATTATTTTCGCATATACTGAAGTTATTTTAATAGTAAAAATTAAGAAAAATTTTTTCTGTACAACTGAAACTATACTCTTTGTTCTGACATAACTTTTTTTAAATATTATTATACAGGGTGTTCAGTACAGAGAATCAAATTTACTCAATTTCAAATGGCTATAACTCGTCATTTTCAAATGGAACACCCTATATTTTATTATTCTGTTGTGTGTATTTTTGCATTTTCTTATGTTATAAAGGGTCTCCTATGCATAAAAACATTAATTTCGAAATTAATTAAATTAATGTTTTTAGGCATAGGACACCCTTTATAACATAAGAAGATGCAAAAATACACACAACAGAATAATAAAATATAGGGTGTTCCATTTGAAAATGACGAGTTATAGCCATTTGAAATTGAGTAAATTTGATTCTCTGTACTGAACACCCTGTATAATAATATTTAAAAAAAGTTATGTCAGAACAAAGAGTATAGTTTCAGTTGTAAAGAAAAAAATTTTCTTAATTTTTACTATTAACATAACTTCAGTACGCCTTTATAAAACAATACGTGTATTCGGCTTTTTTTTGAGAAAAAATTGAATAACTTGGCAACGCCGCGGAAAACTAAAATGAAATTTATATGTTCGTATAGGTAAATAAAATACAATTCAAAATATATAAAAATATATAGGGTGTTTCATTTAAAAAAAGACGAACAATTATTGCCAAGTCGTTATGCAACACCCTGTATATGTGAAAATAATTTTAAGTTATGCTCCTTGAGTAGACGAAAAATTATGTTAATAAATTTATTCTGTATTTTGAACGACAAGGGAGATATCGACGTCGGGCATTTCGATGACTCACCCTGTATAAATATAATAGTATATTATTTAACGAGCACATAATGTAAGCTATAATTCAAGAGGATGAAAGTTTATGCACGAGCTGAAGGCGAGTGTATTTACTCATCCGAAATAATTATAACCATTATGTGCTAGTCAAATACGACGTTTTATCTACGACTTTTAAAATAAAACATTTCTTTATCAATTATTCATTAAAATATTAATCTAACCTCACGTTTTGATGAGATTACAATAACAGTTGTGTTGAATAATGAACTCATAATACAATAGTGTTGAATAAAGAATTCATAATACAATAGTGTCTTACGGAGGGGTTTATCTTACTACACAATGAATGTATTATTCAATGGTCGTAGATAAAGTACATAATGTAATCTTATAATTACATTATGAAACAACAGGTAAATATTGCTGTGAAATAATTAAAAGTGTTTAAGAAAAACAATCAATGTAGATACAGTTTATTTTTATTTTAGTAAGAAAGAGTATAAATCGACATTGCTTCGTACCGAATTGCACTTCGGGATATAAGTCAAATAAAGAAAAAGTCTCACTATTTGCAGCGCCAAAAGATCCAGAAATGCTGCAGCGCTGGACAAGAGCCATAGGTCGTGAAGATCGAATACTTACATTCCGAGAATCAGTATGTGCAAAACATTTTCTGCAAGATGACATCATTACAGGTTGGAAGTCCGGAGAGGTATTTTTACATAATATAAACTATTAAAACAACATATTTAATTTTTTATCATTATGATACAGATTTCATTTCCTTATTTGACAAAACGTTTAGCTAAAACTGCTATTCCAACTGTTTTTCCTGTTAGTGGGAATAAAATCGCCGAACACAGGTAAAATCTAAATTATTTATAACGACGACGACGATCTAAATAATAAACATCATTTGTCTCATTGTAAAATTATAATTTTTAAATTTTTATATAGTAATATGTAATACATTGTTGTATTTTCAAATTCTATTATAAATAAAAATTATGTATCATATTTTGTATTATTTATAATACTTAATAAAAAATCTTACAATACAATTTTAGTTTCTATTTTATAGTAAAGTGTATTTAACATTTAAATCAGTGTTAATAATAGTATCATCTGCCAGAGAAATCTAGCAAACCTATTATTCTTCGTTATTCTTTAATCGTGCATGTCATAGGAAACGCACACAACACTATTATTGTGCAAACAATACGTTGTATGTATACACAACTTCATACAAATCTCTAAAATCCAAAAGCCTAAAACAGCAGAAACGCGAACCAAAATTGCAGACTCACTTGACCTGCTTCCTGCTGGACAGTCAGCGGTACTGCAACAATATTGTTTAATTGTCACTTGCTGCCCCCTTGTGACAGTCTCACATGGAGTACAGTGTCCCCCTTCGTGTTACAGTACTGCTGAGAAAATTTTAACACGATTTTACAACAACTTTGCTGCCATCTATTAGAAGTAACACAAAGACACTTTCTGCAGTTCTGGTTTGCGTCTCTGCTGCTATAGGCTATTGGATTTTAGAGATTTGTATAAAGTTGTGTTTGTACAAAGTAACGTTTGCATTTTATAGCCAGCCGTCACACAGTTCAAAACAGTACTCTTTCGAGATCAGCTGTATGTGCAGTAGAGTGCTGCCGCCTATCGGTAATATAGAATTAACATTAAATAATTCTCTAGGCGAGCGCCCCTTCAAATGCGACCAATGCACGCGCAGTTTCACCGCATCGGGTGACCTAACCATCCACCTCCGTAGTCACACGGGGGAGAAGCCCTACTTGTGCCCCACCTGCGGCCGAGCGTTCGCGCGAATCACCCATCTGAACACTCACATTCGCACGCACACCGGGGAAAGACCGTACGTCTGCGGGGAATGCGGCAAGGGTTTCGCACAAAGTGGGGACCTGCGGTCGCACGAACGGACCCACACGGGGGAGAGGCCCTACGCGTGTAATATCTGCAGCAAAAGATTCGTGCAGAGCAGCGGTCTGGCTTCGCATATGGCTACGCATTCGGGAATCAAGGCGCATGTTTGTCATATTTGTAGCAGGGCTTTCTCGCAGACTAGCAGTTTGATGAGGCATGTCAAGGCTCATATGTGATTGTATTATTGAGTAGTATTTATTATTTTATACGTATATGTCCGAACCATAGTTTATGTCATGAATTATACAGGCAGTACCATAATTTCGAGTGCATACGGTAATAGTATAATCAGACAAAAATAATAATTCAAAAGTATAGTTTAATTTAATTTATTTTTTATAGTAATTATGAAATTATGCGAGTCCAGTGCTTAAAATAGACCCTATAAGTAGGTAAATTATACCCTTCATTTTTCGAATTTATGATACGCCCTGTAAAATGTACATGTTCTATTTCATGATGTTAAGCTATATCTCGTTTATTTTCTCCTAAGTACCTAACTTACAAATAATATTCTTTGAATAACATATTACATCAGGTGTATTTATATTAGTTCCTTTACTTTAATTTTCATAAAGATACATGTTTTTAAAATTAATATTACCGTTAACTCATTTTGTGAATTAGGTTAATTATTCTGTACACATCATTTGTAAGTTTTAAAATCCATAAACTGTAATAGTATACTCAAATTAAATCAATAAATATATTTCATAAATTATTTTTTTATTATAGTTGCAGACACACGCGTAATGATTATTACTCACTCGGATGAATTATGATACTCGCCTGCGACTCGATTTATGTAATAAAACTTACAGATTAATACAGAATTATTCAATTATTTTACCATTATGTCTCATTATAATTGTACATAAATAGTGCCTCAAACTGTGCATTTTTTATTATCATAATACTGTTTCAAAATACAATAAAGACGATTGAATAAATTAGTTTTATTCTATATAATCATTTCTGAAATAAGGATTAAAAATCACAACATTTTTATTAATCCCAACTGGATTCCTATTTAATCTTTTTTGGTACGTATTCATTTCTGACCAATACAATTGTGGATTATTTTTTGCTTTACTTGCAGAATCATTTTTAACTGGTGCTTTGACAAACATACTTTTTAGAAGGTAAAAAATTAATTCACAAGCGCTGACAATTGATCCTCCCATACACAGAGAAAAAAATCCGCCAACAGTTGCTAGAAACATTAAAGTTACAATATTTATCATGTTTTACGCCTAATTCACATAACCATTTAGTTTTAAGGTTTACATTAATTTATGTTTATATGAATTTAAAACTTTCTTAAATGTAAACCGTATTACTAAATGCTTATGTGAATGAGGCTTTATATTTGCAAAATACCTATAAAAGATTCTACTGTCATCGATTCGCTAACTGAATATTTTTTGCACCAGTTACGCGTAAAGTAAATTTGGGCTCCACTATTGTTTGTGGCTATTATACCATGCCTAGCAAATAATTTTGCAATAAAATAAAATAATAAAATAGTTATGTAACAAGTACGCAAAATAAAGTTTTAGACGATTAATATGTTTAGATTAGATGAGTCTTCTAACATTAAGTTTATGTACGTGTTACATACAAAAATGTATATGCTCTCCAAATTTGTTTGGTAACTATACGAAATTCTAAAATTTAACTTAAAAATAAAATTTTGAAAAACGTGGGTGATGAAACAATGAAAACCAGTGAAAATAGTCCTATAAAATATAAATAACAGGTCATTGTTAGGTAACGTCTTATTGAAGGACAGAATCCGCTAAAATATTATTTTGCGGACTCCAAACAGTTCGCAAAGTTACGATTTTAGAGAGTATATACTTAAAAAGGGTTTAATGTACCTATCTTTATAATACAGAGCTTCAACCGTTCCTCGATAAGTTATTTCACCACAGATAGGTATACAATCACATATTAATTCGTTTTTATTATGAGCTACAATTAATGTAGCTATTATTTCATATAAAATATATTTGAGTTATTTACCATGTTCATTAACTTTTATATGCAATGCAGTATAATATTCTGAAATATAATATTAATTAATATAATTCAAAACTGATTTAATCTACCCACCAAAATTTGTCAATAAACATGGTGCATCTAATAGTGTACAATCTCTACGTGGTCCTCCTAAATAATATTATTATTAGTAAATATTTAAAGTTTAATCAATTTACCACCTGTATGCATATGATAATATGGAATACAACCACATTTTTCTATAATTGCATCAGTTTTACACATATGTACACAGTTTTCAAAGGTGTAATTATTATTCGGAAATTTTACACCCTAAAATTTTTGTAATATTAAAATAGCACTAGAATGAATAGATTTTATACAGGATGTTAAGTAGAAACGCATAATACGCATTGAAATATTGAAAATAAAGTCATTGTGCTTAAGGCGGTACACTTGTCACGGTATATCATCAGAATTTCATTAATTCTGGGTAGGTATATATTCAAAATAAAAATCTTAAATTTAACATGAGCAATGGCAAATAATTATTTAATCGAAAAATGCATACAATAAATTTTTGCGAAAAGAATTAGAAAAAATAACGGTTAATTTTTGCATTTTAATATTCAAGATTCTTACTTTAATAATGCATACAATTAAGATTTGTTTAACATAATCGATTCCGTTACGTTATTCTGAAGAGCGCCACAAGTAGTTATTTAAAAAAATCAAACAGTAAGTTAAAAAATATTATAAACTTGACGAAATTGATTGTTTTCACTTTTAGGTATTTATAGAATATCGTCATGTGGCATCCAAGGGACAGTCTTTATAAAATATGAGCTCAGATTTAAAAAACAAAGTCACATCTCGGTTATTGTAGCATCTTATTAGCCTTAAGTGGTCTTAACTTCATAGAAAAATGTTTCAATTTTATTATGTCTTCCACATTTCGTTTTCAAAGCTTCAAATGAGAAATATGCCTATGCTCCGTTATTAATTAACATCCTGTATAAAAAAGTGTATTAACTTCATCTGGAAACAAGCATTTTCTAGCAGCAAGAGATAAATCTTTTACATTACGATCAACTTCATATACTTCTGGCGTTATTTTCATTGATACCTGTTTACCTGGTTCTACTACTGAATAAAAAGTAGTTTCTGTACTTGCATAATTTTCCTTAGTATGTACTAAAACCTGTATAATTATTACAATAAGATATTAGTTCATTTTTTCCATATTTTACCAACATTCCAGTAATGTTATAAGTAGGAGAAACATAATCTTCTGCGTCTAAATTAAATTTTAAATATAAACCAAATAACGGACCGGCAGGAGTGTAATAATCTTTGTTTTCTAGTGGACTAAACGTATTATAAATATTTTGAAATAATAATTAATTAAAACCTACTGTAAATTGCTGTTGAAAGAGCAACAAAAACCAAAATCCGCTGTAGATCTTGTAAATATGTTATTGCAATTTATTTCTTTGCCCATCCAAGAACAAAGTTGGAACATTCTGCTGCATGGCTGTGCCAACTAAAATTAGTATTATGAAATAAATTTTATTTAATTTTTGCTACATACATTTTCCATCCATGCAGTATTATTATTGTACCCGTTTTGAGATAAAACTTTATATATCTGTTCATAAGGTTGAACATTTATGGGTTCTGGATTTCTTAATACTGATAATTTCCTCAAAAAACTTGTAACATCTTCTTCTTTAACACCATTTTGTAATCTAAGTTGCAAAATTATTTACAGAATGAATGTATGAGGATAAAATACTTACAATAATTTAACGATAGGTTGTGACCGAGATTTTAAAACCGTATTAAAATTACAAACTGTAACAGCTGGAAATGGTACTAAACTAATGGGATATGCTGCAGTATCAATAGTTTTTGTTACTGGTTGATTGTAAAAACTAATTAAATTCTCGTAAATTAAACCAAAAAAATAATAAACTGCAATCATAAATATTATTATCCAAAAAACCATTTCTGGCCAATAGATACTTCGAAATATTGTGCATAATCCATGAATACTTATATCTTTGAAGTATTTTTTAATATTTTTGTAGAAGTTAATAATAAACCCAAACATTTTGATTAACCTGAATTTGAATAATATAGAATATTTTATACTGAAGTTAATTACATTTTAATTATACTAAAAGTTTTAATGCGTCTGTAAGTGCATGTAAGAAAAAACAATTAATGTTTTCAATTATTTATTGTTAAGTTTTCCATATCAACATCACAATTACTTTCTACTAATTGCACTAATGTTCTGGATCCAAATGTTTGGTTTACTAAAATAAATATGAGTTATTGTACAAAATCATTAAATAAATAATTACTTCTTACCTGGATCGATAGATCGCAAATCTAGAACACTGAAGTTGTGTTCTCTGTTGTCGCCACCAGAAGCGATAGCAAAAGGCAGATCTGGACAATATTCCAAACAATGAATCGTACCTAATTTCATTTCTTTCGTGTGAATTAAAGTCGGGATGTTATTATAAGAATGATCCCAAGTTTTCATTGTACCATCCGGCGAAGCAGTCACCATCAATCCTTTGCACTGTTTGCTAATTTCTAAACCAGTTACTTCTTTTTCATGCGCTTCTAAGGTCCATAGTAATCCTTTTCTGCAATCAAAACATTGCACACTTCCAGTATTAATCCCAGCCAAGAAGCAGAAAGGTTCCATTGGGTCCCAAATAATTCTTTCTGCTTCGCCTTCTAGGTTCCAAGATTTGTGGGAGTTATCACCGCGGCAATCAAAAACTTTAGCTGTTTTGTCACTACTGCCGGCTAATAAAGTTTGTGCTTCAAAGTCGTGCCATTTTATACACTGAACCTTATCTTTAAACGATTTTAAAGTAGTATGAGGCTTTTTGATATCCAAATCCCAAAGTATAACTGACTTATCAACTGATGCGCTAGCCAGAATGTGATGGAAGTTTTTGTTCCATGCTAGGTCTAAAACAGCGTCAAAGTGGCCTAAGCGAGTTAAGCCTTTTCTACGGCTGCCTTGTCGACCTAACGTAAATGCTGGCTCTAAACAGTTTACTATGTCTAGATCCCAAACTTCAATGACTGGAGTCATGGATCCGACTGCACAATAACTGCCTGGATTTGCGTTTCCAGCTTCGTGGTCAAGCCATTCCATACATAAAGGAAAACTAGGTAACAGTAAATCGTGGTGGATGTATAATGATCCTTCTTCTTCATTGTAAACTATAAAGAAAATAAATTTTAAACAAACAATGTAGTAGGTAAGAGGCACGAAGAATTATATATGACAGGAGTGGACACTACGGCGAATGAAGTTTGGCATTTCTGTTTACCTTTTAGAGAGAGACAGAAAATACAAACTTACTCGGAGCATGCATTCTATGACGATAAACAATGGTAACGCACGGACCCAGTACAGCACAGGGTAAACATAAATGCTACGAATTTACAGTATTTCTACGATACGGAGTGTCCACTCCTATGTTAATATTATATTTCGTGGTGAGAGGTAACTTACTGTAAACTTCAAGAATACTGGCGTCGCCTTCAACATGTCCGACAATAATTAAGTTATCTTCTGGTTTTACAATGTCATCTTCTTTTTCAGAGTCATCAGAATCTGAGTTACCGTCTTCTTCTTCGGCAGGCATCATAGCCAAAGAGTTAATTCCGCATCTGTCTTCAACATCACCTTAAAAACAATCTTATAAGTTTATAACTTAATAACAGGGACTCGAACCGAACCGAAACAGTAACCGGAATCTTTACGGGCGAGCTGGAAAGTTTAATCCAGTGAGCTCAGTAATGATTATTTGCAAGTGTGCCGCGTACAAAGTTTTATTTCCACCTTCACAGCGTTTTTTGATAAATTTACTTTATAATTTTTGAAAGATTGTTGGCGATAGGACAATTGAGCAGAAGAGATTTGTAATGTTCCTTCAATGCATCTGTAATGTACCTATTACAGGTCTAAACCCTGTAATAACTCATTTACTTAGTTACCATAATGCCACAGAAGGTGAAAATAAGCATATTTTAATTGTATAACTCCATAAATAATTTATCTGCGAATATTGAAAAATACATTCATACATAATGATGTGTCTCATTTATTACTCATTAGCGAGTTTTTCTTATAATTATTCAACTGGCAGATTTGGCTAAAGGCGGATTTATGCAGCCATTTACATTTACATTTAATTTTCAATTAATTTTCATTTAATTTAATTTAAAAGATAAATAAAAAAATATATAAATAAAACTGCTTGCATTAGAGCTTTTGACCAATAGAATTTCTTGTATGAAAGCACATTAATAGTCCGTTGCTAGGTAACGTACACAAATTTCAAAAATAATAATATTTTTGACAGCTGCTCGTGCAAATTTATCTCATAGTGTAGATGAATAATTTCGTATATCCGTAAATAAAGTAGGTACAGTATTTTTCGTTCTACTCGAGTTTAACATTGTACTTAGTAATTACTCACTCGACCTCGCGAGTAAAGCAGCATTGACAGGCAAAATTTTGGTGAAATTTGTGAAGTCTGTCATATGGCAATGTGTACTTGCGTTCACATCACTGAAATTTGATATTGATTGTGAACGCAAATACACATTGCCATAATATTATGACAGACTTCGAGTTTAACATTGTACTTAGTAATTACTCACTCGACCTCGCGAGTAAAGCAGCATTGACAGGCAAAATTTTGGTGAAATTTGTGAAGTCTGTCATATGGCAATGGGTACTTGCGTTCACATCACTGAAATTTGATATTGATTGTGAACGCAAATACACATTGCCATAATATTATGACAGACTTCACAAATTTCGGGCTGTGAATAGAGCATTATAATACTATGATGTAATGTTTACCTTCTTCATCATATTTATCGAAATTAAATTCATCATTATTCTGTGAGCTGGTACCTTCTTCATCACCACCACTAGTTTCTCTAAAATCATATTGTTACTATAAGTTGTGTAATACTACATTATAATATATTAAATAGTACCTAATTTTCGATTCTGTTTGTGCTATAACTTGTCTTAGTTCCTCTTTTGTTAATTGAATCTAAAAACAATTTCAATATTTACATCATTTACCATTCATTTTAAGGTTGTATTTACCTTTTCAGGATTGGCTTTTGCGACTCCACGTTTCACCCATTTGATACAAGGAATAAAATTGATTTTATTAGCCTGAGCACTTATTAAATCATCCATTCTATTATAAAATTAATTTGAACCACAACTAAACTTCAAAACCACGTGCGAAAGTTTGACAGCGAGTGACACTCTTCTAAGATTAAGAAGAACAAGAACATCCAATCGCAACCGCAACGCCAACGCCACAAAACTTGTAATAAAAATAAGCTAACCCGGACAAACAACCTGTAATGTCAAACAACAACAAAATCAGGTGAATCAAAGGTAAATATTCTCTTTATTACTATTGTTTACAATAATGTCAACAATGGCATGAAGTTTTGTTATTAAAAATAATTATTTGTTGTTGGGTAGGTCAAACAAGTACGTTTCCACCTCGTTCTTTCCGCCTTTATCTTATCTGAAAATTCCACTAAGTTGCAAAAAGATACGTTATCTGTGATTTTGAGGGTGCCGGTATATTTCACGTAGGTAAGTGAACATATTTTACTTCTAAAGGGGTATTTTATAATAATTTCATCTATACTTACTAACAAAAGTTTGGTACATTTTATTCGAGTAACAGGGTATGGTAGAACATTAATTTATAGTAGAGTACTTAGATAACACGGTTCAATTCTTGCAGATTCATTCTTAATTAAAAAATTGTGAAACTTGAGTAAATTTAATTTGTAGGACATACATAATGCCTGATAAAAAAAAAAACAAACAACAAACGAAAAATGCCTTCTTTTACTTTATGGAAGACTTTCGAGCAAGGGAAGAAACATGTGGGAGATTTTATACTTCTTTAGCTGAAGTAGCCAATGCTGCTGGCCCAGAGTGGCAGGTTAGTCTTAATTATTCTAGTTTTTGAAAATAGCTTGCCATACATCTCATAACTAACAAAATCATCACATAATTCACTCCTGCGTGCTTTTATTGTATGCTTTAATTTATAATTCAAGTTTGTAATTCTTTAAACCCTGTTTTCACAAGGATTATTTTAAGGTCGCGCAATAGCAATAGCCATAAATAATATATCAATAGAATCATTAGAGTTTCTAGATTCCCTTATGCTAAATAAGAATACCTGAAAATAAATATAATTTGCAGTTGAAGTGAAAGAAGAGGGAGCAAAATTCAGCAAATTGCAATGAATTTTATTCAAAGTGAACTATTGTTACAGACATAATTTTTAGAAAAAGGCAATTAGGAATGTATATATTTTCATTGTGTAACATAATATTCATAGTAGGTTATCTCGTTTATCCGAAATTTATGCAGAAATCTCGTGCAAAATGAGCTATGTAAAAGTTTTAAATTGTCGCTGACGTGGCACAAGTATAGTTACATTTCAAATTATGACCTATAATATGATTTTGACTATTATCGGGTTAAAAACATTACCATTACAGACTTACGGTTACGGTTTTTTTCATTTTTAAGCGCGCCCTTAAGATTCTTTCATGCTTCTGATTTTGAGAAAAATAAAACTAGTAAAAATTGTCTGTCAAATTACGCCGCTGCTAGATTAAATCTTCAATGAGTCTTGGAAAAAATAATTCCTAATTCATTGATCCTATTTCAAAACCGTGAATTAATTTTTTTACAAGATTCAGAAGCTTGAAAGAATCTTCGCACAATCCTTGTGTAAACAGGACATTAGACAGAAGCATCAAAGAATCCATGTGTAAACAGGGCTTTAGTTTTTATAATTGTTACTATAGGAAATGTCTGCCGAAGAACGTAGGCCGTATGAGCTGAAAAAGGATGAGCAAAAGAAAAATAAAAAAGAGAAAAAATACACTGCTTTGGGTGAAGATGTAACTCAACTTCAGAAACGTGAAGAAGAACTTGACAGGGACAAAAAGATGATGATTAAAAATATTGAAGATTTAGTCGCAGACGAAAGTGGTTAGATATATATTTTTTTAGCAAATTACAAATTATTAATAACCATTTCTATATAGATTTCATCTCTCGCAGTTTCTACGTAGCTCACGTAAATCATTATTGCTACTGTAACGCTCAAACCCGACATATCCCAGCTGAAATTTCAATTGTTAGATTCAGTCTGCAAGATGGTATTTATTTGGAAGATTGCTTCCACGTTATTCTTGATACAGGTAATATTTCAACAAAAATTGAATACCTACAATTTACTCACAAATAATTTGTGTAGGAACTATGCCAATAGGATATCGTTTAGCAGCTGTAACAGTTTCGGAGGAAACTCATTTGATCCCAGTTCCTCCTCATGACGATAGCATTGGCCAATTTAGTGAAAGAGATATTGGGAAGGCATTTTTCTCTATGACTGAATTTCTTCGGGTATGTCATCTGAATTATTTTTAAATCAACTGTTAATTTGTCGAGGATGTAGCTGCGCAGGTTTACGCACGGCACAGCTCTCTGTATGTGATGACGTATGAACCTGGAGGTCCGGGATTCAATTCTCCCGGCCAGCAGTGTGTGATTGTCGTTAAATTGTAAAAAAACATCTTACAATCAAATCTCTCACCCGAACGTCTTAAATGTAGTTCTTGTTGCATAAAGAATCTCTCCGTTGCCGCTTTCAAAGGTAGACGCACGGATTGAGATTCTGACTACACCACTAATAAATATCTATCATTCTGTTATTCTGTAACTGGGAGTAAATCCTGTTGAATGGTTCCCATCAAAATAAAATAAAATCTTTTATAGAAAAATTTGGGACAGCGCGAGCGTTTACCACCAGTTTACGTTGATGACACTAACATGGACTTGGCGAAAGATGTTTTTAAAAATCTTCATTATGAGCACGATGGCGACAATGTTTACAATGAAATTTCAGTTTATTCCTTGTCATATTTGTTCTACGTGTTACGTAATGCTGCTCATTCGAAAATATCGACTGATAAAGCCTTTCCATTTTCGACTATTGCGCAAGCTGAACTGGAAAAAGATATTTATGACTACGTAAAAGGCATTGCATGCGAGGTAAGTTTAATAAATCCAATATAGTCGCGTAGATTAATTTGCATTTTTTAGTATCACAATACTACTGATGATGCTTATCCGTATTGCACTTTGTCTAAATGTATCCGGAAAGTGTTTATTATTTGCGATCACACTTGCTACGATTTGGATATTAATTTGATTCCTGGTCGCCATGTGCCCAAGAATGTCAGAATTGAGAAATTGGATCAGCGACCATCTACACAGGTATTTATATTTACCCATTCCTCAGCGACGACATAAATGTTTAATTAAATTTGGTGTTGATCGAAATGCAGTAAAAATATTTATTGTTGCTTACAAAACCAACGTTTCGGCATATATCTGAGCTTTCATCAGGGTCTAAAATACAGAATACAGCTAATAGTACAATGTAATAATCAATATAACAACAATTACAAAGTAAACTTATGGGTGAGTAAGTAATTGTTGTTGTATTGATTATTATATAGTACTGTTGACTGTATTTTAGTCCCTGATGAAGGCACAGATGTGTACCGAAACGTTGGTTTTGTAAGCAACAAATATTTTGACTGCATTTCGATCAATATCAATTTAAATTATCCTAAAACAGACGATTAACTAATGTTTAATATTTCAGATTTCTTGGACTACTGTTTCTAACAACCAAAGCCGTCCGTCTTCTAGTCTTTCTAATGGAGTACGTAGTAATGCAGGTTCAGTTGTACCACCTGCTGCGCCCCCAAAATCAGCTTGGGCCGGCAATATGTCAAAACTGTCTTTAAGGAGTGAACCAGCTTCAGACAATTCTATTGAGCGACCATCGCAAGCACCGAATGCTTGGCCTAGTCTAACAAATAATCCAGCGCCAAATGCTCCTATACGCAAGCCTCAATCAATAAGTACGTTAATTTTTTATCTTTAAGATATATTATTTTAATTCTTTCATATTTAGGTATGGCACGAAGCTTCCAGCCACCCCAACCGGCAGATTTCAACAACGATTTTCCGGCTTTGGGTAGTCCGAAAGCAGGAAGACCTCAAGTTATGGGCAGAGGTAAATTTTTGTACTATACAATTAAATTGTTTATCTACGAACATTGAATAATACATTCATTATATAGGTACTAGTACTACACTTTAGTAAGATATACTCCTCCATAAGACATTGTTGTATTATGAATTCATAATTCAACACTACTGTATTATGAGTCCATTATTCAACACTATTGTCACTGTCATCCCATCAAAATGTGAGATTTTAATATTTTAATGAATAAACATAATAATGTTTTATTTAAAAAAATCGTAGATAAAACGTCGTATTTGATTCGCACATAATGGCTAGAATTCACTATTCATTATGTGCTCGTTAAATAATATACTATTATCATTTTTTTGTTTTAGGACGTGGGCGCATTTTGCAACAAATGGTTAACAAAAAGTAAATATTTATTTATACATCTGGTGCCAAAATGGCTTTTTGTTTAAAATGGAGTAATTTTTATAAACAATTTTATGATTAAGTAGATATAATAAATTGAAACAAATTACCTGAATTTGCATTATATTCTTAAAATTATTCAGGAACTTATCTGAACAAAAGTTCAACTATTTATGTACTTATTTTGAGCCATCATGGCTGTTGATTTTTTGTTTGATCATATAGAACAATATTTTTATAAAAATTGGGAATTTAATATTTTATATCAAACGTTTTAAAAACGACAGGTACCTGGATATAACTTATTTAAATGTTTACACACTACTCCCTTGAAGTTTACCAGGGACTCGTTTTGGTCCTCTTGATCAAAGGCCTAAAAATATTTAGTATTATGACTGACATTGCGTCTAAACATATAATCATCTTGTTTATATTATTCATTGTACTGTTAGTAAGAAATTTTTTATGTGTTCTGTAAAAATATCAAATAAACTACTTACTCCATTATAAATTATTGTTGGCACAAATCTTGGAAGCACATTTTTAGTTATAGACTCTGCTTGTAACTGTAATAAGATTCCTGTTTGACTGTTGTAACACTGGTCGACGTAATCCCAATTTAATCCTATTTTGGCTGCACACTAAACAATAAATAAACGGTTTATGTAATGTTAAATGATAATGATATGTATTGTAATAATTACCGATTGCCCAACATCGCTCTTGGCAAAAGAGTTCATAAAGCACTGAACAAACTCAACTTGTGCATTTGTGTCTTCAACTGCATGCAATGCGCAAGATTGTATTTTGTTCCCGGCACATTCCATCGGACCATGTTGGCATTTGAAATGCTGACCGCCGTTCATACTCTACGTAATTCATGTTTAATTGTTAATTTGTTTATCGATATCTGTATATTTGTTGATACAATGTCAGGGTAAGAATAAAGCGCTGACTCGCTGATCTACATTGAACTAAATATAGAAACTTTTAACGTGCATTTCTTCGCAGATCAGCGTCCAGCGCTGATCAGCGTTTTATTCTTTCTTAAAATGTCAGTATTAAATACAGGGTTGTGAAATAAATGTGATAATTCAATAATAAAGAATCAATGTTTACCCAAATTGACTTACCGATGATTTTCCAAAAGGAATAAAATTTAGATTAATATAAGGGGATAGTTCTGCCCAGTTTGGGTACAGTTGATTGTTGATAAATTTGATACTGTCTGGACATAGTGATTCGTATAATACTGTAACATCAATCTGAAATTATATATATTTTAAAAACAATTCAGTATATTTATATTTGTCTATACCTTCTGACTGGAAACACTATTGCACGTAAAAATAATAAAACTTAAAAATATTTCGTGTTTGAGCGACATTGTTGCAAAACTATCTCGAACTCAGCAAATCTAACTATGAATTTAAATTTATTCTTCTGACCTAGTTAATTATTGTGAAAGGATCTTGTTTAGGGGTACCAGCATAAGATAAAAGAGAAAGTTTTTTCTGCAAAACAATGTTAAAAAATACACACATCATAATTATGCTTTCTAAAAAAAAGAACAACAAGACTGTTTGCTTAACAATTTATATTTGTACACTTATAAATAACATTATTAAAATTTAATCAGCTGGTCTAAGAGTTACAAATCGTGACAGTATAAATGCAAGAACTACAGTAGAAAGAACAAAGACTACCACAGTTGTATAAAATAGTTCTTCCGTGAATACATCGGTGAACGCCGGTAGCTGACTATAAAGATGTTCAATTAGTTTTAGTTGATAGTTTTTCGAGTTCGCTTTCACTGCCATGGCTAATAACTACATTCAACGTCTTTTTCCTTGCTTTGTTTTTGTAGATTTTGGTAGCTGTACTGGAGCTGTATCTTCTGGTTTAACTAAAGAACTAACATGCTTGTTGAAGATTTGCAGCAACTCTAACACAGTCAGGTTTCCAGATTTCAGTTTTATACTCCTGGAAGATAATATATTTATTGTTCTTGTTTAAAATTAGACTTATGAATACCTTACTTGGAATCTGCTAGATCTACTTTGACGAATGGTTCACTTCTATCGCAAACGATGTTTGTTTTGACTAAACAGCTCAAATTTGTGTTGATGATTTTCGGAGCAGAAACATAGTACAGGAAATCCCTGAAAACATAAATTCTCTAGTAAGTAATTAGGATGAGAATGTTGGTAAAAATATCTATTTTAAACGCGCATGTGTTTTATAAATAGAATTACAGATCAATACATTTTATAACCTCAAAGTACCACTTACCTAACTGACTTTGCGTTTTCATGAAAAGGGTCGAATTGTACTTGAATTTTTTTTACTGGCTTTAAATTAACTATTTTTAATTGTTTTCCTATTGCACTTACTAAACCAGCTGATCTTTTAAACGTTCCACTGTATGAGATAGACATTGTTGCAAATGACAGCTCAGCCGCACGCGTACTACACATGGACTAAATTAAATTTTAAACTCTTTTTCTGCAAAAATTTATATTTGTTTTACGTATTGCTCATTCCATGATCAATGCACAATTTATGTACAATAATATAAATATAATATACAAATCAAACTCAGAATAAAATTACAGATAATTTATGCTTTATTATTTAACTATCACTATGAATCCATTGTGTTTCCATTGTTGCCCTGGCTTGTAATTCAGTTGGGTAACAGATGAGTAAATGGCCATTACTGAACCTTTGAAATGAAAATCGAAAAACAAAAAATAAACAAATGATACATAAAAACAAATACCAAACACACCCCAATCTGTAATAGTAGGCATTGCTTCTGCAGGGACTCAAACCGAACCGGAACGAACCGTAACTATTTTAGGGAACCGCGAACCAAACCGAACTGTTCAAAAATCATTTGGCAAACCCATAACCGGAGCTGTTAAGATTTAATTTTTTTAGAAATTAAAACCGGTTCAATCCAAGAATAAATATGAAAACCGAATCCCTATCTTGAAAAAGATGAAATTCTTTGTTTTAAAGCTAACATTGAATAATAAATTCTTCTTTTTGAAGACTTATTGAAGATTCTTTTTCACTGCGTTGCTATTTGACAGGTAATTCTCATCAGGATAATTTTTCTTAAAATTCAGAAGCATGAAAGAATCTTCAAAGAATTCTTGTGTGAACAGAGCTTTAAGAACAGTGAACCGCGAAAAACTACTCACAGATTGGGGAAAGAATTTTAAAAAATTATGTAATGATTAATGGCATAACATACAAAGTATTTGTTCCTTCCCGTACGTTTTCAAGTGGATCTCTTTGGTATTGAACGCTTTCTTCAGACGCAGGTTCATCATTATCAATATGTAAGTCTTGATTATCTATCATTCCGTCGTCGTTATCCGGAACAATACTTTCTGAATTCTCACCATCAACTTCTATCACAGTAGTTGGAGCAGAGGTTAATCTTGGTGGTTGTGAACCGGAATTTCTCCGGCGAGTATGTGTGTTTAAATGCCGTTTCATGTCCGACCGGACTCGAAAAGGCTTTCCACATACTTCACACGGATGAGGCTTTTCACCTATGAAGAGAATTATTAGCCGAAACATTGTAAAAATATTTATCGTTGCTTAATCCTCATCTACTTAAGCATTTAGTTTGAAAGTTTACATTTATATTTAAGTTTAAGAAACATAACACTCACATAATAAATATAAATAGTGAATGAGGCTTTACAAAACCAACGTTTCGGCACACATCTGCGCCTTCATCAGGGTCTAAAATACAAAATATAGCCAATAGTATAATATAGCAATCAATATCTTTTTGTAAGTAATTGTTGTTATATTGATTGTTATATTGTACTATTGGCTGCGTTTTGTTTTAGATCCTAATGAAGGTACAGATGTGTGCCGAAACGTTAGTTTTGTAAGCAACAATAAATATTTTGTCTTAATATATTTGTAAAGTATTTTTGAGGAATACCTGTGTGTATCCTTCGATGATTTTGTAAATAAGAAGACGCCCTGAATGTTTTTCCGCAAAATTCGCAGCGGTAATTTTTTTCACCCGTGTGAATTCGACGGTGGACTATTAAAGAATATTTTCGGGCAAAATCTTTACCGCAGTATTCGCATTGGTATTGTTTTTCATCTGAATGAATAGATATACAATGGTATTTTAAATCGCCGCATTGTCTAAAATGTCTACCACAATATTCACATTTATACGGTTTATCTCCTGAGTGCAAGCGTATATGAACCTAAAAAATATACATCAGTAATTATACATTTTAAATTATTTTATACTCAATTTGGCTGTGGCAGACTCACATATTGTGAGTCATCAATTCAAGTGCGCTATGAAACCGACTGTGATTCTGACAACTGAGGTTCGAATCCAGTTAGGTACATACTTCAGTTTATACAAAAATCTCAAATGTTGCGTTCTCTCCGCTTAAAACATAAATAGCCTTGAGTTGACGGCTGGTAACTGCATTTTATTGCATTATTATACCGTGTGTGCGTAATGCAATAAAATGCAGTTACCAGCCGTCAACTCACGAGTTATCATGGTTGTTAGTAGAGAGTACACCACAATTTGATGAAATTTTACACTACTATACTTATGTTGTGAGCCATGGGAATAGATATAATTATACCGTGTTTGCGCTTACCAGCTATCAACTGTGAAAAATGTTTCTACAGTTAAACTGGTATGTGAACCTGATTGGATTCGAATCTTAGTAGTCAGAACGCCCTATGATTATTAAAGTCATGGGACGTTAATAAATGTAGGAGATCGTTTTCGGCAAGAATCTTATAAAATAAACCTTACTGATAAATTTCTTACTTTGAGGGCACTAGCAGCAAAGAAACTCTTCCCACAAATATCACATTGGTGCGGCCGTTCCCCCGTATGCCCCCTCATGTGGTACATCAACGAATTCCTATGACTAAAGACTCGATCACAGTGCGGACAGAACAGATTCCCGCTTTTCCGCCTCTTTTTCCTATTTCTACTTTTTGACTCCGAATCTGACGACTGTTCTATCTTGGTCTCTATATTCGCTTTACACTCCTGAAGATGCTGGAGAACATCCTCATTGTTGCTGAATATTTGACCACACAAATGACAGACTTGTCCTTGGCCTTCCAGTTCGTGGAGATCGGTTTCTGAGGCTTGCAGACCAGTGGCGTGGTACCAGATCTTCGAGTCGGGGCCATCTTCGTCGGAATCCGGGGCGTTGGCTTCCACCACGTTGCGAATGCCTTCCATTAAGTCTTCTGGTTCGCTGAATTCATCTTCAATCTAAATCAAATATTTTATAATTTGTTTTGTGGGTGAATTAAATGTACATACTCTATTATGAACGTCTCTCATATGTGCTTCAAAGGCCTTTTGTCTTCTAAAATTTTTACCACAATGAATACAAGATAAAGGCTGCAATAATGAACTAAGTAAAGAATCTTTTGATTCTTCAGGTTTTTGAGGCACTGAACCATTCTGAAAAATATGGCAATAGTTATTTATAATATTAGGATCGTAAAGTCAATAATTATATAAAGATTATCAGAAGAGGCGAAGCCGAATTTGACAACACGATGCATATCATGCAAACAAAATTTTATCTGCTGGCGTAAATCAGTCAAAAAATAATAGTTATTTACGTGGCAAACGTAATAATAGTATATTATGAACGAGCACATAATGTAGGCTATAATTAAAGAGGAAAAAAGTGTATGCACAAGCGGAAGGCGAGTGTATAATCATTCGAGTTAATTATAGCCATTATGTGGAAGTCAAATACGACGTTTTATTTACTTTTTAAATAACACATTTCTTTACAAATTTGTATTCATTAAATTATTAATCTAACATCACATTTTGATGGGATGACAGTGACAGTAGTGTTGAATAATGGACTCTTAATACAATAGTGTTAAATTATGAATTCATAACACAATAGTGTGTCTTATGGATTATTATGTATTATTCAATGGGCGTAGATAAAATAAATTATTTGGTATTGAACAAAAAAATTTAAATCTAAAAATATCAGATATGCTGTTTGTTATAGTAACGAGATGTTTATTTCATTATGGCACTGAATATCATAATGGCTTCATTATGGTCCTGGGCCTATAATGAACGCCATTATGGTCTTGAGGCTTAAAAGGTTGCCATCATGACACGGCAGTAGATATTTACATTGTTAAATTAATTATAAAATATAATACCTCTTTGGTTTGTTGTGAAACTGAGTTAGGTTCGTAATGAGTCTTCAAGTGGCCAAAAAACTGTAACTGGTCGTTACACATAACACCACAAATTTGGCAGGAAAACGGACTTGGCTGTACAACAATATTTACAGAATGGCACACACTGTGAACGTTTAATTCTTCTACTGTGTTAAAAACCTGATCACATACTGCACACTTATGCCCTTTTCGTGAAACTGTGCAGTTCTTTTTTAATTTACGTGATATTCTCTTTTTATGTGGAAGACTTTTCTTAGACGAACGCACATCATTCCTTAAAAACAAATGATTTTTATGTTGTTAAGAAACAATAAAATTTTACTTACTTATTTTCGCAGTCTGAATCCCGCTGATGTTGAATTGATTCTTCATTCTCATGTTTAACAGTTATATATTCATCTTTTATATGTCCAGCAGTAAATCTATCATTAGGATCTACTGATATATTGCCGTACTATAAAACAATATTATAGCTCGTGTATTGACAAATTATATTGTAAATTACCTTTTTTAGAATGGAGTCATGATGTAAATGTCTTTCCTCAATGGTGCTGATATAAGCGTTGTTTATCGAAGATATCACAGGTTTATCAACAGACGAAATAACGATTTGCTGATCCGTTAATTCTACTTTTCCGTTTTCTAAATGAGAAGAAGAAACTAGAGATGCTAAAGAATTTGTGCTAACTATAACATTTGAATCTTGATGCAGCTGTTGCTGCTTTTGTTGTTGAACAAGTTGCACAGCTACAAGAGCAGCAGCTAAGTTTCGATCTTCTTCAGTTAGATCATGATCTAACAGATCTTCAGCAGCATAAGTAACTGCTGGAAGATATTCATTGTTGGACATATCCACTACTAGACTACCGTGTTGTTGGAGTAGTTCTCCTGTTAGGAGTTGAGGCTCAACTGCTATCCGCTGCATCATAAACGGGGGCGAAACTTCAGTCATTGTTACATTATCCAGAAGCTCACGACTCGAGTCAGATCCTTCCATTATTTGTAAAACTTTTCATTACTTAAAGCTAGTTTGTATCTGTAAACAACACGACATATTGGAGGCCAGTTATCGTATCGCATTGTGTAAACAATGACGTAAGATTTAGATTGAGTAAAGCAAAATATAATAGTTTAATAATTATTATAAATTTAAAGGCCCGCCAGCACAAAACCGGAAGTCTTTTAAGATCAATGACAGCTGAAAGTTGCAAGGTCACACATGTAGACAACACATTAATTTAAAACAATACGCAGTTTCACTAGGCACTTTGCTTACCTTTAATTAAATTTCCTTTGAAAATTTACCTTATTTATAACATCACAATGTACACAAGACTTGATGAGAAGAAAAACAATAGTAACACATAACGACACTGCAGCAAAATATGACAACAGTGCTACATCACCCGGAAGCAAACAAAAGCATCTGCGTTTCAGAGGACTGGCGCACTCTGCATTTTGAATCTTAGCGCGAAATATGACACGCTCACAATTTAATTAATTAAAGAGTTAATAACTATTTTAAATACAATCTTGAAGGTTCATTCACAGCTATGAGAATAAATTTATATATTTTTGTTCAATACCAAATAAATTATTTGATTTTTTGACTAAAAAAATAAACTCGATTTCACGACTCGTGCCATAATGATTAACATTACGATCCTTGTAACATAAATAACTATTATGTGTAATTTTATTTTTATTTTCTATGCTCTGAATGAACCTTTCGTTTCACTATTTGTTCACACAAAACATAACTTTATTTTATGATTAAATTTACAATAGGTAATAGTTTAAATATTAATACTCAAGAAATAAAGAAACGCCAGCTAATGTCCACTGATCATGACTTGTTTTGTCAGAAGGCAATAATATTGTACTTAAAAATTCCTCTCGTCTAGAAGATGAGTACAATGGTACTTCTAAATTGTTCTCATTTCGATCAAAACTTTTCTGTAAAATATTGTTATTTGTAAACTGCAATAAATATATTTTAAATAAAAATACCTTTGGAACCCATGCAATAGAACATGTAGGTGCAGATGTAACATTTTCTGAATCCGATGAACATTGTAATAATTTTTGTCCATCAAATAATGCTCCTTCAATATAAATTCCAATTAATGTTACACTGCCCGGTGTTTGTAAAGATTTTTGCCAATTATTTATTAAGTGCAAATCATTTGCCGCTACTTTTGTTAATCTGTAATTTTTCCACATAAAAAGGCTTAAAATAAATTTATATTTTTAGTATTACCTTGATGTGTGTTGTTTAAGTGCTGATAAAAATACTTTTGGTCGAAACATGAACGACAAATTTACTGTTGAGTTTAATAAAAGTTCATGAGGATCTTGTCCAATATTCCATTTAGAAACTGCTAACGCTTTATCAATTACTGTTTGTAAATATTTAAATGGTTCAGTTGGACCTTTCCATAAAGATATCCATTCATAAGGAGTCTACAATATTTTTGTATAAAAGAAATGTTGTAGCTTAGCTAATATAATATAATCTTACTTGATATGCCAGCAAACTGTTAACAATTTCAATATCTTTTTCGGTAGGTAAAGCTGCACCACGAGTAATTTTACTTAGCAAAATTAAAGAACGATGGATATTTTGTATGAGTTCAATTGAAAATCTTTTTTCTTCTACCATATAAGTTGCTACAGGATTTTCAGCATTTGTAGCTTTAGGTACTGCAACCCTTAGCCAATCATGGCCTTTGTTTAATTTTTTCCAGAAAGATAATAAAGGTGATAAACCTCTGGTCCAGTCGTCACGCTCAATTTTAGAAGAATTTTTTATCGGTAGTTGAATTACTTAAAAAAATATTAATAGATTTTTTACAAATAATTTATAAGTATTAAATAAGTACCTTTTAAGTTAGAAATTAATTTGATACTTGAATTGATTTCCCAAGCTCTGTCAATATTTGCTGGTAATCCGAAATACTCTAAATTCTCGTTGTCAGATAGTTGATTAATACAATCAATGTAATCCTTATTGGAAAAGTCAATATTATTTTAGAAAATTATATTTATTGAATGACCCTTACCTGATAATTGGAGTTATTAGGAAAAAGAGTACTCATGCCCACCAATTTCCATTTGTGCCCCAGAACAGTATCAACAAAATTCTGCCTCAAATACGCAAGCAAAACACGTTCATCTTCCTTCTCATCAATTCTACCCCCATAAACAGCATCTGAACTTAGTCCTCTGATATGATTCCACAGAACTGGTCCACTTTTGGACCCCCAAATTTCTTCAGACAAATTTGCAGCAGTGTATAAATCTACATCACTAAATTCGTACCATTTTGTCCATCCTTGGGGGATATAAGTTCGCCTTTCTTGTAGCAAAGCGTGAACATACGCAAGTACAAATAATAGTCTTGCACCTGTGGCATTTTGTTTTTGTACATAATTTTTACCCCATGTTGCGTAGCTGCGAAGTAAATTGTTTTTTATTCCCGGAGGAGCCTTAAAAAGAAATAATTCAATCACAAATATTAATGTAAAAATGAAATAATACCTCATAAGCTAGTTTAGTGCAAGATTGTATCAAAACAGAACTGAACAATAGATGAGGTTCAGTTACTAGCCATAATCTGAAATTTTCGTGAGGAGTTAATGTTTGTATCTTTTGGCTCAAAAGAGATGACCAAGCTGTAACCAGATGCAGATTTTTTAAACATAACCAGTGGCCCAATTTTGCTGAATCTTCCAGCGATTGTAACGCAAGAGATTCTTGTCCTTCACCCATTGCAACCTAAAATATTTATTTGTAAAAATGTTAAAGATATAATTATTTAGTTAGTTACTTCTTTGTATTTGTCAACTCCAATTGAAGCTGCTGCAAGATCTCGCAATTCTGAAGATGGGTCTGCTCCTGGAGCAGTAATTAATAAAACAGGATCACTTGGAACTGTCTCTTTAAATAATTGAGACAAATATATCACTCTTGGAGACAGATTTTTCATACCTACAATTATTAAAATA
This sequence comes from Agonum fuliginosum, assembly GCA_947534325.1. NCBI lineage: Eukaryota > Metazoa > Arthropoda > Insecta > Coleoptera > Carabidae > Agonum > Agonum fuliginosum. The sequence continues at coordinate 28,788,435 of OX384041.1, forward strand.
TAAAATTTTATCGCAGCTAACATAGATTGTATTACCAGTCAGATGTAAAACACATTTATTCATAATAGTATACAAACGGTCAGGTCGCAACATTTGTATAACTAAAACTTGTTGGAAATCGGTTAAGTTACAAATACTGGGAAAAGATTTTTCGCATTCTCTTGATTTCATGAATTTTTCCCAACTGTTAAAATCATCCAGTTTTAAATTGTTATATAAATTAGGCAACGCATTCTGAAAAATATTTTTAAATTACATTGCAACAAAACGGTCAATATTTTTTACTTGTAAATTAATGACGTTATGTACAAATTGTTCTGAAATCCAATTTGGTGGACTATAAGAATTAGCTGCCGCGTCTGATTTGGAAATTTTTGTGTGTCCCAAAAATAGTTTCCATTCCTTAAACAAAAAAATATAAATAACTATAAGACTTATTAATAATATATTTAAGTACCTCGTTAGATATTTTTTCAGGAAACATATGTTTACACAAATATAAAGCGAACAATAATCGATCAGATTTGAACATTCCTCGGCTAACATACGAATAAACAGACTGCAGAAGTACTTTCTGCACTTGATTATAATCTTCTTGCGCATTGTTTGTAGTCGAAATAGATTTTAAGAACAGTTTAATAAATGCAGATATAGATATCGTGTACATGACATTCAAACGAACTAAATCAGTTGTAGCAAAATATAGCAGACTTCCAAATGAAGAAAGGGGCCGCAAAACATCACATTCTGTTTTTAACTGTTCTTGAACTTGCTTAGATTCTTTCAAAGATACTGTAATAGCAATGCTACTTGCTTTAGTTTCGTTTAAAGATGCGAGCAGTTGCTGTAAATATTTTATTATTAATAAAATGTATATGAAATACAAAAATGTTTACTTTATTTTGTAAAATGTCTCCTGTTGCATTAGCAAGCTCCTCCAACAACTGGTTCTGTAAATTAAACTGTTGTTCTTGCAGGTCTTCTTGTTGTTGTAACAAATTATTACGTTTTGTTTCTAACTTAGGATATTCTTGGCGAATCGCTCCACTTAATAATTGTTCTAAAAATAATAATTAAACACAATGCTTTATACAAAGTAAATACATTTTACCTGTCAATCCAGCCTTTGTAGTTGTAAAATTAACAATACTTAATACTGCTGATGCGTCTGACGGTATGTCAACAAATAAATCTCGACTGCTCAAATATAAAGAGAAGTCATTATGATAATCGACTAATTTATTGCCCAAAAGTACTAATCTTCTTGTACCTAAACAATTACACATTAATAACAATACATAAATACCTTTGTTTGTATTACCTTGGTAAACGAATTCTTTTCTCAATATTGGGAACAAAATTGGTGGAACACTATCTATCTCCTCAATTATGAGCACTTTACCAAATCTACAATATTTATGTTTAAATATGTTCAAAATAAAATATTTAAAACATACCTGACAGCTAGTTCCAGAGATGTACTAAATCTTGGAGCATTTTGAGTTACAATTTCTACAGTGCGATGTTTAAAATGATTCCTCAACCATTGTAAAGCAAGAGATGATGGATCCAAGAGCAGTACATTAATATTTGTCTACAATTATTTCAATTAGAATATAAAATGTAATAATAATGTATGTGTACCTTTAAAATGACTATAGCATTGTGTACAGACAATTTATCAGAAAGTAATCCCTCAGTTTGCCACTGCAGTTGTTCCCGTTCGCTAGATAAAAATTCTTCGAAATTAAACTCATATTTACCACCTACTAAAGCGGTGCACCACTCTTCTATTTGCATTTTTCTTTCGTTTTCAAATTCTCCGGAAAGGTAACAAATATAAGCAGCAGCTAAGATGCATTTTATTGGTAAATTATTTAGATCATCTGATAACTCTTTCAACTAAAACTAATTAATTAATATTTTATAATATTGATAAATAATTGAGTACTTGTGTTTTCCATCTTTCGTATTCTTCATTAAGTTTGTTCACTAATCCTTCAGCTGCGTGCAGCTTATCTTCAGCATTTTTAAGGTTGATTTCAATTTCAGCAGCTTCTTTAGTATAAGTTGATAGCTGAATTTTAAGCTGCGCAACTTTAGCGTCAACATCGGATAGTCCAGCACTTAGTTCTCCTATTTGTTGTTCAGCATTTGTCAAATTTCTAGAAAAATATAGTTGTAAATACGTTTATAAAGTGTTGTTTAGTTATTACTGTTGTAGCTTATATTGTTCTCTTTCTAGTGGCCGAATCTTTTCAACAACTTGCGAAAATTTAACGTTAGCCATCACCCAAGACGCAAGAGGTGCTGCTGCAACTGATGCTCTTCTAGCAGCTTTCGGGTCAAAAGATTCACTTCTTGTTGATATTAATCGTTCTACTGCTTGGCGATTGTCTGGGTTTATTTTACTAGCATCAAATGATCTTCAAAAGGAATTATATTAGGTACACTTGATAAATTATTATAGGTTTAATACCTGATGTCTTCTTTTACACCGCGTTTTGCTAAAAATGTTTTCATGCTGTTCCATGAGGTGTCTTGAGTACCCATAAGGCGTAAAACTCCTTCAAGAATGTCCCGGATTACATCTGGAGGCGCCCGAAGAGACCTTATTTCGGAAAGAGAATCTTGTTTGATGTTTCCAACTGCTGCGCGTGCTTCTTGTAAAATTGGTTCTACTTCTGCTAGCTCTATTTCGATTGCTTTTTTCCTACAATTTTATTGTAAACATAAAGTATACATACAGGATGCTTTTATACTTCGGGAAAAAATTGAGGGTATATATTACATAACGTTTTTAAAAAATTCGCTAAAATAATGGTATCTTACTTAAAGTAAAGTAAGCATTAGTTTATCTAAATATTTTAATTAAATCTAACACAATACCACAAGTAAATCTTTCCACAACGTCTAATAAATGTCTGATGTCATGTAATATACCCTTAAATTGTTTCTGAAGTATAACAACACCCAATAAAACTAAAATATGTTTACCGTTTTATAAGCAGTTCGTTTTCTTTTTCAGTGTGTTCTTTTAAAGTTTCCATTTCTTGTTTATGTACATTAGCGTTTTTCATTGTTGCACTGATCATATCTAAAGCCGAATTAGCTTTTGCTTGTTTTTCGGCTAAAATTTTTTGTTGTTCCAGGGCTTTTACTTTTAAATCTGCTACTACGTTCCGGGCATCTGTTAATTTTGTAATACCAGCCTAAAATATAACATATTACAAAATTGAGGAGTTAACAATATTATATGTAGTACTTGTAATTTTGTTTGACGATGTAGAATAACTTTTTTCTTTTCTGTATAAAGGTTCAAATAAGAATTAATAAGAGATATATAGCGACGTGGAGTAGCTAAAGAATCTTTTGTTTGTTTGTGAATATCGTAAAATCCGGGAGGCATATCTGTAATTATTCCATCATCCAGACCATTTTCTGAAACTCTAACAAACAAATAATTAATTGTACAAAATATGTAATTAAAATTTATACTTTTGCTGCAATAAATTCGGAATTTTCGTCATACTATCAGAGCTCCATTCGGACTGCCAAATAACAGTACATCTTTGATACAAAATAGGACAATTTTCCAAAATTCTCAAAAATTCAGTACTATCAACTTCAAGACATATTACTAAATGTAGATTATTACGAACTCCTGTAAATAAAAATCAATGTGTACTCTATAAAATTACAACTAAAGATAAATTTACTTTGGACAAAATATTGAATATGGTTCCCTTCAAAATTATCTCTATCAGCTTCATCCTTTAGACCTGCAGATAAAGAATCCAATTCTGCAGCAGTATGAAGACCTGGAATCTTTAAAAATATATTAATAAATAATTTACTTATACAGAAGCTTAAAATATTACTTCTCCGGCAGCTAATAAAGTGTTGATCATGTCAACAACTGCATGTTTGCGCATCATATGATCTTCAAGCATGAAATAAATTTGTTCCCCTTCAACTCCAGCTATTTGCATCGCCGATTTTAAATCATTTTTAAATTGTGCAATGGTTCCAGAAACCGGTGTTATTATTTTAGCTGATTGTAAAGCAGATACTACTCGGACAGAAGAATGTCGGCCTACTCCTGATCGTCCTGCTAGCAGGACACAGCCTCCGTTTTCTGATAAGGAGCGAGCTATAGATGAAGTTAGTGATAATAGTTCTGAGATTATTAATAAATCTAGGGTTTGGCCTTCTCGACCTGAAATAATTTTTATGATCATTGTTCTACATTACATTAAGTAATTAATTTAATAATACCAAAGTGTAAGATTCCTTTTTTGACTAAGCTAGTCCAATCATCAGAGTTTAATCTAGTTAAAGAAATAATTTCTTGAGTTTTGTTATTGTTATATTGTTCTGCAGGTACATAATAAATTCCTTTTAAATTGCTCAACAATGTCGATTTTCCCCATTGTATTTGGAATATTTTTCCTACTATAGATTCAAATTTAGTACGATCGTCATCATTAACTAGTTTATCATTAAATATACGAAACGCTTCATATATTAAAATCTAAAAAATTTATATTACAATCTTTGACCAAAGACAATAGTTATTTTTTATACAAGACGATAAAATAATAATTATATAATATCCTATTTTTTTCTATAGCTGATGCTAAAGAAAACATAATATAAGAAAACCAATTTTAAATTAAATTATTATTAAAACACAATTTCGGAGTTTGTTTGTAATAATTTTTAACAAAGTGAATGTAGAAATGTCTAAAAATGAATTTGAAGAAAAAATGTAAAAAATTAAAGTACTTTATCTACACTTGCTGTTAAAGTTTTACTTTATTTACTCTAATTTTATTTTATCTACCCTTGCGGTTAACGGGTTACTTTATCGACTCAAAATAGTCGATAAAGTAGCACTTCAAAATCAGCTATGAAAAAAATTCTTACTTCTAGCATAGTATTTTCGGTATCAGAAGGATTCGCTGCTAAAATTGACTTGTAACGAATTAAATTCGTACACCAATTTGTTAAATCATGTGGGCTAAAAATATAATGCCTCTGTTGCATTACTGTAAACGTATTTTTGATTTCTTCGTATATTGCTATTAAAGTAAAAACTAATTTCGCAGTTTTACTTTTGACTGCCCAAACAGAATTGTTAGGTAAAGACGATTTTATTAGCGCAGTCATGTAAGATTCGTAAATAATATTTAGATCATCTTTTTCTGGTAAACTACAACAAAAATATGTTAATTTATTGTGTAAATAATTTTATTTCCACCTTCTGTGTAAATGAAATTTTACTTTAGGTTTAGACCTGTAATATATTACAAGCCTCATAGAGAGGGCGGACATTTTCTGCTCAATTGTCCTATCACCAACAACCTTTGATTACAAAATTTAATGTATTTTTTTAAAATTATAAAGTAAATTTATCAAAAAAACGCTGAGAAGGTGGAAATAAAATTTTGTAGGCGGTACGCTTGCAAATAATCTTTACTGGGCTCACCAACTTTCCAGCTCAACCGTAAAGATTAATTTACTACGCTCGCCACGTAAATAACAAAACGTACTCAATGTTATGTATTTTCATAACAGAAGTAAATCGACTTGAAAGTGAATCTGAAGATGATAGACTTCCAACAATGGTTACAGATTCTAATCCAACCCATTCTAAATTAGAATCGAATAATCCTCCGTAAGTAATAAGCTGAAAACATCATAGTAATCAGTAAAACAAATTTAAAATTCAGAAAACAAAAAAAAACCTGTCATATTCTGTCCGATTCTTTCATACTATTTACAAATTAAAATGGAAATTTTCAAAGTAGGTAATATGAACGTAGTTTTTTATTTATTTGTAATTAGTGGTTTTATCAGCTTTTTAATCCCGAATGGTCAGTTGGTTCTCCGAAATCAAACACCACCAAATGTAGCAATTGTGAAATTTTGAACAAACAATTACACGAGAAACAAGAAATTCTACTTTCGTTGATCAAAACCGGAAACGATGTACAAAATCAACTACAGGAAAGCCAGGAAAAAGATATGGAAATGCAAATTGATCTCGAACGACTGAAGAAGAATAACAATGAGTTTTTGATTCTACTAGACGAATATGATGAACTGTTAACTACATTATTGCAAGGTAGTGTTCAATCATTTTTAAGTGTAGTAATTGTAATCTCTGAAATCCTAGATCGCAACTCGCAAAAATCATCTAGCGATGTCGCGTTGAAACATTTAACGAATTTGGAATTTTCTTTCTCTGATGTTCACTCAAAATATGAAAGATCTAAAGAAGTCCTCGAAGGCTATAAAGAAAATGAAATAATGTTGTTGGAATCAATAAAAGAAAATGAAAGAACCATCGTGGATTTGCAGAATAAGTGTGAAACTCTAAAAGAAGATTCAACTGTTAAACTCGAAGAAGCTAATGAAACGTTATGCAACATGGCACTGATGCATAAAGAAGAATTACAGAAATACAAGACAAGAGTTAAAATGTTGGAGGTTACAGTCAATTCGTTAGAAAATGCTTTGCAACAAAAAGTTCACGAGAACCACAAACTTTCATCCATTTGCGATGAATTCATTAATCAGACATAATTTATTATTAAATTGTTGGAATCGTTCAATTTGTTGTTTAAAAATTAAATTCTTATATCTCTTACCTGGTGTAAAAATGCTACTAGTATGTTTGTACCCCATTTATCAGGTTTCAATAAATGTAACCCTTTAAAATATAAAACCAAACGTCCTTTCTTTGGTCTGTAGATTCGCCCGCGGTTACTACTTACTATCATGCAATGCTGAAAATTAAAAAATATATAATTGTTCAATTAGAGTATTTATTATTTTACCTGTGTTAATTTATGCAAAACATATTGCGGCATAATATTATTGCTACAATAAATTGTTGCAATATCCATATTATGTTGATCTCGAACTAAATGATCAATAATTAAACTAAAACATATTTAATTAATCTCAATTAAGCCTTGATTTTGTTTTAAATACCTTTTAGCAGATCCATGTGGCCCAACTAACAAAAAATGTTCTTCCGTCCCAACAGAAAGCCAAGGTTTTAAAATATCTAACGTTTGCAATACTTGTCCTGTTAAAACTAAGGGCAAATTATTTAAATTTGCATCTAATATTTGGTAATTAGTATCGGAGTAATAAATATCGATAACATCTCTTTTTTGATTGTAAGAACATTTTAGAATAGATTTTTCGTCGGGACAATGTTCGCCAGTCCATTCAAAAACCTATAACATTAAATTAGAAAAAGAAAATAAACTGATTTGAAGATTACCCTTTGCGCAAAAATTTCTCTAGTTTGTTCAGTAAGCAATCCACCTAAACCAGCAATCAAAGCAACAGTAAATTGAGTTTTACTAGATATTTTCATCAACTGAGACAACCCTGTTTGAACCATAGCTACGTTGGAACAAGGAATAATTAAATCTCCTTCAGTTTTGATCCAATCAATAGCTGAAAACATCAATTATCATTTATTGGAACAAATTAGACAAGAAGTCTACCTTTAAAGAAGTAATCATTCAATAAATGCTGTGAAATTCTAATGGTATCTTCCGGTTGCCAGCTCAACCAATTGTTAACAATATCACCTAGTTTAACATCTTCTTCACTTAGGAAAACGATTCCCATCCTGCTAACAGTAGCAGGAGAAGCATAACTTAAATCGTGCGTCTCAAACAAAAAGTTGACATTAGGTCCAAACTGGATACGCCATCCGGAAGGTAAAGTTAACAATCTGTTGTCGTCAAGAACTGAATTTAGAGACTCTACCCATTCTGGGTCGATGTCTCCGTCGCAGACGACCCAAGACCACACTTCTAAGAATTTAATAAACAATTTATTGAGTTGGCTAAAAGGTTAAATAGTTACATACCGTCAGGTTCTGCATAAACTTCTAAAGCATAAAGTGTAAGAACTCCGTCAGTCCATTGTCTGGTATCCAAATCAATTTGTCCTAATAGTTGTGCCCTAGTAATGGCTTTAGGATTAAATATGTGTTGAGTTACTGATGAACTCATTTTATTTAACGCCCGGTGTAATAATTTTCTTAACGTGCTTTTTCCGGAACCAGAAGGTCCAACTATAGTTACTCCCATTCGTTGTTGCAATTGTTCATATAATTCTACACATTTTGATATCTAAAACAAAACTATTTACTTTTTGAAGACTTTAATTAACACTAATCTTACTTGTCTGTCATTAACTTGGAACCCAAGTTCAGAGCAACTTTCTTCTAACGCTGCCACCAATTTTTCGTGCCCGGTATTTTGGAACGGAACTCCAACAAAAACATCGCTGACTAAAGAATCAAATCTTTCGCTGTCTGCATAAGTTAGTTTAGATAAAGTGTTGACACGTAATGCTTCAACAACTAGTTGCATTTCTCGTTTAAGTATATCATCTTCAGCGTTAGTGATGTTGCTGTTTATTAAGTAATCTTTGGTTCGGCGGATTCGGTTTAAGGCTGTGCCACAACCACCGATAACTGTTTTTAAAGCACGAAGGCCCCAATCATAATGCTGCTGTTTACTTAAAAGCTCGCTAAAATATTTAATATTTAGGACAGTGTTTTAAAAAATAGTTTCCCAGCAAACACATTATGTATGATACATAGCAATGAGAGCTCACGGATATTTGAAAGTAAAGTAGTTATGTTACATATAAAATACAAGAAATATGCAAAATGTGATAGGTGTACCGTAAAATTAAATAACTTTATTAACATATTTATAAAGTTTCACTTAAACCGTATATAAAAGCTTGAGTTTGTTGAGCATATCATTCGATTTTAATTTTCCGTTTAATTGAAATAATTAAATTATAAAATATATAAAAAATGTATGTTTCCTTGCCCTTCATCATACGTGTATGTTACATATACAGAGTGTTTTCATACTTATGAAAAAAATTAAAGGGTATATTACATGACGTGCTGAGCGTAGAATAAAAATAATTTTTGAAAAATTCGCAAAATTAATGCCCGGTTTCATAAACGTTTGTTAAATTTTAACAGACTGTTAAACTGTTTAGCACATTGTTATATATGAAAAATCGTTTCATCAACAGATGTTAACTTTAACATCGGGGTAAATCGTTTGCTAATTTAGCAGGTGCTCTGAGCTCATGTTAAATATTTAACTCGTTGTTATTTTATGACAGATGTCAAAATGTTAAATGAGTACAAAAATATATATTTAATTAAAAGTAAATAAATATTATTTTCTGAACAATTAGTGGTTAATAAGAGTTCAAATATGATTTCTAATTTTGAAGACAATGTTTTTTGGCAAATTTATTTCATTTGTATAATGAGATGCACTAAAATGATATAAGTACCGTGCTTAATACAATTTATTGATCAATCCTATTTATTGATTCTATAAACCAATTATTGTTTACACTTAGATTTTATGCAATGTGTGCATTTCAAACTGTACTAGTATTTCCTTTTATTATAAGATAAACCGTTGTTCTTCAAAATACGAATACACGAAGAAATTAATTAAAATGAAATTTTAAGATAATATTTTTCTGAATAGCAGACTTTTACGAAGTATTAGCTTCGTTGAACTGTACTCACATTAGTATTCAATCTCATGGGTACTTTTCTATAATCCTTTATGTACTGGTGATTTGTAATGTAGTAGCACGTTGGCCAGGCTCTATACTCGATAGCACAATATTTAATGATTCGCCAGTGAGAATTGATGTGGAAAGAGCTTTATTTTCAAGATTATTATATTCCGGGGAAGGTGCGTACTTGTAAAAATTATCTACTAACTTCGGTACTAAATTCTCTGCCATCGGCAGGCTGCGAAACAAACTGAAAACTGACAAAAGATCTCATATTGTATTGTATACAATTCTGTTCTGTCAAAACACATGTTCAGTTTTCAGTTCACTGTTGCAAGTTGCGGCTTTCTTTATTCTGGGCAGTGCTGGAACTGCTTGCTATTTGTTGCGCATACGTTTGCGCACAATACTGTGAGCAGTTGATCCGTCTCTAGCACATCCAGTACCAGCCTCATACGAATAAGTGCACTTTTTTCTGACACAGCCTGTACTTATTAGATATTGTCGTCCTTTTACATGTGGTATAAAATAATGTCAAATGAAACATGTCAAATCACAACAATCAAAATATTAATATACATGAATGAATACAGCTGAAAGTTACCAAATAAAAACGAAATATAACTAATAAAAATTTTACACGTTTGTTAACTAACATCTTGATTATAACAGTTTGTTTGTTTCATGAAACACATTCAAAATTTAACATGCTGCTATTTTTACATCGTTGTTAACTAACACGAGATTTAACATTTCGTTTATGAAACTCGGCATAAGGAATACAACTTAAGTTGAGCATTTTACTGAAAGCAACAACAGCTAATATGATTTGCGTGCGGAAAGTGAAATTTCTGTACGGTTATTCTCGCTTGCTTCTAATTTGCGCAGGCATATCAGGCACGTAACAGGTAAATTTTCGTGCAAGATGACAAAAAGTATAATAACACGTATGTTACAAATCGATGATGCTGACAGAGCCATATATTCTTATATGAAACTGTTACATGTTACCGTCATATTGATTTCAAATTTCAAGAATCATATAATATTTATGTAATTGATACATAACTGTGTTTGCTGGGTTGTTTTTCATACTTCGACATGGTAAATACTTCAACAAGTTTCTTTCCGATAAAATCAGCGTTTTGATAACCATCGCATCTAAGTAATGTTTTTGTTATTTGTTCATGATCTGGATGAGACATAACAACAGGTCGGAATAATTGTTTCAAATTATCTGGTAGTCTGTTTCGTCCTTTGTATCCGCCTCCAACTGGATTTAAAGTTACAAATATGCCGCAATGTGGATTTATTTCCATCTGGTAACAAACATATTAAACAATGATAATATATATACATCTGTAAATAACAGTACCTGTTGATCTAAAAGTGTCAATGTTTTTTTGCTAGTACGTAGCGCAACTTGTATCGGCTGAATGTGCATAGAAACAGCAGATAAAGTCGCTTCATCAAGTCGATTAAATTCATCAAAACAACCCCAAGCTCCACTTCGAACCAATCCTGATAGAATTCTACCCATAGATGTTGCATCTACCCCTTCATCACAATTAAATACGAGTACTTGTCGTCCTAGAAGTGAACCTAAAGCCTTAACTGATTCAGTTTTGCCAGTTCCTGCAGGTCCGTAAGGATTTCCACCCATTCCCAAATGCATTCCTTGAGTGAGAGTCAAAAAACATTTATCTGTCAACGGAGTGCGAACTAATTTGCTTGCGTTGCCCAAATATTCAAAGGAGTAGTTCATTTGAGCGTTTGCCATGCTGACTATTACTGTATCGTTTTGCAGATTGTTGTAGAATCGTAGCTGTTTTTGCCAGTGCCAATCGCTTAAAGATGTTACATTGTTGTCAATAAGTTCCTCAACAACATCTATGTGATGTATTGTATCTAACATCAATGCTTTTAGTTTTAATTCCAGAACATTTTCGTCCCGAGTTTCAGAACTTGGTCCAGACATATCTTCGTTTGTTAGCTCAAATAAACTATAACTTTTAAGCTGATTCTACAATCAAAATAATTAATATAAGACTATTCAGATTGATTAACAACTTTGTGCATTATCACGGAACTGAAATAATTTTTACGTCACTCAGGGGAGGAAAGCAGTGTTTTCCTCTTGCTAATGGAGAGAGGGAAGCGAGTTTTCCCTCCCACTCGGGAGGACCGTACTTGTTTTCCTCCCGAGCGGGAGGAAAACACTGTTTTCTTCCCGGTACTGGCGGGAGGAAAACATTGCAAGAAAGGTGATTTCGAGGCCCTCGTGACGTAAAATATTGTGTGTCCCACGGGAGGGAAGGCTATTCCTCCCTTGGGCGAAGCCGGCGCCCTCGCTCGGGCTGCCGCTTGGCCCGCGGGAGTAATAGCAATTACTCCCTTGGGCGAAGACGGCGCCCTCGCTCGGACTCGCCTGCGGCTCGGGTCGCCGCTTCGCCCGCGGGAGTAATAGCTATTACACCCTTGAGCGAAGCCGGCGCCCTCGCTCGGACCGCCGCTTCGCCCGCGGGAGTAATAGCACGCTTCCCTCCCTAGGTGCACAAAATACTATTATTATTCCCAATTTTAGTTTCCAGGTTTTTTAATCAAACAGTTTTGGATCACTGTTTTCAAACGGAATTTCATAAATTTACTATTCTTACCATTGCACAATTAATTAAAAATATGCTTTATACAATCAACAATCCAGTGGTTTAAAAAATGTGCTGCTTGCGAAAACTGCCCTTAAATTCACAAATTTAAAAAAATCTGTTGCTCTATGATCAGTAAAATGAAAATGAGTACTTATGTCATTAAAATATATGCACGAAGTTGTGAATCACCCTATATTTTTCGATTTGTTACAAACCTTGTAAGTAGCAAGTAACGGCGGTAAAGTAGCAGATTTTATAGCTTGCTCGCAACGGGAAGTAAAAGTAATACTATCTGATAAACAAAGTACTTGAGATGGAAACTGTAATGGATCTGGACCTGATTGTTGAGAATCTATTAAACATTGTTTCAATAATTGACTTAAAGTAGTTTGCATTTGGATTACTAGTTCATTTAACCAGTCCTAGAAAATTAAATCATGTAATATGAAGAATACAAATAAGTTATTAATATAATACCTCAACTGGACAGTCAATATTAACAGATTTTGACAGAGGTACAACTTCTCCTTGTAAACTGCACATATCAGTAATTTGTTTAGTGTCCGTATTCATTTTTACGCTATGTATTCCAGAGAACAACTTTTTAAGATGCGCTTGTATGACTTGCTCTCTTGATGACTGTCCTAATATTTCTAATAAATCATCATCACCCAGAAATAAAAATCTGGGAAATTTCAAACGCTTTTCCTGTAAATTAATAGTATAAGTATTATGCAACGAGTTATAATAATAATGATTTATACGCGAGTATGAAGTTTATGATACGAGCCATAGTGAGTGCCGTAATTCATACTAGTGTATTAATTTACATGAAATTTACTTGCGTGTATCATTATGAAAATCTGTATCGAAATGAAAATTTGTGTAACGACATGAATCCATTTCATCGGTACAGATTACTTAAAAACCTGTATCGAAATGAAAATATGTTTCGAAATGAAAATCTATATCAAAAAGAGTGTCATTAAAGTGCAGATGACAGATATAAAATAACTTAATTATAGCATGGGAGTAAAACAAAATTAATGCACGTACAGCAAGGAAGTTATCCAAGCTATTTTGACATCTGGAAAGTTGGTCTTGCAGAGTATCCAGAATAGAACGAATGTTAGACAACCGCGACAAAGAAGTAACTCGAGAGTCTCGTTCGATGGAGTTGAGAACATGGCGAAAATCTCGATCCAAGCGGTCGAAACGACCTCGCTCTTGACGAAGAGTTCCGCTGCCGAAGATTGGCTCCAAGTATACCCATCTAGAAAGAAAAATAGTTATTTTAGCATTAGTGCTAGAACTGGCTATTTCTCGCACTCATTTTGAATGTCAGAATGTCTATTCGCGTTATTACTTATTTTTTTTAAATGACGTTTATAAATGTGTACAGAAATATTTCCGGAAATATAGCTACTAGAGAATATTTCCAGGAACAAATGCGATTTTCAGTACTCATAAATTAATAAAATATTTACCTATTTAGATTTAGCTCTGTTATAATTTTGTTGAAAATATAATAAAGGTCGTATTTTAAATAAAAATATAACAGAATTAAACCTAAATAAATAATTTATTAAAAAAATCGGATATCTAAATCTCCATTAAGATTTAAACAAATAAGTTGCATGTAATTCACGGCCAAATTAGAATATAAATTGCATCTCGTGACTGCATATAATTTACTTGCACCACAAAATGCAGAGAATAATATTTACACTTGGTCTGGTACTGTCCTTAGCGACAGCTTTGGTAAGTTGTATTTTAAATTTTTTTGTAACAAACTAACTAATAGTTTCTTGTTTTTTAGCCTACAGGGCAAGATAACTCAAATGGTAATTTCTTCATTTAATAACTCTAGTTTATATTTAAAAATATTGTTAATTTTTTTAAAGGTTCCTTAGCGGTAAAACCAGCAATACTGGATGGAAACGAGTCTTCAAAATCTAATTATCGCGAAGTTGCAATTGTCTCTGAATCAGCTCCTTTCATTAAATTATGTTCAGGAGTTCTTATCAAACGCGATTGGGTTTTAACGTCTGCTTACTGCGTACAAGGGTCTGTATTGAAATGAATGTCATTCAAGTACATACAAACAATTCATACTTAATAAGTAAATTATAGCATGAGAGTAGAAAAAATCATTTTGACGACCATTTGTCATTTAATTTTCTCAGTTAAAAAGTGAAAAAAGAATATTTGTTTATTTTTGTATATTCATAGTTTTGGTATCGACCCACCTCAAATGCAATCTTTCTGTTTAGGCAATCAAATTTAAGAATACTAGTAGGATCACCTTCCATAGATGAGTCTACTTTAGGACAACAGGGTGTATTTGTTAATACAGTTATTGTACATCCGTATTTTAACACTTTATACATGCTTCATGATATTGCTCTTTTATACGCAAGAGATGTTGCAAATGTACCTGCAACAGCTTTAGCTGATTTACCAAGATTACCAAGTACTGCGTATGAGTTTGTCGGGCAAAATGGGATCGTTTCTGGATTTGGAATAGCAGGTTAATTAATTTATTACATTCAACAGGATTTACTCCCAATAGTAGTAGATGTTATTATAGTAATTTGGTGCAATCAGAATCTCAATTCGTGTGACGATCTTTGAAATTCAAAGCGTCAACGGAGTGAGACTTCTTGCAACCTGGTACATTCAAGTGCGATTTAATTGCAAAATGTTTTACAATCACACACTGCCGGCCGAGAGACTTGAACCACGGAACTCCGGGTTCTTACGTCGATCAGTCGATGATGGCAGATACATAACTTGTTAATGATTTTACTATATTCTTAGGTAACATTGCTGGTGCTCCTGGTTACTTGCTCAGATCTAAAAATGTGCAGATAATAGACAACAATTATTGTATGGTTGAAGGACAATTCATGAATAATTATAAACTATGCTCCGCTGGACGAACAGTTTGTTTGGTAAATCATTTATTATATATTACTAGGAAAAAAATTTAATAACTTATTAATAGGGTGATGAAGGAGCTCCTCTAGTTATTGGAAATACTGTGGTAGGAGTTGCAAGTGTTTCATTAAAAGTTCAAAATTGTGAACAACAGACATCAACAACGTATACTCGGGTCAACTATTACAGGCAATGGATCGATCAACAAATATATCTTACTTGTAAATGTTAAACAAAATATTGTTGTACCTATATTTTAAGAAATAAATTTAGCAATTCAGATTATAAACATTGTATTTATTTTTTAATTTATAAAATATCCCCTAACAGTAACAACTATGAGTATCCATGAGTTGTCCGCACATCGCACACATGGTACAATATACAAAAAGTGTAGCACAATTTCGAGTTATAACTTAAGACAAAAATTTCAAAAATATATTTTAATGTAGGTACCTCTACCTATCTTAGGCGCATCTCTTGCTATCAAATTCTAAGCAAATAAGAATTTTGTGACTTTGGTTTTGAAATGATCTCAAATTTACAAAAAACCTTGTTGTATTTTGTTAAATAATATCTAAAAATTACTAAAAAGGCGAGTTCTAAATCATATTTTACAGTTCGTTGTCTAAAGAAATCTCTCTAGCTGTCTTCCAACTAATGTATATTATCGATTTCAAAAGAAAAATGTAATTTTTGTGTATTAATAAACGTATGAAATGGATTATTAAATGATAAAAATGAACTCCAAGTTAATTGATCGCTAATTGAAGTCACAGCTAATTTGCATTTATTGATTCAGTAATGATTCATGATTCTTCTTGTAAAAATTCCAGTTTGCGGATTGATAAATTATTTTAATATGTCATTCTATTTAGGTATTTATTAAATTTATTTTTCATAGTAAGTAATTATACGAATACAGTAGTAGGTATTCAAAATGAACCGTGTAAAAAAACTAAACCCTTAATATTTCGGATTTCTGAAATAGTATTACAAAGTAAGATTTTAAAGCACGTACCGCTAGTGCTTTAAGGTCGTTCGCACGAGGATTCTTTGAAGATTCTGAATCTTGAAACTTCGTCTTTTCAAAAATTATTAACAAATATACCCTGTTGTCCTAAAGTATTAACGTCTATGGTAGGTGATCCTACTAGTACTCTTAAATTTGATTGCCTAAACAGAAATATTGCATTTAAGGTGGGTCGGTACAACATATAAAAACTTGTTATTTTTAATCAAAAATGTCCGCCACAACCCTATATAACAATTATATAATAAACATATTCCAGAGTTACCTACTTCATAATAATAATTTTCAACGACATTGTTATAGATGTGGATATTTTTGCTAATTCATTAGTTAAATTTAAAAAATTATTAATTATAAATTTAAGTAACTAAATAATGTATATTGTTGTGTTATATTTAAATGTATTTCTGTTACCAAATTAATTTAGTGTTTGATGTCATTGTGTTCACATTCAATAATTTCTTTAAATTTGTTCATATTTTGTTTCTCTGATTAAGTTTTTTCTGTACTTGTTTTTTCTCGATGCTTGATGTATGTTATTTTAAGTCTACTCTCATTGTACTTATTGTATTTTCAAATCCCCCTGTAATTGGGACTTCGGTCCTGTTGGGTGGATACTAAATAAATAAATAAAAATAAAATAATTATATAGCGCTGATATAGATATTATGTAGTTTTATAATTGATTTTAATTTGAATTTTTTCAAATTTTTTTAAAAAAAGGAAGCCCTCTTGCGGCCTAAAGTTTATTAGTAAGGCACTATGCACATATTTAGCAATTTAAATCTAGATAATTACAACAATCTCAGATCGTCCTCGTTCTTCAGTCGGATTCGAACTTACGACCTCATTGCTGACAGCGCATTAGTTTCGGCGCCTTAGTCCGCGCGATCACCCTTTATAGCGAATGATAGTTATAGCAATAATACCAGTATTTTTAATTACGTACAGGATTTACAAAGCTATATTAAGTATATTGTATTACTGATGACTCATAATATGTGAGGCTGACACAATCAAGTTGTATAAAAGTTGTGATAAATATGTACAAGATTAACAAAAGTAAAAATGCGCACAATTATTTGTTTAACTTTCATTAAACATTTGCGTCAAAGAAATAAATTTTATTACATAAACTGCCTATATTTACTTTTGTTTATCCCGGAAAACTAAAATTAAATATAATAAATAATATGATGAACGTTAATTATTATTTATAATACTTTTTAAGTTTATAAGCGGTTCTTTGCTCATTATGCAATTCAGTCAAAATGAAGTTAATAATACTTAGTATAGTATTAACTTTGATTATTAATTTTTCCCAGGTAAAGTGGCAACAGCATTTATGTTTATTTGTGTTCATTGCAAAAATTATTACAGGGTGCTTCTCCACAAGGGAAGTACATAGACTGGGAACAAACTTACAAAGGAGTAATAAGAATTACAAATAGTAGATACGACTCTACTTGTGTGGGGACCTTAATTCACTCAGAATGGATTCTGACTTCTGCTGTTTGCGCCCTAAAGTAATTATCCTTCTTTATCTATTAACCTATTTTAATATTTAAATTTTCAGATGCTTTCAAGAAGAAATGAGAGTACTATTCCAAGATAGCTACTCATTCGATGAAGCAGTGCATATTAAAAACCTTCATATACATTCAGAATTTGATGCTCTAAACCGAGAAAATGATATTGCTTTATTGGAGCTAGCTTCACCTGCTAATAAAACAATAAGAACCTTTAAAATTGCGAAAACATCTTCAAATTTAGTTGCTAAGAAAGCCAGAGTTGTCCAATGGTTATGCAGCAATTATGATGAAGAAAAACCACGTAATATAACTCCTAAGAAAGATGCAACAATAGTAACAAAAGGAATATTTGATTACTACGGATGTTATATGTCCTATAACAATGTTGTTGTCATAAACAACGATATGTGTGAAAAATATCCAGTGCATATAGATGACCGAAGATTGTGCACTTATCAATCGATTGCTTGTGAGGTAAAAGCACCAAATAAAGAATGTATCATAACTTCAAATACATACATTAAGGGTATACAGGGTGATTCACATCTTTGTGCATATATTTAACTTTTCACGGAACTGAAAGAATTTCGTTCCATGATCAGTAAGTTAAGTAGGTAATGAAATATATCCATGAAGTTTTGAATTACTCTGTATAACAGTCAGACATGCTGATTATGAATTAAAAATAATTTTCAGATATTCGAAAATTAAGCGTAGGTATAGTTTTTTTACACGGTCCAATTTAAGTGCCACTTGATTCGCAAAATTTACTATTAAAAATACCTACACCAAAATAGAATTACATTCATTTAGATTTAAAATTTTATATTTAGAATATTGGAAAAATTCTTCTTAATCCGTAATTAGATAATCAAACTGTATGTAGGTACCCTTAATGGGAATTGGATTCAACACCAGAAAATAATATTCTAGAATGCAAAGATACAAATCTAGAAAATTCATTCCTTTGTGTTAAAGCAACAAACTAGTTTTTTAGATTTAAATCCTCCTGTATTTGCATTTATGCCGAATCTTAAATTCTGGATTTGCATGTTCTTGTAAATGAATCTTTTAATGCAACTATTTTATTACGTATAAATTTTCTGGTGTTGAATGTTCACTTTAACTTTATGTATGTACTTGAAGTTATGATACAACATGTATATTATGTGAAAAGGTTGTTCTACAGTTTATTATTTCTAGGGAGATGAAGGAGCTCCTCTAATTACAAATGACAATAATAATAAAATAATTGGACTGGTGTCTGTCAGTGATGTTCAAGCTGCAATTTGCAATATGTGCAATTGTATGATGCCAGTTACTACGTACACTTCTGTTGCTGAATATCGAGATTGGATTGCCGAAGTTACTGATTTGTTACTTTTGTAAAATAAAATATACTTGTGTACTGGAACAATTAAATAAATAATAAAATAGACATTGCAATAAAATACATAATGGTTTAATTGGACCTTTTCCTTAAATTGTTTGATTTGTAATTTCTATTTAACACGACCGACTGTGGTTCTAACAACTTAAGTTCAAATCCAACAACCATACAGGGTTAATATTATATTTATACCGATTACTTACAATATACGTGAGGCTTCCACACCCAAGCTGGGCATGTAAAAGAGGTTATAGATATAGGTATGAATGTATGTAAAATCAATTAAATAAATCTATCAAATAAATAGCCATATTTTTCTGATAAATATTTACAGAATGTTTAAATTCTGTATATGTCATAGGCAGATTGTAAATTATTTTTATAAAAAAACCTAACACAATGTCACATCATTTTGTTTCACTCAAGAAGGGCATTAGGTTCTTTATTTAGATCAGTTCAATCAACCAAAACTGAGTATTGGGTGTTTATTCAATCATAGTTTGTACCAAAACCGAGTACTTATTTGAGATCCAAGATGAGTTTTATGTTAAATTCAGTACAATCAGAATGTCTACCAAAACCGAGTCTGTGGAATTCAAATAGGGTTGTTTATTTAGTTCAGTTCAGAGATTCTAGCAAAATCCTCGGCATATTGTGTAATAAAATAAAAATGATATCATATGTCGAGTCATTTAGAAAAAGGCTAGGCGTTTTATAAAACGACTGATTTTATAATTAACCTGCGACATAGTATACATTTTAATTAGTAATAAAAATTGACTAATGATTTTAAAGATAACAATTTCTAATAGATGTAACTATGAGCTAATTGATTTAATCAAGATAAGCAGTGGAAATTTATGTGATTATTTTTCGCTAAATATAAAAATAGAATAGCAAATTTGCGCACGGCGCATTATAATAATTGCGCACATTAGGATTACATTAGAATAAATAAAAATGTGACTTCCTAATCCACATTCAAAAAATACACCTAGAAACATAAAAATGAATAGATAAATATAATTAAATAATAACTGCAATATATTTAAAAACAGCTTAAAAGATTTTCCAAATATGGTATAAAATATAACACCAAAACAAGAAAGATATCATTATAATAAAACTACTTAAAATGAAATTGCTATTAGTGGCTTTCAGCATATTATTTTCCTGTAATATTCAGGTAATAATTTCAACTCTTTCAAAAATAAAATAATATATCTTTTATAATTCAATAGGATGTAGCTGCCAAACCTCAAACCAGATTAATAGGATATGAAACTTCAAGATGGGACGCTAATAGCACAGTAATAATTTTTAGCCGATGGGGCGAAAGAATTTGTACCGGAGCCTTAATTCACTCACAATGGGTGCTTACATCTGCCACTTGCGGACTAAGGTAATTTAAAGTCCTGTTTACATATGAATTCTTTGAGGATTCTTTCATGCTTATGAATCCTGGAAAAAATACTGTTTTGAAGCTATCAATGATCTAGAAATTATTCTTTTCTTTTAGCGCCGCCGTTATTTGACAGATAATTCTCACCAGGATTATTTCTTTCAAAATTCAGAGGTATGAAAGAGTCATCAAAGAATCCTTGTGTGATCAGGACATAAGAAGTAAGTCGTGTTTTAATTCTCACTCTTGGATCTTAGTGTATAGTACGCCATAGAGACGATTTTTGCGCTGTTAAACTTTATATACCTATGCTAATAGCGGCGGAAATGACAAAATGTAGCTACATGTGAAAAAAAATTGGCGTGGAAGGGTCTTAGGATTTTAACTTTTTTCCGAAAAAAATTACAAGTCCAAAAATCCCAAAAAAAATTGGCGCGGGACGGTATTAGGATTTTGACTTTTTCCGAAAATTTTTACAAGTCCAAAACCCGGTAGCCAAATGGAGTTATGAGCTTGTAATATTTATGTGTGTACATAATTTTGAATGCGAATTGATATATTTTACAAATATTAGAATATTCTCGTACCTTTTGACGGGAAGTTCTCTGCAGACCATAATTTATTTCTTACCATATCTTACCTTCAAACTCTCTTCTAATTCTTTCACTCAACACTCAACACTTTTCCACAAAAATGTTATTTACTCCAAAATAATTATTAACCAACCTCCCTACCCCCAAGTAGTATTTTATTTATTCAATATAAGAAGTATAACAGATACAAGACAAATTAATAAATAAAAGTATAGATAATAAATACAAATATTGCACATTCTTTCTCGTGCACGAAGATATCGGGAAGATAAAGTGCTGGACCTAAAACATACTCAACTAAATATTAATCTAATAGCGAAAATTTTGTAATACAAAAAGGATACATTTTATAATCTTCAAAACCTGGAAACATAGATCACATTATAATTATTTATTTTTATGTTCCAATACGCATAGAATTATAGACAATTTTTATTTCAAAATAACGTAATTCCAAATGTATACAATATAATATTAAATCGACATTAATTGTTCACCTGGCTGGGATTTTAAAAACAACCAATGTCGATAATACTGCTGCATTTAATTTGTAACCAAGATGGTGCCCAATAAAATCCACCCTTTCAACAAAATAAATATCACAGTTTAAAATATTATAAAATTTAAACACGAATTTAAAATAAATATCACATCATAATACAAATTGTCTCTATTCTTTCCTATTTTAAGTAAAATAATTTTTTGTCATTTATATCATAATATGGATCTCAAAATAAATGAATTATTGCCTTAATTTTGAATACGAATTTTAGATACGATTTTAATATAAGAAACGGTTACCTATTAAAATGTTTTCTGGAAATTCTTCTATATAAAAATACAAATCGCAAAACAGCCAAATTGTTTAATATAAACATAGTTCGCCTGGCTGGGTTTATTTAAATAGAACTACCAATGTTAAAATTCTATACTTATTAATTTGTATACAAGATGTGCCCAATAATCTTATTTACAAATTATTATGCATATTTAATTACTTGATTACATTTTAAATGCGAATTTGTATTTAAATATAATTTTTATTTGAACCTTTATGAAGATCTCTGCTACGGAAACAGCAAATTCGGTCATTCACATTTATACACTTTCCGGAAATATTTTATTAATTACATGCAAATTATTATCAAAAACTGTAGAACAATGTTTAAATTAATGTTTTATAACATATTTGAGTAATATTATATAGTTTTTAAGTGATTTTTGATAATAATTAGATGCAACAATACGACCGCGACCGCACTTGACAATCAAAAACAAATTAATTACGATAAACATTGCAGCAGTAACTGCTAGACTCAACGGCCGTGTTTGTCATAATTCATTTGTTTTTGATTGTCAAAGTGCGGTCGCGATCGTATTGTTGCATCTAATTATTATCAAAAATCACTTAAAAACTATAAAATATTACTCAAATATGTTATAAAACATAGATTTAAACATTGTTCTAACGTTTTTGATAATAATTTTCATATAATTAATAAAATATTTGCGGAAAAGTGTATAAATTGGAATCGCCGAATTTGCTGAGTTTCCGTAGCAGAGATTTTCATAAAGGTTCAAATAAAAATTATATTTAAATACAAATTCGCATTTAAAATTTAATCAAGTAATAAAATATGGATAATGATTTGTAAATAAGATGATAGGGCACATCTTGTATACAAATTAATAAGTATACAATTTTAACATTTGTAGTTCTATTTAAATAAACCCAGCCAGGCTGTGTTAAATATTTTGGCTGTTTTGCGATTTGTATTTTTATAACAAGAATTTCCAGAAAACATTTTAAAAGGTAATCTTTTCTTATTAAAATTATATTTAAATTTCGTATTCAAAATTAAGGTAATGATTCATTTATTTTGAGATTAATATTATAATATAAATGAAAAAAAAAATGTTGTACTTAATGTAGGAAAAAATACAGACAATTTTTATTATGATGTGATCCTTATTTTAAATTCGCGTTTAAATTTTATAATATTTTAAAGTTGAAACTGTAGTATTTATTTTGTTGAACAGATGGATTAGGTAGGGCCCATCTTGGATACAAATTAAATGCAGCAGTATTATCGACATTGGTTGTTTTAAAAATCCCAGCCAGGTGAACAATTAATGTCGATTTAATATTATATTGTATAAATTTGGAATTACGTTATTTTGAAATCAAAATTGTCTATAATTCTATGCGTATTGGAACATACATTTAAATAATTATAATGTGATTTATGTTTCCAGGTTTAGAAGATTATAAAATGTGTCCTTTTTTATATTACAAAATTTTCGATATTAAATTAATATTTAGTTGAGTATGTTTAGGTCCAGCACTTTATCTCCCAGATATGTTCGCGCACGAGAAAGAATGTGCTATAGTTATTATCAATATTTATTAATTTTTTTGTATCTGTTATACTTCTTATATTGAATAAAAAAATACTACTTGGGGGGAGGGTGGTTGGTTAATAATTATTTTGGGGTAAATAACTCTTTTGTGGAAAAGTTAATGAGTGTTTCGTGAAAGAATTAGAAGAGAGTTTCAAGGTAAGATATGGTAAGAAATAAAATATGGTCTGCAGAGAACATTCCTTCAAAAGGTACGAGAATATTCTATTATTTATAAAATATATCAATTCGCATTCAAAATTATATACACATAAATATTACACGCTCATAACTCCATTTGGCTATCGGGTTTTGGACTTGTAAAAATTTTCGGAAAAAGTCAAAATCCTAATACCGTCCCGCGCCAATTTTTTTTGGGATTTTTGGACTTGTAATTTTTTTCGGAAAAAAGTTAAAATCCTAAGACCCTTCCACGCCAATTTTTTTTCACATGTAGCTACATTTTGTCATTTCCGCCGCTATTAGCATAGGTATATAAAGTTTAACAGCGCAAAAATCGTCTCTATGGCGTACTATACACTAAGATCCAAAAGTGAGTATTAAAACACTTGCTTCTTATGCCCTGTTCACACAAGGATTTTTCCTTCCTGAATTTTGAAAGAAATAATCCTGGAGAGAAATATCTGTCTAATAGCGGCGGCGCTAAATTGAATCCTCAATGAGTCAATTCTATTCTTCGTCCGTAAAGAAATTTTTGAAATTTTGCTTTATCTATAAAACTTCATGAGCATTTTAGAAATTGCTAGATTGCTTTTACGTCATGTCCGATTTCCGTGCATTAAAGGCTGAATTACTTTATACTTTCTTCGTTTAGATTCTAGTTCGAGATTCAACGAACACAAGACCTCTGTGTCAATATATCTATCACGCCTTTTACCCAACTTGGGTATGGCAGCCTCACTTATGTAAAATGAAATTATTTCAGGACTTTCGAAGAAGAAATGCGTGTCGAAGTTGGAGGAAGAGTAACTGTAGATTTTGACCAAGGCGAACACATCAAAAACACATACATCCACCCAGAATTCTGTTCCTGGTCTCTTTCCAACGACATAGCTCTTCTTAGATTAGTTTCTCCGACTTCAAAACTAGTCAGAACTCTGAAAATATCGAATAATAATGGCAGTCTTACTGGGCAGAAAGCGTATGTTCTTGGATATGGTACAAATGGTAAAGTAAACGTAAGATATAAATAAGGTGTTTTACTAAATTTGATTGAACTTTTAGGAAGTTGGAATGGATGGGTTGATGGAAAACTGCGTGAATATGGACTGACCATTTTGAACAATATGTTGTGTTATAATTATCCTGTGTTTATGAACTGCGACAAACTGTGCACCTACGAGTCCAGAGCTTGCGAGGTAATATTTCATTTTTACTTTTATTGTTTTATTGATTCCTAACAATTTGCTGTCCTTCCATCTAACTCACTAACTGAAATAATTTTTTTAATTTCGCAATTGTAGTTTAGTAAGTTGACGTACATACCATTAAAATATATGCACGAAGATACCTACTCTTTCAACATTTCAACTATTTTTCATGACTGTTATAAAATAAAGGTTTTACCAACTTCTTATGAATGTTTAGGGTGATCAAGGTGGTCCTCTAGTATCTGGAGACAAACAAACCCTTCTTGGACTGATTTCTATTACACCAGATCAAGCTTCAATGTGTGGAGGAGATAAAATCATTCCTGTTACAGCTTATACAAGAGTTAGTGCCTACAGAGAATGGATTCGAAATACAACAAAGATTAACTTTTTGTAAAGGATGTTATATCATTTAGAAATAAATTGATTTATGTTTAAAAGCTTGTTATTTTTTCCTAGAAATAAATAATTAGGACATTATTTTTATTTGTAGTCCTTGTAGATTATTATTTGCATGACAGTTTGCATATTTTAATAGCGATTAAGCCCGTTTTAGATAGTGCAATTTTTATTGTGCAATAATACGATAAATCTTGCGGTAAGAAAATTAATGCAATTTTTTTGAGTGCAATAATTTGATATATCTCCAGTGAAGCATATTCTAACAGTCTATGATTAAAATAGAAAACTGATAAAACTTGTATTAGGTACGATTTATAAAAGAAATTGTTCAATTTGATTATATTATTGATGCAAATCCTTCATGCAAGATATCGTGCTGCAGTTTCTGATTTACACGAAGCAACTTGCAACTAAAATTGCATCATATACGTACAACGAGCTTTACAAACTTAAATTTTTATCAAATTTAGGTGTGGTAGTCTTACAGACTATTATAAACTAATAAAAATATTTCTATTCTGTGCCAGGCGCAAACAAAAATATAATAATTCTAAAAGGATCTTAAAGAACAAATATGTAATAAGAATAATCTAATCAAATAAAAAATTCTTAGAATCCGGTCAATCCTTCGTAAAAATCCTTAAATAAATAAATTCTTAAGAATTAAATAAGCTAAAAAAATATTTAACATAAGATAAAAATATTATTTGAAGGATTTTTTTACATATAAAAAGAAGAAAGGTAAAAGTTAATTCATTTAAAAAATCAAAATGAAGATTATACTTTCTTTTGCTCTACTAAGTGCCTTGGTTGTATCCCAAGTAAAGGTAAGAGAAAAATATTTAAAAATATTTTAAAATGGTTTATAATAGTAGTTATTATGTAATAATAAATACCGTAACGTCAATAATTATGAAACTATACTATGCGAATACTATGTTTAACGAACAGATTAAATAATTACAATTTTAAAAGGAGTTTTACTAGTATTTCAACAATCCTTCACAAATATTGATCATATATTCTATCTACGTATAATCTGCTTACCAATAGCAATATTTTGTTCAAATTTAGTATTTTGAGAAAGGCTTGTAACTGAATCTGTTCTTTAAACGTAATATAGTCATGAAGATTGTCAGACGAAGCGAAGTCGAGTTTGATAACACGACATGTACGTTACGTTTAGTACCACAATGGACTTATTATAGTTCCATAATTAATGCCATTTAGGTCTACAAATAGAAATTTACTATTATAGAGTCAAAGTAGAATAATTGGACCAACTATACCTGCAACTGAATTGCGTGATACAAGTTATGTTGCGCTTTTCCAAAGAAGCAGGCCTAATGTAGCGTTTTGTTCAGGAGTTCTTATCAGCAATGAATGGGCTCTAACAACAGCATCATGTGTGAAAGGGTAATTATTATTTATTATAATCATTTACTTTTAAGCAGGGGTTCGAACCGTACAAAATAACGGTTCAAGTTCGGGTCGCGGTTAATTGTGACAATGTGCTTAAATAGGATTAGATTTGTTTCGGTTTTCATATTCCTTCATGAAATGAACCAGTAAATAGAAATTCTTTCACTCTAAATTAGTACGGGAAATAGCCAATTCTGGCACTAGTGCAGGAAATTATAATTTTTGTTTTTTTTAAATTATTGTGTCATGTAATCAACCGTCGTGATGCTTAAAATTTAAAGATAAACTATGCAAAGCCGACCAAGTAGTTACATATAAACTGTCCAAAACTTGAATTTATTTTTAATATAATGGTTTTGAGGACGTTTGCAGAAAAAATCTTGTTTGTAACACATGCGAAAAACGTGTGGAGAACTTGCATTCGTTTCAGAATCACTCATTTTCCTCACTTGTTACAAGGTTCGAGTCGCTGCTTTTAAGATTTTGTACTAATTTTATGACTTTCGTAGGATTTATAATGAAGATTTACGAGCTAAAGTTGGGGGTAAAACTATTGATATCCCGTCAACTCCTCAAGATAGTACTCAGTTTTCAACTGCGGAACCTGTATACATCATTCTTCATCCCCAGTATATGGAACAAAATCTTGCAAATGATATTGCACTACTTAGATTTAAAGATTCGCTAGAGAAAAATTCAGTTCTACCATATGCTCCCGTCTTAAAAGATGAGAATTGGGTCGGAAAACGAGTAACTGTCAGGGGATTTGGCTCAATAGTACCTTACGGAGGTAAGACGACAACTCAGGTTTAAATCCAGTTAGGTTTACATTCCAGTTTATAATACAGGTTGATTCACATAACTTTGTGCTTCGTGCATATATTTGAATGGTATACAGAATAGGTAAGCGAAATGGCCGGACTAATGAATTTCAAATTGGAATATAACATAAATCAAGCGGACAGAGATTATCATGAATTTTTTGGCAGTAACTGCTTCTCTACCTTGAAATAGTGTATATAGAAGCCGACCAGCTCGGTTTTTCTTTGGGCTCAGTTGCGTTTAGGCGAGTAATAAGTTGGCGAATTGTGACTCCAGCTCTGTGTAGAACATAGGCACATTATTTCTCTCCCTTATCGCTTTGGCCAACTGTGGCTGCTTGAACTGTATCATGCCACTGAAAGAATTTTTAGAAAATTCGCAATTTTAGTTTCCGGATCAAGCAGTCTTTTTATTACTGTTTTCGTGTTTTCTAATAAATATTTCATAAACTTACTATTCTTGCCATTGCACGATTAATTAAAATATAATTTTATTCTATTCATAGTTAATCAGATATCCACTATAAAATCAGCAATCAAGTGGTTTCAAAAATGTAAATCTATAAAATTCTACATGGAAAAAGTGATCCAATAGTGTTTGACTAAAAAATCTGGAAAATAATATAGCGAATTTAAAAAAAATCCTTTTAGATTACCTATTAAGATTATCCCTAGGGTGTCGCAATATTAAAAATAATCTTAAATATTTGTATTTCAGAACAAAGCGGAAATCTAGTTTTAACCGAAATGATAACAACAGTACAACAAATCACAGAATGTAGAAAGGAAATTTTAAATATACCAGCCAACAAAGTTTGCATTAGTAACAATCGAATTTGTGGAGTAAGACCTACTTGATTTTTCAATAAATTATAAATTATTTTATTTTTAATTTCCTTTTAGGGTGACAATGGAGGTCCTGTATTCTTGGAACAAACGAATGTAGTAATTGGAATTGTTTCAACATCTTTAGCACAACTCGAAAATTGTGGTATTGGGTCTGGTAAAGCTACTTATACCAATATTGTACCATACAAACCGTGGTTGAGGACAGTAACTGGCATGCAGATACCATAAGAAATAATTTTGTATAAATTAATTCTTAATTATTGTTATTATGATATTGTATTTCAAATAAAATGTGCGTTTATACTATTAAAATTGTATTATTTTGCTTCTCTCATCTATATTTCCTGTACCATAAATACTCGTGACTCGTGAATCCACGGCTGGTAACCGCACACACAGTATAGTATATATCTATACCGATGGCTAAAAATATGTGTCTGCCAACCATACCCAAAGTTGGGTAAAAGCCGAGATAGATATTTAATAATAACTAGCAGTAAATGATGTGTAATTAAATTAAATTATCCCAATTAGATTTTCTTCTTTGTCTGACCCAGTTTCGATTCAAAAGAATTAAGCTTTGAACACGAGTCATAAGACACCTATATAATCATCATAATCATAGCTATGAATTCTTATTTCTCATTGAATATTGTTTTGGTTTGGTTTAGTCTTTTAGTATGACGCTTAAATAATCTACATTCCATACTAATTTAAAATTTTAATTAGGAAATTATAGACTCACGCCCAACTCACATGTTCAATTTTATTAATTCTATTTCGATAGCGACAATATTTAATAAGAGCATGATCAAAAATAATCTAATCGATCGCTGATAAAAGATGAAGAATTTGCATTAGATTTTTGCCACCTCTTTAAAAAGAATCACCAGTTCTGGTCGTGCCAATAACAGTATAAATTGATAACTTTGCTCAGAATATTGGAAATTACTAGTTCATTGTACTTCAAGATGCATCTAGCAACTGGTTTATTATTTATTTTGGCTCTAAGCCAAACTCAGGTAAGACATAATATTATTAAAGTATTATTTATAAAATAAATAAAAATATTTCAAGGCTGTACTACTTAAACGTGGTTCAGGAAGAATATTAGGCGGAGTGCCTACTGACAACTCTCAAAAAAATACAGCTGCGATTTTTAGTAAAAACGTAAAACATGTTTGTTCTGGAGCCCTAATTCACCCTTCATGGATTCTAACGTCTGCATTATGCGCCAAAAAGTAAACTAACTTCAAAAATGATTAACAAATACTAATAATGATTATTTTAGGGCACAAGAACACGAAATGCGGGTAGTAGTAGGACAAACTTTCACGAAAACAACGTACGATGAAGCAACAAAAATACAGAATTATTATACGCATCCTAATTTTCAACATTCCGATCTTACAAATGACATCGCTTTACTCAAACTTGAAAAACCAGTTAACGGAAATGTTTTAAAAATATCGAACGACGATTCAGATTTGAGAAAGAAAGATTGTCTCATCAAAGGATATGGATATTCTGCACCAAGTGAGATATTAAAAACAATTAATTAATTAGAATAATTTGTGTATGTTTACAGCAAGTGTTGAAGAATTTCCAGGAAATTTAACTGAAAGAATTGTTAAAATTATCGACAACAGTTTTTGCAGGCAGTATCCTATTACTACAATTAATAAACTGTGTACAGTAGAAGCAGCGTGTAATGTAAGTAACAATAAATTGTTTATTCTTTTCTTTTCTAATTAGTTTTTTTATAGGGCGATGCAGGTGCTCCTTTAATTACAGCTGATACAAATGAATTGGTTGGTGTTGTATCAATTGAAGAAGGAAATTTTATTTGCGGTTTTGAAGCCATTCCTTTAACGTTATACACAAAAGTTGTGTCTTATAGACAGTGGATTAAATCTACTGCTCAAATTGATTTGTAAGATAAATCTGATTTACTGATTGTAAATGATAAGATTATCTGTATTATTGTTACTATTATATAGTGGTTTTGTTGTAAATAAATTGTTTTGTACTTACTTTCGCTGAATTTGTGATAAAGAGACCAGAAAATGATCCAAATCAGCAAGTCTTGTTTCCCACAGCCCAGCTCGCTCAGAAAAACTCTCATAATCCGCAGAATTTTTTACGGATTGCAACAGACTTTGATTATCTCCAATCTATAATATAAAAAAAAAGTTAAACACAGTTACATATCATTTTCGCATATTATAGAAAGTGCACTGCACACCTTGCACATTAATGGACTGCACGCCATTGCTATATAACTTCGAAATATCTGTGTTTGTTGGAAAATATCAAACTCTTAACGTACCTTGTTTAAAATATCTTTGAAATCTTTCACAAGCATAACAGTTTGTTTCTGCGAATCTTGGTGTTCAGTCAGAACAAATCTGCATTGAACTTCCCATTGGTCCAACTCTGCAAGAGCTTGCCTCACGACAACTTCGCTTGCTGCGCGTTTGCAAATCGCTTGAAGTTCTGCGACACTCTCTGCAACTCTTAACGAAACTTCTAGGAAGTCGTGAAGAGTCAAAACATCCACAGGTTTCGGCGGAATCCCGAGCAAAGTGAACACTTCCATCCAGTGCTTCTCGGTGAAGTCTTCTCCGCGAAGATACTTCAACACTGGGACCACATCTTCGTATTTCTGCAGCTCCTGAAGAAGGCGTATTGAAAGCGCTGTTGATGGAGAGGATTCTAAACGTTTCTGCCATTCGGTAGCAAATTCTTCCAGTTTGTAACTTCGTTTACGGAATACTATCCATTCTTCTTTGCTCAGTTTTTCTAAATCTGCGTTGAATTCTTCGAATAAGGTCCAGACTTTTTCTTCTTGGTCTAAATCTAGTTGTACTTGATCGCATAAAGCAAATTCTGGAGGGTCCATAGAAAATTGTTCACAATCGCTTAGAACTTTATCTTTTTGTTTGACTAGTTCATCCCATTGTACTCTTTTTTCTTTAATCGTTGCAACATAAGTCTCTAAATTTTTTAAGGTGTCATTAGCAATCTGTCCTGAACCAGGTCTGGGTTTGAACTGATCCCAATGTAGCGAAAATCGTTCAATCTCGCTGTTTAAATTTTCGCAAGTTCTGTTTATTGTACTTTGGAATGCTTCAACTTGTTTGGAAATAAGATGTTGATGATTATCAACAAGACTTTGAAGTCTTTCCCAAGCAGTTTGCAATCTTGCGACTGATTCAACTCTTTCCCTGGTCCAACTCGCAAGAGTCTTATTTTTATCAATCATCTCTTCAAATAATTTTTGCATCTCAGGCATTTGTTTTAAAATATCGGAATGCGAAGCATGTGCTTGTCCAATTTGTTCCATCGTTAACGGTTGTTTAGTTAAAGTTGCTGTAGAAGTGTTGACATATTGTTGAAGACGAACCACATCTTGAGCTATGGAATCTTGAAGAGATGACATCAATTGAGACCAATAGCTTCGATTATGAGATTCGAGATCGGAACGCAAACATGACAGACTTATTACAAAACATCCTACTCGTTCTTCAGTGCTGGGTAGTTTAGCAACTTCTTGTCCGAATGTTTTTGAAGCTCTGAAGTTTAGATCCCAATGTTGCCAAGTTGCAAGTTGACTTGTGTCAAGAACTCCAAGAGACAGCCACGATTGCCAATGCTCTACAACTCCTTTAAGTCTTTCAAATAATTCTTCAGTATGTTTTTCAGTTTGAGCATACAGATCTTTACATCTTTCAATTATTTCAGTAAAAACTGAACCTTCAGTAATATCAGACACTCCTCTGAAACTCCGGGGCAAATCTAAAAATCTTTTTAATTGATACTGGTATTTTTCTCGCAGTTTATCGTCCGAAGGGTTGAACTGTAAACGACTGTCTCGATATACTAAATCAGCATAAATTTCTGGGAGGTGTAGATGAACTGTTTCTAGACTTTGACGATACTGTTTTTCAAATTCAGTGGAAAGTGTGCGGTCTATTTCCAGTTTCCACACTTGCATATTTGTAAAACCTTGTTGTTCGACTTGATTCATAACATCTCTCACATTTTTAGCTGTATCTTTCCATTTTTGTAGATGTCGTATTAAATCAACATCCGATAGTTCTTTTACCTTTAACAACAAAAATATTACAATTAAAATACAGTAAATAAAATAAACATACTTTGTCCAACATCTGCATGTGATATGTAGCAAGTAAATTATTTTCTCTGGATAATCTATTCACAGCTTTCCTCAAGCTCTCCACATATTTTTCTACGGATCTAACATCTCCCCAAGAGACAACTTCTTCTTGCTGTACTAACTTCGAAAGTTCTAAAGCTCCAGAAAGCATCATCGGTCTTTGCGCGCTGACCATTCTATCTCCAATAGTGTTATGGAAATTAGCAACTTGTTCCAATGATCGGGCGTATTTCATGAATTGCTTTGCATGGGCTGCAGTTTGAGCAATATGGGCTGGAATTCTGTAGCCTAAAGCGCAAAGTTGGCGGTATTCTTGCACAAGAGAAACTAAACGTGGAGAATAATTAACGCGCATTAGTTGCGCGGATGAGAATTGAACCACTGGGTCTGATTCTCTGAGACTGAAATGAGATAAATTAGAATCTGAAGTTTTGGAATTGTGTAGAGTACCTTAAACTTTTGTTGTTGATTTGTAGAGTTAGTTCTCTAGTCCAAGAATCGAATAATTCGCTGTGTTGTACTTTAAGCTCTTTGAGAAAATCGCTTACTTGTACTTGGAGTTCTTCATATCCTGATAGATCGTTCAATAGTTTTTCTGCAGTTTGCTGTACAACTTGGGCCTGAAATATTTATTAATTTGATGGTAACCAATCAACAGGATTTGCTCCCAATTATAGAATGGTAGATTTTTATGAAAGTGGAATCCAACCACTTATACCGATTCATCTTGATGCAGCCAGAATCTCAATCCGTGCGACGACCTCTGAAAGCGGCAACGAAGAGATTCTTTATGCAACCAGGACTACATTTAAGACGCTCAAGTCGTCAGCTTAGGTATTTAGGTACTCTACTTGAGTGAGATTTAATTATAAGATATTTTTACAATTTAACGACAATCTCAAACTGCCGGTCGGAAGACTTGAACAACGAAACTCCGGGTTCATACGTCATCACATACAGAGAGGTGTGCCGTGCCTAAACCCGCGCAGCTACTGTCGATAATATGTATAAATAAATTAGTAATCAAATATGGTTTGTAGTGTACTCTCCTATAACAACCATGAGTACACGGTTCGACTAAATTTTTTAATTATACACAAATCTACCTTGTGATGTACTATCCACTAACAGCCACAAGCATCCGTGAGTTGACGGCTGGTAATCGCACACACGCTATAATATGTATTTATTTTGATGACTCACAATGAGGCTGCCACACTCAAATTGAGCAAAATGCGTGATAGATATGTATGTATAAAAATTATTACTTTGGATTCAAGTTGTCGGATGTTACAAATTTCGGTTATTATTCGAGGTGTGTCCGATTTAGAATATTGTTCATTAACCATTATGGCGGATAATTGTTTTATGTATTGTCCTAAAGAAGTTAACAAATGTTGTCGCTCTGCTAACAATATTTTTCGTACAACCGGTCTATCCATTAGTTGAGAATATCTGGTAAATTCGTATAATAACTAAAACCAAATATGTTACACAGAAGTTAATAAATACAATTTATTTTAAATACTTGTCTGGTATTGTTGGACACATTTGCAAGTTGCACTTTTAATTTTTCTCCTACTCGCTGCTCGGCTGGTAAAAGCAAATACTCAAATTGTTTGACTGCACTTTTCCAGGCATTTTCCAAATATGGATCGCACTGCAAAACATTTAAATCTGCAAACGGTTTAAACATTTCAGAAGTATGCAAATCATCAATTTCGTTGCGGTTTAATAATCTTGTTAGCTGACGATGTATTGCGCGCAAATTTAGCACCTACAAGATTAATAGTTAAATATGTTGTTATCTTTCTTTGTTTATAATTTACTTCTTCTAGTCTGGTAACTAAATCAGCCAAACTTTGAGGAGTATAAGAATCGCCGGTCCAAGGATGTAATGAATAATTCGGCCAGAATAGTTGGGTGAGATGAGTACAAGCTGAAGTCCATTTTTTGCCACAATTAATTGATTGTTCCAGTAAATCTGTTACACTTGTATAATCGTCCTCCCAAATTTTTATGTTTGATAGCTGCCTGGATATACAGTGTATAACATCAGACGCTAAAATTTAATCTTTTAGAACTATAATAATTATTATTGTTTAACAGTGTTACCAATGAGATCCATAAGATGTTGCATTCTAGTTCGTCTATATGGTGGATCATGCCTCCACAGATCATCCAAAACATTATGCGCTCCTTCTAATGCGTCCTCAATTTCCAAAAGAGGTAACGCATCCAACATACTGCGTAAAAACAATAAAAATAGTACAATAATTATAGAAATAATTAAGTAAAGTACCTGAAATCTCGAGCGAGAGGTTTTAAAATATCTTTGAAAGCCAAACTACTGCTTTTGATTTCTGAAGTTTTTGCGGTGTTCGATAGAGAGTTCCAGTAATCGACTTCATGTTCAAGAGTTGATATAACTACAATATAATGATTAAGTTTGGCGCACAACTTTTATATTTAATTTGATACCTGATAATGAATTATTTTCTGATAAATTAGATCCATCTCCTTCAGCAACAAATGCTGCAGATCTTAAGCTAGTTTGAAATGTTGTTAATTGTCGCTGTAAATTTAAATTAACAGCGTTGCTCTTTTTACCTTCCTGTAAAAGTACTAAATGGTGACAAATTTACAAATAAATTTTTATTTTACCTGTAGAAATAACGGTGTATAAACATTGTGCAACGTGTGATATAAAGACGCAGCTGGTGAACCCTGAAGAATTATGAATTGAACTACATCGTAAACATTTTTTTCGTTTAATCTGCTTTGCCGGTTTTTGAAAAATATTATCATTCGGTTAATGGACGGGGCGACCTGTATATATATTTACTTAAGAATAATGTTAATTTACAGTTTAGTACATACCTCATTATGAAATTCAATTTGTGAATCGTTTTGTTGATAAGTTGCACACAAAATTACACACTGTTCGTTATCTAGAAAGTGATCCAATTTAGTCTGACCCAGCACATTATTTTCGTTCTCATAAGATGTATTAAAAAAGAAGCCTACAAAGTTTATTGTTAGAGTATGATAAATAGTGTTAATATTGTTTAAATTACCTGTAATATTTATAATATACTTTTTTCTTGTATCTGTCATTTTAACGTGATTCAAGAATGCTTTGAAATATTTGTATGTATTGTATCCATAGAAACGGTTGGCATGGAAATTAAAGTACCCCTATTTCTGATAATTTACGATTTTATCTTTTCTGTAAAAAAATATTGAGCAAACGTTTTACAATACATCAAGAATAAGTTAATGTTTTTTATTTAATAAAATAAAAATAGATGTATACAGAAATTACACGAAATAACGCCTTAAATTTAATATCAAATGATATACAAACCAATTCATAGCGTAATAAATTTATTACTCTACATAGGGCATAATATTTTCACAAACTCACGCTGAATGAAATTTAATGCCGTCATAATTTACACTTCTCATTACTTATTCATTTATATACACATTATTTAATCATTATATCTCTAACTTTGTTTTAACAATATCACCAAAATCTTGTTATATTTCACAACTCTAGCATCTTTAAACAAAACAAAAATGCTCACATAGACCGTTTGTGTATATTAAAACTTTATACATTTTATCAAAAGAATACACGGTGTATAAAATACTGATAAATATGAAGAAAGGAATTTCGTATAGTGCTCAATGGCACGAAAAACAATAAATAGTTCTCAACATTATTTTATTATTTTATCGAGCGATAATATAACGTCAAATCGGCCGTAGATTTCCAAATAAAATGTTTGACCGTTCGCAAATCCATTGAGGGGTCCAGAACCTGCATAAACCACAATTTCAGCGATTTATTTCAATATTTTGTTGTTAATTTTTTACCTGATCATTACACAACAATTCTACTTGTTCTGTG
Source organism: Agonum fuliginosum (assembly GCA_947534325.1). Classification (NCBI taxonomy): domain Eukaryota; kingdom Metazoa; phylum Arthropoda; class Insecta; order Coleoptera; family Carabidae; genus Agonum; species Agonum fuliginosum. Next base: position 28,824,954 of record OX384041.1, read on the forward strand.
GACGCCGCCGTCGTTGGCGATGTATTTTCCGTATCTCCACCTGCTCCTGGTGAATTCGCACTACCTTCTCCTAACACTTTTTCGACTACATGTTCGGCAACTTTTCGACATTGGATAAAATCGTTGGCTACTAATCTATCAGGCTAAAAATAATAAAATATATTATTTGCGCAACTGTCAAAAAATGTTAATACAGGCCGCGATGTAAAACATTTGCGTGCGATATATTTCGCGGCCGTTGCTATTAGTAACGACTGAGAAACTTCTCAGTACAACTGTATTTATACACAAGTATGGCAAATATTTGACAGTTGTTACAAAAAATAAAATGTGTTTATTATTATATGCATTGCAGTTGCACAATAGTTATTTATATGACAAGGGCGGAAACAAGCCTTTTGTAGATAGAAGCTAGAGATTGTAGCACGAGCACACAATGTGTAAGGTTGCCACACCCAATTTGGGCAGAAGGCGGTATAGATATGTATGTAGATTAAAATATTTACCTTTTTCATTCGGTCCTGCTTCATCATACTAGAATGTGGTAACAGGTAAAATTGGACTTTAATAAATTTATTTGGACAATTTTCTTCGACATTAGATGTGACCCAGCCAGGTACAGTTTCGCTTAATAAAGCTGTTTCATTTTCTCCTGCTGCATCACCCACTAATACTCTGTACAACGTTCTGCCGCCAACCTCACTAAAAATATAAGGTTGATTATTTGTATCTATTCTTGTTATGAATTATTTACCTAAAAATTAGTGGCGTGTGATGAGGAACACTAAAATAAAGCCGTCTCGATTCAGGATCAGTTTCTACTCCTCTCCAATGTTCTAGCAAAGCTTGAAGAAGCAATTTTCCATAATTGACTTTTTGGTCAGGTTCAACGCATCCTGAAAGACCTGCGTCTCTTGCTGAAACCCATGCTGAAAAACAATCGACTTCATCTTGGCCTAAATGAATTGTAAGCATCTGAAAACAAATAATTAGTGATGATTTTTCAAGTTTATAAATAGACTTACCCCTGTTTTTAGGTCCACATTAAACCAATTCGGAACAAACACCATTTTAAAACGCTTTTTGATTTCTTCCTCAAAATCGATTTGTCCTAAATCTTCTACTTTACACGCCTGAAATAATATTAATTAGCTTTTAGCGGGGATAAAATCATGTAACATACTTTTAAAACATCGTAAACTGAAACATTATTATCTGTATCTTTTGTTATGATGTGCCTTTTGTCATTTAAAACATTAAATGTTTTTAACGCTGCTCCGCCTTGTATTACAGAAATTGGAGTAGTTTGATGTTTTTGTAAATCTTCGTCGATATGCCTCGTGAAGGCTGGTAACTTCCATCTCTTGATGTTTGACTCAGAAGTTGAGACCCATATACTTTGATTATCCGTGGAGAAACATAATCTTAATATTGGTGCTGTTTCCACGCACACTACTACGCTATTAGATATATTTCTAAGCTCTGTCACTATTACCTAAATTAGTAAGATAATATTTCAATTAATAGTTATTTAAATAATGGTATATTAGGTATTTAACGAGCACATTAACTCGGATGCTTATACACTCCCCTTTGGCTCTTGCATAAACTTTCATCCTCTTCAATTATAGCCATTATGTGCGAGAAATATTACTTTTCAAATTTTTATGCACTAAAATATTAATTTAATCTCACATTTTGATGTGATGACAGTGACAATAATGTAAGAATTATGGACTCATATCATAATACAATAGTATTTAATTATGAATTCATAATACAATAGTATCTTATTACTACATTTACTTACATAATGAATGTATTATTCAATGGTCGTAGATAATAGTATATAATTAAAAGAGCACATAATTTAAGAGGATGAAAGCTATACACGAGCTCATCCGAGTTAATTATAGCCATTATATTATAACTTACTTTTTTGTCTCGTCCTCCAGAAATTACATGACTAAATGTATCAGTAGCTAAAAGTGCCCAAACAGCTTCGGAATGTACTCTTATAGTTTGCACGCATCTTCAAAATAAAATCAATTATTTTCGACACAAAAAATAATATTTAAAATCTTACCTTTGTTGCCCAATTGACCAGAGTTTAATCGTTCCATCAGAGCTTCCAGATAGACATTGTGTCCCATCTCTAGAGACAACTAATGCCTTTACATTGTCAGTGTGCCCCTTTAATTTCATTAATTTTGTACAAGTTCTAGGGTCCCATATCCTCAAAACTTTCTCCGTGGATCCACTAACAATTACACTACCAGAGGGGTTCATAGTTAAACTGTATATTGATTCCTTGTTTCCAATTAAACTAGACGCTAAAAAAATAAATATTAACGATGAAATATTGTGAAAAAAGAATGAGATCTTACTCGTGACTGTATTATTACTAGCTGTAAGTGCCGTTAAAGTGTTAACGTCCCATAAAAATATAGAATGGTCTAGGCCGGCTGAAGCAACTTGCTCGCGGTCTTTTGCATAAGCAAGGGCTTTAACGTAGTCTCTATGAGTCCGCAACGTCGACATGCAGAAACCTTTGTGAGCATTCCAGACTTTCACGGTTGTATCCGAACTTGCAGATATTACTAGAATAAATAACTATGAGCTTATATAAATCAGATGCGAGGGGTAAACCACTTCAATATTTAGCGTACAAATGTTTTACATCAATATATTTTATGGATTTTACAGATTTGTAATTTTCTAGGTACTTACCAAGATTTTACAAAATATTTTAAATTTTACTTTGAATTCTACAGATTTCAATAATATTTTACAGATTTTAGGGATCTATTATTAGATTTTACTGATTTTACAAAGATTATATACTTTCACCACCGATTATAGAGATTTTTATGAGATATTAATGATTTTAAAATGATTTTCAGCAAAGTGTACATATATTTTACAAGTGGTTTACCCTTCGGTCAGAAGTGAGAAAAACGTACAATTTCGCCCGCCACAGCATAAAACAATATCATTAACCCAATCCGTATGGTGTTCCATATTTTGTAAGTAGTTTTCGTGAGCCCAAACTCGAATGATCCCATCTCGGCCGGCCGTATAAAGCCGGCCCATTCCTGGGTCGAGTTGAAGAGCATTTACACCAGCCCTGTGCTTCTTTTCTTCTTGGTCGCAAATAACCATTGACACCTGTTGAACGAATTATTGCAAATTTGTATTTATAGCACAGCGAATACAAAAGTTAATTTCAATCATCAGCTGTCATTACCTGAACTTTTTTACGCCCGCCTTGAATTCCCGCTTTGTGATTTGCCATAATTGATGTTATTATTAATATTTATAAATATGATTATTATTTATTTACCCATTATTAATATTTTTAAAAGTTTTTAGGTTAAAATTTAAACAACCAAATTGTGTTGGAAGCAATAAATTTCAATTAAAACAAATATAAACACGTACACACATAACTATATAAATAACTTGTTCAAACACAATATTCGTTTAATTTTCATTAATGCAAAATATTTAGAATAATGAAAAACATAACGTGAAGGGTTATCTTCAACTGTCAAATTTATGTCAAACATATAACTGTCAAGTCAAAGGTTTGAAAAAACCACTTCAAATTTTAATTTTATGTATTTTATTTTAAAAATGTGTTTTATAAAGAGACGCAATTGTATTTTAACTTTTAAATTTAATTAAACAACCATAATCAAACGATCAGCTGACAGATGGCATTTTATCCATAGGCGTGCTAAAGCTTTTTCGTAAAGCTCTATAAAACAATAAAAGCATGTTAAAAGGGACTGTAACATCAAAAGCTTGTTTGTAAAATAAACAGTGAAAATAAATACAACTTGTTTATATTATTTTATTTATTTTCCACAGTAATTTGTTTGTTACAAAGTGAAAGTAAAAGTGAAGTCCCCACTTCTACGGCTTTCTGACGACGTTTATGAGTATGACATAAAAACTTTGTTGTGGTATTTTGTTGGTGTACATTTTGTGCTTTCTCTGCTATATTATACACTTTATCTGTTTTGTCATTAACAGACAATCAGAATAGGAGGATCCATCTGTGTTTTATTTTAGATATTTACTTAAATAAATTCAGGTGATTATTAAATGACCTTACAATAACCACCCAGACGTCACACCATGACTCTTTGTTTGTATTTAGTATTTTCCTTTTACAGAAATGGGTAAAATTTTTCTGGAACACATGGGTGGAGCTCGATTATTTTCCTGTGCTCGATGTGACACAAATCTGACAAATCGTTCAGAATTGATCAGTACTCGATTTACAGGAGCTACTGGAAGAGCATTTCTCTTCAATCGTGTGGTCAATTTAACTTACAGCGATGTGCAAGATCGTGTCATGTTGACAGGAAGACATATGGTAACACGAAAATCTTAAAAACATTTTTGTTGTTACATGTTTCACAAAGTTACAGAATGAGGTTTTACCAGAGGTTCAAATTGTATCCATTATTGATTATCCGATACCAATTAAAAAACCATTGACTTGTATGTGTGATAACAGTAAATGACATTAAGGTTTTTTCACTTTTCACATTCGTTTGTTTTTTGTTTCAAGGTTGTCAACATAAAAAACTGATATGTTTTTTTTGTTGTACCTATATCTCTTTTGTTTTGAACAATAATTTTGGTTGCAGGTTCGCGATGTAGCTTGTAAATCATGTGATTCTAAATTAGGATGGATGTATGAGTTCGCTACAGAAGATAATCAACGTTATAAAGAAGGTCGAGTTATTCTCGAAAGAGCTCTCGTTACCGAAAGTGATGGTATAGAAGAGAGATCATACAATAATGTTGCCAATTGATTTTATTTTATTTCGTATTGATTTTTATATTTTGCTATTTTATGCACATTGTGTGATTTTGTAAATATTATGCTGTTATTTATTCATTTACATTAAATTTTAATATCATTCATTTAACAGTAAACTTAGGATTTCGTAGAGTCATTAGAGTGATATAGTTAGATAATTTAAATACTAACATATTATGTTTTGATTTTATACATTTTTCTATGTGGTGTTAATCTATATAAAACAATATATTTATTGGATTATATGAATATGTTTAATAGAATATAGAATTTATTTGACATAATCTACATTTGGAATAAATATTATTAATTTTATATAATTCATGTTTTTTTGTTCCTGACATTTTTGTTATTTATAAAAACAATTGCTTATCACTGTTTAAATAGTAAATTTCATCAATTACTGTATTAATACAAAATGTTACAAGTAAATTTATTGACATTAGAGAACAAAGTTCATTTCATTATAATAACAAGGAAATATTTTATATAAACAATTATTATGCATTTTATGTTTAAATATTGTAACAGAAGAGACATTTTGAATACTGAAATGTTAAATTAAAAACGAAGTTTGGGGTTATCTAAAGTTATATAGGTAATTCCGAATTAAATTTGTTACAATTTATTATATTATTATGATGACAAATCATTCTATATTTGGAAATAAGAAAAGTTTATAATAAATCTACATAATCATCCATCTGCTAAGCAACATACAAAGGCGTCGACTATAGGTGCTTAGAAGCTTAAATTTTGTGCTTAAAACCTTGCTTAATAAACTCACATGAAATAGAACTCAAAATGCAAATGTGAAATAAATAAAAATAAAATAAATTAATTAAATATAATGAGTATTTCGCAATTTTACATAACAGGATTAAAGTCACCCTTGGAATAAACAAATATGTACGCCTCTGTTCCTTGTTCGTTCATGCGCAGATGAAGTGACAAACGACGATCGAGAATGACAGCCGCAATCGTCGGGTGTTCTCGGCCGGTGAGGGCGGGTAGGGATCAGCTGACGAACTAAACAGACATGACAGACATCTTGAGCGTTGTAAGTTGGTCATAACTTCGTTACCGAATAAAGAATGACAGAAACCCGAATGATAAAGTAAACTAATTTCAAAAGATAAGTGACAGTGTATTGTTTTTGTGAGTGTGACATACTGTTAATGACATTTATCAGGTGTTGTACTTATTGTTGTGACTCTAGTGACGTCATACGTATACATTTGTCATGGAGCGTTTAATCACAGGTAAATATACATTTTCGTTCTGTTTGGGCAGTGTAGCAGTGTTTAATTCGCGTAAAATCATTTGTAAAGATATATTTGACGTGTGCATTGGTGCTTTTAATAGAATCAGAGTTAAATTTCATTTAAAACCGAGGTAACAAAGCGTCTTCGTATCAGTGTATATTCGTTGTCCTTGAAGGTTTACGAAATATAGCAACAAAAAATAGGCAAACATATTTAGAATAACATTCTAAAAAGTGAAAATTTAGCATAATTTGACTGTTTTTAAGTTATACTTATTTGGGAGTAACATCTGCCGTAGAAATAAGTGAGAAAGTGAGTATAAAGTAGGACGTATTTCGCAATTTCGTTTATAACAGTTTGGTTTACATACGCTAAATTGGTGACATTGAAAAGTACATTTATTTTTTACCGTTTACTTAACTCTTTAATTGATGCCCACCTATATTATGTATAGAACAATGATCAATTCGAGAAATATTCCGAAATTTATACACTTTTAGCTTCATTTATAAAGTTGATGTAATACATTTTGATTTATTTTTATTATCACGTATTCGTGAAAATATTTTTTAATATTTGCTTCAAGGTCGTTGAATACATTTTTAATTATTCATTAAAATATGAATTATAACTTATTCATTTTCTTTATTAAAGCTAAATTAGATTTGTTTAAATTACAATAATAAAAATAATTGATAACAATACGTAGAGATAAGAAAATTGTTCAGTTTACTGTTTAACATTGTGTACCCAACAAGTAGGCAACAAATATTTATTAAAAAATCGAGTGAAAAATATGTCGCCTGAAATCTGGTATATCCCCGCTTTTTCTGACTGACCAGAGATATTTTTTGTTCGCGTATTAATTATTATGGAATATTTATGCTGTAATTAGTGTTATATTAGAATATACGGACTAGTTTCCATACAAAAGTTTATCAAAATCTTATTCCCTGCGATAAACAACTTGTTTATATGTATGTGGCGACGGCGACCATAATGTTTTCAAGCGAGCGTTATTTTTACAAACTGTTCCTGTTGAAAATTATCGGCATTCCGGTGTGATGAGAAGTTTAATAATTAAATGTCGTGGTCGAAATACCCTACGTAACAGAGAAACAGATATTTTTAGTTATATAATTCAGCGCACGACGGACATTATTGCAGTTGTCCTACAATCCAATGTATTGCTTCGTTTCATTTGATTTCTCAATGACAAATTTCTTGTTTTACAGGCTGCCAGTGAACCGAGTATACAAAAATGGCCTGTCTACAAAATGGAACTACCCTTTTAAACAACAATAATCTTTCATCATTTAAGCACAACATTATGAAATATGATGAAAACCACCCCAACATGTGGTCGAATTCTTCTCAGATTAACAGTTTTTTGAATAAAAACTGCCAGATACCCTTCCGTAGCAATCACACCAAAGATAAATCAAACGTATTTATTAATGAAGATTTACACTCCTGCGTTCAGGATGATGTAATACCTGTGAAACAACCCAGTGATCATGAAACTAGAGAAATAAATAAAACAACTGCAATAACCAATCAAAATGACCAATTACAATATAGCTACAACAACTCCAGTGCAACACCAAAAATAAACACAGCTCATGACAAGAATGAAAAAGATCCCAAAAAGCACTCATTCTTGAAATCGTCAGAGTCTTCGACCAAAATCAATGAGAAGAAGTCAGCAGCTATTGAAGAAAAGAAGAATCTCAATGGTTCCCAAGTGTACTCTGATGATATCCCGTATCATAAAGAGTTTTCTTCGGATAACCAGGCAATAAGCAGCGAATCCGAGGCCAGTGAGCCTTCTCACCATGCCAGACGACCAATGAACGCGTTTTTGATATTTTGCAAGAGGCATCGGACTGTTGTAAAAAATAGGTATCCTCATCTGGAAAACAGAGCTGTCACGAAGATTCTAGGAGAGTGGTGGGCTGCCTTAGAGACCGAAGAAAAAGCTTGCTACACTGATTTAGCTAAACAGGTAAGACTTTAATGTTTTAATCATATTTAAAATTCAATTATCAGCTATTTTAATAGCTAAATTTTATTTATCAGTCGTTTTAACGACTTGAAATTTGTTATGAAATTTATATTAGGCTGATAAAAAATGTATTGTATACAGGGACCTGGAGCGATATTTATTTGTAGTATACGGTTCAAACAATAAAAGTCTGTTCAGGTTTAGGTTTAGGTTTTTTCGAGTTTCAGTTCATTAATAAATATTGTGTAAGTAAAACTTGTTTACTTGACGAATAATTAAAGTTTGATTGTAGAAAGAAACTCAAAGTAATAAAATTAATAAATAAGCACAATTTCGTCATAAAAAACTTAAGTTTTTTTAAACAATAACTTCAACTCAAAAATTATTAGGTGCATATTTTCTAATTTTTAGCATTATTTTATAACGAGCAGTGCCCGGTGGGCCAAACGATTTTACAAATGGAGACCAAATGAAATTAATAAATATACTTTGTAATATAATGAAAATTTCAAATGATGGTAAATTTAAATCGACTAAACTGAAATATATGTAAGAGCCGGTAAGAATCTACCTGTGTTTAAAAATTTAATAATTTCGGCATCTTTGGTAATCACGCTAGAGCGAATATGCGCGATGTATTTATGTATAAGTTTTTGAATGTTCCAGTTTATATGTTTTGTTGTGTATGTCAATTTGAGAATATTAATCTTAAAACCACTACGGGCACGGCAGTATCTGATAATAATAATTGTCACAGTACAGCGTCAATTTTACTTTGAACTGAAAAAAAACATTAAAAACTTCACATCCCTTAAAAAAGTGTTACTTTTAATTATGACATTTGACTTTAAATGAAAAAAAATTCCGCTTGCGGCGCATTTTATTTTTCTATCCCATAAATAGAATTTCTTAAAATCTATGACTCCTCAAAACGAAAGTCGGGATCCGCGCTTTATTAAAATAAAAAATATACTTTGCCTGGTGGGCCAAAACTTGCCAGTCCGACACTGATAATGAGTAGGTAAAGATAAATTTTATAGTACAAAAACGCCTCTACAGATACGTGAGTGTATGGAACAGCAATTTTGTGCCGCAAAACGGCATGGCAATGAAAATTTTAAAATCAACAAAAACCGATATTGTGCAAATGGGTTACCGGTTACGGATCGATAACCTGAACTATAACGTTTCGGTTTAGGTTCGCATATTAAATAAAAAAGAATATTTTTTGAGAAGCAGTCAATTTAATAAAATCTAATAAAACATCAATGTTTTGACTGCAAATCTATCTTCATCAGGGTGATAATTGGTTATAAAAATTTAAAGAATATCATGTAAATTATTTTACAGAAATCTTTCAGTTGGTTGATGACTGTTAAGTAACTATTATGTGTGTGTTTTATCTTCTTTTGATGAAAGATTTCTGTAAAATAATTTACATAATATTCTAGACTGATTTGCAGTCGAAAAGTTGGTGTTTTATTGGATTTTATTAAATTAACTGCTTCTCCAAAAATCAGGTTCGGGTTCAGTTCCAGGTCCCTGACAGTCTATAGATAAATATAATAATTAGTATAAATGAAGAAAATTCAGAAAAGAAGTTGCGAAAAATAAGAACAAATCCAAGAAGATTCCCAATTCCTACTATCCTTGTCAGTTAGGTAGAAAATAAATGATGATTGTTTTGATTATAGTACAAAAATGCATTTTTCTCGGCCAACCCAAACTTCAAATGGTACAAACTCCCAGCACCTCCGCTACGTACTTTAAACACACGTCCAGGTAACATAGTGAAGTCGCCGCCTCCACCAAAGCCAAGCCTATGCGCAGAAGAGGACGAAGAGGAGGAGGAGAAGCCGCTACAGCAGCAGTTGTTCACCCCAGGTAAACTCGCAGACGAAACCCAGCTGGGCAGCCTTTCTAGCCTCATCAACTGCGATAACCAGCACAAGATAACACCACTTGTTGGTAAGAATGAACCTGATGAACAAACAGAGCTATCACCCACTAAAGAATATCAAAATTATTTATTGTCTCCTCCTCCTGCCTCAAGTACGATGTTGTGCCAGCCTCCCAAACCTTTCAAAAAACGTATGCTTCATAATCATAAAGATAATAAGAATATTAAGAGAAGTATTTTTTGTACAAATGATTCAGAAGAGAAACCAGAGAGAAATATTTTTGACAGTTCTTTATTGGAACAAGCACTTGAAAATTTTGTTGATACAGTACAGAACGACGATATGGAAGATAATTACGAAGACAATATTGAAGAGAGACCATTTATTGATAATACAAATTCTAATTTTACTCAGCAAGAAATTATAAATAAAGTAGTTGATCATATGTGTTCCACAAAATCAGAGTCCAACGATAGTAACATTGATGATTTGGAAGATGATGATTGCAACTCTTGCATGCAAGATGATTCTAATTCGAAAGAAACTAGAAAATCTGTTCGGTCTTGTAAAGGATTGCGATACATGAAATTTATGGCAGAAGGAAAATTATATGTCAATAAACGTAGTAAGAAACACATGTCTCCAACAAAATTATCAAAGCCTTCGTACACAAGCTCAAATGCAAGTGATAAAGTGCCTCGTAATACTGAATCAATTGAATTGAACGAAACTATTAAGAAATTAACAGAAAGAACCATGGGCAATAACGCCAAAACTCCCAAACCCCAAACGGAATTGGACCACAATGACAACAATCCAGAGATATACGAATACGAACCAGCCCACGAACCTCACAAAATGTTCCGGGCTGCTGATTTTAATCTGGACGAAAAGATCGAAGCTCTCCCAAGCTTAAGCCTTGATAAGTTTCAGCAGAAGAAGAAAGAAAATAAGAAGAGAAAATTTTTACGTGCCACTAAGATGAAGGAAACACCAGACAATAAGAAAATGTCTGTGGAAGCGCGTAGATCTGAATGTGATAATAAAAGCAGCGGCGCTAGTTTGACTGGGTCCAGAAAGAGGAAACCTCGGAAACAGAGTATCACGAGGCTCGGATTGGATCAGCCATCGACTGACGAAAAACAGAGTGCCAGCTCGTCGGCAGAAATGGATCTCTTTGGACTTGCGACCTTGGCAGAAGTCGCTGCCAAGAAGGCGAAGATCGATCAAAAGTGAAATCTGTTAGTTACCTAAAGTTAGAGTTACCTGTGCCTATAAATATACTAATATAATTTTGTAACCAATATACCTAATCTACAAGATATTTTGCTACTAACATATTATTATATTGTGTTTAAATTTTATTATAGTGTGTTATGTTTTTGAATTTTATTTTGTTATTTTATTGAATGAATGTCCTAATATGGAGAATATAATGAACCAGTTGAATTTTCAACTTGAAGATTAATTAATATTGTTACACAGATTACTGTTTTTATATAGCTTGTTTTAATTCATACCTGTTATTGTATTGACGGTAATGACTAGTGAGTACGACATGCGAGAAATATTTAAATATGTAAAAACGCAATAATGATTCACTATTATTCGCTTACTATTTTTAAATTTTATAAATCTAATAAATATCAACACAGATGTAGAGTTTTATCAAAAGTATATATCTATATGACAATTTTGTAATACATCGATCGTGATGTAATATTCTTAAAATTCTAGAGTGTATTTTATTTACTTCAAGTATTACTTAAACCTTACGAGATCATTTGGATATCTTAGATTATTATACTTACGATTGTATCAAGAATGTTTATATTACTCTGAAGAATTAAGATCCAACTCCACTAACCTTAGACAACTATCTTTGTTTGGTTTTGATTATTTTAATTGTATGCAGTGTATTATAATATTTATATGAAGTACCTTTGCATGGTACGTACAAGAAAACGAATGTGATACTTATATTTTTATTATGATTATAGAACATGTTTTAATAAACTTAAATAACATTATGGATTATACCTACGTAATACTAAAAGTGCCTTTTTTCAGTCCTGTATATTTTTTCGGAACAAAAGTTATACAAAATATGTACAATTTACTTTGCGTTACAGATCAAACAGTTAAATATCTGGATAATTAAGATAATTTGTTTTTGAAAAAACGCATATCACTAAGATAACGTAGGTATAATGAACTGTTTTCTTCCAAACAGGTATTACAGTAAAAGAGTTCAGCAGATTCAATCAATTCTAAGTTTAATTGGATTTGCGAATTATGAAATTGAAAGCAAGTCCAATTTTATAAAAAATATTTCTATCCATAAAGAGCTTTATAATAATTATTGCAAATACTAATAATTTTATTATCTCACCAAAGAGGAGCCAAAATTTGTTGAACCTATATTGTTAACTTGAATTTAATTATCAAGAAATCTGTTTTGTTTAGAAAATGATCTGAGTGTAGCTTAGAATCACCTACTTATATAACTTTATTTAATAAATTATAACTATTGTATTTGTTATTTTCAATAAAATATTTACGAAAATAAAAAACAAAACTAAGAAAAAGATATTGTATTTTATACATGTAAATTTTCGTTAGTGTGAATTCCCTCAATAAAATGAATAAAAATACAAAGCATCAATGATAGTGTTACAATAAATAAACATACACAGTAGTACAACTAATTTTATTGAAATTATAAATTTATTTATAAAACTCATGTTCACTCTCATCCTTCTTAATATTATTTTTATAACCTTTTTCAAAATCTTTTGGCAGGACGATATACCGATTTTCCCTGACTGCGTGCATTCCGGCTTCCTGGCAAATTGCGTTAATATCAGCTCCAGAAATGCGATCAGGCCGAGCAACAAAATCCTCCAAGTCAACTTCTTCAGAGAGATTCATCTTCGCAGTGATGGTGCTGAAGATCAAACGTTTCTGCCTGCGATCTGGAAGAGGAAACTCGATCTTTCTGTCCAGACGACCCGGTCTCAAAAGAGCAGGATCCAAAGTATCAGCTCTGTTAGTCGCCATGATGACTTTCACGTTAGTAGTTTGGTCGAAACCGTCCATTTGATTCAAAAGTTCCAGCAAGATTCTCTGAACTTCACGATCAGCACCAGTTTGAGCGTCGAAACGTTTCGTAGCGATCGCATCAATTTCATCAATGAAGATAATTGCAGGAGAGTTTTCTTTCGCAAGCCTGAACACATCTCGGACCATTCTGGGGCCCTCGCCAAGATATTTCTGGACGAATTCGGATCCAACAACGCGGATGAAAGCTGCTGTCGTGTGGTGAGCGACAGCTTTAGCCAACATAGTCTTTCCGCAACCTGGAGGCCCGTACATCAAGACTCCACGAGGGGGGTCAATACCGATTTGTTTGTACAATTCGAAATGAGTTAAAGGCAGTTCCACTGCTTCACGGATTTCTTGCTTCTGCATGTCCATGCCTCCGATGTCGCTGTACTGCACGTCGGGCTTTTCATCTGAAAACGAGGATTAAAGCAAAAAGGTAAAAAATAATCATGTTTACAGGAACTCGAACCGCACAAAATGTTCAGGTTCGGTTTTTCATATTTTTTCTGAAATGAACCGGTTACCGGTTTTCAAAAAAGCGGTTTAATGATTTTTGACAGTACGCGAAATAAGAGATACCGATTGAAAATCATCGGTACGGCTCCAGTTATGGGTTTGTGAAGTTATTTTAATGGTTTGATTTAGTTCGCGGTTTGCTAAAATAGCTGCGGTTCGGTTCGAGTCTCCTAATGTTTATCTTACCAGCTTGCAGCATGCTAATAGATGAATCAGCTTCAGGTGGCAAGACATCAACCAAAGCATTGCTATGTTTGTGAAGAGCAACACTAGCCGATGGTTTCAACAACTCTCTATCGATGGTGGACAAAATACGAACGTAATAATTGGAACCGGTAGTAGACCCAACAATGCCTGTGTTTTGGTCCACAGCTTCTAAAAACTGCCCGATGACCAAAGGAACGGACTGGATACGTTTGACTTCTTCCTGGGCATGCAGGTATTCTTTCTTTAAGTTCCTTTGTTCATCCTTGATGTACTCTTCTTGGACTTCCAAGAATTCAAGCATTTGTTGAAGTTTCTAAAATAAGTACGGTGGTAACCGGCACAAAGAAAGTAACTACTTATGAGTGATTTTCATCAAATTTGTCACTTACTTTATATTTTGTGTATAAATCTTCCATGTCCATGTCTTGCAGAGTCTGTTTTTGTTCTGCAGGACTGCCTTCATCCTACAATAAAAGCATTAAGGTTAAGTGATGAGTGTGCAAGAATCGACATGGTTAATTATCAATTATGCCTTAAGTACAAATCTTATATAATTTGCGGCTGATTATGTGTAGTATTTTGTACAATTGTACTTACTTTATCAGGCAGAATAATTTCGATTCCTTCCATCTTTTTAGCTTTGATGACTTGTAATTTGTATCAAAGAAGATGACAGTTTATAAAGAGTAAATATGACCGAACGAGTCAGAACTTTCAAATGCCGTTTTGCTAGTTACTCAGCGATGGCGCTTCCATCTTTTATTTAGCAATTATTATCCAAATTGTCAATTGGAATTTAATTATTAAATGATTTATAATTAGTTATTGATATAATTGAATAATTTTGATCATTTGTGGAAAATATATTTTGAAATGCCGGTAGTTCAGCACTTTGCTCATAGGCGGCAGCACCTAGCTCAAAATAGAGTATTTCAATTTTTGACGTAACCCTGGTAATTAATATAGACAAGCTAGATCAGACCTACCCAATTATAAGTGTAAGTGGCTAATTTAACCAACCAGTGCTCAATGTTTGCACTTATAATTGAAATTTTGTGGAAGCGCTTCATTTTTTAAATATTTAAAGTAAGATGTTTAAATATTATCATAAGTAAATAATGAATCTTAATTTGCATTTAATTATTAACTGAATTATAATTATTTAGTGATTTAATCGAATATTTGTGATCATTTGTAGAAAATATATTTTGAAATGCTGGTAGTTCAACACTATGCTCTTAGACGGCAGCACCTAGCTCAAATAGAGCTTTTCAATTGTTTTTGACATAACCATGGTAATTAATCTAGAATTATTAACGTTAATTCACCTTTTAAATTTCATTTTTCCTAGTACGTGCACTAATATTTTAATATTATCATGAGAAAATAATGAATCTTAAAGAGCAGCTTTAGTTTTAATAAAATGTTGCATTAATTTTGTAATAATAATTCATTCACAAGAAATGACTTTATAGTTTCGTATTATAATTGCTTTGTTTTTTGTTATGGTACAGATTTAAAAATAGCTTTACGTTTAACTATGGTCTTGTAATCGTCGTCTGTGGGTCTGTGACGTCACCAGGTCTTCAAATATTTATGCACATGCATTGGATGCTAATTGCAAGTTTTATTTTTAAACACAAACAAGTTTGATCTATTTTATCAACAAATGTCGAGTGAAATAACTTAATGAGATAATAAGTAAATTATTTTATTGATATATTATTCAATGATACTTACTGGATATTGTGATTTGTTGTAGATATACTGTAAAAGTAATTATCGTGGAATGAGAGTCATGTTCGTCATGTTGAAAAAGTAAAAGTTCCGTGCAAGTACGTAACAGAAACGAGTTAGGAGCAGAGCGGGTATCAGAGAGGAAAGAGAAGAAGTAGGAGCTTGGTAGTGGCGCCCACAAGAGTGTGCCGAGGTCTGCGCAGTCTTCCATAACAAACACATGTGAGTATACAACAAATATAATTTATTGATATTACTGAAGATTATAGCTACATAGATACACTTGAACTAGAATATAAATATACAGGTAGTCTGTGAGGAAGCACTGGGTCTTGTGTCCTCACTTTTTTAAAAAACGTGCAGTATACAATGTCGCGTCACCTACATATTTGCAATATAAATAATAAGTTACATATAAATTATATTTCAATAATAATTAATAATTACATAACATAAAAGGTTGTAATGAGAAATTAACGGATTCATTTAAATAATGGTTTAAATAACAAATCATCGAATGTTTCTCCTACCGGTCATTGCGTCAACGAAATGAGAAATGCGAGTCGAAGAGAAAATAAATAACTTGTTGCAAGGAATGTTACAGCTGGGGAAATCTACAAAATAAATGGAAAGACGCTGACCGAGAGTTGGATCACTAAGTCTAGATTCACAAAGACGACACTTATTCTCGACATTCTTCTTAAAAAAATAATAAAACAAAAACAAAACACGCCATTCTAGCAATCTCTCCTTCTCTACTACATAATAAGATTTGTATAATATATTAAAAAAATCACACGATATCAAAATCACGCTCGGCGCCGGTAACACCGAACTTTCAATATAAATAAAGACTGTATTTAAATAATTATTGTAAATAAACGTCATCTGCATTATGATTGCATGATCTGCCCATCATTAAAAGCGCTAAAACCTAGAGCTAGAGTACGAGACATTGAGAACAACGTCTCACACACGTATGTACAGTAAGGCACATCGGGGCCCGCAGTCAGTTAGAGCATGAGATCGCCGAACGCGAGCACAGTAGCAGACAGTCGGTTGAATACTGGCAGTCTGAACTCTGCTGATTCGGAAGAAGGCGATGGCGGACATACATCGTTATGTTGTTGCTGTTGCTGATGTTGATGATGCTGTGCTACCACTGGTACCACTGGTGGCTGCGACAGCACAGGTGAGTGTAACTCGGGTTCACTACTGAAGAACGATCCCATACTAGACGTGGGCGATTGACTTAAACTAGAAGCCGGGCTGGGGCTATCTAGGCTCAGAGCAGGACTTAGAGCTGACGGCCTGGGCCTGATGGCTGGCGTGCCCGACGGGCGATTCGCCGCCAGGAGTGCAGCCACCGCGCGGTTGTGCTGCCGGGCCTCTTCCTCGTTGTGTACGAAGTGGCACCGTGGTCCATAGGGGCAGAACCCGGCGGTGTGGTACGTGCGGCACAGCTCAGTCTTGTACTTAGGATGGCGGGCCAGGGATCTCAACTCGGCCATGCCGTGGGCGAACTGACACTTGTCGCCGTACTTGCACACGCCGAACTCCTCGTACGGCCGGCAGAGCTCCGTCTTGTAGCGCGAGGTGTTGACTGCGGCGGCGGCTGCGGGGGCAGACACGGCGGGCGCGGGCGCCGACTGTGTCCGCTCGAGCCGCTTGTGCTGCGTGGCGGCTTGTTGGTTCGACAGGTTGTCCAGCAGCGAGGTGAAGAGCGAGGCGGTCGCCGTGGCTGCTGCCGGGCTCGAGCTCATGCGCGACAGTGCGAACCGCAGGCGTCGTGGGCTCAGGGGCGGCGCCCCCACGGCCAAGTGTGAACCCACCCCGCTCGACTCCGATCCCTGCGACCCAGGGATGCTCTGCAATACAAACACAAACATAAGCACAACAATCACCACAAACCTTTACAATCGACTCTTCCACGAACCGAATCAATTGTTGAATTATCCGAATCTCCGAACAGGGTTAGCCCGAAGCTCTAACCAATTATAAGTATAAGAAGTTAAATTTAACCAACGATTGCACTTATAATTGAAATTTTGTGGAAACTGTCGTTGGTTAATTTAGCACTTAAACTTATAATTGAGATTCAGAGTATGTGTCAAATTTAACAAAGCAGGGCTCAACGTTCGCACTTATAATTGTGGAATTTTACTTACACTTATAAATCTAGCTTAAACATCCGTTTCATACGATTTTGAAATAGTACTAAATCAATGTATGCTAACGGTCCTCAGTTGAATTGCAGCAACCGGCAATATTTCGATTATAATAATACAGTAATCAAAAAGCAGTATAAAGTGATAAGGTAAAGTGGCGTGGCCGGTAGCGATATGAATAATTTGATTCGGAAAGCACGGCAAATCAGTGGCGCCAACAGAGCGATCCGAACCGATGTACTATGAAAACACACTTTCATCCCAACGCGCCTCGGCAAACAACAATTGGTAAAAGTTCGTTCCAGAATCCTACTTTCTCGCAATGACAACAACGTTGCGAGTAGCGAGACCCGGCCATATGAAAGCTACAGCTGTGCTGGTGGGAGTCCGAACCCACAGCCCGGCATTTCTCTTTTCCACGAGAAGATTTGCACCCTCAACAAGTGGCTGGTTGTGCGTGTTTAGGCCTGAACGGTCTCGAAAGGCCGCTGCCTACCTGTTGAGCCCGATGCGCGACGAACAACAGGTAGAACAACTCGGTACCTGCCGTTGTACCTTGTACCCGTACTCTACGTTTTATGCTTTTACAAAGAGTAAATTTTGTTACGTTTACAGTTGGGCCAGGGTGGATATTTATGCTTTTACACCGAGTTTTGCTGGAGGACATTATTTAAGCTTTTTCACGAAGTTTTGTTACGATTACAATAGGGCTGGGTGGATGTAAACGTTCCCAATGATATTTACCTTTAACATGTCTCCAAAGTCGTAGACCGCAGATTGTGGCATCACGGCAGTTGACATATTATTCCGTTTGGATAACACTTCACAAATTTTAAAACAATATCCACTTCACTTCACAGCACAGTAGTATATTCACTGTAATTCCTGGCTGTCGTAACTTAAAATTGCGCAGTGTAAACCGAACGTAACAATTGAAGCGCCGTTGTTTCGCCGCAATACGTGCACACTGTATAGAGACCTCTCGCTTACTGCTGCATCAAGTTAGCACAACGCGGGTTAGTACCAGGGCGTCGCGGAGTGGGGCCTTACGCGGACCAATCAGCGCTCGCGCTTCGAGTTGGCTGAGTGAAGGCTGATATTCGTTTGTTTTTCGCTGCAGGACTGACTCAAGTGAATTTGGACCTTATAAGATGATTGTGAATATTGATGTAATTGACGAAGCTGGACAGACCGCTAACTAAGCGGGCTACTGGAAAGATGCGATAGCTTCTACGCTAATGATCGCTGCTCCAGAATACTAGGATTGTTAAACGAAAGTGAATCTGGTGTCGTCACGGTATATCGCTGCTTGAATTTCAAATTAACTGCCTCACTGATAAAGATTTCTTGTAGTTTAAAATATTACTTTGTATTACACTCTTTCAAAATGCATTCTACAAGATGAATTCGTTCTATTTGATTTCAATATTCAATATAGTAGGTAAAATATCTTGTATTATTAAGACTTAGTTTTTTATTTGTGTTTCTCCTCCTAGTAAACAGATTATAATCTTTATCATTTCGAGGGATTTTAAAATAAACACCACGTGTTTGAGTAAACGCAATAACAATCCTGAAAAAATATTAAATTGTGTATTATTTTCGTCGCAGTTGTGTCTGAGTCAATAGTTCTTTGATATTAAAATTTATGCAAAAAGACTAGAGAAAGGTGCGTCAAGACTGTCAACATATTTTCCACATAAGTGAACCTGTCTGTATGTTACAAGCAATATAAAATTAATTATTTCCTCCTATTAACTATAATATTTACAACGAAATAATTATTGGAAATATTGTATAAAATTATAAATGCATTTTTAGAATTATTGTATTGAAGTGAAAATAACTTTTTTCCAGATCAATTTACAATGAAAGTCAGTTTTATAATAAAACTGAATTGTGTATTCAAAAACCATTGGATTATAAAAACTATAAAATGAAAACTGAAAGCGTATGACGGTACTTTCATAAAAATAAAAGTGCTCAACATGCTATAGCGTTGTATACTGCAGCACAACTAACTTCAAACGATAATTTTTCATTATTTCTGAAAGTTTTTTAGGTGTAGGTACATTATTTTTTTATTTGTCAATATTTTGTGCACATGCAACATTTTACATTTATTCATAAACCATAAATAACAATATTTATTTATCTGTTTTAAACACGAACTACCATTAGTACCCGTGAGTTAACCGCACACAAGGTCAAATAATTATATTGCGTAACTAATCAATTATTTATTTATCTGTTTTTAGCACCCACATTGGGTAAAGAGTTTGTTGTGATATAAAGATGAGTTTATTATATTAAAAATGTGTATTATTGTTGGTTCGTTATAAATATTTATTTCTGAAATGATTTAATTATTGCAACAATGGAAATATCCTATTGATTGTTAATATTTCCAAGAAAAAATTATCTGTTTTTAATAATAAATGTAAGACTGCAACACTCAAATTGGGTAAAGGCGTTATATTATTTTAAGTTATAGGTATTATATTAAATTTGTATTATCGTTGATTCGTTTATCTGAAATGATCAACAATAATAATCACAAAATTTAATTGTTGCATTGATTGCAACAATGAAAAGATCCTATTGATTGTAATTATTTCCAAGAAAAAAATAATGATTTACAAGCAAAGACTTTACTAGAAAAACATTAAAATTTTATTCATTGATAGAAACAGGTTTGGTTTTCTTAGAAATAAATATCTAAATATCCATAAATGCCTGAGGAGAACTATTAATTTTACTAATTAAACAATTACAAGTTAAATTTACAATTGTCAAGAACATTTAAAATCGTCTGAAACTTTCCGCGATTGGTAAAAAACTTGATGTTATTTTGAAGTGAAATAAGTTACTAATTAAAGTCAGATTATAGTACATACATTCGATGTTCTTTGTGAACAAGCTAAGTACAGATAAAAAACCATATCTCGGTTTATGTTACAAAGTTCGGATGATTCGAGGACGCACCAGTGTTGCCAGATCCCGAAAAGTAAATTATTGTACAAACCCTAGATAATTATGTGATTTCTACCAAAATTATTGTATGAAAATATACGAATTATTGTACAAATTATTGTATAATAAAACTTTAAAAAACACACATTTATATAGGTACCTCTTTATTTATAAGGAAGAAACACATCGTTAATTATAAAAAAATCACAAAAAATCATCACATAACAAAAAAAAATGTCGTTTCTGACTAAAAAATTGCCATAACAAATAAAATCAATATTGTAATAGTTATTGCTATTACAAACAAAAGCTAATATATATAAATAATTACATAAAATCACCACAAAAACAAAATAAAACTCATTTCGGATTAGTGTTTTGTTAAATTTTAACTAGTTCTTCGAGCAACCAACCACCAGTAGACAAAGTCTGAGTTATACTCATAACTCATATTAAAAAAATTGTCAGGTCATGTTAAATTAGTTTTATTTCGTGATATATAGGTTAAAATTAAATAAATATTTAAGAGTTCAAATTATTGTATATTGTACGAAGTACTATTGTATACAACAGTAAATTATTGTACAAATACAATAATTATTGTACATCTGGCAACACTGGGACGCACTAACGCTAGCGTTAGCACTTCTTATACCAGTGGCGCCCAAACGGTGGAAATGAGAGATAAAACAGAAAACAGTTTTGATTGTTCAAGGAATTGGTAGATTGTTGGAAATTTTAACAAAATATAGTGATATTATTTTGTTGAAATGATTATTTTTGCTGAAAGCTGTACTATTGTTTAAAAAACATATTTTTTAATACTTTAATAGAAAATTTCATGTGTTTTGTAGATCTTTACAATAATCTTCAATATAATCATTATTTTTTTAACCCTTAACTGGTACAGTGGGGTCTTTTCTGACTCCAAGTATAGACAATATTCGGTTAGCAAGTGTTAAAAGTATGTAATGTTTAGGTGCATTTTTTAGCTAATATAAATAATTTGAGTTGTCACCGACTTAGAAATTTTGTTGAAATTTTTCTAATACAATAAAATATGTAATTATTCATTTCAGAGAATAAAGTAATGAATGTTTTAAAAAAGTTGTTATTATTTATCATATTTTTTTATACAATTTAGAAACCATCACAAAAACGATGTTTTTCCTGATTTTTACGTTTATAAACAAATAAATTTGTACAATATTTTATTTTGGTCTTATTAAAATATAATTGAAAAATTTAAGAAATGATATAAAATTGTAAAATTTTTAAATTATTACAAAAATGAGAGCACATTTTACAAAAAATCACTGTACCAGTTAAAGGTTAATAATTATTTAATATGCTTACATTAAGTTCTAATGTTATTATAATTTTATTTAGATATTCAAATCCAGTTAGGTAGGTACACATTTCAGATTATCTGCACAAAAATCTCCTCTGTGTTGTGTACTCTCCACTAACAACGTAACAACCATGAGTATTCGGATGATTAATGGCTGGTAACTGCACACACAACAAATAGTCAGTGTCAGTGTGTCAGACTGCCCACTTAAGTTGGGTAAAAGGCGTGATAACAACATGTAGACATTTGGAGTAAATTTTGATACTAAAAAAATTTCCTCTATAATACAGGGTGTATCATAACTTCGTATACTTACATTTCTACTTACGTTAAAAGTAATTTTTTTAAACTTTTTAAAAGAAAATCTGTCGCTGGATTAATAATTATTTTTGTTAACGATATTAAAATAATTTTACATTTAACTAAAATAATAGTATAATGGGTTCATGCGTTAATTAATATAATTTTATTTATGTTTTAAATCGTCTGACTATTGGATTGTAAATAACCTTCCTCTAATTGTCTAATTTTACGAATTTCAGAAAAACAATTTTTGATATTATGATACACCTTTTATATTTTTTTGTAAATATTATCATTTACAACTACAACAATTTTGTCACTTGTTATAATCTTTGATTTAACAATCTATCCGATATAACCTTTTTGTCAGAAGTATTGTAAATTTATTAAAAACGATATAGGTATTTGTATTGTTTATTTTGGAAAATACGACTTCTAAAACTTCTTATTATGGTTCTAGTCCCTGTGAAAAGTTTTCGAACGCCTGTTGAACGTAAATAAATTTACCGAGTGTTGCTACAACTAAACGAATTAAAACCAAGGCCTCGCGTTGAATACAGCAATTTTAATAGCAATACAACAATAGTGAATATTTTTAGAGTGCTATGGTAGAGAGCCACAGCTTACCATGACATTCACATGTATAATTGTAAATTAATTGTGAACTTCTTGAACTTCTGTTGGCACAGAATTCATCATTTGCATAAAACCCTTTCGATTCAAATTTCATTTGTACGTTTTATAGTTTCCTTTGAACAAGTGACTAAGCCGTCATTATTATTTATTAGTATGATTTTATTCAAGAGGTTCACAGTTTATTCACTCGTATACGCATTATATGTTTGTCTATATTCCATTTATCACCAAAATTATACAGGTATCTCCAAAATGTGTTAAAACAAGACGATTTAATTGAACATTCTTAAAGCGTATCGTTTAAAAAAATAATTTTATTTTTATTGATTTGGATAAAATTTGATACAACACTACCATCACTACACTATACTTCATTTCAGCTAAGAAAATAGCAGATGGCACTGCGAATGCCAGTAAGTTTTACACTCACACATTATTAGTTCAAAATTTGACGCGATCTTAAATAAGTTATGTTTTGTGAATAAAGCTGTCATCTATTCTATAGAATAATGTAGTACTTCGATGTAACTATTCAAAATAAGAAGGTATAAGTAATGTTAACGGAAATGAAAATGTTTGCTAGTGTAAATCTACCTCTCATCTCAACCAATCAGATTCAAGAATATCATTGCCCTATCTAACCCAACGCTATTTTCTAAGCTGAAATGAAGTATAGGTATCATTATTTTTAAATTATTTCAGATACACAAGAATTTGTCCTCCGTATACGTTCTACATAATTTAATCTACTAATACAAAATCTGAATTTAGTTTATCATCCATTATTATATGCAAATAAAAATATTGTAATTATTATAATTATCATTAATTCATAAAAAATTATTTAAATGTAGTTTGATATATTTTTTATTTTAAAAACGTACTTTTATTAACGTTTTCTATTGTGAATATGACTTTGCACTCAAAGGTTTGGATGCGAATCTTTTTGACTGCGTAAATTAAAGAATAGACTTGTAGTAAATTGTGAATTATTGAATTGTGACGTTGTTATAAATTTTTGGCTTCAAATTGAGAATCGTCATATAAATGTATGTATATTTTTGCATTTTATCTTATTTAAATCTTGTTAAAACTATTGTTCATAAATGTATAAATAATTGTAATAATATAATAACAAATTGGATGCATAACCTTACCTATTGAACAATAAGACAGTATGATTCACAATGCTAGTATTTGATATTTATTCAGAAATTTAGGTATCCGCATTAATATTAAAATGATTTATTCGTATTGTTTTAAACAATAGTGAAATTGTATAATTCAACATATCTTTATCATGACTCAGAAATTATTGTACTACTAAATAGAACAGTCTGGAATTCATAGAATTTAATATCACACTATACAAACAATTATTTCAAAAGTTGTTTGAGTTTTTTTAATATTAAGAGAGTCGTGCTCCTATATTCTCTGTCTTCAATTAAATTTTAAAACTGATTTTTTAAAGCATTTTAAATTATGATAAATAATAATAATAATAAGTAAAAACAATAAGAAATTATAACGTTACCAGATGAAAAAAGATTATAATATATTAGGATCACACAAAAGTGATAGATACCTATGTAGGTATGTATGGATGTACAAAAATTGAAATTTTATAATTTTGATATGTAGGTACTTAGAAACTAAGTTGTTTCGTTCTGATCTTCTAGGATTTTTATTCGTTGCACAGTTGTACGAAAGCTTGAAGATATTCTAAGAAATGAAATGTTCGATGATTCTTTTTAAATTTTTTATCTAAATATGTTTTACGTTTTGAAACTGCAATTTTTAAGAGTTCAATATTTTTTCAGCTTTATTTCAAATTACATTAATTTGAATTTTGGAAAAGGCATAAACATATTATATAACTTACATATTTATTTAACTTTAGCTTATAAAATTATATTAATTAAATTAGTGCAATTGGGCTCAAATAGACGACAACTATACCTACCTACCTAATTATTTGTTCATAAAAATCGTAGGTAAAATTAAAATATCCTCTAATGAAATACTGAAATACATTTTAATAAATAATATAGTAATAAATCTTCTATTTTTTATTCTATTTGGATTTTAATGTCGTCTGTTAAGTTTTTATAAAATGAGTAAAACCGGTAATAAATCAAACATTTCGTCTTAATTACATAACTTACAAATTACTCATTAGTAAAATTTCAAAATTCACATTTCTATAAACAGTTTACATTTTAAATAAAAGTGAACGTGTTCCAATTCCAAAATTCGAATTATCATAACATTAAAAACGAAGTTACAAATTAGCGGTAAAAACCATCACTCTAATTTCAACGCATGGTGAGTTTAAGTCACTATTCTATTCACCATAGAATCACAACCAGCATGGTTATAGACCAGCTCCGTAATAAGGAGGGGAATCTACAATAACTATCATCTATTCTTCCCATTTTACAAATCACAACTTTGATTCTGAATCTGTAACCTCAATAACTTAGCCCGATATCGAACTGCGGTTTACGTCATTGTGTTTCTCGCATTTTTGATTTATACCAAAATTTTGAAAATTATGAAATTTTTTATTTATCCAAAATAATTACCATTGATATGTCAAAAATGGTAAGAATTCAATTCCTCCCGTTGAATTACATGGATGTACGAATTTTCAGCGCAAAATTCCAACTGGAATACATATTTTATGAAAGATGGCCAAAATCTTAATATTTTCTAAAGGATATAGGTGCCTACCTATACCTACCGGCTAGAATTTTTCACTAGAAATCACATTTGTTCCTGGAAATATTGTCTAGCTATTTCCGGAAATATTTCTGTAGACATTTTAAACGTCATTTTAAAAAAATAAGTAATAATGCGATTTTCTTTCCGAATACCTCTTGGCATGGATTAATATCCAGAAAATTATATTGTCGTGCATTGCTGCCATAAAATTTGACATATTGACAGCAATGCACTCGAAAAAATTTCCGGATAATAATCCATGCACTCGGGATATTACAAGTGAAAATCTCATGACACAAATAACAGCCAATGAAAGAATTGAGTAACCATGGTAACATTTTTTTCCGGAAATTATTTATTACTATAGCTTGAGTAACTTAACTGAAATTAATAAGTGGAAAATTATCTGTCACATGTCAGTTTGACATTAAAATTGGTTAATTTGTCACATTATTAATGTACATTTATTAATGTAACGTTCACAATAATTATTAGTCAATATTTTTTACCGAATCTGCACTCATTTCCAGGAAATTTTTTATTGTGTATTTGATCAACGTCATAATCAACTCGAGTGGTACACGAGACCTGACTAAGACGTTTTTGGAAAGCACTCAAAAAAATTCCGGAAAGAATTTAGTAATGCCCTGTTCACACAAGGATTCTTTGAAGATTCTTTCTTGGTTTCTTGCTTCTGAGTCCTGCGAATGAAAAGAAATTCACTGTGTTGAAGCTAATTCTTCTTTTCCAATTTAAGACTCATTGAAGTTTCAATTTAGAGACGCCGTTATTTGACCAAGATTATTTTTCTCAAAACTGAGAAGCATGAAAGAATCTTCAAAGAATCCTTGTGTGAACAGGGCATAAAATGAAAACGTGAGATTATAAGTAAAAATATTTTTTTCTGGTAAATAGAGTCAAATTCCAGAACCACAGTCAACGCTATTCTGGATTTTTGTAACGATTATTCTGATACGGTCCTGACAGAGCTTAACACTGGTTGTAGGAAATCATTGTAGCGTGTAGTCTCGCATGCATAGACTTTTATAACCAACAGAAACCGCGAGCGAATTATAAAAAGTGAAATGAAACTAACTGTAACCGTGCTGGAAGTTTCTAATGTTAGAGCCAGTGTGGCTGAATATCTCGCGAAGACTTACACAAGTCAATGAATGTCATTAACAACACCCGAGAGATAGATTTTGTTGTTAAAAAGTTAGGGAATCACGCAGAAAATTGTCACATTTGAGTAGCTCAATTTTTAAGAAATTTCGGTACTATTTTATTAATTGTATAACATTATTTAACGAGTACATAATGTAGGCTATAATTCAAGAGGATGAAAGTTTATGCACGAGCTGAAGGCGAGTGTATAATCATCCAAGTGAATTATAGCCATTATCTATGACTTTTTAAATAAAACCTTTCTTTACGAATGTTTATTCTTTAAATATTAACCTAAGCACACAATTTGGTGTGATGACATGACAAATGACAGTTGTGTTGAATTATGGACTCATAAAGGGTGATTCATCGTAACTTACTTATTTCAAAACGCAATAATGTCCATTTTATGAATCAGAAACTTTTTTTTTATAATGTAGGTACATATCTGAAGTTTTGTTTCACCCAGTTTTCAAAATCATATCAGGTGGGTGACGCCTCCCATTGTCTATACACTGAATAAGCCGATTTCTGGCGTTTGTCATAACCCTTTCCAGCATGGCAGCGGGTATGTTGGCAATTGCGGCCCGGATGTTGGCTTTCAGATCTTCTAGACTCCTTGGACGGTTGACGTAAAAGCGGGATTTAAATAAAATCCACAAAAAATCACAAGGAGCCAAATCGGGCGAGCGAGCTGGCCACTCCAAATCGCCCCTTATTGAGATGAGGCGTCCCGGGAAGTGTTCCCTCAAAACAGCCATCGGTGCTGCTCCGTGCTCCAACGCATGATGGCGACTGACCGGGTGGGGAACAAAACTTTAAAAGTGCACCTGTCGAATGAGATCACTCTCTCCCCACTACGATCCCTACAGCCAGAATGGCACGCATTTTAAAAAAGCAAGTTATGATGAATCACCTGTATAATACAATAGTGTTGAATTATCTATTCATAATACAATAATGTGTCTTATGAGGGGTTTATCTTAAAAAAGTTACCTACATAATGAATGTAGTATTATTACGGTCGTAGATAAAATCTGTTATGTAGAAAGAACAATGTATAAATACAATACTTGATCAGAATTATAAACTACACAGTTATCATAATACTTTTTGTTATTTCTCGAGAAAAACGCATTTATAGCTTTTTTTCAGAGTGGCATGGGACAGATAAGGATTTTTTTGATAACTCTTACCATTTTTTTTTTAAATTCCTAGTTCTCTAGAATAATGCGAAATATTTTGAGCCCATGAGTAAAAACTTTTTAGAGTATACGAGTAGGTAAACTCTTCTTCAAATATAAAATTCAAAACATGGATTTAATAAATAAATATTAGCTTCAGATAACCGTGAAAATTTTCCAATAACTGTCGATTTGTTTATATTTATTAAAATTATCAAGAATTAATAAAGACAATAATCTTTATTTACTATATCCCTCAGATAAGTGACGTAATATTTTATTTATAGCTGCTTAAGATTTAAACAATAGAATATATACTGTGACGAATTAATTCCGGAAAGTAAACAAAAACTAATCATAATTAAAAAACTCGGAAGTAAAAAAACCACAAATCATAAACATTATTTAAATTTAAAAATACAACATGAGTGTGCATTTTGCGTCAGAGATACACCCATTATTTTGTTACGTTTAACATGACCTTATTTTTGATAAAATATTGGAATCTATTAAAAAGATGACATATACGTCATTGAATAATGAAAAATCACAAAATTTATTTTCCACATGTTGCGGTTATAATATTTCACCTTTATCGCATGTAGTTGATTAGTAAAACTTGTTATATATTCATGTGAAAATAAGTTGAAATAATTGCTTAAAATCTGACGCTGTGACGTCACTGGTTTTCCTCCTACGAGCTCAGACGGTCCACAATAAAAATTATTTTGCGTATGTACTTTCACTTTCTTTACTGACGTGGAACATAAATATTTAAAATGATTTTTTGCTTAACGGTTTGCAAAGTTGAATGGTCTTATAAAGAGTAAATAATATGATCAGTTGTACTCCCACTGCTATAAACCAATACCAGAGGATTTTTAAAACGTAGATCTATTGGAAAAATAAAGAAAATTACATAAAAGTTCGTTTAATATTTAAAAAAAAAAAATTTCTTATATTGTTTAGTTTATGGACTCAAAGTCTTCAGTTTTTACGTAAAATTCGTTTGATTTCCGATATTCCATTAAATTAATCTCGAATAATTTGAACGAGAAATTTAATGTAAAAATTATAATCGACTGAGAGATAGTATTGAGGAAAAATGCAGTCAATTATTTTATTTGCTAACTTAAACTAACGTTTCGATGACACAGCCACCTTCTTCAGGGTTCTGCAAAAATATATTCACACTTAATAACAATTAAATACATTCTGTACATTTTTTTTGGTTCAAGGTTAAATACCTTATTTTTAATTTAATTTTTGGAAATGCAAAATGTTTTTTTTTCATTTCTCAGGAGGGGTGCAAACGCCCCTTCTGGCCCCTCGCTGCCTACGTCCATAGAGGAGAGTAAGCTTTCCCTCTCTAGAGACAAAAATAAGCAATGTTATTTTACGATGAAATATACTAAAAATTTGAAGTAAATTTATTATTTTATTGAAAACTCTGATTTAATAGTGACATATAGGTAATGAATTTTTTTTTACAATTATGTCTTATACTTTCTACAATAGCCAAAAGAACAAACTTTCTCAAGGGGTGCGATCGCTCCATCTTCCTCCCCTAGTATGTGAATTGTAATCATTATGCGATACATAAATTAATTTCGGATGGAGTTTTAACCTACAAACAACCCCAGTATGGGTGCGCCACTGGTTCCTTTTACATTAACAATGTTTTTTAAATATGTCGTGAAAAAAATGTGGTGTCTAAACACTCTCGCTCGATTGCTTCACTCGCTTCGCTCGTGACACAAACTCAAGTTAGAAAAAGAAACGCTTTCCTCTCTATACCTTTTCAACTTCAAATTGGGCCGAAACAACTTCAAATTGGGATTCCATATTGGGAATAAACAATTTCAAATGGGAAATAAACAATTTCAAATTTGATATTGTTAAGTCTCAATTTGAAATTGTTTAGTGCCAATTTAATAGTATATTATTTAACGAGTAAATAATGTAGGCTGTAATTAATGAGGATGAAAGTTTGTTCACGAGCCGAAGGCGAGTGTATAAATCATCCGAGTTAATTATAGCCATTATATTCGAGTCAAATACGACGTTTTATCTACAATTTTTTAAATAAAACAACATTTTCTTACTACAAATTTGTATTGATATTAACTTAACCTCAAACTTTGGTGTGATGACAATTTATCCGAGTAATTTAGAACTATTATGGGCTAGTCATATACAGCGTTTTACAAATTTTTATTATTTTTACTGTTTCTGCTTACAACGTCATAAAATGATAACTTGATGTAACACTAATATTAAAACAGATGTGATGGCAGTTTGACAGTTCGAGAGAATAAAGTTCTCATTATTTAACAGTGTGAAATAATGAATTCATTATTTCATAATGTGTCCTTATGGAGGGGTTTATTATACTACTTTCACGTAATGAATACATTATTCTATTGTTGTAGATAAAATTGTTTATTCCCAATTTGAAGTTGTTTCGTCCCAATTTGAAGTTGAAAAGGTATAGTTGGACAAATAACTATTAGAGAACCTTGCATACCGAAACGTTGGTTTAAATTAGTAAATTTTTTCCTCAATCTCAAATAAAGCTGGGAATCTACTACTCATAAAATATTCCGTAATAGTGGGAGCCCCTTCCTTCGTCCTTTACGCATCACCCATCTACGCATACAAATCTACTCCGCGTCTGTTGTTCCGGGTCTGACGTGCAACCTTCAAACTTAAAATAGCTAATCACTTCCTATAATATATGTGGTACCTGTACGCTGTAAACAGTGTGTTTCAGTCCACTTTGCCACGTTACACGCCACACGACTCAGTGACGCGGCTACGCGACCTTGCGCGCTGACAATGAAACCGAGAATTGTCCACATTTTATTCCAAGCGGTTTTTATAGGTTAGAAACAGAGGAATATCAATGATACTTCTGGGTTTGGGCCTTCGGGCGAAGGTATGTAGCCCTGGATGAGTCAAGACAAAGGAATGGAACAATACGTTCAATGTGTTTTCGTTTAAATTACTTATGGCGACTGTAATTAAACAAACAATAAAACATCTGTAAATTCCGTGTTCATTCAGGCGCGGATACAAGGGGGGAAACGGGGTAATTACCCCCCTGAGAATCCTAAAGTTAAATCTTGAAATCTAATACTATTCCAATTTCTATTTAAGGTAATACTATTTTAACTAACGTGGAAGTAAAAATTAAGTTTTAATTTATTTTTACACATAAAAAGGGTGTTATTCAAATCTGAGATTTCATATAAAGGCATTTTACAAAATTATCTCTCCTGAGAAGATCACCTGGATCCGCCCTTCCGTTCATTTCGAACTAGGCGACCTCTATTTTTAATACTAAAGGTTTTTTCACACATCACTCATGAATTATTTTATGATTCTGAATCCTATCCTTTTTAGTCTAGTCAAATTAGATCATATTTTGTAGTTTAGTGGAAAAAATTAGTACCTGGATTTTGGTATACACCTTCCCAGTACATTTATCAACAACATACTAAAAGTCTCAATTGATAGGACTGGAGCGTTGTCCGCCATTTTGAAAAATGGCCGCCGTCTATTGTTTTTTATGTTTATCTCGTAAATGATTAATATTACGAAAAAACTGTTGAACTGTGGAGCACAAAATTTGCTATAAAATGGTATAAATATTTTTTATGAAAGTGGTACAGTTTTCGATACCGATAAATTTTGATCAAGTAGTAAGTTTTTGTCACATCATACAAAAACGTCTGTAATTTTTTTATGAATAAAAATATTGATTTCCGGTTTGCAGAATCCAATTTCCTGAACGGACGAAGTTCCAGTCCAATCGATTGAGACTTGAGATTTTTAGTATGTTGTTGATAAAGGGAAGGTGTACCTATGCCAAAATCCAGCTTTCTACTAATTTTTTCCACTAAGAAATCAAATTTGACTGAATTATTTGAAGGTGTCAATAAATTAGAAGATTAAATTATAATTATAAATAATACTATCATACTATTTACAAATACTTACGTTACGTAATAATTACAGTTAAATGGATTGTCAAATAGTGGCACTAAAATTTTCACTACCCTTAGTTTTGCGAATTTTGAAAAAAAATATTTTCTTTCTATACTCAGTAGGTAGGTACATCAAATTATATATCCTATTAAAGTTTCGTGCAGAGGTATAGAAACACCCTGTATTTGTCGGAGTACGAATCGAGTGGACGATAAATTAAAACGCATTCGCTCTAAAAGGTTAACTAATTGAATCACCAAACAAATCACATTAGCACTCATGTCGTGGACCACTTTAACGTGATATACAAACTGTGATCAGGAAAGATGGCAATTCCCGAACACGTGCTTCTCGTATCAGAGCATCTTCAAGACTAACCATATTCCATAGTAGCTTCACACCTACCACGTAATCCCAGACGTCGCCCAAAATTACAAATGTAATCGAACAGACAATCATAACTTCATTAGCACACTTGCATTCCTTTATTATTAATCATTATTTTTACTATCAATAAAATTGCGACATATTAAATCGAAGCTGGAGTTATTACCAGAAAATAAAAATCTGGAATATTCATAACACAGGAAAATGCATACCAGAAGATGCAAATCTAGAAAATTTATAAGTAATAAAATACTTGCATCAAAAGATTCATTCATAGGAAAATTCAAGTCTAGAATTTTAGATTCGCCATAAATGCAAATCGAGTATGTGGGACTCAAGAATGGTACTGGGTTGTTTATTTAGTGCAGTTTGACCTATTTTGTGTATTCCCTTGTGTTAAAAGAGGCAAACTACATAGTTTTCTAGATTTGCATCTTCCTATGTTAGGAACTATGCCGAATCTAAAATTATTTTAGAATTGAGTGTTCCTGAGAGCTGTAAATAATTTTGTTGTTGTAGGTATTCATACCTACGTAAAATTTTTCTAGATTTGCATCTTTCTATGTTTGGAATTATCCCGAATTTAAAATTATTTTAGAATTGAATGTTCCTGTGAGCTGTAAATAATTTTTGTTATTGCAGGTATTCATACCTACTTAAAATTTGTTTAGATTTGCATCGTCTGGTGTTCATAGTTCGTATTAAAAAATAATGATTAAAAAATAATGATAATTCTCAATGTATCTTAACCTTAAATTTTGGTAATATAAACCAGTCTCTTGATTTTGTAACGTGCTAAACCACTGAGAAACTTAACTTTGTGGTTGAATGCATTTACAAAGTTGATAAATTATTGCTACCTGCGATTTCTGGGAATCCTTGTGCAAATAATAAACCACTCACCAGTCACCACTAATAAGTATCTGAAATTTTGAAACCATGGATCCATAAGTTCAACAGGAAAAGTTAAATAAAAATAAACTTCTGCAAAGTCGCAGTAGCCATGGGATTTTGTGATTGGTTAGCCACAGCTTACTGCGATGAGAACTAGTTTCAAATAAATTGTGGAAATAGAAATCTAGAATGCTGAATGTCAAATGTCAATTTTAATTCGTTAAAATATTAATTAATATTTGCAGGAAAATAAATACGAGAATTTTATTGGTTTGTTTTTGTTTTAAATTGCACAATATGTATTTATAATGAGGAAAATTATAATATAAATTTTGACTCGTGGTTTATTGTTTATGCATTTTAAGATAAGAAAAATTTAATTGAAAAATTATTGTTCAAAAAAATTATACGTCCATCTAAGAAACATAATTGGAAGAATTTTTGGATTCGAACCTGAGTTTTGTAAACCACAGTCGGTCACCTAACTCTCTCACATATCCACCCAAATTGAATTTATAGTTTTTATTAAATTTAAAAATAGTATATTATACCTATATTAAAGGACTAAAGTGCCTGATTTAATCCGGAGGGTGAAGTTTATTTCACGAGCCGAAGGTGAGGGAAATAATTACCTGAGGGATTACTTTATAGTCCTGTGGTATATACGCTATTTTTTGCACTTCATCCTCAATCGAATGCAAAATAGTTAGAAGAATACACATCTTGCAATTTTGACAGTAAACTTTATGACAAATATTTATATCGTTACCGTAGATACTCTGTAACAAATAGCACGTATTTACTTGACAATTAATTCAATTCCTTGACAACGGGATTAAATATGAAAAATAATCCCTTGGGATCAAATTAAGAACCTTATCCCCTAAAATAAAGACTAAACACTAAAGAAGAATTTTAGTCCCGGAAGTGCAAAAAATAATATATGATTTTTATGCGACCAAAAATTTTAATATAGGATTATATTTTAAACAAAGTGTTTGAAAATTTCATTTACCATTTAAGTAGATATACCTTTTGCAATTCTTTAATCACAAATTTCAAATATTTGAATTAACACTTTTACATTTACTTTGCAAAATTTTAATGGAAATATATTTTTTTCAATACATGCACCGAAAACGCCACATTTCGTCCCTATATTATTAGGGACGAAAGTGGGGTATTTCTGGCCGGTGCGGTCAGTACTTTTCCCCCTGCTTTATGTGGAATTGCAAAATTGATTATTTTCATTTATTTTATGGAATTATTATACATTTTCCGATTTTTCTGTTATCATTCTGGGTTCATCCTTTTCTTCAACTTTTAATTGCTTTTCGGTACAGGTATTGAAAAAAATATCGTGTGCATTCTCGGCACAAAAGTATTCTCCCTTTCGTCCTTAGTTGCACAATATACTATTATCTAATCTAAAATAATTTATTAATAAATACCTACCCCATAAAATTTTGATAGCCACTTTCAAACGATTTTTTAACATCAACGATTCCAACTTAAACATGGTTGTTTTTTCACATATAATTTTTTCAATGTTTGCTGAGTGATAAATTTGTGTAAATACGTTCTTAGTAAGGCGTTTCGTATCTTGACTGCATGTGTGTATGTAAGTATGTATATGTGAGTGTGAGTGTGTGAAATAGTTTTTTCATGCCATGTTGCCGGTTTTGCGCGGGAAAACGAAGGTTAGGAACGTTGCCAAGATTTTGTCGTAAAAAATAATTTGTGACAATGTTGAATTTAGATAGAGAAAAGTTATTCATTATTATGAGTAAGAGTTTATATTAAAAATCAATATTTTTATTCAGATATTTAATTAAAGTCATTAAGACATAAATTTATTAACGAGAGAATAATTATAAGAATGAATTTTTTTTACATGAACTGCAGACTGAATTTCGAAGTCAGTATGGATGAGCAATATTGAACTCAAGTATAATTTAGTATTTATAATATACTTTTTTCTTCAAACGTCAGAAAAACATAATATTTCATATCTCCATGGAAACAGCTAAAGTTTTACTTTTCTGAGAGCGGCAGACAATAATATTACCTGCCGCTGTGAGCGACAGATAATATTATCTGCCGCTGGTGAACCAATCAAATTGCAGCTGTCAATAAAATTTAATTCAAATTTTTATTAAACAAAATAAATCAAAGACGACTATATTATTTCAATCCGAATTATTTTAATAAATTTTCTTACATGAATATCAATTTTATTGTAAGGTTTCGACGTCTGAAGAAAAAATAGCATATTTTATGCTGCGCTCATCCGGCAAACGCCTACAGATTTGCCACAAAAAGTTCCACTTTAGCTCCTTATTAAATAATATATCCGAAAAAAAAATTTCAACTCCGTACACATCGTCAAAATTGGACATTTTTTCGATTTAAAAGCATTTTTTTCACAGGTGTGCTGTAGGGGGGCGGAAGGGGTGACGCTAAAGTTCGCATGCACGACTTTAAAGTAGACACTACAAAAATTGTCGCCCTCGAGGATTTATTGAAATCGACTGAAAATACGCCGAGTTATGACGATTTGAAAATGGGTGAAATTTCACCTCATTTCAAGTGTTCCCCTAATTGTGTTGACGAGTTTAATATACTATTATTCACGACTGTTGAATAATACTTCCTTATACAATTGTTGGCAGTAAATAATAGTGAGTTACTGCATATTATTTAAACATAATAGTCCGTTGCCAGGTATCAAATATCAAAAATTAATTTTTTTATCAGTGCAAATTTATCTTATAAAACGAATAAATTATTTAGTATAATCGTAGATTTGAGTGTGGCAGCCTCACATATTGTGAGTCATCGGTAGACTGAAATTATAATTATTATATTAAAATTAGAATTCTATTGTATTGACACAAAAGTGCAACGTCTTCGCCTATTTTTACTTTCTCCGTGTGTTTTTCGTATTTATAGTTTACGCGCGCTTTTAAATAAACATGTCGGTTAATATTTGAGGAAAGGTTTTTTTTGTATCTAAAAGAGTAAATATAAAAGTAGAAAAAGACGTTAAATAAGAAAGTAAAATATAAGCTACTAAAAAACAATCATCTCTCCCGCTGAGCTTCTCGAACAGTTGAACGGCGCAAAAAACTAAAAAATGACGACGACGAAGATGATATCGCGTCTGTAGAGGCAGAAGATCATGTTTATTTTATTGTCGAGTCTACAAAAAAGTCGAAATGCTTCTTATCTACTCGACTACGCATAAAGTTTTTGATATTATAATTTTTCATAATATATTAATTAACCTAATAAATTATTTTAATGGTGTTATGCGTAGTATTTTTGATTTTATCTCAACTACAGGATTTTAGTGTAACTTCCGCTGATAAATTGATTATATTTATCGGGATGTATGTTTGATAATGCTAATAAATTATATAAACAGCAAAATTATTAAATATTAACTTCAAAATGAGTTATTTATTGGGCGTGAGTTCAGGGAGCAAAGTGTTACTTTATTAGAATTAAAAATGAGCCTCCTGAACTGTAAACATAACCACACATCGTTGACGTCTATACACATGCCATGATTTTACTGCATGGTGGTTCAGTAAAAAAACAATACATTTTTTAGCATTTAGAGGTTTTATTCAAAAAATGGGCTTTGTAATGAAATGGAAACCCACAAAAATGCTTGCTATTTATTGTTCAAATGAGTCTGAAATACATAAATTTGACATTTGGTGGCGCCATCTATTAGCAGTTGTTTAGAGTCACGGGTTGGATACAGTAGGTACACTCATATATTGCGGACTATGCATTTGCATATATTGTATTATTGTGCATATTGGTTTTTTTAAACAAATATTTGCATTTCATACAAAAATAGATCAAAATATGGTATAAATCTTTTGCATATTTTGCATGTTTCAATATTTTTTTACATATTTTCAAATTTTTTATATAATATATTTATTATACTTAAATGCATATAACTGCATATTTTGTACCTTACCTTTTAACCCAAATTTTCCATTTTTTTAAAGATTTGAAATGTATAAAATTTATAATCGCTCAAATTTGACACCACCTACAGTAATTTTACATTTATTTTAAAGGTATAGGTATACAAGTCGTATTCCAGGAGTTATACGTTGTTTTGTTTATTTTATATGATATTCTTATGCATTGTTGACAAAATGTAGTATATTTCTGATTTATAAAAATAAATTATTAGTAAAAATGAATAAAATTATGTTGTAGGTATATCTGCATAGTGCATATATTTGTAAAATATTGCACATTTGATTAATTTTGTGCATAATGTTGAGCATATTTTGGCGTTATTTCAATGCATATTGCATGCATATTTTAATTATATTTTCCTGCATATAAACCGCACTCTACTCATATGTTTTGGCTATGTTTAGTTTATTAACAAAATACAAAAAAAATATTATGAAAATTACTAACATGACATTGTAAACAAAACAAGTCATAAAAATTATCAATAATAGTGCATAAATAATCAAAAATTGTGGAAAACACAGCAATATTTCATTAAGAACTCGTAAAAATGTTAAATTTGCTAAATTCTTATCTTTCAATAACGTTAGAAAATTCCAGCACATGCAGATTAGAACATAATAGAAACAATATTAAATTTCAATTTTCGTTTCATAAACACATTTTTTCTCGATAAAGTTGCATCATTCGCAGGAAATTCACACATATTTCCTGGGACTATTTTCTTGACGTCTGTTTTGAAAATATTTATTTTACTACAACTTACTAGAATTTGCATCATTTTTCTTCGAATGCGGAGTCATTAATGACGTCACGAATTTTACTACGTTGCGGTTAAATTATAATATTGTTTTGATAACTCGAGATTTAGATTTAGTGAAATGACGTCATGATTTACTATTAGTTTTTATAAGCTGAAATTCCGAATGATGTAATATTTGCGATTATAGGAAAATTAAATGGTTTCCATGTGTGTTATGTTTGTTATTTTTTATTGTTTTTTGTTGCAAAAAACTAGATCTTTTATGGAGCAAAAACTAGAAAGATTGTTGTTGTTGAATGATAAAGTATAACAGTTAGTTTCTGCTTATTTTACTACGCAGTTTTTAATTGAAATTATTTATTTTTATTTATTATACTATTTTATAAATATCTGAAAGACGTAGAAAGGTTAGTATAACTTATTTTATTTCATTGTTTACCTTTCAACAAGATTTTTTTATTCGATTATTCCATACGCGTCAACAAGGCAGGTTTTTAGCTATAAAATTTTATAAAATCACAGTAGGTATATCCATGGTTACCTTTTAATGCTACTTTTTTTAGTTTTGACACTTGTATTTTCCCACGACTATATACGAAACTAACAGTTTCCATACAGGTAGGTACGTAGTTACGAAAATAAACAATATCACAAATCCGTTCAACCCGTTTGATATGATATTGAACAGATCTTAACGTACGGTTTAAATTATTGTTTCACATTTTAGTAGGAGTGTGTTGTCTTTCTGACATTTAATAATTTTTTATGTCCATTAAGAATTTCGTGATAAATGGCATTATTCCATTAAAAATGGAAAATAATGACATTAAAAGAGATTTTATCCGCACATAAATTAAAGTATATATCTTTTGCTGTATCTAGTATAATTTAAGAATTTAAATAGAATTTATATTCTTGTTATTGAAAATCTTGTATCATGTGGTATATCTGTTTGTATTTGCTGTCTTGGGAAAAATCGTGTAGGTACACAACTCGTAGGAAAGTGTCTATCGAATGTTCGTGAGATTTCCGAACTCAGCATGCTTCGTGCGTCAACATCCTCACTTACACGATATTAGTCACTTTTCTCGATCATTATATAATGTACTACCTATATATAATATAATATAATTCGAGCCATAAATAAATTTTATTAAATTACTCATCATTCTTGCGTAGAACCGACATCTCGGATCAAAATTGATTCTTAAATTTATGTCAGTTTTGACACTTGTTACTGTTATTATATGAAAAAATAATATTGTTAGTCATATGAATTATGAAATAAGCTGCAATAAAAATATTGTTATTATTATTAAATGATACATTTTATTATTATTATTATCGACGAGTAATACTATTATATTGTTCACTAGTGACATTTATTGGGTTTTCAAATAGTATACCTACGAGTAATACTTATTTCATATTGTTTATTTACTTTTCAGTTATAGATTACTCACCAAGTAAGTTATAATTTATTGTATTATGTTTTTTGGCCAACAAAATTTACTGTACCTACTAAAGCTTATCCTAACATAAATAATCTGTTGTTATTTAAAAAATGAATGATTTCTGACAGCAATTATTTCTGATTGCAAATTTACTTTTTAAAATGAATTAATTGTTCAATAATGTCGTAGATATTACTCGAGTATGAACTCAGTAAGCTATAGATTTTATATCTGATTAAAATAATGATTGTTTATTTTTATATCATTTCAAAATTTGTTTTTGTTTTTCTTGAATGCGTAATTACTGCAAAATTGAAATAATTAATTGAATAATGGAATTAAAATGCGAAAAATGTGAATTGTATTTAAAACATCCAGGTACAAAATAATAAATAACTTTAATTGAGTTACTTTATTACTTATCGCAATTATCTTGATGCTATCTCGTTTAGGAACAACGAAAAATTGTTCATGGTTTTTATAATCACGATATCAAAACTTCAAGGCTGTAATATTCACATTTAATAGCTATTTAATGCTAATTTTATATTTTTACAAAAAACAGAAATTAATAATTTTCCCGGATTTATAAACGCTGTATCACAATTTAGCATTTAAATAAATTATTTAAATATCGGTCTTTTAGTTAGAGAATTTCGTTTTTGCTAGATCAGGAAGTTAATAGTTTATTTATTAATTATAATTAATGAAATGAGTAGTTTTGGTTTATATCTTACATTTTAAATTTATGGCTT
The DNA here is from genome assembly GCA_947534325.1 of Agonum fuliginosum. Classification (NCBI taxonomy): domain Eukaryota; kingdom Metazoa; phylum Arthropoda; class Insecta; order Coleoptera; family Carabidae; genus Agonum; species Agonum fuliginosum. The sequence goes on from OX384041.1 coordinate 28,865,281, forward strand.
GACAGTATTTATTTAAATTATAAAAGTGTAGTAAGAATTTACGAATCAAATAAATAAGTATTTTTAACAATTTGTTTCTGAAAAATATACAGGAGTGTTAGTACTTTAAACAAAATGTATTTTGACAAACAAAAGTAAAATCATTATTTGTTTTATTTTTTATGACTTTTGAAAGTGTTTCTATGATTGTCATGTCATGAATTATTTTTATAGTGGTATTGTGGTAGATCTTGTAAGTTTTTATTTTTAAAAGCAGTTGAAAATTGAATGTCTGCTTTAGCTGTACTGCTGTACACAATAAAAAAATGTAAAAAGAAATAATTTCTTCCGAGGTGAACCAACAGGAAAGGTAACTAAATAGTATGCACCTTTCACCGGCCAATGAAACTTACATACATACGCACAAACACATTTAAATCAATTCTCACAAGCTGGGTTCATTTCCGCAACTCGGAACTTTTTATCTCCTAAGAAGACGGAAATCAAGAAAATTTAACCAATTTTATAAATTGAATCTTGACTGTTGAATTTTGATGTTGAAAGGTCGAAGTAATGAGTACACCAGTCACAAAAAGGTTGTAGATTTTGTTATTTATTCATAAAGTAGACGTTTCGGCTATGTTTTTAGCCTTCTTCAGGACAATAGGGTGGAACTTAATTGAACCTGTAAAATTTTTGACTAGATGTCATTTTCATTTGTCCTGTCTCTGAAGAAGGCTAAAAATGTATCCGAAACGTCGACTTTATTAATAAATAATAAAATCTACAACCTTCGTGACTGATGTACCTACCCATTACGTCGCCCTTCCATTAACAAATTTTCTTTCATAATTTATGGTGGGATTCTGTTCAAATCTGTAAGTTTTACAAATTTGTAAATTTTTGAATATTTTACAAAATCACATCAATATTTTTGTTGACAAATATAATAATGTTCATATGCTTATAAATTTCATTTCGATTTTGTTATTTACAGTTTTATAGATCTGTAGCAACTACAGATTTGAACAGAATCCCACCATTGTATTAATCTGTAAATTTTAACATTGTTTTTCCTATGGTCCGTAAAAGAAAAGACATCTAGTAGATATTAACGGTTTCTAGCCGTCAACTCATGGGTACTTACATGGTACTGAAAATGAGATTTTTATCACTATGAACCTAATGTTAGGTCTAAAACATTGGTAAAAATACGAATTTTATTATAAAAAAATTATATTTTTTAGTAAATTGAGAAAGAAATTTTGCTGTTTCGTCACTATTTTGTATTGGACATGCTGGCAGCTTTCTACGTCACACCACATATTAATCAATTTTCATTATTTATTTTTGGGCTTGTTATTAAAATTTTTGTAAAAATAAAAAATACGGGTCTCAAATTTTTATCTGTTCTTCAAAAATATTTAATAAAAAAATCATGCATGAATTATTCATATTCTCATCTCATACTAATCGTCATTTCCAACAGCAAGATTTTTTCATCTCGGCATATGTTCCATTGAATGACGTCACCGCATCATCTCGTCATCTTATTTGCTCTTGTTCTCGCGTATTGCAGACAGAGACAGAAAGTGAAAAAAGCGAACGTCGTCAACGTTAACTTGATCTACATGTGTTCCGTGGTGTATGTGTGTTCTGTTTAACTAAGTGAAGATGCTCTGTGCTGTGCTGTGTTCTCTGTGCCATATGGTTAATGCATGTGCTGATGGCCTGGCAAAGAGAATCAGAGGGGTGGGTGAATGGAAATTGAAGAAGATCTGACCAGAGTTACTTTAAAATGACATAAGGAAGAGTTAGTCATCGAACCCTTGAATTCGTATACTTAGTGATGATGTATTGATGGATCAATAATATTACTATAATTATACTTTATTTTATTTAATTTCTTGTTGTTTTTTGTGAACATTATCGCACATATCGTTCCGTTTTCGAAACTTGAAACTTCGTATTGTGAATAAAAAAATCTGATGTGACCAACACACGATCTCTCGTCTAATTCTGCTTATTCTACTAATTTAATACTTACATTAAAATAGTTTCATGTCCATGTAATATCTAATATGTAAACGATAATATAAACCAAAGATGCAAACAAAAGATGTCAACTGTACCGTCAGAAAACAGGCAGAAAACAGTCAAAAACATTGATTCCGCAAGCTATTCTATAGCGATTTTTAAGTGAATTAACTTCAAATTTTAATATGTTATCAACAAAGCTTGGCTCTGCGAAATAACCGATCGAATTTTTTAAATTTAAATAAAAAAGATATTTGTATATATATAGCCCGAAACTCGTACTTTGCCGTATCCTAGCTATGCAATGTCATTTTGAAGTTGAAAAATACTGTAAAAGTGTTTTTGTTGCGAGTAAACTGTCAGATTATTATTGAATTTAGGATAATGTTTTTATAAACATTTAATAGAGAAAAAATGGATCTACAGATGTGCCTTTTTAAAATTTAAAAAATTAATTTGTATCATGAGATATAACTGTGTAAAGTTTGCATAAAATAATATTTTTTTGAATTTTTCGGAATTTTTATATTCATGTACAATTTTTAAATCAAAATTTTAAAAAGGCACGTCTGTAGATCCATTCTTTCTCTATTAAATCCTTGTTGAAATAAATTTTTACCATTCTTGTACTCGCCACAAAACACTCGCTACCTTAATACATTTTATACTGGATATTAGGTAGTAGTCTCTTAATCTTCAAAGTTCAAATATTAAATTATAGTCATATCCGGATGAATGTCAAAACTTTGTATCTCACACCCGCAGAAATTTCGCGGATTGCCAAGGGTACACCTATACTGGTAGTTGACATTGATGTTCATAATTAGTTTATTAGAGAAAACTCGCAGACAAACGTAAAGTTGAATCTCTATTTAGGTCACGTTTTGGCGCGGCTCTCCGGTGAATGTTCTATCAGTTTCCGCCATTTTCAGGGCTAATATTCAAAATGGCGGAAATCGTGGAGGATATGTGATTGAATTTGCCAATCCTTCGATTGCTTCGCTGGTATTGACGTTCGAAAGCGATTATATTATTAAAAATTTCATTGAGATGAATGGGTTATGTACTTGTAACGATTATTTTTATTGTTGCTTGGATTGGTCACTAATTATGGGACTTTATTCAATTTTTAATTATGTATGAATAATTTGTTAATGATTATTCGTTGACTAGGTTAATTTTTTTATTATTTTTATAGTTTTGTATAAAATGCGGCACAACAGTAAATCTATTTTGCGAGGTTGCGAATGTTTCAAGGACAATAACGAAAAAATTGGTATAGATAATTAAATTTGCGCGGTCAGTTATGAGTACCTCATCATATAATTTTTATTTAATTATTTTACAAAATAAAAAAATAAAAGGATGTATTGGAATAAACTAGCACAATTTTTTTAACAAGAAAATTATATCATACTTACCTACCCATACACTGCCGTCCTTAGGAAAAAGGTCCTATCTGCAAAAACTTTGTTTTAGATATTATTTTATATAATTTTTGTGTGGAAACAACTATGCGGATTTTTACTATTAAAATTGCTTTATATAAATATAATACTAATAATAATAAATTCTACATTTTCTTAGGGCAGCTGGACATCCTATTTTGGTATATATTTGTAATAATTTATGGAGATTACAAAATCTCAAAATTTGCAGATAGGACTTTCCTAAGGAGGGCAGTATAGTTCAGATCGTTTTATCGTTTATAAAATATTGTTAATTTGCAGGTATTTTCGTTTCCCTTCAATAATTGGAAAAACACAAAGTTTTTGACTATAAATCCTTTATATATGGGACTTGAACTTGATCGATATTTATTTAATTTTTTTGTGCACAGATTTTTATTTCGTTTTTCACCGCGGAAATACTTTTCCGGTACTAATTTTTACAGCCCAGTTTTTGATGGTGGACAGGTGGACTGACATTGTTATATGCCTATATATTAAATTAGATCTTTAGCTGTTACTGTATATGTATTATGAATAAGATGTTGTTAGAACTACTATATTAACTGGGGTTGTAATGTTGAGTAGTCAGTATATCTGGTGTTGTCGCACTAGTCAGTGCATTATAAAGTAGGTAAGTACGTGTATTTGATGTTATCTGCTATCAGATGCATGAGTTTCTTATACATAAGTTTTAAATTTAAATTTTTGTAAACTTAACATAAATGCAAACCTTAAAACTAAATATGCTTATGTGAATGAGGCTTTAGCTTTTAAGATATCGACTTAAAAAAATAAAATTATAATCTTATATAACTAGAATTTAATAATATAATAATTCGCAGTGCAATATTACGTCTTTTAATTTTGAGATAAAGTTATGTAAACAAAAACAATACACAAAAATATTGCTACGAATATTCACAATATCAATTATTACTTTTATAACCTTAAACTTTAACCCCTGTTGAGACGAACGTCACTGCTTAAGTAAGAATTATAATTACTTTTAAAATGTAGTCTACGTTTAATTGTTTTTGTTCAATTACATTCATTACATACATACAATGCTACTACGAAATATTTATTGTTAAAAGCAGAGGGACCTGGAGCAGGCGCGTAGCCAGGGGGGAGCTGCCCAAAAGGTAAAAAATAATTGATTTTGAAAATAAATAAAAACATCAATGACAACTAAAAAAAATCTGATGTGGCCAGCACAAGACCTCCCTACTCTTTTAATTGCAGTTTAATAATAGTATTATATCTATTACTTAAATATATTTAAAAAAGTGTAGATGAATCTCTTCGTACAAGTTGGAAAAAAATTGATGTTCCGTTTTCTCCTTTTTCCAACTTTAAAGGCCGATATCTCAAAAACTAAGCGAGAAATCAAACACTTAAATTAACCTATAAGGAAATTTTTAGACCTTTCCAAAACCGACCACCCTCGATTTCTCAAAAATGGTTCAATATATCGACTTAATTTATTCACCAATGAATTCCTCGCACCGAATTACATATGTGTACCAATTTTCAGCTCAAAATTCCGACGGGTACAAGATTTATCACGGTTTCCCCATTTTTGAAGATTTCTTAAGGGATACCCTTACGATTTTTTCTAAAATCGATAATGTTGCATAAATCGTTGGAATTTTGAGCTGAAAATTGGTACACATATGTAATTCGGCGCGAGGAATTCATTGCTGAATAAATTAAGTCGGTATATTGAACCATTTTTGAGAAATCGAGAATGGTCGGTTTTTGGGAGGTCAAAAAATTTTCAAATTTTCAAAATTCTAAAAATTTGTTTATAGGTTAATGTAAGTGTTAGAAATACAATGCTGCCGACTAGAGTTTGATTTCTCGCTTAGTTTTTGAGATATCGGCCTTTAATTTTAGACTGACACACACACACAGACATCATCTCGAAAATACTTTATTCGTATTCTATGGATCCTAAAACGTGCTTATATCCACTAAAAATTCACACTTGATTTTGACCGCAATCACAATACCTCCCTTATAGAATATGAGGCGGGAGGTAATTAAATACCAACTTCCTATTTTAAATAATAATATTTTTAACAAAATATTATTGTAATTTATATTATTTTACAATTAAACATTTTCCATATAACTTTTATAATAATTTGTATCATATATCATTGTTTTAAAGCTCGAACATACATTTCATTTTGACACTGTCAACTTGACGCTACTTGTTTGTACTTTGTATTCTACTACACGTGATTTAGATTTTGAATTTGTATTATAAAGTAATTAGGAACATTTTATGTTACTAATATGAAATACTATAATCAATTTTAAACTCAATTTAATTTTTTTTTGTGGAGCAATGCGCTATTAATAGCGCAGTCAATAAGTTAATAAATAGTAATATTATAATAAGTTATCGTATGATTCCATGAGACTTGAGACACAGTGATAAACGTACGAGATACTGAGGGTAAAGGTCACAATCAAGGTTATCAGAAAACAGATTTTTCTTTTGAAATACTACCTATTTAGACTAAATATTTAAGTGTTGTTTATCGACATAAAATACTCGTAAATTTTATTTTATATACGCAGAGACTTTTATCGATATCGGAATTTTCATAATCAGCAAGTCATTTTGTACAGGAGAGATTTTATCGGCCAATGAAAAGCGAGAACTGTGGCCCTTTGTACTTCGGGACTTTGGTCCGCCTCTAATTTATTATGCACCCTACGGCGTAAGCCCTTAAATCCTTTAAATCTGATTCGTACAAAGGGAGAAAGAATTCCAATCAGAATCGACGAGAAAAATGTCACTTCCGTTTTAATGGACCTAGAGATCAAATGAGATAAATTAAAATATTATAAATTATACAATGATTTGATTATAGCGAGTTAGCTATTAATACGCGAGTATGAAGTTTACATGTGTAATAATAGCCATTATACACGAGTTGCATACACAATTTTTCTACTCTCATGCTTTAATTTATAAAAAAATTATTCATTACATGAATTTATAATGAAAATCTGTATCGAAATAAAAATCCATACTGAAAATGAAAATCTGTATCGAAATGAGTGTTATTTAAGTATAGATGACATATATAAAATAACCAAATTATAACATAGAGTAAGAAAACAATTATTGTAAGAGGAATATATTTTTATAAGAATTAAAATATTATTCATTTATTACTTATAATCTTCATGTGCGCATTACTTCGATCAGGAGTTTTTTGAGTGCAGCTCGAGTGGTACACGAGAGGTCGATTACTTTGTTAGAATGAGCAATGCAACATTTTTTGGATATGAATTCAGGCACTGTAAGAAAATCGCTAGGACACCGCCTCTTAATTTTTTTCAGTTTTTTTTTTAAATTGAAAATTATTATTGGAGCATCTGAATTCTAGTCAAATGTAATTTGCACTGAAACGAATAATAAATTCGAATACCCATCGAATTCAAAAGTAATTTTTTTGATTGTCCAGGATTCGAAATCAAGACCTATAAAATTGTCTAACACGTTAATCCTAAATTTAATCTGATAAATCTATATTTTATACAAAATATTAAACGCATTTTAAAGATTTTAATAAAATTAAGTGCAAAGTACAAATTATAAAGTGTCCCAAAATTATATCTGATTTAAAATATTACGGGCAAAGTTCAATATAAATAATAAAAATCACTGTATTTTCAATACCTTACAAAGACAGTGATTTTCATTATTAGGTACACATACCATTTTAACTATAGGTATACAAAAATAGTTCCAGTGGTGTACTCTCCACTAACAACCATGAGTGAGTTGACGGCTGGTAACCGCACACACGGCACAATGATTCACGTATGTGGGTTCACATATTCAAGTTGGGTAAAAGTCGTGATAGATATTGTTGTTGCTATGGTTTTTCAATTTTTTCGATATTTAAATCTTGCTCTATTTAATTTGTTTGTCAAGTATGTTTTGTTTTCAATTTTGTTAATATGTGTCTCCTATCAAAAATAAACAGATAAACATTTAATTGGAAGTTATTCCACATTGTTAAAGTTTGTAAAAACTTAATTGTGACTATTAGAATCATTTTATCATGTTAGTGTTAAAGATCAAGATAGCAATAACACTTATAAATAACTACATCAATAAAGTACTCGTTCTTCTATCAGAATAGATTAGACACATTGACGGGAAGATAGAGAAGCAATTCATTTACATTCATTCATATCAAACTTAATTATAAAAACAAAAAGAAAAAGACTTTTTGCTTAATTAGTGCAACAGACTAAAGGCGACGTTACACGGTGCCAGTAACTTGTTCAAGTCACTAAAATCCAGCCCTGGAATTTAGTACTTGCTTGGTGATGACAGATATTTTAGCTCTAAATTCCATTATTGGTTATTTATTTATTTCCGTTCATAAAAAGCCCAGTTACAGAGGGAGAACAGAAATTAACATAATAAAAACAAAACATTATTAAATAGGTTGAGAAGAGTTACAAAAATATTACTAAATAGTTATAAATAATGCATAATTAGTTAACCATAAGTATACCTACACAAAAAAAATAATTACAGAACTAAATAATTCTGAACGACATAACCATTTTTCTTTGAATAATAAACATGCTATCATTAAAAATGTCAATATTTCTACATAAGTTATTATTTATTAACTATTTATAGATATGATTATGATTCCAGTCGAGTGACTGGAACAAGTGACACTTCCTGTTCTACTATCCCGTCAACTAAACCTGTGTAGATAGATTTTTCATTAGTGTTTCCATAGTTTGTTTTAGTAACAAAACAAAAATTTTATACACTCTTCTTGAAATTAACACTTACTTTGCACCTATTTCATGTAGACACCAACTTTCTTCAAAATCACTCGCATTGGACACATGATTTTAGCGACTTGAACGAGTTACTGGCACGAAAATAAATATATTAGGATTTAAAAATTTAAATTGATGGTTAAGTTTATGAATAATTCGTACAGGTAGAACTTTTTATAAACATGCACATACAAAATTACAGAATTGTGATAAAAACATTTAGAAAACTATAAATGATAATTTTTATTGCAAGTAAATAAAATTCTTTGGAAAAATTTTAAACTCGTAGTTATTATTTTTAACTTGCTATCAATTATCAACTTTCAGACTATAATATGATAATATCAATATCAACAACAAATTGGCGTTACATTTGATAAAAATTAATCACATCACCAAAACAATGTTATCTCAAAACCGAATTAATTATCTGATTAATTCTGTTACTACGTTTTAAGCCACTTTATCTTGATACTCATTGTTCATTATAGATAATTTAATGAAGTAAAAATTTAATCAGTTATTTAACTACGGACAGGTACTACTGATAATCATTGTTTTGTATCTGACTACATCTAAGTATATTCTTTTTGATTTTTGAATAATGAAGATGGTACAAAAAAATTTCTAAACTCTTTTAATTTATTCAAACATTTAACCAGCAATCACAACATTTTCATAATTAAATATAATATATACACCGTTTTAAGTTTAAATTGATTCTTTAGGAAAACATATTTTAATTTCATCAGTCAGTAATGAGTAGAAACAGTGACACCTGTAAACACATAATATTTTGTTTTATGTTTTTATATTTCGGAAAAAATTGAGGGTATTATTAGGTTACAATTCGCAAAATTAAGAGCGTGTTCAACGTAAGTGAAATGAATTTTTAACATCAGACATTAATTTATTAGACATTGTGTTAATAATAATTATTACTCGTACTTGTGATTGTATAGTAGATTTAGATAAATTATTTCTAAACAGTTCTCTTTACTTTAAATAAGTAAGCCTTATTTTAACGAATTTAAAAAAAAAATTTGTTCCGTCATGTCATATACCTACCGTGGTCTTTGTTGACACATGAAAATTCAGTACAAGGGAAGAAAAGAAGCTTCGCATAGGTTCGGAGTCGAAATTTTTTGAAAATACGCTTCTGAACATTTTTTCAAAGCATTATTTAAAATGCAAAAATTAAAAACATTAAATGGAAAATGTTCTGGCAGTACACATGATAAGTTAAATAAAAAAATTCATCGTTAAATGTATACAGTGTTTGGTAGTGGGCATTATATTATAACGAGGAGATAACTAATAAAAAATAATTATAATTGATTAAAACTTAAACTTAAAAAATTTGATTGAAGTAAAACGTTTGTAAATACTTACTGTTCATTTGAAGATAGAATTACACAAAATAAAGCATAAAATTTAAGTAACTTTAAAGAGTAGGTACCGAGTTCAGAGTATTTATAGGTTATGTTATGTTTGACTCTGTGGTTTTCTTCATTTGACAGCGCGGTCTACCGGTAAATTATGTTGCATTTATACGATATGTGTGCTTCTGCGAACGAACCTTTCATACATTACTAAAGGCTCATCTGCAAAATCGCACATTTGCTAACATTCAGTACCTAATTAAAATAAACAATATTCATAATATTTAAAATATAGTAGGTACTAAAACTAAAATACAGTACAACACCTTCAATTGTATAACATTTTACCTACAGTGCGACGCATGAATTTGAATAGGTAATTTTTTTTAAGTGCCCTAAATTAAACATGTAAAAGTAGTATTTTTCTCCTTATGCCTCGTTTTCATGTATCCGGAATCCGCAGATTTCTTGCGGAATAAAATGGCCGCCACGAATTCCATCTCCATATTTAACATAAATAAACTTATATTTGAAGTTATAACAACTGACAGTTTAAACGTCAAAACTTGCGGAGCTTGCGGAGTTCCGCAAAAAGTTAAAAATAATTTAACTACTGACGGAATTCATGGCGGCCATTTTATTCCGCAAGAAATCTGCGGATTCCGGATACATGAAAACGAGGCATTATTCGGTATTTTTTAAAAACAATAATATGGCAAAATTTGGTAAAATCGATGCGTCGCACTGTATAATGAATATTAAATATTGTCTTAAAAAATTCCAATGTTCTTACTTTAGTATTAGATTAAATATTTGACAAACCGTAGGGCACTGTTTTTCCTCTTTTATATACAGCTACATTCCCGCCTTAAAAAGATACCAAATAGAAAAAATTGTAGAAAGAACATATTTTTCGCACTTGTCCTCTAGTAAACTCGCCCTCAGGCTCGTTTTACTAAACTTGAACGCGTGCAAAAAATCATGTCTTATAAAACTTGTTCTTTAATATACTATTAAATTTCCACCCCTAAAACGTTTGTTTCCAATTTAAAACAAACCCAAGCATAAAACATTCACCCCCTCCAACGGAATCCCACGTCTTGTAAGAATTTTTCCACAACACGGGGGTGTCTTTCTCTTCTCCTCGCAAGTGTTAGGGGTAGCCACCCTCTGTAACCTGACCTAACCCGGGCTGCACATGCACATGCGGCCGCGTCTTGATCGTGGGAACCCGAACATGTGGTTGTGTGTACCAGCATTAAATCTCCCTGCACCAGCTAGACGGAGGCTGCGCCTGACACGGCTGAGCCCCAGATGTGTGCAGGAACAGTGGTAAACAAAAAATGATACGGGTGAGAGGCTGTACAGGGTGCGCGAGAAGATGTTGGGGTAGAAGAAAGTAGAAATAAATAATTAAAAATTATTTAAAAATACTTGTCACATTTCAGAAATTTTAGTCTCTGAATTAACCTTTCGGTCATTTATCAGAGACCGGTTGATTTTAAAGTAGAAATAATATGTTTTTTGCACTTTCGGGACTGAAACTCTTCTTTAGTTTGTATTTTTAGGGACTAAGGTTCTTAATTTGATCCCAAGGGATTGTTTTTCATATTTAATCCTGTTGTTAAGGAATTGAATTAATTAATCCCGTCAAGTAAATACGTGCTATTTGTTACACAGTATCTGGTAACGATATAAATATTTGTCATAAAGTTTACTGTCAAAATTGCAAAATGTGTATTATTTTAAACTATTTTGCATTCGTTTGAGGACGTATATACCACAGGACTAAAGTATCTTTAATCCCTTAGATGATTATTTCCCTCACCTTCGGCTCGTGAAATAAACTTCACCCTCAGGATTAAAACATGCACTTTAGTCCTTTAATATACTATTTATTTTGCATCGAAAATGTTCAGCCCTGTTCACATAAAGCCCTGTTCGTACGGAGATTTTTTGAAGATTCTACGGAGATTCAGAATCCTGGAAAAAAGTTTTTATCTTTCTAGTGAGAATTATCTGTTAAATTGCGGTGAGCTAAATTGAATCTTCAATGAGTCTTCGATAAGAAGAATTTATAATTTATTGATTGCTTCAAAACCACGTAATTATACTAGAAAGAAAAACTTCTTTTCCAGGATTCTAAATCTCCTAGAATCTTCAAAGAATCCTCGTGCGAACAAGGATTCTTTGAGGATTCTTTCATGCTTCTGATCACTGATCAAAGAATCACGGTGAGAATTCACTGTCAAATAGAGAGGCGCCGCTGAATTAAATAATTGAAGTATTGTATGTTACATCAAACTATTCGGTATTCGGCCGAATAGTAAACTAATATTCGGTGTTCGGCCGAATAATGAAAAACATGTCGAACAGGCAGAATACCGAATAGTTGCCTAATATTCGTTGCAAGTCTACTAAAAATCAACATTACCTACTCGAAAATTACAGAAGTTACTAAAATGAAGATTGATGTGAATGTTTTTCGAACACCCTGTATATGTTTCCCACTACCAAACACTGTAAACAAATCATGGTAAAATCTGGCTAGGGAACCACCATAAAATACCACCGCGCTACGCATAACTTACACCGAGTTCCTATAAGAAGCGTTGAAATTTCAAACTGAACTTACGGTCTTTAGAAGATCCTCCCTCAGAAAGACACCTGCGTCCAAATAGAAAAGGGAGCGTAAGTATAAAAAAAAGAAAAACGGTTGTAGGAGAAGGTCGCTTGTTCCTCATTCTTTTGTCCCCCTCCTTAAGGGCGACTTTCCTTTGTCAATCTCATCACGCAAACAGGTGTAAAGCACACAGCACACTAAAGGTTTTTATTCATGACGGTTATATAGGTTAGGGTTTGTATTTGCAAAGGGAACCAGCTAGCTATGAAAACAAACGCAATTCGTTGCGTTTGTTTTTTTTTACTGAAGATGGTTTACATGTGTGCCCAGTGCCCACATGTGTAGATTTTTTTGTTTTGATGTTGAAATTTTGTAGTGTGATTGTTAATTTGATTGATGATTTTTTTTTAGGTGGGGAAACCGTAGGATGCTTGAAACGAGATCAGCAGAAAGTGGTGAGTAATTTTTTTTAATTCAAAATATTTACCAGCATTTTAAATATTTGTTTATTGAAAATTATATTTCACGTCTACCGTCGAAAACGGCATTTTCGGCATTCATTGCTCTCTTCAAAAACTTTATAAAGGCGTGCTGTAAAATGAATGAAAACACTATAGGTATTGCATGCAGCAAAGTACGCTTACATATTTGCAGTGGCGGATTTACAAAATCTAAACATTGAAAAATCGGAAAAAAATAAATGTATTAAATTGAAGAAAAATATTAACTATATTTTATTTTAGCGCAATATAACTAAATAACGTAAGTGTCCATAAGTTATTATATTGGGGAAAAGGGGTGATTATAAATTATTAAAATGAAAAAGTTCAAAGTTAAATACCTTTAAATTATGTTGTAATTAAATGTAATATATCTGTTATCTGCATTGTTCTTAAAAACGAACAAGCAAGTTTTAGTAACAGGAAGAGGGGGGACGTGCCCTAGTGCCCCCTCCCTCTAAATCTGTTGCTAAATCTGTTGCTAAATCTGTTGCTATTGCTATGATACCGCGTTTTATGAAGGATTATTACAGTGTACGTAAATTATGGAAAAATAAGTAAATATAGAGATATTTTCATGTAAATTATATAAATTTAATTTTCTCATCTCCTGAAGATGACGTATGTGAAATCGAAACTAGTCGATTGAGAATATATTTTATTGTTGACTACATCCCAGTAATTTTTTCTCCATTCCTCAAATATACTCGTAGAGTTGTACAAAATATGTAACAAGCGAAAATGCTCTTACATGGTCCTGTTTTTTTGCGGAAAACTATTTCGTCGCAAATGAATTTACTATACTGTTGTGTGTACGATACAAATATTAATTCATAATTCAAATTGCAATAGTTGAATATTTAATATCAAAATATTGCTATTAATTTATGTTTGTAACATTTGTATTTACGTAATGGAAAAATTGTAGTAGGTATTATTAATTCTAAGTACTGGACAAGCATTTGTGGGAAATGTAATGCCAACAAATTGTATTACATTCATTCTATTCATATTTATAATTTGCCATTTGACATATCTAACGTAATAAAAAATATTTTTTAAATTTTCAAGTCCATTGCTAATCAAATTTATGGGTTAGGCGTAAATGCATTGTCTGTATGAATAAAATAATAACTGGAAAATAAAACAAACATTTTAATCTGTAAGAAAGAGCCAGCAAAGTCCAAAACCTAGATTTTTTTATGACAAAGGAAATACACCCAGTTTTGAAGTATTTTTTCATTACTGCCATAAACCATAGAAATTAATAATTTTATAAAACTATTAAACATATAAGAATACCATTGTTCAGGTTTTTGCATTTATTGATATACCTATTGCAAATTTTAGCCCATGCATAAAATTCATTATATTTAAAAAAATTTAATAACTCCTTTATCCTTTAATAAAATTTTATTCAAATTTTACTCAAATCGTAATCTTCCCAACTGTATTTAAGACATACAGTTGGCAAGATTACGATTTGAGTAAAATGCGTTTAGCAAGATTACGGTTATGAATATCTGCGATTTGACATAAATACGTTTTGGAAAATTCCGTGTTGGATTATTCCAGTTAGGTATAGTTGCATTTTGGCTAAATTACGGTTTACCTGAAAACGATTTGACAATATAATATTAGTCGAAGTTGTGGTTTTGTCAAACTACGGAATGCGAAATTACAGTTTGTCTAGAATACAGTTTGGCTTAATTATTTTTGGTCAATCTACACTTTGACGAAACTATCTTTGTCCAAATTGTGTGCTCCCCCCTACATTGAATCTTCAATGGGTCTTGGAAAAGAAGACTTTTATTTTATTTATTACTACCTTCAAACCAGCCATTTTGTCGAGGATTCAGAAGCATGAAAGAATACTCGAAGAATCCGGAGAGTTGTAAAAGCGCATTTCAGGTCATCAAAACGTATGAAAAGCGCAGAAATATAATCAGTAAATTTATGTACAATAAGCGCAGATCGTAACGTTCAATAAGCGCATATTTCGAAAATGAGATTTCTGACCATAACAAGTTAGTCCAGATCGTCTTTGAGTATGATGGGGTTAAGTTCAGGTTAGTATTGATTAGTTTATGTCAAAAAAACGGATTTCTGTTGGACTCAATTAGGGTTTTGTTAGTATTGATTAGTTTATTTTAAAAAAACGGAGTTCTGTTGGACTCAATTAGGGTTTTGTTAGTATTGATTAGTTTATTTAAAAAAACGGAGATCTGTTGGACTCAATTAGGGTTTTGTTAGTATTGATTAGTTTATTTTTAAAAAACGGAGTTCTGTTGGACTCAATTAGGGTTTTGTTAGTATTGATTAGTTTATTTAAAAAAAACGGAGATCTGTTGGACTCAATTAGGGTTTTGTTAGTATTGATTAGTTTGGGTACAAATGTGCAAATCGAAGTGTGAAAATTGGTATATGGGTAGCTGGACATTGTCGTACAATCCCTAAAACCATTGTGCTTTTCAAATGTTCCCTTTTGCGCTTATATAACGTCAATTTCTGCGCTTATATAACGTTTATTTCTGCGCTTTTCGTACGTCGATAAGAAAAACTGATAAAGGCCAAATGCGCTTATATAACGCACCCGAAGAATCCATATGCGAACAGGGCTGTATGCAGTTTTTTCTTCTGAGAAAAGCAATAATCTCTCCAACAATGGCACTGGCTTCGTCATTTTGTTCTCTACAGCATCCAATAAAATCTAACAGTACAAGTGTTTGAATGAAGTATAAGTTAAAGCTATAATTAACAGCTGCTGTTAACAAGCGTCAGTGCTGTTATCTAGAAGCTGCTGGTCTCGTTGCTCCAAATGTGACTAATTTATCAGTTTGTTCAACATTCTGTACTTGCTTGGGTTTCTGTTTGATAACGTGAGGTGAACTACATACTTGTGGTTCATATTGATTTACTTATGGTTTTACATTAGATAAAATTGTTAGTAAATTAACCGATAAACCATGGTTGATTGATATTGGTAGATAATGTTTATAAATGGCAAAGATTCCTATAAAATTAATAGACAACGAGAATACATTGAATTTGTTTTTGTAATTAAAAAAATAGTTGTTTGTTCAATTAGAGATTTTCTCTCGTGTTAGACTTAGACACAATATTTTTTCACGACATATTTAAACAGAAACGTAGATCTAGAACTTATAATTATAATTGTTTAATAAAATGTACACTCATACGGAATATTTCAATCAATAATTTGTTTAAAAATTCGGGGACTAAGGTATAGAAATTTTAATTTATTTCTTAAGAGATATTGATTTTCCTTATGTTATTAATTAATTGCTGCAACATTTTCTAATAAGTAGAATAAAATGTACACTCACACGGATTACAGACTCGTTTTCGCGTATGTATGCTTCTACGGCAAAAGCGCGTTGCTCGTTCGTCCACATTATGTTTTCGACTGAAACCTTTTGTAACGCAAACGGCATATCTACCGGCCGCTATACACGCCATTCCCATCCTTTTCCGACCTCTGCTCGCTTCACAATTCTCTATTGAAACTAGACAGGTTGTTTTGCCCCACCTGTACAATAGTATATTGTATATTGTAATACAAGTGTGGAAAGGGCTCCATTGAAAAACTAGTATGACAGTTGGAGCACGAGCGTTAGCGAGTTCTCCTATCATACGAGTTTTGCAATGACCCTTTCCGCAAGTGTGTTACATGCCTACTATTTTTTCTACGAAAGTAAGAAATATTCAAAATTAATAAAAAAAAATTGGAAACGAAATATTTACAAATTTAAGAAAAACAAATCAGGTAGGCTTGTTAGAGCTGAAAACACAATATCTAAAAACTGACGCATTTATGGAGTGATTTATGATAAAAATAATGACATGTCATGCAGAATGTTGTAGTGATAGTGAATGTGAGTTTATTTGAACCTCTCCGGACATTTTACGGCAATTGTGAATCTAAACTTTTGTCTCTGAAGTCAAAAAATTCGCACTCAATGCACAAAATGAGTGTGGAAACTATTTTCACCGCTCATTTTTTCAAAAGCCTACTTTCAGCATCAATTTTAATATTTGAAAACATATGAATTCGCACTTTCGTAGAATTTTTTTTTACTTGTGCAATATCAAGTCCATATAGAACACGCTCGGATATAGCGAACCATGTTGAATACAAAATTAGCGTTCGTTATATGCGGACTTCACTGCATTATATTTTATTTTGAACAATTAGTCCACTAGCTAGTAAACCCAAATGACCGTCCATTCCCACAATTTACTATGTGTCGTCCTATGCAAATCCGATGGGACATTGCGTACTCCGCTCTGCATTTGCATTTAAGTTCCACTCATTCGAGTGACTTGAGGTTTTTGTCGACGAACTGATCGTGTGGAATAACGCGTTGGGTAAACGTTTACGTACGCTAAACATGCGTGTGGCCTCGATAATACTGAATATGTTCGGGCCAACGACACATGCAATTGCTGCACAAGTACAGGAGTTGTAGTAGTAGACGGTAGTCGCATTCGAGTTAGCAGAAGACTGTGAATGGGAGCTATCGTTAAATGGACGTAAAAACTTGCTTTTACTACTGCTATACTTTGTCTCAAAATTCGGAGGGGCACCTATAAAAGTCCCATTTATACAGGGAAAATAAATTGAAGTATAGTTTGGCGGCAAATTTGAATCACTTACAAATCAATATAATATTTGAATTACAAATCAAATAAAAACGATTACCTTTCATCATATCAAGTACTTTAGTACTTGTTCCTGGTTTATCCATAGTTAACCTTAAAGCTGCATTCAGACCGACCCACTTATAAGTATAAGTGCCTAATTGACCAACCAGCGCTCAGCGTTCGCTTCGTCAAAATTCCAATTTCACTTATAAGTGTAATCTGAAAACCTCCCAAAGTTCTATCTTTTCCAATCAGTCCACTAAGTGAATAGTGCGATAGGTATATCATGTCATCTTTATCATCGAACTCACTTGCAAGCTGCGTTTTATTAATGACATACAAATAGATATTAATTTATTAAAATTATTATAAATAGTAATTAATGAAAATATCGTACGCTTGTGTTGTAAAATATTATTACTGAATATGTAAACATATTTAAAAGCATATAAATTCTACTTTTTAATTTTAATGTGTATGGAAATCCATTTTCTTTTAATAATAATAATAATAATTGATTTATACTGCAAAACAACAGGATAATCCCAGAACAATATTACATTGTAAAAAAGAATCAAGAAAACAAATATGAAATATCAAATAACAAACACAAACCAGATTCAAACCGTTGGCCGTTTCTAACCTAACTTAACGAGCATAGCGGATATTATAAGAAAAAAAATATATTTTAATATGCAAATTGTAAAAATCACACAACAAATTGTACTTAATAAACAATTATTATGTATTTAAATTTAAATATTTTCATAAGTTCTAAATTTTTCCAATTGGTGTTCATCCACTAATTTGGTAGGTATGTATGGTCCATTTGATTTATACTTATAATTGTAAATATTTCACTTATAAGTGGGTCGGTCTGAATGCAGCTTAACACCTTGTTACTTAATACAATTTACACGCAGATATTCTAATCTATAAAAGATCTGTCACATTTTGTAAACACTGGAGCTAAATTACTGGGTGTAAATATGGCTCAGAAATGAGCAATATGATTGGTTAGAAAAACGCAGCAAATTTAATAAGCTCCTCCGAATTCTGAGACAAAGTATAGTGGTGGATAGAGTACATTATATTCATAGTTATCGTTTGTGGCCCAAAACTTGGAGTATTCTATGGTAAAATAATGATTGGATTGTGTTCAAAATTATTGTTTAGTATCACCACTTTTACAATGTTCAAGTATCATGACATAAAACAGTTAAAAACATAGATTTCGCTTGCTATTCTATAGCGTTTATTGTTTTGATAAACTTAAAAATAACAAATAATTTATGTTTGCGGGAAATAGTCATTTGTCCAACTAGAGAGGAAAGCGCATCTTTTTCCCACTCGAGCTCGAAGTTTGTGTCACGAGCGAAGCGAGTGAGGCAATCGAGCGAGAGTGCAAAAAGAGCTTTCCTCTCGTGTTAGAAACAACATTTTTTTCACGACATATTTAAACCCATTGTAAATGTAGAAGAAACACATAACTCTGACAGACTGACGTTTAAAAACAATGAAATGTTACACTACAGCCAATATGCCAAATCAAATTTAAGATGTAAAATTGTGAAATTGTAGAAAAAGAAAGCATAAGACACAATAATTGTAAAATAAGTTTACAGTACATCACTATAATATCAGAATTTTCAATAAAATAATAATTTTACTTATAATATTTAAAATATTTCTTTGTAAACACTGGTGGTAACACTGCTTACTTTCCTCTCTAGAGAGGGAAAATTTACTTTCCTTACTATTTCGCGAGAAGAAAATTGTGTTTTCTTCGCATGTCGTGAAAAAAATAATTTTGGCACCCGTATTTGTAAAAAACGCAATGTTTGTAAAAAGGATTTTCGCGCACCACTGTACAGCTTTTATTTAAAAAAATTTATCCTCGCACTTTTTGTAAAGGAAAATTTATGTCCAACAAACTGTGTTACTACTCGTAGAGTAAAGTAGAACTTTTTGATAATTTTTCAGTGTTTCCACAAATGCACCAATGTAATGACTTTCTTCGCTTTATAATTAATTAAATGAAGATTGATTTTTTTTTCTGTTAATACTTCAGTCTCCAGAACAAAGTATAAACGTTTATCAAAGACATTACGAACCTTTATTTGTATTTTATGACTTATTGTGTTGCAAGTAAATTCGTTTTTAATTCCCGGTTAATTAATATTTCGTAGAAATCTAATTGAGAAGAGTAAAAATGAAACAAATAAAGAAAAGTAAAAATAAATAAAACATTTTAAAACCACAATTTCATTTTATCAGGATGAGGATAAAATTTTATAACTTAAACTTTTAAATCAATTTGTTTATTTTATCATTGCACTGTCTATAATTAAATTTCCATCATAGGTACACATTTAAATTAAACTGAAAAAAATACACGAAAAATCTAGGTTTTGAGATTGAATTTAACTATCTTTTTCGAAAGATGGCTTTTGAGAACCTTGGAAATGTTTTGAATCAAAAACTAATAAATTTTGCAACTGTATTTCTGAAACATTAAATAGTAGCTTATAATTTCATAATTATTAGTTTTATGGTATTAATATTGCCTTATTAATATTTTAAACATAATTTTTTATTACTGAAATCTAGAGAAAATATTATTTTAATTTATATTGCCATAGAAGTTGATGACTGTTATTAAATGTAAAATATAACTTGATCTACTGATAAAAATTTACCAACACCTGTAGGCCATTGGCCAAGGGACCTTTAGTAATATACTCTTTAACTAATGTTTAACTAGATTACTAGAATCTAGATTTAATAGATTTTACATACTGTTAGTTTGTAACAAATTATAATATTTATTTGTATTTTAAAAATAAAAATAAAAACATTCACAATCCTAATTGTGACTGCATTATATAGGATATACAGGTGATGCACAACTTCGTGCATATATTTTAATAGCTATAGTAGGTAGGTACTCAACTTACTGATCGTGGAACAAAAAGAATTTTTTTAAATTAGTTACTTTAAAGGCAGTTTTCGCAAGAAGAACATTATTGAAACCACTGGATTGTTGTTCGTATATTGGATATCTGACCGAGTATCTGACTTACTATGAATGAAATAAAATGAAATTTTAATTAATTGGGAAATGGAAAAAATAGTAAATTTATGAAATTCTATTTGAAAACAGTGGTCCAAAACTGTTTGATTAAAAAACCTGGAAACTAAAATTGCGAATTTTGCAAAAATTCTATCAGTGCCGTGATAAGTGAGTTGAACACTTATGTCTTTAAAATATATGCAAGTTGTGAATCACCCTGTGTATCGGTTGTTCAAATGACTTTAATTAGACATTTTGTTTGTTTTCAGTGAACTTATGAACTAGACTCACTAGATTATTACCTATATATTCCCAATTTGCTTTTTGATCAATAAAACTTATTTCATTATGATTATCGGCCAATAGAATTTCGTTTACTTTAGTTAAAATTGAAATATGTGATGCTTTTACATATGAGTGTATTAACACAAAATGTCTTAATGCCTCTAGCTTTTATTTTTTGTCTTTTTCCTAGTAATTTGAAGTAAAAATATTTAAAAATGACGTTTTTTGTCATTATTTGATATGATTTTTTTCGGTAATTATAAATGGAAAGAAAAATTTAAAAAGCAAGAATTTTGCTGCTAACCTTAATTTTTCGAATAATTTTTGTTTTACTTAATTTCTTTAAAAAATACAGAAGTTATTATGGGAATACTGAGCCATATTTACAATATTTTTCAACTTCAAAATGATATTGCATAGCTAGAAAGCGACAAAGTGCGAGTTTCGGGCTGGTTTCGGGCAGCCTTAGTAGTGGGGAAGAGAGTGAAATAAAAAAGTAATGAGAGTATTTTAGGAATTCGAAAAAAAGGTAGACGAGCCCCTTAAGAACTTTTCCAACGCTCGTGTATACTAAATACATTTTAAAATCATGACTAAACTGAAAAGTATTAACATTCCATTATCCATTTATCCGGGATATCAACTTATAAGTACAACAGCCATTAATTATAATAATTAATAATAAATAAGTCGGTTTCTTTGAAACAGAGCAATAACGAAGGAAACTGCAGCCATTCCATATCGTGTACTCATGGAAATTATGACAAATTGGTGGTTGTTTCACAATAAATACAGAACGCTTTCCTTGAAAATTATAGTGGAAACATAAAGTTTTTAGGACCATCACATCACTTTTCCTTTTAACTATTAGTGGTTTAGAAGATAACCTCAGTTTACGAGTATTTTGACATTGTAATTGCGGTTACCTACAAAGCTATAGATAACTCATGCTCTGTCGCAAACTTTACAAAAAATAAGCAACCTTCATATTTACAAAAAGCTTGAAAACTAATGTTACATTTTTGTGTTTTTGAAGTAAGTAACCCATTTGACATAATAACATCCCCAGAAAATTTCAAGAATGTGAACATCTCGTCAGTTATTTGCTATATTTGCCTAGTAACTTCCTATTAATATCCTAGCAATAATTGCTAATGTCCGTCCTTTGTAACATTATCTATGTAACATCCCATGTAATTCTCTGAGATGTTTGTATTGAGTATGTAATTTTTGATCGTACTCAGGATGTGGCTAGAATAGACTTACGTAATATTGCTTAAGGGGAGACGATACCAAAATGCTGGATTTCACTGTGCGGCTTGTTACACATTAATCAACAAAGAATAAAATTATTAATTTAAATAAATAAATACTACTCTTTATGAGCTATTTAATTCAGAAAATTAAATTACAAATGGTTCAATACAAACCGTCGAAATAGCGAACAACGATATTCAGTTTTTCCCTTAAAACTGGTTTCAATATTAAGATTTTTTAAACAAATAAGATATTTTTAAATGGCTAAAGGTTGTCCTCAAGTGCGTCTAATGCCACTTTTTTAAATTTTTTGTTTTAAATATGTGATAAAATACGAATAAAAAACTCACAAAATAGCTAAAATTGGCCATGTTTAGCCATGAATATAAAAAAATAGAGTACAAAAATGAAAAATGTGGCATTAGACGCATTTGGAGACAACCTTTATCTATTCAAAAATGTATTTGTTTTTCTAAAAAAGTTAATTTTTACTTCAATTTTATGGAAAAAACTAGACGTACTTTTCACCATTTTTATGCCGGGAGTGACCCCCCTTAAGGGTATCGACTCCACGTAGCTCAACACCGCATTTGTCCTATATTCACAGGTTCGTCTACCTTTTTTTCTAATTCCTAGAATACTCTCGATATTACTTTTTTTTTCTATTTCACTCTTTTCCCCACTACTACGGCTGCCCGAAACTCGTACTTTCCCGCATCCTAGCTATGCAATGTCATTTTGAAGTTGAAAAATACTGTAAACATGGCTCCAGATTCCCATAATAACTTCTGTATTTTTTAAAGAAATTAAGTAAAACAAAAAATTTTCGGAAAAGGAAGCTTAGCTGCATGCTTCTTGCTTTTTAAATTTTTCTTTCCATTTATAGTGACCGAAAAAAATAATCAAATAATGACCAAAAACCGCAAAAAACGTCATTTAAATTATTTTTTTACTTCAAATTCCTACGCCAAAAACACAAAATAAAAAAAATCTGACGTGGACACCACATGACTTCCTTGTACGCCTTGTGTGTTCATACTTTTCTTAATAACTAAAATGTAAAATAATATTAAAAATTCTTTTAACTTATTATACTAGTATACTCACAAATATATTTTAGTCATTTTATTTAAACTGCAGAAGAAGATATAAAGCATATTTTACTATTGTCACTGTCATGTCATAATCATTTAAATTTTACGTAGTAACAAATGGTTATCGATCATGGACTACAAGATACCGAAATACTATAAATTATAAATATATACTTTAATTATTTTTAAATGATAGCAGATACAAAAATATTTATAAAATACCGATTGTAGGTAATAATCACATAATCTTTCATTTAAAATAAAAAAAATTGTCTAAAATTAAATATTTATCGAAATATTTTTAAAAAGTACTACTTCCGGTTTGTAGACTGAAACCAAAAATAGGAGGTGCACAACTAGATGCTATAACAGTCCTAAATACAAAATTTCAACTTTCTACGTCTAACCGTATTTGAGTTATGCGACACACATACGTCCGTCCGTCCGTACGTACGTACAGACGTCACGTCGAAACTAGTCATAATGGATTCAGAAAAGGTCAAAACGGATATTTCCGTCAAAATCTGAGAACCGAAATTTTTCGCGATTACAATACTTCCTTACTTCGTACAAGGAAGTAAATATAGAAGTATTAAGACATCCTTTGTTAATACACTCATGTGTAAAAGCATCATATATTTTAATTATAATTAAAGTAAACGTGGGAGGCATACACCTCTGCAACGTTGTAAAATTTTAGGGTAGATGAACACCTTAATGCATAGAAACGCTCGCTTAAAGTACGTAAACGCAATCTAGCAATTTCTAAAATGCTCACGTAGTTTTTCATAAATTTATTTACATACGAAGAATGCAACTAGGAACATAGCCGCTTAGTTATATCTAATTTTATTTATAGTATTAAAGTGTATTTTTTGACATTTAAATTAGAGACTATATAGCCAGAGAATCCTAGATCTATTACGCATTCTAACCGTTAGAAAAGATCATGTTGTCAAACCTAATTCTTCTTTAACCATGGTTAGAAACAATAACATACCATTTTATTACATCCATAAAATCCATCATACCCAAACTAAACTCTCAAATTACAGAGTTATTCCTCTTCGAATTCACTGCACCGTGTAAAATTCTCCTGTAAACAAACTCGTCGAAATTTCATTTAGCACGTATGTGCCAAAGGCAAGCGAAGCCTCCTGAGCAAAAGCGAAAAGGTTCAGTGACCCTAGGCTCCGTTAGTAGGAGTTGAGTTGGCCCTTGCGACTGCGACCTTCTGGGAGGCGAACTCTGACCCTTATGGCAGGAGGCAACAAGGGTGACAATTGCGAGGAAGATTCGCAAAGCGGTTTGGGTTGTTTTTCAAGAGGTTTCAAGTCGAGTTTTGACGAAAGGTTGCGAGGTGGACAGAAATTTTAGGTTTGCTTGTTTTACGGTTGTTAACTTACGTGTCTATCACCCAGCTTGGGTGTGGCAGCCTCATGGTGAGCCATCCAGATAGATATATAGGGTGATTCATAACTTCGTGCATATTTTAATGGCAAATAGTGCTTATCACGAAACTGAAAGAATTTTTTCAAAATTTGTAGTTTTAATTTCGAGTCACT
This sequence comes from Agonum fuliginosum, assembly GCA_947534325.1. Taxonomy (NCBI): domain Eukaryota; kingdom Metazoa; phylum Arthropoda; class Insecta; order Coleoptera; family Carabidae; genus Agonum; species Agonum fuliginosum. The sequence continues at coordinate 28,890,025 of OX384041.1, forward strand.
ATGTTCTTAAATAGAATTTCATTCAAATTTAATTTTATTCCATTCATAGTCAATCAGATATCCATTTGCAAACAATCCAGTGGTTTCAAATATTAGTTTCTTGAGAAAACTGCCCTTAAATTAATGAATAAAAAAAATCTTTTTGTTCCATGATTAGTAAGTTAAGTACTATTTGATATTATTAAAATATATGCACGTAGTTGTGAAACACCCTGTGTATTATATTATGTGTGCAGCAGTGGCGTAGTCAAACATCAGCCTTGGGGGGCGGGGGATATGAAAATAAAAATGTTTTGTATAATAACTAAATTTTGTTGCTTAGTAAGCGTTGGCGGTTATTTTGCTGTCATTTCAGTTATTTGCAATAATTGTGAAGTGTACCATAATAAAAATTGAATTTTTTTTTGTTCAAGGTCAAAAAAACGAATTTTTAGAAATAAACAACATCACGGTTTTCCCTGATTTATGGTGCAAATTAAATAAAAACTATGCGAATTTACGTAATATTTACAATTGATAATTTAGTAATATTGTTTTTCGCCATTTTGACAACTGGTGATGATTACTTTTTAATCTAATTTTCTAGGTTACAAAAGGCAAAAAGGTTTTATTTATTTATTCAGATATACAGGGAGCACCATAACTTGAGATACATATTGTAATAACATGTAGAATTTAACGTCCTGATTCCGAAACAAAACCCCTATAGATATGGGTAGTTTTCTTAAGAAGAACATTTTTAGTACCACTGCATACTATTTATATTAAATAAAGAGAGAGTTATGTTATATAGTCGACTACTAAATTAAATTATTTTATTACGCAAACATTAGTTATTAATTAATTAAAATGTAATATTTTGCTACTCAACCAGTTTCAAAAACTGTTTCCTTCACAAACCTCAAAAATTAATTTTCGAATTTTGAAAAAGTCGTTTTGTTCCAATATGCCATTCCAATATGTATCTCAAGTTATGGTACAAATAATTTTTTGTTTATTGAAGTAATAGGTACAGACCGAATGCCGAAATCCTTAATTTGAATAAACAACAGCCTTAAAAAACTGTTTTTATTTTTCGTTTTAAAATTTAACACATTATCTCTAATTTATTTTAATTAACAAAAATTATCATTTCAAATTTACATATAATGTAGTCCTTGCGAAATAGCTTTGCATTGTTTGTTTAACTCTTTTTGTGTATCAAATGTGTTTACCTAAAGTGTGACATTTGACAGGTCAAGTATGTTTTAAAACCTTACATCTGTTCCTTATTTATTAACTTGTGAGTATCAAATATCTTAACGTATTTTATGTGCGTAATAAGATGGAAAATAACCAGCAGGATATTTTTATTTTGTTGATAAACGAACATAAGTTCCAGAATATTGAAATCACCAGATATTGATGGCTATTAAGATATATTTGTTTGTGCGACCTATATTTGTTTACTGTAATTAAATAAATTTGTTTTTAAATACGCTATCACAAAAGAAAGTATAAGACATTTGATTTTCTATATTTAGATTTTATAAGTCATCAAGGATTTTATAAAATTTACATAATTAGATGTAAACATGTACGCAATGCTTAGTAAGGAACTATAGTAAAAATATTAATGATTTATTAATCAATTTATTAGTGCATAATTAGTTTTTAGTTTACTTATCAGCAGTAAACAATTGATGAGCACATACTATGGACATTTTAACCCAGAGGCCACATAAGTCAACACATAATCCAGAATCATATTTATTTATTTTCATCCATCGATAATTATATTTTATTTATATTTTAATAAGGCTTTTCATATTAATTGAGATTGAGAAAAATATTAAAACAATAATACGAGTATAATTAGAGGCCGGATTTATAGAAACTATGCCCTTGCTTAAAATAGATGGTATAACAATTTTTCAAACCCTGGACCTGAACGAAACAGATAAAAAGAAATCAAATAAGATCAAGTTTTTAATGCCTTTTTGCTATTTTAAAATTTTCATGGCATTCGTATGTATTTTTGATTATTAAAATAAATATTATGTTACAAACGTTTGTGCTGTTTACCTATTTAATTTTTATACCTTTTGTTTAATTTAACATTTTGTTTAATTTTATACTTTTTTAATCGGGCGTTGGTCAGGTGGGGTGTGACAAGCCCCAACTGTTTTGTTTTATTGGCTGCTAAAAGTCGTTTCTCGGTTATGACTGCCTATTTATACCGGGTGTACCATAACTTGAAGTACATATTGTGATGGCATATAATGTTTAACGTACTGATTCTGGAACAAAACGATTTTTCTAGAAATTCCTATAAATAAGGATACATGAGGTTGGAAATATGAATAAATCCTATGTATTTGGATGACTGGCTTTATTGTAAAACATAGATATAAGTTTTGTGACGTTTCGACCAGGATCTTGGTCATTTTCAAGCAGAAGTTACCATGTTGATAGTTTGAAAGTTGAGTTACATTATAATATGAAATATTACTTAAAACTAAAATTTATTTGGAGTGTGTACACTGTACACACCCCAAGAGTCCAACAGTGACTGAAGATCCTGGTCGAAACGTCGCAAAATTTATAACTATGTTTTAAAATAAAGCCAGTCATCCAAATAAAATAGGATTTATCATATTTCCAACCTCAGAATTCCAATTTCGGCTTAATTAACAATTCAAAAATAAATAAGGATAGTTTACTTCAGGAGAAGATTTTTAACATCGCTGAAAACTATTTATTTTGAATAAAGACAGAGTTATGATTTTTATCCAAATGACTTAGATTTACTCTGAGACGAAATCAACAACGAGAAGATGAAATTGACTAAAGATTTGAGCGAAAAAAATTAATCAAATAGTCGGTGAACTTTCTGCAGAATCTCCAGTTAAAAAGCATAATATTCATTGATATAGCATTGCTAAACTAGAAACGAACTTATAATGTAGTATTTTATAATCGTATTTAGTCTCACAACAAGTCCGGCTTCATTACTCAAAATTTTACAACTCATTTTCCAATTTTTCGTCACTTCCAATGATATCATCATGAAGGAAAGTATATCATTAATAAAAATGCAAGTCATTCTTTTCCCTAATTATACCTGTTGGTCTGACCACTGCGACATATATTGTTATTTGTTACATGCAATGACGAAATTCTGAAAAACCGAATTGTTAATTATTTCTTTTTAAAGGAAATTTATAAAAACAAATAATATATAACTAGTGGCACGGAAGTCTAGACACAGAATAGCGGAAGGTTTAATTAGTTTATAGATGTGATAAGATTTTTTTATGGATATAATAATAGAATGCTAACCGCGACAAAATTTCCGCAAAATAGTACCAAAATTTGTAGATCTAACTGACAATTTTTGTTTATTCTTTAGTTAGTTCGGATTCTTGAGCATTGTAAACATAACTCAATAATTCAGAGCAAAATAGGGTGCTACAATATTCAAGATTGTGAATTTGTTTTTGAAATCTATGAACTCATATTTGAAATGTAAGTTTATAAAGACTGTTCCTAGGGTGCCACATGACGATTTTCTTGAAATATCTAATAGTCTGCTGGTAATTAATTAGTGAAAACCGGTGAAATCTATCAATTTCCTCAATTTTAAAATATTTCTAAACTTATTGTTTGAAGTTTAAAAAAAACTTCTTATGGCATTCTTCAGAACATCATAAGGACTCGGTTATATCAAACAAAATTCGATTGTATGCATTAATAAAGTAAGAATCTTTAACATTAAAATGCAAAAATTAACTCTAATTTTCTCTAACTATTGTATGATTTTTCGATTAAATAATGTTTCGTCATGACTCATGTTAAATTTCAGATATTTATTTTGAACAATAAAGCCAGAATTGATGAAATTCTGGTGTTACTACCGTGGCAAGCGTAGCGCCTTAATAAGTTGATTTGATTTAAATAAAACTATTTTCCTGCGTTATAAATAAAATACAGTTTAAATATCTTGGTTATAAATTTGAGAAAATGCGGTAGTAGTTAAAAAGATGAGGAATGATCTAACGTTGAAATGAATTTCTGAATTTCTGATATCTGAATACCACGGTAGCATGCAACAATTATAATTAAACACTATTCATTATAAAATAACCTTTCAATTATAAAATTATGGTAATCAAAGTATTTAACAGTACATTATTAGAATTTCACCATGAAACACTTTTGAAAAAAATATTTTTAACTTGGTCATGATTTCTCCTAATGAATTTCACTTTAATCTCGAGTATTGTTCGTTACAAGGGTGAGAACTTCTATTGTTTTAATAAACAGTTGAATGTAGCGACACCGTAGAACTTAAATATATTCTTCATGTTCTCCCAAAACAAAGACATCTCTTTATATACGACTTAGATATTTTTCACTTCTTAATAAAGAAATGTAACTGTAGTAGAAAATAGTAGAGTAGTTGCTGTATTAATTATTTTTCCATTAGGTATTCTTATTTTATAAATATGAAAAAATGTACTTGTTGTATACCTATTGCTCTTTCCGACTTTCCGTACTTGTTTTGAATAATGGAAAATCGTACTTTTCAAATACTAGGATATTATGATTGGCCAGTGAACTCTATACTACGTACCTAGAAGGGAGCCGTAGCGCACTACAAAACAGCAGCATTGACGCAAGTTGAGAGAGAAACAGACTTATGGCGTATAGCATTTGGGAAGTATCTCTATCACTGTCTAACTCATGTAGAACATGGACAAATGGTTAATAAGTTTACCGCACAAATATGAGGGTTACACGTGGAAAGAAGTTTTAAGCACTATTTCATTGGGTCACTAAACAACAATTACTTGTAATATTAAATCGTTTATATTTTATGAATTTTTATTTATCTTGATCTTGTGAAAAACATCTTATAGGTAATTTTGTGGTCAACTTCTTATCATAATTTAACTGGGAATAGAAATAAATCCACCTTTTGTAGTGCTGTTTTCATTTATTTAATGTATAAATTTCATACAATCATGAGCTAAAACTCCAATATAGTGTACAATGTACAAAATTATTTGCTAAAATTTACGTTAAATATTATAAAATATAAATCGTTGTATCTTCTTATAAGTATTACGAAATTGTGCAGTCATTTGCTATCTTAAAAATTTCAAGTACATCTTAAAAAATATAGGTTTTAAAATTGGCTTATAAACATAGAACATAGGTAAAGGACCGTTCACCACAAAATTAAAAACAATTGACAAATAATTTTCTCAATAGTTTCTATATTTAGATTGATTTCTTGTTCAATGTCCATAAATATCTCAGTCATTACCACCTTAAGATAAAAAAACATCATTTGTGTCTTGCGTAAACCAAACTACACGTTATGGACCTTATAAGAAGAATAAATAAAGGTGAAAACAGTTGCGGTACGAGTTCTGCTGTAAACAAATCGTGGTACGCGTTCACTTTCTCCAGAACTTTCTTCGATCTGAAAGTGGAACATTATTACAGTAAGCGCATGCATAGCCGCCTAATCAATTAAGTTTTTCAGCAACAGTTCGAAAAATGTTGTTATGAATATTGTTTTAAACTTATTTTTGTTTCAAAAGTATAAAAGTTCCCACAATCATGTATGCCGTGTTAAAAGTTGAAGATCGTCTGATCGTCGATTGTCGATTTACTTTCACGGCACGTTTGTTGTTTATAGAAAACGAAAACGACTTTTTAATATTTTCTTGGTGTAATTTAAGAGCCAATGATTAGCATAAACATAATAATGTTGAAAGGATGACGTCACCGATCGTGTTTCTTGGAAATTTTCGGCATCTTATTATATTTTCCACATTTTTACGGAACGGTATTTGTACGTTTAAACTAAAGTTTATTTGAAGATCTTATCAATCTAAATAAACAATGTACAAAGGTTGTTGCCCTACGAATATTTATTTATTATCAATTATGTACTTAAATAATAGTAAACAAAGTCAAAAACTTTTATAGACGTTTAGCAGCCAAATAAGATACTGAATATCATAATAATAATTCAATAATGTTTTTGGTAACCAAGTAGATATATAGGTGCTACTCATTTTTTATGTAATCAGTGTGTTTGATAAATCAGTTCATGACAACATTTATCAGATAATTAAAAATTAAACATACCTAATCAGTTCAAAATCATTGTTTGGAGACTTTGAAGTACACTTGAAAGTTCAGACTATAATATTTTTTAATTAATAACAAACAAAAGTATACTAACTTATTTGTCAAGTTTTTATCTACGACTATTAAATAATATATTCATTAGGTATAGTTCAATTTGTTCTGGTAGAACGTACGGCATCACTCAATTTTCTTATAAATGCATTTATTTATCAGACACTAAAACACATTCGATTTTGATGATTTTAAAAAAATGTTTCTTTTGTTAAATTATTCAAAATCAGAAACATTCTAGCTGGGACATTTAAGTACCTATATTAACAAAAAATTCTCAAACATTTTTTCTTAGTTTTTAGCGATTTTCTTGTAATTGGTATATCTTGAAGAACACTGTTTTATATAAAAGTTGTAGAGCACAACATTCTCTATAAGATAGGTTATAAACGTTTTCCATGTAAACACATAGTTTTCGAGAAAACCGTAACAACTCATTTTGACAGTATCCAATGAATTTAAATAAAATATCTACCATTCATAACGGATTAGCATTGTAGGATATTTAAAGAATGTATTATAAATAAGTGATGTTTTATTGTTGTTGTTGTTAGAACTACTATATTAATTATTGGGGTTGTAGTGTTGAGTATATCTGGTGTTTTCGCAGTACTTAGGTAGTAATAAAGCATTATAGAGTACCTATGTGTATTTGGTGATATCTGCGATCAGATGCATGACTTTCTTACATAATGTCGACTTTCGGTTTGCAGCATTCGATTTCTAGAACAATTTTTTATTAGAGCTCATGCCAAATAGAAATGGGAATGAGATTCGATGCGCAGAAGACGCATTTGCGTTTGCTCCACCCTCCTTACTTGAACGGACCAATGCTATTTCTTTGTACGCTGCTTGTGTGAGATAGTAGATGCGCGAGGACTGATTAGCATTCCCATTTCTATTCGGCATGAGCTCTAGATACGTTAATTTTTTTAAATTGGAACTCTAATTAAGACACAGTTAAAAGGTTTTCTCCGAGAGAAAGAATTCACATTTTTCTAAATTTTGTGTTTACTCAAAAGTAAAAATATTGACTTACGGTTTTCAAAATTCGTTTTCGAGACATTTTTCTATAAGAAACGTTATTTTAAAGTTTTGCAGCTTTGGTTAAACAAAATTTTAAGATTTTCTCCTAGAAAAATAAAGAATTTTTGTAGTTTATTAAATGCAGTATTCTACTCTGGTTTAATAAAATAAAATTCGTCGGTTTAATGAAAGTACAAATATGTAAATGGTATATTACTGAAATGTATAATTTATGTTATGTAAATTTGAACAAATATAAAAAATAATCTATTAATTAATGGGTTTGTAAAACTAAACAGCAAAAATGTGCTGAGTTGTAATTCTAGTCAGCGAAAAAAACCAACAAAAATTTAAATATTTTTTTGGTTAATATTCGTTAAAGTATTTCATTTATATGCACAACAAATAACACTCCAGTGAAGTGAAGGTCAGTTTTAAACAATATTTAACCGATCTTGCTGAGTGCATTAATATAATTTATAGTTTGATACCAACTTAAACTTACGCAATTAGTTTTCTAAACATTTAAACCACGCGACACATAAACACTTACTGCAATGCAAAAGATGTGAATTAATTAAATAATAAAACCGCTATTTTTAGCCGCTCTTGCCAACGTAAAGGTTATGCGAATTTTATTACTTTATCTTGTGGATATTTTCATCATAATAAAATAGATTAAATAGATCGTCCAAGATTAGAATGCATATTTCAAGTTTAGTACGAATGTTACACTTTAACGCGTAATAAAATTAGAACTAGATGTCTAAATTAATTCCTATTATTTCTCCTACATGCTGTAAACATCATTTTATTTGGGAGAAACAGACGTTTATAATTTATGCATGAGCGGATGCGACAATAGTTTTCGGAAAGACGGTAATAATGATACTATTTTACCATCTGTTAAGCCCTGTTCACACAAGGATTCTATCGGCTACGTGTTGTTTTGTACAGTGCTTATTCGTACGCCCAGCATAATTGTGCTAGTTCGTCCGCTAGGACCCTTTTACCTGTATTTTTCCAAGAACTCTTAATCCGTCGCAGCAGATATAAGACGAAGAATGAATAGTTTTAAAAATATGCTAAAAAGTTCGTTTTTGCTATTAGTTGTTCTTCACAAATATATTTAAATATTTTACTATTCAATAATTATAATACCGTAGCTGTAGCATAGTCTACATCAAGTATTTGTGTGCGATATTAACGTTGTACGAACTAGCACTGATTTGGAAACCCTCCGCTGCGACGGATTAGGAGTTCTTGGAAAAATACAGGTAAAAGGGTCCGAGCGTACGAACTAGCACAATTATGGTGGGCGTACGAATAAGCACTGTACAAAACAACACTACACCATTCTATCCTGAAGGAGAATAAATTTCCACAATTCCAAGATTCAATTTAGCGGCGCCGCTATTTGACAAACAATTCTCACCTTTCTCAGTATAGAATATAGATAATCATAATCTGACGACTGCCATTTTAATTTGTGCAGTTGAACTAAAATGTGTGGCCTGACTAAATAAATTTGTCAATAATTAAGATAAATCAAAAATAAGAAAAGGTTAAATTACATTACATTACTAAACCTGATAACTAATTAATTAATATTTATTATCGCTCTATAAGTAAATACCGCAAATTTCTCTGTTGTACTAATATGTTCTAATTTAATTATAGAAATTACATAAACATTCCAATAATTAATCTAATTCTGTAATTGGAAAATTGTAAATCGGCGACTGGTATATTGAAATTGGTATACAAAGTTTCTCAAATAGTATAATACACTCGGCAAAAAAACCCACCAAAAATTCCGAATGTTAAGACCGCCATAACACGGTTGAGTTTTGTCGAAAATGGATGAATCTTCGAGTCCTGACAAGATTGGAGTTTCCTCTTTAAGGTCATGCAAATTAATCTGACGCCAAGTTCATTGCACCCTCTGCCACCCTCCTTAGAAAAGAAAATGTTCTTGATGTCAAGAAATGTCAAACTTTGACAACTTGTACCAGGTGCAAAAAAAATCGTGGATACAATCTACTACCAAGCCGATAAAGTCCATTCATTTTCCTTTTGAGAAAAAAAATTTGGCCTCAGATTAACTTGCATGATCTTAAAGAGGAAACTTTAAACTTGTCAGAACTTGAAGATTAATCCATTTTCGACCAAATTCAACCGAGTTATGTCAGTCTAAAAATTCGGAATTTTAGTGCATTTTCAAGTGGTGCGTTTTTTCTTTTGTCGAGTGTATGATATTGATTAGATACAATATATCCCTCCTTTTACCCAATTTGGGTGTGGCAGTATGAACTTTCGGTATAGGTATTATACCCGTGTGTGCGGTTACCAGCCGTCAACTCACTCATGGTTGTTAGTGAAAAGTACACCACGGGAAAGGGTTTTGTGCAGTTAAACAGAAATGTGTACCTGACTGAATACGAACCTGAACCACAGTCCTGTTCACACAAAGATTCTTTGAGGATTCTTTCCATTGAGTAAAAGAATCCTGCCTAGAATTGCCTGTCAAATAGCAGCACCACTAAATTTAATTTTCAGTAAGTCTTGGAAAAGAAGAATTTCTAATTCATTGATAGCTTTAAAACAGTGAATTTCTTTTTCCAGGATTCAGAATCATGGAGAATCGTTAAGAAAACCTTGTGCGAACAGAGCTTTACGCAGTCGTTAAAATATAGATATATCGACTTCGACATCACTAAATGAATATTTATTTATTTTTAATGGTAACCAACCTACAGGATTAACTCCCAATTACAGGATGGTAGATGTTATTATAGTGGAATCCAACCACTCGGACCTAGTGGTATTATTGTCGGTTGGGAATTGAACTGGGGACTGTTAGCATGCTAGGCGGACTCCTTACCGCTGAGCTAACCACTAGCCTTGCATTTTAAATAAGTTTCAGTTTCACATAGTTAAAGTATTGACATTGTTAATTATCAGAAGCAGCAATTAAAAACAAAATCAATAGTGAAAGAATGTTGTCACTTTTAAATAGCCCGATGGTTCGCTTGTGTAATTAAGTTTAATTGGCAATGCTTTGTTTGGAGAAAGCACAAACACACTCACACAGACACAGTGGAAACGCACGTTTTTACGTGCAATCGAAAGTGATCGAGGAAGAAGTAACAGAAGTGGCTTTTTATCTATTCAATATTTAACATTCACAGTTTTTATATTTCCTCTCAGGAAAGGATATTTCGTAGTCAATCTTTCCGCAGGAATGGAAACTTTTAGACAACTAGTTAACATTGAAAAATATTTTGTGGTTGTGATTCTAAAATACAGCTAGATTCGTTCAAATTGATAATCTTCTAGATTTACAAGTGTAGCACCTTAACACAATTTTCAATAATAATTCTATTTCTAAATTAAAGTAATATAATTCTATGATATTTATTAAATTGGATCGTGTAGAAAACTATAGGAACCCTGTATTTTTAGAATTTCTGAAAAATCAACTGATGACTTACAATGTAAGATTGCCATACTCAAGTTGGGTAAAAGGCGTATTGGAGGTATACCTATAGGAAAATCATTATTCAGTTAGGTGATTTTTTTGCTGATTATTATGAACCATTTTATATTGGAACATATTTTGCTTTGACTAATTTGAGGAAAACGTGTAGGAAATTTTGTCAATGAATGTGACTATGACGTTTAGGAGGTGTGTCAGGCCGTGATACTTTTGCTACAAGATTGTCATGAAATGATTGTTTCAATGCCAGGATTAAATTTGGGTTTTTGATTCAACTGTATTTTGACAATATGATTTTCCTTACAGCATATTTTAACAATATTTTTTCCTGACGGTTTTTCTATAAATAACTGGGTAGGTAAACAGAAAAGTTATAGAATATAGTTTTATTCTAACGGGCTATGGCTATGGAATTTAGACGCTATGGCGATTGTAATCAAAACACGTTTATTAAGTTCAAGAAAATTTATAAAAGATTAGTTTTGTATACATTAAAAATTTAACAACGTATTTTTATATAAATTCCTCGATAAATTCAAAACCTAATAAAAGCTTATTGTTCACCGACGAAATTTATTTTTAGACAAACCAGAAAGTTTTCTTTATGGTTATGTTAATTATGAGCAACCCCACCTGTTTATGAATTTATTACATTTTCATATATGAATATAATATTACCTTTTCGTCATTTGACATTTACTAATGTGAAAATATTTACCTAGTCATTTCGTCACAAACTCGTTTACGAAAAACTACGTCTCAACGAACTTTACCATAGCGCCAAAGCAGAAATCGTAATGTTAACTACAAGTACCTTCAGCTATAAGCTATAATCCATTAAGGTGGCTATCTATATTTTATTTTATAGACAAACTGACTTACAATTGTGACCGTTTAATTCATCTGCATACGTTGTAACAATATAATTTATTGTGGAGATGGAGAATAAAATATATATTTATCTGATGGATTGTAAGCCTCAATTTGAAGACCATAATAGCGTTCATTATATGCCAAAGACCATAATGAGTCCAGTATGGTACTCAGTACCATAATGAAATAACAAACAGCTCTGTTACTAAGGAAGCGACTAAAGAAGTTTTAAAAATAGCATACTTAGGTACCTGATTTTTTTGGATTAAAACATTTTTTCCCATACCAAATAATTTATTTTAATAATTGACTAATTTACGCCTGCAGATAAAATTTTGTCTTTTTGTCCATAAAAATTAAAGGTACATCCAGGAAATGAATTCAATGCCTGAAAATCAAGATCTGAAATGAAACACCAAAAAATGCAAATCTATAGAAAATATCTGCACCCAAGGATTCATTCACAAGAAAATGCAAATCTAGAATTTAGATATGACATAAACATAAATGTAAACAAAGCAAGATATAAACAGAGAAAGATTTAAATTTATAGTCAAAACTTAGTATATGGGGTTTAAAATGGTAGTGGGTTGTGAGTTGTTCATTTAGTACAGTTCGACCTAATTTGTGATTCCATGTGTTGAAGAAACAAACTAGTTTTCTAGATTTGAATCTTTCTGTGCGCATTTATATCGGATCTAAAATTTTAGATTGAATTTTCCTGTAAATGAGTATTTTGATGCAGGTATTTTATTGCCTATAATTGTCTAGATTTACATCAGCTAGTTTTGAATTTTCCTTGTGGAAATATTCTAGATTTTTATTTTCTGGTATCGAATGTGCACCCGTACCTATACAGGGTGTTCATTTTAAGTGGCGCACCATTGCTATCTCGAGAAGTATAAGAGCTACGAAGTTGGTTAAATTAGCAAACAATTTCTTTTTTATATGACTACTTTAATGAACGAAACAAAAAATTTTTTAAACCAGTGGTTCTCAAACTACGGGGTGCAACTTTCTTATTTCAAATGGAAGCCTATTTATTTTATTCGCTTATTCGATTCAGTATTTTTTTCTGAATTCAACGAGATATTAGTTTCATACCCTGACATAACAAAAACATGAGAAAAACGCTATTGAAAATTATGATAATGCTATGGAAGAAAACAATTGAATATTTGTTTCATATTAATTGTTATTTGGTAATGAAAAAGATTCATTGAATTTAATCAGGAGATCAGGACCGCTACTGAGTGTATGAGTTCAGGGTACTAAGCACTCAGTAGGGTGTAAGGTGGCGGTAACTACGGACACGTGTTTCGACCTTATTTGGTCTGATCAGTGTAGTATACTAGAATTTTTTTCACTAACAATTAATATGAAACAAAATATTCAATTTTTTTCTGCTATAACACTAACTAACAATCAGATTTTAATTAAATTATCATAATTTTCAATAGCGTTTTTCTTATGTTTTTGTTATGCAAGGGTATAAAACTAATATCTCGTTGAATTCAGAAAAAAATACTGAATTGAATAAGCAAATAAAAAAATAGGTCCCCATTTGAAATAAGAAAGTTGCACCCCGTAGTTTGAGAACCACTGGTCTAAAAAAATTTTTGTTTCGTTCATTAAAGTAGTCATATAAAATAGAAATTGTTTGCTAATTTAACCACCTTCGTAGCTCTTATACTTCTCGAGATAGCAATGGTGCGCCACTTAAAATGAACACCCTGTATACCGTAAAAAAATAAACTACCTTTTTTATGAATTAGAATTTCTCCGTTTTATTGGAACTAACCCACTTGACAAAACAAAATCCCCAGAACATTTCAAGAATGTGAACATCCCGGCTTGTTACTTGCTATATTCGCCCATTAACATCCTAATAATATCCTAGCGATTGCTAATGTCCGCCCTTAGTAACATTATCTATTTAACATCCCAATTTAGTAATTTGGTAATAATATCCCAATTATGCATCCCATGTAATTCTTTGAGATGTTTGTATTGAATATGTAATTTTTAATCGTACTTGGCATGTGGCTAGGATAGGCTTACGTAATATCGCTTAAAGTACAAGAATAAGATAATTTCAAACATCCCATGGACGATTCATGTCAAGTGGGAATATTAGTGTCGAATGTTTTCCCTCGAATAATGGCCACCCTGTATGCTCTACTACGGCTGAGTAGCTTTACAACCGTGTTTAAATTATGTTCTAAATCCATCCACGTTTCTTCGTACGCAAATATGAGTCAAATGGAAACCCAAAGTTCTATAAATAAAATCGCAAGTGCACCGTTTGTTTAATTGCTCTTGAACGCAGCAGTGAGAAAAATGCCGCAGTCTTTTGTTTCCACAGGGCATTCTAGCCCACTTGGATATTAAGCTATGAATAGCACCGCTCGTTTACAAGATAATTACAGCGGCTATTTTGCTTGCGTTGCTCGCAAAAATGCCAAATTGTGAGAAGAAATTGACACTACATTTGAATTGTTTTTTTGCTTGAAGGTCGACTGTTTCAAATAAATTAAGCCGCCAAATTGGCGTGGAAACAGAAAATGACTGAATTTTGTCAGTCTGTTAGAAAATAAGAAATATAATTTTGTGATGTTGTTTTTTTAAATTTAAATGTAAATCACATGACTCAAATAACAGCCAATAGAAGAATTGATTATATTAATAGTACCTAACCATGGTATCATAATTTGTTTATCTGATTCCGTATAATAATGACAATTTTATAAGCCTCAATTTGAGAATCATAATTGCGTTCTTTATAGGCCAAGGACCATAATGAATCCAGTATGGTACTCAGTACTATTATCATGATGGTAGGTACAAGTCGTGTCGTCTGATAATCTTCACGCCTAGTACCATAATGATTGACGTTATGATCCTGACATAAAAACTATTTTGGAAATTATTTACTACTACCCTGTGTTACTAACTGAAATTAAAATTTTTATCGTGCATTCCAACAACGTAATCAGCTCTCGTGCATCACTCAAAGGACTAAAATATTGTTGGAAATTTCAGGACAGAATAAAATTGTGAGATTATATGAAAATTTCTTTTTAAATATTTATGATTTTGTGATTTTCAACGACCTCTATATTTTAATTTCAGATTAATTTAGTGATAAAGTTTATAAAACAATGTTTGGTAATTTTTATAAATATTTTAATATCATTATCGAGTATGATATAAAAATAAAAAAATCTGACGTGGCCATCACACAACCTTCCGCCATATCTAGACTTTAAACAGAAATGTATACGTACAATCCGGTGCCCATTTAAAATATACAAATAAAAATCTAAAATAGTCAAACACAGAAATTTGCATCACCTGAATCAAAAGATTCATTCACACGAAAACTCTTCTGTGTTGAAGCAATCCTCCGTTCAGTTACTACATTTAATAGCTTACTTAGGACTTATATAGCGCTAGTATGCCAACTTGTCACCCGTCTCACCTGTCAATATTTTTTATTCAGAAACAAAAATCAACCGAACATGGATTACAAGATTTCAACGTTTTATTTGATAAATTTATTTTTTAAATTTTACTGCAGTTCTTTAATGCTACCAGACGAAGACAATTTTTTTATAACGTAAATTGCAAATAACTTTTCCTCTTATTCTTATTACAAATAAATACTATATTTATCCAAATTTATAGAAATTTTTGACACATAATCTTTTCAATCTTCAAAAAATATCACTTCCGGTGAAGATATTTGTACCAAAATCTAATAAGCTCTTCCTATTCGTATACAATTGTAAAATACCAAATATCAAAATTTTTGGGTAATTCGTATTTGAGTTATGTGACATCCGGCATCGGCCCGGACCACACACATACACACACACACACACACACGCACACACATACACACATACATACAGACATCATCGGGAAACTATCAAAAATGAGTTGTAAGGATCCTAATTCGTGCTCATCCACTAAAAACTCACTACCCGATTTTTTGCATGATTCCAATACCTTCCTTTACAGGTAAGCGGAAGGTAAAAAATCAAAAGGGCAGTTTTGCCTTAGACAGAAAATTGAATGTATTATTTTTCTTACAAGTTGTTTACTGTACCTATTCACATCGAAACTTTATTAGACAAATTCAGCAGTAATGTCAAATTAAATTTAAATAAATCGACTGATGTTTTAGATAATAAAATGTCGATTAATTGAGATTAGAGAAATACTATGTTAATTATTGTTAAAAAAGTTTTTCTGTTATAATCTCCGCTAATAATTAAGACGCTAAATGATTGAGAATTTGATAAAATATTTGGTCAATTTATTTAATATGTTACCTTTTTTCAGCAATTAATTTTATCTGGTTTAATGAAACGAGTTGAATTCTCAGAAACTTCTGTGATTCACTACCAGGTTAACTTATTTACAGATCTAAATCTAGTGAAATAATGATGCAAGTTAAATATAACGTGTCGTTTCGAGGAAATACAAAAAATATAACACTTATTAAACGAATAATCAGAAGGCTACAATATGATTGCGTTTTTTGAATGTAGTTCTTACAAACTAACAGAATTTATCCTTCTTACTGCATCCTTTGAAAACGAAGTTAATTTCTATTTCTTCACATCGTGTAATCGTAAATGTCAAAAGTAAAGAGTTTAAGGTTGTTACAGTTTTAAATACGTGAATAAATTGGCTAATTACCGCCAGTTTATTAACTCCTCTACGTAATTTACTAGATTTACTAGAAAAATCTATAAGCAATAAATATATTTCAACGTATTGCGTAAAACATTTCCTACTTTCCGAGAGGTTAACCTTCAAGGTAGAACAGAAAACAATTGAACCGTTGCTCCATCAAGAAGATTCATTTGTTTAGCCTATTTTACGAATTTACAGACAATGACAAACTAACATAAAATGCAAGTTTATACATCTTCAAGAAAACATGACAATGCGATCAAAATTATTCTTTACTTATTATATTTTAGAGCAGGTTATGGGAAGAAGGCTTGATTGATGCAGGTGATTATTTGATTACGTTATATTTATTATATTTGTAGACGTTTCGAGAATGATTATTCTCATTTTCAATACAAGGTACAAAACTTAAATATAGGAATCCAAAGGAATCCAGTCTAAAGAGTAAAGAAACACACACTTCCACTTGGCATTCCATTGGCATGTTAACAAAGAAATAATAATACTTCTTATATTATTTAAATACTATAGTGTATTAAGTATCAAGTAGGGTAAGGACACTTTACCGATGGAAAACAATGTTTTGTCTATCATCGGTAATTCCCTTACGTTCGTGATGTTTAATATAGGTACTATAGTTTTAAGTTTTTAAATAATATAAGAAGTAAAGAATAATTTTGATCGTATTGTCATGTTTTCTTGGAGTACCTAGGTAAGCAAAATTTATTTGAAAATACGCAAATATTAATTTCTTCATAATTAGTAATGATCTAATGATAAAACAAAATTTATTTACCATTCAGTGAACGGAAAGTAAATTACTTACCGTTCTGTTTAATTTATTTAACGTTCTGTTTAGCCTAGTAACCGGTAAGAACAACATACCGTCTTGGAAACAGGCATGGTAAGTTGATAAAAAAGACCATTTTTAAGAATTACCCTGGTTTTTATTAGTTCACAAAACCAAGTGACTGTATATACCATTTTTGATAATTTGGTTCTATATATTCAGGTTGTATCATAACTTAGAATAGGTGGTACTAAACTAGACTCTCTATAAGTAAACTGCCCTTAATTTTAGAAAAATTTAGCATATCTTGTCAAACTGTATAATATACCTACCCTTGCTTATTGTATGTACCTACTTGAAGTTATAACACACCCTGTATACATTAAATAGTACAATATTAAGGTATTTAATGCCGCAAACTAGACTTCGATATATCTTTGCATTTTTGAGTTACAGAGATTGTTCACTCTTTCCAAACTTCCAACTTTGAGGGTCCATCTCGAATTCTGGGCGAAATGTTGACTCTAGTTGCTGCATTATACTTGATGCTTTGTTCAACTTAAAATATTTTTTTTAGAATTTTCAAAATTTTGAATATTTCTATTCCCAAAAAATACTAGCTCGAAAATGGTAAGAGTGACTGACTTGACAGTTCAAATTATATGGGTATTAAAATTGTAGAATAATTTGTCTTCATATTCAATGTCTTGTTCTTATCGAAACCTATCTTCATAATAGAAAGTGAAAGTATTAGAAATGGTGTTTAGTCTTTCTTCGATAATTCTAAATATGTTAACAGTTAGCAGACATATAATAACACGAGTACAAGAAGTAGACTTTAAAACTCAATGAATCATTCGCCTCGTGAGTGAGCGTTGAACGTTGTTTTGTGTGTAACCGCAAGAAAAGAAAAATGTCGATGATTCAGGCCTAACTCGCTACCTCCGAAGCGATGTCTCATTATTAGTAATAGTAGTGTAATTACTCTTATCTGTTAATGAAATTGTCACGATGACGGGGCAAGAGAAAATGGAATGGAAATCAGGGGCACTATTGCTGGGTTTTCATTCAATCATAATACAACAAATATATACAAATTCGAAGCTAAAAAGCAATAAATACAGCAGTAAGAAATTTTGTAAATTTGTTTGATATCACATTTTACAAAGTTTTTTTATAAATTTCAGTTTCTTGGAATAGTTGGCTTTACTGAATTGGTTAAATTGCAGTATCGTTTCGACTCTGATCACGGTCAGCTTAAGGTTTTTATTTTCAATAATTGAAGCAACATTTGTCGAAAAACTAAATTTAAAATGTAACCATAAACAAATTTACTTTTTCGACTAATGTATCTTCAATTATTGACAAACCTGAAGATGATTTTAACCAATTAAGTAAAGCCAATTTATCCAAGAAACTGATCATTCACGTCTTAAGGGTCCCGTCTCCGTAACAAAATATTGCGTGTTTAGAGGTGTAATAGTTTCTGCTTTACTCATTGCATATTAAAAATGTAAAGGAAAAACGGGTACTAGAGGTTTGCGAAAGAATTAATCTAGATTTATGCCCAGTTAGAATTCTGAAAAAATCTTTGGAATTCATATAAAAAATAATGAAAGAGTGTGTTTAAGCAATTTTTTACATTTATTTGAAAATGTAACTCGGCATAAACCTAGTTCCATTCTTCGTCTGTAAATAAATTTATGAAATTTTGCTTTATCTGTAAAACTTGGTGAGCATTTTCAGAATATCTAGACTGCTTTTACGTATTTTAAACGAATGTTTCCATGCGTTACCATAGGATAAATGCAGTGTTGAGCTACGTGTAGTCGATTTAAGAATATAAGCTCCCAGGTTTGCTAATTGATCTGACAGCAATATGTAACTTGCATTTCGGTTCACTAATGATTTATGATTCTTCATGTTTAATTACATACCTACATCGGTCCTATTTTAGAGCACCGATAAGGAAATTTTTTGTGTGATCTGAGTTGTGAGAATAAGTTCTTATTTTGTGACCGACGTAAGCCCTCTTTTAGTATTTTCTCGTATAAATGAATTCAGTGTTAAATGGTTCGGAAAAGAAGCATAAAAAATAGTGCTGCTCCCTGGTCCCTCTAGTGTGTAACCAGACACTTTGATAGTCGATAGTTTATTGAACCTGAGCTTGTCGGTTTGTCCCTGTATACTAAGCCACGTTTATAGTTCTCAGAACTATGAAGTATTAAACTACACATATTAATGATCTATTGTTTTGAACTTCGCACGAATCGTACGACTGTTTGTGCATTTCTAAATCGAACGCAAATATGCATATTTCATACTCACATTTTTTCATTTAATGTCATTCATGAGAGTTTATTAATAGCACACATTAATTATTTATAAATGGATTAAAGAGGTATTTCATTTTCTTTATAAATTTCGCGTATAAATTTGTCATTTTTGTGAGGAGTAGGTAGGTACTACACGACATTTTTTACAGTAAAACTAAAATTTATATCTAACTGGATTTTAACTCTTCTATAAGTTCTAATTGTAATTAGGTTCTTTTACCAATACTTTAACTTAAGCGGCTCGTCTACGATTTTACCGAATTCCTAGAATACACTCGATATTCTTTTTTTTCCATTCCACTCTTTTCCCCACTACTAAGGCTGCCTGAAACCAGACCGAAACTCGTACTTTGCCGCAGCCTAGCTACACAATGTCATTTTGAAGATGAAAAATACTGTAAAAGTGTTTTCGTTGCGAGTAAACTGTTAGATTATTATTGACTTCAGGATAATGTTTTTATAAATATTTAATAGAGAAATCATGGATCTACAGATGTGCCTTTTTAAAATTTTAAAATTTAATTTGTAACATGAGATATAACCGTGTAAAGTTTGCATAAAATAATTTATTTTTTTGAATTTTTCGGAATTTTTATATTCATGTACAATTTTTTAAACAAAATTTTAAAAAGGCACATCTGTAGATTCATTCTTTCTCTATTCAATCCTTGTTGAAATTCTTGTACTGGCCACAAAACACTGCTGGATTTTAGGTAGTAGACGGTCCTCTTAATTTGGTACCTACTATATATATATATATATATATATATATATATATATATATATATATATATATATATATATATATAATATCTAACGAAAAATAAGCTGTAATACAATATTTCCATAGAATAATTTTACCAATAGGCCAGTTGTGGTAAAGTATCTACGGAAAATTAGATTTTTATCATTATGTAGTAGGTACCGAATATTAGGTGGAAAACGTAGGTAAAAATATAATTTTTTTGTAAATAAAATAACATAATCAAATATTCATTTTGCATTAATTATTATTGGGCTTGTTAATAAAATTTTTGCCAAAATAAAAAATATTGGTCCCAAGTTTAGGTATATCTCTTTATGTAATAAAAAATCATGATTTATTTTAGTTTCAGACTGCAAATCATTTTTCAAATTGGAGTCTACCAGCTACAAAAAATGTTGATCATTATAGATGTATATCTATTGGGAATCCTGTTCAATGACTCATAAGTCACAATGAACAGTTCTCGTGATTAATGATTAAAACTGTTGTTGAAAATTTGATACTACTGTAGTATATTCTGTTATACATGGAATAAATTTGACTCCCTGTAAACAACTTGAGTCTGACAGACATCTGCTGTAAATTATTGTTTCTTCAGTGCTATTTGTTAACTCACGGGTAGTCTCTCATGGTTGTTAGTGAGTTTCTCTTCCAAAAGCTAATTTTTGTTTTGTTGCATGCACTTGAAAATTTACAAAGTTAGCGAAGAGAATCTGGTGAAAATAATGCGTTTATAATTCAGTCTAATGGGATGTAATGTGAGAATAAATTGTCTAAAGTAGGAAAGTCGAGAGAAAGAGAAGAATTTCGTGTGATCATCAAGAATTTAACGCTATCGGGAGGTCCTTTAAGAAATGCACTTTCTCTGAATCGGATAGACATTAAGATATAGACATTTACAAAGATAGAATCGTGTATTATATACGAACACTTATACACGTATTATTATTTATATATCCAGTGTTATATGCGAGAATATGATGTATAAACATTGTCGTATTATGATTTCGGAAGTGGAAAAGAAATTGTATTCTACAGAAAGTTTATTTCCATAAATTTTTACCTTTCGCCTCATGTTCTGTAAAGAGGGGTACCTATTGTAATTGTAATTGTAAAATGGATAAATGATTTACCTATTTATGACAATTTTTGCAATTAAAATTGGAAGAAAATATAATTATTTACAGGTTATTTTAAATAGTTTGCTGTGTTTGGCACCTATACTATTTTTAATAATAATAATACAACAATAATTCTAGATTATAGTTTATGATCATATGATATTTGTAAAATTGTAATTAATGTCGACAGTGACAGTTGACATCTTGAAACCATTAAGGCGCTGCACTTGTAAATCCAGAAGATTAACAATTAGAACGATACTGGCTTTATTATAAAAAATTTCAGATTGAAATTTAACATGAAGAATTATGACTCATTATCCTCATTAGTGAATCAATAAATGCAAATTATTAATTGCTGTGGCATCAATTAGCAAAACGTGGAGCAAATTTTTATCATTTAATAATGCATATTATGCGTTGATTAATGCAGAAAAACAAAAAATTTCTTTTGAAATCGATAATATACATTAGTCGGAAGACGGGTATAGAGATATTTGTTTTAAACAGTTAACCCATTGCCTGTAATATTTTATGTAAAATTCGCATTTTTGGTAATTTTTAGAAATTAATTAACAAAATACGGCGAGGTTTTTTTGTAAATTTCATTCCATAGCCATGTAAGCACAACCTATAAGTACGTCATTGTAAAATATGAGGTCATCGATTTGAAAACCAAAGTCACAAAATGATTTATTGTAACATTCTTTGTTGCTTTGCATTTTATAGCAAGAGATGGGCCTTAAATGAAGTAATTATTTATTTATTAGATTAGTAAAGAAAGAGCAGAATTAGGCGAGAAGTTATGCGAATATTAGTTACTCCTATGATTTTACACACTAAGCGTTTATATTTTTTCGCTTTATTTACTTCTCATTTGTTTCCTGTTAAAGCAACCACCAACAAACCACCGTTTTACAATGTCTGCGGTTGACGTTTCTGAGACAGATTTTTTATGTTTGAAGAGAAAAGGGGAAACCAGAAGTGGCGTAGTTTAACCAGGCGGAATTTTATCGCTTATTTCTTTATTTCTTACCGAGAAATCATTTGCAATACCAGTGCGGTACGGCAGTTCTTGCAGCGGTTAGTTCGTCAGTACATTTTGGGTTGACTAAGGTTTTTGTTTCTTTGTTCACGATGTATGTTTCTATTTACTGGTTACACATTTGCGGAAAATATACCTACACAGATAGTAGCACGTTTAATATCCGCATTTTTAAATAGTGGAGACTACACTTTATATAAGTACGTGAATTACGTTTTATTTACGAATCTGACAGCAATGTATTAGAGCGTTCTTTTTAAAATGAAACATTGGAATACATAATACATTTGAATTTTTTAATTTTAATTAGTGTCACACTGCTGCTATCTGAAAATACAATGTATACTTAGAACAATTAACATTCCTTGGAGTTGGAACTATTACAGTTGCCCAAATCTTATATTGTTCAAGAATTGTTCAAGAATAATAATGTTAAATTGATTCTCTATGTTTCATTTTAAAAGAACGCTCTAATACATTGCTGCCAAATTCGTAACAATGGATATAAAAATTCCATAATCCCATGTTTCACGTTAAAATAAATTCACTGTATTTCCACTAAATATTCTTGAAAGTAGGTATCAAAAATCTAATAAAAAATATAATATTGTAAACTAATCAGCTTAAATAGGATATACTTAATGTAAATTATCTATAACGGTACGACCGTCTTAATAAATATTCTTTGAACATAAGCCGCGCATGTAAATTTACTTAACAGTCAAGTTTCTTAAAATTTTCACCAAATTTCCATTTATAATTATTAGGTACAGTAATTTAAATTACCGTTAGGTCTGACTCATATTGTATCTATTACCTATTTTGTTATTTCCCAATTTAAATAGTTTTATAACCATGGCTTAAGCGGTCCGTCTACGTTTTATACCTAGAATATCCTCGATTTTACTTATTTTTCTATTCCACTCTTTTCCCCACTTACGACTGCCTGAAACCAGCCCGAAACTCGTACTTTGCCGCATCTTAGCTATGCAATGTCATTTTAATGTTGAAAAATACTGTAAAAGTGTTTTCGTTGCGATTAAACTGATTATTATTGACTTCAGGATTATGTTTTTATAAACATTTAATAGAGAAAAAATAGATCTACAGATGTGCCTTTTTAAAATTTAAAAATTAATTTGTATCATGAGATATAACCGTGTAAAGTTTGGCATAAATTGGAAATGTAGGTACAATTTTTTAATCAAAATTTTAAAAAGGCATATCTGTCGATTTATTCTTTTCTATTAAATCCTTATTGAAATAAAATTTGACCATTTTTGTACTGGCCACAAAACACTCGCTACGTTAGTACATTTTATGCTGGATTTTAGGAGGTAGACGGGCCTTTTAAGAGGTAACATGCATAGTATGAAAGTAACAGTAATAGAACCTTCGAGCATATACTGACTAGAGAAGTAATTCCCTATACTTGTTGTGATCGGCAGATATGCAGTAGAGGGGACTTGCGGGGCTGGAAGTCATGGTGTATTGCGGGCAGCGTTTTGCTGTTATTCTTTGTTACTTCTTGTCACACGTGTCATTTTACTATAACCCTAAGTTCTGCGTTTACTTTGTGAAAAGTTTAATAAGGTTGTTGAGTATTATTTTACTTTGTGGAATAATACTAAGAAATTACGCATCCCTCAATACATCACGGCTTCCGACCCCGCAAATCTCCCCTACCGCATATCTTCCGATCACAACAAACGCCGTAAGGCGGCCTCTAGTCAGTATATGCTCGAAGAATAGAACCCCATATGTCATTCTCGGTAAATTTTAGTTCATCAAATTTATTCAGATCAAAATTAGAATACACTAAAATTTCTGAATCTGATCTGAATATGGATTACTGCAATATGAATCAAAATCAAATGAGGATATTTTTTATTTAATGTAAATTTCTTCAAATATTATTCAATGATTTTAAAATTATGTTTACTATCTAACAAATCCTAAGCCCACTAAATCCAAGTGTTAATACTAATTTTAATGCATCGAGTATTAAAAAAAATTGATCAGTTTACAATATGTAATTACAAAATGTCTATTACGATTTGCATTGCTAAATTGGAACACATACTTACTATTTTATTTTCTTTAGAAATAAGGAAGTTAGATAAACGGTAGAAATTATATTGACATAATTGAAGTACACGTGACACACGTAATATTAAGAGCAAATTTTCATTACAGCAAAACAATGAACAATGAAACCTATCTTAAATTGCTTCAACTTATTTCTTCGCAGAAATACGGAAACGGTGACAACTGACAGCGCAAACAATAAACATGGAAACATATATTTATTTTTCAATATCAAAACCAATGATTCACCTACGAGGAAGTAAAAAATTATTACCTAATAATTTAATAATAAAAATTGTAGGCTATTATCTCGTAGTTTCCTGTCTGTGATTAAATTTAAACTTTGATTATTTAAATCGTTCACACTTGAGATTTTCCTTGTTATAGCAGAACTGAGGTTTCATCCCGGAAACTGCAATTAAAAATGCATATGATTTTCATTCTTTTAGAATGAATGTTGTTTGGAATCCTGTTTTATTTTTCTTTGACAATGCGGGTGTGTTGTTCAACTAGTCATGAAATAAACAAACATAATATCCGTATCTTAGCAATACTATAGATTTGTGGCATTTTTGTTTACCCTGTGTGAGAGAAAGATCACTACTGATGGGAGGCCCGTGCGTAACTATGTTTACTGTTGTTTATCTTCATAGAATGCTGATATAGGTAGTATATTTTGTACTCATCACCTAGGAAATGACATATTAAACACGCAATAGACAATCGGAAATGTCAATTTCCCAGTGCAGTCAATCAGGAAAAAATGCAAAGAACACTGGCTTTTCTAGACATTTCAGAGTAAAATCATCTTAAAAAAAATAAAATTTAGTTTATAAAATCCTACTTCCGGGAATTATAATTAGTGAAGACCACCGAAAACCGCCAATATTTAAAAATAAAACTTTTGTACAGCGCGCCATCTGTCGGTAGTAGTGAGTACAAAAAGCATCTTAGCCTCAAATTTAATGACTAGACTACAACTACAACTTGAATGTATTTGATTATAGTTTTATTCGTTACAAAAAACATTGTACAAACCTCTTGCGGGAAGACACCATCCCAGCATTCGCGTAAATGAAACCCTCGATCCGCTCGTGTTTCAGAATAACCGCTCATGTGGGATCAAAATCTTCCCGCATTTGGTTCGTAAATAACTATTTTAATACAAGTGTGGAAAGGGCTTCATTGAACAACTAGTATGATAGTTGGAGCACGAGCGTTAGCGAGTTCTCTTATTATACGAGTTTTTCATTGATCCTTTCCGCAAGTGTGTTACATACTATTTTTTCTACGAAAGTGGGAAATATTCAAAATTAATTTAAAAAATTGGAAAGAAAAACAAATCATGTAGGCTTGCTGTTATTGTTAAAACAATAACAATATCTAAAAACTGTCAGTAAATTTTTGTAATTTTGCATTTATTGTGTGATTTATGAAAAAAATCTGTTGTGGCCAGCACATAACCTCCCGCCTTGACACTGTAATATGTGAATTTGGTTTTTGTTAGGCTACTTTTTGTAATTTATTTTATAGTTCTTCAAGCAACGTACCGATTTCGATTGACATTGAAATCAAATTAGCTCTTTGTGGATACAATTTTTATTTTATTATTACCATATTACATTATATCCAGTTAATAATGAATCGATGATGCTTCTTGACTGGATACGTTTAATGGAAGGATAAAAACTTACTGGAATTGAGTCAGTTTTCTATTTATTAAATTTCGGCTACTATAGTTACTAAATTTCAAACCCAGTTATTAATATTTATACATTTCTTTACAAATGGTGCCACTAAAATTTCAGAAACTGTGTATACGTCTGTTCATCTGTCACATTGACATTTTCATTTTTGTTTTAATTTTTTTTCCTATATTATAATTTACAAATCGTGGTAGGTAAAATTACACATTTTTGAAAAATAATTTTCATTTATTGGTAAGAGATATAGAAAAGATGTTAAATAAATATTGTAAGAGGTAATTTGTTCTTTCAAATGTCGCATGACAAATTGTAACTATCGCAGTATTTCCTATATTTTTTGCAAAAAATGTTAAAATGCTTCAAGAAAATACCATTTCCGGTTGGCAGATTTTTACCAAAATCTAATCAGCTCTTCATTAACATGTATAAATGTATAATGCAAAATGTTAGAATTTTATGTTCAATAGAATTTGAGATAATGAATCAGAACGAAAGACTATAGTAGGCGCACATACAGACAAACGGACACACACACACACACACACACACACACACACACACACACACACACACACACACACACACACACACACACACACACACACACACACACACACACACACACACACACACACACACACACACACACACACACACACACACACACACACACACACACACACACACACACACACACACACACACACACACACACACACACACACAGACATCATCGTGAAAATAGTCAAAATAGGTTCTAAAGGTACTAAAACGTGCTTATTGACAAACATCTCGACATCGAATTTTTTCACGATCCCTATACCTCTCTAGGCGAGGAAATTTCATGCAGAAAATAGTAGTGATTGTGTGTCGGATATTGTGAATCTAAGCTTTTGTCTCTGAAGTCAAAAATTATCTCACAGCTTTGATTTTCCAGTAACTGAACAATTTCTAATTCAGAAAAAAAAATTATGTCTCAAATTCAGTGAAAATCGTCGATTTTAATATACTTATTAAAGAGATAACAACAAATAAAATGTTTAAGGTATGAAAAATGTACTTTTTGAAAAATTCGAAGTCAGTGGACAAAATTAGTGTGGAAATGATTTTCATCACTCAATATGTTTCAAAAGCCTACTTTCACCATCAAGTTTAATATTTGAAAACATGTGAATTCGCACTTTCGTATAGAAAAAAGGCTATTTTGTTTTGCTTTTTTCATAAGAATTCACAAAGAATTATGGTTGGTTGTGGGCTCATATTTTGTAGTTGTTAATTTTGAACAAGTTTTGTGTCTACAACTTTCATCTCAAATCAATCAAAACAGCGCTGTTTTTCCTATAGCAGATTTCATGTGGACAAATTGAAACATATTAATTTACAGATTTCGTAATAATATTATTTGTTTGACATTTGATGAATAACCATTACACCCCTTCTCTTTTAACTATGCGGTTGACTATAATTAAATCTATAAGCAGAAATATAGTAAATAATATTTTAATTATCTGACAATTTCCCCGGCAATTTGCTGGCGAAGCATCTGAAAATAACATGCAGCGTTATTCTGTTATTAATTATGCAACAGAATTCAATGAAATGTTGCGGTTTTTCTGGATTTGATAGAATATCCGTAAAAAATTCTACGTGGTTTATCTCACGAAAGATCTGTGGTGTTCTATCGGCCGATCTCCGAGCGACCAGGCAGCCAACATAATTATTACTTGGCAAAAACTAATCTTAGAAGATGAAGACCACGTTTAGAAATATAATTAATTTTGAGGCGTTGGGGTATAATGAGATAACGATTTTTTCTGAAATGCTAATCGATGGATGTTTAATTGCAAACAATTTTTCAGAGATTTCTAAAAGAAAAATAAATAGGGGTGGACAGTTGACAGGTGAAATATTTTCTCTATGAAATTATACAAACATTTTGTTTGCTTACTACAATTTACAATATATAAACACTCACAATCAGTGTTGTGACAGATCATTTTAAAATGGATCTATATCCTTTTTCTCGTTTAATATGATCTAGATCAGATCATAGATCAATTTTTATGATAGGATCTTTTTTTTAGATCAGATCAGAAATTAGTGATCATAAAAAGATCAATATTAGACAAATATTTAATTGTTGTATTACATTACAAAAAGAAAAAACGTGGCCATCACACAACCTTCCGCCATATCTAGACTTTAAACAGAAATGTATACGTACAATCCGGTGCCCATTTAAAATATACAAATAAAAATCTAAAATATTGAAACACAGAAATTTGCATCATCTGAATAAAAAGATTCATTCACAGGAAAACTCTTCTGTGCTGGCTGAAGCCATCCTCCGTTCAATTACTACATTTAATATCTTACTTATGACATATAGCACTAGTATGTCAACTTGTCACCCATCTCACCTGTCAATATTTTTTACACAGAAACAGAATTCAGTCGAACATGGATTACAAGATTTCAACGTTTTATTTGATAAATTTATTTATTTAATTTTACTGTAGTTCTTTGATGCTACCAGATAAAGACAATTTTTTTATAACGTAAGTTGCAAATAACTTTGTCTCTTATTCTTATTACAAATAAATACTATATTTATCCAAATTTATATAAATTTTTGACAATTAATCTTTTCAATCTTCAAAAAATATCACTTCCGGTGAAGATATTTGTACCAAAATCTAATGGGTTCTTCCAATTTATATACAAATGTTAAATACCAAATATCAAAATTTTTGGGTAATTCGTATTTGACTTATCCGACTGACAGAAATCCGGCCCTGACCACATAGCTACACACATACACACATACATACAGACATCATCGTGAAACTATCAAAAATGAATTGTAAGGACCCTAATTCGTGCTCATCCACTAAAAACTCACTAACCGATTTTTAGCATGATTCCAATACCTTCCTTTACAGGTAAGCGGAAGGTAAAAATACGTAGTATTCAAGCGATTTAATCTACGGTTTAAAATTAAAACATATTAAAAATATGAAACTCTTACTCTTGCTAAATTTTCAATTTCATGTTTTAACTTGCATAAAGCTTAGAAAAAAATTTAAAAATATGATCTTACTTTAAGATCGTAGATCATATTTATTTCATCTAGATCAAACTCAAGATCCTTAAAAATAAGTTGATCTAGATCAGATCAAAGATCACGTAATTTGAGCTGGATCGGTGATCTAGATCAGTCACAACACTGCTCACTATTCAGATTTCAGAGTGTTTCATAACTTCGTTAAGGGTATCTACGACGTACAGTTTGATATGCTGATTACGATTTTTTTTTAATTAGAAAAAAAATTACTTATTTTCAGTTCAGATAACAATTTTGTTGCCACTGGATTAATACTTGTTTCATAGTATATTATCACCGCTCGACAAAATTTCATTTTTTCTTTGCCTTCGGGATGACACCGAAATTTACCCCCCGAGACTTTGTTTTTGTAGCCAGGAGACGTAAAAAACGGTTTTATTAACTTTTTGACTATAAAATGGAAACAACCGAATATAATTCAAATCTGGCAATAAAGCTTGAAAGCTTATGAACAGAGCTTCAAAAATACCGTACGTTTTTAAATCATTTGACCTTGAATGAAAAAAAAATTATCCTGCGACCATTGTCTTTTCGAGTTGCCCACTCTAAAATTTGGACAATCATATAAGGTACAGTCTTGTTTCGGATAATCTCAAATCTCTCAGTATTCTCACATTTTCTCGCAAATGGAAAAAGATACTTTTGTCATTACAATAACTTCACCTCTAGTTTAAAATTTAAAAATCTTTAAGGTCTTGTAAATATAATTAATATTTTACCGTATAAATTACTGTATATTGTTGTAATTTTTATTGAGTATTCAGATTCAAATTTGTCACTATGTTATATTTAATGTAAGGGTTATTATTATTATTATTAGATATTCTTGTTTAAGAAGATACTGTGTTTTCCGGTTTGTAATTTCACGGTCAATGTTGTTAGCCTTTAAAAGTCATTTACCTAAGTGCATAAAATTGCACATTTCTACATTTCTTCGTTGCGTACCTACACATTTAAATGTCCATAAACTGAAGAAACACTAGTAAGTAATTTCTAATAAAACAGACTATCTCAAGCTACTGAAATGTAGCCAATTTCGTAACGGTTTTATGCTTCATTCCCAATATTATGTTGTAGCAAAATACTTAAATTTATCGAAACACATAAAGGCTAGATAGGAAAGTAATATTCTTACGTTTTTCTTTCATGTTTCTTAATTTAATTATACCTATTAATAGTAATAAAACAAATTATAACTTTAGCAATTTGAAGCTTTGAAAAATATATTTATTTTTGAAATTATTATTATTATAACTATATATTTCAGGAAATTTTATTGGTTAAACCACGAAGTATAATATGAACACTCCGTATCTCAGCGAACCTGTAGATTTGTGGCATTTTTGTTTACCCTGTGTGAAAGAGAAAGGTCACTACCATCGTTACCGTTGTTTATCGTCATAGAATGCATGCTTCGAGCTGGCCCGTATTATCTGTCTCTCTTTAAAAGGTAAACAGAAAGGCACACGGAGAAACTTTTGACATGTTTCCTGAAAAAAGTTTCTGAAAACTTCAAAGTTTTAACGGCGCCTAAAAAATGAGGCGTTTTCAGGAAACGTTGTGAAGTGCAACTAACTTCTTATTTGTCAAATCGTCAAATGTGACATGTGATCATAAACATATTTATAGTTTTTCGAAGAAAATCTTCATTTTCTGGAAACATTTTTCAGGAAACTTGTCAAAATGTTTCTCCGTATGCTCTGGGCATTAGTGTCCACTCCTGTCATATATTATACATCGTGGTCAAAAGTAATGCTTGTTTATGTTACGAATACAAGAAGTTCTATTGGTCGTAGTTGTATATAAAAAATAAATTATAA
The DNA here is from genome assembly GCA_947534325.1 of Agonum fuliginosum. Classification (NCBI taxonomy): domain Eukaryota; kingdom Metazoa; phylum Arthropoda; class Insecta; order Coleoptera; family Carabidae; genus Agonum; species Agonum fuliginosum. Next base: position 28,921,121 of record OX384041.1, read on the forward strand.
TGAATAAAATTGTATATTAAGTAAAAATAAAATTGTAAGAATTTCGTATTTTCTATAAAACGCAGAATTAATTTCTTCTCTAATTTAACAAATTCATGAATATCTTTCGATTAGCGCATTCCTCAAAAATTTCAGTAGCTGAACAGATAGAAAAGCAAACCGACTAATTAATTATGAGAAAGTATCTTTAAGAACATAAGCCGCTTACTAATTTATCAAATAGCATGGATTTAAACTTTATACACGACATAATTCGGTATAATGCTTTGACAAAAAATAAATATATGTGGGCTATTGGGATTTGCTAATTTTAGTGAGGATGTTACTTCATCCACTAAATATGTTAACGAGAGAAAGAAAATTAATTCAAGTTTTTGTTAACAAATTTGACCACTGAAACACTTTAACTAAAGCCTCATTCACAATACGAAATTAGTAGTTATTGTTAGTATAGGAGGTATAGTTAGTAGTTATATTTAATCTGACTACTAACTGTCGTTCACAATTACAAAATTAAAGTTGTAGTTAGACTAGTAAAACAAACTACATAGTTTTGAAATTAGCGTGAGAAGTCAGAAGTGTCAGTTTGTTTATGTTTGGTTTACTTAAAGTTGCCTTTTCTATAAATGAGTGAAGAAGCATTTTTAAGTATGATACAAAATTGTAAATGTCCCTATGACAAAGGTGATCTCGAATATTAATGTAATCTTAGACGTCAAATGCCAAATTTAATTTTCATTCTAGATTCCGATTGGTGGTTCATACCGAAAATCATTAACTACTAACTACAGGTTTGGAGTTTCCAAATCCCTGCACTAACTGTAATTATAGCGCAAGGATTTTTCGAGTCAAATTGCTGTCAGGTAACAAGGTTGAAATGTCAAACAGAAATTTATTTAGAGGAAATAAAATGCTCGAGTATAATTCAACGAGATAATTTAACGACTCACAGATATTTTCAAAATCTAATCATTTCGCTGACAAATATTATAAATATGATGCAAATGACATTTTATTGTTTTGTTTATTAATTGTTTGGTTGCTAAGAAATACGTAAAGAAGTTTTTATCACTTGCAAAAAGTTACCTTCCTTTTTATCCGCTGTTAAAGTGATAAAATTGTGTTTTTTTAATGGCTTAAGCTAGATTCAGACCGACCCACTTATAAGTATAAGTGCTAAATTAACCAATCAGGGCTTCCACAAAATTCCAATTTCAATTATAAGTGAGAACGTTGAGCGCTGATTGGTTAAATTAGCCACTTATACTTATAAGTGGGTAGCTCTGAATCTAGCTTTACTTTATACAGGAGTTGAATTTTCACTTATAATATCACGAGAGCTAATTACGTTGTTGGAATGCACGATAAGAAATTTCCTGGACATGAATTAATGCACTAGTGCATATTTGGTAAGAAAATCACAAAGACACCGCCGCTCTATTTTTCAAATCTTTTTACAATAGAAACTTGAAATATTCACTAAATTTGTATTTAACATTAATAAATACCTATGCATTGTTTACCTCATTAATTGATTATTTACACCCAAAATGACAATTTAACGAATTTTTAATTTAATGTCAAACTGACATTTGACGGTAAAGTTTCTGCTTATTAATTTCAGTTAAATTCCTTAAGGTAAGTACTAGTAAAAAATTTCCGCTAAATTTTTATATAACCATGGTTACTATTATTGTAATAAATTCTTCCATTACGGGTACTCCTGGATGTTAGTGGCAAGTAAAACACAGGAAAGATTTTTGTGCAGGTAAACTGAAATTCAAACCTGAGTTGTCAGAATCACAGTCGGTTTCCGCCACATAATTATTCTAAAAGAGAACAGTTTTGACAGTTAATTTTAAATTTAAATAAAATAAATATGTAATTACATCATGAATAAATTTATACTGCATCTACCACCGGAAGTGGCGTTAAGTTATCTTATTTATTTGATATTTCCTTTGCTATTTTTGGAAAAATGACTTGTTTAATCATAGTCCAGTTCAAATTTTATTAACATGTATTATTTGTACTATCTGCGGTTAAAAGATTTCTGGAAAATTTTAAACAACAAAATTTCCAAGAATAGGATACAATCAGGAAAAGAATTAGTAAACAAAATATCAACTCAATGTTTACAACATTAATTACAATAATTGAGAGAAATTGCGACACTAGGGATACGTGCACTTTATTCAATTATGAGGAAAATAAAAATAATATTGCGCATGGAGGAAAAGTAGTATTTTATTTTCTTATTGTTTGTGGTACCTATTGTCAAATTGGAAAATATTTTGAGGAAACATAATGCAAAATATGTCAATAAATGTACCACATAATTACTATTGTAGTACGCACCCACATACGTTTTGTGTAAAAATAACTAATCGTATTTTGAGTTACAAAATATTTTTGTTTACTATTTTCTATTCATTTACTAAACAATACATTGTAGTATAGTTACTTGTGTTAATTAATTTTTAACCTACATGAACTTAAACACATAAAATGAAACAAGTAATAAATGAAAAATAAATACCTTAATGAAGAAATTTTTTTAGTTAAGGCTGTACCTAGTGATATCATAATGACCAGTATTATATTCTAATATATCAAGGACAAGGGTATTAAGAAGTTAATGCCCTCTGTGGTATAATACTCGAATATGACATTTCACTTTAACAATTCATTTTTGTTAAACATTTTTGGTATTCTAGCAATGTATTTTTACTGGTACTTTTTAATTGTCACCAAAAAGCCATAGTGGTATATTAGTCATATTTCTTTTTTATTTTGCTAAATGTGATATAATTTAAGGCGCTACACTTGTAAATCCAGAAGATTTACGATTCTGGCTGTATTATAAAAAATTCAATTTGAAATTTAACATGAAAAATCATTACTAGAATACTACATTTTGCCAACATTGCACAAGAATATATAAATAAACAAAACAACGTATAACTTCTGGAATACAACTTGTATGCCTACCTACCTTTAAAATAAATGTAAAAACTACTGTAGGTGGTATCAAATTTGAGCGATTATAAATTTTATACATATAAATTTTTTTTTATTCAAATTTTTAATAAATTATTAATAAATGTAAAAAATATTGAAATATGCAAAATACCATATTTTGATCTATTTTTGTATGAAATGCAAACATTTGTAAAAAATACTAATATGCACAATAATACAATATATGCAAATTCATATAATCCGCACTCTACTTATGATACAGCCAATATTTTCAATAAATAATTGTCAGTAATAATCATTTTGATAATCATAATCGTAATGAATTCAACATGGAATACGGTGATTTTCCCGTAATTATAAGTTATTCTTCAGCGTTTAATTTTGTTGCTAAGTCCGGGTATCAGGACTTCCGTGAGGTTCCAAGGAGAACAAGCTGGCGCTGTTGACTTGTTTTCTTACTTTGTTACTTTGCAAACGTAGACTGCAAGACGAGACTCAAATTAAGGCAGAAAATCCATCGGTCAGAAGCGTGCGTGAGGTGAGGCCAAAGCAGGCAAATCATGACAAATAAATCATTAAAAATCGTAGATTTGAATGTAAATTACTAATCGTAAGTACCTGTGAAATCAAAAATATAATAATTGAAATTAAAGTTTACTCTGTAGTATGCAGTAGTATGACGACAAAAATACCATTTTTTTGAGACAAGGAATGGGGTACTTGCATGGTACAAAAATTAGATTTTTAACACTATGCACATAATGTTAGGTAGAAAACATTGGTAAAAATACAAATTTTATTTAAAAAAAATTATATGTTTTTTAGTAAATTGAGATTAAATTTTCTGTGCCGTCATTTGTGTGAACAGAAGGTAGGGGAAGCATAGTTAAGAATGTAACCTGTAGATAGCGTGCGAGTCAGTCAACAAATGTTTGAATTTGACATTTGCTTGTCAAAAATACACATAAAATTTAGTAAAAATACATTATTTTATAAATGTAGACTATTTAGTTTATGAAAACATAAATACTTACTTAATTTTACAGAATCAAAACATGTACGAAGTACAAATGTCAAACACATCTGATCTGTCAACTTGCCAAACTCGCTCCCGCGCAAGCCGTAGTTGGGGTCGTTCACTAGTACAGCCATTGCTATGGCTTAACGGCCATTCATTGGTTGGGTTAGTTTTTACGTCACATATTGAATATTTAAATTTAAATAATTTTTTTCGGGCTTGTAAATAAAAATTTTGTCAAAATAAAAAATACGGGTCCCAAGTTTTGATCTTTTCTTCAAATATATTTAATAAAAAAATGCATGCAAGTAGCCCAATAAATACCTATCTCAAATATCAATATTATTAATACTTTTGTAATTAATTGTATTTTATTAATTGTATTTTATTAATACTATCACTATTGTATTATGTAATTATCGTCATTATCTTCCATACGTTGTTTTGTACAACTTTTTTTATTGGAAATAAATTATTATTATTATTATAAATCAGTTTGAAATTTCAATATTAAATTAAAATTTGTATCCTGATCAATTGTCATACTTATTTCAACGCCAATATAATTATGATTTAAAAATAACGACTGCTAGTAATATGATCTGCAGCAAAAATGTTTTTTTCAATAAACATGCAATATATGGATGGGATTTGACTGGAAATACTTGTTCAGACATAATTCTAACAGCTTATTCTCGAGGTAGGTATGCTCTTCTTACTGTAGCTGTTATCTTCTTCATTCATTTTTGTTATTATTTACGCTTAAAACTTGCATCAAAAGCCAGTTGTTTGCCTTTACGAGTGGAAAAGACACGAAGACCTAAGCATCTCAACAGAGTTAAATCAATTGACTTTTTCGTGGACTTTGTTTTGCAATGACGATATTTTCACATTTTGGAGCTTATTCCTGGTATTTTCAAAGTGTGGTGTGGAACGGACTTTCTTTCAGAGATTGTGCATTCCCTTAGATGCTGTGGATAATGGCTTCAGTATCAAAATATCCTTACGAAATCGTAAATCGATTCCTCGTTGGCTAATCATTTTACAAATAATAAAACGTTCTATCATTCTAATCCTGATAGGTATAGGAGTAAATTTACTCGATGGTTATAATACAATGAATAGACTTCGGTTACCTGGTGAAGGTGAACTACAGCGAATTGGAGTATGTTATTTAATTGTAGCTTTAATAGAAGTATTATTCTCTGAAGATTCATCGGTTGACGATATAAGATCAAGTAAAATTTCAAGTCTTGAAGATTTGAAAAACTCCTGGTTTCAGTGGCTCGTAGTGTTTATGTTGGTGGATGTGCACACACTTATTACGTTCTTACTACGTGTTCCTGGCTGTCCAAGCGGATATTTAGGACCTAGAAGAGGACCCTTCTATCCTGATGAAAATTGTACAGGAGGCGCAGCAGTATACATTGATCAATTGATTTTTGGAAAACATATACGTCTGACAAACAATAGATATTTGAACAGGGTCAGATTTGATGAGACTGGATTGCTCGGTACCCTAACATCTGTTCTTACTGTTTATATGGGTGTGCATGCTGCAAGAATTATGTATACATACAGAGCATTATCAAGCAGAATTGTACGGTGGGTTGTGTGGTCCAGTCTTACAGGCCTTGCTGCTGGAGTGCTATGCGGTTTCTCTGAGAATGAAGGAATTATCCCAATCAACGAGAAACTTTGGTCTTTATCTTTTGCCCTCGCTACATCAAGTTTTGCAGAAAGTGGGACGGGCGACTACTGATATACCCTGAAATTAATTCTATATTTCTTTATGTTGGTCATAAAATTTGTGGAGATGTTTTTCCATTTTATTGTACACCAGAATATCTAACTCATTTGTGGGGTACTTGTTTATGGGTTATTATATCTTACATATTATATGGGAAACAAATATTTTTTAAAATATAACTTGTAGAAATATTTAAAAAAATTTAGTTACAGGCCGGAGCATAGACAGTGTTGCCGCTAATTCTAGTGACGTTAGAGGGCCGACCGGCCTACTGACAGCTTATGCGATTCAGCATTTAAACTCTTATAATTACTTGTTCAAGCGAGAACACAACACTTTGCAGGCATATTTATTAATTAAATAAATATTAACAAGAAAACTAAAGCAAAACTAAAGCAAAGCGAGCAGTAGCAGACGGCCCACTCGCTCCGGCCCACATGCTCCGGCCTGTAACTAAAGGAGGCCATGCGCAAACCCTTCAATTTTTCGACTAATTTAACTGCTAGAACTTCGTCTGAGTACAGTAGGCCGTGTAGTGTGACGTCACACAAGTAAACAAAGCAACAACAAAACAATGTTGAAAATATTGTGTCAGAATTATTTTCTACTTATCCAAAATGTTGCAGTCAATGTGGTTGTCTTTTTATCATCAAGGTTGTATTGAAGATGTTATAGATAAGAATTATGAGGAAGTGTGTCTCGATATTTATACTGATCAATATTTCCAATTGGACTGCCACAATTGTGGTTTTATGGAATTAATACCTAATCAAAAGGCATATATGTTTAATGCCGAATATAATTATAGTTTAGCAATAACGACTAATAATGAAATTTGCAACCAAAGTATCATTTTCGATAAACATGGAATATATGGATGGGATGTGACTGGAAGTACTTGTTCAGACATATTTCTTGTGAAATCTTTATCTCGAGATTTGTACACTCTTCTTATTGCTTCTGTTATTTCTTTCATTCTTTTTTGTTATTTACGCTTTAAACTTACATCAAAAGCCAATTCTTTGGATTCGCGACTGGAAAATAAACAAAAACCTCAGCATCTCAACAGAGTTAAATCAATAGACGTTTTTCGTGGACTTTGTATTGTAATGATGATATTTTTAAATTTTGAAGATGATGGTGTTATGTGGAACGGACTTTATATCAAAGAATGTGCGTTCCCTTGGTTGCTGTGGATAGTGGGCTTCAGTATCAAGATATCTTTACGAAATCGTAAATCGATTCCTCGTCGCCAAATCATTTTACAAATAATAAAACGTTCTACCATTTTAATCCTGATAGGTATAGGAGTAAATTTACTCGATGGTTCTAATAAATTGAATAGACTTCGGTTACCTGGTGAACTACAGCGAATTGGAGTATGTTATTTAATTGTAGCATTATTAGAAGTATTTTACGCTACAGATTCATCTATTGAAAATACAAGTTCAAGTAAAATTTCCCATTTTGAAGATTTGAAAAACTCCTGGTGTCAATGGATTGTAGTGTTTATGTTGTTGGATGTGCACACTCTTATTACGTTCTTACTACGTGTTCCTGGCTGTCCAAGCGGATATTTAGGACCTAGAAGAGAACCCTTCTATCCTGATGAAAATTGTACAGGAGGCGCAGCAGTATACATTGATCAATTGATATTTGGAAAACATATACGTCTGACAAGCAATAGATATTGGAACAGGGTCAGATTTGATGAGACTGGATTGCTCGGTACCCTAACATCTGTACTTACTGTTTATATGGGTGTGCATGCTGCAAGAATTATGTACACATACAGAGCATTATCAAGCAGAATTGTACGGTGGTTAGTGTGGTCCAGTCTTACAGGCCTTGCTGCTGGAGTGCTATGCGGTTTCTCTGCGAATGGAGGAATTATCCCAATCAACAAGAAACTTTGGTCTTTATCTTTTGCCCTCGCTACATCAAGTTTTGCATTTTTAATTCTATGCGTTCTTCACGTTCTTGTCGATGTTAACAGAAAGTGGGACGGACGACCACTGATATACCCTGGAATGAATTCTCTATTTCTTTATGTTGGTCATAAAATTTTTGGAGATGTTTTTCCATTTTATGATACACCAGAATATCAAACTCATTTGTGGGGTACTTGTTTATGGGTTACTATATCTCATATATTATATGGGAAAAATGTTTTTTTTAAAGTTTAACTTGTGGGCATAATTAGAAATAAGTATGGAAAATATTAATACTAATGAAATAAAATTATTATGAAAATTAAAATCTTTTGATGCGGTTTTTTTCACCTCTACATACGCCAGATCTCTTAATTTATATAATTTCGATTTTTGAATTCAGTAGGCCATGTAGTGTGACGTCACACAAGAAAACAATCAACAACAAAATATTGTTAAGATTAATGTGTCAGAATTATTTTCTACTTATCCAAAATGACACAGTCCTTTTATAATCATGGTTGTACTGCTCATATTTTAGATAGTTATGACAAAGCGTGTCTCGATATTTATGCTGATCAATATTTCCAATTGGACTGCCACAATTGTGGTTTTATGGAATTAATACCTAATCAAAAGGCATATATGTTTAATACCGAATATAATCATAGTTTAAAAATAACGACTAATAATGAAATTTGCAACCAAAGTATCATTTTCGATAAACATGGAATATATGGATGGGATGTGACTGGAAGTACTTGTTCAGACATATTTCTTGTGAAATCTTTATCTCGAGATTTGTACACTCTTCTTGTTGCTTCTGTTATTTCCTTCATTCTTTTTTGTTATTTACGCTTTAAACTTACATCAAAAGCCAATTCTTTGGATTCGCGACTGGAAAATAAACAAAAACCTCAGCATCTCAACAGAGTTAAATCAATAGACGTTTTTCGTGGACTTTGTATTGCAATGATGATATTTTTAAGTTTTGAAGATGATAAGAACTTCTGGTTTTTTCGAGATGTTATGTGGAACGGACTTTATATCAAAGAATGTGCGTTCCCTTGGTTGCTGTGGATAGTGGGCTTCAGTATCAAGATATCTTTACGAAATCGTAAATCGATTCCTCGTCGTCAAATCATTTTACAAATAATAAAACGTTCTACCATTTTAATCCTGATAGGTATAGGAGTAAATTTACTCGATGGTTCTAATAAATTGAATAGACTTCGGTTACCTGGTGAACTACAGCGAATTGGAGTATGTTATTTTGTTGTAGCATTAATAGAAGTATTATTATCTGAAGATTCAACCATTCACAATACAAGATCAAGTAAAATATCACATTTTCAAGATTTGAAAAACTCCTGGTATCAATGGATTGTAGTGTTTATGTTGGTGGATGTGCACACTCTTATTACGTTCTTACTACGTGTTCCTGGCTGTCCAAGCGGATATTTAGGACCTGGAAGGGGACCCTTATATCCTGATGAAAATTGTACAGGAGGCGCAGCAGTATACATTGATCAATTGATTTTTGGAAAACATATACGTTTGACAAGCAATAGATATTTGAACAGGGTCAGATTTGATGAGACTGGATTGCTCGGTACCCTAACATCTGTTCTTACTGTTTATATGGGTGTGCATGCTGCAAGAATTATGTACACATACAGAGCATTGTCAAGCAAAATTGTACGATGGTTAGTGTGGTGCAGTTTTACAATTCTTGCTGCTGGAGTGCTATGCGGTTTCTCTGAAAATGAAGGAATTATCCCAATCAACGAGAAACTTTGGTCTTTATCTTTTGCCCTCGCTACATCAAGTTTTGCATTTTTAATTCTATGCGTTCTTCACGTACTTGTCGATGTTACCAGAAAGTGGGACGGACAACCACTGATATACCCTGGAATGAATTCTCTATTTCTTTATGTTGGTCATAAAATTTTTGGAGATGTTTTTCCATTTTATGATACACCAGAATATCAAACTCATTTGTGGGGTACTTGTTTATGGGTTACTATATCTTACATATTATATAGGAAACAAGTATTTTTTAAAATATAACTTGTAGAAATATTAAGAAAAAAGTGTAACAAATACTACTACTTAATGAAATAAAATAATTATTAAAAACTCTGATGTGATAAATGGTACTACCTAGGTACCTATAATTATTAAATGATACAAGATACAGGAAAATACAGGGTAATATAAAATTTAATTTTATGTTTGCCCCATCATAGTTATCTTGTTATATGACACTGTTTACTGTCCACAAACGGGTCTTTTATTGGACTAAAAATGCAAAATTTTACTGCTGTCAATCAATGTCATGTCAAAATAATTTAATGCATTTTATAATAGATATTATTGATACAAGTTTGATATAGCCAAGATAATGAAACGTGTGTGACGTTAAATCTTGAGGTGATTAGTCGAGTGTTTTTATCACCCAAGTTTCATTACTCTAGCTAAGTATACCAAATGTGTATTCAATACTTTATGTACGACTTCAGTATAATCAATTGTTAGCGTGCATATACTAACAGTTTATGCACTAGTACATAATGATAAAGTAAAACAACAATTAAAATTAATTAATTTTATTTATTTATGAACAAAAATTCAATTCAAGGAAAATTTAATGAATTAAAATAAGGAATACATTTTACAGGCTCCTGACAAACTGACATTAAATTACCTACAAAATAATAGTCATAACTTTCATGTAAAATAAAATATCCAACTATAAACCTTATTTAATTGTTTAGGGATAAAACTAGGAAATTTGACAATATAGGTATCTATTCCTTCGTTTATATTAATATTGTAGCACATATGAAATACTTGGCCTTTCTGGATATCTTATACGACGGGCGATTGAAGTACTTACAATATTGTATTTTAGGTACTTTCCTTTAGTTGACATAGTCAGGAGAAGTGATTCTTTTACTTTTGATGCAATTTCAATAATTTGTTTCATTAGACCAAATATAAGAATGTTTTTAAAAAATATCACTTTGTGTCCTTCAATATTTTTCTCAATAGTAATATATCAAGGAATCATTATTTTGCTGGCAAAATTTATTTCAAAAGATTGTTGCTTGGCAACATTTCGAGACAATTGACATGATCAAAATTCCGAGCTGAAGGCGAGGGATTTTATCATTCAATTTGTCGAGGAATGTTACCTATAAACAACAATCTTAAGAAATAATTTTACCTGCAAAATAATGAGACCCTATATATATTTTGTTAGACTATTTCCCAAATAAACAGACATAAAAACATGAACTATTTTTTATTATCATAGAAATACGCTTAAACAAATTACATATTTGCATTTGAATGAAAGTTTGTGCAGAGAAAGGTACAATTTTCGTAGACAATAGAATGTTTTGGATTACTTGTCGATTGTGAAGAAACCGAGGACGAAATGGATGAAGAAGTAGCCTGTACTACAGGTTCTTGAGAAGTTTCAGGTAAAACTGTAGGAGTCGATAATTTTGATGGGCTTTTCCGAATAGAATTTATGAGATTTGTGTGGTGTTCACTGTTTAACTGCAGATATGGAGAAATGGAATTTACGCTGGAGTGTCCTGATATTTTTATTATTGAGTTTTCTCCAATACCAGATTTAGCTAAATTAGATACTGCTGCAGATCGATTAGAATGATTTGTGATTTTTCGTGTCATTACATCAAGACCAATTTTTTGTGCTGAAACGGTTGTCCATTTTGACATTAAATTTTTCCCAATGGGAACATTTTGATACCATATCATTGAATTTTTATTTTCCCATAAAACATTAACTTTTAAAAATAGCCTATCTGTTGTAATGTGGACTGGTCGCTTATCTAAAAGTTTTTTCAACAAGCGAACTGGACAAATTGTTGTGTTATGAGTATTTGTCACGAGCCATTTGCTATTCGTAAGCTTATTTTCTCCTCCTTGGGCAGTTTTAGAAAATATTGGATTGTAGTTGGCCTGCCATCATTGCCACATTCTCCCTTGAAATAATATGTTTTACAATTAGTAGCTTCACCACCTCTCCAAGCTAGTTCATAAGCCATTATATGATACAGTTTTTTCTGTAATCCTTCCGGGGTATCTTCATCCCACACAAGTGCCATCCCGTATACTTCATCTTTTGTCAATGCATTAGCACTGACCTTTCTTTTGGCAGGATTTTTTTGTAATTCTTTTCTTTTAGCAAATTTTGCATCCCTAGCATTTTAAAAAATTAAGTCAGTGAAAGGATTAAATATAATATTAAAATTTTTGAAATAATGTTCTTGCAGCAATTTAGCTGTAGTATTCCAAATGCTTTTTATGCAACTTTCTTTGTAGTCTTCACCGCTACATTTTTTCATATTATATGCATAATCCATTAAAATTTTTGCTAATTTACTAACCTGTGTGTCAGAATTTAAATTGTAATTTCTTTCGTTACAAAAGTTCATAAATTGTCTCCAAACTGAAGTTTTTGACGAGACTGTATTTCTGGGTGTTATATTTGAGATATTCTTTTGTATTTCATCACAAGAACTTGTCCCAAAACGACTCATTTTGACACTTTTAATTTATTGAAAACAATACAATAATCAATAAATTTGTTCTACATGGTTGTCATAGGAATGTAACGGGGAAATTGTTATACATGGCCATGTAACGGGCAAATTGTCACTTGAAAAATTCCTAGGGAATTTGCCGATATATTTTGTACGTCATTGGTCAGAATTTAAAAAATTGAAGCAAATGATTGGTTAAATTAATATGTGGGAAATAGTCAAATAAATAATCAATACACAACTTTGTAACCATAACAATATCAAAAATGCACTAATACTATCCAATTTTGTATGTCAACGTGATTATGTCAAATACAAATGTCATTCTAGGCAATATAAAAATTGATTATAATGAAGTTGTACATAAAATATTGTATGTAACTTGTACATAATTGGACTTTACAGACTCGACTTATTTATTAGTCTCGTTCGCTGCGCTCACTCTGCCATGAACTACGGCTCTGCTGAATTAGATTTTTTATTTACTGTTTGACATTTGAAAAAATATAGTGTAAAATTCATACCTTGATCAAGTATCATTTTATTCACTGTTATGGCAACTATTTGTTTGTTTGCTGTTATGGATAGTAAAGAATTTTCAATTGTTTCAAATTTCGTCTAAAAAAATCCACCATATTCTAATGCGTGCCATTAAGAATTCATTACGACACAAGTGCCATTCAAAATTCATAATGATACGCAAATTAGTGGTCGAATTAAAAAAATTAAATAACATAATTTTTTTACTTTCTTTAAATTTTGTTCCATTGCATTCTCTACATCAGCCAGAATAATTTTTATTTTTAATACTCGTTTCATTCTTAGGATTGCCAGTAGATATGAAAGGCTCAACCCATGGCCTCCTTTAGTTACAGGCCGGAGCATAGTCAGTGTTGCCGCTAATTCTAGTGACGTTAGAGGGCCGACCGGCCTACTGACAGCTTATGCGATTCAGCATTTAAACTCTTATAATTACTTGTGCAAGCGAGAACACAACACTTTGCAGGCATATTTATTAATTGAATAAATATTAACAAGAAAACTAAAGCAAAACTAAAGCAAAGCGAGCAGTAGCAGACGGCCCACTCGCTCTGTTGCCATTTAATACATGCTCCGGCCTGTAACTAAAGGAGGCCATGCTCAAACCCTTCAATTTTTCGACTAATTTAACTGCTAGAACTTCGTCTGAGTACAGTAGGCCGTGTAGTGTGACGTCACACAAGTAAACAAAGCAACAACAAAACATTGTTGAAAATATTGTGTCAGAATTATTTTCTACTTATCCAAAATGTTGCAGTCAATGTGGCTGGCTTTTTATCATCAAGGTTGTATTGAAGATGTTATAGATAAGAATTATGAGGAAGCGTGTCTCGATATTTATACTGATCAATATTTCCAATTGGACTGCCACAATTGTGGTTTTATGGAATTAATACCTAATCAAAAGGCATATATGTTTAATGCCGAATATAATTATAGTTTAGCAATAACGACTAATAATGAAATTTGCAACCAAAGTATCATTTTCGATAAACATGGAATATATGGATGGGATGTGACTGGAAGTACTTGTTCAGACATATTTCTTGTGAAATCTTTATCTCGAGATTTGTACACTCTTCTTGTTGCTTCTGTTATTTCTTTCATTCTTTTTTGTTATTTACGCTTTAAACTTACATCAAAAGCCAATTCTTTGGATTCGCGACTGGAAAATAAACAAAAACCTCAGCATCTCAACAGAGTTAAATCAATAGACGTTTTTCGTGGACTTTGTATTGTAATGATGATATTTTTAAATTTTGAAGATAATGGTGTTAGGTGGAACGGACTTTATATCAAAGAATGTGCGTTCCCTTGGTTGCTGTGGATAGTGGGCTTCAGTATCAAGATATCTTTACGAAATCGTAAATCGATTCCTCGTCGTCAAATCATTTTACAAATAATAAAACGTTCTACCATTTTAATCCTGATAGGTATAGGAGTAAATTTACTCGATGGTTCTAATAAATTGAATAGACTTCGGTTACCTGGTGAACTACAGCGAATTGGAGTATGTTATTTAATTGTAGCATTATTAGAAGTATTTTACGCTACAGATTCATCTATTGAAAATACAAGTTCAAGTAAAATTTCACATTTTGAAGATTTGAAAAACTCCTGGCGTCAATGGATTGTAGTGTTTATGTTGGTGGATGTGCATACTCTTATTACGTTCTTACTACGTGTTCCTGGCTGTCCAAGCGGATATTTAGGACCTGGAAGAGGACCCTTCTATCCTGATGAAAATTGTACAGGAGGCGCAGCAGTATACATTGATCAATTGATTTTTGGAAAACATATACGTTTGACAAGCAATAGATATTTGAACAGGGTCAGATTTGATGAGACTGGATTGCTCGGTACCCTAACATCTGTTCTTACTGTTTATATGGGTGTGCATGCTGCAAGAATTATGTATATATACAGAGCATTATCAAGCAGAATTGTACGGTGGTTAGTGTGGTCCAGTCTTACAGGCCTTGCTGCTGGAGTGCTATGCGGTTTCTCTGAGAATGAAGGAATTATCCCAATCGACAAGAAACTTTGGTCTTTATCTTTTGCCCTCGCTACATCAAGTTTTGCATTTTTAATTCTATGCGTTCTTCACGTACTTGTCGATGTTACCAGAGAGTGGGACGGACGACCACTGATATACCCTGGAATGAATTCTATATTTCTTTATGTTGGTCATAAAATTTTCGGAGATGTTTTTCCATTTTATGGTACACCAGAATATCTAACTCATTTGTGGGGTACTTGTTTATGGGTTATTATATCTTACATATTATATGGGAAACAAATATTTTTTAAAATATAACTTGTACAAATATTAAGAAAAAAGTGTAACAAATACTACTACTTTAATGAAATAAAATAATTATTAAAAACTCTGATGTGATAAATGGTACTACCTAGGTACATATAATTATTAAATGATACAAGATACAGGAAAATACAGGGTAATATAAAATTTTATTTTATGTTTGCCCCATCATAGTTATCTTGTTATATGACATTGTTTACTGTCCACAAACGGGTCTTTTATTGGACTAAAAATGCAAAATTTTACTGCTGTCAATCAATGTCATGTCAAAATAATTTAATGCATTTTATAATAGATATTATTGATACAAGTTTGATATAGCCAAGATAATGAAACGTGTGTGACGTTAAATCTGAAGTTTCATTACTCTAGCTATATCAATCGTGTATCATTCAATATTTTATGTACGACTAAATTATAATCAATTGTTCAGCGTGCATAAACTAACAGTTTATGTACTTGTACATAATGATAAAGTAAAACAACAATTAAAAATTAATTAATTTTATTTATTTGTGAACAAGAATTCAATTTAATGAAAATTTTATAAATTACAATAAGGAATACATTTTACAGGCTCCTGACAAACTGACATTATATTACCTACAAAATAATATAAGTAATATTAATATGTAAAATAAAATATCCAACTACAAACCTTATTTAATTGTTTTGAGATAAAATTAGGAATTTTGGCAATATATCTATTCCTTCGTTTATATTAATATTGTAGCATACATGAAATACTTGGTTCATCTGGATATCTTTATTTGACATATTCAGGAGAAGTGATTCTTTTGCTTTTGATGCAATTTCAATAATTTGTTTCATTAGACCAAATATAAGAATGTTTTTAAAAAATATCACTTTGTGTCCTTCAATATTTTTCTCAAATAAATAATCAATACACAACTTTGTAACCATAACAATATAAAAAATTCACTAATACTATCCAATTTTTTATGTCAACGTGATTATGTCAAAAACAAAATGTCATTCTAGGCAATATAAAAATTGATTATAATGAAGTTGTACATAAAATATTGTATGTAACTTGTACATAATTGGACTTTACAGACTCGACTTATTTATTAGTCTCGTTCGCTGCGCTCACTCTGCCATGAACTACGGCTCTGCTGAATTAGATTTTTTATTTACTGTTTGACATTTGAAAAAATATAGTGTAAAATGCATACCTTGATCAAGTATCATTTTATTCACTGTTATGGCAACTATTTGTTTGTTTGCTGTTATGGATAGTAAAGAATTTTCAGTTGTTTCAAATTTTGTCTAAAAAAATCCACCATATTCTAATGCGTGTCATTAAGAATTCATAACGACACAAGTGCCATTCAAAATTCATAATGATACGCAAATTAGTGGTCGAATTAAAAAAATTAAATAACATAATTTTTTTATTTTCTTTAAATTTTGTTCCATTTCTTGGATTGCATTCTCTACATCAGCCAGAATAATTTTTATTTTTAATACTCGTTTCATTCTTAGGATTGCCAGAATGGGCATTCCTTATTCAGTAGATATGAAAGGCTCAAACCCTTCAATTTTTCGACTAATCTGACTGCTAGATCTTCGTCTGAGTACAGTAGGCCGTGTAGTGTGACGTCACACAAGTAAACAAAGCAACAGCAAAACATTGTTGAAATTATTGTGTCAGAATTATTTTCTAGTTATCCAAAATGTTGCAGTCCATGCTGCAGTCTTTTTATCATCATGGTTGTATTGAAGATGTTATAGATAAGTATTATGAGGAAGCGTGTCTCGATATTTATTCTGATCAATATTTCCATTTCGAATGCTACAATTGTGGTTATGTGAAATTTAAACCTAATCAAAAGGCATACCTATTACTTACCGAATATATTTATAATTTAAAAATAAGGACTAATAATTTTATCTGCAGCCAAAATGTCAGTTTCGATAGACATGGAATATATGGATGGGATGTGACTGGAGGTAATTGTTCAGACGTATATCTTATAGAGTCTGGCTCTCGGAGCAATAATACTCTTCTTGCTGCTGCTATTTGCTTCATTCTTTTTTTTATTTACGCTTTATACTTACATCAAAAGAGAGTTGTTTTCCTTTTTGGGTGGAAAAGACCCGAAAACCTCATCTCAACAGAATTAAATCAATAGACGTTTTTCGTGGACTTTGTTTTGTAATGATGATATTTTTAAATTATGGCGAAGATAAGCACTTCTGGATTTTTCAAAATGTGACATGGAACGGAGTTTATATCAAAGATTGTGCATTCCCTTGGTTGCTGTGGATAGTGGGCTTCTGTATCAAGATATCCTTACATAACCGGAAACCGATTCGTCGTCGACAAATCATTTTACAAATAATAAAACGATCTATCATTTTAATCCTGATAGGTATAGGAGTAAATTTACTCGATGGTTCTAATAGACTGAATGAACTTCGGTTACCTGGCGAGCTACAGCGAATTGGAGTATGTTATTTAATTGTAGCATTATTAGAAGTATTTTACGCTACAGATTCATCTATTGAAAATACAAGTTCAAGTAAAATTTCCCATTTTGAAGATTTGAAAAACTCCTGGTGTCAATGGATTGTAGTGTTTATGTTGTTGGATGTGCACACTCTTATTACGTTCTTACTACGTGTTCCTGGCTGTCCAAGCGGATATTTAGGACCTAGAAAAGGACCCTTCTATCCTGATGAAAATTGTACAGGAGGCGCAGCAGGATACATTGATCAATTGGTTTTTGGAAAACATATACGTCTGACAAGCAGTAGATATTGGAACAGGGTCAGATTTGATGACATTGGATTGCTCGGTACCCTAACATCTGTTCTTACTGTTTATATGGGTGTGCATGCTGCAAGAATTATGTACACATACAGAGCATTGTCAAGCAGAATTGTACGGTGGGTTGTGTGGTCCACTCTTACAGGCCTTGCTGCTGGAGTGCTATGCGGTTTCTCTGAGAATGAAGGAATTATCAACAAGAAACTTTGGTCTTTATCTTTTGCCCTCGCTACATCAAGTTTTGCATTTTTAATTCTATGCGTTCTTCACGTACTTGTGGATGTTACTAGAAAATGGGACGGACGACCACTGATATACTCTGGAATGGATACCATGTTACTTTATGTAGGTTATCAAGTTTATGGGGACTCTTTTCCATTTCTTTTTACACCAGAATATCAAACTCATTTGTGGGGTACTTGTTTATGGGTTGCTATATCTTATATATTAAATAGGAAAAAAGTTATAAAAAAAATTCCTTATGACAATATTAAGAAATAAGTATAAGAAGTATTACTACTATAATGAAATAAAATAATTATTTCAAAAACTGTTGTGATTGTACTACCTAGATATAATTAATAAATTAAACCTAATGCAGATAATATCTTTTTTTTATTTGTATAATATAAAATTGTCATTTACATACGTTCGAGATTCGACTGCATCATATTGTCTTGTTTTATGACACTGTTTACTGTTCACAAACGGGTATTTTATAGAACTAGTACGAAAAATGCAAAATTTTACTGTTGTCAATGTCATGTCAAAATAAATGTTTAATTTAGTGCATTTTATCGAATTAAATATATAATTCCTTCTACCTCCTTTTAATTTTGTTTCATTTCTTGGATTGCATATCTTGAAATTGAGCTATTTGCGAAGAACGCAGAACTAGAATTTTTTTTCCACAACTTTGACATTTTGAAATTTACCAAAATATTTTTAAACAAAACAACATCGCTCACTATAATTCATAATAATTATCAAAAATTTACTTGTCATTAACACTCAAATACGTTTATTTTTTGTTTAACTGCAGAAGTCGCCAGATGTCGTAAGCTAATGTCGTAATCATTTAAATAAGTACCTAGTTGCCATTTTAAACTTAGGTACAATAGTATAATTTACAATATATTTAATTAAACTTGCCTTGTACTTTTATTTATTTATTATTTTTAAGGCTCAAAAGCTTATCAAAATATAGGTAACTTGGCCAAAATTAATACTAGTCTTAAAAATCCAAAGGTTCAACTCAAGAATTATGTCCTTAAACGATAACAACAACTTATAACATCCACTTATCATTTAGGTTATAGATTACAAAAGATTCATACTTCACAAAACAATATTTTGCTCTATCACTGTCCTCAATATTATCACATACTTATTGTTCCGGATGTGTAGAAAGGCCAAAATTACAAAACACAAAATATTTTTTATTATTCTTTAGTTGGAGGTCAACAAAGTGTTGTTTGTATCTCAATTTGAAACTTTTCATTAGTTTTTACTTAAAGATTAATGGTTTTGTTTTTGATTACAGTATGTATTATGTTGGGCTTATTATAAATTTAAATTTAAGGAAAGTATTGTCAATTATTATTATAGACTGGTTTTTTATTATTTCTGTTATTTATATCTTTGTGGTTTTTCTATAAATACTAAATTGCGTAGTTTTAATAAAAAATTTAAATTAATTTAGTTTAAATGTAGGTAATTCAAATGAATCTAAATAGTTTTCTCATTTGTAGACATTTAATTAAAAAATGCCAACTTGATGATCATGTTAATTTATTTATTTAAATAAAATTGTGAAATAGTTTAAGTATAAATAGGTACATTAAATAGACCGACCATTCAGGAATACACTAATCACTTTGAGTAAATACAGGCTGTATCATAACTTCTGGTACCTACCTACAATGGCAGATTTAGAAAATTTTGACAGAGGTGGCACAAATCTAAACATTGAAAAATGGTTATAAAATATTATGTAAATTGAAATAAACACTTTATTCTATTTTAGCGCAACATGACTAATTTAATTTATAGAATCCGGAAGGTGATTATAAAAAATGTACTTACTTAAAATGGACCGAGTAGAAATTAATTAATTAATTTAAAATTTCTAAAAAATTGTTTTAATTCATACTCGAAGTTGTGGCACAACTGTATATACGAGTAGCTGCAGTATGTAAATCTACGAATGGACTTTAAGCACATAAATGTTCTATACATTGTAGAGAATTTTTACGAATTACGATAAAACTAAAATAATTTTACTTTTTATTTATCTTCAAAAATAATTTAAAATATATTTCTTATCATTTAATAACCACTAGATTAAAATAAAAAGCATGTCATTTATAATTTCTCTATTTATAACAATTTTCTGATAAACATTTTTCCAAATTTATGTACGGAAACAGAAAACGTATAGTAATACTTATATTATCATCTGTAATTACACAAGAGCTTTTTATTTCGCCGGATAAATTTCTGTTTGTATTGAAACCTTGTTGCCTATCAATTTGAAAAAAAAATTGTTTAATAAAATCACGACTGCTGTCAGGTGACAAGGTTGAGATGTCAAACTGAAGTTTATTCGGAGGAAATAAAATGCTCGAGTGCAATTCAACGAGATAATTTATCGACTCCTTTGGTTCTTCCTCACAAATATTCCCAAAATCTAATCATTTCACTGACAAATATTAGAAATATGAAGCAAATGACATTTTAGTGTTTTATTTATTGCTGGTTGCTAGGAAAAAGTTTTATCACTTGCAAAAAGTTACCTTCCTTTTTATCCGCTGTCAAAGCGATAAAATTGTGTTTTGTTTATGGCTTACTTTATATAATATATATAATTAGCACAAAAGTCGGAATTCATCAACTACACCTCACGGGCACTCCTACTTGCTGGTGGAAAGCACACCACAGGGGAGATTTTTGTGCAGCTAAACTGAAATGTGTGTACCAGACTATTCGAATCTGAGATTATTACGTCACTACCGTTGTGCTACATATTTACCATTCTATTTTTACCACTCCAACTTTTACCACAGCATTTTTACCACCATTCTTTTTTACCGCTATCCTGTTTTACCGTTAACCCATTTTTACCACTCAATTTTTACCACTCCATCTTTTACCTCTGCATTTGTACCACTATACTTTTTACCGCTATTTCGTTTTTCCAGTAATACATCTTTACCACTCCGTTTTTACCATTACAACTTTTACCACCATACTTTTTTTACCGCTATTCCGTTTTACCATTAATAGTTTGTGGGGCTATAGTACGGTTTTGTTAGTGTAATAAATACCAAAACCGAGTTTGTGGGGCTCTAGTACGGTTTTGTTAGCATTGTTAGTGTAGCAAGTACCAAAACCGAGTTTGTGGGGCTCTAGTACGGTTTTGTTAGCTTTGTTAGTGTAGTAAATACAAAAACCGAGTTTGTGGGGCTCTAGTACGGTTTTTAAAAAGCTTTGTTAGTGTAGTAAATACCAAAACCGAGTTTGTGGGGCTTTAGTACGGTTTTGTTAGCTTTGTTAAAAAAGATACGGTTGTAAAAATGGATTGGTAAAACAACACGTTTGTAAATATGTTGGTGGTAAAAAGAATTAGTGGTAAAAATAGGGACGGTGGTAAAAATGGATTGGTAAAAGAATACGTTGGTGGTAAAAAAGAATTAATGGTAAAAAGGGACGGTGGTAAAAAATGGATTGGTAAAAGAATTACGGCGGTAAAAAAGGGACGGTGCTAAATAGGGATTGGTAAAAATGGGGGCAAATCCGTTACTACGCTTTCAGCTATCTCCATTATTAATATTATTCTATCCCTTAATTATAGAAACACCCGGTATAGTCTGTGTCAAATTGCACTATAAACAGTTTGTTTATAGTGCTTTGTGAATGAAAACATTGATGAAACACCTGCAATAAGTAAACTTGGCGATTTAGCGAAGGTCACTGCAAGAACAGATGTTAATGTTAAGGAACCCGCATTTACCTTTTCGTATTTTATCATTCCAAATTATTCCTGTACACTCACCGGTAAAACGCACAGATATTTGTAGACTAGAACAGATATGTATTTGATACTTACGAGTTGATATTTGCACAGCTATGACAATACGAGAGTTCAGGAATGTGAAAATAAGATAGGAAAGTGATTGTGAATTGTACACAAAATTGTGATGTTGCAAAATGAAATAAATTTCATTTTCGTGTAAATACAAATGTATTGGGAAATATTTAAAGGCTGTGATTTCTTATAAGGAAGTAATTTTATTGTGTTTTTATCTAAAATGCATTTTGGCACTGATTATTTTGAATGCTCGTTTGAATATAAGTACTTACCTAACCAAAAACTGTCTTAACCCATTAAGTCCCGCCGTACTTATTTAAGTACACCCCTTTTTATTGCTGTGTATCATCTATCGGTCAGATTTTGTACTAATATCTTATTGTAGCATGTAAGGCACGCCTGTACAAAGATTTTTGTATGAGTTTAGCAATCTTATGTTTAACGTGAAAATTTTTGTGGTTCTACAAAAAAGTGACTTTTACTGTTGACGGTAAGTTAAAGTTATATTCTATATTTTTACCATATTTTTATTGAAATTCCTATCTATTTTACGAAATTTATACTTTGTAAACTATATATATTTGAATAAAAAAAAGTTGTAGTCCTAACCTATTTTATTACAGCATGGGGTGGGGTTAAAAGTAAGTGTACTTGAATGAGTACAATGGGACAATAGGTATACTCTAACACAAATAATATATTTTATTACAGAAATGGAAGAAGACTTACAATCTATTCTAGTTTCTAATTTTTAGATGATCATTTATTGGCCTCCATTATGCTGCAGAAGCGATTGAAGCAAATGTTGTTCTGTCTTTGCTCAAACATTTGGAAGAGCTAATCATGTGTCGTCTTTTTTGAGAATTTTTTACAACAATAGATCTACTCAAATTGTTAAGAACAAAAGGGATTCGAGCTACAAGCACTAACCGTTTAAAAATGTCCACTCGAACCTACTAAACTAATAGCAAAAAAAGAAAGAGGATCGTATGACTATCGGTTTGACACTAATAATGAAATCTTGTTGGTCAAATGGAAAGACAACAGTGTTTGTTCAATTGCAACAAACTACGATTTTGTAGAACCGTTGAAAACCGTCAAAAGATGGTCAAGAGTAAAAAAAAGAATCAGTTGCCGTAAAACAGCCATTGCTTTTAAAAAATTATAATACTGGGATGGGTGGAGTCGACCTAACTGATCAATTTGTTAGCACATATAGGATTGGAATCAGGGGCAAAAAATGGTGGTGGTGCTTATATACGCACATGATCAATGTGTGCATGAATAATGCCTGGAAATTACATTTACTGTGTGCGGAAGGAGCAGACAAAATGAGTCTTTTGGACTTCACCCGAAACGTTACTCGCCATTACCTATGTGCAACGAAAGAAAAAAGAGGTAATCCGTCATCAGTTCCTACCAGTATTGCGTGTGATAGGTCATTATCCTCAAAAAATACCAAAACAACTTAGATGTGTTGTGTGTCATGCGCGCATTAAATTATATTGTAAAAAGTGTACTGTTACTCTATGTGTTGAAAATAAATGTTTCGAAACGTATCATACAAAATGATCACGCATTGTCCCAATGTACTTAAATAAGTAAATAGCTGTATTTCTTGCCAATAAAATTATATTAATGCAAAATATTTTTTATTTACTTTTTCTACACTAAATAAAATTAGTTTATTGCGAAAATTTATAATTTTTAATATACTATCAAGTTGGGACTTAATGGGTTAAATAAAAATTAACTCAAATTTAAAGTTTGGCCAAATGCAAAATTTAATAAGGATCGGATAAACAGTCTATTGATCTAGATTTTTAAATTTTAACCTCCACCTCTAATGGTGCGATTCAATTTAAATATACCTTTTTGCACAATTGGTCTTTTATATCAACTTACCATGCCCGTTTCCAAGACTGTATGTTGATCTTACCGGTTGCTAGGCTAAACAAAACGGTAAAGAAATTACTTACTTTTTTAAATGTTAATTACGAAGATAATAATATATGCGTATGGATAAAAAAGACCAATGATATAATCATCACGAACGTTAAGGAATTACCGATGTCAGACAAAATTCTTCTGTCGGTAAACTGTCCTTACTGTTCTTGATACTTAATATACTATAAAACCTGGCTTATGGTGGTTAAAAGAGACGTGCATGCAAAATTTCATACAAATAGTCTAGATTTTTAGTCCCACTCCTAATAATGGTCCGATCAAAGATCGAATTTTAACATAAATACCTTCAAATCTGACTATGGTCAAAATTTTCATAAGTTTCGTACAAACGTTCTAGATGTACGATAGCTAAAAAATAGACAAACAAAACGTTCAGCTTTATAATATATAATTTCCACTTTAGTAGATATAGAATATTTTTCAGCTGAAGGAAAATGATAAATTTGGTATCTGAACAGGAAAGTATCAACTTTCCTCCCTCATTTTAGATATTTCTGAATCGACAGAGTAGTAACAGACTTAAGGCTGGTTTATAATGGATGTAACTGGTAACATTGGGATGTTACATAGATAATGTTACTAAGGGCGGACATTGGGACATTAACAATCGCTAGGATATTAATAGGATGTCAGTTATAAGAAAGGTTATATCGTCAAGTTAGCAGATTATTGAAATGATTACGAACCACACAGTTCTCATTCACATCATATATCTTACATAATACGGAACAAGTAACCGATTACATCCATTATAAACCAGCCTTTAATCTTTCAAAACTGAAACCTTAAACCACGTGGTTTAAAACTAGCTATAATTCTTATCGTCTGCTTCCTTAAGTTCATAAAATCGTCAATGTTGCATTACGTAAGATCTTCAAATCTTGAACAAATACACAAATATTAGAAATAAAAATGTTCGACTTAGGTCTCTGTTTGAGTAAACAGAAAACAGATACAAGATGAATAAATGTGAAATGCGGGCCATGGGTTGTTGATCTTAAACACTGTTATCCGCTCTTATCACTCAGGCTCTTATCAGGCCTTCTCGACGTATTTTTCGTTACCAAAATAGAACTGATATGGAACTTCTAGAATGGTAAACTGTGCGTTGTAAATCTTGTACAACAAATGTGATTTATATTCTGATTTTAAAGTTTATGACTTAAATTTATGTGCCAGTCAAGGCTAATCTAAAGAAAAATAAACTATATATGAAATTGTTTCACATAAAAAATTAATTTGAAATAGTAAGCTAAGATTTCATCTTTTATTAGTAATTAAGGAAAAATTTCTTGACTGATGTGAATATGAGGATTGGAAGAAAATTACTGGGATGCAGTCAAATATTTTTATTGTCTCATTCAACTAGTTTCGACACCCCATGTGTCTTCTGCAGGAGATGGGAGATGAGATTAAAAGAAATAATTTGTTACATACCGGGTGTAGAATTGTTTTCTGACCTATAGGAAATACAATGTTAAAATTTTAATTTCACTCTAAGTTTTTATCTATTGATTTTAGAGTAAAAGTGTAAATAAAAATTGACAATTTAGGCTAGTTTCAGACTGCCATGTAAAATTAAACAAAACAAAAATATTTATTCCGTCACTCTGACAGTTGACAGATTTGAAATAGTTGTTCTAATTGATTTATTGGACCATAAGAAGGATTCACTAATCAAAAAAATAAATTAATAATTATTTTATTTTCCTTCTTTTCTTCCTAAGGTACATTTTATCGTAATTAATTGAAGTGTTTATTTTTTGATCTGACTAATTCATTTTATTTTTCATGGCACTCTGTAAACAGCTCAAATTTAATTTACGTTTATCTTGTGACAGGAACGTTTTATATCAATAAATAAGGGCTCGTTGGATGCAGTTTTTTATTCTGAACATCTTTTGTATTTACAGTTTGGCTTTAAAAGCAATAGGTAAAAACTTAGAGCAAAATTAAAAAAAAATTGTATTTTTTATAGGTCAGAAAAAAATTCTACACCCGGTATAATAATAAAGCAAATTTGTATTATTTATTATATGTAACAAATTATTTCTTTTAATCTCATCTCCTGAAGAAGACACATGGGGTGTCAAAACTAGTTGAGTGAGACAATAAAAATATTTGACTGCATCTCAGTAATTTTCTTCCAATTCTCATATTTTATTAGGTTCGTTTGTAATGATTATCAATAATAATTGTACTCAATTTTCCGAATTCCTAGAATACCTACTTTCGAATTTACTTTTCTCTATTTCACTGCCTTTAGACACTACTCCAGCTGCCCGAAACTAGCACTTTGTCGCATCTTAGCTATGCAATGTCATTTTGAAGTAGAAAATACTGTATAGTAAAATACTATATAGTAAACTTTCAGTTTATTATTAACTTCAAGATAATGTTTTCATAAACATTTAATAGAGAAACGATGGATTTGCAGATGTGCCTTTTTAATATTTTAAAAATAAATTTCCATCGTGAGATATAATCATGTAAAGTTTGCATATATTGGAAATTTTTAAGTATTTTATAATAATATACAATTTTTATATTAAAATTTTAAAAAGACATAACTGTTTTTGATCCTTTAAGTATATAATCCTTGTTGCAATAAAGATTTACCATTCTAGTACTGGCCACAAAACACTCGCTATACGTTAGTATGCATTTTATGTTTTTGGAAATGGAAATAAGTCTTGGAAAAGTAAAATTTCTAATTCATCGATAGCACGATAGCTTTAAAATCAAAACTGTGAATTTCATTTTTTCCTGGATTCAGAAGTGTGAAAGAATCTTCAAAGAATCCATGCATGAACAGGACTTAAAGACATGCAGCTTCTCATAAAATTTTTATTTATGTTTTGTTATTGTTTTTTTGATATTAGTTCAAATGTCACATTTGAATGTCTTATAGTGGGATTCTGTGAAAATCTGTAGTTGCTACAGATCTATAAAATTGTAAATATTAAACAAAATCGCAATGAAATTTATAATCATATGAACCTTTTTATATTTGTCAACAAACTTTGATTTGATTTTGTTCAATATTTAAAGATTTACAAATTTATAAAACTTAACTGAGTATTTAATATGCAAACAATTAAAATGTTTATGAAATAATCAGAATTATAAATATTTATTGTACTTTGATATTAGAATAATATTTACGTCAATCGTCAAAAAATTGTTGCAATTAAATCTAATAATATAAACATTTTAAAGTTTAAACAAAGTTCCTTGAAAATAACTAACATCATTTATAATAGAGAGATTGGAAAATTTTCCGAATTAATTATTATATTCATTCCAAAAATACATTAGCTCAAAAATATGGGTTATAATATCTTATTAATATATTTTTACTATTACAAACTGATAAACATTATCAAAGCGTTAATTATATCGTCTGCCTTAAATTAAACAACAATTCACAAATGTTGTATCAAAACAGCAATTATTAATTGATTGTTCTACGAACGCATGACTATATTTAATTACCTCGGAAAATTTTACCCATTTAATTAAAAAACAATTTCCGTAAACACGTAAAAAATATAAGTTTATCTCACAGCCAACTAAATATTTGAATGAACTAAGACGATAGTCTCTTGTCGGTTTGTCACATGTCTCGCTTCAGCGGAATTTTCCATGTGAACAGCGTTGATCAACAAGCCCCCACTTGTTGTGTTCGCTGTGCCCCCTCCGCCCCCCACCAGCGAGCCACTGACACTCGCGATAAGAAGGCTATGATAATGTGCACTGCATTCGGACGAAATTTCTATAGTGGACGGAGTTTTTTAGTTGGCTTTGGTGACGGAATTTTAACCTGAAATATGGTGGGATTCTGTTCAAATCTGTAGTTGCTACAGATCTATAAATCTGTAAATATTAAGCAAAATCGCAATGAAATTTAGAAGCATATGAACATTTTTATATTTGTCAACAAATATTGATGTGATTTTGTTCAATATTTAAAGATTTATAAATTTGTAAAACTTACAGATTTGAACAGAATCCCACCAATATTATGACAAAAGTGGGCAGGAGTTAATTAGATAATTAAAGTTTTATTTGAATAGAAGTTAAAAAAGAGAAGATGAAGACAAATTTTCACAAAGTACTTTCTTTTAGAATTTAATGTAATTATTTTTTCGATATTGTAAGATTGTTGTATTGATTTTTTGATGATAAATTAAATCGATAAATAAAAATTGTACCTATACGTTTCTGATTTCAGAAAAATATGATCTTTACGAATATTTAGAAATAAATATATGTTCCCATTAAAAAAAAACAGAAAAAAATGCATTTAGTGCAGGTATGACGGAAGATAAAAAATAATACAACAAAATTGAAGCGAAGAGTAACATATCACATATTAATCGACTACAGATCTAATCAATTATAATCTGTTTTTATTATGAATGGGTTTTTATTATAACTTTTTGTTCTTATTAAAATTTTGATCGTGTAAAATGTGTTAAATGTAAAATTATATCATCTTGAAAAACAGGATGTATTTTTTCACTATCCTATTCTAAGAAGTTATAAATATATTTAAATTTGTCGTCCATGTGTTGTATGCAAAATGAAGATGTATTTTTTGTTTTTATCCATGTTGCATAGCTGATTAATACTTTCATAAAATTGTAGTCCGTTTTTCTATGTATTTATTTGTTTTAACATTTTTTCTAGATTGGAGAATCTAGAATATTTCTGGATTATTTGTTATTTTTGTTCATTCACATCCTACATTTGTTTATTTTCTTGCTACATGATTATCACATAATACATTTTAAAGAGAAATATTAATAATTATATATAACATCATTTTCTCAAAGATTTTAACACTATTTTGTTTACATTTACACTTAGGGCCGATATCTTATCAATTTCTGCAGATTAAAGCTAGATTCATACCCAATTATAAGTATAAGTGCTAAATTAACCAATTAGAGCTTCCACAAAATTCCAATTTCAATTATAAGTGCGAACGTTGAGCATTGGTTGGTTAAATTAGCCACTTACACTTATAATTGGGTAGGTCTGAATCTAACTTAAGTTTTGGATAATATAGATGTGTGACTTTGAAATATAACAGAAATGTAACAATGATATACGACTTTAACCATCATTTTTTTTTGAAAAAAGTATGGAAATCGAACGGAAATCGGATGGGAATTTCTGATTTACATTACACTAGAAATGGAACTAGGAACTTCTCGGATGAATCTCGAACTAGAATCGACACGAAAAAAGTACCTATAGTGTAATTAAGTAAATTTATAGTAAAAGTTCGAATTTATAAACTGTTAAATTTTGATCGAGTTCTGTAACAATAAAACTATTTAGTGCGTTTAATCCGATCTTGTCCCACACCTAAAACATTTTGAGTGTCACTTTCTTCCTTGTTCTTTGCGAACCCTTGCTCAGCGATCAAGTTCTCTTGGCGTGTCGAAAATAATAAAATAAAACAATCGCAACTTGTGTATTTGTCACCAACACTTTGTCACTTGACAGTTAGTTGTCCACGAAGCGAAAGCGATTGTCAAGTGTCGAAGTGCGATCGCCTGATCGTCGTTTGTCTCTGATGACGTAGGTGATACTCGATTGTGGATAAACCGCAACGTGACAATCAAACGGAGAAAGTGATTTTACTGTTTGTATTATTTTACTGCGCTGTTATATAAATACAATAGATTTTGGGAGAAATTGTCGATTGTTGCGAGGTTTATTGTTATTGGAATTATGAAATTTTGTTACGGTATTGTTTGGAAAAGAATACAATGTTGTTTTTTTTGTAAAGTGTATTTAATTTTAATTTAATAAACAGTTTTGTGACATAAAAATATAAATGTAGAACGATGACATTATATTTCGGACGTTCTCTCTTCCGACAGTAAGATCATTAAAATATCACTTAGTTTTGTATATTATTCATCCAAATTGAAAGTTTGAGACTGAATATCTCAAAATCTAAGCCAAATAAAATAATCTTCAATATCTAAAATGGCATTATTTAATTTTGTTCTAAAGTGGAACAACATCCGATAAATTAACACCTTGCTCTTTTAAAAAAGAGGTGACAAAGTCTGTAACAATGTATAATAAATTTTAGAAACTATTTAAGATTAAGAGCATTCTGTACAGGAAGAATGTACACGTTAAAGCATTTTACACTCATACACCTTATCGACACATGGTTGCACATTTTAACAAAAACAAATTTTTATATGGTAGATAAGGGATAAAACTTCGTTCTATTAGTAATTTTTTTCAGCACGTTCAACGGTCGAAATTACTTACTTTCAACCGCTTGCAGGCTAGAAGCACCTACAGATTTTTCTTTATATTTCGCAGAACATGATATTTTAAACTTGAATCATGTAGTTTAAAGTTTAATATACGTTGGAGTAGTGTTATTTTTTAGAAAAAACTTTCTGATTTCGAGAAAATTTGAGGGAAAAAAATGTGAATTTTTGTAGTTTTTTTTATTTTATAAACTAAAACTTCGGTACAAAAAAGAAAAAATGGCACTAAGAACGAAGTTGTATCTACCATATAAAAATTTGTTTTTGTTAAAATGTGCAACCATGTGTCGATGAGGTGTATGCTTGTAAAAGTGCTTTTTACGTGTATATTCTTCCTGTACAGAATGTTCTTAAGAATGGACAAAATTTTAAGCCTTATTCATATAAGCATTTAGTTTGAAGGTTTAGATTTATGTTTACGTTTAAGAAAGATTAAATTCATCTAACTAAATACGAGCATTATTTTTATTTTATGTATTTAGGTATGTATGTAAATACGAGCATTCACAGTGATTGAAAGTAGGAAGTGTGAATGCTCGTATTTAGTTATATGAATTTAAACTTTCTTAAATGTAAACATAAATGTAACCTTAAAACTAAATGCTTATGAGAATGAGGCTTTATACATTAATTAAATATGTTTTCTATTTCTCTAACGCATAAGAATGGCTCATTTTCTTTTTATATATCCGGATTAATTTAAGAAACAAAAACAAATTAATTTCTTCTAACTGACTAAGTAGTTAAGGTGTGTATATTATTTATTCTGTTTCTATCTTATGTAAGACTATAAAAATTGTCGCCAAATTCAATTTCACATTCATAAAAATTCTATTAGAATGTTTCAGATAAGTCCTTGAATTTATTCATCAATTTAATTCACAATTCGAAAAAACCATCGTGACTTGAGTATAAACATTTTTGCAAAGTAAATATAGACGCAGTAACGCAGAACGAGTATGTTTTAACAACTTACTTTAAATATAATCACTAGTTCAAATACACTTCTCTGAAAAACAAGTTTAAAGACTATTAACTTGATAAAAACTATAATAAATAATTTAAATTAAATACATTCTACTATATTTACTAAAGATAATTCGTGACGAACTGCTGAGATAAGGATAAACTATGTGAACTGTTAGTTACTCTACTAGTTTTGGAGATTACTTTTGAAGTAACCATAGGCGTAGGAGAATAATACTATTTTATTCAATTTTGACGTTTTATACTGCTATTATTAACTCCATAACAATAACTTTAAATAAATGTTTATTCACAAGTGAATTAAATTTTTTTTTGCACTTCCGGGACTAAAACTCTTCTTTAGTCTTTATTTTTAGAGACTAAGGTTCTAAATTTGATCCCAAGGGATTATTTATCATATTTAATCCCGTTGTCAAGGAATTGAATTAATTAATCCCGTTGTCAAGTAAATACGTGCTATTTGATACAGAATATCTATGGTAACAATATAAATATTTGTCATAAAATTTACTGTCAAAATTACAAAATGTGTATTCTTTTAAACTATTTTGCATTCGTTTGAGGATGAAGTGCAAAAAATAGCGTATATACCACAGGACTAAAGTACCTTTAATCCCTCAGGTGATTATTTCCCTCACCTTCGGCTCGTGAAATAAACTTCACCCTCAGGATTAAATCGTGCACTTTAGTCCCTCAATATACTATAATATACTATTAAATCACTCGACTCATTTTTAAATCACTCTGACGTTTTAAACTGTGATTATTACGTCAAAAATGCATAAAACCAATGACAACTTGCCACTAACGACTACTTTGATTAATTTTTTTTGTTATGTCAAAATAAATTTATAATTCATATATTTGCAATAATTTCGTCAAAATTGAATAAAATATTGTATAAACCACGTGAGATACGAATTATCGAAGAAATTATCCCACTCGCCCTTCGGGCTCGGGGGCTAAACTTTCTTCTCTTGAATAAACATTCATGTATCTCACTTGGTGTATAAATATCTATTATATATTATTACTAAATTACTACAATAGAACAATTGTTATTTACAATTTATTCACAGGAGTAGCAAAATATGCTTTGTCTAAAATACTTTTTTCAGTTCTGCAGTAGTACAAATTATCTTTTACCCAATTTGGGTATAGCGGCCTCACATATTGTGAGTCATTGGTAGATATGGTTTACATACAGGGTGTTTCTATACTTCTGCACAAAACTTTAATAGCGTATTCAGTGTCCAGCTGATATTTCGTAAACTAATGACAATTGAGAAAAAATTTTACTTATTCAGTATTATGCATTCTATATAATAGTAAGAAACAAATTTTTTTTAACGTACCTACTTTTGATGCGCAATTTTTTTTCTTTATTTTTTAATAGGAACAAAATTTATTTATTTTTAAAGATTCGTAAAGATCATATTTTTTTGAATTACAAAAACCTATAAATTTTTTTCGATTTAATTTATCACTAACTAGTTAAAATATTGATATATTCATAAAATTAAATTCTAAAAGAAAGTTTTAAGCTTCTATTCACATAAAACTTTAATTATCTTGTTGTATTTGCATTTGTATAACCAAAAAAATATTTTTTTTATATTTTCAGATTTTTAAACCTTTTTTTTGTTTCCAGTTTTTTTAAGCAAACAGTTTTGGGTCACTGTTTTCCAATGGAATTTCATAAATTCACTATTCTTGTCATTGCACAATTAATTAAAATTTTATTCCATTCATAGTTAATCACCAGTGGTTTAAAAAATGTGCTTTTTGCAAAAACTGCTCTTAAATTACCGAATGTATCAAAATTTATTTTTGTTTCATGAAGAGTGGTATGAAAATATGCACTAAGTTGTGAATCACTTTGTATATTTTATGTGTCCCTTTTAAATTTTTTCTTCTACGCCTATGACACAAACAACAATCAAGTGTGCTTAACCTAGACCGCTGGACTTATGGCATGACTATACCATAATTATTTACTTACTTATACAGAGTCAATTGTACGTCTATTTTTCTACTTTAGTTTAGTTTACATACAACGTTCAGAATATTTTAAGTTAAAAATAGCCAAAGTAAATATTGTCATCCCTCGACGCCTCAGCAAATCAGTATAACGACGCTGTATTCTTCGTTATGTAATTGGTGCAGGTCTCGACCAATGAGAACCAAGCGTCGGGACGCCTTGCCCATCGGGGAATAAAATGGCGGCAGCGCGGCGAATTCCTGAAAGAAATTTCATATTTTAAATTATTTTAAGTGGTATAATAACTCCTAACTTCTTGTAGGTATTATGGTTTTGGCCAATATAATAGTAAGTCAGTTGTTATGATACCACAAGAGCTTCGAAAATAATCGAAAATACTGCCGACTGATGAGACGTATTTCCATTTCCATAGAAACAACTCGAGACTGGAGTTCGAGAGGTGTTTTTCGGAAATACGTCGAACCAGGAGGCAAAAGTATTTTCTATTATTTTTGATGATCAAGTGGTATACGTATTGACTATTTCATTAATAAATCAAATTTCACAATTTTAAATAACACAATTTTATTTATTAGCATAATTTTTAATTTCATTTTAAATATTTTGACATTTGGTGAAAAATAAACAAACATTTATTATTGATTGTTGTGTCATGGTTACGGTTGAATATACGCATACTATGTCAATATTCAATAATATGCACTGGAATAGTTGTTTATATAGATAGTTTCTATGGTTTTTGTGAAAAATAATGCATTTTAATTTGTTAAAATATAATGAGGGAAATATTCCGATGTATTTGTCTGCACGTATAGTGGTATATTGGTAGAATATTTCTCGATGAAAATTTGATATTTTTAATATAAAATAATTAATATTTGATCTGTCACATAAACGTCAGATCAATGACATTGGCACTTTGTCCAATGCAATTGTTCAATTTTTTAATAAAAATATATAATGTAGATAGTAAATAGTATTTGCCATTGTACTAACTGTAATTTTAATAAATAACAAATTTCTTGATGATTTGTTCCTTGTGTTGACAGCTGTCAAAAATACTCGGGAATGCACTTGTGCAAATACTCGCGGGTACTGCACTTGGGCACGTACTCACTGATAGGTAGGTACTTGATTGTTTTGGCTCGAAATTAAAAAAAAATACTGTAACCTGATTGGTTAAATTTTTTCGAGGGAAATATTCAAAAATATGCACTGGAATAGTTGTTTATATAGATAGTTTCTATGGTTTTTGAGAAAAATAGTGTATTTTAATTGGTTAAAATATAATGAGGGAAATAGTCTGTACTATAGCATGTTTAAATACAGGGTGATTTACAAAACTCTTATACCCTTCTTGAGTCCCACATTATGTGGTTTGGATTGATTTTCTTCTTTTTTACGTGCATGTGCATTTATTCGCAGATCAGCGCGTTTCAGCGTTCAGCGCTGATCAGCGTTTTATTCTTTCCCGAGAAGATTCAATTCAAGATCATGTAAGAATCCTCAAAGAGTCTCTGTGTGAACATGACTTTATGCTCAATAATAAAATAAACAATCGTAACATTTCAAGTAATATTAAATTAAATTTAGTCGCAGAAAAAAAATAGTAACATTACTAAACTCTTGAGTATATCAAAACTTATGTACTAAATTTAATTGTTGATACATTTTCGAATAAAAATTATAACATAAAAACGTTCAGTATTTTATCGCCATTTTAATTTTATGACTTCAGCAAACATAAAAGCATTACAATATAAAATCTACCCATAACAGTAATAAAAAAATCTTCATGTTATTGTATTCATTCCGCTTCAAAAATCGGTATTAAATTACAATATATCTTGCTGAATAAAGCAAAAACGCCATACTGTTTTCAAAGTACCTAACCGACCAACTTTGAATAGCATAAACAATCATATTTCTTACTCATCAGCTGTTTATTCATCACGACTTTTATGTAAATTCTTTTTCAAAACACAAAACATGAATGGCGGAGTTGATTCAGCTGAAAATGATTCATTTTTATTTAATATTTAACCATTTTTCATTTCTTTATACTAGAGAATTTTCTTTATTTTTGTTTTGTAATATTTGAAACGTGCTTTATCATTGTAAATGATGTCAGTTAATGCACTTTTAGATAATTGTTTTTGTTTCGTTGTTTTAATAATAAATAGGAGATAGATGATTGTATTTATTAATTTGAATGGTTTTCTTGGAAAATGTTGTTTATATTATTTATTTATTGATCAGTAATAAATACAAAAAAGTATGAACTATGGTCGACTCTTTAATTACAAATCATGGTGATCGTATTTTTTGTTTATGTTATAATTTTACAATAATAGTTTATTATATATTAAAGGACTAAAGTGCATGATTTAATCCTGAGGGTGAAGTTTATTTCACGAGCCGAAGGTGAGCCTGCGCTATACATACTTCATCAAGAACCATGAGTTGAGTACCCGTGAGTTGATGTCTGCCACACCCAAGTTGTGTAAAATGCGTAATATATATCTTTATCAGGACCGCTACTGAGTGTATGAGTTCAGGGTACTAAGTTAAGTACTCAGTAGGGTGTAGGATGGCGGTAATTACGGACACGTGTTTCGACCTTATTTGGTCTGATCAGTGTAGTATAACGGTTATACTAAAATCTTTTTCACTAACAATAATAAATATGAAACAAAATATTCAATTGTTTTCTTCCATAGCACTAACTAACAATCAGATTTTAATTAAATTATCATAATTTTCAATAGCGTTTTTCTCATGTTTTTGTTATGCCAGGGTATGAAACTAATATCTCGTTGAAATCAGAAAAAAATACTGAATCGAATAAGCGAATAAAAAATAGGTCCCTATTTGAAATAAGAAAGTTGCACCCCGTAGTTTGAGAATCACTGGTCTAAAAAAAATTGTTTCGTTTATTAAATTAGTCATATAAAATAGAAATTGTTTGCTAATTTAATCAACTTCGTAGCTCTTATACTTTTCGAGTTAGCAATAGTGCGCCATTTAAAATGAACATCCACTGCACATGCACATGCATTATATCAAAAATTAAATTTCGAAAAAATTAGTTAAAAATAAGGTGGTTGGCTTCTAGCCGTTAAAATGGTGAAAAGTATGTTTAGTTTTCCCATTAAAATTGAAGTATAAATTGAAATTTTCGAATTAACTAAGATATTTTTGAAAAGTTTAAGGATGCCTTCTCTTTGCTCTAATGCCAGTTTTTTTAGTTTTTTCTTCAATTTTTTTATGTGCATGGCTAAACATGTCCAATTTTGTGAATATTTCGTGTGTATTTTAATATAATCCTACATAAAA
Organism: Agonum fuliginosum; assembly: GCA_947534325.1. NCBI lineage: Eukaryota > Metazoa > Arthropoda > Insecta > Coleoptera > Carabidae > Agonum > Agonum fuliginosum. Next base: position 28,957,727 of record OX384041.1, read on the forward strand.
ATTCAAAAAAGTGGCATTAGAGCAAAAAGAGAGCAACTTCAAGCTTTTCGAAAACGTCTTATTTGTTTAATAAATTTTATTGTTTAAACCAATTTTATGGGGAAAACTGCATGTTGTTTTTCGCTATTTTGACGGCTGGTGTCGATCCATTTTAAATTTAATTTTCTGGAATACAAAATTCAAAAAGTGTTCAATTTATTTATTCAGATATATAATTTAAATCTTTGTTTATTAAAGTAATACAGAGCGTTCAGCAAAACCTATAATTTGACTGCGCAACCGCCTTAAGCAAACTAAAAAGAAACAAATTTTTACACAAGAAACAGTTCTGGGGCCGAAGAAGATATAATTAAATTTTGTATTATGTTGTCTACAATAATTAGAAAATCAAGTAGGTAATCCAAAATAATGTGAGAGCAACAAATATCCAACCACCGTGTCAGAACTTGTAAAATATGCACCCTGTTGCACCTGTGCCCTTTTGTGTTCACCCCAACCCTAAATACGGTTAGAGAACCGCAAAATAAATTCAAAAATCACTAACATGTCCTATTCAAACGTCACGATGGATGTGTGGTTATTCTACCTGTTTATTTAGGAAGAAAAAACAGGACAGAGTATGTGATGTGCACACATTTGCACCTGTGAGTCACCCGGCCAACAAATCCTATTGTTGGGCAAAGTTTCAAGGGCGCACAGGTGAATAGAGAAGGGAAGAACCCTATTTAAGGGTGGGATCCAGCAGAGCGTATCATTGCCAAAAGAAGTATAATATATTACGAAGGGAAGAGATTATACTCATTATTATAATTAAGCAATACAATGAAATTGTTTTTTGTTAAAAATAACGTTTTGTACAGACCGGAATACATAAAAATAAATTTGAATGAACAACTTTAACACATTGTGTACCTAATCTATTCATATTAAAATTGTATACAGGGTGTGTCATACTCAACCTGCGTAACAAAATTTAAGGGTGTATAGTATTGGACGCACTGATGAATCAAAAAAATTTTTGTTGAAATTCGCAAATTAAAAAATGGGTCCAAGCAAATGAGACTTTTTGTAAGTACCTACAAATTTCATTTTTTCCTGGTTGTAAAATTATTATTACATTAATGTAATTACGCTAATAAATACCTACTACATAACTATTATTTAACTTTTTTTGTATTTAAATGTGACAACCAGTGGTACCCAAAATGATATTGTTTTGCAAACTAGTGTTCAAAAAAGCCTAGACATGCAGGCATATTACAAAACCCAATGTCACATCATTTTATTTAATTCAAGAAGGGTTCTTTATTTAGTTCAGTTTATACCAAACCAAGTATTTAAGGTGATCCTCTACCCCTGGCAGTAAACAATCAAAAACATTGATTCCGCACGCTATTCTATAGCGTTTATTGTTTTGTTAAACATATTAATAACAAGTAATTTATGTTTGAGGAGAAAAAATAATTTATAGAGCCATATTTGTAAAAAAACTGCAATATTTTTAAAAAAGGTGGTTTTCGGGCACCACTGTACAGCTTTTATTTATAAGTTAATTAACTTCAAATTTTAATATGTTGTCAACAAAGCTTGGATCTACGAAACAACCGATCAAATTTTTTAAATTCGTATTAAAATAGAAGATATTTGTGTTCAAAAAATAACAAAAATTGTCAAAATTCAAATTAACATATTTCGATTTTAAAGCAAAATTTTAAAATTCTGCATCTTGCATTTTGTAGATTGTACTTTTATCTTCAACAATATCTTTAGATTATTATATTTAACAAAACAATAAACGCTGTGGAGTGGGGCGCGAAATCCATGTTTTTGGCTGTTTTCTGGCACGGTAGAGGATCGTCTTAAGACTCAAGAGGAGTATTGAGTTTTTTGTTTAATTCGGTACAACTAAAATAAAGTCTGTGGGATTCAAGAAAGGTATTGAGTTGTTTATTTAGTTCAGTTCAAAGTTTCTAGCAAAATCCTCAGCATATTGTGTAATAAAATAGTATAAATACACAGGGTGTATCATAACCTCGAATACAGACGTTAAGGGTAATGCCGGATTTAGTGATTGTAGTAGACACAGCATAACATATAACATAGCACTGAGAAATATTTTTTTTCCATGATTCAGAAACATGAAAGAACCCTCAAAGAATCCATGCGTGAACAGGGCTTTAGTAATTCTTATAAGTCATTTAATGTATTTTCCGACTTATATGTGGCAGCCTCACATACTTTGAGAAGTTAGCAAGCATTTCAATGTCTCTTCTTTTCATTCATAATTTCTTCTTTTCGTTATTTAGTTTCCGATTGCAATTGCCCAACGTTAACTGTAAACTACATTTATGATTTTCGTTTCGAAGGCTTGGCACCTGGTGATATTTGGTAAGTTGTATGACCGCTGTTAACATTGATTTGCGCCCTTGGGACATAAGGAAGTAAAGGTTGACTTTCACATTAGAACCCGGTAGCTTAACTTGTGTGCCGTGCTGACGGGTTTTGTTTTTATTGTTTATTGGTCACTGAACAATATCGCATCGGATGTTATGTCATATTGATGAGCATTGAATTCTGATCGGATTTCCTATTCTATTACGCAAAATAGAGAAATAAGTCACAAGTTTATCGATGTTATATTTTGTTTTCCGCATTCTATCAATAAAAACAGATTTATTTTAAGGGCTCTTCTAGGTTCATTTTCTGTGCATATACAGATTTTCCCAAAAGTCCCGGGACGGAACTAAGTTTTGAACGAGTGAAGAGAAAATTTGAGGATCTCTAAAGAGTCATAAAAAATTCATTCTTAGATAGTTTAGAGCTTCCATGCAACGTGGAGTTTTTTTTAGAGGATGACCACCCCAACATTATTAAATAGCAACCCCTGTCGAGTTTCACTTTTTTTTAAAAGTAATGAAAAAAGAAACACATCCCCATAAACCAAAACCCGATATCTTAATTCTTTCAAGAATTTAATTTTAATTAATTTTAATGTTTTTTGCACGTTTATTACGATTTTTATAAGAAATGTTCAAATTGTCGACCTTCTTATCCACCATAAAATGTACCTACTAACGTAGCGAGTGTTTTGTGACCAGTACAAAAATGGTAAAATTTTATCTCAACAAGGATTTAATAAAGACAGAATGAATCTACAGATGTGCCTTTTTTAAATTTTTATTAAAAAATTGTACATGAATATAAAAATTCCGAAAAATTCAAAACAATTTCCTATTTTATGCAAACTTTACACATCTCATGATATAAATTAATTTTTAAAATTTTAAAAAGGCACATCTGGAGATCCATTCTTTCTCTATTAAATTTTATAAAAACATTATCCTAAAGTCAAAACAGTTTACTCGCAACACACTTTCACAGTATTTTTCAAATTCAAAATGACATTGCATAACTAGGATGCAGCAAAGTACGAGTTTCGGGCTGGTTTCAGGCAGCCCTAGTAGAGGGGAAAAGAGTGGAATGGAAAAAAAGTAAAATCGAGGGTATTCTAGGAATTCGGTAAAAAACGTAGACGAGCCGCTTAAATGACAGTAAAATCAAAGCAAATTTGCTTCATTTTAATATATTTCAGAATATATTTATTCTATAATAATTTTTCTAATCCCCATATAATTCTCTTCTTTATATTTACGAATATTAAAATAATAAAAATATACCCTACCCGGATATGCCATTATGACGCAACTAATCTGTCTCAGGAAGATTGTTATTTTTTGTACACCCGCTCCTCTGAAATAAAAACACATTCATCTCTTATCAAGTCTGCCAACGTCAATTCCCTATCATTCTTTTCCGTCAATGGTGACCTGACCTTTGATAAACGAACGCACCGTTTCTGATAACCCTTCGCCTTTGAGTGACCTTTGATCTTTGATATAAAGAAGTCCGGATAAATACAGCGAGGGTATTAGTGCACTCAGATAAAAAATAATGATGACAAATGTATTGGGAAAATTTTAGATTTTTTTGGTTGTTTTTTGCTGTTTAATTAGTTTTTGATAACTTTTTATTGTCGTATATACAATCTGATATTTCATTGATATTTTTCTTATATTCCTTGCGTTGAATTACCTTCAATAAAACAATTTGTTGGTGACTGCATTTGGCATTTTTTTCGTCTGTAAGAAATTCTGCATTAAAACAATGGTTCTTGAGCACAGAAATCCGTGCAATTTCAACTTCAACAAATTATTTCTTGCTGAAAAACGTATCAATTTGAAAGTTCGTGTTCCTGAAGCCCTGTTTGGATTCTTTGAAGATTCTACCAAGATTCTGAATCCTGGAAAAGAAGTTTTCTTCTTTCTAGTGAGAGTTACCCCTGTTAAATTGCGGTGCCGCTAAATTGAATCTTCAATGAGTCTTGGAAAAGAAGAATTTATAATTAATTGTTTGCTTCAAAAACCATAACTTTTTTTTTCAAGGTTCAGAATCTTGGAACTTCTTTTTTTCCAGGATTCAGAATCTTGGTAGAATCTTCAAAGAATCCTCGTGCGAACAGGGCTTCACGCGAAAATGTGCAATCTATCGAACGCTATTGCAATATAGGGATAACTTGAGAAATAACTGAGATAACCTAGAACCAAATTAAGTATTATAACTTTTTAACCCTTCTAAACTATATAAATTCAAAAAACTAAACAGATTTTCGAAATATCGTCTGTTACATAAATGAGCAAATAAAAAAATAAACCTTCCATTACTGAAATAATTAATAATTAACTAACAGATATATAAATAAACTTTTCCATCTTCCATATTCTATTGTTATTCAAAGCAAAGCATATCCCACACTAAAAATATTCTCGTTTCTCTCTCTGTTTGCTGGGGTTATCGCTACTGCTCTTTGGTTAGAGTCTTTTTTATTTTTTGTGTTGGTATCACTGATATTTGTACAGCTTCTTTGAACAGAGGTTTCAACACAACCTCGAGTTTATCTCTCAGATTTTTTTATTGGATTTTTTTGTCGGTTTATTTATATCAGTTTGCTGCAATTTGTTAGAAGACTTCGTATTGATTCATATTTAACTAGTCATCGTTTAATAATAACATTGATTGATAGTATGAGTTTTGTTATTGAGTGTAGTATTACATTTGAGTGTTTCATTTTTTATTAATTATAATAATATCACTCATATTTAAAAATAAATTTTGCATTATCAAAATTCCAACAATCTTTAGTTGCATAAAATTTATTTAATTTATTTTATACTTATCAAAGTTTAGCAATCATGCAAAATTCTACAAAAAATGAAAATATAATTTCTACCATTGAATAATATATTCATTATGTACTTTAGTAATATAAACCCGTTCATAAGACACACTATTGTATTATAAATTCATAATTCAACACGATTGTATTATGAGTCCATTATTCAACACAACTGTCATCTGTCATCTGTCATCGCACCAAAATATGAGGTTAGGTTAATATTTTAATGAATAAAAATTTGTATAGATAAAAAATGTTTTATTTTAAAAACTTCGTGTTTGCCTCGCACATAATGGCTATAATTCATTCGAATGATTATAGCCTTCATTATGTGCTTGTTAATTAATGTACTATTATTATGCAACTATAAAATAATACCTAATTTGAAAAACTACTTATACTATAATCTAGTACTTACCTAGTAAAGAATATTAGTAGTTTGATGCTTGCTACATCACAAAAATCTAATTATAAATATTAAATAATGGTGTATTTTTAGTTCTACAGTATAACAAATTTGTCCTTTAAAAGAGCATTGTCATTTTGCGCAAAAAATAATTATGCTAAACATAATATTAAATTGTTTAGTCTACACTATTTTCATGTTATGATGCGTTTGTTTATCTCCAAACCTTAATTTTGTATAAAATATAAAAATTCTCACACAGCAAGTGCATTAGCTTTTTATGTACTAGAAAAATCAATCTTGTTGCTAATAGTTTGTTTTATATTATCTTGTAGTTGTAATGAGAAAGGACTGATGGATAGGCAATTAAGAGTCGTCCTTAACACAGATTCATTTCTTGAAAGAAAAGTAGTAGTAGGTAACTAATAATTGCTAAATAATAGACGGATTCTTTTTCACACATTATTTGCGGACCTTCAGCGTACGTTTAACAATAAATTTATTGTTAAGAAGATCATTCAACTTATATTCTTATAGGCAAAATAATTGACCTGATACAGGGTGATTCACAACTTTGTGAATTTTTTTTTGCTAACCATTCACAGGATTTTACTCCCAATTATAAAATGGTAGATGTGATAAAAGTGGAATCCAACCACTTCTATACCGATTTGTGTTGGTGCAGTCTCAATCCGTGCGACGACCTTTAAAATTCAAAGCGGCAACGGAGTAATTCTTATGCAACCAGGACTACATATTAATGGCATATGGTACTCAACTTACTGATCATGGAACTGAAAGAATTTTTTTTAAATTCGCGATTTGAATTTCTTGGGCTTTAGGCAACCATTCTATTCGTAGTTAGTCAGATATAATCCATTGCACAATCGTCAATCCACAGGTTCTAAAAATGTGGTCGTTGCGAAAACTGCCCTTAACTTTACGAATTTAAACAAATAATTTTTGTTATTATGCGATTTATAATACCGAGGATGTTGCTAAGCGACGAGGTGAAACCGAGTCTCCTTGGATATCCAAGGGGGCTTAAATAGCATATATTCGCGTTGTATTCAAAGCTTAATCGTATCATCAACGACAGCGATGTTAAAACAAATCAACAATTAGTTGACAGTTTGCATAAATTATGGAAAATTTTGATGTTTTTATGGTTGTATATAACGTATAAAGTTCGTAACTAATGAATTATAAGTATCTAAGGTATTATAAGTAACTAATGTATTAAGCTGTTCTTAATTATCAATAAATGTTGCATATTAAAAGGTAATAACAGTTGATGATACGATTAAATTAATTATTTTTTCTAACCAAAATTTGTAGTCTTTATCTAGTGACCACCAAAAATTGAAAACAATTTGATTATTACTTATTATTAAACTTGAAACCAAATTTAGTATAACGTAATATTCTAGACACAAATAAATCGTGGTATCAGCATGTTTATTTTTCTAAATAAAGCACGAACAATAAACAGAATCTGTTATCAGTCACAAACTAATCTTAAGTGTTAAAGTTTACATCACTTGGTTCATGTCACGTACTACTTTCGTTGTTTCCATAATTCGATATGAATATTTCATTTTCTATTTATAAATTTTAAACAGTTTTATTGGTTCAGCGGAAAAGAAACTCATCTGACCTCGATTTATGCATAGATGTTATTGACATCTCTGGAAATTTTTTATCACTACTGACTTAACATATCACTTTCATTTATCATGTAATTATGTGCAAATCTAGAATTAGTAAATCTTTATAAACAAAATCTTGAGTTGTTTTTAACTGGCGCTAATATTTACCAACAAAAGTTCGCGGAAATTTTTCGAAGTTTGTTTGTGGATTTCTTTGTTTATCTTCGAAACAATGGAGGTTGCAAGTCTGCGATACTTATGTAAATATTATATTTTTGAGGATTAATTAAGTATATTTATATTAACTTGCGAAATAGTATTATTTTTTAGATCCTTAACAGCTAAAGAGCATATTAAGTATTAATTTCTTAGTTGCTTATGAAATTATTATTAGTCACGAAAAACAAATAAAAAACGTTTTCACACTAGACGTAAGAGCGAACGTAAAAGGACAACGATTATTTACTATCTATATAACATAAAGTAGTAATATTACATAAAGGTTAACAATAAAATATAAATTTTATATATGATATTATAAGTGTACATTGAGAACAATCATATATCAAGTAGGTATATTAATTAACGCTCGTCTACGTATGTTTATAAAGATGAGTATAAGTAATAGCCATTACACGCGAGTAAAATACCTATTTTATTTTACAATGTAAAACTGTTGTACACTAAATTTGACAGTAGTTTAATAAAATAGCCGAATGCATTACTTTATTATGTGACCGATTGTGATTCAGACAACTTAAGAGGCTCGTCTACCTTTTTTCGAATAGATAAAAAAAATTATTATGTAATTTCTGCCTTCATTTTAACTTCAATGCACTTGAGTTTTATATCGTTGAATTTCTCGAAAATTGTAGGAGATAAAAAAATTTGAGGACTGCTGTCAATTCCTCGTTAAAAACTGCAAATTTGAAACTTGTACTAATTCAAACAAAAAAGTTATAGATAAGTGAAAAACGAAATTGGCAAAATTTATATTTTTGCGTAGGTATATCTAGTTACCTATGCATTTTTGTGGGAAAACAAAAACATTTCTAAATTGGCCCCTACAGGGGCAACTTTTGTCTAATTTAACCAATTTCGTATCTCTTATGGTGTCATAGGACACCCTATACATTTGGTGTATACTAATTCTCAATCATAAAGAATTTGTTGAAAATTCGCAAAATTACGGACAAAGTTTTTCTTGTCAGCATTCATAATGTTTAGTGCCACTTGCCGACAAGAAATCTTGAATAAAAAAATATTGCAAAGAACTAACGTTCAATAACAGAAAAATCAGGTACTTAAAGTTAAGATTTGTCGACATGTTCACATGAAATAATTTATCCTTAATTTTGCGAATTTTCTTTTTGATTGAGAGTAGTGATGGGTCACTTGGAATTTCCCGTGGGGAATTCTTTTTTTTTTCGGCAAAATTCCCGGGAATTTTCCTAGACACGATTCCCGGGAATAAATCAGGAATTTTATTTTGGAAATTTCCCGGGAATAAATAGGGAAATTCTTATATATATATATATATATATATATATATATATATATATATATATATATATATATATATATATATATATATATATATATATATATTATATAGTAAACATTATGACATAATTGTTATTTAATTTTCTTTATTTTTGAAATAAAAATGTTGAACTTCCCGGGAAATATTCTGGGAAATTTCCCGAAATATTCGTTCCCGGGAATTTAACCATCACTAATTGTGAGTCAGGACATCTCAAAGTTGTTGACCCTTTTTTACACCCTGTATATCTATACCGATGACTCACTATATGTGAGGCTGTCACACCCAAGTTGGCCTTGCAATTTGATGTCAAATTGTAGAATAATATACAGTTTTATTTATTTATTTTTAACAATGATACCATTCATGGAACTAATTAATCTTGCTTAAAAATTAATACAAAATAAACCTCGACTTTAATCCATTCCCCCATAAAAAATCGGCTTAAAGGTGCATCTCGATGAAAAAATGAGTCACTTTGTATCACAGTGTCAATATAATAGACCTAATAAAACCTTATGGTCCTCCAGTCATTCTCAACGTCACAGCGTCACTCTTTGTGACTTTTTTTCCCTTTAGGGTCCCGAGATCCTTTGTAAGGCCCCATTGCATCATGGGATTCAAACGGCAGGTAGACACGAAGAAAATACAAGAGTAGTAACGGAAAGTTTGTGTGGTTGACGTTGCTTTGGAAATTTGACACAGACGCAAGATGAATGCTGAGATTTGTTATGGGTTGTTTGAGATTTGTATAATTTGAAACTTAGTAAGAAACTTAAGTACAGAAATAGTAAAATCAGAAGTTATGGTCTTATAGACACAATACCGAATTTTAAAACATTAAATATATTGCTGTGATAAGTGTATCCTTTTATAGATATTTTTCAAATCCCATTCTATGGATAACAAAATGCTGTACATATACAATGCGATTTTATGGTATGCGATATTTGTTACACAAATTATAACTTAAAACCTTTTATAAGTATTATAGTACATACTATGTATCAAATTTATACTGCTTACAAATGCACACACATGTAATCTAAATGGCAACAAACATGAAACAAAATAAGTTAGTAAGTTCAGTAGCTAAATAATATAATTATACCAAGGACTCACAATACATATGAGGCTGCCACACCGGAGAGTTGTAAAAGCGCATTTCTGGTCATCAAAACGTTTGAAAAGCGCAGAAATATAATCAGTAAATTTATGTTCAATAAGCGCAGATCGTAACATTGAATAAGCGCATTTTTCGAAAATGAGATTTCTGACCATAACAAGTTAGTCCAGATCGTCTTCGAGTATGATGGGGTTAATTTCAGAAAAATGTTAGGCAAGAATATTTTCTAGTTTTAAATAATTCAAAAAAATCTTGTTAAAAATACTCTTCGAGTATGATGGGGTTAAGTTCAGAAAAATGTGAGTTTTAAAAAATTCAAAAAATATTGTAGAAAAACTGTCGTACAATCCCTAAAACCATTGTGCTTTTCAAATGTTCCCTTCTGCGCTTATGTAACTTCAATTTCTGCGGTTTTCAAATGTTATTTTACGCGCTTTTCGTACATGATAAGCAAAAACTGATAAAGGCCAAATGCGCTTATTTAGTGCAAATTTGAATGTCTAGAAATAGTACCTATATTAAGTATCAAGAACGATAAAGACAGTTTACCGATGGAAGACAATGTTTGGAGACTGAGCGAAGTGAAGGCTCCAATTTTGTCTGACATCGGTAATTCCTTAATGTTCGTGATGCTTATATAATATTTTGCACGATTGGGGTAAGCAAAAACATTAAAATGTAATTTTTTACGGTAAGTAAATAACTTACCGTTCTGTTTAGCCTAGCAGTAGCAACCGATAAGAACATCATACCGTCTTAGAAACAGGTATGGTAAGTTGAAAAAAAGACTAATCGTGCAAAAAGTTCATGTTCACACATGGATTCCTTGAGAATTTTTTTCATGCTTTTGAATGCTGAAAAAAAATCACTGGATTGAAGCAATCAATGATTACAAATTTTTATTTTTCAAGACTCATTGAAGATTCAATTCAACGGCACCGCTATTTGACTGGCGATTCTAACATGGATTCTTTTTATCATTTAGAAACATGAAATAATCCTTAGTGATTTAAAGATTATTGGATTCTTTGAAGATTCTTTCATGCTTCTAAATTTTGAGAAAAATTATCTTGGTGAGAATTACTTGTCAAATAGCGGCGCCGCTAAATTAAATCTTCAATGAGTCTTATAAAAGAATATTTTCTAATTCATTGATAGCTTCAAAACGGTGATTTTTTTCCAAGATTCAGAAACATAAAATAATTCTTTTTGCACTTCCGGGACTAAAACTCTTCTTTAGTTTTTATTTTTAGGGACTAAGGTTCTTAATTTGATCCCAAGGGATTATTTTTCATATTTAACCCCGTTGTCAAGAAATTGAATTAATTATTCCCGTTGTCAAGTAAATACGTGCTATTTGTTACAGGAGTATCTATGGTAACAATATAAATATTTGTCATAAAATTTACTGTCAAAATTGCAAAATGTGTATTCTTTTAAACTATTTTGCATTCATTTGAGGATGAAGTGCAAAAAATAGCGTATATACCACAGGACTAAAGTATCTTTAATCCCTCAGGTGATTATTTCCCTCACCTTCGGCTCGTGAAATAAACTTCACCCTCAGGATTAAATCATGCACTTTAGTCCCTCAATATATAATATACTATTAGATGTCTGTAGTGCACTGTTTCTATGAATTGTACTAACCTCAAAATATATGAGTCAAATTAAGGTAAAATTACAGCAAATTTGTTTCAATCTTGGAATTGTTTCTTATATCGCAATACTCTAACTGTAAACGTATATTTAATAGAGTAGATAAAATTAAATTCAATCAGCGATTCAAGGACTGTAATTACATATAAAGAAATCGAATAATACTAGAACATTTACATTTAATCATAAACAATTTATAAATAAACCATTAACTTCAACAACGTGTAAAACTTTCCTCAAAATTTCCTCTACTCAATTCACAATTCAATTACTTCGTCTGCCCACTGACTAAATTTAATCTGTTTTCCTCCATCTAACATCATTATTCTCTGCACGTACGATGGTCGTTGGTGCTGTCCTGTTATCTTTTTCGTCTTCTACTCATAACAGACACAAACACGGGCAATGTGACAGTGTCAAAGTTATCTTAAAATGTCAGCGGTGTTTGCAGAATAATTTACACGTTAGACTAACGCAGCACCTGACTGACAAAAGGGATTTCGTATGAGTTAGGTGCATATACTCATAAAAAATGTTTTAAAGTATAGAGGGATGATTTGAAGGGTCAAAAAGTATCTACTGAGGGTGACATGATATGTAAAGGGTGGAATTCATATATTAAGGGATGTTACATGTTAACAATAGATTTCGTTAAAGTCGTTTGTCATAATGTACACTTCAGAAATGCAGGTGTATTTATTTTTTATTAAATTCCCAATGACTGAAAGATAAACGTTTTTATAGTGGAATCCAACCACTCGGACTGAGTGACGTTTAAAAATATCTTATCATGTACTTCATGTGATATTACGTTAGTCTATCCTAGCCACATCCTGAGTACGATCAAAAATAACTCAATACAAACATCTCGGAGAATTACATGGGATGCATAATTGAAATGTTATTACCAAATTACTAACATTGGGATGTTACATAGATAATGTTACTAAGGGCGGACATTAGGAATCGTTAGGATATTAATAGGATGTTAAGGGGCTCGTCTACCTATTTTTCTAATTTCTAAAATACTCTCGATATTACTTACCTATTTTTCTAATTCCTAAAATACTCTCGATATTACTTTTTTTTTCTAATTCACTCTTTTTCCCACTACTACGGCTGCCCGAACTCAGCCTGAAACTCGTACTTTGCCGCATCCTAGCTATGCAATGTCATTTTGAAGTTGAAAAATACTACAAACTGTATAGGTATTCTCATAATAACTTCTGTATTTTTTAAAGAAATTAAGTAAAACAAAAATTATTCGAAAAAGGAAGGTTAGCTGCATGCTTCTTGCTTTTTAAATTTTCTTTCCATTTATAATGACCGAAAAAAATCATATCAAATCGTATCAAATAATGACGAAAACGTCATTTTTAAATATTTTTACTTCAAATTCCTTGACCAAAGATAAAATATGAAAAACTAGAGGCATTAAGACATCCTTTGTTAATACATTCCTATGTAAAAGTATCATATATTTCAATTATAACTAAAGTAAACGTGGGAGGCGTACATCTCTGTAACACTGTAAAATTTTAGGGTAGACGAACACCTTAATAGGCAAATATAGCAAGTAACAAGTGTGATGTTCACATTTTTGAAATGTTCTGGAGATTTTATTTTGTAAAGTGAGAATACCTGAGACAAGACAATGCCAAGTCAAGGCCGGTAACAATTTTTAACAATTCATATACATATGTGAGCAAATTCAGAAATAGTATAAACTATTGAAGTTCGCGATTATCGATTACATCTAATGTACCTACATAACCAAGAACAAAGAAAATATTAGTATTATAACATTGTCATGTAAAAAATTTACATATTCATATCTACTACAACTTATAATTATAAATATACAACGCTGTAATAGATAAAAATTCAAAGAATCATTGTATAAAGACATTAAATGCATTAATAAGTAAAAAAATAACAAGCATACAAACATACTTTTCCGCAGAATACAAAAAATAAGTATTAAACATTTTCCTTGTTGAAATGTCAAAGTAGATCATTAACAATACAAAACAAATAAAATTTCCAAGTTTCTTTAACAAAAACTAGCCTTTTGTTATTCTCGCAACACTTAACAAATCGGCGTAATTTTGCTAACGAATAGAATCAATAAACTGAAAAATGCTTCGGTGAAGCATGTGAAAAGGGAATTCCGCCATTTACTATATGCAAATTTTGTTTATTGTTTGTTATGGATGCCCTTGAACGCTACAGGTAAATGTCAACAGTACAAACGCACGAACATTCGTTCTTCAAGCCATACGTATGTGTGTGTGAGAATATGTGTGTGTTTTACATAGTCGTAGACCAGTGAATTCCATGCGGGGCTAAAATTGTCAGTGTTATTTATCTATTGATTTATCGGAATTTTATGTACCATGATTAATTCTTGGCCATATGGTTTTAAAAACTAAAGAAAGTGAATTTATTTATTATTATTATTTATTGAAATATTTTTAAAAAGTATTATTTCCGGTTTGTAGATTGAAACCAAAAATATTATGGTTTATTAAGATTCGTATTAAATTCTTAACTTGAAATTTTAATGTTTGATATTTTTGGAGTTATCGTTTCTGAAAAAATTGTAACATACATACGAACGCGCGCACACACACACACACAGACATCATCTCGAAAATGTTAAATTCTTATTCTAGAGACTCTAAAACGTGCTTATCCATCAAAAACCTCGAAAATTTTGACCCATCACAATACCTCCCTTATAGAATATGAGGCGGTAGGTAATAAGAATTAATGATGCAACGGATGGTGAATTGCCCGGATACCGGATATTCGGTTTATTCTTGGGATATTCATGTTCAAGACCAAACTTGTTTGAGGGCGATGTGCAAATTTATAAACTACAGATACCTACATCGTATAGACAAATTTTTAGGTACCACCTATATTTTTTAAATGTGTTTCATATTTCATGGTTTTTATGACATAAACCTAAATTTCTGAAATGCAGAAATTTTCATGTAAGTTACTTATTTTATATTTTTTAACTATCCGGTACAGGCCGGATACTAGATCACTACCCGGTATTCGGTTGTAAAATCGAGCTTATTTATGTAACGTGTGTAGTTTTTATTGTTTAAGTTTACCAATATAATTATTTCAGATTCGAATGCTCTACTTTTTATTTTTAATAATTTGTTGTTTAGTTACCTCTACACTTTTTTGTACGAACAGTCATTTTTTAGCGTTTACTGGCTCTCTTTCTAAGGTAGGTTTTGTTTCCAAATTAGAAGGCAGTAAGCAATCTTAGAAGGCGGTAAGAACTCATAAAGAAGGCGGTAAGCACCAAATAACAATAGAAACCAACAGTATCAAAATGCAAACTTACCTACATAACCAAAAATACTATTTTCAAATTTATTTTTATTGTATCGATCGAGTAAAAATATTATAAGCATCACGGACCTTAAGTGCACTTTGTACCGGTTTCGGACAATATAGGAAACCTCGGCTACGTCTCGGTCTCCAAACATTATCCTCAATCGGTAAACTGAACATACCGCCCTCGATACTTAACATACCATTACGACACTGTAAGTTGTAATAATAATACAGCGTTATAATTAAACAAATATATTTTTAAATTCTTTATGCTTACTACAAAGTGCATTTATTTAAGTCACCGCCTATGGCTTAGTGTTTAAGAATGTTATTCACTCCTGCCAAGAAAAACTTTATTTTTTACGTGTTTATAAGAATGATAAATAATGTAAAAATTGCAAAACATATTTTTACTACAAACTACGAAGTAAATAAACCGAATGGAACAGAAGAAAATTGTCGTAATATTAGCAAAGCACTGTATGCATTGTGTGTTTATAATATAAATATATAAATAATAATATTAATAAAAGTGTGTCTGTAGTAATGATCAAAACAACAATAATAGTTTTATTCGCGTACTTTTCCGTCAACAAAAAATATTATTGTTTTTTGTATTACCCCAACACAACACAAAAACATAATGCAACTTATTTTTTATTTATATTTTGCATTCTTGTTTTTCTGAAATCGTCAGTTAAGTACAAGGAAACCGTAATTAAAATTAAACAAACGTCATTGAAGATTGCAGAGATCCACTACACTTTTTTTTTTTAAAATGACTGAACTTTTTGACAAATAAAATTTTTTGTTTTGGAAACTTTAAAAATAGCTTTATTTCAATTTCACCATTTAAGGCGCTACACTTGCAAATCCAGAAGATCAACAATTTGAACGATTCTGGCTGTATTATAAAAAATTTCAAATTGAAATTTAACACGAAGAATCATGACTCATTGGTGAATCAATAAATGCAAATTATTAATTGCTGTGACATCAATTAGCAAAACTTGAAGCTAATTTTTATTATTTAATAATATATATATATATATATATATATATATATATATATATATATATATATATATATATATATATATATATATATTATCTACTCTAATTTTAGTTTATCTAACCCCTATCGGTTAAAGTGTTACTTTATCGACTCAAAATAGTCGATAAAGTAGCACTTCAATATAAGCTATAAATAAAATATTATGTTTGTATAGCTGATGTAAAAGTAACCCTTTAACCGCAAGAGTAGATAAAGTAAAACAGGAGTTGATAAAGTAAAACTTTTTTTACATTTCTTCTTCAAATTTATTATCACACATTTCTGCATCAACTTTGTAAAAAAAAAGTGGGATAAAAAACATAACAAACTTCGCAATTCTGTTTTAATAATAATTTAATTTAAAATTGGTTTCTAATAATTTTTTAAAACTTTGACTATAAAAAAATTGACTTTTATACACCACTATAAAATTATATTGTAAACTGGAGAAAAATAATCCATCCACTCCTTCGTCGTTTGTGAATTAATACTTTCTTTCGTCGATACATTTTATCGTCCTGTGTAAAATATAGCTATATTAATTAATACTTTCTGGAAAAAGATAAAAGGTTCTAATCTGTGTTATTGTTTTGGAATACTTTTATTTTGCAATTATTGGTAGATGAGCGATATGGTATTAATTGAGAATTAATTGCTTAGTTGTTAATGTGTCATTATGACAGAAGTCATTTGTGACGTAGCTGGTTTAATTTCCATTTAATTTTATGATTCTTCTAGAATAGTGTTGTCAATCATTTTATCTTGACAATCGACCGATCAAAAATTCGCAGATCAGTAAAATATCAAAATACTGAGTAAAAAATTACAATAAAGTATAATTTTCTATAGTAAATGAACAGTTATAATAATTAAGTTTCCAACAAGCGTTAACAATGGTAATTGTTCATTAAACGAAAAGAAATATAGTAATAATTCGCATATAAGTTATTGTAAAACTTCATAAGTTTACTCAATTTAATTTATTTTTGCCATTACAATATTCATTTTTTCATTATGCATTCAACCCAGTGGTACAAAAATATTCTTCTTGCGAAAACTGCACTTAAATTTTGGAATTTTGTAAAAGAAAAACCCAATTTGGGTGTGGAAGCCTGAAATACTAAGGGTCATCGGAATACATATACAGGCTGCTTCAAAAAAAAAAAATAAGAGTAGTGCATATTATTTACTGATTACAACGTATAAAGAATTTTTCCGAAATTCACAAAAGTAATTGTACATTACTTATGTTTCGTGCCACTGGTCAAAATTTATTTTATTTAAAGTATAGCACTCTATTCAATTTTAATGTATACTTATTTTTATTCATTACTGTAACCCATCAGACCAGTTACACGAAAAATGTTTGCTTCGAATAATGTGCAATTATTTTTGTGAATTTCCCTTAATTTTTTGTCAATAATTCTGAACCACCCTGTATGTCATACCGCGTGTGCAGTTACCAGTTTCTCTTTGAGTACACCATAGGGGAGATTTATGTACAGTTAAACTGCAATGACAAAAAACATGAAATACATTTTTTTAAATCTCAGTAACAGTATATTCCACTCGTGTGTTATAGATATTATTATGTTATACCGTGTGTGCAGTTACCAACCGCCAACTCATGGGTACTCTTGGTTGTTAGTGGAGAATAGACCACAGGGAAGATTTCAGTGCAGTTAAACTGAAATAATTTTTTTTAAATCTCAGAATCAGTATATTCCACTCGTGTGTTATAGATATTATTATGTTATACCGTGTGTGCAGTTACCAACCGTTAACTCACGGGTACTCATGGTTGTTAGTGGAGAGTAGACCACAGGGAAGATTTCAGTGCAAACTGGAATGTTTACCAGATCAAAAAATATCAAATAAAGATTCAAATTTAAATATCAACAAAACATTGTATTCCACAAGGATCTGTTTGACAAAAAGTTTCATTTTCTCATAGGCACACCGTATAATTTGTGGATTTTTATTCCGAAACGGTTACATAAGTATACATCTAAACCTTTTTATCCGCCTTCGTTTTTTCTCTCCGTCTGGTCTCGAATATTACCACAAATAATTACATTCCGCGAAATCGGTTCGCTTTACTCTTCACTATACCTACGTAGCGGGCTGTGCATTAATAATTCATAACATAATGGCTTATCATATAGAACAATGCTGCGTTTTTTAACCAACTCTCAAAAAAAAGGAATGTTAATATCGATAATTTTATATTCAAATTATCAAATTGGTTCCTAATGTTTTTACTATAATAATGATTGGTTTTTTTGGGTTATTTTTATTTGACTTTGTTTGACTTTGGAATTACTCACTACTGACCTATTCAAGACTGGATTTTGTTTTATTTTGTTTACTGTATTCGTAGTTTGACAATAGATCATTATATTTTACAAAAAATAGAAGGTTATTAATTATTAGTACCATGCCTACCTATATCATTTTTTGTATAAGTATTTTAGAATGTACTCAACAAAAAATTGTCACTATTCTAATGATATAATAGCAATAATTACATAATTAGTATATTATGCGATGAGGTTATAATATTAATATGTGAGTATGAAATTTACTACGAGCCATGGGGAACGTCGTAATTCATACGAGTGTATTAATAGCCATTATACACGAGATGCATACACTATTTTTTCTACTTACATTCTTGCATTTAAAAAATATTAATTTTATGAAATTGACTTGAGTGTTTCATAATCAAAATCTGTATCGAAATGAATGTCATTTAAGTACAGACAATACATATTTAATAACTAATAAGTAAATTAAAGCATGAGAGTAGAAAATTAGTACATTATAGAATATGGAGTAGAGTTATTGTTATTCGATTAACTCAGGTTCGAATCCTGTCCGGTACGCATTCCAGTATCTGCACAAATTTTTTTTTACTATACGTGATCAAAATAAATAATTTAATTAAGGCCTATCTTTTGCTATCAAATGCAAAGCAAAAAAGCATGTTACAATAAATCATTTTTGGATTTTGGTTTTGAAATTTATGACTTCATATTTTACAATGATGTACTTATAGGTTGTGCTTACATGGCTATATAATAAAAAACCTTGCCGTATTTTTTAAAATAATTTCTAAAAATTTATAAAAATGCGAGTTTTACATAAATTATTACAGTCAATGGGTTAACTGTTTAAAAAAAACTCTCTATAGCCGTCTCCCGAATAATGTATATTATTGATTTCAAAAGAAATTTTTTATTTTTATGCATTAACAACGTATAATATATATATAACAGCAAGAGTAGATAAAGTACTTTATTTAAAAAAATAGGATAAAAACATTACAAAAAACTCGGAAATTGCGCTTTAATAATAATTTAATTTAAAATTGGTTTTCTTATATTTTTCTAACTAACTAACTTTTTATACTAACTTAGTATAGCTAACTTTAGCTATACTTAGATAAAAATCGCATTTTATACATGACGATAAAATTGTATTATCGCCTCGAGAAAAATAATTCACTCGCTCCTTCGTCGCTTGTGAATTAACACTTTTCTCTCGTCGATAAAAAATATACCTAATGTTATCGTCTTGTACAAAAAAATATCTTTCTGTTAATAAATGGTAAATTTTTCTGCTACGCCACTGGGTCGAGATTTTGCGGCATGGTCAAGGCCAACAAGGGTGTTTTTTATTTCTTATTGGCTATTTTTGGTAAAATATATCCCTAATAAATGTTGGTTCTTTTTTATTTTTACCATTTGTGCGAAAAAATATGAAACCTCCCAACCAGGATGTTTTCAAGTCTTCAAAACCTTCTAAGATTCATAAAAAAAATAATAAAAAGAATAAAGAAGCGAAGCTACGTCGTTAGAGTAAAAATAAATCTCTTCTCTAGTGCAAAGTTCGTGGAAATTTCTTAGAACAACCGCAAGTTGTTTAGTTTTTTTAGTTGTTTTAATTGTAAATGTAGAAAAATTAATTGATTCGAATTAATTCTTCAATTGTAATAATTACTTGGCGCCGCTAATGTAAATATGTAATTTAACATGAGGAAAATGTAATTCCTGTTTTCAATTTCATGTAATAAAATAAATTTCAAGATGGAGCAGAAATTTATTCAAGGTGTTGGAATATTTTTTTATATTTATGTGATATTTTTGTGAATTGTGATTATGTGTAGCATTATTTTTATGTTGGTACTTATTCTTTTTATATCTATCTACAGGCTGGTTCTATACCTTTGCATGAAACTTTAACAGGTTATAAATAATAATTTGTTATACTGATTGTAGAAAAATATTCGCAATAATAAAAGTTTTTAAAAGTTCATTTAACTGTTTATTATGATATTTATAAAATAAAATTATAAAAACTACCTACAAAATGTCGTTATTATGTAATAATTTTAAAAAATTATTAAAAGTCAAACCACAAAATGTCCACGTCCTTTTATTTTTGCGAATTTAAAAAACATATTTTCGATCTATAATCATTATATACAATTATATAACTCATATAAATTTCATGCGCAGAGGCAAAGCAACATCCTGTATATTTCATTTTTGAGTTATAATGTTTTTATATTTTCCAATTTCCATATCTCGAAAATTAAATGAGATATTCAACCACTGGTTACGGCAAACGGCACTGTATTTCTGTATTCTTTTTTACTTTGCGCCATACCTGTAAAGGAAAGTATTGGAATCATGTTAAAAATCGTGTTGTGAGTTTTTAGTGGATGAGCACGAATTAGTGTCCTTACAACTCATTTTTGATAGTTTCTGTATGTGTGTGTGTATGTGGCCAAGGCTGGATTTCTGTCAGGCGGATAACTCATATACAAACCCAAAAAATTTGATATTTGGTATTTAACATTTGTATATAAATTGGAAGAGCTCATTAGATTTTGGTATAAATATCTTCACTGGAAGTGATATTTTTTGAAGATTGAAAAGATTAATTGTCAAGAATTTCTATAAATTTGGATAAGTATAGTATTTATTTGTAATAAGAATAAGGGGAAAAGATATTTGCAACTTACGTTATAAAATTTTTGTATCTGGTAGCATTAAAGAACTGTAGTAAAATTTAAAAAATAAATTTATCAAATAAAACGTTGAAATCTTTTTTTTTGCGTAAAAAATCGAATGGATCAAATCGAGGTACAAATATCTCGTTTGGATTTTGAGAAAATATGATCTTTCAAAAAAAAAAATTATGAATAGTGAAAAAATGTTTGTTTTATTTTCTAAATTAGTACAATTTGTAAAAAAGTGATTATCGTTAAAAGTAGAAATACAAATTTAGTATTTCTGCTATCAATACAAAACAGAATTTATCGTCAGTGCTATTTGAAGCGAACATAATTAAGTTCTTCCAATAAGAGCAGCATCCAACGTTTATCTAATTAAAGTAATGATGAGTTCAAGCGAATATTAATACATAAACATGTTACAAAGTAACTAGTTTACGATATATAAAATTACGCAACGTAAATTCTTTAGTATTAATTTAATCTCCCATTGCGATTCAACAAATTTGCACAAATTTTGTTTTTATATGCACAGCGAGATACTTGTTATCTGTTTGCTGTTCCGTGAGACGACACAATTTATACGAGCTATGGAAAATACACAAGAGCAACAAGAACAAGCCAAGAGAGTTGAATCAGAAAATAAGATATTTTGTTTATTTCATTACGACGAATAGCGATTATAGTTCATTTTTACTTCTCGCCACTCAGTCCTGTAAGAGAGGTATTAATTGTAATCATGCTAAAATTTCGATAGTGAGTTTTCAATGGATAAGCACGTTTTGAGGTCCCTAAAACACGATTTTGATAGTTTCGCGATGATGTCTGTGTGCGGATGGATGGGTGGATGGATGGAGGTACGATAACTCAAATACCACTGAATCAAAAAATTGAAATTTTGTATACAGTATTCTGACTCCCTAGATTAGATTTGATTAGATTTTGGTGTTGATCGTGCAACCGGAACTGGTAGTTTCTTGAAGATCTGAAGAGTTTTTCTGGGATATCCTCAAAATTTATGGATTAATAGGAATTTTTTAAATAACAATGTATACTAAATGTTACTATCTACAATTTGAATTCAAACTGCACACAATTAAAATAGTATTTTACAGAATGAGCGAGGAAAGTGATTAATACCGTGTGAGTAAGAATGCTGACGCACGAGGAAATCTCACAAACATTCGATAGACACTTTGCTGCGAGTTGTCTACGCTATATTTCCCACGACCATAATTCTTAAACATTTTATTCATGAATCATGAATATATTTTGATGTCAACTATCACTGTCATATTTTTAATTTTATGAAAAAACAAATATACCTACCACGAACATGGAATACATGATACAAACCTTTCAATAATAGGAATATAAAATATAAATTATTTTTCAATTTTTAAATTATACCGGATACAGCAAAACTACTACTTTAATATGTGGATAAATCACACGAATTACTTAATGACAGGAAAAACTTATCAAATATCTAAAAGGTAAAACTAAAATTTAAACTGTGGTTATAAGACCTGTTCGATAACATATCGAACGGGTTGATATTGTGATATTTTTTATTTGCGTAGCTATAGGTAATTGTATGGAAACTGTTAGTTTCGTATATTGTCGTGGGAAAATATAATTAAGAGTATATCTAAACCCATGATTCAATATACATAATGTCCTAGACAAGTTGTTCGACATAGGGATCTCGAGAACCGAAAGAGATACGAAGTTGGTTATATTAGACAAAGGTTGCCTCACTATTAAACCAATTTAGTGTCCTCTTGGTTGTTTTCATAATTGTATGGTTCACTAGATATCTTTTAATTTGCTCTTTATCAAGACACATTTCGAGAAGAATTTACAGGGATGTTCCAAATTTTTACAGTTTTCCAGAAATTGATATAAGTTTATATTATTTAAAAATCATTTTAAAATTTTTGTAATTGGCCTTTAATTTAAATCGACTTTTGTTGCCAATGAAAATTATTTTTATTTTGAGTAACCATTCAACAGAATGATACTTGTTATTATAGTGGAATTCAACCACTCAGGCCAAATTGTATTAGGTATTTTCGGTTGCTGGGATCGAACTAGGGACCGCTAGCATGCTAGGTGGACATTACCACTGAGCTAACCACTGGCCTATTCCCATATAAATCTGTCTCTTTCCTGCGGGGTGTTTTTTGTGTTGTAAGTCAGTCTTCTTGGCAACGCTGTCACAGATTAAGGAGTGATCGGCAACGTCGACAAGAATAGCCATGGTGTACAAAAGAGACAACCCATCACCATACCCAATAGCACAACCGTACCCATAACAAATGGAGAAAGCTCATTTGTAAATTCATGAAGATGACAATCATAATATGGTTGTAATAAGCAAGTATGCACAAGGAACAGTAAACTTAAAAGTTAACAAAGAAGAACAAAGTTACTATTGTGAAGATTTTTTAGTTTAATTACCGTTTAACCCTTATTTATTTCGTTTCAATGTCGTTATTTGATGTCCTCATAATAATTTTCAATTTATTTGCATTCTCAAATATTATCATAACTGCAGAGTACAGATTCAGACCTACCTAATTATAAGTGTAAGTGGCTAATGAAACCCTTAGTAGTGTTTTTGACAAACGTAAAGCCTCATTCACAGAAGCATTTAGTTTTAAGGTTTACACATACATTTATGTTTACGTTTAAGAATGTTTAAATTCATGCATCCGCACTTTTTCTAGCACTAAAGTTTGAATCCTCCAAACCTTTAAATTTTCTACTTATAAAGGTATTTTAAGTTCATTATGTGAATGCTGTGTTTCTTGAACTAAAATATAAATAATGTAAACATTCACACTAAACGCTTTTATGAATGATTCTTAACAACTGGTACAGTGGGATCCTCAAGACCCCAACATGTGCTCTCATTCTTGTAATAATTTAAAATTTGACCATTTTATATCATTTATTACATTTATAATTATATTTTAATAAGATTAATATAAAATATTGTAAACATTTATCTGTTTATAATGTTTATTTCAACAAATGTAAAAATCAGAAAAACAGTGTTTTTACGATAGTATCTAAATTGTCTAAAAATATGATAAATAGTTACTTGAACA
Source organism: Agonum fuliginosum (assembly GCA_947534325.1). NCBI lineage: Eukaryota > Metazoa > Arthropoda > Insecta > Coleoptera > Carabidae > Agonum > Agonum fuliginosum. The sequence continues at coordinate 28,981,893 of OX384041.1, forward strand.
GCAAACAACTTTTTTTTCGTTAACCATTCATTACTTTATTCTCTGAAATAAATAATTACATATTTTATTGTATTATAAAAAAATTTCAACAAAATTTTTAAGTCGGTGGCAACTCAAATTGTTTATATTTTCTAAACAAGGCACTTAAACACCACGTACTTTTAACAATAGCTAACTGAATTTATTTGGTGTGAAAAAATACTACATTATTTCCAATATTACGCCCTCTATAATCATTTTTCTATTCTTGGGGTCAAAAATGACCCCACTGTACCAGTTAAGGGTTAACCAACCAGCGCTCAACGTTCGCTCTTATAATTGGATTTTGAATTTGTGGAAGCGGTGGTTGGTTAATTTAGCACTTACACTTATAATTGTGTAGGTCTGAATCTAGCTTTAGTGTTTTCTTTTATTACATTAGATTTAATAATGTTCAATTTACCGCACACCACTCCAAACAACGCATAAATTTATTGATATCCGATAGTAGAACCTTAAAAAAGCAATTGTACCAGTAATAAAATAAGATAAGGCAACAATGCCAACAATATTGATATACAACAATTCCAATAGTAAAATATAGAAGGCATACACATTCTTCAAACTATTATTGTAAATCAAAGCCGTGCAGAATTCATTAATTCCTTGTTTTATGGCTGTACACACTAAAAAACGCACAATCACAATGAACTAAATATTAATAAGAACTAGGTTCATGACCCGTTATCAACGGGAGGTGATAACACTTGACTGATAATCATCGCACGCGAAACTCGACCTTACGGGGAAATTGGAAAATATTTAAAACAATAAACAATACACATTCATTTAAAATTTCGTACTTAGCATAGGACCAATAATACTTAAAATTCATACTAGATCTAAATACATACAGGCACATTGGTTTTTTATATTTTTATTAACGCATTTTTTAGGAAACGCGAAACTCGACCTTATAGGGAAATTTGAAAATATTTAAAACAATAAACAATACCACACATCATTCATTAAATATTTCGTACTTAGCATAGGACCAATAATACTTAAAATTCATACTAGATCTAAATAAATAAAGGCACACTGATTTTTTATATTTTTTATGAAAGCATTTTTTAGGATTCTCTAAAATCGTTTTGTTTGTTTTGCAAAATAATGTTTTTTTTATTTGACGTTCACAAAGTTAATATTGTGAAACGCAACTGAATATCGCCAAGGTTCACTTTGTGACACGCAACATATTTTTTTAGGAGGTTGGTATTGGATCAGATGACAATTACTTTAATTGTCAAACGTCAGACCTCAGAACTAACAAATTTCGGTATAACCTCAAAATCTGTTTTGCTTAATTAATTACTTTTTATTCAATAAAATTAATAATTCTAGTAATAGAAAACCATATAAATTAAATATTTTCTATTATGGCTGGACTTATCACATAGAATAGTACATTAATTATATACTTTTACAGTGACAGTTAAATAAATAACAATATTATTGTCAACAAAAACGTTACACACATAAATTTCCCTAAATTGACTTATATTAAATTGTGACAGTTTAATTTAAATTTTAATATTAAAAAAACACGAAATAGAAAACATAGTATAAAAAACTCATTTTATAAGACTTTTTTCGCACTTTTTCTTTAGTAAACTCGCCCGAGGGCTTGTTTTACTAAATTTGGCGGCGTGCGAAAAAATAATGTCTTATAAAACATGTTCTATAATATACTATTTAGGAGATCCAGTCCTTTAAAATAACGTAACCCAGGCAATGAGCTTTATTTACATTTTATATGATTATTTTCACTGATTTTCATTGTTTCATCAGTTACCTACATAGATAACTATAAAATTACTTAATTTAAAAGTGCAAATTAATTTTTATTTATATATGCAATAGAGAATCAATTCATAGTCAGTTTTTTTTCAAGCTTATTGAGTAGTTTTGCCATTCTTTGTAAATTCGACATTTGAAGCATTGACCGTTTTATGAAAAAAGGAACGTCTGCTACCAAAACTGACCATTATCCTGAAGACAATTTATTTAAAATTCATGTTTTTCTCAATTTTCGTCTTGACCATAAAAATATCGCTGTGTAAACCCGACTTGGGCCTAAGTTTCACCCTACAATTTATGTATAGAGTCCGCCATCTTATCCGCGTACATTTTTCAATACATAACCTCACAGTATTTCGCTTGGCCGACTGTAAACACTTGTGGATACTTTAAGTTAGCAGAAAGCAGTTTTGATATTTTGTCCACTACTCACAAACGATTTCGGGCTGGAGTTTAGAGTGAGTAGGTTTGAGATTTGTTCTTTGAAACTTTTTTCCGCACACTTGTGGCTGCGAAGCATGTTTGGGTTTGACATGGGCCAAATTTATCTCTTGGAAATCTTGAAAACTGTTTTTTTTATGAGGGTGGAGAGATCCCTTTTCCCTGAGGGTAAAATTACGAACCTTGGCTTGTTGACTACCCGAGGGGACTATTAAAATTTTAGAGTTTTTTCTCGTCGTTTACGTCATTAATTTATTTTATCATAGTCATTTGTTTTCATGTTTTGAATTTCTGATAAAATATTTTCTTTTACACTGAGACGCTTGTGTATATTTGGGTTTTATTACTTAAATGTTTGACATATCTGAGATTTAGATTATATACAGAAATGTTTTTTAAAATTTGATAAACGAGATTTTGTTGAGGTTTAGTTTTGTAAATAAAATAATTATTAACTTGTAGTACTTAAGGGGGGTCACTACCGGCATAAAAATGGTGAAAAGTACGTCTAGTTTTTTCCATAAAATTGAAGTAAAAATTCACCTTTTTAGAATAACAAATACATTTTTGAATAGATAAAGGTTGTATCCAAATGCGTCTAATGCCACATTTTTCATTTTTGTACTCTATTTTTTTATATTCATGGCTAAACATGACCAAGTTTAGCTATTTTGTGAGTTTTTTATACGTATTTAAACAAAAAATTAAAAAAAAGTGGCATTAGAAGCACTTGAGGACAACCTTTAGCTATTTAAAAATATCTCATTTGTTTAAAAAATCCTAATATTGAAACCAGTTTTAAGGGAAAAACTGAATATCGTTTTTCGCTATTTTGACGGTTTGTATTTAATTTAATTTTCTGCATTAAATAGTTCATAAAGATTTATTTATTTATTTAAATGAATAATTTTATTCTTTGTTTATTCATGTGTAACACGCCGCACAGTGAAATCCAGCATTTTGGTATCGACTCCCCCTTTGAAGATTCTATCAAGATTCTGAATCCTGGAAAAGAAGAAGTTTCAAGATTCTGAATCTGAATCTGAAATAACATCATGGTTTTGAAGCAATAAATATATTATAAATTATTTTTTTCCAAGACTCATTGAAGATTCAATTTAGCGGCACCGCAATTTAACAGGTAATTCTCACTAGAAAGAAGAAAACTTCTTCTTTTCCAGGATTCAGAATCTTGGTAGAATCTTCAAAGAATCCTCGTGCTAACAGAGCATAACTTATATAATAATGTTCATTTCAAGCAAGAAGAACTGAAGTTTAATATATAGGTACGAATTGAAGTTTGGTGAATGTTTTAAAACTTGCTTCATCAATAAAACTTCTTGTGGTATGATTCAGGACCAATAGCATTTTCTGTACTATAGGTCCGGAGCTATTTTTTTAAGACGAAAAAGACGGTTCTAGTCTAAAACTTTGATCGAAAATTTCCTGATTTACATTATCCAAATTGGAATTAAATATAAAACTTGTCAAAGTCCTAATCTTAAACTTAAAGCAATGGTTTCAAATTTACTTTAAAAAATAAATTAATAATTCAATACATACAGTCGTAATCGTTACTCAAGTATAATGATAGCAATAACTCATTGAATGATTACGACCTAGCAAAATCAGTCGTGTCATTAATTTTCTTGAGTTTATGCCAGCATTAAACATTTGCTGAACACTAAAATATTCTTTTATTATTTAAATTCTGTTGAAATTTGTTTGCAATTTTTTGCGCTCTTTAATTATTATTATCCTCAAAGATAAATTGAAACTTGCTGTCAAAGTTCCTAATTTTATCTTTACATCTTACGAAGTATATTATTTTGTTTTTATGAAACAAAATTACTGAGAAACAATCATTGAAATCTGGCAGTTTAACGAATCATTTTTTATTTCACTCCTGTCAAAAATAACTACAGGTTATTCTTAAAGTAGTGTTCGTAATTAATGATTTTAAAATTGAGATATTTAACTACCTAACTTAAAACAAAAAACTCTCAGATAGTAATATAGTAAAAGGATATTCTTAAAATTAACACAATCTTAAGCCAGATTCATAAGTGTAAGTGCACTTTTAATTGAAATTGGAATTTTGTGGAAGCGCTGGTTGGTTAATTTGGCACTTATACTTATAATTGGGCAGATCTGAATCTAGCTTTAAAGGTTAAAATTGGCAAATTACCTATTTGACTTTTGAGGGACTTTTAAAAGCATTGAGTTGCAATCACATAAGGAGTTTTAAGGTTTATGTTTAAGAAAGTTTAAATTCGTCGAACTAAATACGAGCATTCACAGTGCTTGAAAGTGGGAAGTGTGAATGCTCGTATTTAATTATACGAATTTAAACTTTCTGAAACATACACATTAATGTAAACCTTAAAAGCTAAATGCGTATGTGAATGAGGCTTTACCAAACTAAAAATAGCTATTAATATAATAAGAATATTATGCGATTTATAATACCGAGGATGTTGCTAAGCGACGAGGTGAAACCGAGTCTCTTAGAACATCCTATAGGGGGCTTAAATCACATATATTCGCGTTATATTCAAAGCAAAGCTTAATCGTATCATCAACGACAGCGATGTTAAAACAAATCAACAATTTTATCTGTCAATTAGTTGACAGTTTGCATAAAGTATGGAAGGTTTTGATGTTATTATGGTTGTATCTAATGTATTAAGTTCGTAACTAATGTATTATAAGTAAACGTATTATAAGTAACAAACGTATTATAAGTAACTAACGTATTATGTTGTTTATAATTATCAATAAATGTTGCATATTAAAAGGTAATAACAGTTGATGCTACGATTAAATCATTTAATAGTTGTGAACAAAATTTATAATTTGGTAGTTTTGAATTCTGCAACAATTTCTAGAATGTACGTAAACAAAAAAAATCAATTAAACCTTTAGTCACCCACCACAACTGATAGATAAGACATTTTTGCATGTCACAAATGACGCAAATGTTGAATCTCTTGACCGCACGTTATTGGATAAATTGATAAGAACACTATCTGAACTGAAAAGAAACTGAATCACTGATCACTTTGACGTGTGACGTCAATACTTGTTGATCATTTCATTATCTAGATTTTTATTTGCGCGTTAGTAAAACAGAAAATAGCGTTCAGTCACACAAATTATTTTTGTAAGTTGATAGCGATTTATCTAATTAATGCGGTTATGGGAAGTGATAAGATTTTATATGTAGAAGTTTTTTGCTTGATTATGTTTTTTGATAATTTGTGAATTCGTTTTTGTAGGTTTAAATTTTACACTTTTTTGCTGCAATTATTGAAATGTTTTTGTTGGTGACTTGCAGATTGAGTAAATAATCATTTTGTCGGAAATTGAGCATATTTTTTTATTAGATTACAAAATGTTCAGATCAGATATTCAATTTCTTTTAAATATCATTTTGTCAGAAATTTAACATGTTTTAGATTATAAAATGGTCAACTATCTTTAAAAAAGATTTATCAATTTCAATGAAATATGGTTGATAGTTCATATTAATCCAATTTATAATATAAAGTAAACTAAACTTGACAAAATAAAATCCCCAGAACATTTCAAGAATGTGAACATCACCATCACGCTGTATTAGCCTATTAAAATCTTTTTCATATCCTAGCAATTGCTAATGTACGCCTTTAGTAACATTATACAGGTTGGTGGAGGTGAAATGCGAACATAGGGAAATATATGACAATGGAGTTATCATGCTAGGCATCTTGATATACGTGGAATAAGTACTGTCAATGTCAAAGTACCTGTCATATTACAGAAATTTTTATTTTCTTTAAAATATTTTCTTTGCATAATAATGTATGTATACGAGCAGAACAAGAAAGTTTACATGCACTTTTAGATTTTATTATTATTTCTGTTATTGATTACTCTTTTTGCCATACAAATTCATATTACTTCGTTTTGTGACACTACTACAAAATATATCAAGATACCTGGCTTGAAAGTTCGATTGTCATGTATGTTCCCTATGTTCGCATTTCACCTCCACCAACCTGTATATAACATCCCAATGTTAGTAATTTAGTAATAATATCCCAATCAAGTGTCCAATGTAATTCTGTGAGATGTTTGTATTGAGTATGTAATTTTTGATCGTATTCAGGATGTGGCTAGGATGTATTAACGTAATCTCACTTAAAGTACAAGAATAAATATCCCATTGACGATTCATGTCAAGTGAGATGGTGAATTTTGAATTTCTAATTCATTTATAACATCATAACAGTGATTTTTTTTACCAAGATTCAGAAGCATGAAAAATCAACGAATTATAATAGTTTTCCAATATAGACGAGTCATATAATTTTGTGGCTTGTTACACCAAAAGTTTGAGAATCTCTGGGGCAAAATTAGCCGCAATCTAAGGGTAATCTTGTCGATTTTGGGCGCCCATAAACCGCTTTCAACTTTCAGGCTTTTAGCAACCACCAACGAAACTCAAACCCAGAACCTTTACAAGAAAATTGCATTACCTATAAACAAGTTACATCCGGAAAAACAAATTAAAAAATGGCGTCTAAATTAGCACAAATTACCAGCACGCCATCATTTTTAATTACAAAATGCAGAACACTCTTGCATAAGTACAATCAATCATTCCCGATAAACAACATCGAAAAAAATCGCTTACAAAAAAGAAACATCATTTCTCCCTCCTCGGTTCGTCTTAATATCAAAACTTCTTTCTCTGCAACTTGACTCAAGGTTAGATCTCGGCTGGACCAGCCAGCGAGAAAGAGATGGAAAGATACGCGAGATCCAAGATGGAGGAAGACGGAATGAGGCAACGCGAGTGTTTTTTTCGGTCTGTTTTGTATTAAGTCTGTTTTCATTAACGTTCGGTCTTACGACGTGTCGCAAGAGAATTGTATCCGGACGTTGCTCACTTGTTTTATATTCCATGGCTGATTAATTATGAATCGTAACCTACTGAGACTGGATTTCGGATAGAAAAGATTTTTCCAAAGTTTAAATTTCTTTGCTTTTTGTTATAGCTCAGGTAGAGTAACCATGCTGATTTTGTCAGTACAGTAATTATTTTCAGACCCTTGTACTGATAACAATAAAGTACTGAGTACAATAAAAGATATGTTTTGGGCCTGCTGATTTCATTAAAAAAATTAATGGTTCCTCCCAAGCTAAGTGCGCACGGGGATTGTTTGAAGATTCTACGGAGATTCAGAATCCTGGAAAAGAAGAAGTTGTCCTCTTTCTAGTGACAATTACGTGGTTTTGAAGCAGTCAATAAATTGAAATTCTTCTTTTCTAAGACTCATTGAAGATTCAATTTAACGACACCGCAGTTTAACAGATAATTCTCACTAGAAAGAAAAAAACTTCTTATTTTCCAGGATTCAGAATCTTGGTAGAATCTTCAAAGAGTCCTCGTGCGAACAGGGCTTATCGTATCCTTTGTCATTTTGACGTGTTCAAATCCTTGCAATATTATTTTGAAAACCGCCAAGAAAATTAAAAACTTTTGACTGGTAATTAGAATTGATCAGCAGTCAATACAATACAGACATTGAATGCCTTTTTATAATTTTTTGCACTTGCGGGACTAAAACTCTTCTTTAGTCTTGATTTTTAGGGTCTAAGGTTCTTAATTTGATCCCAAGGGATTATTTTTCATATTTAATCCCGTTGTCAAGAAATTCAATTAATTAATCCCGTTGTCAAGTAAATACGTGCTATTTGTTTCTGTTCAAATTACAAAATGGGTATTCTCTTAAACTATTTTGCATTCGTTTGAGGATGAAGTGCAAAAAATAACGTATATATATATAGCACAGGACTAATAGTATATTATATATTGAGGGACTAAAGTGCATGATTTAATCCTGAGGGTGAAAGTTTATTTCACGAGCCGAAGGTGAGGGAAATAATCACCTGAGGGATTAAAGATACTTTAGTCCTGTGGTATATACGCTATTTTTTGCACTTCATCCTCAAACGAATGCAAAATAGTTTAAAAGAATACACATTTTGCAATTTTGACAGTAAATTTTATGACAAATATATAATATATTGTTACCATAGATACTCTGTAACAAAAAGCACGTATTTACTTGACAACGGGAATAATTAATTCAATTACTTGACAACGGGATTAAATATCAAAAATAATCCCTTGGGATCAAATTAAGAACCTAAGTCCCTAAAAATAAGAACTAAAGAAGAGTTTTAGTCCCGGATGTGCAAAAAGTATTTTTAATCCCTCAGGTGATTATTTCCCTTACCTTCGGCTTCACCCCCTCAGGATTAAATCATGCACTTTAGTCCTTAATATACTATTACAAATTAATTTCTATCATAAGATATAAACGTGTAAAGTTTGCATAAATTGGCATTTTGTTTAAGTTTTTCGGAATTTTTATAATCATGTACTTCATGTACAATCTTTTAATCCAAATTTTAAAAAGGCACATCTGTAGATCCATTCTTTCTCTATTAAATCCTTGTTAAAATAAAAATTTAACTATTCTTGTACTGGCCACAAAACATTCGCTACCTTTAGTACATTTTATGCTGGATTTTAGGAGACGGGCCTAACTATTAATTCTCGTCAACATTTGAATTTCGCTGGTTTTCCCGCGCATGCGCATCCACCATTGTTTATCCTGCTGTCATTTATTATTACTAATGGCCGGTTGGCACGTAAACGTAGGTGTTTTGTATGACGTGATATGTTTATAGTGAATTGAAAGCAAGGATACGTTATAAGTGAGGTTGTAATGCAGTGAAATGATAACTTCTTTGTCTAAATACCGTAGTTGATTATGTAGGTATCTAATTATACCCGGTGCAGGTGTGGTATATGTGCTACGAAGCTGAATTAATATCTGGTTGATACTTGGTTATAATGGCTGGCAGAGGCTGTAATTGATAGTCTAGGTAGATGGTGAAGAGCAAGTTTAATTGTTATTATTAATGTTTGATAATGATAACCATGCTTTTAATTTGTTTATGAGATCTAGTTATTCTGTAAAGCCACATGATTTTTGGTTAGACAGTTGCAATTTGTTGTTCTTCATGTCTATATTGAAATGATTTCAATTTTGAAGTAAATATATTGAATTTAGTAATATTTATTTAATATTTGTTACTATAAAAAGTAAGTTTAGTTTCTTGAACCAGCTGGTATCAAACTACATAAACGAATTAAATGGTATAGGTTAGGTATACATATCTCTTGATTCTTGGTTATTTTGAATATATTTTACTATTTATGAGAATCAATTTTGATACTGTTTATATTTTACCATTACTATTATGAGATTTATTTAATATGATAAAATCTACACATATACAAAAATATAATAATGCATTAGTCATAATAATATTGAGATAATAATAAATTATTGTAATAATTTTTAATACCACTTATGTAATTTTTTTTGTTTTAGGTGTGAACCTGAACCAAATGAAGCTAAATAAATCTTCAAGTTATGGGGGGTAAGTTACAAAATTATTCTTGGATTAACTAAAATGCTATTTTTTTGATGAAATCAGTACAAAACTGGGTAATACCTATATAAGTATGTTTATAATTTTTTGTGAATCTGCTTCGATCTGCTATATTATTGAAAATATTAAATAAGAATTACCTAAATTAATTATAAGAAATGTAAGAAGAAAATGAGCCGCAGGCGAGAATTTCATTTATTGTACATTTTAAAGGTGAATTTGAATAACAATAATTAAAGCATCTTAAAGCTTTATGTTGGTCCAGAAAAGGAAATCAGTACATTCAGTACAGTATGTAAAAAATCAGTACAACATATTTTTTCTACGCCTGCTTCTGAAAGTTCATGTTTCTGCATTGTTTTTAATGTTGAAAGCAGCTGTTTGTCGCAAGTGTGTTGCAAAGTATCTAAATGTGTGACAAAGTACACTTTTGGACCCTTTGTAACACAGTGTCCTTTTTTTAAATGTCCTTTGTTATCGCAACAACATTGGTATTTCACAAAAATTTAAAAATTTACTGTCAAAAAATTAATGGTTATTTTTGTATTTTTAACTACCTTGTTTTGCAGGAGTAGATAAAATAGTGTGTATAACACGTATTGAAAATATTTTGTCGAACTTAAACGATTGCAACCCTCCCTTCGCTTGGGCTGCAATTTTCGTTCGGGTTCGACAAAACTAATTTTCAAAACTTGTTAAACAAATAACTATTTTCAAATTGTTTTCAGTACAATAGTCTGAAAATCAGTACGAATGATCACTCTAATTTTTATGTTCATATAATTTGTTATAAAATTTGTATGTCTTAGTTTCTGTCTCTGACTCTTTGATATTCTAATTTTTAAGTCAGTAAGTAAAGGATCAAAACTCAAAATAGAAAAATGTGTTTTACTAGAAGTTCAATAGTAGCTCAGATTTTTTACGAGTTCTTAGAAAGTTTTTATAGCATTAGCTTAAATTGTAATTGTTTGAACCTTCATTAGCATCATACAAACATACAATACACCCCGCTTTAAATTCTTGGGATTTTCTATTTTCATATTTCCGGGCAGTGTAGGGTTGCTGTAAGCCAAGGGTCAAATGGTAAAAAAATCAAAATAGAAATGTTTCCTTCTATCATGACAACATGAAAGTTATCCTCGATTGTAAACAGAACCAACTAAAATCAGTTTTTTTATGAGTTCTTGGAAAGTTTTTGGGTCAACGTTGACGTTTTACAACAGAAACCCCTGCCTGGCTGGTGCCTATTGCCTAGTAATAGCTGAAAAGGGTCTGACAGGTCAAGGAATATTACTTTGGTTTGGTTTATTATGGGTTACCGCCCTTTATATCTGCAGTTCTCAACATTTTCACCCAAGATTTTTCCGTTAAAGTAAACTTTATAATCATACCTACACTTACAAAAATAATTTCTAAATTTAATGTGTCAAATTTAAACACATAGGTACAGAAATTTATATCGCCAGATTTTTTACTGTGTAAATATAGCTCCAAAACTTGCTTTTATTTATAAATAATTATTTACTGACGTAGAATGGAACTAGGTTTATGCGGAGTTACATTTTCTAATAAGTAATAAATATCTTAATCATAAGAAAAAGCATGTAAAAAATTGCTTAAAATACACTTTTTCATTAATTTTTTATATGGATTCCAAAGATTTTTTCAGAATTCTAACTAGGCATAAACTCAGATTAATTTTTTCACAAACATCTACTCGTAGTACCTACATGTTTTTCCATCAAATTTGTAATATACAATGAGTAGACACTGCTACACCTCTAAACACGCAATATTTTGTTACGGAGACGGGATCCTTAAACAAATGAACTTATGTCCAACAAATTAAAGACATTATACTCATTTCAGTACAATACCTAGTGTTTTAATTATAGTTAGCTACTCAATTAATTTAAGTTAGTCTCATTCTTAATTATTTTAGCTGGCGGCAAAAAAAAACGAAACACTAGAAATTCGTCAAATTTTCCCAATTTGCAAACCCTCATAACTCGGCGAGTCTCTGACGAAAAGTGTTACCTAACTTTAAGGGCATGCATGCGGTCTTAGGTGTAACCCCTGCTATGAAAAAAAAGTTTTTTTTGAAAAAAAAAGTCCGCAACTTTGGCGATCTGTATGGAGCTGGAAAATTTTTTTCAAATCGATTCACCATTTGAGCAATAATAAATAATAATTTTCTGTAAATTCCATGAAAAACTAAGTGTCTACGATGTGTAGAAACAAAGTTATGCATGTATCAAAATATGTGAATATGGATCCAAAAGAGTAATATATTAAATCTGTTGCTAGGACTAGGAACTGACAAGTGAATAAAGTATCGTTAAAATTCAATGTAAAATCTCGCCCCCGCAACTGCCAATCAAGTCGGCTTTGGCCGAGTATGACGCAGAAGTCAGTTGTTTTGTAGCAAAGTTCAGAACTCAAAGTAACTCAGATCTCGGGTCTCTCGGCTCTGCGATGCTGACGCAGCCGACGTGTTGTGTTTTTCAATCATTTTTTAATACGCGCGCCACGTATGACGTCACGTACCGTCTACTGCCCATACGAGAAACATTGACTCGCACGTATGTGTGATGCTATGATATGTGATCTGACGCATCAAACGCCAATGTGTATTTTTAATATTTTCCAAAATAGAAAAATTATCGATGAAGTTATCTGAATACGAGAATGGATACGTCAGAGTAAGTGTACAACTGTGACGTCACTGAAGAATGAAAATAAATAAGAGAAAGATTTATTTTACGCCTTTTATTTAGCTTGATATAACTTGACTAGATTTGCACCTTCCTATCTCCTGTCTTAGCATTTATGCCGAATCTAAAATTCTAGATTTGAATTTTCCTGTGAATGAATCTTTTGATGCAGGTATTTTATAGGTATTGTATAAATTTTCTAGATTTGATCTTCATCTATATGCATTTTCCTGTGTATGAAAATTATAACATTTTATTTTCTGATGTTAAATAGTTACCCACAAACTAGTTTTCTAGATTTGCATTTGTGCAGAATCTAAAATATTTCTAGATTTGAATTTTGCTGTAGATAAATCGTTTGATGTAGATATTTTATTACATATATTTTCTAGATTTGCATCTTCCTATGTTTGCATTTATGCCGAATCTAAAATTCTAGATTTGAATTTTCCTGTAAATGAATCGTTTGATGTAGATATTTTATCACATATATATTTTCTAGATTTGAATCATCTTGCGCTTGCATTTTCCTGTGTATAAAAATTCTAGAATTTTATTTTTTGGTATTGAATCCATTCCCGGATGGCCATTCAATACCAGAAAATAAAATAATAATAATAAAATAAAATTTTGGAATATTCATACACAGGAAAATGCAAATGCATGCACAAGAAGATTCAAATCTAGAAAATGTATACGTAATAAAATATCTGTATTAAAAGATTCATTCATAGGAAAATGCAAATCTAGAATTTTAAATTGGTCATAAATACAAACACAAAATTCTCTATAAGATAGATTCGTAGCGATTTTCATGTAAGTGGCACAGTTTTCAAAAAATCGTTAAAATATATTTCAATCATTAAAAACCAAGTCGAAATTATGTTTCCTTACACGAAAACGGCTGTCATTTATTAACGGATAAAAATATCAACTTTCGGTTTCTTGCAATAAATTTCCCGAACATTTCTCTATAAGGTATACATTTAAGAAAGAAAATTTTGGGCCTTAGTTAAGCTGTAACTGTAACTTCGGAACGAATTAAAATATTGACTTCCGGTTTCTTTCATTAAATCGAACGAACATGTTTCTATAAGATACATTATATTTAAAAACTTTATAGAGCGTTCATTTAGCCAAAATATCAAAATAAAGTAGTCGTATACTAAAATCTTGAAGTAATGGTTTAATAAATAATTATTTCACTTATTATTGCCTTCATTTTAACCTAATCTCAATAACTTAATTAATTATCGAGTCAATTTGATGCATCTTAATTAAAAAACAGCAATGAGGAATTAAAATTATCATTTTGACTTCCTGATTATAAATATGCAAAGGTCAGAAATCAGAATCGCTTGCCAACACAAATTTCAAAATTTAAATTTATATGTTGCCTTCAGAATTTCCATTCGTCAAAAAAGAGTAAAAAGATAAACGTAAAGATGTCAAAGTGTTTGCCAATTTTGACTTCCTTGTTCGAGAATATTTGTATAAAAAGTTGGAGATTTAAATTGGTTCCAAGAAAAAATAAAAATTGTGAGTGTATTTTATCGCCTACGCTTGCGGTACACCGTTGAACTATTAAAAAAATAAACAAAATATTAACCTCTAATTGTATAAATAGATAATCTTGAAATCTTTGCCAGCGAATTTAGCATTGAATATGCAGAGAACTTCAAAAATATGATTCATTCGATATCATTCGTATAAAATGATTAAAAGCACAAGTGAATAATATACTTATTACACACGGGTAGAATGCTATATTTTTCCTATATTTAATCATTCGATTTGATTACACTTTTGTCAATTATTAGCAATACGTTTTTCAACTTTAAGGGGCTTTTATCATAGTAAAAAAGTATTTAACAAATTACTCCCAACCTATTAATCCTATAAATCTAAAAAAAATACCATATAAAGATAAAGGCAGTAAAAATCTAGCTACGTTGTCGAATTTTTTAAATTGTTATTATTATTTATAAACAATTAAATAACAATAATTCTGAGAAAAACTCTTCGTAAGTTTGATTGCATTGTAAATTTAAATGTTTATATCACATTATTATATAAAATTTTCAAATAGTAGTCGAGTAATTTGTTAAATAAATTTAAAAATTGTATGCGCGCTAGCCAATCAAATTGAGTATTTTCTAAACAAAAATGGAGCGAAACATAGCAATTAGATAAATAGAGACAACATGTGCTCATAAAACATAGGCTGTCAGCGCGTATACCTGAAATAACGAGGATTTGTGATCTAGCAGCGCTGAGCGATAAAACCCCCTTAATAGGTATCTATACTTGTATAAACTGATTTGCATTAAATAAATAAATAAATCTAATTCAATCTTGAGCCCTGTTCACACATGGATTCTTAGATGATTCTTTCATGCTTCTTAATCCTTGACAAAAATAAATTTACTGTTTTGAAGCTATATAAATTAGAAATTCTTCTTATCCAAGACTAATTGAAGAATCAATTTAGCGGCGCCGCTATTGGACAGAAGCATGAAAGAATCCTTAAAGAATCTATGTGTGAACAAGACTTTATAAAACAAGATTAAAAAACTATCGGGTGTTTAGACAAAATTGTACTACGAATAGAGTAGTTAACCATTTGTTTTAAAAGTTTTTTATTGAAACTTCATGTTATTTGAAAGCGATTGAGAATACTGATAAGCCTTAATTGTTCTTAATAAAGCTGTAATTAATTTTTAAAGTTTGTGTGACGTATATGTATACCTGAAAAACTTCTCAAACCATGGGGCTGGAATTAAAATGTAGTCATGTAAAATCAACTGTTTCTAAATGTTACAAAATATAAAATACAATTTGGTAGTTTATTATTGTAAGTAAGAATACACGTGAAACGCATTATTGTGACGTAGAAATAAACCTTAATTGTTCTTAATAAAGCTGTAATTAATTTTTAAAGTTTTTGTGACGTAGATGTATAGCTGAAAATCTTCTCAAACCATGGGGCTGGAATTAAAATGTAGTCATATAAAATCAACTGTTTCTAAATGTTACAAAATATAAAATACAATTCGGTAGTTTATTACTGTAAGTAAGAATACACGTGAAACGCATTATTGTGGCGTAGATGTATCGATACGTAAAATCTCAAATATTTATTACTATTAACTTTACGAAAATGTTGTTCATGGCAATATCTCATTTTTGAGGTCTCCTTTTAATATAATTGACTGGATTGCTAATTTGCTACTATGGTAAAGTACTCTATTCTTATTGTAGCTTTTTCTCAGTCACAAAATATAAAATACAATTTGGTAGTTTATTACTGTAAGTAAGAATACACGTGAAACGCATTATTGTGACGTGGATGTATCGATACGTAAAATCTCAAATATTTAAAGAACTATTAACTTTATGAAAACTTTTTTCATGGCAATATCTCATTTTTGAGGTCTCCTTCCAATATAATTGACTGGATTGCTAATTTGCTACTACGGTAAAGTACCCTATTCTTTACTGTAGCTTGTTCTCAAATTCAGAGCAAATAATAATAAAAATTTAAATTATACCAATGACTCCCAATATACTTGAGAATAAAAGACAATGATAGATTATGTATGTTTGTAACTGTAAACAAATGGCATATTGAACATAAAATTTGCCTTGCCAAATGTGTATAATAATCTGTTAAAAATCCTTAACGAATATGTTCATGAATTAAGAATAAATTGATCTTTTCGAGGCTGTACCCTTCCTCATGAAATTGTAATGTCCTAAGCCTCGCTTTTTAAATTCGAAGTACTTCTCGCTAGTGAAATGTCCTACAGTAGCCCTAACACTTGGTCTCGTATTTATTTTGTCAAGTTCAATTAGGTTATTTATGCAGTGGAGAGCGGATGTTTGTTCATTGGATTAAACTTTGTTTTAATTTAATCTTGTAATTGTATAATGTAGAGATAACGCCGAGATTTTCTGATGGTTATGTGAGAAGGAAACATTATTCGTTATTTTATCATATGGATAGGTGGAAATTAAAGATACCTACTGATAAAGAAGATTTAATAGGATAATAATTGTTAAGTAAGGAGTAAGATTGTTTAACTGTTTACTAGAAACCAGTTACGCTTAATTACGTTACAGGGTGTATCGTAACATAAAATAATGTAAAAATTTAAAATAATGTTAAATATGTTATCTTCAGATATTTTGAAATGTGCTTCAAATTTTAAAAAAAATCGTTTTCATCCGTTGACAGCATATCGTTTGCTGTAAGCGACATTTTTGTGAAAATGAGTTACGGCGGATACGATATTTTGCCGGATATTTTTTACATATTCTGAGAGTTTCGTAATCGACAAATTTATTTTTCCCGCAGAAAATAGTGTATTAATCCGACGAATCGGACTATCGTAATCTTAAGTGCCGGATTTAAATCTTAAGATCTAAGAAAATGTTACACAAAATATCGCTTCCGACAAAAATTCTGTACTCGGAGACTAAAAATAATTAATTAAGCAAAACAGATTTGAAGATTATACTGAAATATGTATTTTCTCAGGTTTGAAGTTGGACAATTGAAGTAAAAATGTCATCTCTGATACTGCCAATACCAACCTTCTAAAAAAATAAGTTGCGTGTGCTACTAATAGCCAGTTGTACCACTTCCACTTAAATTTTAAGTTTTCCTTAAATGAACAATATCGAATCAAAATCAAATTGTCAAACGTAGCTGTCATGAGTTCGATTCGATATTTTTCATTTAAGTGGCACTTAAAATTTAAGTGGTAGCGGTGCAAATGGCCATAAGTGAACTCTGGCGACATTCAGTTGCGTTTCACGAAGTTAACTTTGTGAACGACAAATAGAAAAACTTTGTGAAACGAAACTGAATGTTTCCGGAAACTTCAAAGTTTTAACGGCGCCTTTCAGGAAACGTTGTGAAGTGTAACTAACTTCTTATTTGTCAAATCGTCAAATGTGACATGATCATAAACATATTTATTGTTTTGAAACAAAATGTCCATTTTCAGGAAACTTGTCAAATTGTTTCTCCGTGTGCACTGGGCATTGTAAAACTTGTTCTTTAATATACTTTTTTGTTTTGTTTGATTTACTTCCTTTTTGCTGGTAATCAAAATTTGAACTGCCAACAAAAGTGGTTAAAACTGAAAACAGCCATTAAACACTGAAACAATATTTACATTGCACTATTATTCAGGTCTTAAATTCAAGAATAAAGTAAGAAAACATAAACACATCAAATAATTCTTCATGAATGAAAAAGTAATTGTGCTAAAAATTGGCATCGCCTCAAATTCCTGCACTTCGAACTGTAGTAACCTTCACAAAAGGTTCCTACGCATTCGTTATTTTGAGGACAAAATCTAAATATACGCGAAGCATTTCACGAAATATCTTTCTTGTTCTACAAATATCGCACACTTGTAAACAAAGTCCTCTAGCAAACTACTGAATTTGCTGGCAAACAACAGCGAAAAAATGCGAGTATTTTTAAATGTCATCTGATGCTAATTTTGAGGAGATGTTTGTAGTTTACGAGTAATTTAGCTGTGTTTTTAAAATAATATTTTAATTTGAGATTATTTTTATACTGACATTTCTCGTTTGATGTTCTTTTATTAAATGTTTTGGGCGATTTCGTCATAGACTGATGATGAAATCTTTTGATTGGTTCTCACAGAATCCCAATGAACACGTTTCGAAAATTAAGATACTCAATCTTTAATTTTAACTGTATAACATTTATACTTGAAAATTCACTAAATATCATAAATACATAATACTCTATTCACACGAGGAAAGTTTTTCCTAAAAAGTTTCAGGAGCTGCCATAAAAAACTGTCAATACCGTTCTTACAGGGAAAATAATTATTTCTATTATACTATATTTGAGAATGACTGGCAGTAATAAATCATTCTGTCAAAGACATTTCAGTGGCGCGCCAATAATTGTTTGCACAGGGATAGTCGAAATGACTAAATTCGGTAGAGAACTATCGTTTTAGAGCTAAGTTGTTTTTCAGGGAAAAGATTTATTTTAATAATAATGAATGAGAAAGTTATATTTAAATATTAAAAAACTTTTATTTTTAGTAAATGTATAAACAGATCACTCTGAAAAATCCTATCTACGTCTTTGACACAGTCCGATGGGGATTATCGCTCGTTTATGACGGCATTTCTATTGTTCGAGAAGTAAGTTTCGTTCCAGGTACAAAGTGTGCGGCTTATTTTGACCATCCTAGTGATTTATTACTGTCAGTCATTCTCAAATGAACTATAAATATATTTTAGAACGCTAGCTTTAATTCTTGAAATAATTAGTTTCCCCGGAATTGACAGTTTTTTTATGACAGCTCCCAGTACTTATTGTTTTACTTTTAAGATATCTTTTAGGAAAAACTTTCCTCGTGTGAACTGGGTATAACAAAAGAGATTCTTATGCAGTTATACTGGAACGTATATCTGGCTGGATTCAAACCTGAGTTGTCAGAACCATTGTCAGTTACATGTAACATAAAAATTTGACAGACACTTTATCCTCAATCCTCACTTCGACTATATTATGTTGTAGGCTAATTCTACCGTGCTAGAAAACAGCCAAAACATGGATTTCGCGCGCCGCTCCACAGCGTTTATTGTTTTGTTAAATATAATATTCTAAAGATATTGTTGAAGATAAAAGTCAAATCTACAAAATGCAAGATGCAGAATTTTAAAATTTTGCTTTAAAATCGAAATAATGTTAATTTGAATTTTGACAATTTTGTTATTTTTTGTACAGAAATATCTTCTATTTTAAAACGAATTTAAAAAATTCGATTGGTTATTTCGTAGATCCAAGCTTTGTTGACAACATATTAAAATTTGAAGTGAATTCAGTTATAAATAAAAGCTGTACAGTGGCGCAACCCCTCTTTTTTTACAAATACCTAGTACAGTTTTTTTTACAAATATGGGTGCCAAAATTATTTTATCCCTTCAAACATAAATTATTTGTTAGTTTTATGTTTAACAAAACAATAAATGCCATGGGCAGAGGATCACATTAATGTGGAATGTGTACCTACCTGACTGGATTCGAATTTTAGTTGTCTCTTGTCAGAACCACGGTCGGTCACATAGCAAATAATCAACCTGTACTATTTTATAACTTTTATTTGAAGTTGTTTCGCAATTGTTATGATTTTTTCTTACGCACCTAACCACCGAGGCGTGCTCTATCAGTCACGGTTGACTTAAGATGCCCTAGTCTAAGGCGCCAAGCCCCTTGTCCCCTTTTCCCTGCCCCTTAATCGCCGTCACTGCACTGAATTTATTGACAATAGTGAAAAAACAGATTGGCATAAAACACAAAAGCAAATTTACAAATATAATTATTATAGGTACCTACCTAGGTACCTATGTTGCGTTTCGGAAAAATAAACAAAACTGATATTTGTCAAAAGTCTAAAAAATTAAAAATTTAAATGCACAGTCGAAACATTTAAATGCAAAAAAAAATTAATGATATATTGACACAAATCATCTGTTAAAGATGTAATTTGAATTATTGGAATAAACTTGTTTAAAATTATTTAATCAAATTTAATTTAATTATTTTGGTATAGTGATGTTTATAAATAGCAGTTAAGTATAGCAGCAGTCTGATAGTATTTCTACAGTTGTACTACACATGAATGTTATTCTATTTTTATGGTTAAATTGTTTTATTCTGTTAGTACTTTTACTATCAATTTTGGGTTAGTTTCTTTCAATATTTGTAACAAAACATAAATTAAATCTAGTATAATTAGTAGTAGTAGTACTTTATAAATAAGTAAGAATATCAAATCTTTAACCACAATATTATTTTATGTATTTTTCTTTACAGATTAAACGATGGACGTTCCATTTCTTCAATAATTGGAGTTCAAATGGGAACTTACCCTGAGTTAACAGTAAGTTTTTTTGTACTATATTTCATTATATGAATAATTAATTGAATAATTGGTAAATGTGTATCCAAGTTAGTATTTCAACGATGCAAGAAGCAAATCTTAGTTAGATTTTAAAATATTATTCGTTTTGATTTTGGCAAAAATGCGATTTATTATTAAAATTGGAAAACTGGTATATTCAACATTTAAGCATTAAAAATATTATTAATTAGAAAAATTATTGGGATCCTATAGGTAAATTAGTATATTTATTAATAACATAACGACGCCATAATGGACGCTATTATTCCTGAAGATGAAGGAATAGTAGTCATTATAGCAAGTTGTATAGTGTACTTTATCTACGACTTATATATTATGTACAAGATTTTAATAAAATAAATACCAATACACAAAAATTTTGCCATTTCCAAATGTTAATTCTCTATCACCATAGTTACATCATTAAACATTGCAATGTTTTAAAAAAATAATTTGCACTGAGAAATTGATTCAGGCAAAGTAATTTTCTGATTGGTGCAGAGGCGGGAATACTGACTATTATTCCCTGGTATTTGTGATAAAAACTTGGGACGTGTTTTTTATTTTTTAAATGTAAATTGAATATTTAATGAGTATGTGACGTAGAATGCTTTTATCTCTTTTATACATAATTATGACAATTTCTTTCTCAATTCTCTGAATATTTGTTCAAATAAAATATATATTTATATCTATGTTTTCCAAATAACATTAGTGACAAAAACCTCATTTTCAGAACCATGTAAGTAGCCTATTAAGCGTAAAAAATTCTATTAAGGAAATGAAAATGTGCTGACTACATTAGAATATAATATTCTGGTGTAACATTACAAGAATAATTAAAATAATATTCCCGCTGTGTCGTAAAGCACACAATCTCATATAAAACAAAACAAAACTATCTCAAACAAAAAAACAAACGAAGAATGCAAAGCAACCGGCCGGTTAACAATTACACATTGTTGCAGGATGACATGTAAAACAAATTAAACATTTCGACATGTTTATATACGCCACTTTCACAATTCACAAGCACGCCATTCTGAAGAAGAAATGTTCAATTCTTGTCATGAATTGGCAGGGACACTTATAAGTTTTGACATTAGCGTTGGGACAGATGATTGCAAATTCGTCCGAAATTTTTTACCCGAAATTTTGCTCGGTTGTTGCCTACTTAACTAGCGACATCGGACGGTTGACTTCATGAAATGTAGCTTATTTCGGAGAGTAAAAAAAGTTAACAAATTTGGCATTACCGTACCACAGAGGCACATGTACGAGTATGTCTTATAGTATTAGTAAGGAAATAAGTTTTACGTTTGAAATGCCTGGTAAATAGAAATTTAATTGCTGTTTTGATACTTTATTTCCTCAGTTCTTCGATAATTGCCTTTATGATTGCAATAAGAATTAGAATTCACGATTCTGGCTATATTGCTCAAAATAAAAATCTGAAATTTTACATAGTAACGACAAAGCATTGTTGAATTGAAAAATTCAAACTGTATATTGTTCCAACAACAATTAGAGATGAAAAGAAATTAAACACTAGAATTTCGTGAGGATCTCATGAATGAACTATAAAAGTTATCATTGAGTTTAAAGATAAAATGAGTAGAACATAGATGTAAAAAGGGCGGAAAACAATAAAACTATAATTTTATCAACAGATTCGCCATAAATTATATCTAAACTTGTACAATTTTCGCCTAATTTCGCATAATTATTAAAGCCAAACTAATTTCATTAATTAAAGATTTTGTAGATTCCGCACTTTTACTATTCCTCCTTAATCTACATACAAAAATTCAACATCATACGTTTAACAGTATTAGATTGAGATCCTCACAAAAATTACTCGTTTTTCAATGCGTATTATTGCCATGCAATAGGCTCTTAAAATTAAATATAATTTTTATAAAACTGACGATTCCCTTGAAAATTTAATAAATCTTCTTCTATATTCAAAAGGGATCAATTAACAGTTTTTTCATAAAATTTTCATAAAGAAATTGTACATGAATATTAAAATTCCGAAAAAATTCCAATTTCTGCAAACTAGGATGCGGTAAAGTACGAGTTTCGGGTTGAGTTAGGCAGTCGTAGTAGTGAGAAAAATAGTAAAATCGAGAGTATTTTAGGAATTCAAAAAAAAACGTAGATGAGTAGAAATCCACAATAAGTATGTAAAATATGTATGAACAACGTAGACAATTATTTTAATTTTTCTTAGAATTTTCGCGGTCAAAACCATCTGATGCAATTTCTTTTTCTTAACTTTTGGCTTTTCAATGTCCTGGAGTGAAGGCAGTTTGCGGACCCACTCTACAGGGGGTACAAGATTTGATGAGCGTAAAATATTAGAAACAGATGGGCCAACAGATTTAGAGATGCTTAATTATTGGAGGAAGTTATGCTTTGAAATGTTTTAGTAGTTTGTCGTCTCAAAAGTGGAATATTAGACAATATTTCACGAAATGGGACAAGGGTAGAAATGATGAGGACCCTTCAAGTTGACAGAACAAAAAAAATGTAATGGAGAAATACGATATAGCTAGTAGAATTATGAGTGCCATATAATTTTTATATATTTTATACAAATTACAAAGTAAATATAATTTTTAAAAGGATGTATGATAAATTAATGATCATTAAAATTGACAAAATAGAGACTATTTGAAAAACTTTTCATGAGAAAATTACCACTGAAGGATCAAGCTATATATTTATAAATAATACTCAAAATATAGACGTAGCGTCTAAATCCTGGCATCTGTGTTCACGCAAGTATTTCTTTAGGAATCTTTCATGCTTCTTACTTTTAAAAATCCTGCATTCCTGGTAAAATTCGCCCCTAAATTAAATCTTCAATGATCTTGACAAAAAGAATCATTGTAGCTTCGAAACAGTGAATTAATTTTTTTCATGATTCAGAAGACTGAAAGAATTCTCAAAGGATTCATGACAGGCTTAAGATGATTCTGAAACACGATTTTAGAGAGCATGTATTAAAAAACATATTAATTAACAAAAACATAAGTATTCGAATAAGTAATAAATTACTTTTATATTAAACTTTAGTGTCTAGAAGAATACTACATTTTTTCCACGACGATATTAAATATTAGGAAGTGTCTATTGGCACAAAAAAACGCGAAACGCGTTATTCAAAACGCGAGAAAGCGCGATACGCGAAATACAGTGTTGCCGATTATTTTATTAGTTTATGTCAAAAGACGGAGTTCTGTTGGACTCAAGAAGGGTTTTGTTAGCATAGATTAGTTTATGTCAAAAAACGGAGTTCTGTTCGCGTTGACATAAACTAATCTATGCTAACAAAACCATTCTTGAGTCCAACAGAACGTCTTTTGACATAAACTAATAAAATAATCGGAAACACTGTATTTCGCGTTTTTTTGTGCCAATAGACACTCTCTAAATATTAAGTTCATTAGATAAGATAAATTTGAAATGACAGTCAAGTTGAGATCTCCTTCAATTGCCTATTTTATTATTATTATTATAAATATTTATTTTGTTACGTATTTTTGATGTTTGAATATGCATTATTCAAGGAATTCTATTAGCCGATAACTTTAATTCAAGATATTTTAATGGCAAAAAATAGCTAATTGAATAATTTAAAAAAACATGTGAGTATTTGTAGCATCTTATATACTAAAAGGCTTGAGATCATTTTCAGCAGCTTAGCAACCGTTTTTCGACACGCCTACTGCCTAAACGGGTGAACCGATTTTTATGAACTTTTTTTTATTTGATAGAGGTTCATGTGAAGTAGTGCCTTTTGGGTATATGAATATTATAGATGGCGTGGTAGTCGCAGGGGAGTTGAAAAACAGTGATTTTTTTCACTCCTTGGATACGGGTATTATACTTTATTCGATTGTTTTTTTCATTTGACATATAGGTAGAGGATGAATTTGACTATATTTCTATGCATGTTTCAACCCAATATTGGGTATATTAAGAAAGTTATTAAGAAAAAACTGAAAAATGCACGGAACGCAAATGGGAGCATGCCATGGAAGTTTTGTTTTCTTTTTGATAAAAATGATTTTTTTTGTCTACTGTCAGATTTGACGTTTCCAATTTGAAATTTTATTTGGATTTATCTTTTATATTTGATAAGGTAGAAGTATTTTGAAAATTTTATTGAGTATTTAAAGATGGAGCACGCATTATGTTTACATGCTTTTGTATAAATTTGTAATATATTTTTTGAAATTTTTTATTCAACTTAACAATGCACTGTGAAGTTGAATCATATTGTTATTTATTACTGTAGTATTTATAGTAATATATTTTGACCCAAGTGTAAATGTTCAATTAAAATTAGGTATCTATATATCCAATATCCGTGGATAATACTATTTCTCAGTATTTTACTGAAAGTTTTAAATGTCAAATTAATATACAAATTTAACAATGGAGTCCGATAATTGGGATTTTTATCTATTGTACTTGAGTTTTGGTTGAGTTTGAGTTTGTCCTGCCCAAGCCGCCCTTGCGATCTTTATCCTGGATACGCCCATTAACTAACAACTGGACAAGCACGAGACACGACGCGGACTAGAGATGATCTAGATTGTTATTGCACTTGTATCAAGTATCAAATCTGTTTTTACAAAAGTATGTATGGTATTATAATAAGCACCAAGGGGTACAAAATATGGCTTCTATGATCGGCATTTGTTTTTCAATAAAAATTTAATATAATCATGATTGGTATTAAACATTATCGTCTAATGTTGCCCAAAATTATGGCTGTTTACTAAGTATAAATTGCACTCGGTGAGCGGAATTTGTTTTTTCTGAATATGTTTTAAATTATATCGCGATTGATTTCAAATTAAAGGTCATATTAAGGACACAAAATGTACAGTATGGAATAAACTGACTTTCGACAATTTGACTTTTGTTTTTAGTCGGACAAAAAGCATTTTTTCAGTTTTCACATTTTTTTTTTATTTGTTTTTAAAACACTAATGACTACCTACTTGGTATATTCCAATAATCACATCAAAAGACGTCAGAAAATTTAGTACCTACTTATATTACAGTCAGTGAAAATTATAAACATTTTATATTAGCATTTTCCTGTTTTATAGTTTCCTCGGAATTTATCACAAATCCATCGAGTTATATATATATTTTTTAAACTAAAGGGCTAGATGATAACTAATTTTTGTCGCGCGCAGCAGTAGAGTCTAAATGTTAAAATCGTTATAGGTAATTGAGGCACGAAATGCCAAATTGTCCCACATTCAGGGTCCGCGGAGCTTAAGCCCGCGAAGCGGGCAAATCCCCCTTGTCGCGCGCAGCGGTAGAGTCAGAATGTTAAAATCGTTATAATTGAGGCACGAAGTTCCAAATTATCCCACATTCAGAGTCCGCGGAGCTTAAGCCCGCGAAGCGGGCAAATCTCCCTTGTCGCGCGCAGCGTTAGAGTCTGAATGTTAAAATCGTTATAATTGAGGCACGAAGTGCCAAATTGTCCCATATTCAGGATCCGCGGAGCTTAAGCCCGCGAAGCGGGCGAATCCCCCTTGTCGCGCGCAGCGGTAGAGTCTGAATGTTAAAATCGTTATAATTGAGACACGAAGTGCCAAATTGTCCCACATTCAGGATCCGCGGAGCTTAAGCCCGCGAAGCGGGCGAATTCCCCTTGTCGCGCGCAGTGGTAGAATCTGAATGTTAAAATCGTTATATTTGAGGCACGAAGTGCCAAATTGTCCCACATTCAGAGTCCGCGGAGCTTAAGCCCGCGAAGCGGTCGAATCCCCCTTGTCGCGCGCAGCGGTAGAGTCTGAATGTTAAAATCGTTATAATTGAGGCACGAAGTGCCAAATTGTCCCACATTCAGGATCCGCAGAGCTTAAGCCCGCGAAGCGAGCGAATCCCCCTTGTCACGCGCAGCGGTAGAGTCTGACTGTTAAAATCGTTATAATTGAGGCACGAAGTGCCAAATTGTCCCAAATTCAGGGTCCGCGGAGCTTAAGCTTGCGAAGCGGGCGGATCCCCCTTGTCGCGCACAGCGGTAGAGTCTGAATGTTAAAATCGTTAAAATTGAGGCACGAAGTGCCAAATTGTCCCACATTCAGGGTCCGCGGAGCTTAAGCCCGCGAAGCGGGCGAATCCTCCTTGTCGCGCGCAGCGGTAGAGTCTGAATGTTAAAATCGTTATAATTGAGGCACGAAGTGACGAATTGTCCCACATTCAGAGTCCGCGGAGCTTAAGCCCGCGAAGCGGGCAAATTCCCCTTGTCACGCGGCAGCGATAGAGTCTAAATTATGTTAAAATCGTTATAATTGAGGCACGAAGTGCCGAATTGTCCCACATTCAGAGCCCGCGAACAAGGCGAATCCTCCTTGTCGCGCGCAGCTGTAGAGTCTGAATGTTAAAATCGTTATAATTGAGGCACGAAGTGCCAAATTGTCCCACATTCAGGATCCGCGGAGCTTAAGCCCGCGATGCGGGCGAATTTCCCTTGTCGCGCGCAGCGGTAGAGTCTGAATGTTAAAATCGTTATAATTGAGGCACGAAGTGTGGGTGTGTGTGGGTGTGTGTGGGTGTGTGTCCCACATTCAGGGTCCACGGAGCTTAAGCCCGCGAAGCGTGCGGATCCCCCTTGTCGCGCACAGCGGTAGAGTCTGAATGTTAAAATCGTTAAAATTGAGGCACGAAGTGCCAAATTGTCCCACATTCAGGGTCCGCGGAGCTTAATCCCGCGAAGTGGGCGAATCCTCCTTGTCGCGCGCAGCGGTAGAGTCTGAATGTTAAAATCGTTATAATTGAGGCACGAAGTGCCGAATTGTCTGACATTCAGAGTCCGCGGAGCTTAAGCCCGCGAAGCGGGCGAATTCCCCTTGTCGCGCGGCAGCGGTAGAGTCTAAATTATGTTAAAATCGTTATAATTGAGGCACGAAGTGCCGAATTGTCCCACATTCAGAGCCCGCGAAGCAGGCGAATCCTCCTTGTCGCGCGCAGCTGTAGAGTCTGAATGTTAAAATCGTTATAATTGAGGCACGAAGTGCCAAATTGTCCCACATTCAGGGTCCGCGAAGCTTAAGCCCGCGATGCGGGCGAATTTCCCTTGTCGCGCGCAGCGGTAGAGTCTGAATGTTAAAATCGTTATAATTGAGGCACGAAGTGCCGAATTGTCTCACATTCAGAGTCCGCGGAGCTTAAGACCGCGAAGCGGGCGAAGTCCCCTTGTCGCGCGGCAGCGGTAGAGTCTAAATTATGTTAAAATCGTTATAATTGAGGCACGAAGTGCCGAATAGTCCCACATTCAGAGCCCGCGAAGTAGGCGAATCCCCCTTGTCGCGCGGCAGCGCGACCTAGCCGAAGGCCCGCGTAGCGGGACCTGACGCTAGTTACTACACTAAACAAATAGGTATTTAAATGATCCTTGCAGATATTTTGCTATTTGCTGTCTCCTGTATAACATTAAGTAAATTTTGCTAAGCCATTCTCAACCTACTCAGGTGTATATAATGAATCACTCTTTAGTCACTAACTAAAATATTTTTGTTTTGGTTAATATGTATGCTGTGTCTTATTCCCATAGAATAACAAATAAGTATTTTCTTTGACGAAAACATCCTGTTCAAGACAAATAAAATCGTAATTAAATAGCTGACCTAATCAATCAGCCTTTGTGATTAGCAAAGGCTGTTATTAACTTAGTTTTAATTATTTTTTAATAGCCTGTTTAATAAGGTGAAAATAGTTACCGAATTTTGCAGTAATTGGTACAATTGTTAATTGAAATCGGGGACTTTCTAAATTTTTGTTGTAAAATTCGTTTCCCTGGTTTGAAATTTCTTGCTTAAAATTATAATTTATACTTTGATAACTGTTATTATGGTGGATTATTTAATAATTATGTTTAAAGAGAAATAAAATTATGAATTATTTATTTTCGCATACCGAAAATATCACTACAATTACCAAAATATAAGAAGAATTTATGCAATATACTTATTTAAGGCAAATAGTCAAATATACTTTAATAAACCAAGAATTAAATAATACCTTTTTTAATTTGATAGTATATTGTGCAACTAGGGTCGAAAGTGGCGTTTTTCCGACGAGGGTGGAGTTGGAAACTCCTCCCTAGGGAGGAAAATGTCAAGTGAATTCCTGCATAAAGCGGGAGGAAAAAAATATAAAATTTATGCAGAAAATTTTTAGGTTAACTAAATATCCAATGAAATTATTTCATTTCTGATCACGTGTACGAAATTGACCAATGAATACAACATTTAACTGACAGCAACCCATGTAATCAAGTATGTCAAATATGTTGCTAGGTTACAATTATTTATATTCATTTATGTTTATAATAATAATTGGATAAAAATGTCATTTGCACGTTTTGGTAATGAAAATGATACTTCAATTAATAAAATTTTCTATCCGAATAACCCTCGACCATTGACAAATACGATAATTTTGTGACAGCTACCTCAAGCACGTTGCACATTGCTGCGGCATCGGGCGGTTACCAAGCAACGTGCTTTCGGAATGTCACAAAATTATTTCGTAATTATCAATGTCCTTGGGTTATTATAACTGATAAAGTACCTACATAAAAATGAGTATCTGAAAACAGTTTCGAGCGCGACCTTAAAAGATGAATTATGAATGAATTAATCCGTAACATTATCTATCAAAAAGAAAGATCGAATTTAGAATACAATACAAACATAAAGAAAGATAGTTCTACATTTTTTCTTTATTTTTATTGTGCGTACATACTTATACTCTAACAAAAACGTCATACCGTTAAACCAGTCCCAAATTACGTACACTTAGCTACTATTACTATTACAATTCAAATGCCAAAAAAGTCCAAAACAACAATCAAGTATTACGTCTCACGGAGTAACAATTACATAA
Source organism: Agonum fuliginosum (assembly GCA_947534325.1). Classification (NCBI taxonomy): domain Eukaryota; kingdom Metazoa; phylum Arthropoda; class Insecta; order Coleoptera; family Carabidae; genus Agonum; species Agonum fuliginosum. Next base: position 29,011,291 of record OX384041.1, read on the forward strand.
TAAAGAAAAAAATCCTTTTCATACACTACACGTACGAAAATTTCAAACAACGAAACAATTGACATGCTTTGTCACCGGGCACGCATCCTGATTGGCTGGGCCACGGCTGCGCAAACCAGAGGACTGACCTTGAAATTCGCCTGGACGAGCATGGCACTCTAGATGGAGATGGCGGTGGAATCTAGGCTACTAGATAGTGAAACTGAAACTGAAGATGGAAACCGTTATTGTTTCTGTTTCGTTCGGAGTTTCCTTTCGTTTTTATAATTAAATCTTTATTACCACTGTTCTTTAACACTGGGTAAATTTAAAAATGTGGAAATGATTATTTGAGTTTGAGACTGAAAATAATGAAATAGATAATGCAGTGTTCGTAAGTGTCATATAACTTACTTAAATATGGCAAATATTTTGATCTTTGATCTTCTTGAGAAACAATTTTTTTTTCTTTTTGTTGGTAACCATCCTACAGAATTAACTCCCAATTACAGAATTAACTCCCAATTAGAGAATGGTAGATGTTATTATAGTGGAATCCAACCACTCAGACCCAGTGGTATTATTGTCGGTTGCGCTGGGATTAAAGCGATTCTTTAGTCCTTTGGTATATTTTTTGCACTTCATCCTCAAACGAATGCAAAATAGTTTAAAAGAATACACATTTTCAATTTTGACAGTAAACTTTATGACAAATATTTATATCGTTACCATATATACTCTGTAAAAAATAGCACGTATTTGCTTGACAACGGGATTAATTAATTCAATTCCTTGATAACGGGATTAAATATGAAAAATCCAATTAAGAACCTTAGTCCCTAAAAATAAGGACTAAAGAAGAGTTTTAGTCCCGGAAGTGCAAAATAGTATATTATATATTGAGGGACTAAAGTCTAAAGTGCATGATTTAATCCTGAGGGTGAAGTTTATTTCACGAGCCGAAGGTGAGGGAAATAATCACCTGAGGGATTAAAGGTACTTTAGAACTGTGGGATATACGCTATTTTTTGCACTTCATCCTCAAACGAATGCAAAATAGTTTAAAATAATACACATTTTTACAGTAAACTTTATGACAAATATTTATATCGTTACCATAGATACTCTGTAACAAATAGCACGTATTTACTTGACAACGGGATTAATTAATTCAATTCCTTGACAACGGGATTAAATATGAAAAATAATCTCTTGGGATCAAATTAAGAACCTTAGTCCCTAAAAATAACGAGTAAAGAAGAGTTTTAGTTCCGGAAGTGCAAAAAAGATTGATCTACCAAAAAATTTTATAGAGTTTTATCTTCAGACTCATGTCAACTATTTTGAAATCATATTTTTATCACACAGCGTGTTTAAAAATAGCATTTTTAGTGCTGTCAAAGGTAAAGTAGGAAAATAGACAAAACATTTATTTGAAGAAAATGTTTGTGACATCCCCTAATAAATAAATATGAAAGCGATTTTTATTTTACAAACTGCAATGAAAAGTGAAAATTCGCATAAATCAAAAGTTTGTCTACACAGTATTTAGCAAGCACATTGTAACATTATGCGATTATTTGTAAACAAATTCATACAATAAATATTTTCTATTTCTTCCAAGATGTTTATTGAATCTATTACAGGTGTTACAACTTTGCCATTGTGAAAGAGCACTTTGTAATATTTATGTAAAAATAGTGAAATCACCTGCAATTTAGCGGCGACCAAATTGAAATTCTAATTACAAATCGATTACGGTTCTGCTTAGGAAACGAACAATAAATTGTTACAGATCGACAATATTACCAATAAATAATAATTACTCTCAGGTATGCGATATAATATTCACATAATGTGACATAAATTGCGACAATTATGTAGCTTCTGACATAAATATCTTAAACAAACATTATAATTAATATATTTATTAGTGAATGATATCAAAGTAACTTCATTATAAACAGTTTACTATAAGTGAAGCGTCTTACGCATCATTCAGATTTCTAGTTTCCCTTAAGGCGGCCTTACACGGTGCTAGTAAAGCCCTGTTCGCACGGCGATCTTTGGAGATTCTACGGAGAGTCAAAATCCTGGCAAAGAAGAAGTTTTTTTCTTTCTAGTGAGTATTATTTGTTAAATTAAATTGAATCTTCAATGAGTCTTGGAAAAGAAGAATTTTTAATTTATTGATTGCATCAAAACCACGTAATTATCACTAGAAAGAAAAAAACTTCTTCTTTGCCGTGATTTTGACTCTCCGTAGAATCTCCAAAGATCGCCGTGCGAACAGGGCGTAACGCGTTCAAGTCGCTAAAATCCAGTACTCAAAGTTAGTGATTTTGAAGAAAGTTGGTGTCTACATGAAATATAGCTACAAAGTAAGCAACTTGTTCAAGTAGTTCTCTGAAATAGTAGTGTTGATTTCAAGAGAGGCATATTAAATTTTTGTTATGTTTCTTTTCGAAAATGTCGAATTTTTACCTCTCGCCTCATATTCTATAAGAGAGGTATTGTAATGGGTCAAAATTTTCGAGTGTAAATTTTTGGTGGATAAGCAAGTTTCACTAGAATACGAATGTACTATTTTCATGATGATGTCTGTGTGTGTGTGCGCGCGCGTATGAACGTATGGACGTATGGACTGACTATTTTTCGTCCACGATAACTTAATAAGTATCAAACCCTTTATAACCAAATTACCTATTTAAGGTTTTAGTTAGGATCTTAACACCGGATAAGATTTTGGTAGAAATCCGCAAACCGGAAGTAGTAATTTTTGAAGCTTGATATAGTTTTCTTAAATATATTTGTACATTATTTATTTATGACAATTTTTGCAATTAAAAATAAAAGATAATATAATTATCTATGGGTACAGTTAATTTTAAATACAATTTGCTGAATCTGGTAGTATTTAACAATAAAATAAAGTGCAACAAATATTCTAATTTTTTGAAATGCCATGATATGAAATTTGTTTCTACACAAAATTTGAATTATTATGACAGTGACAGTAACAGTTGACATCTTTTGCTTACATCTTGGTTTACATTATCGTTTACATATTACATGAACGTGAAACTATTAAAATGTAAGTAAAAATATTAGATTAGTAGAATAAGCAGAATAAGGCGAGAGGTCGTGTACTGGCCACATCAGATTTTTTTATTTTACTTTGTTTGTAGCATTTTTGGTTTTGATATAAATATTTTAATTTCTAAAACAAAAATTCAGTGCAAATTTAATAGAAACGTCCATAAGTTGCTAAATTTATTTTTCAATTATATTGCAACAACATGTTTTCGAGAAATTGAGACGAGACGAGAATCAAGTTCTTTGAGACGAGAATTGAACATCCGGAAAATGACCAATATGAGAATACTTAAATTTCTTGTCTCGATAATTTTAGACGAGACAATAATTGATTATTTCTCGTTTCGTCTCGTCTCTCGGCATCACTAACACCAAGCAACTTGACCAAGTTACTGGCACCGTGTAACGTCGCCTTAGGGAAATAATTACGTGAGCAATTAAAGGCTTTTTCTGGTTTTTGTCAAGACTATAAATTGCATATCAATGTCTGGCGGAAACATGATTCTCTAATTTAATCTGTAACACAACAGCAGGCCTTGGATGTGTTTTGCAACTTTCTACACTTCCTGTTTGTTATAATGATTCGTAGTTATTTTGTGGGAGCAACGAACGATAATAATAATTTAATAATTCATGCATAACTAACTTAACAGTTTTTAAATAATATTTAGTGCAGTGTAACGGTTTCTTCAGAGTTCAACTTATAATTGCACAATGCTTTTTATTTGCAAAAGAAAGGACGCGGTGAAAGAAATCATTTCTACTTTGAATATTATTAAAAATATATTAGTAACGGTAATGATTAATAGTTATTTATGCTCATAGAACTCATACCCCTCTAGAAAAAAAATTATTAAGGATGTTGAAAAAAAATTATTTAAACAAAATCGATTGAAAATCGGTGTAGAAAAAAAAATTGATCAAAAATTGATTTAAAAAAAACTTGCAAACTTTTTTGTTGTTTGCTCGAATTACTATAATAGTTATTTAAGTATTGAGGGTGTAAAGAAGATTTTATAGCGTGAGACGTGATTTTGAGCCCGAACGTTAGCTTATAAAAATTTCGAAAACTCAAAAAATTCAATTTATGCAAACTTTACACGGTTATATCTCATGATAGAAATTAATTTTTAAAATTTTATGAAGGCACATCTGTAGATCCATTCTTTCTCTATTAAATGTTTATAAAAATATTATCCTGAAGTCAGTAATAATCTTACAGTTTACTCGTAACGAAAACACTTTTATAGTATTTTTCAAATTCAAAATGACATTGCATAGCTAGGATGTGGCAAAGTACGAGTTTCGGGCTGGTTTCAGGCAGCCGTAGTAATGGGGAAAAGAGTGGAATAGAAAAAAGTAAAATCGTGAGAAAAACGTAAACGGGCCGCTTAATCAAAGGAATAGGATATGTATGTATGACATTTTTTGATTAAAATGACCTCAGCTGTTCTCTATCAAAAAATGTTTATAAAAATATTATCCTGAAGTCAATAATAATCTTACAATTTACTCGTAACGAAAACATTTTTACAGTATTTTTCAACTTCAAAATGACATTACATAGCTAGAATGTGACAAAGTACGAGTTTCAGGCTGGTTCCAGGCAGCCCAGCCATAGTAGTGGGGAAAAGAGTGAAATAGAAAAAAGTACAATCGAGAGTATTCTAGAAATTCGGAAAAAAAACGTAGACTTCCAACAAACAAAGTAACAATTTACCCAGAAGTGAATTTTAATCAAAGCTACTAGTGGGCAATCTTTTACTTTGCTTGTTTAAAATCACCATAGTTATGATGCTTTTATTAAGAGGTGTTGGATAAAAGAATTTTTCATCGGGTTTCATATAAAGTTTTGATTGCTGACTTGATTTGAGATTGTATAAAATGTATTGCAATTTTCAATCAATATACGTTACATTAAACTTGTATTTTGACTTTTGTACAACAAACAAATAACGAATTTTTACGTGTGGGCTCAAATAATTAAAATAAAGAGCAAAATTTAAATACCGTGGCTAAAACATAATTTAAACAGCAATAAAAATATGAAAAATAAATTCAGAATCACAAAAATTGTGGGCCGGACAATAATTTGTTCAATTAACCGACGACCATGAATCATTCCACCGCGTAAACCATGAATGACAAGCACCAGCCTGCTAGATTCCAGAATAACCAAATGATAGTCCATTATTTCCACTAACACAATTACCGACTTTTTCATTAGGCTTTTTCCACCGCGTCTGCGCAAACAATCGCAGACGACTACTGGCCATAGCACACGTGATCACAGAGGAAATAACGTAAAAATAAAAGTGTGCTGGATTTAAAGGCCAAGGCCTCGTGACGTCACCGGCAGATTGTTCGATGTTTCGCGATCATTAGAGGAGAGCAACTGCGAGCGAAAAGCGAACGAGTTTTTGCAGATGTTCTTGCGATTGGAGGATTGGGGGGGGGGGTCATGAAAAGTGAATTTAGAGATGAAACATATCCGACACGCTGTGCCGCAAATAAAATAAAATAAAACAATTGGTGGTGTGCTATTATAAATAGCTTAGACGATAGATCAGTGATTCCCAATTTTACTTTAATTTGGACAAGTCCCGTCTTACCAAAATTTTGCGTGTTTCAACCTTTTACAAATTAATTTTGTAGTTCAAACAAAGTACTAAAGAGGGAGCAATCATCAGTAATTCTGACAACTCTGGTTCAAATCCAATCTAGTACACAACCAAGTATAACAAAAAAAAATCAAAAATCTCTGCTGTGATGCATTCTCTCTTCAGAAACAACCATAAGTAACAGGGCTGTTAATGTCAACGGATTCCGGATATCAGTAAATCCGGATTTTATAAGTAGGTATCCGGATTAATCCGGTACGATATCCGGATTAATCCGGTACGATATCCGGATATCCGGATTTTTAAGTAGGTATCAGGAATATCAGGAATATCAGGAATATCCGAATTTGTAAGTATAAGTAATAATCCGGTACGATATCCGGATATCCGAATAGTTAAGTAGTCGGAATAATCCGGTATGTTATTCTGTTAAAACCGGAAGCCGGATAAAACTGGTATCTGGAAACCCGGATTCCGGATTCTAGTTTCAGACTGCTATGTAAAATTAAACAAAACAAAAATATTTATTCCGCTACTCTGACAGTTGACAGATTTGAAATTGTTGTTCTAATTGATTTATTGGACCATAAGAAGGATTCACTAATCAAAAAATTAATTAATAATGATTTTATTTTCCTTCTTTTCTTTCTAAAGTACATTTTATCGTAATTAATTGAAATGTTTATTTTTTGTATCTGACTAATTCATTTTATTTTTCATGGCACTCTGTAAACTCAAATATAATCAAATTTAATTTACGTTTATCCCGTGACAGGAACGTTTTATATAAAAAATAAGGGCTCGTTGGATGCAGTTTTTTATTCTGAACATCTTTTGTATTTACAGTTTGGCTCTAAAAGCAATAAGTAAAAACTTAGAGCGAAATTAAAAATTTAACATTGTATTTTCTATAGGTCAGAAAAAAATTCTACACCCGGTATGTATACATTTTAGTTTAGTTAAACTTGACAAAGTTTCCAGCTGGTATCGCACACACAGTAAAATATAAACAATTTACATTTATAGACCGCTATTCTCAAGTTGTAATAAGTGAGTATTCTACTCATATTTCGTATGCCTGGTGTTAATATTTTGAATTTATAAACTTATTGATCTAAGTGAGAACATTGATTTGTAATAATTGTATTTAAATATTAGTTGTATTTATGAAACATTTCTTCCTTGTTGAGATGCACTGGTACAGATCTAGATCCAATCTATTACTGCCGCCAAACAATGATCCTAATCCTGCTTTCCTGCTATAGATCATCTGAAACGTTTTCGAGCGAAGGTTGTCTTCTGAAAATGATGATCCCATTGTGCTGTTTTTATTTTGTTTTTATTTGGTTGGTATAATGGCTCGTGCTAATTTTGCTTAATGAAATATGTAACGCAACAGGTGATGTCGTTCACTAAAATCATCATTTATTAAAAATGGATTAACATTTTTTCTTAATGCGTTTATGAGCATTTCCGTAGCGCTGCCAAAATTTGTTACCAAATTACGAAATAATTTGATTACTCACTAAAACACTATTTATTCTCACCTGTATTGCAAGTATTTTATTATAATGTGATAATAATTATTACTCATTTCTACCATGAGTATCCGTGAGTTAACTGCTGGTAACCGCACACATGACACCTATAATATACAGGGTGTTTTATACCAAAAGGTATGTAATTTGCTTAATCTGCTAGTATTTAAGAGCATTCTGTACAGGAAAAATGTACGCGTAAAAAGAATTTACACGCACACACCTCATCGACACATGGTTGCACATTTTAACAAAAACTAATTTTTATATGGTAGATAAGGGACAAAACTTCATTCTATTAGTGCAAATTTTTTTTTCAGCACGTTCAACGGTCGAAATTACTTACTTTCAACCGCTTGCAGGCGTTTAGAAGCACCTACAGATTTTTCTTTATATTTCGCAGAACATGATATTTTAAACTTGAATCATGTAGTTTAAAGTTTAATCTACGTTGGGGTAGTGTTATTTTTTAGAAAAAACTTTCTGATTTCGAGAAAATTAGAGGTAAAAAATGTGAATTTTTGTAGTTTTCTTTATTTTTTAAACTAAAACTTCGGTACAAAACAGAAAAAATGGCACTAATAGAACGAAGTTTTATCCTTTATCTACCATATAAAAATTTGTTTTTGTTAAAATGTGCAACCATGTGTCGATGAGGTGTATGCGTGTAAAGTGTTTTTTACGTGTATATTCTTCCTGTACAGAATGCTCTTAACAATAAAATAAAGTACAATTTTTAATATTCTACTTTTTTTTAAATTCCAGTATCTTTTTGTCCATGATCATATGAAATATGACAAAATTTGAATTTTGACAGTACAGTTGATCTTTTGCTTGCATCTTGGTTTACATTATCGTTTACATATTACATGAACATGAAACTATTAAAATGTAAGTATAACTATTTATTAGATTAGTAGAATAAGCAGAATTAGGCGAGAGGTCGTGTGCTGATCACAACAGATTTTTAAAATTTTAAATCGTTTCCTAAGTTAATAAATAAATATTCATACATCCTTTCAATTTTCCAAGAATACAAAATATTCACTAAATATTATAATAAGCAGCTTATTCTGCTTATTTATGCGTATTTTAAATAATGCCTCCTTTGTAAAATATCAATAATTTACATAAATTATGTCTTAAACACAAAATTGTTGTCTAGGTAATGAATTTTGAACACCTACGGCTGTAGATATCTGCACTTATGAAGTTTGAAGAGAATTTATGAGATACTTGCGATTTTTTTTGTAAAATTTATTGACGTGCGGTGTAATTTTTGTACCTGTTTGGTGGCATTTTTTGCCGGGTAGCCGTAACCTTGAAAAACTAATATGGGAATAACAAACTTTCGATTAGTATGGTTATAAAATGCAGTAATTTATAAAGTCCCATAGATATTTTTTACTAACCGTGTGGGTACATTTTTGGTTTACTACCTACTGGAAAATTAAATTAAATAATTCTATTTATTTTACACTCTTGTATTAAGGCGGGAATGTAGCTGTATGAGAAAGAGGTAAAACAGTGCTCTACGGTTTGTATAATATTGAATTTAATACTAACGTAAGATCATTGAAATTTTTTTACGAAAATATTTAATATTCATTCTACAGTGCGACGCATCGATTTTACAAAATTTTTTCATAGTATTGTTTTAAAAAAATGCCGAATAAAGAGAAAAATACTACTTTTACATGTTTAATTAAGGGCATTTTAAATACAAAATCTATTAAAATTCATGCGTAGCACTGTAGGTAACATGTTATACAGTATATAAATAACGCGTTTGATTATTTCTTTTGTAAATACAATATCATACAAATACGATGCCACTTTTAGAGCGCGTTCGCTATTGCTGCCTTTGTTCGACACACTAAATCTGTATATATCTCTCCTTTCTTCTCGACGAAATCGTGGACAGCTACATTCCGGCCTTAAGTAAGTAATGGTAAAATTTTGAGCAAGTTATAATAAATTGCTTTATATAATCCCATATCATAATCACAATATTATAAGCCTCTCAATACTTAATACTATAATGAAAATAACAAACAACTCGTTACTAACGAAGTTTCCAAAATAGCATAGGTAGGTACCTGATTTTTAGATTAAATTTTTTTTTTCAATACCAAATATTTATATTACTTATTGACTAATTTACGCCAGAAGATAAAATTTTGTATGCAATACGGATCGTAACCATTAACCAATCATTATATGGTATACGTCGTATTATAAATTCGGCTACGCCTCGTCTGATAATCTTCACGACTAGTACCTACCATATTATGCTGATTACGAATAAAAACTTTTATAGGAATTATAAAAATAAAGGCAGTTTACTGGCAATGACTATTTTAGTTCCACTGGTTTCTCATAATTAACTATTAAAAATTAATTTAATCAATACTAAAAAAATTAATTAATGTACTCATTACACAACATTAATAAAATTATTAAAAGTTTTTAAACAAGTTCTCTTAAGAACCGTTGACATTTTTTTTGAAATTAAAAAATACTTATTTTTCGTTCATAATTAGTGTAACAAACTATGTTACCATTAACGTACCTATGTTACTTGAAATGATGATATGCCACATTCTGGTATATCCAAACATAATTATTAGATTTCATGTAGGTATTATTGTAGAAATAAAATCCCCTGGATCAGTAGGTATTATATTTTATTATTTATTGCTTAACTAAAAACGTGTTAAATTACAGTAAATAGTTAATTACTATACACATTTTTTTGCTATAATAATTATTGTAATATGTTCTGGAAAATATAATTTTTAACAAAAAAAAGATTCTAAGTATTTGTTTACGAGTTAGTTTTTGCGAGTAAAAACATAAAACAATTAATATGAATTATTGTTATTACTTAAAGTGTTAGAAATCAGAAAATTTTACGGTTAAAATATTACTTGCAAAATTTAAACAGAAACCAATTAAAAATATTTACCTATTGATAAATAACTACGATAATACATAATATTAACAAAGTTCTTAAATGTTTTAAACAATTATCAGTTTTATGGCTTTTTGCAAAACACAACAATTTTTGTTCAAAATACGGAAATGGCATGCTTCTATATAAATGCAAATGTGTATTTTTGTAAATTAAGAAATTTGAATTAAATAAGAATGTATGCAATTTGTGTAACTTTCCCTATTTGCATTTTACTTTCAGTTTTGCTTAACATAAAAGAAATAAGAAATTTTCACCTATGAAATTACATAGCAGCGGAATTTTTTATTTCCTTATTTATTTTATTTCCTGCAAAAATTTTCAAGGATACAATTTAATTTAGATACTGTCCAAACTTAAATATTTTCACTTAGATTTAAATAGCCGATTTAATGATCACACATTATTTAAATTTATAGCGTTTTTATTAACGTTGGATAAATAGTTTGAAATGTACAAATTTTAGTGATAACCCGCCTTGCTTAAAAGTAATGGGTACAGTATAACTTTCGTGCGGGCTACAATAAACAATAAAACTCATTAAATCAGATAAGAAATATCAAATTTGGTCAACTATTGTATTGAAAACATAATTGTATAGGTGTGCCGAACATATATCAACAGTATTGTTCTAAATTAATAATCGTATTCAATAGAGAATAGATTAACTTTGAAAATTGACACGTACGAATACTAAAGCAGATAATCAATCCTATTAAATATTCTAGTATTGTAGTTGTAATAACCATATATCATATCTAGATTTAAAAAAAAACTATAACTCATAGCTAAATGCAAACAATAAATAACAACTACACAATATTTAAAAAATATATCTAATATAAATTCTTGTTGTCCTGCTGTAATTCTGGTAAAGTGACCGATAAGTAAACTGATAGATATTATTATTAAAAGTATATTTTACACTAATATTTGTTATTTTGTTTTTCCTCTTTGTTAATAATGTTCATAAGGTTATATTTTGTAATTTTATTTCTATTTGTTTATTGTGTTTATTTATTGCAGTAAGAGTGTAAATAGTTAAGTAAGAACAACAATTTGCTGACCTTTGTCTTAAACTGTATGTCTTAACCCTTTCAATACTGCGGGGATATATAAGTCCCAAAATATTTTCAAAAAATTCTGTACTCAAATTTACTCATTTAAATTATATTGGGATGGGATAACTTAGTAGTTTATGGTTCATTAAACATTTTTGAATGGATAGTACTAAACCACTAGCACATGCGTCAGTGAAAACCAGTCGTTTATCGCACGTGGTTGCTTTGATTGTCATATAAGACTGTATTTTGATGGTGTAGAGATAAATCTGACATTATTTTCTAAATTGTAGTACATCATATTAGTGACAGGTAAGTTGTTTATACAGTATTTTGCAAAAAAAGCTTGTCTATACAGTAAAAATTAGGGTTCTGGGATAAATATATCCCTGCAGTAATATTGTATGGGATATATTTGTCCCAACAGTACTATGAAGCTATAACAACAAACATTCTGGTGTGTCTTCTTAGTACTGCAGGGACATTATTGTCCCAGTAATCGGTTCACATTAATTACTGCAGGGACAAAACTGTCCCAGGCCTTTTTTCAAAAAAGAATAAAAAATAAAAATTTCAAACTATGCTTATAAGTATTGCTTATATAATATAGGATGTGATTTCAGTTTATTAGCCAAAAGTCGTATTGAAGGGGTTAAATACAGTTGGTAAGATTAAGATTTGAGTAAAATGCGTTTGGTAATATTACGGTTATGAATAACTGCGATTTGACAAAAATACGTTTTGGATAAATTCCGTGTTGGATGATTCCAGTTAGGTATAGTTGCGTTTTGGCTAAATTACGATTTACCTGAAAACGACTTGACAATATAGTATTAGTCGAAGTTGCGGTTTGGTCAAATTACGGAATGCAAAATTACAGTTTGTCTAGAATACAGTTTTGCTAATTACGGGTTGGTATATTTACGGTTTGGCAAAATCCCAGTTGAACAAATTACAGTTTGACTAAAATACAGTTTGGCTTCATTATTTTTGGTAAAAGTACTCTTTGACAAAACTATATTTGACTAAATAAGCGGACGCCATCCTGTGATTGAAACAACGAACAGACATCGGTCTCTTCATGTCTCCCTTAATTTTTAAAGTATAAAACACCCTGTATATTAATTTCCTTGACTCACAGCATGTGACTCCCCCCCAACCAAGTTGTTAAGTTGGCGGCGTTGTTAGAGGAATAATGAGGTAACACTTAACTGCAAGTAATACTTTTCCTTATTACTGTGTGTTTCTGGCATTGTTATAAAACTGCTTACAACATAGCGTCTCATGTGTCATATCAACAAAATAAAAGTGAAATTAGTCGCATTGCAATTTCTTTGGCTCACCGGAATTTGAGCAACAATGCAGAAACCAGAAATCTCGCTTAACCGGAACCGTACTTTCTTCAGAGCCAACCACTACCTGAGCTACTCTAATTCATAACTCATTCCAGCTCCGGTCTACAATTAAATTACAGCACACAACAGCTCCAAAACGTCACATAAACTTACGACTGTCGATGAGAATAAATGCTGCTTTATGCGCCATGGGCGCCCCACGATTTTTTCATTTTATATTAAGGGTATCGACTCCACGTAGCTCAACACCGCGTTTGTCCTATGTTATTGCATAGAAACGCTCGCTAAAAATACGGAAAAGCAGTCTAGCAATTTCTACAATGCTCACGAAGTTTTATAGATAAAGCTAAATTTCATAAATTTATTTACAAACGAAGAATGCAACTAGGATTATGCCGAGTTACATTTTCTAATAAATCTCTTAATAATAAGAAAGAACATGTAAAAAATTGCTTAAAACACAATTTTCATTAATTTCAAAGATTTTTTCAGAATTCTAACTGGGCATAATCCTAGATTAATTCTTTCACAAAAATCTAGTACCTACCTGCTTTCCTGCAAATTTTTAATATGCAATATGCAAATTGCTTCAGTAAAATTTGTATACACTACATTTTTGCGCTTTTTATCGAACTTGGGTGTGGCAGCCTCATATTCTGTGAGTCATCGGTATAAATTTATATTTTTCCGTCTGTCCAGCTATTATTTTAGTAATTAATTATAAGGCAAGTAGTCTTTAACCATCAATCAGGCAGTCAGTTGTTCCATCAAAGTGTCAATGATTTCATAATTTCATGTCACACATTCCAACCTAGATAATTATATACAAATTGTCAAAATTGTTTACGTAAATCAACAAGTTTAGCAATCAAAACCCTTCTCTATTCTGTAAGTTACTGTTTTACATTTTAAATTCTATCATTCTATATGACACAATCAGTTCAATAGATTCAGATCTGTGGACGCCCATTTACTGATAGATTCTATTAGGATTCTTTTATATTTTGAATCAGGGTTCCCAGAAAAAAAGAAAATGCACTGGTTTGAAGCTGTCAATGAATAAGAAATTCTTCTTTTCCGAGACTCATTGAAGATTCAATTTAGCGGCGCCGCTGTTTGACAAGCAATTTTCACCAGGATTTTTTTTTAATATTCAGAATATGAAAGAATCTTCGAATAATCCTAGTGTAAACAGGGCTTTAAACAATACGAGGAGAAACTGGATATATAGGTACACAAAACGTCATAAAATGATGTAATAAATTACCTACTTCAAAAGAGAAATAATGATCTAAATTAATTTGTAAGTATAGTAATAATTCAAACTTTCAAACTTGAGAAAATCATCAGCCAAAGAATTTAATCAGTTTACTAAATTGAGATTTATTTATAAAATTTTACAGCAGTAGCGTGTGAATTGTTTCAATTTTAATGTAGATTACTTCAACTTAGATCAAATCAGTAAGTTCTGTGGATAAGAATAAAACGCTGATCAGCGCTGACCGCTGAAACTCCGCTGATCTGCGAAGAAATGCACAGATGGACGAAAAACCCGCTGATCTACATTAACTAAACTAAATAAATAAAACTAACACCCTTTTCTTGAGTACCGCATTATCAGTTTTGGCCGAAACTCTGATTGAACTGAACTAAATAAAAAAAACCTTGTACCATTCTTGAGTCCCACGTACTCGGTTTGGGTATAAAACTCTAATTCAACTGAACTAAATAATTTTTGTTGTTCTTTACCATAATCTGTAAGTATATTTTTTCTATTATTGGTTTTTTTTTGACTTATTCGTCAATTAGATATTTGTTAGTTTAGTATTACTTGATGTATTTTCTAAAAAAAATTGTTTTTATGTTTTTACTTATTTTGTAATTTCAATTTTTAGTGTTTGATAATGACCAAAATACTGGTCGAAACGTCACAGAATATTCAATAAAAAAATTAAATTGTTTCCAACAATTCATTAATTTTTTCACCAATCCCTATTCAATATCTCTTCACTTTTCCTGCGTTCAGACTAATAATCGTTGATTTTCAATGAACTAAATAAAGAAACCTTCTACCCCTCTTTTCTAGGTGCACCTGTGCCTTTATTCGAAGATTTGCGTTTTATTCTTTTCCATTTTCTATAATGATTCAGTATAACAGAATAAGTGAATTGATACCAAAATGTGATCTATAATATTTGATCTTGTATAGTCTATTGGAATACAGCTATAGCTATTATTTAGTGCTTCAATAATCAAAATAAGTGAATTGATACAAAAACGTAATCTGTAATAAAAAAATGTCCAAATGGCACACATCTATGTTTTTAATTATAACGGCTGATAACCGCACACACGGAAAATATCTCGCATCGATTTGTCCCATTCAAGGATAAGCGACGTGATTATAATTAATTATGATTGTGCCCCTATCGGTAAAACATCAGCGCACGCCAATGCCTATTTCCGTTCCACAATAAAAAGTCAGCACTCGTCATGCGTGAGGCAAAGAACTGACCATTGCATCGCCGTGTAACTTTAAACTGAAACATTACTACGCACATGACCAGCACAATTTATCGCCCTTATTCCCTTGGCCATAAGGTCGAAAATCCCTTACAACACACGTAACAGAATGAAGTTACAGTACGGGTACAGCAACTCGCTTACGCATGGAAAACTGCATCTGCTGTAAATTTTATTTGGTATATAAGAAAGTAACTTTTTGTGCGAATGAAACAAGTTCATATGTAAGACAATATAGGCGTTATGCACTTGGTGATAAAGGCGAGTTTTGCTTGCGGATGAAAGTTAATCCCGTATTAAACGCCTACAGATCTTCTTATTACACAGCGGAAAGCATTATTGATAATTAAAAGGCTTTTGATTGAAAATGAAATGTTATTGTAGTTTGATTGGATTTGCAGTAATGA
The DNA here is from genome assembly GCA_947534325.1 of Agonum fuliginosum. Taxonomy (NCBI): domain Eukaryota; kingdom Metazoa; phylum Arthropoda; class Insecta; order Coleoptera; family Carabidae; genus Agonum; species Agonum fuliginosum. The sequence continues at coordinate 29,026,845 of OX384041.1, forward strand.
TATAAACGGTACTGAGAAAAATAGAGATTTGTTTTCTAATCGTTAATTAAAATAAGATTAAAGCAATATTCACTTGCAAATTTCATGAATTGTTTAAGATTTAAACATTTCTGTACATTTTGAAAATCATTTTATTTAAGTTAAATGTTGAACAAGTTAATTTGTAATAATTAAATTAAATTAACAGTTTTGCTTGTAGCAACAAGCTTTAAAGTAGTATATTAAAGAACGCGTCCAGATTTAGTAAAACGAGCCTGAGGGCGAGTTTACTAAAGGACAAGTAGTGTTCTTTATGCTATACTATTTTTTCTATGTGGCCTCTTTTTACCTCTTACCTCATATTCTATAAGGGAGGTATTGTGATGAGTCAAAATTTACGAGTGTGAGTTTTTGGTGGATAAGCACGTTTTAGGGTCCCTAGAGTAAGAATTTAACATGTTCTGTGTGTGTGTGCGTTCGTTCGTATGTTACAATTTTTTCGTTCACGATAACAAAAAATATCAAACATTAAAATTTCAAATTTTGTATTTATTGTTTATTTCGATTTAAAATTTTATAAATATTGCTCATTTGTAGTTATAGCCATGGAATTGAAACAAAATTGCAAATGAATGCTGTTTTAACTGTCAAAATATAAATATTTCTGACAAATGAACAATATTTATAAAATTTTAAACACGAATATTTCGGTAAATAAACGTGTAAAATAAAATATGATTAGGTACTGATTTAGATGCAGAATTTAATTTCCTAAAACTTTTATATAAAGTATTTTTGTCTAAAATTAATTGGTCACTTTTGAACAAGGAAAAACTGATTTTCCATGTTAAACGCCTATGGCACGTTTTTTGATATACAGACTGTCTTTAAAATAAGTGGACATGGCTTGGGCCTAAAGTTATACATATGTAATTACCTTCTTATATTCAAAAGTGTACCGTTCTGCTGGTATTATGCTTCTTATGTGAGGCTAGATAAATTTTTACAATTAATTTTACTCTTGTAAAATTAAAAATTGGATGAATCTATTGGGTACTGTATGAAACAGATAGGAAAGCAATGTAAAGGCAAAAGACAATATTTCAATCTCTATCGTAGTTAATTCTGTCGACTGTAAATTTCTAGTGAAAATGATTTTTTCTTGTGGTGTGTGTCAATCACCCAGGCAAAGTTCTGGCGGCTCTTGAGACTTGAGAGTTGAGCGGAGAAAGTGAAATGGTACGCGGTGCGCCGTACATGCGTTGGTTGTTGGTTGGTGTATTTCCAAGTCGTGCAGTCCAACTATAACTCAAAGTTGAGACCAGCAAATGTCTCTGGAATATGACTGCAGACTGCAGTCATCAGAAACGTAAGGGACAGAAGATAAGTCTTTGATTTTATGATAATTTGAAAGGTCCATAAGAGAGACCTGCAGAATAGAAATTTTAGCGACAATATTTATTTATTCAATAGGATTAACTCCCAATTACAGAATGGTACATGTTATTATAAGTGGAATCCAACCACTCGGGCCTAGCAAATGTCTTTGCAGACTGCAATAATCAGAAACGTAAGGGACAGAAAAAAGTCTTTGATTTTATGATAATTTTAAAAGTCCATAAGAGATCCCTGCAGAATAAAAGCTTTAGCGACAATATTTATTTATTCAATAGGATTAACGCCCTATTCCAGAATGGTAGATATTATTATAAGTGGAATTCAATCACTCGGACCCAGTGGTGTTATTGTTGGTTGCTGGGATCGAACTAGGGACCGGTAGCAAACTACTGGCGCACTGGCCATTAATTAACTACATAGTAAAGATAAAATTGTAGTATCATTGTCACTTATTAATTAGAAATTATCCATTTATAACGATTGCCGAAAATTATAGAATATGATACGGTGCATGTTTATAACTGAAAAATCTGCGAAAATCCTCTTATACGTGTTGCAAATTGAAGGATTATAAAGTCTGGATTCCACGACAGAAATATTGACAATTTGTTTGCACTATCGACAACATTTGTCACAAACTGTTATGTTTTGAGCATGGTAATTTGTTTAGCTGCACATATCTAAATTAATGCCAGTAAAAATTTCCGAGCTACGTTTTTTCCAAAGTAATAGAATAAAGTTTTTCCATTCTTTTCCCCACTACTTTGACTGCCTAAAACCAGCCAGAAACTCGTACTTTACCGCATCCTAGCAATGCAATGTCATTTTTAAGTTGAAAACTACTGTAAAAGTGTTTTCGTTGCGAATAAACTGTTAGTTTATTATTGACTTTAAGGTAATGTTTTAATAAACATTTAATAGAGAAAGAATGGATCCACAGATGTGCTGTTTTAAATTTTTTTAAAATAAATTTCTATCAGGAGATATAACCATGTAAAGTTTGTATATATTGGAAAATTTCAGAATTTTTATAATCATGTAGGGGAGACTGGGGGCTAAATGGACTTGGGGCTAAGTGGACAACGCAGTTTTTAATTTTCTTGCTTGAAGATAGTAGCTCATATTAGTCTCAAAAGATGCCTATTAGTGTTCTTTAGTATTTCAAAAAGTATTGGACTTGTAGTTTAGTTTTCATAGGCAGTCATAGTACGAATGTGTTTTTGAGCTGTCAAAGTAAATATTTTTAAATAACTTATCGTATAACAACATTTGTTGGTGCAGTATATATATGCATGTTTTATTATTTTATTTGAACCATATATTAATAGTAGCCAATGTTCAATTTTTATTTTTATTTATGTTAAAGTAGTTTTGTTTTTTGTTGTTATTTTAAAAAAAACTTTTGCTACGTAACATGAGGACTAATGGGACTAACAAAAAAGGTACTATTGGGACATGTTTCATTAGGCGTCCATATAATTAATTAATGAATTTTGGCTGGAAATTTTCCTTACTATGTACCTCGTAATAAGAAACGATAGCTACGAATAAAAGCAAAGGTTTTTAAAAATACTACACAAAATCGTCATAATTGTTGCTGAAATGCACAATATGAAATGATTTTACAGACAATGAGATAATATTATGCCTTGTTGAATTTAGGGAGAAAAAACATAGTTTTTTTTATGCCGGACCAAATAAATTCAAAATAAATACAAATTAATTTAACCCCAAACCTAGTCCCATTAGACCCAACGAATGGAACTATTGGGACACTTGACAAGTTTTTTAAAATAAATAAAATAAAATGTGTACAATGTTGTTACAACCGTCCAACCACTATATCATAATTCAAAAATATTGTAAATATCACATGAAATGAAAAAACAGTTAAATTTTATCATATTATTTCATAAATTGACGAAAAACAAAAAATAGCCCCCAGTCTCTACAATTTTTTAATTAAAAGTTGCCGGTATCGACAATAAATCCTTGTTACTACCTATAAAGGATACTTTTATATTCAACATTGTACATGCATGCGTTTATAATAATTATAAATTTTTGAAGCAAGCTGTAAGCCTCAAAATGTGTTTTCAAAATGCACGTCATTTTAGCAACCAAATTAAAATTTAATGTCAAATGTTAAGTCTCTTCTCTAATAAGATCCTCCGTATATAGAATTTAGAAAGACAGTTTTGTTGTTAGCAATGTTAAAAATAACAAGAAAAGCAAAGGTCAGGTAAGATTACCGTGTCAAAACTCATGTATGCTATTTTTCTTACTATTGACAGCACTTTCTATAATACCTACTTAAAAATCTTTTACTTTTTTGACTCTACTTCAAAAACATGATATCTATTGCAAACATCCTTATCTTGTCATTTAAGCAAACAAAATTGATAAAAGGCGTCTTGTTTTCGAGTGGGATATTTACTTATTTGATATCTTCCTTAGGGGAATCTATCAAAGAACTCCATGTTCGGGAAGAATTATATCTACGCCGTATTTTACTGACTTTACTGATAGTTATTTACTCAGAAAAACAGGATGATATATTGACAATTTGTACACGTGCTTCGTGCTTTAAGAAATCATGAAAACACTGCATACAGATGTACGCAGGTATTAAAGTCACAAAATCCGTAATAAAATATAAGAATACCCACTATTCATCCGAGACTTTAATGGGAAGAAAGCTATTTATATTAGCGGGATGTTGAATATTTTGCTCGTTCTGTTAAACTTGGATGTGTGAAAAAAAAGACTTGCAAACTACTAATTTTGTAACACATACCTAGATTGCGATTCCCACATGGTCCTGATTTAAACTAGCAATCAATCTTTACACATTCCTCAGATCATTTTTATACAGAAATCCTTTATACAGCTTTTTCGTCTCATTCGCTATTTCATGCAACAAGATGTAATTCAAATAAATCTACAAATTTATATTGAAATTCTGTATATTGTTTTGCACTTCCAGGAGTAAAACTCTTCTTTAGTCTTTGTTTTTAAGGACTAAAGTTCTTAATTTGATCACAAGGGATTAATTTTCATATTTAATCCCGTTGTAAAGAAATTGAATTATATCTCTGCATGTACTGACGTATACACCATGAGTTCTGCGGTTCAAGTCTCTCGGCCGGCAGTGTGTGATTGTCGATAAATTGTAAAACATTTTGCAATTAAATCGCACTTGGATTCTTCAAGCTCCGTTGCCGCTTTGAATTCCAAAGGTCGTCGCACGGATTGAGTTTCTAACTGCACCAAAACGAATTGATCGAAGTGGTTGAATTTCATTATAATAGCATCTACCATTATATTATTTGGTAGTAAATCCTGTTGAATGGTTACAAGCAAAAAGATAAAATTAAAATAAGTGTAAAGTAAAAGTTTGTATTGTCAAAATTACAAAATACATGTGTCTTCTTTTTTAAACAATTATGAATCCTTATGAGAGTGAAGTGCAAGTAATAGCGTATGTACTCGTACCATAGACCTAAAGTGGTTTAAATTCCTCAGGATTAAATCATGCACTTTAGTCCTTTAATATACGAGTAATATACTATAATTATGTTAATAAATGTTGACCAAATCAATTTCTGTTCATAATTTTTTTTTATTAAATGAACGAAAGAATAAAATTTGGTATAAAATTAATAACACTGTAAAAGATTGCATATTTTAGGCTCCAAATCACAAAAACAAGTATATAGATATTTAATTTTTGTGCTCAGATCACGAAGTATAATATATATAGTACTCCTTGCAATTTACTTAGCCAAACGACATACGTATTATTAAGCTTATACGACTCATTTTCCATATCATTTTTCCAGTGATTTTTTCAAATACATTTTTTCCAATGCATATTTTCTGCAAATTCTTTTTTCCAATATCCATTTTTTCCATTGGTTATTTTTTAAACTAACCTAACCTATTCTAAATTAAATAATAATTTCATTGGAAAAAATGTCCCAATACAAAATTGCATTATTGGAAAAAATTGCGGACTGGGAAAAACAGATTGGAAAAAATGGATTGGAAAAAGTGACTCCCTACCATATTATTAATTCTGTTTTTTGGTGAAATACAAATTTTAGATAAGAATGTCTAAAAAAGCAATACAGTCTACAAGTCAAAATGATTAGGTGTTCTGTTATATTTCCAACGTCTTTTCTTTACCTACCACAGTTGATAATTACTAAAGCACTTGTTAAAGTTCATCTGGGACCGTTATTTGGTGTTTTTTCTCGCCTGAAGAGCAACTGGTACTCGTCAACTTTTCTTAGCACTTAGGTGACAAGAGGTTCTTCATTTAGGGACTGCTCTATTTTTTATTTTAGCCTAATGTAGGTCGGTACTTCGTTATGTCAATAAACACTGTCAATGTTGAAATCGTCGGTAAACGAAAGATATACGACATAGATTGAGAAGAAAAATTATTACGGTTTGAAAGAAATATATATTATATCTTTCATTTTTTTCGAGAAGAATGACTTACATTTGTTGCCTAGTTAAGTCTTCTTTGAACTCATTTTATTAATATGATTTTGTAAATAAAATTCAAAATATTTCGTAATAAAGCTCAAACTTCATTCATTTTATTTATATGGGGTCGGTAGCTGAACATGATCGACTGTGGATCTGACAACTCAGGTTCGAATCCAGTCATATTTTCCGTGTCAACGTGATATACAGGATGTTTCAGAACAAATGTAACAAACTTTAACAGCTTAGGTCATTTTAATCAAAAAATGTCATTGAGCATACAGTTCCTATTCCTTCTGGTTAAGCTGCCGGTCTACTTTTTTCTCTCGATTTTACTTTTTTTTTTATTCCACTACTATGGCTGCCTGAAACCAGCCCGAAACTCGTACTTTGCCGCATCCTAGCTATGCAATGTCATTTTGAAGTTGAAAAATACTGTAAAAGTGTTTTCGTTACGAGTAAACTGATAAAAAGATAATGTTTTTGTAAACATTTAATAGAGAAAGAATGGATCTACAGATGTGCCTTTTTAAAATTTTAAAAATTAATTTCTATCATGAGATATAACCGTGTAAAGTTTAGTATGCATAAATTGGAAATTGTTTTGAATTTTTCGGAATTTTTATAATCATGTACAATTTTTAAATCAAAATTTTAAAAAGGCATATCTGTAGATCCATTCTTTCTCTATTAAATTATTGTTGAAATAAAATTTTACCATTCTTGTACTGGCCAAAAAACACTCGCTACGTTAGTACATTTTATGCTGAATTTTAGTAGGTAGACGGACCTCTTAACAAAATTCAAGACAGTTTTGAAAATCAAATAGTTTTATAGAAAAATTAATTAGTTTAACAGTTATTATTTTTTAGTGACATTTACAATTCGGGATTACAAATGTATTTATTAGTTATAGAAATAATACTTAATATAAATGGTTATAATAGTATAAGTAATTTAAATATTTCATGAGTTATTTCTACAACTTATAAAAAATGCATTTGTAATCTCGAATTGTAAATGTCAGTAAATGACAGCTGTTAAACTAACAATTTACTTTTTAAAACTGATTTTTACAAACATTTAATAAAATCGTTTTATTAATAAGGCTTCAACCTCTTGTATATGATTCACTTTCGAAAACAACAACTAATAATAAATATTTATGAACATCAGCATGACTATCTTCAAAATCTCTAAAATCTAAAATGAGTCACAGTCATTTTTCATCTTATTCAATGCCAAACGATGAATGACTTTATTTTGTGCAAATTTGTTGTGTATTTACCTTATAAATGAGGTGATTTTACAACTTATGCGAGTCATTTATGTAATGGCAAATATTTAATCAGGTTAAATACATATTTACAAATTTAAAAGTTACGGAATTAATACCAGGTAAAGTTGTTTTGAGTTACTAGGCAACGGACTTGTAAAACGAGTAGAAGTAAATAAAATAAAGTACTTATCAAGCAGAAAACGAGAAATTTCTTATAGTATTTGCATTAAAAACGTAAATGTTTAAATTTATATTGATTAGATTTGTAACTTAACAACTGATTTTATTAGGTAGGTAATGAAAAGTAAACATTTGCTCCATTTTATTTTAAACGATATTTCTTGTAGGCAATTCTCAAAACTCAAGTAGGATACTTTTGTGTCTTCGACTGTATTGGACAATTAATTTATTTTATAAAATAAATTTGAAATGACAATTTTTAAAAATATTTTTGACATTTGACGTTACTTACTTGCAGACTATTATGTATGATCTTGTAAAAAAAGATGATATTTGTCGTGCATTCGTAGGAGATTGAAATGCAAAAATAGTGTAGGTATAAAAGGACTAAAGAACGCTTAATCTGTAATATACAGGGTGAATCACAACTTCATGCATATTTTTAAAGATCAACTGCTTAATTTATGAAAGAATTTTTTCAAAAATTTACTATTTTTGCCATATTAAACAATTAATTTAAATTTAATTTTATTCCACTCTAGGTTTGTCAGATATCCATTATACAATCAACAATCCAGTGGTTTCAAAAATTTGTTTCTTAAAAAACTGCCCTTAAATTAACGTATTTTTATTAGAAAATCGTATTTGTTCTGGAAATATTTCTGTCGATTTTTATAAACGTCATTTTTTAAAATGCGATTTTATTTTCGAATACCCCTTGGCTTGATTAGATTACATTTTATTGACTATTTTACATACAAGTTTGTTTATAGTACGTCAAAGTATAACAAAAATAAGTATAAGAAATATGTCAGTTAAATCTTCAAAGTTATAGTTCAAATATTCTTGAACGGTGTTGTAACAAAAATCTGTTTATCACTAATGGATTAATATTCAGAAAATTTATTGTCGTGCATTGATGCAATACAATTTAACTCGTCTTCGACTTATGAAATTGACATATTGACAGCAATGCATTCGAAAAATTTTTCGGATTTAATCCAAGCTCTTGGAATATTACAAGTTAAGCTGGATTTATAACACGCACAGCGCATATAAAATAATTTAGCATAACATAGCATACGAATTGGTCAGATGGAAATTAGTACATCCATTTATAAGACGCACAGCGCATAGAAAATAATTTAGCATAGCACACGAATTGACCAATGTTCATTTTCCTATGCGCTGTGCTGTGCAGTTCTGTGCTTCGGGTTTATTCGTTGCATTCGTGACAGTTCGTTTTAGTTAACTTCTTATACGCACGCGCATTCGTTGTTCATTATATTAATAATTTTTGTAAAATAGTCAAAACATAATAAAAAAATCACAAAGTTAAATAATACCAAATCAAATCTAGCATAACCAACAAAACAGCTGCCATAACGTCATAAGACAACACTGTAAGACAAGGACTTCTTCTTTTACTTTGTATAGCAATCTGTGTTTGTATGCGGCTTATAAAACCTCCGTAACGAAAGTTCTATGCGCTGTGCTGTGCTATGTTGTGCTAAATTATTTTCTATGCGCTGTGCGTGTTATAAATCCAGCTTTACAAGTGAAAATCATTTTCGTTCCATGGCATCTTCCATATCAGTATAAGTTGAGTACTATATGCATGAAATTGTGAAAATTATGCTATAATTCAGTTAGATCTATTTATTCTACATTCCAAAAGTTTACTTCACTCTATAACAACAATTCTTCTCGTCACGTAATATTCATCCCACCCCAAAATCTGCCCGCTCTTTCAACATTTTAACTCGTACAAATATTTTCCCCGTCTGTTTATAATATCTTCACAACGCAAACACTCTTAGGCCCTCGACGTCTTCTTCTTATTGTTACCGGCGATGATCTGATGCGTGGTGCTATCGGGTGACGCCGGCGAAGAAGAAGATCTGCCATCTGACGAGACGAAGGAGTTGAAGGTACGTCGTGTTCAGGTGTTGAAAACTAATACCTCGCGTGGAATGAAGATTGCAGGGATAGGAGACATGTTATACGATCGAGTTTTTAGGTTAGGTTTACAAGAAGAGGTAGTATAGACGTAGACAGTGGTTTGATGTGGTTTACAGTAGCTGTATGGTGTAAATGTCACAGGTTTTGTAAAAAAGGCAAATAAAGTGTAGAAAATATTGCCTTTTTGAGGTTTTTTTGTTTTTACCTTCCGCTTATCTGTAACCCTGTAAGGAAGGTATTGGGCTCATGCTAAAAATCGGGTTGCGAGTTTTAAGTGGATGAGCACGAATTAGGGTACTTATAACTTATAACTCATTTTTAATAGTTTCACTATGATGTCTGTATGTATGCTGCCGTCCTAAGGAAAAATGTCCTATCTGCAAAAATTTTGTTTTAGCTATTAATTTATATAAAAATTTGTGTGGAAACATCTATGCGGATTTTTACTATTAAAATTGCTTTATATAAATATAATAACCATGGATAATAAATTCTACCTTTTGTTAGGGCAGCTGGACATTCTATTTTGGTATATTTGTAATAATTTATGCAGATTACAAAAATCTCAAAATTTTCAGATAGGACATTCTTCCTAAGGAGGGCAGTATGTGTATGTGTATATGGATATGGTCAAATCCGGATTTCTGGAGGTCGGATAACTTAAATACGAATTACCTACACAAAAATTTTGATATTTGGTATTTTACATGTGTAGACAAATTGGAAGACCTCATTAGATTTTGGTACAACTATCTAGAAGCGCTACAGAAAAATTTCTAAATTAAATTTATGAAATAAAACGCGAAATTTTATAATCTATGATCGGTTGATATTGACAGGTGACACGGGTGACACATTGACACTAACAACATATTTGTAAGATATTAAATGTAGTAGTGATTAAGGTGATCTTCTCTACCCATGGAAGACAACAGTCAAAAACATGGATTTCGCACGCTATTCTATAGCGTTTATTGTTTCGTTAAACAATAATAAAATAATTTTGGCACCCATATTTGTAAAAAAAACTGCTATATTTATAAGCGAATTAACTTCAAATTTTAATATGTTGTCAACAAAGTTCGGAACTGCGAAATAACCGATCGAATTTGTTTAAATAGAAGAAATTTGTGTTCAAAATATAACAAAAATTCTCAAAATTTAAATTATCATATTTCGATTTTAAAGCCAAATTTTAAAATTCTGTATCGACTATTTCGTAGATTGTACTTTTATCTTCAACAATATCTTTAGATTATTATATTTAACAAAACAATAAACGTTGTGGATTGGCGCGCGAAATCCATGTTTTTGACTGTTTTCTGGCACGGTAGAGGATCGTCTTAAACGGAGAGTAAAAATCTATAAACTATTCAAACTGCAAACAAAGGAAAATGAAACACTAGAAGATGAAAATCGAAAATTAATCATCAAAAGATTCATTCACAGGCCACATCAGATTTTTTCTATTTATGTTGTAAGTACATTTTAAGTAATAGCAATATGAAGCGAATAGCTGTTGTTCTGACAACTCAGGTTCGAATTCAGTCCAGGAACATATTTCAGTTAATTGCACAAAAATCTCTCCTGTGCTGTACCCTTCTGTAACAACCATGAGTACCCTTGAGTTGACTGCGGGTAACCGCACACATAAGTTGGACAGTACGATTAATGAAGATATAAGATTATTTAAATTATTAGTTTCAAAATTTCCGAGAGATGAATTTCGAAATAAAATAAAATAATTCAGCAAAATGATTACCTTATTCACCTTGTTCTTTCCTAATTTGATGTGGTCTAATTTAGATATAAAATTATTTCTTTTGAAACTAGTTCAAGATTCAGAATAAAGCAGCAAATTTCAACACTACTAAATGCATGAAAAATTCATAATTTCTTTCCTTTCTCAGTTTCTCAAGATAACAATTAGAACAAACAGAAATTACGCGTGACGAATTTCCAGAGATAAAGCCGTGTTGACTTCTCCTAAATCTGTCACTCTGTTTTTCATTTTCAAAATAGAAATTCGATACTTCTGACGATAAGTGGAGAGATAAGTAAGCTGCTTAGTTTGTTAACCTTTGTATGCTGTAAATTACCAATTCTGATGGGCCTGAAAAGCTCTACAGATAAAAAATATTTTTACTTTCTATAAAATATGCCTCAAAGAGACAAGGAAATAAATATCTTGAAATTTACATAGCTCGGCTGATAGCCCGGTATAAGCATATAGTGAAAGTAAAATTATTATACTGGGTGCTACAGAAAATCAAGATTACAGTTTGATTTCATTAAACTTTCTTAGTTTTATTACTTTATGCCCGGTTCACACATGGACACATAGAAGAGACACACACGCAACAGTAAAAAATACTGTGTGTGAAGTTTGTAAAATAGAGGCGCCGCTATTTTGTGGCTTCTATGTAAGCAGTGTTGTAACTTATCTAGATAATTTTATTTAGATAAATCATCTAGAGAAATATATTTTATCTATTATCTTTTCTTATTTATCTATTATCTTATCTAGATAAAATTAAAATTATCTTTACTATTTTTACCTCTCGCCTCATATTCTATAAGAGAAGTATTGTAATGGGTCAAAATTTTCGAGTATGAGTTTTTGGTGGATAAGCACGTTTCAGGGTCTCTAGAATACGAATTTACTATTTTCACGATGATGTCTGTGTGTGTGTGTTTGTGTGTTTGTATGGACTGACGATTTTTCGTCCACGATAACTTAAAAAGTATCAAACCATTTATAACCAAATTTCATATTTAAGGTTTTAATACGTATCTTAACACCGGATAAGATTTTGGTAGAAATCCGCAAACCGGAAGTAGTACTTTTGGAAGTTTGGAAAAGTTTTCCTTAAATATATTGGTACATTATTTACTTATGACAATTTTTGCAATTAAAAATAAAAGAAATTGTGATTATCTATGTGTACAGTTAATTATAAATACAAATTGCTGAATCTGGAAGTATTTAACAATAAAATAAAGTACATTAATATTCTATTTTCCTGAAATTCCAGTATCTTGTTGTCCATTATATGAAATTTGTTTCTACATAAAATTTGAATTATTATGACAGTGACAGTACAGTTGACATCTTTTGCTTGTATATTGGTTTACACTATCGTTTACATATTACATGAACATGAAACTATTAAAATATAAGTAAAACTATTTATTAGATTAGTAGAATAAGCAGAATTAGGCGAGAGGTCGTGTGGTGGCCACAGCAGATTTTTTAAATATAATCCAGATAATAATTTTAGTAAAATTAGAACCAATTTACCTTATAAAATGAATTAATAGATTCGTAAATAAAATATATTATTCTACTTAAGTTTAATATAGCAACGACTCTCTTAAATACATAATTAACACACTCGCTTTCAATTGCTGTAGTAAACTTAAATTCTTGTGAGTAATGGGCTACTAATTCTTAATCTTGCAATCTGCAATGAGCTATTTCAACCCTTTTCAATTACAACGTTCATTCTTCATTTATATAAAATCCATCGGAAAATTCCAATACGAAGTCGTGGAGTTCAAATAAAAATTCTGTATTCTGTAAATGTTTTGAAATAAAATAAAAACCTTCCATATTCATATGCTGACCACATCCGTCTGATCAAGATTCCATGGCTCATCTCGAGTCGTTTCATTAAATAAAGAACAATAAACAGTAAAGTCTTATATCTAATACCCCATTTCACAAACAGCTCATCAAAAAAATAAATTAAAAAACCACCGTCAGTGAGAAAATCACTTCAGCTAACGAGTTTTTTCAAACTCAAAACCCTTGTGCCTTGTGGTTGTGTTTACGAACACCGAGAGATCTAAACAAACCTCGAGAATGGCCGAACATTGCCGAAGTTTAAGTCGAAGAGAGGACTTGATCAGAGATTCTAAACATTTTATAAGAATAAAGGAAGATTTTCTTGACTGGACGAATGTTGGAGAAGAAAAATTACTGGATATCAGCCAATTGATTTATTTGCTCTAATACCTCGACTAGTTTCGACGCCACATGCGTCTTCCTCAGGAGCTGGATACAGAGAACTCAGGAGGGAAATAAAAATGGATAACAAATTACACTTCTGAAAATCAAACTATTCTAGCTTGATAATAACCATTTATAATTATTATGTATTGAGATTTGGTCTATTTGACTTTTTGGTTATATCAGGATGACGTCGCACAATATTTTTTTTCGTACCTTGATTACTTTTGTTATCATTTGTTGTTAACTCGGTGTTGTTACAGCCACTATCCGGTGCTCTACAGCTTTGTTAGCCAAGTTAATGTATCCCAACTTGTAATGATGACAATAGTGAATACCGATCCAAGTCAACTAGTAATAATTTTAGACGAGCCATGGTTCAAATACAGCATAATCAAGCTAATATCAAGTGTATATTTTTTTATATTTCCCCGGTGCTATTTGGGTTTAATCGGGTTCGGATTTCGATGGATTCTACTTATAACGATTTCTTATTGTAACTTTAATAAATGACAAGAAAATGCTGACTAGGAAGCGCATGCCTAACTGTATTTTTGGGTATTGAGTATTTAAATTACTCAACTATCTTTTTAACCAATAAAATTTCGTATATTATAGTTTAACTATTGACAATTACAAATAGATCTTCCTTCTGGACTAGCATATCGCGAAGTAACGTAGGTACATAAAGCTAGATTCAGGTTAGACCAATTACGACCTATCTAATTATAAGTATAAGTCGCTAATTTAACCAAGTCAACGTTATACTTATATGAGAAAGAAGAAATAATTGGTAGGTACTAGGTACTCCAGTTAATATAGTTAATTGATGTGTACTATTCCATAATGTAGACGTTTTGATTCAGTTTGAGACCTTCTTCAATACAAATGAAAATTGTCTTGAAGAAGGTATCAAAATATGGACTGAAACTTCGACATTATGAAATAATACCACATAATTTAACTATATTCTTCTGTGTTCTGTTAACATGAGCTATAGGTATTTCTATGTTACGGTTCATAATGACACTGGATTTGACGTTTACCTATACCGTAACAGTAAGATTCGCCAACTTTTAAGTAAACTTCCTAAAGTTTACTTTATATATAAAGAGTGTGGCCATAGGCGCTATACCTACTGCAAAGAAGTAGCCATGGTTTCATACTCTAAAAAACGTGGAATTAATTAATGTTTAACTGTAACAATATGATATCCAAAAATTAGTTCAATATCTAACTTTTAAACTCTTCATGTATTACCAAACATATTATTTTATTCAAATACAATTAAACTGAAGTCAGCCATACTCAGGAAAGCCACTCTATTACATACCTACTTCACTCTTTCCCAACAAAAAGCAAGCAAGTCTTATTTGTTCTCTGTTGATCTTTATTTACATTTTGAGGAATATTTTATATTTCACTGTAATATTTATTGTTATAAACATAGCAGATCCAGCTATGTATCTTTCAACGAACAGATTTCTGACAGTTATAAGAAACGTTATGTCAAGTTAGCAGATTACTGAAATGATTATGAATCACAAACTTCTCATTCAAATCACACATCTTACAAAATACAGAAGAAGTAACCGATTACATACATTATAAACCAGACCTTATACTTATAATTGGGTAGGTCTGAATCTAGTTAAAATCTTAAAAATAAAATAAGCAAATCTGAAAGAAAATTTTTAATTCACCGTACAGGATGAATTCATACCTATTATTATTCACCTGTTTTAATGTTTCAAATATTGCAAATTTCCTCGATTGTCCGTGAACATTTTGACAACCTCTGGTTCGCTAACCTTGAGGAAGTCACCTCCCCCTTTTCCCCTGAGATCCCCTCCAAAGTAGAGACTCAGAGCTCCAAACGTTCAAGGTTTCCAAATCTTAAAACCGCATCGGTGAGTTTTTATGGCTGGTTTTTGAGAAGTGGAGAACTGCCACTTGTACCCCTTTGCCTGCCCCGAGCGCTTTTTGTTTTTTCTACCAGCGCGTTTTTGTTTTTGTTGCGGACCCCGGGCGATGTTCCGATGTTTATGTAAGAGTTTGGGAAGAAGAAGAAGAAGAAGAAGATGTAGGTTAGCGAAATGAGACACGCACGATCCGAAATTGTTGTTATTAGACGAATGGCAAATTGGAAGATGAACCTGGGAAAACAATGCAACACTGTTGCTAATTATTGCTCAATCGGCGAGAAACTGCTAAAAGTATAATGCTACCTAAATTGATGATGTGGTCAGTGTAGAATTATTATCAAATAATTTGGAGAAAAATACACAGCCGAAGTTTTTCTGATATGAGTTTGACATTTTTGTGATCACAAAAAACTGCAAATTATAACACGTATCTAAATATCCTGTTCACACTTCTATTCTTTGGAGATTCTGAATTCTACAATAATTCAAAATGTTTTGAAGCTATTAATGAATTAGAAATTTTTATTTTCCAAGACTCATTGAAGATTCAATTTAGCTACGCCGCTATTTGACCAGTAGGGATGGGAAAAATTTCGATATATCTATAAATATCGATATGATTATCAGTTGCTACTTCTTTAAGTTTGGTATTGATGTATCGATAACTCGATATTTGTTGATATATGTCGATAATTATCGGAAAATATCGATAATATCGAGTTCTCCGGTACATAGATAGGTACCAAACGAAAAGTAATATCGACTGATGTTCATATCGATATTTTCCAATTCCTATGTGACAGGCGAGTCTCACCAGGATTATATTTCTCAGGATTCAAAATCATAAAAGAATCCATGTGTAAATAGAGCTTTACACTCTTAAAAAATCCAGAAAAACATTAGGATTTTCTCTCAATTCTTCAACGGAAACTGTAATGCACATGTAATTCAATTTCACTTCAAGTCGTAATCACCTCATAGAATTAATAACTAAATGATATTTTAACACAGTAAACATATACATGACAAGACAGTTCAATCGAAATGTTGAGGGCAATCACAAGCACAGGAATCACTCAATAATTTTATTTTTACTGCTCCTAGTTTATAGCTACTAATATAGAGACGATTTAAATCCATATAGGAGTGACGTCATAGAAAACAAGCAAATTATTCGTATGAATCAAGATTTTACTTTTTAGTACAGCATGAGTTTGGTAGATGGTGCTGGCAGTCTTTTTCTGTACGCGAAATTTAAAAGCAATAGTTTTTAATTCTATTTTTAAACTTAATCATTATTCTACCATTTTAATACATCGCATGATTCTGTAGGAAATAATCAAAGATTAATAAAATAGAACAAAACTAAATAACAAAACACGTTAACCTCAAAATTTTATGTTGACACTTGACACAACAATAAGCAGAAAATTGACAAGTTGTCAGCAATAAACAATAAATGATATATAACGAACTTTTGTGAATCTAAAAGATAACAATAATATGTAAGAAAATATATTTCATGTAATGAATACCATATTATATAAATAATTGTTCTGCTACTGCCGTTAAGACACAAATTGATAAGCCCCGCCCCTTATGACATACGATATGCGAATAGATTTATACGAGTAAAATGTGTAAGAAAGAGATAGCTTATTTAGTGAACGTGGTGGATAGAATTTATCTGATATGACGTCACTCCTATATGGATTTAAATTGTCTCTAACAAGAATAATATGCGATTTATAATAACCGAGGATGTTGCTAAGCGACGAGGTGAAACCGAGTCTCTTTGAATATCCAAGGGGGCTTAAATCGCATATTTTCGCATTATATTCAAAGCTTAATCTATCATCGACGACAAATCATCGAAAACAAATCAACAATTTTATATGTCAATTAGTTGTTGACAGTTTGCATATTATAGAAGGTTTTGATGTTATTATGGTTGTATCTAACGTATTAAGTTCGTACCTAATGAATTATAAGTATCTAAGGTATTATAAGTAACTAACGTATTATGTTGTTTAAATTATCAATAAATATTGCATATTAACAGTTGATGATACGATTAAAAATTTTACACTTTGCTAAAAGACCTTCTTGGTTTTTTAATAATTAACTGACTAGGTAGGTACCTAGTTAAAATAAAAGTAACAAACATTTTTTAAATTGCATTTCTTTAAAATCAGAAAATGTCGAATTTTCATATACCTATTCGGTTTACTGATTCCTGATTCTCATCTACATTCTATTTATCTAAGCGCCAAAAATGTGATAGCATATTAACTACTTCTTAGAATATAGTAGGTAGTATAATATAATATATTGTAATTGGTTAATTCAAAATTAATTACTATTCCACATAATTTTATTAACACTACCACGTAATTTTTATTAAATGACTATTTAATGACATAATTATTTGTATATTTTCCCAAACCAATAAAATATCATATATCCTTGTCTACGTTACAAAAGCGATATCAAATAATTCGAAAAAAATTATTTATCACAGTGTAATTAATTTAAAATGAACTACGTGCTGTTGAAAAGTAAGCTGAACCGTGGTATGCAATGTCATTTCTTGTGAAAAGAAATTCAAGAGAATTATGTGTGAAAATTTGTTGCTTTATATATGATTTTTATTCGTGTTATCCAATGATTTATACTCGCAATTATAAGATATAAAGCCTTATGCCGTCTTACTGGTCAGTCCTGTAAAATATGAAGTTTCTTAAAGCCGTGTTCACACATAGATTCTTTGAGGATTCTTTCATGCTTCTGAAAAATAGAATCCTGGTGAGAATCTGCTGTCAAATAGCAGTGCCACTAAATTAAATCTGCAATGAGTTTTGGAAAAAAGAATTTGTAATTCTTTGTTAGCTTTAAATCAGTGAATTTATTTTCCACGATTCATAAGAAAGAATTCATGTGCGAACAGAGCTTTAGCATCATAAATTCTTCCTTGCTTTTTTCAAAGAACAAGTTTAAAATAATAAAAATCTATTAGTAAATATTTTATTCCAAAATTTAACTTGCTTTTTGGCTGATAAAATTTCTTGTATTTATATAGTTATTGGCCAATATAAAAATTTTATTAGGTACTGTAGCATATATTGGCATTTTTGCGCAATTTTAGCTCTGGATAATTCCACCCCTGTATAAAGTAAGCCATAAACAAAACACAATTTTATCGCTTTGACAGCGGATAAAAAGGAAGGTAACTTTTTGCAAGTGATAAAACCTTATTTACCTTTTACTTAGCAACCAAACAATAAACAAAACATTAAAATGTCATTTTGCTTCATGTTTCTAATATTTGTCAGTGAAATTATTAGATCTTGGGAATATTTGTGAAGAAGAACTATATAGGAGTTAAATTATTACACTCGAGCATTTTATTTCCTCCGAATAAATTTCTGTTTGATTTTTCAACCTGGTCACCTGGCAGCAATTTGACTCGAAAAATTGTTTTAAAATAAAATCACTCCACCTACAGTGTCGTTTTTTTATTAAACATTTTTTATTTTCAAATTGCTAGGCAACTAGGTTTCAATACAAACATAAATTTATCCGGCGAAATAAAAATCTCTTGTGTAATTACAGTTGATAATCATTCTCAAAATATAGTTTTAGAAAAGGTGAAGATATTTATTATTTTTTATGTTATGTATTAGTCCAAGTTCAAAAAATATTAATTAAATGCATGAATTACTAGTAATAAATCTCAAACAATTTAATGTTGGCTATAATCTATAAATAGAAATAATAACAACATTAAAATAAAATCCACATTTAATAGCTGCTATCATGCCACAATAGGTTAATTGTTTATAAAATCCCATTTCAGAACAAGTAGCGAAGTCACACCACATAAAAAATAATAAAAATGGAGCCTATTTAGGTTAGCTCATGTGAATGTACAATGTTCATGGAAAAGAAAAGAAATTGACAGATGAAAAGGTCAAACATGAATAGAATAATTAATGTGGAAGAAACAAAAGAAATACTCCAAGAATAGTAAATGTAAATTAGCTGAATTTTATAACCATAACAACGTTATTAATGCATGTGTCATTGCTTGGTGATTAATGACTATTTAGCAAGATCATCAGCAGGTTGTTTATTATTTATTAATAGCTCAAAGTCACACACCCAGTTTTAAAATGGGATAGAATATTTGAAACATCTGTATCTTAGCAATACTGTAGATTTGTGGCATTTGTGTTTATCCTGTGTGGTATTGGGCCCGTGCGTTACCATCGTTACCGTTGTTTATCATCAATGCATGCTCCGAACTGGCCCGTATTTTCTGTCTCTCTCTAAAAGGTAAACAGACCTCATTCGCCCTAGTGTCCACTCCTGTTATTATACTTCATGAATTAGACTAATGGACATTTGCACCGCTTCCACTTAAATTTTAAGTGTAACTTAAATAAAAAATATCGAATCGAACTCATGACAGCAATATTATTTCTACGTTTGACAATTTGATTTTGATTCGATATTGTTCATTTAAGGAAAACTTAAACTTTAATTGGAAGCGGTGAAACTGGACATAAATTACTTATCGGGTCATTGATAATGATAAAGATATGTATACCTACAGATTGTATCATAACTTTGATTAGGTACACGTTAAGGGTATACAGGGTGTTACAAAACTTCAGGATAAAAATTAAATGACAGATCTTCATGACGTATACTAATCACGAATCAAAAAGAAGTTTTTCAAAACTCGCAAAATAAATTGCACTCTAACTCTAAGTGCCGTATACATTTTTAGTGCCGCTGGTTTCATGGACTTTTAATGTCACATCATCAAAATTTAATTCATTTGTTTATTTATACAATATTAGGTAAGAGATTACTTGGATGGATATAAAAGGGAGGGTGGAGTAGAAACTCCACATGCACTTAGGCCACTCAGACGGGTCCATTGTACATCCTCCGGGTAGCACAGCTCCTTGCTACAGATCCTGAAGCCATTCCACACTCAGGAAGAAAGCCAACAGATCAGCAGCGGGAGTTGTGCTTAGGGTGGCCATGTCCGGCCAGAATTCCCCTAGTATGGTCCTCTTTTTGAAGACAAAGCAGGGCATTCACATAGGATGTGCTCCACAGTTTCATCTTCTTCTTCGCAGCCTCTACATAAAGGACTGTTGACGATTTTCATGCGGTGCATGTGTTTGTTTCATGGACTTTTAATGTCACATCATCAAAATTTAATTCATTTGCTTATTAATACAATATTAGGTAAGAGATGCCTTATATTACTTTTAATAATCAATCAATTTAATCAATCATATTAAAAAATAAAAATGCTAATTGAAACAGTGGCTCTAAAAATGTGTACCTACGTCATTTAGAAATATTTTGGGTAATATTTTTTATCCGTGATCAGTAGTTTTTATCCTGGGGTTGTGAGACATTCTGTATATAAAAACAACAAACTAAAGAAGCATTCGGCATTAATGGTGGGTTTATGCAGACAATTAAATTATGAAATTACATTATGAAATTAAACTAAGGAAGTAGATATCATTGTTTTTTATATAATCGTTTATGCAACTAAACTAACAAACTAAACTATCGTCACTAAACTAAAAAGTTAGATACTTTCAACTTCTTAGTTTAATTTCTTAATTTTATAATGTTTACACATGCGCAATGTCAACATAACCTCGAATTTGACGTTTGAAGCGTGCTGGTTGGTGTGATTGTACTATACGCACGCGCAAATGTGCATTCCTATTGGTTTATTCTTTAGTTTAGTTTTGAGTATAAACACTGCATTTATAATTTAATTTTCTAGTTTAGTGGTTTAATTTAATTTTCTAATGTAGTTGCTGCATAAACCCACCATAACTGTAGTCAGAGTTACTGTCAAAGAGTAGAATTAAAAATAAAAATTAATTGCTAAATGTACCTACACGGATCTACTTACAACGTTACTAAGAGAGACAAAGTTATTCTAAGAAACGATCAATCCCACACACTTTAATTTCATACATATTTATGCGAAAGATAAAAAATATGAATTTATAATCAGAGACGTTCTGCACTTTTAATTCATTCAACTCGTGATTTAGTAATCATTTACATAATTATTAGTGTTATTCAATCATTGAATATTTCTCATAATGTTGCTATGTACATTTTTACTTTGATTTAAAAATAGACGCATTTTTACCTCTCGCCACTCACATCTGTAAGAGAGGTATTGTAATCATGCTAAAATTTCGATAGTGAGTTTTCAATGGATAAGCACGTTTTGAGGTCCCTAGAACACGATTTTGATAATTTCGCGATGATGTCTGTGTGTGTGTCTGTGTGTCAGTGTTTCAGGATGGATTTTGGAGGTACGATAACTCAAATACCACTATATTAAAAAAATTGAAATTTTGTATATAATATTATGACACCCTAGATTAGATCTGATTAGATTTTGGTGTTGATCGTGCAACCGGAAGTGGTAGTTTCTTGAAGATCTGAAGAGTTTTTCTGGAATATTCTCAAAATTTATGAATTAATAGGAATTTTTTAAATAACATTGTATACTAAATGTTACTGTCTACAATTTATATTCAAAGCGTTGTTTCTATCTAGCACCATTTTCCAATTAGAAGAAGTTAAAAATTCTACAAATTTGTTACAATTTTTATTTATCTGCCTATCTATGGAAACAAAAAATAAAATATTTGAGTGTTATTGTCATATGAATTTTTGATTTTTTGGCAAATTGAAATGGAAAATATGAAATGTTATTTAGTATTTATAAGGTCATAATAAACTATAATAATATTATAAAAACTACAATTCCCGAATTCCCTTCTAGTACAATGGTATATTTGTGAGTAAGTACCTTCATACACACTTAGTAAAATAGTAGAGTATATGGCGAGAGGTCATGTGTTGGCCACATCGGATTTTTCTTGAGGGAATCAATATTCATTATTTTATATTGAAAGCAATATTCATATTATTTATTGAATTAATTTCCTTATGCCTCAGACAATTAATGTAAATTTAAATTTAAAAATTATATTTTATAAATAGGTAATAATCTTCATATTTGATTTCTTCTAACTGTTAAACAGTTTAGTAATATAATAAACTAATACTACGTGTTACAAGTTTTTAATATTTCTTTTCTTCGTTCTTCTCAAGAATTTCTCGTATTTTCCCAACCATTTACTGCATTTAGCGTGGCGTACTTGTAAATTTAGTCTGTCAATTGGAATTACAAAATATCGTGCAAGATTCTAAACCATTTGTTTATCCCACCGGCGCATGTTCGGTATTTTAAATGTGCTAATTATTTTATTAGAAACATATGACGGAATTAAGACGAACATATGCTACATTTGTTTTCGTAAAATGATTCAAATATGATACAGTTACCAAATATTTTGTTTTGTTACTAATTGAGTAATTAATAAGTTGAGACCATGTGGATATTTGTCAATGAAAAGATTTTTCATTGAATCATTAAATTTAATTTTAATAAAATGAGAGTACACAGGAATGCAGTCAAATAGATTTTAATCTTAACTACCAAATTAATTCATTCGAAAATAGTAAATCCACTAAAATCAGTATAAACTGGAATACCTGTCAATTTTAAGACGAATTAATTATTTACTATGGCCCATCTCTTGCTATCAAATGCAAATCAAAAAAGCATGTTACAATAAATCAATTTGTGACTTTGGTTTTGAAATCGATGGTCTCATATTTTACAATGATGTACTTTTGGTTGTGCTTACATGTCTATAGAATGAAGTTTACAAAAATGCGAGTTTTACATAAATTATTACAGTCAATGGGTTAACTGTTTAAAAAAATCTCTCTATACCCGTCTTCCGACTAATGTATATTATCGATTTCACAAGAATTTTTTTATTTTTGGGCATTAATCAACGTATAATATGGATTATTAAATGATAAAAATTAGCTCCAAGTTTTGCTAATTGATGTGACAGTAATTACTAATTTGCATTTATTGATTCACTAATGAGTTATGATTCTTCATGTTAATTTTCAATTTGAAATTTTTTATAATACAGCCAGAATCGTTCAAATTGTTAATCTTCTGGATTTACAAAAGCCAGGAGAAAAAATTTTACACCAACACATCGAAATGTAAGTGTCATATTTATGTTTATGTAAGTTTGAAA
The DNA here is from genome assembly GCA_947534325.1 of Agonum fuliginosum. Lineage (NCBI taxonomy): Eukaryota > Metazoa > Arthropoda > Insecta > Coleoptera > Carabidae > Agonum > Agonum fuliginosum. Next base: position 29,050,260 of record OX384041.1, read on the forward strand.
TACATTCTACCAGGTTTTGACTGTTTTTACTCGTTCTAGTTTAAAAAGACTATAGATTTGAAAAATCAATGCCGGAATTATTATCTTTTATTATAATCCCATAAACTAGTTCCACTTAAACGGATGAACCGATTTGAGTTCAGTTTAGTTTGGAATTGCTTGAGCAATTTTAACATTTCGATCATTCGATGTTCAAATTAAATATTTGCGGTTTTGATTTCCTGTATTGAGTTTATTTATTTAACTAAAATATTCTTAATAAATCCATGTAACTGTCTAATGAATATACAAAGGTTTATTTTTAAATGTCAACATAATTTCTAATTGTTTGAAAATTTCATCAATCTCGTCACATTTTTAGGCGCGACTGAAAACATTTCAAAACTTATTAGCGTCAATTAATTATTTAAAAACTCTTTTCTATTGCGTTATTGCATCATTTATTTTCAAACATTCATAGATTACTTTAATGTTTTAAATCAACAACCAAAAATCATATTCGTAAAAGCTATGTCGAAATTGAGGTATTTATGTATAGATACAACTCAGGTTCAAATCCAGTCACGAACACACATTTCCTATAGTACACTCTCCAGTCTCCAATAACAACCATGTATGACTTAACGGCTGGTAACCGCACGTACGTTAGAATATATATATATATATATATTTATGCCGATAACTCACAGTATGTAAGGCTGCCACACTCAAGTTGGGTAAAAGACGTGATAATATATTATTATTTTTACTCAGTATGAATTTCAGCTATAGGTATCTATGTAGGTTCTGTAGAATGAAATTTAAAAAATTAATATTTTAATAATTCATATTTTAAGATGTAAATATATTAAATTTACATTATCATATGTGATCAAAATATTAACTATATAATTCAATTCATTGAATTTTACAAAAATTGAATGATTTTTAGTAATGCAGTATATAGTTGACTCAACGTATCAATGTCGTCACATTGCAGTATCATGATTGCATTGTGACGCACTGCATTGATTCGTTGCGTGAACTATATCTATCAGTACCTACAAATACATAATATTTTTGAACGAGACAGTGCCAGATTTCTTAATTAAACCGCTTCGAACATGAACTAGTAGCATAAAGTGGCAAATAAATTCAGTTTTTTCGTCTTTTTCGTCTAAGATAGACGTTTCACACGCGGTTCGCGTCGGTTTTATTTATAATAATATATTTAAAACAATTTCAAATGTTATAAATATTGTAGTTTTTAAGTTAATGCGTTAGTGATCCCACCATTCATGTATTAGTGAAGTGTATAAGTGTTTGTGTATTGTATTATGTGTATGGCCTTTTATGATATGTGGATGGTGGTAAATAATTTCGATATTCGTTTGTTATATTTATTGTGAGTTTATATTAATGAAGATTCAATGCTGTGAAAACGATAAGCCCGATTGTGAGCAGTGGTTCCAAACCAGGGGTGCTTCATCATAAAGTATGTACTGGTTTTTATTAAATTATTTTCAGATAGTCATTTTTTGCACTTTATCTGCATAAATTTATATAAATAGGAACAATCAATAGGCATAAATAATGTATCAATAGAATCATTAGAGTTTCTAGATTGCGTTATACTAAATAAGATTAATACCTGAAAATAAATATAATTAGCAGTAGAAATGAAAGAAGAGAGAGCAAAATTTATCAAATTTCAATGAATTTTATGAAAAATGAACTATTATTACAGACATAATTTTTAGAATAAGGCAATTAGGAATGTATATATTTTCATTGTGTAACATAATTATTTTTGTAGGTTACATCGTATATCCGAAATTTATGCAGAAAGCATGAGCAAAATGCGCCATGTAAAAGTTTTAAAGTGTCGCTGACGTGGCACTAGTAGTTACAGTAAAAAAAACTTTTTTTAAAAATCATATAATGACCTATAATAAGATTTTGACAATTATCGAGTTAAAAACATTACCATTACAGACTTCGTGTAACGGTTTTTTTTACTTTTAAGCGCGTTCTTTACCAAGGTTTTCGAATTACCTATATAGATTCTTAGGTTGCTAAAAATAAAGGTAATTTTTAAAAGGGTACTTATACATTAGGTAGACTTGGATGGTATTTTCTATCAAAAATATTTTTGAATTGCATATCTAAAGACACAAAAACAATTAATAAAATTTGACTTTGTGTTTTAATTTGTTGTTCTCAATAAGTATTGAGTTGTTTAATTGTTTAATATAAGTACTGATGAGGTATTTATTATTATATTAAAAATTTCGTTTTGAACAGTGACACTAAAAATGTAAATATAGATAGATACTTTTAAGAACCTGTTGATAATTTGCGAATTTAATTTTAACTATTTTTATAAGAGAAGCAAAACTTTCAAATTAGTTACCTATTTCTTAATTTATAATAAACAGGATATAACAAATGAAAAAAATTAAACATGGGTGGTCGTTACACCTCAGACAAAGATTTATGAAAAAAAATTAATTCATCCGTTTATAATTCTTGCGGATGAGTTACCACGGACGGATTACTTCGCCAACGTTTCCGATATAATCAATGCCCACTAGATTATGAAATATAACAACAGTTAGGTATATTTATTGCGAGGAATGCCTTGGCTGTGTGCCGCGTGCATATAGTGATAAGGTGTTTATGAACCACTAATGTGAGAAACGTCAAAACTTTGAGTTATTTTTATTGCAATTTACGTTTTTTGTGTTCAGTGTTTTGATAATATTAAATATTACGTATCGATAGTACAAATAGGTACGTTTGAAGGAAAATAAATGGCCGGTGCATTACTTGACAAAAAAGAAAATTATTTATTGGCTGTAGTTTGTTATAAATTTACCTTATGATATTACGCCGTTTACCTGCTTGAACGTTTTGTTAATATTTAGAAATATGAATGGGAAATGGAAATAAATAAAATGTTTAATGAAATATATAGGTGCAATATGAAGAAGTCATGAACTCGAAGTCGCTTCTGGTTGTTGATTGTTGGTGTAAGATGTATGTACAAAAGTTTGGCAATACAAAATGTGCGTTCACTGCACAGATCTATACTTGATTTAAATACTAGGAGGAGCGATCTGAAGTTGGTATGCTAAAACTGACGATTTTGATTACACCACGCAAAATGTGTAGTGTAAACAAATTAGTGTTCTCCATCTTGTCTTATTAGCTGTGGTCAGTAACTGTTTTACGTTGGTTTTTTGGTTTATTGCTTTATTGTGATTTTGATATAAAAAAGTTCTTTTCAGAACTAATTTCATGTTGTCACGTACAAGTATTATTATATTTTATTTTTTGTGACTTTCCTGTGATTTGAAATCTTTTGTGATATTACACAAGTTTTGTGAGTCTTAACTTTTTTGTCAATAAATATAATGTATTAATTAATTCGTATTATTGAAATAATATTTGTGGTTAATTAACAGACAATGGATATAAAATATAAGTGACGTAAAAAAATCTAGTGATATTTTTCTCATATTTACACAGTGTATGGCTCAGCGAGACAACTTCAAAGTTTTTAAATCAAGTATAGTATGAATAGTATTATTTTTTTAACCCTTTGAGGACTACCGGTCACCTGAGGTAACCACACATAATATATTTTTTCTTTATTTTCCTGTCGGTTTTGCAGCGAAACCCCTATGTACACATGGTTGCATATATTGTTGCCTATGCAGAAACGCGATTGCGTTCACTTCCATCACTTCTTGCTCTGTGGGTTAAGCATATAGTGTTCAGTTTTTGAGGTTACGTTTTTACCTGTGTTATTTTATTGTGTTTTACCAAACTCTGCACACAATGGCAGGTAATTGTTGGTTATATTATTACATATAAGTATATATTTGCATTATTCACTAAATATTTCATTATATTTATTCATAATATTTATTTATGGGCAATTTATTTATGCGGTTTTATACGCTAACCACTAGGAACATACTAACAATTTTTCTACCTCCCGCTTACCTCCTGTAAGGGAGGTATTGGAATCATGCTAAACATCGGATTGTTTGAGTTTTAAGTGGATGAGCACGAATTAGGGTCCTTACAACTCATTTTTGATAGTTTCATGATGATGTCTGTATGTTGTATGTGTGTGTGTAGGTATGTGGTCAGGGTCGGATTTCTGTATGTCGGATAACTCAAATACGAATTACCCAATAATTTTGATATTTGGTATTTAACGTTTGTATATAAATTGGAAGAGCTCATTAGATTTTGGTACAAATATCTTCACCGGAAGTGATAATTTTTGAATTACGCTATGATAAAAACGCCCATATGACTACGCGATCAACGTTTCTACGGTGTGCTCAGTGTTGTTCTAAAGAGGAATCACATAGAACCTTGTGGAAATGTTCCACATGTAATGTTGGTCTTTGTATAAATGATAAAAGAAACTGTTTTTTAATGTTTAACACCAAATAAAAAAAAAATTTCCTCATAAAACAGAACAACAAGGTTCCTAGTGGTTATTTCAACTAACCACCTCCTGCCTCGTTTATTATAAATATTTATTTTTTAATTTTTGTAAAATACGTGTTACTTTGTATCAAATAAATAGTTTTTCATAATAAAAAACTTTTGTTTAAAAAAAAATTAATACCGTCCTCAAAGGGTTAAGTCGGAAAAAGACGTTTCTAATATGAAACATGGATGGAAGTTTTCGTATTTTTCATTATAATATTTTGCATTTTAAAATCTAGATTGAAACTTGTCAAAGTTTCTAGCCAAAAAAAGTATAATGTAAAACAGTGCGGTTCGAGTCCCAGCAAGGGAAAAGTCCGGAAAAGTCACTGTGGAATTTGCTGTACAAAATTTTGGAATCTAAAGAAATTTGTGATAATTGATTGGAGTTACATGAATTAATTTAAATTGGAAGAATTGATTTGGAATTGGAAGAATTAATTTGGAATTGCAGGAAATATTGGAAATTATTTTTTTTAATTTGGAATTGAAAAAAAATCAGAATTTAAGGAATTAGCAGGGATTAGTAGAATTATTATGGAATTCGGGAAATTAGAACAGAATCGATAGGATTTTGTTAGAATTAAAATAATTAAAAAATATATATACCTACCTACCTAGGTATTTAAATATTTATTTGGAATTAAATTAATTATTTAGAATTGAATTAAATAGTGAAAAAGGGACCTTGCTATATTACAAACTGAGCTCTTGTTAGTACACCTACACTGTTCACATTTTATATATAGATAATTAAAAGATGACTCTAGAGTGCTAAGAAATTATATTTTTGAAATATTTAATGGTATTTTAGTAATAAATTAGTAAAAATAGTCAATTTGGCCTATTTTTTACTATTTTTTTCGTCAGATATGTAATTTTTTTGACAAAAAATATTTTCTTAGCACTCTCACGAACAATGCAAGGAATCTACTATTTAAAACAAAATTAATAAATAAACAATAATAAGGCCTTAATTTGTAATATTAAAATGCATAAATTAATTCTTATTTTCTGTAATTGTTGTCGCAACAATGTATTGTATGAATATTTAGATCAAATAATGCGTCGTAATTACTTATGGTAAATTTCAGATTTTTATTTTTAGCATTATAGCCAGAATCGTGAATTCTGATTCTATTGCAGTAATATTGCGTTCAACAAGTGTAGAGCCTTGAAGGAATTATTTTGGAATTATAGGTATTATTTGAAATTGACGGAATAACATTGAATATAAGGAACTATTTTAATAATTGGAATTGACTACAAAATTTAAAAAGTGATTTGCCCTTAGTCCCGAGTCAAAAGCAAAACAAAATATCTCATTATGAATATCAGAAACCAAAACCAGTTCAAAACCATCCAAGTGTCATGTTAACGATTTGATGTCGGTTTTTGGAAATCGAAAGTTATTTCATTGCTTCATCTCCAGAAAGCAATATTGATAACTTTCTCCTCGGTTCATATTTACTTTTCTCCTCACGTCGGGCGTGCTTTCCTCGCAAACACGAACCGTCCAGCGATCGTGACAGACGGGGACTTTGCAATGCCTTTATCGCTATGTACGCAACTCTCAGAGTGGGCTGTGCTGCACAAAGAATAAATTATAATTAGGTGGACACTGATAGCCAGACCAGCGTGTTTTGGATTTGTGGGACTTTAGAGGAAGTCTGGTGGAGATATCGATAAGGATATTGGACGCTAGACACGTAGCTTTGATTGTTTTTATCTTGTGCGCTCGAATGAGTTCTCTATGAGGTTGTGTTTTCGTTTTGTGCAATGTTTTTTAAGGTTATTGACAGTCTTGCTGAGCTAGCACAGTTTGTATTCAGTTCTATAATCTGGACAGATAGGTACTATAATAAATTCTACACTCTAGTTTCAGTGTGGGCTCTTAAGACCTGTTCGCACGGCGATCTTTGGAGATTCTACGAAGATTCAGAGTCCTGGAAAAGAAGAAGTTTTTTCTTTCTAGTGATAATTACGTGGTTTTGAAGCAATCAATAAATTATACATTTTTTTCAAGACGCATTGAAGATTCAATTTAGCGACACCGCTATTTAACTGATAATTCTCACTAGAAAGAAAAAACTTCTTCTTTTCCAGGATTCTGAATCTCCGTAGAATCTCTAAAGATCCCCGTGCGAACAGGGCATTATGAACAGGGAATCAGGACGTAACTAAGTCTAAATTTTTTATAAATTTTTTACATTAGTTTACGGAAGAGATACCTATATTTAAAATATTTAATAATGCCTTACGTACTACTAGGGGAGTGATATAGATTTATACTTAATTGAGGCAAAAGAAATGTTTATGAATATGAATAGCGGATAGATACAAATTCAGATTAATTGCTGGGAAATGTTGTATTTTTGAATAGGATATAATGTATTAACTTGTCAGTCTGAGTGCTCGTGCAATCTTTATCTATGCATACTCATATTTGATATCATATTCTTAAGGAGGGTCGATACCGAAAGGCTGGATTTCACTCTTTATGAACTATTTATTTACCTACATAAAATTATATTACAAATTGTTCAATACAAGCCGCCAAAATACCATAAAACTATATTCTATGTTTTCTCCGTTCAGTTCTTGCTCTATTTCGTGGTTCATCCATATTCTGTATTCATTTTCTGCGGTTTTTATTGGTCCTAATATCGTTCTCATAATTTTGCTTTCTCCTATTTTTAGCTCTTCCCCTTCTTTATTTGCCATGGTCATGGTTTCTGCGTAGTACATTATTATTGGCCGTATATCTGAATTTTCGTTCTTTTTGTAGTATTTTGCTCTTAAGTAGTTTTTTATTTGCATAATAGGCATGGTAATTCCTTAATGCCCGAGGGCATAATGTATTCACGTACCTCGTATCCATGTCAGAAATAAACAATTACATATTAAGGAAGACATAAAGATATTTACACTGTTTTGAAGCTCAATGAATTAGAAAATTCTTCGTAAATGAATCCTCAGAGAATCCATGTGTGAACACAACAGAGCATAAGAAAACCATTGCCTATTCTTCGCACTCAGAACCAAGAATGTGGAATAGTACGAGTACATTATTATATTTATTTGGTATACAAACTATTTAGTCCTATTACGGACGAAACCGGCTTGGACAAAATATACTGGATGAAATATGCGTTCTCTATCGGAAATATTTATACCAATAACAAGGAAATGAAGTCATTATTTATTTATGTTCCTTGTCATTTCATTGATGTTGATAATTTTTCCACATCTACTTGCATATTGAGTTTGTGTATCCTTGAAATTATTGCTCAAACATGGCGCTTGTGTTTGTGTATTGGTGTGTAAATATTACAAGCGTCAAACCGTCATTTGTCATCAACTATTCACATAGCATTCTTTATAATTTTAGATGCTGGAGAATGGGATAATGTTTACCGAACGTGTGAATTAATATTTCTCGCTATATTATTATTGAGACTTGAAGTAAGTACCTAATTGATTCATCGGTTTCTTGAATTTATTACTTAAATAAAGTTAAACATGAACACTATTACTTTTTAAATTCGATTGTCTTGCGACTTGCTGGCTGAAACTTGGCGCATAGAATCGTCGCCGATGACAACGCATTCTATTAAAATTTAGATCAGATAGCATTACATGACTATGGTTCTACATCAATTAAGCGGCCCGTCTACGTTTTTCCGAATTCCTAGAATACTCTAGATTTTTCTTTTTTCTATTCCACTCTTTTCCCCACTACTGCGGCTGTCTGAAACCAGCCCGAAACTCGTACTTTACCGCATCTTAGCAATGCATTGTCATTTTGAAGCTGAAAAATACTGTAAAAGTGTTTTCGTTGCGAGTAAACTGCTAGTTTATTACTGACTTCAAGATAATGTTTTTATAACATTTAATAGAGAAATAATGGATTTTGGATGTGCCTTTTTAAAATTTAAAAAATAAATTTCTATCTGGAAATACAACCGTATTGTAAATTTTTATGAATTTTCCAGTATTTTTATAATCATTGTATAATTTATTTATTAAAAATTTTTAAACCACAAATGTTAATTGATCCTTTAAGTATATAATCCTTGTTGAAATGAAATTTATTATTATTGTATATTAAAAATTTGAAGGATGACTAGATGTTTGTGAATTAATCTAGGTTTATGCCCAGTTAGAATCCTGAAAACATCTTTGGAATCCATATAAAAATTATGAAAAAGTGTATTTTGAGCAATTTTTTGCATGCTTTATCTTATGATTAAGAGATTTATTAGAAAATGTAACCTAGTTCCATTCTTCGTCTGTAAATATATTTATGTAATTTTGCTTTATCTGTAGAACTTCGTGAGCATTTTAAAAATTGCTAGACTGCTTTTACGTATTTTACGCGAATATTTTCAAAATTTTAAAAAGGCACATCTGTAGATTCATTCATTCTCTATTAAATCCTTGTTGAAATACAATTTTACCATTCTTTTACTGTCCACAAAACACTCGCTACGTTAGTACATTTTATGCTGAATTTTAGGTAGTAGACGGGCCTCTTAACAAAGAATAAACGCGGTATTGAGCCATGCGGAGTCGATACCCTTAATTTAAATAAATTAATTTTCCTTCACTGATAATATTGGTAAGTTCAGATGTCCGTAGTGTTTGCCGTACACTAATTGAACTGATGCGAGTCCAGCTCTACCAGTTCGAATTAATAAATCACTTGATTCTCATTGTAATGGTTTATAAATGTAGTACGTGATATATCACGTGATAGTGACGTCATCTACGGCTTGTGATCACGAATATCATGTACATGTCAACGACAATTCATTAAGATGAGATGGCTTTAAATTAATGTTGCAATTGCCAATATAACTTCTTCTATTTCATTAGCACCATTAGAAATGGAGAGAAAAGATTCATCACAACGATGCGAATTTCCAACTTAATAGTTGAAGTGTTAATTTACAGAATATTTTTCAGAAATATAATCAGTAATTCAATATTATTTTTAATTTAAGTAAACTGGCTTTTTGACAATCAGAACTTCGTATACAGATCTTAATACCTTATCTTATTACTGCTTAGATAACAAATGAAGCATAAAAAATATAGTAGGTATATTATTCGATGAGGGTCCAACGATGGTCATTACGTCAAGACACTAAGGGGAGTGTCGTAATCATTTGAATGAGTAATTGACATGTTAATTTCTAGTAGAATACTATACTTTATCCACGACTATACCAAATAATTCAATCATTTTTAAAGATAAAGCACTGACGCTGTCAAAAATATTTTATTTTTGAAGTTTGTGACATTACCTGCCTATCAACGGATTTATAATATGTATGAAGTATGAATAATACCTATGCTTTAATACAATAATGGCCATTTGCACCGCCTCCACTTAAATGAAAAAAAAAATCTAATCGAATTAATGACAGCAATGTTTATTCTACGTTTGACAATTTGATTTTGATTCGATATTTCTCATTTAAGGATAACTTAAAATTTAAGTGGAAGCGGTGCAACTGGTCATAGGTGTTATTGGTTAAAAAGCAAGTTTAATAATTTAAAAATAACTTACTAGTGAGTAATGAGGTACATTATTCATTGCAAACAATATTGTAGAATGAATTTATTACTAGTCGTGGAGAATAGTTATTTTTTATACAAGACCCTAAAATTATATTTTATCGGCGAACGAAAAGTGTTAATTCACAAGCGACAAATATATATATATATATATATATATATATATATATATATATATATATATATATATATATATATAGTGGCTTAACACTCCCGTGGGAGTAGCACCGCTTCTCACGATGCTTTCTAGATCCTTTTATCGGAGGGGATCAGTCTCCATATTCTCCATATTCTCTTGCTCTATTTACCCATTCATCTTGGTGCAGTCAGAATCTCAATCCGTGCGGCGATCTGTGGTTTCAACCACAGCGGCAGCGGAGGATATTCTTTGTGCAACCAGGACTACATTTAAGGTGAACAAGTGGATAGCTTGTAACACCCGAGTGTGATTGAATTTTTTTCTGATGTTAAAGAAAAATATAAGAATATTATTAAATCGCAATTTTCGCAAATTTCAATTTACTTTTGTCACAGAGTGAGCGCAGAAATGTGTAAAAACACATTTGAAGAAAAAATTCAAAAATACTCTAATTTTACTTTATCTACTCAAATTTTACTTTAAGCCCTGGTCGCACGAGGATTCTTTGAAGATTCTACCAAGCTTCTGAATCCTGCAAAATAAAAAGTTTTCTTCTTTCTAGTGAGAATTACCTGTTAAATTGCGGTGTCGCTAAATTGAACCTTCAATGAGTCTCTGAAAAGAAGAATTTTTAATTTATTGATTGCTTTAAACCATGATTTTTTTTCTAGATGCAAAATCTTGAAACTTCTTTTCCAGGATTCGGAATCTTAGTAGAATCTTCAAAGAATCCTCGTGCGAACAGGACTTTATATCTACACCTAATTTTACTTTATCTAGCCTTGCGGTTAAAGTGGCACTTTATCGACTCAAAATAGTCGATAAAGTAGCACTTTAACATCAGGTAGAAATATTTAAATTGTGCTTTTATTAACAAATTGGGCGATTGGTTCTATTCTTTAAAAATTTCATTGCCATAACATAAATAGTGTTGTCTCGTTATAATTCGATTTGTTTTTTGCTCCAAAGCCACAGAAAACAAGCTGTGTGCAGTATGAGTTCCTCACCTGGAACAATGTGTGCCAGTAGTAAATAAAAGCATCAACAAAAGATGAAAAACAGGCTAGCAGTAACGCAGTAACGCTGACCTTCGTAGTAATTCTACGTCTGCTTAGTTCTTCTGCAATAACAGGAACTCTGCTAAGCTTAATTACTGCTATTGTAAACAGAAAAAATACATTAGTACATAATTACTCGAGTATCACCATGACGGTGCCCAAACGAGACGGGACGAAATAAAAAAATTATCGTTTAATTGCTTTATTACTTTATTAGGAGGTAACCAGGAATGTGTATGATAAAATAATCTAAAGTTCATAAAAATTCTATTGCATGCTTAGTCAAAAGTAAGCAGCAAATTAAAATACAAGTTGCCAGTAATAAATAAATTTTTTAATAAATAAAGCTTCATTCAGACCTACTAACTTATAAGTGAAATATTTACAATTATAAGTATAAATCAAATGGACCATACAGACCTACCAAATTAGTGGATATACACCTATTGGAAAAATTTAGAACTTATGAAAATATTTAAATTTAAATACATAATAATTGTTTATTAAGTACAATTTGTTGTGTGATTTTTACAATTTGCATATTAAAATATTTTTTATCTTATAATATATATATAATAAGTGTGTAAAGTAATGAACATAAAGATTCTGATGTAGAAAATGTTTCCAAAAAGAGATGTTTTCTAAAGCCCTGTCCTCACATATATTCTTTGAGGATTTTTCATGCTTCTGAACTTTGAGAAAAAAAATCGCTTGTCAAAAATCGGTGCCGCTAAATTTAATCTTTTCCAGGATTTAAAAGCATGAAACATATGAAAGAATCCATCTGTGAACAAAGTTTAAGGTGTACGTTTATCCTAAAATTTTCCAGCGTTACAGAGGTGCACGCCTTCCACGTTTACTTTAATTATAATTGAAATATATGATTCTTTTACATATGAGTGTATTAATTAACAAAGGATGTCTTAATGCTTCTATATTTTTTTGTCTTTGGCCTAGGAATTTGAAGTAAAAAATTTGAAAATTACTTTTTTGCGGTTTTTGTCATTATTTGATATGATGTTTTTCGTTCACTATAATAAAAGCAAGAAACACTCAGCTAAGCTTCCTCATTCGAATAATTTTTATTTTACTTAATTTCTTTAAAAAAATTACAGAAGTTATTATGGAAATACTGGAGCCATTTATATATTTTTCAACTTCAAAATGACATTACATAGCTAGGATGCGGGAAAGTATGAGTTTCGGGCTTGTTTCGTGCAGCCGTAGTAGTGAGGAAGAGAGCGAAATAGAAAAAAAAGCAATATCGAGAATATTCTAGGAACTCGAAAGAAAGGTAGACGACTCCTTGAGTTGTCCTTTTAATTTATCTAGTAGGTAGTTAATTTATAAAAATGCAGTCATCATAAGATCGATAACATACAAAATACACAATAGTGTATGAATATTTTATTGCCTGCTTCTCCGAAAACCCATCCAATTATTCAGTATTGTTTTCCTCTTGCGAGGGAAAGACGCAAGGAAACCTAACCTCAACGCTGTGTCGACAGACAGTGAGGCGCGCGCAGATCATACAAATAAGAAACGTTGTTGTTTTATTTTCTGTGGTGGTGGAGACGTCCAGCCACTTGCAGCACATCCGGTAAGTCGAGACGATGGCGCGAGTCTCAGACAGAGTCGCAAACGTTTGTGAAATTTAAATCGACAGAGAATATGACAGAGATTGTAATCGGACAGTCAGCAGAAACCAGAAAGAACGACAAGGTTTTGTTTCCATACCAGGGAGGGGTTGTAGGCAATGTATAGCTGATGAAAGTTGCAAGACGTTATTAGTATGTTGTTGAAAGAATCGTATCCAAATGTTGATATTAGTTCAAAGGATCGTCGGATGATGGATGATAAAAAGGGATAAATAATTTACTCCTAGATGCAGACGTTTCGGTTAATATTTAATCATTATCAAATGCTCAGAAGTTATTTAAATTACGACTTGATACCAAAATAAAATATCTTGTGGTAAATTATTACAAAAAATTCTACACCATTTGCAGCACATCTTCTTTCTGCACTGTAACGACAACATTATTATTATGTTATTAGTATGTACCGTAAATAAATCAGACTAATAGTAAACATCATTTTGATAAATAGTTGGTTACTGAAAATGGTAACAATTTTCGGAACGGTATAACTTTCTAACTCTGTATATCCCTGTTCGCACGAGGATTCTTTGAAGATTCTACCAAGATTTTTAATTGTGGAAAACAAGAAGTTTCAAGATTCAGAAAAATAAATTCATGGTTTTGAAGCAATTAAGTCTTCTTTTCCAAGACTCATTGAAGATTCAATTTAGCGGCACCGCAATTTAACAGGTAATTCTCACTAGAAAGAAGAAAACTTCTTTTCCAGGATTCAGAATCTTGGTAGAATCTTCAAAAAATTCTCGTGCGAACAGAGCTTAAAGTAAAATTTCAGTAGATAAAGTAAAACTAGAGTTTTTTTTACATTTTCTCTCCAAATTCGTTTTTACACATTTCTGCATCCATTTTGTGACAAAAGCAGGATGAAAAACAGAAAAATATTGCAAACGCCGAAATTGCGTTTTAATGATATTATTATATTTATCAAAGAATCCTCGTGCGAACAGGGCTTAAGAATGATAGCTTTACATTTATTCGATTGATGGAAAGTTATTTATATGGAAGAAACATTATTTTTAATAACATTTTTTTACTCTCATCAATTTCGTCAGTTGATTCGGGTGATAAAAATATGACAACACTGTCAAAACCAAAACACAACAAATAAGTGAACTCATCGTACTTTTTTGTGATAAACCAAAATCATCACGTTTCATATTATATCTACAGTTTTCAGAAATGGGATATTTACGAAACGGAATATCAGAATTCGATGATATTTACGGAACATAGTAGATGTTTAGCTCAGTTTTTGATATCTGTATATACTTTATATTAGTTTTAGTAAATATGCATGAAATAAGGGAAATGCTATATTCTTCTCACATATCGTAATGATTTTTATAATTACAAGATTAGATTAACACTCGATGAAAAATTTATATAATAGAGAAAGTTGCAATTATCCGAATGTATACATATGTTGTCGAGTATCCTGTGTAAATACATTTATAAATAAAATTTTGCAGTTTCAATTAATTAAAGAAATTTATCATACTTTCGAATCTATGTGCGAAAATAACCCATAATTTTGATATTATCACGAGATCTTCAAGAAATGCAAGAGGTTATTAAAAGCATTATTCATTTCATTAGAAATTGAGACATTTACCACTTTTAATACCTTTGCAAAATATGCCGAGCATATACAGGGTGATTCACAACTTCCTGCATATATTTTAATGGCATATAGTACTCAATTTTTAGTTGAAAGAATGTTTTCAAAATTCACAATTTTAATTTACATGTTCATTAGTAGACGGAGAGCTAGCGGTCAAATTAGTCGCCAGAACAACATTAAGTTATACATTGCAGAGATGACACTTTATATAACTGTCAAATATTTGTTTGCATCTACACTTTAGTTTTGCTATTAATATCTCTTTAAATTAAACTAAATTTGATAACAAATACCAAGTATTATTCTTTGTACAATTTTCTATTAAGGCCCATCTCTTGCTATCAAATGCAAAGCAAAAAAGCATGTTACAATAAATCATTTTGTGACTTTGGTTTTAAAATCGATGACCTCATATTTTACAATGATGTACTTATAGGTTGTGCGAACATAGCTTATGAATGAAATTTACAAAATACCTTGCCGTATATTGTTAAATAATTTCTAAAAATTACTAAAAATGCGAGTTTTACATAATCTATTACAGTCAATGTGTTAACTGTTTAAAAAATCTCTCTATACCCGTCTTCCTACTAATGTATATTATCGATTTCAAAAGAAATTTTTTATTTTTGTGCATTAATCAACGTATAATATTGATTATTAAATGATAAAAATTAGCTCCAAGTTTTGCTAATTGATGTCACAGCAATTAATAATTTGCATTTATTGATTCACTAATGAGCATGATTCTTCATGTTAAATTTCAATTTGAAATTTCTTATAATACAGCCAGAATCGTTCAAATTGTTAATCGTCTGGATTTACAAGTATAGCCCCTTAAATATTTGTATCAATATTAACTTTTCTTCTTTTTCTTATCAAATGACAAAGCATTCTCACTCCCAGCTGTAATGGACAAAGTGGTAAAGTGTAAAGAAATTGAGTCCTTGTTCTGATTATCTGTTTAGGTATGTATGTGGCGTGAATGTTACATATATCATTATTTGTTACTTAAATTTCATAATTATGATTCCAAACTCGGCATTGTAAGTTGTTTAGGTGTCGTGATACAACTTTGATATCAATGTTGCATACTCTAGCGTAATGTTGATAATGATATGCACCGCATGTAAACATGGTCACCCAGTCAAGTAGTCAACATTATTGACTTGTATTTAAAAATGAAGAATATCTTGGTTTTTTGACCAATAAGGAAATTTCTACAGTTCCAGTAAATCTTTTGTTCGACTCGGAAAATCTGAAAATCATTCAAAGTAAGTAAGTCCTGTATTACAAAGATTTTTTGGTGATTCTTTCAAGCCTCTTAATTTTGAAAAAATAGCGGCACGCTAAATCGAATCTTCAACGAGTTTTGTAAAAAGTAGCTTCAAAATATTGGATTTCTTTTTTTCCAGAATTCAGAAGCATGAAAAATCCTCAAAGAACATGGCTTTAAATCTAGAATCCCATATACTGACTTACATATTTTGTTAGTCTCATGTTAATAATATATTGTGCAACTAGGAACGAAAGGGGCGTTTTTGTCCCGATATGCACAATCGTGTGCACAGAAAAGCCACCTTAAGTCCCCTATATATCAGCTATCGTGTATACATAACCTCACTTACACCGTAAAAAGTGATGTCTTTTGATTGTTCCTTGTATATACTTACTTTGAAAAATATCTAAATATGGTTTAACGGATGATGAATTAATTGTGGAGGTTTTTGTTAATTTATGACGAAGATGATTATTATAGCAATTATAAAAGTTGAAGAAAGGGATGAACTGGATGATAACATTGGAAATGTATAATAATTCAATAAAATAAATAAAAATAATCTTAACGATCAATTGGAGTCTCGCATAAAGCGGAAGGAAAAGTACTGACCGGTCAGAAATACTTCACTTTCATCCCTAATAATAGGGGCAAAAAGTGGCGTTTTCGGTGCGAGTATGAAATTTTTTTATAAAATATGGATTTTGTATCGTTATTTTTAGAGGTGGCTAGCTAATTTTAGAATCGTGGTTTATATAAATATTCCTAATCATCAATTTTTTATCAACATATTTTATTCAGCTTTAATTGTCTTATAATTTTCTAAGCCACTTACATTAAGGAGGTTGTGGACTCCAATATTATAATATTTTTGATAACGTAAAACAAAATTCGCTAAACGCGCGTTGGCTGATATTGCAATTCGTTCAGTTGTGGTGATATATTTTTACAATAATTAGTACTAATTCACATAATCCAAAAATGCTTGGCGTTGGCATGCTTACATTTTTTTAAATAACTTGTAAATGGTTTAGAAAAAGTACACAAAACATTCACGAATTTATTATGAAAGGTTTATAGGAAATATTAATACAAAGTTCTATGAATTTTTCATCATTTTATCACATAGGTTAAATAATGTAAAACAAAAATTTAGTGAATTGTCATAAGAGTCCATGTAAAGCGAGCGTAATTTCAACATTCAGTTACTCAAAAACCGGATAGACGAAAATTTAAAAACAAATTTAGAATCTCAATAGTGTATAAATTTCAGCCTCTCATCATCATTTTAACAAATGGTCACTAACCACCATATGCGTTTTGTAGTCCTGGTCTCCCAGATTAAATATAAATAGTCTGATCCTATAAGAAATAAAATATTTCGATTTTACCGTCTGCGCGTTTTAGATCTTAGCGGGAAGTCAAAATCAAACCAACCATCAGATCTCGTGATCATTCATTAGCTATTCCAGTGGGGTACATGAACGTGAACGATCAGCACTCAACAACCATGTGGTGATGTGAGAACTGTTTTAAATTCCATATGTGCTAGAATATATTAAGGGATCTTTTTATTTCATGTCTGCGTTTTATTTTTATTTCTACTGCCGCTAATATGCATCATGTTGTAGTTGGTGCACTTGTGGATGCTGAGCATATGAAATGAGAGAGAAAAATTAGTAATTAGTTTTAATTGTAATTTAACATATGTGTAGGGACTGTAAGAATGGGAGTCTGTTTAGACATGTAATGAAGCTAATTCATGTGATTAAAAAATATATGCTGTTTTTTTGACGTTAACTATAACAAAATTGTATTAGTATACATTGTTATATAAGCTGGTCTGAGAATTTCAAAATTTTGTAATACTTTAGTAAAAATCTGATGTGGCCAGCACACGATCTCTCGCCTTTAATTCCGGTTCACTAAACCTACCTCGTGGAAAAATAATGAAACACTTGAAATTCGTGAAATTTTGACCATTTTCAAACCGCCATAACTCGGCGTATTTTCAATCGATTTCGGTGAATCTTTGCGGGCAAAAACTTTGAAGTGTCTACTTTAAAGTCATGCATGCGCAACCCCTTCCGCTCCCCTCTAGCACCCCTGTGAAAAAATGTTTTTAATTTAAAAAATGTCCAACTTTCACGATGTGTACGGAGTTGAATTTTTTTTGACTCGATCCACCAAAAGAGCACTAAAATTTGTTCAATTCCCTGTGCAGGGCTCAAAGAACTAAGCTCCTACGATGATTTGGCACAAAGTTATGAGCGTTGGAAAAAAGTGCATCTTGATGTAATTACAACATTAAATCAGAGTTCGTGCAGTGAATTAATAAGAAAACAATTCTTTATTATCATGAAAACGTTAAAAACTAAACTGTCGCTCGCATTCTACAAGTGAACAACGCACAAATGCGTATTTCTATGGGAAAACTCTATACCGCCATATGTTTTAAATGATCTGGTTCATTTACGATTAATCAGTTTCTCTTTTACTGGAAATAATACAGATACGCATCTAATAAACGCAAAGTGTTAGAAAGTATTCTTTACTTGACAAATGCTCGATCCTATAGGAAATAAAATAAAACTGCACGTAAATTTATTTAGATTCCAATTTTCCAACTGACAGAGCGTTTTTAACGCCAGGAATTCAATATTGGTTACAATATTAAATTCGCATAAGGTCTCAAGCCTACTAAAACAAAAATATAGGATATTTTCATTTTTGACCCTTCAAACTAAAACTATATGTAAATAAATAGAGCCATTTCTTAACTTTTACTAAAACTTCAACTACCTAAATTCTAAATACCTAGATGTTTTATAATAGTGAAACAAAAGCTTCTATATACACAGAAAAATCTACTAATTTACATATCAAAATATTGTCGAACCTTATTTTTAGCTCTGTTTATACATGGATTCTTTGAGAATTCTTTCATGCTTCTGAATCCTGGAAATAAATAAATCCTGATTTGAAGCTATCTATGAATTAGTTTTTCTTCTTTTCCAAGACTCATTGAAGATTCAATTTTGCGGCACCGCTATTTGACAGGCTATTTTTACCAGGATTATTTTGTCAACTGTATACTTTATTAATTTACTTAAAATATATTATAGTTATATTTAAAGTTCATGTAACTTTAAATATAACTTAGAGAATAGAGTATACAGCTGGTTTTTTTTTGCTCTATTTTCTATAAACGACTTTACCCCTGTGTAACTCCACCTTTATTTTTACAACTGTGTCAATTAATTGTGGCATAGTATCTTCATGTCCTGGACATACTTTTCTGGAGAAAAAATCCCAAATATTCTACAGTCTGTGTCACAATTCTTTGATTGTCCTTGCAGGACGATTTTTATATATATAAATCCCAAGTGCATGTCAAATTGTCAATCATTTTCTCAAGTGCGCGAAATTATAGACAATTACATGCACGAGGGATATTCGAAGGACTATTTCCCGATTAAAATTTAACCAAACGCTGTTTCTCATGAAAAATAAAGCAAAATTTAAAAACTTCCTTTGACAGCAAGTCAGAATCACATTGCCACGCCGTATCCAAATACGATAATTTTGCGCTAGTGCAAATGATGGATAATTTGCACTAGTGCAAAATTACGTTGATTGGACGACATTCAGAAATGTTAGACTTCTGATTGGTTTAAATTTTATGAGAGAAATAGTCAAATTTATTTTGTTTAATTCGGTTCCATAAAGTTTCTACTGTTGATTTTATTTGAGATTGCGTAAAATGTATTGCAGTTTTCAATTAATATAAGATACAGTACTTTATACTTGTATTTTGTTTTTATTTAAACTTTTGTACAACAAAAAACGAATTTTTGAGGCTCATATATTTCTAATTACCATAATATCAAAATATTGCAGAACCTTTCTTTACACATCAGACTAAAATTACAAAACGGATATCATTTCTTCACTTTAATTTTAATCTCTGATAAAAATAATGGTACTACATTAGTAAAATTCAGTGGAATCAATATCAATTTTATTAGCATCTCTATCATCTTGAACGTCAGTAACGGGATACAACGCTCGTTATAAAAATCATCTGTAGCTCTGTGAGCGTAGTGACCAATAATGAATGGCGTCATTTCGGTTGAACCGAAGCCGCGGGTTCAAGAGCGAGGTTACTCAGTCACCAGTCGAGTTAAGTCAGTAACTGACTGCTGCCATTTGCCTCTGTACAGACCAGAGAACACTTAGTGCACCAGTACAAGTTACTCTTTTTGTTACTTCCCGCAGCGTCGAAATGTCGTACACATAAAGCCCATTTTACATTGAGCAAGCGCAACGGGCAACTGCAATCTTCAAGTCTGAGTTGAACAAGAAAATTGCATAAGAAATTTTTTTCATTTTACACTGAGCAACATGCAATTGCTAAATATATGAATTTATTTTACATGTTTGCCAATATTGTGTTAACTTCATATTGTGTTACTAACTTCATAGTTTATATATGTGTCTTGTAGCTGTTCTTTTTTAACACTCTTTTTTGACGTTTATGTCAGGTTGGTAATATCATAACAGACTTAAAATAACTACAAATAAAATAACTGTGAATTGCCTTGCAAGCTTGAACGAATTTTGAACAAGTTATATTTCATGCAACCCATTGCTTCAAGATTGATTCAATCTGTTGAACGTGCAATTCCTGTATTACACTCACGCAATATTGATGCAACTGGTTGAAAGTTGTGATTGCAGCTGCAATATTGCTCAATGTAAAATAGGCTTTATAAGTATCTTAACACCGGATAAGATTTTGGTAGAAATCCGCTAACCGGAAGTAGTACCTTTTGAGCTTGATATAGTTTTCCTTAAGTATATTGATACATTATTAATTTATGACAATTTTTGCAATTAAAAATAAAAGATAAAAATTTATCTATGGGTAAGTACAGTTAATTTTAAATAAAATTTGCTGAATCTGCTAGTATTTAACAATAAAATAAAGTACAATTAATATTCTACTTTTTTGAAATGCCAGTATCTTGTTGTCCATAATCATATGAAATTTGTTTCTACACAAAATTTGAATTATTATGACAGTGACAGTACAGTTGACATCTTTTGCTTGTATCTTGCTTTACATTATTTATACCTTTACATGAACATGAAATTATTAAAATGTAAGTAGAATTATAATTAGAATTAGATTAGTAGAATATGCAGAATTAGGCGAGAGGTCGTATGCTGGCCACATCAGACTTTTTATAATCAAGAATGAATGACAATGTCACAATATCACTTTTTTGCGTTCCTTTTGAAGTACCTACTATATATTTAATGTCTCGAACATTATTTAAATAATTTAATTATCAGTTCTATATCACTTTTAAATTAAGTATTAAACATTTAAATTATACTTAAAGGTCATTTCCTAGTCAAATGTTGATAATTTATAATTGAATTAACATTGAACACCAATTTAGTATTGCTAAGTATAGAGTAGACAGTATAGTATTAAAAAGGCAATAAGGAACAAATTTACTGTCATAAAATTTGTATGAAAATTATTTTAATATGAATTCCAATGGTGGTTTGTTGATGTCATATTATTTAAATTCGTATACGCGTTTACAATAAATAAATTTTGGAATGAGAAAAAAAATCTTATTTAACTATGTGAAAATCCAATATGGCGTCCATTTAAAATAAAAATATCTCGGAAACCACCAACTTGAATTTTATTCTGACATCATTTTTAAGTTTCTTACTTCAAATCATACGAAACATTTTTTTATATCTTTTATAAATTATAATTTAACTTTTTTTCAAAACAGGATTTTCGGTGTTTTTTTAATAACTTCAAACTGTTTGGAATTGTAAATGTGTCTCAACGGAATTTAAATAAGCACTAAAAACTACACAACATTGCCCATTTAATTGACTCGTAGCTCCTACAGTTTTCGAGATCTCAATGATGACCCAATCAGTTTGGGACAGCCCTGTATATGATAGGTAATAATATCTAATTAACATTCAGGAAAATGGGAATTAGAATCAGTGTAAATTTCGATTTTGTTTTAAAATTTTAATTGGATCAATTTTTACCGTCCGCCATACCTGTAAAGAAAGGTATTGGAATCATGCTCAAAATCGGGTAGTGAGTTTTTAGTGGATGAGCACGAATTAGGGTCCTTACAACTCATTTTTGATAGTTTCACTTGAACGGAGGATGAATTCAACACAGAAGAGTTTTCCTGTAAATGAATCTTTCGATTCAGGTGATGCAAATTTCTGTGTTTGAATATTTCAGATTTTTATTTGTATATTTTAAATGGGCACCGGATTATACGTAGGTATACATTTATGTTTATAAGTATAGATATGGCGGAAGGTTGTGTACTGGCCACATCAGATTTTTCAAAGGATTAACTTCAATGCTGTCACAAATTCCCGATCAGCTTGGCTATGGTGAGGTCCTCAGTCCTCTATGTCTGGTTGACCCTATACGTCTGTGGCGGTCACATTTAATATAAAACAATTGGACACAGCTGTTTGGTGAGTGCGTTGATGTTGATGGACGTCGTTCGTTGTTACGGTGTCTGTGTGCGTGAGACTGTGTTGGTGGATGAAATGGGAGATGAGACAATCTGAGACAATTAGGAGACGGGAGGACCTCGTTAGATGTAAACGTTATGTTTGTTCACTCCTCAACGGTTGTTTATTGGGATGAATTTAGATTCAAGTGGAAGGTGTTCTCTTCAAAATTGTATCTGTAATGACTTACAGTATGTGCGACTGCCACACCTAAGTGGAAAAAGACGTGTATGAGCAATAGTAGCTAAGTGAACAGTTTTAACTTTGAATATATCGTCGGCTTACAATAATTCGTCAATTTGGAAATATCGAGTTAGAAATTATGAAATATGAGTCAAATTTGGTTGAAATCAATTTTCATTATTTTAAATGGATATTTAGCAATCGACTTTTCCATTTTATAAAGTAAAAATTTCTCACATAATAATGTTGGCATAATGAAGAAAAATTGACTTGTAATTGTAAGTAGTCAATTGTCGTTGTAAACCGACGATGCGACGATATATAATATTGCAATCTCGTAATATCAAATTTCAAATACAAACTAAAGAAACAATAATAAAGGAACAATTTATGTTCCCTGTTTCCCGATATCATAATAGTTATTTATGTGTGAAAATTGAAACTGCTATACCTACACTCGAGGAAAAAAAGCACCACTTGAAAATGCACCCAAAAATGGAAATATTCAGTGCCATAACTGGGTTGCATTTTGTGGAAATTGGATAAATCTTTAAGTTCTAAAAAGTTTGAAGTTTTCCCTTTAATGTGATGCAAGTCAATATAATGCCAAATCCATTTCGTCTGGGGGTTGCAGAGGGTGGAATGGTTTTGGTGGCAAATTAACTTATAGGACCATAAAGAGAATACTTCAAACTTTTCATAACTCAGAGATCCATCGATTTTGGTGCAAAATTAGCCAAGTTATGGCCAAAAAGGCGCAAAATGCAACTTGTTTAAAAAAAATTCGTAGGTACTCGAATTTTTTGGGCAGAAAATGAATTAACTTTCTCGCTCTGTTGGAGTTGGTGAGAGGGGGTGGAATGAATTTGGCATCACATTCAAACTAGAAACTTTTTAGAACTCGAAGATTTGTCCAATTTCGACAAAATGCAACCTAGTTATGGCACTCTGAATATTTGCCATTTTTGTGCATTTTCTTTCCCTTAAGTTTTTAGCATTAGATAATATGAACATCTAAAATCAAATATGTTTCACACAAAATTGTATACTTATATTATTATGTACCTAACCTATCAACTTTTTTAAGAAAAATTCAGTTAGAGTAAGCTAATCCTTGGAATAAAAACGTAATAAGGAAGTATGTTATATCTGAGTTCATATTTATTGATTGTGTAAGCTGACAATTTTTCTAGAATTTGTTGTAAGAGAAAATAATACGTCCGCTTGTACTGAAAACTGGAAGCAGTACAATTACACAACTTTTATTTAAAATTGTGTTCATAACAGAGTATTAATACATCTTGAGGCATTTTCTGCTTGATCATGTTTTATTGCACTCGGCTTTTCTGTTGACAAATCCCGCGGCGATTTGCAATTATTCTAAATAGAACAATAGCCAAGCGTATATAAAACAAAATATGCGTACTACCTATGTAGTAATAATTACACATATGGAGTGTTACTTTGCATTAATATTATAATAACTGTTATTACACGCGTCAATTTTTCAAAATCAATTTAGAACAATGAATTTTACACAGAATAAATTACAGTTAGATAATTAAAATATCAAATTGTCACGTGAAGTTAAAAATTAATTGAAATTACACATGATATTAGCGTCACCCGTTAGGAGATACTTTCACAAGTGAGAAAACAAATGATTTAAAAATTACGACTGAACCAGTTCTCATTGAAATTCCTCTAATCGTTCAATAATATGCTGTAGTATTTAATTCAATGTTAACCGTAAACAACAGATACAAAAACTATTCAAACATTTTATGTATTGTACAACAAAAACAATATGGAAAAATATTAGGTACCTACTCAAAGTGCAGTCTAGTTTAACCCTGGAATACTACACTTATTTCCAGAACTTCATCTGCTACAGTGAGGTACGGCTGTACCCCAAATAAAAGTGGGTTATTTCTTGTGAAAAAATTGTTTTTCTGAAAATCGCATGATACAAATAACAGCCAATGGAAAAATTGATTACAATGATAGTAACTATGGTTATATAAAAATTTAGCGGAAATTTTTACTAGTAGCGGAACTTAACTGAAATTAATTAGCGGAAATTTTAGCATCATTATGTCAGTTTGACATTAAATTAAAAATTGGTTAAATTATCATTGTGAGTGTAAATAAGCAATAAATAAGGTGAATAATACATGTTTATTAATGTTAAATACAAATTTAGTAAATATTTCAAGTTTCTATTCTAAAAAGAATTCAAAAATAGAACGGCGGTGTCATTGCAATTTTCTTACCGAATATGCACTCGTGCATTAATTGTACCACTCAAGCTAATTAAAACGTTGTTGGAAAGCACTCAAAAAAATTTCCGGAAAGAATTTAATGCACCTGTGATAGTATAAGTGAAAATAACATACAAAACACCTTAAAATGGGATTCTACAAATGAGGTTTTTAGCACAAAACTATTTTTTCCGACCATAAATGAAACAAACAGTTTCCAGTTACCTAGCTACGAAAATAAACAATATCAAATATCCGTTCAACCCGTTTGATATGTTATCGAACATGTCATATCGCCACAGTTTTAATTTTTGTTTCACCTTTTAGTAGGCGTGACATTTGATAATTTTTTCCTGTCATTAAGTATTTCGTGTTAAATCGCATTATTCCATTAAAATGGACAAACAAAATATTAACAGTGATTTATCCACATAAATTCAACTAGTACTTTTGCTATATCTGTTATAATTTAAAAATTTAAATAGAAATAATTATAGTCTTGTTATTGAATGTAGGTATTCTATGATCGTGGTATATTTGTTTCTTCGTAAAATTACAATTATGACAGTTGACATCAAAATATATTCATGTATAGAATGTTTAATATTTATGGTCGTGGGAAAAATAGTGTACATAACTCTCTGGAAAGTGTCTATCAAATGTTCGTGAGATTTCCGAAATCGGCAAGCTTCGTGCGTTATCATTCTCACTCACACGATATCATTCACTTTCCTCGCTCATTATGTAATATAGTATTATTTCAGTATGAAACTTGGATGGAGATTTTCGTGTTTTACATTTTGCTTTATACTTGTCAAAGGTTCTAGCCGGGAAAAGTATAATGTAAAACAAGCTTAACTTATCGTTTAATATTTTGTAAGAAAGGATTACATAAATATTGTACGCCACTGCTCAAAATTCGTAAGTAGTAACAACTCAGAATAATAGCTGTCCCAAGCAGGGATCAAACTGGATTCCTCAATCAATTCAATAGATTTTCTCTCGAGATATCAATACAATCTCTACTCAAAACGCTAGATCTAGATGTCTCTCCCCTTTGCAGAATCCCTCCCCAGGGCTTGGCTGTCTTTTTCAACTGTTACCAGTTTCTTGCATGGGCGATCAAGATTCAGAAAAGATGCTTTCTTGTTCTTGCTTTCGTTTTGTCCACGAATTCGGTTGAGATAGTTAAAACACCCAATTTATTACGTCGGGTTTTATTGTTCTATGTTAGTTAATTAATACCGGAGTTTGGGTTATTAAATTTTAATAAGGAAATGTAGGATCAAGTAAACTAGTAAATAAATAAGTCAGGACCAATTATGGATAAATTGACTGGTTCTAGAATACGGGAATAACGGTTCTTGATTAAATGTTTATTTATATTAAATTGATATTATTATTAAAGCGACTTTTACTCCTAATATGGATATCTAACTGAGTTTAGTTTTATAATTGGAGCAATAAGTTTTGCTTAGGTACTCAGGAAGTCCAAAAATATTTATTCAACAACCGTTTATTATAGCTAATATCTGTAAAATGGAATTTGATCACACCAATGTAAAATGTACATCTTTTCTACGACTAATGCCCCAACTTGGATGTGGCAGCCTCACATGCTGTGTAGGGTGTGTCTATACTTCGGAAAGTATATTTCATAACGAGTATCGAAAGTGAGAAGTGTAAAGTTTGACAAACGAGGTGCAACTGAGCAATACGATTTTTACTTTCGAACTTGTCATGAACGCTATTTTTAGACGACCACATTAAACACATAATTTTTCACTTTTTAATACACACACACACACACACAACATTCAAATGACATTTTTACTGCCATCTCAAACAATCAATAAACAAAGCAACAGCTGCCTCTGGATATGTCGATTATGTCTTATTATTACGATATGACTACCGACCATATCGTGCCGGCACGATAGTCATATCATGTTGGTTCATGATATTTTCAACTTTCTTAAGTAGGCTGCTGTCGCGATATCTATTATTTTCTGTAGTAGTCGTCTAAAAAAATTACTTACATAACGTATTGAGCAAGGGACAGAACGAATTTTTTAAAAATTGGCAAAAATAAGGGTAGGTAACTTATTTAAAATAAAGTGAACATCAGGTTCAGGGCATCAGGAATAGATAGTTTTTCTTAATAATGTATTTGAATCTATTACGAGTACAATTCAATACCACAAGAAATTCTTTACACAACGTCTAATAAAAATTGTCTGGTATTTAGTCATTTTAATTATGTTGTTTGTATTTTTCAAAAATTCTTTCTGTTGCATGCTTAGCACGTCATGTACTACCTAGTATAGGTAGGTATATTTACCCTTAAAAATTTTCTGGAAGTATAAACACACCTGTATATTTTACCTTATGTGCGATTAGCAGCTTTCAACTCACTCATAGTTGTTAGTAAAGAGTACAGTTAAACTGAAATATTTGAGTATCTGACAGGATTCGAACCTGAGTTGTCAGAACCACAGTCCTACAATTAAAAAATGTTACAAATTATCACCTTGCGTTATTTTAAATATTTTATTGTGTATGCGGTAACCGGTCGTAAACTCACGTGTACTTATGGTTGTTAGTATACCACAGGACACATTTTTGTGCAGTTGAAATACTGGAATGTGTGGTATTAAATTTCAAAAAGAATTTCATTTGTACTAAGAAATGTCAAATCCGAATTGAAAAGCTTCACTTAGAAACAGGATGTAATTTTCAGATACAAATGGTTCCAACTTTCCATTTCAAAAGGATGAGTCAGTTAAAATAGATTTAAGAACTGAGTTTAAACTTTTTACAAATTATAAGTCAACAAAGAAAGACTATTCTAAGAGAGCAACCTAACAAACGAATCAGAATCTTCTCCATCTCCTTGCGTGTTTTGTGCGTCTATTATTAGAAACAGAAGTGCAGAAGTTAATTCAGTAAAAGCAAATTACAATCACAATAAGACCATGTTTAATCTCTAAATGATTTACTGTCATGTTAGGATAATTTTTCTCAATTGATATGTCATTGGTAGTTGGTTCAAAGAGAAACTCATGGGGCTTAGCAGTTAGCAGCATTTGAAAATATTATTGTTGATCACCTCTGAATGAAGCAAAATGATCGATGCTTCTCCGTTTGATCGATTATTATATTAAGAAGAAAAGAACGAGTGAAGAAGATGGAGATGATTATATTTTGTCTATTTTCCTCTTTGTTCAGCTCAACTTATTTTACTTTTAAAGATATTAATTTCAATTTTTCATACTAGCCCAGTCATTTTAGACAAATTTTTAGCTAAACCTTGCACTAATTATTGTAAAGCTGAAAATTTGCACACTATTAGATGTCCTTGATGTATATTGTTTCATCACGGAAAAATTGTATAACGAACAAAGATATCGACTGCCGGATTGTAGCAGTTAATTTCTAGAACAATCTTTAATTAGAATCATTTATTTAAAAAAAATTGGAACTACAATTAAGGCACAGTTAAAAGATTTTCTCCGAGAGAAGACATACAATTTTTTTAAAATTTTGTGTTTAATTAACTGTAACTTCTAAACGGATAAAAATATTGACTTCCGGTTTCCAAACTTATTTTTGAGACATTTTTCTGTAAGAAACATTATTTTCTCTACAATTTCGTACCTAACAGTTTTTCTCGTAATGTTTCCATTTACGAGATAAACTAGAAAAACATATGCAGCCCCAGAAAATTTTCCTAAAATAAGAGATGCAAACGACAGAGCATCTGGAACTTTTAATATGTTACTCAGGACATGAAATAGAATTGTGCAAAGTTTCAGCTTCACACTATTACTTATACAATACTGTTAATTGGTATAATTTTGATTTATTTTTTATATTCCCTCATAAAATTTAAGCCAATCAGAAGTCTGACATTTCTGAATGTCGTCCAATCAACGTAAAATTACACGATAATTTTGCACTAGTGCAAATTATCGATAATTCGCACTAGTGCAAATTACCAATAATTAAAAGGATAGGTTTAAATGTGATTCTGACTTGCTGTCAAAGGAAGTTTTTAAATTTTGCTTTATTTTTCATGAGAGATACAGCGTTTGGCTAAATTTTAATTGGGAAATAGTCCTTCGAATATCCCTCGTGCATGTCGATAATTTTCTCTCGTGCTCATTCGCACACTTGAGAAAATTATCGATAATTTGACATGCACTTGAAATATTATATATGAAAATTCATTATTTTAACTAGATTCAAATCTACTCAATTATAAATGTAAGTGCTAAAAGCTAAATTAACCAACCAGCGCTTCCACAAAATTCCAATTTAAATTATTTTAAGTGTGAACGTTGAGCGCTTGGTTAAATTAGCCACTTACACTTATAATTGGGTAGGTCTAAATGTAGCTTGTGATGTCAACTATCCCAACTTAACTTAAAAAATGTCAAACTGCCTTCTTGGTGTGACATTCCCAATATTGGATGTTTGATGAAAGAACTGGCCGTCTGCGTCAAGCTTTAGAATCTAACTGAGCAATAATATGATATCAAAGCAGCGGTCGTTTATCAGAGTCTTCCTGTTTTTAATTTCTTTTTATATTTTTTCTATGACTACGATGCTGTTTATGTTGTAATATTTGTCACTTCAGTTAAGATTTGATATGAACGGAGTGTGTAATTTTTTGATATCAGAAACAATTGGGTATTAAATTGTAATGTGAAGAAATACATAAGTAACGTTGAGATAACAATTGTTTTAAAGTATATCTATATAACAAGTAACGCAATTAAATATGAACACATGCGATACGGAGCTTGAGTTTCGAGAAATGTTTTTAACTTCTAGTGCGTTTACATGGTACCAAAACAAAGGCGAGTGCTCGAGACAGCGCATTTTACCGGCAAAATGAACTTTATTATATTGTGTCAACTTTAAGTGACTAACAAAAAATACTACCACTCTGGTAGGTAGGTACCATCTTATTGGTTAATCGGCGATTACGATTAATCGTAATCGAGGCATCATTAATATTATATTTACACCCTCGGCCGGCAGTGACTTATTGTCATTGTAAAACATCTTGCAATTAAATCGCACTCGGATGCTTCAAGCTTACCACTCGATCGTCTTAAATGCAGTACTGGTTGCATAAGAATCTCTCCGTTGCCGCTTAGCATTTCAAAGGTCGTCACACGGATTAAGATTCTGACTGCACCAAGACGAATCAGTCAAAGAGGTTGGATTCCACTAAAAATAATTGGGAGTAGGTATATCCTTGGTTACCAATAAAACTAAAAACAAATTACCAGGCTTCACGAGTATTTAGTGGAAAAAACGAAAAGAGAAGTTTATTTCGTACAGTTTACCTGATTGGATATGAACCTGAGTTGTCAGAACCATAGTCAGTTACATTATGCACTCGTTAGGAAGTAAAATAAACAGCTGACTTGTTCTGAAAAGCGTTTGAATACTTTTTGTGCTACGACTCAAATTTCAGTGATATGAATTACTGCAATAAATTTCAGACTGTGAATGCGGTTTAAACCAGCCTTACTTATTCTTATTAAGGCCCATCTCTTGCTAACAAATGCAAGGCAAAAAAGCATGTTACAATAAATCATTTTGTGACTTTGGTTTTGAAATCGATGACCTCATATTATACAATGATGTACTTATAGGTTGTGCTTACATGGCTATAGAATTAAATTTACAAAAAACCTTGCCGTATTTTGTTAAATAATTTCTAAAAATTACAAAAATGCGAGTTTTACATAAATTATTACATGGGTTAACTATTTTTAAAAAATCTCTATACCCGTCTTCCGACTAATGTATATTATCGATTTCAAAACAAAATTTTTATTTTCGTGCATTCATCAACGTATAATATGGATTATTAAATGATAAAAATTAGCTCCAAGTTTTGCAATTGATTCACTAATGAGTCATGATTCTTCATGTTAAATTTCAGTTAGAATTTTTTTATAATACAGCCAGAGTCGTTCAAATGATTCTGGATTTAGAGTTCGTCCAAAATAGGAAAGGACACATGGCCGCTACTGCGCATGTACTATCCAACCTAAAAATATTAACTGCAAAACATGATGTGCATGTCATACCCATATTTGGGAGAATTTAATTATTGTTCTTTCTCCATTTCATAAACATACAAAATATAAACGTCAAAATCATAACCTTAAATTTCATAAATGTTCTAATGTTCTATACTACTTCGTAACTGCCCTCCATTTTCGACTTGGATTCTCCCAAACGAAAATTGGTTTATGCGCAAGTCCTTTCCTATTTTGGGCGAACTCTACAAGTGTAGCGCCTTAAGTTAAGATTACATTTACTTTATTCTTATTATAAATCGTTGGGTGGGTCTCCTATAACCCAACTATACGCCAACTAACCATCTCGCCGCAGAACACGTCCATAATATAAGTAGTTAACGAAACCGGTCCCAATGGTCCGGGTCCGCATCTACACACACACACACACGCACACACACACACACAAGAGCCACGCCATCACCATACCATGGCCAGCCGAGATGGACCCACTCCCCACCTCCCCCGCCGTGAGACGCCGAAAGTGAAAACTCGTGTTACAAAATGCGAAGATTACGAGATGCTCAAAACAGAAGACTGATGAAGATGATCGGAAGGGGGAGGGTGTAATTGCATGTAAGAGGCATCAAAATTATACCGGTGGAACATGCAGGCTTCATACTTTTAAAACTGTGTTCAGAGCTACTGATTAATAAGCTGTTTGGTAAAAAATAATAAAATTGTGTGATTTGTCGATTTAGCTTTCTTCTATTCACCGCACACTTGCTTCCTTTTTCTACTTTTTATAATGAAATGGCTGAAATCATCTTGCTAGAATACTCTCGATTTTACTTTTTTTCTATTCCACTTTTTTCCCCACTACCACGACTGCCTAAAACCAGCCCGAAACTCGTACTTTACCGCATCCTAGCCATGCAATGTCATTTTGAAGTTGAAAAATACTGTAAAAGTGTTTTCGTTGCGAGTAAACTATCAGTTTATGATTGACTTCAAGATAATGCTTTTTAAACATTTAATAGAGAAAGAACGTCGGATCTTCAGATGTGCCTTTTTCAATTTTTTAAAATAAATTTCTGTCATGAGATATAACCGTATAAGTTTGCATAAATTGGAAATTTTTATGGATTTTTCGGTATTTTGATAATCATGTACCTACAAATTTTTTTATTAAATTTTTAAAAAGGCACAACTGTTAATTGATCCTTTAAGTATTTAATACAATTTTAGCATTCTTGTACTGGCCACAAAACACTCGCTATACGTTAGTACATTTTAGCTAGATTTTAGGAGGTAGACGAACCTCTTAAATCTTAAATGGATAGAAACCTACCTAATTAAGTATTAGTTTTGTCTCTGTGAACGCTAAACTATATTTCCATAATCCAATGTGTGTGTATATTATTTAAGTTTATAATTTGATTCGATACTTCAAATCTCTTCGAATCTTTACTGAAATTAATCAAACAAAGAAACGCAAGTCTTAACCTATAAATATGAAAATATAAGATGTTGCAAAAGTTATGAAAGAGAAATTTTTCATTAGATGATGATGATAGAAAAGTGATTACAGCATCGGTGCTAAAATAAAAATTGTTAGGTCTTCTTTAAATTGTAGAGGCTAATTTAGTACAAAAATATTTTGACAGCTTAGTATCAATATTTATATAATAAAATTTTAAATTTACTCCCACTTGACAAAATAAAATCCCCAGAACATTTTAAGAATGTGAATATCCGCTTTGTTACTTTTGTGTACATCCTATAATATATCCTAGCGATTGATAAGATCCGCCCTTAGTTACATTATCTATGTGACTTCCCAATGTTGATAATTTGGTACTAATATCCCAATTATGTATCCCATGTAATTCTCTGAGATGTTTGTATTGAATATGTAATTTTTTATCATACTCGGGATGCGGGTAGGATAGACTTAAGTACAAGAATAAAATATTTTTAAACATAAACATCCCATGGACATTTCATATCAAGTGGGCTCCTATGCTTCTCTTGCTCCAGAAAAAGACGCTTTTGATAATAATAATAATAGATTATTAGATTTTTTCTTTAAAAAATTTGACAGTCTAGAACAATTATTTATTGTTGCTGCTATTATATTAAATATCAGTGAAACAGTGCGATTTGTTTTGCCAGAAAGTAAAAGTTCTGTTACTTTTTTCAAGTACTAGCAGTAATAATAATGATTCCACAAGCGCACGATTCAGATTCGATATTCAATGACTCAATTTTCATATTATCGAAATGAAAGTGAAAATTGAATACTTAGAGTTAAAAGAAATTATTATATGTTCTTTTGAACGTTCAAATTATTTAACAGTAATTTTTATCTACACCGACATATTATGTTATTACATACACTTGCAAATTAATAAATAGAAAGTGAAAATTTATATTTTTTACATTTTTTGCCAATGAATAAATTACATTAATCATCACATGAATGGACATTTAAAATAGTAATAAATAGTATTAGTTATCTAAAATAGTTATCTTCAAATACAAAGAATAACTATAAGGCTAAATGAACTCCTATTTATTTGGTCACCAAACTAAATGATATTTTTATACAGCTACTGATTCCTAGATGAATAAGTTATTCTCCTCTAGCTAAGATTATAATCTTTGAATATAAAATAACTGGACACGATATAAATTTTCAATTCTTTTGTAATACTACATCTTCAGGTAGGTATTAGAGTGTGTTGCAATCATCAAAAATTTATTTAGCAAGTGATTATAAAATTTATATCTTAAAACACGTGTTTTTCTAGTTTCGCCATTTAGCATTAATTAAGAAATTTTACACCTTTCTAAGAGGATGCGAAATATTATTAGTTTTTATTTCAATAGAAAATGTTGGTACACGAATCCAAAAATTATAACCTCATAAAAATTTATTCAAAATTCTTAAGTGACTATTTATTTTGTCAAAATTACTTTATTAAAAGATAAATAAATTTACCTGAATTTAATTTAATGAAATTGATATTAAAAAATAGTAGCGTCATGGATTTTGGCGATTTCGAACAGTATACAAAAGCAAAAACAATTTCCATAGCTACGGGATTGTAAATAACGTTACGGTACCGTAATATAGTATATTATATTACTAGCAAGGTAAAACAGTTTTTACTGCTGACAGGAGGAAATGACCGGCGAGCCAGTCACTTCCTTGAAGCAGTAAAACATTTCCTTGCGTGTATGTACAACATTTTACTTGTTACTCATTTGTAAATCAAAATAAAAATTAAAAAATTATAACCAAATTCTGTCATTCAAAAACAACTGTTTCTGGCAACGTGAACCGTTTATTATGAACATTTGACTAGCTACTAACTTGTTAAATTTTAACAAGTCATCTGTGTCAATTTTATAAGTTAGTAACTTGTAAACATTCATTTTCAAAGTTAATGTAGGGATTGATTAAATGACGTTTACAAGTAAAATATATTACGCTATACAATAAAGCCAGTAAATCCAAACAAGGAATTATTTATATTTTCCAACCTCTAAAATACACTCGAGGAAAATAAAAACGCATCACTTGAAAATGCACCAAAAATGACACAATTTCAAAGTGCGATATCTCGGCTGCATTTCGACGAAATTGGATGAACCTCCAAGTTCTGAAAACGTTGAAGTCTTATCTTTAATGCAATTATAGCCAATGTGACAAAAAATCCACTTCACCACCTCCCGCCCCTCTAAGAAAAACAACTGTACCTGATTTCCAAAAAGGTCCAACTTTGGCAACTCATGCGCAGTGCCAAAAAATCGTGGACCTTATTGGCCAACAGAGTAATAAAGACCAGACTTTTTCCTTCAAGGTCCGCAAAATTTCAAGGACCTACGATGATTTGGCGCGAAGTTATGAATTTTTGAAAAAAAGGTGCCATATATAAAAGTATCTGTAGTAATAATACCGGACTAAAATAACTTCAGTAAAAAATGTGGACTAAAACAGTTTGAAATAAAAGAAACAAATAATTAATAGACAAAATCTGTATTTAAAAATCAAAGTACAGCACTGTATCATCGGACGTTCTCCACTGATTTCCTTGACTGTACACCAGCAACTAATATATGGGCACAGAAAGTGACAGCAGGAAGTTATAATTTCAGTGCACTTCAATGATTAAACGAAAGTAGCGGAACCGATTTTCCAATAATTACGAATTATAACTTACATCGAAGTTCGTTCGAATAAATCACATTCCGCCGTGCTAGAAATATGAACTTAATTTGTAAGTAACAAAGTAACTCTAGTAACCTTGATATGTAGTACAAGTCACTGATAAATTGGTTCTGTTGATTTTTAAATTCTATAAATTACTTAGAAGCTTCTCCTGGTTTTTCCGATACGTTATGAATTTATAATTTTTATGCGTGTGGAAAACATAGGTAGGAAATGCCATAAAAACCAGGATTGGATTAAGGAAATCTTTGTCGTGAAACTATTTTCTGCTCAAATCTTTTAATTTTTCATAAGCCATATTATTCAACCATTTTAAAAAGAAAATATTTAATTTATCTGATGGCGTGTCATAATAACAACATTATAAACCGCATTGGAAGACCATAAAATCGTTCATTATAGGCCAAGGACCATAATACTACTCAGTGCTATAATGAAATAACAAGCAATTTGTTACTAAGAAAGCGAGTAAGGAAGTTTTGTCTAATTTACGACAGCAGATAAAATTTTGTATGCAATACAGATCGTAACCAATCATTATGGTACACGTCGTGTTATCAAACTCGACTTCGTCTCGTGTGCTAATCTTTATGACTATAGTACCATACCATTTATGGCCACCGCTTCCACTTAAATAAGTTTTCCTTCAATGAACAATCTCGAATCAAAATCAAATTGTCAAACGTAGAAATAACATTGCTGTCATTAACTAGATTCGATATTTTTGATTTAAGTCACACTTAAAATTTAAGTGGAGACGGTGCAAATGGTCATGTCTTTTTATGTCTTCCTAGTATGTAATTGTTTAATTATGTTTAATTATGTTTAATTATCATGGATACGAGGTATGTTATATACTACATTATGCCCTAGGGCATTAAGAAATTGCCATGGTAATATTGAGACATCACTAATGTTTTTTTTCTGAAATTAGTATATTTTCTGTCTGTTACTAGGATACCAAAAATATTAACAAAATTCGAAACGTCAAAACGAAATGTCACGAGCGCAATATTTTAAATATAATAGTAAGACATAAAATATTGTATGCACCGCGGGCATCATTGATGTTTATAGCCCTCGGGCGATTTACAGACCCTCGGGCCAGAGGCCCTTGGGCTTGTAAACATGTCGCCCTCGGATGAGCAAAAACATCATTATGATGCCCTTGATACATAAATAACTATAAATAATACATTCATTATACAGGGTGACTTACAATTTCGTGCATATATTTTAATGGCATATAGGTAGTGCTCATCTCACTTATCACGGAACTGAAAGAATTTTTTCAAAATTTGCAACTTTAGTTTCCAGGTTTTTTAATCAAACAGTTTTTGGCCACGGTTTCAAATGGAATGTCATAAATTTTCTATTTTTGCCATTTCACAATTAATTAAAATTTTCTTTTATTTAATCAGATTTCCATTACACAATCAACAATCCAGTAACTGCCCTTAAATCTATGAATTAAAAAAATCATTTTGTTCCATGATCTGTAAGTTGTGAATCATCCCGTATAGTTATAGTTGTTTAGTTTTTATCTTTGTTTAAGGACATGAAGTAGGGTTACTGCCAAATTCAACTAATATATGAGTCCTTAAGCGGAATAGCAACAATTATTTCAAACATAAAAATAATTTACAATTATCATTATCATAATTAGGCTGACCTACTTAAAAGCACGTACAAAATTATTACAACAACAATTTTTACATTGTCAAGAACGGAAAATATAAACAGACTCAAGTAAAATTAAAAATTATCAATTAACAACGGAATAAAATTACGCGTAAACAATTATTATAATCGCCAGGAAAGTGAAAGTGGCTTATTATTCTTGAATGAGTTAGTTACTCCCTCCTTAATGCTGCTCTGTTTTCCAGTGAATGAACACAAACTTATCAATTAAATTTTGTTGTTACAATACAACCTTGTATTGTTACTGATTATGCTTTTGATTTCTTAAACAAATGTTTATTTAAGAAACAGATGTAAACAGTTCACCACAATAATTGATCTTATAGTTATCAAATAATGAATCATTTGGACTAATATAAATAATTAGTCACAGGTACTGGTTCATATTATTTGGACTCATTTGAGGACAGGTCACCGACTACGGAAACAATAAATATTTTTTTGGAGGTTGTACTTTTAGTCGATTTTTGTCACATGTCAAAACATTTTTCTCAGAAAGTATTTTTAAATAGCATTACCAAACAAAATTTTTAAAAATAATAACCTTTTACGAAGGTAAGGTACATTATAGTTATTTATGTATCAAGGGCATTATGAAGATGTGTATGAGGGGTATAAAATATCTAGTAATGCCCGTTATACTACGTATTTAACATTAAACTACATTAATATCTCGACATTTTACTATTTAAAATTTTGTTAAAATGTTTAGTAGGTACCTACTTACCTACATATCTGCACAAAAAATGTACTTCATTTTCAGGTATAAATTAAATAAATTGTTACTCTCTGACATGTGATGCCGGGGTGCGTTATATAAGCGCATTTGGCCTTTATCAGTTTTTGCTTATCGACGTACGAAAAGCGCAGAAATTGACGTTATATAAGCGCAGAAGGGGACATTTGAAAAGCACAATGGTTTTAGGGATTGTACGACAGTTTTTGTACAATATTTTTTGAATTTTTCAAATCTAACCTAACCTAACCTAATATTTTTCTGAACTTAACCCCATCATACTTGAAGACGATCTGGACTAACTTGTTATGGTCAGAAATCTCATTTTCGAAAAATGCGCTTATTGAACGTTACGATCTGCGCTTATTGTACATAAATTTACTGATTATATTTCTGCGCTTTTCATACGTTTTGATGACCTAAAATGCGCTTTTACAACTCTCCGGTGATGCCGTACGAACCCGGAGTTCCGAGGTTCAAGTCACTCGCCTGCCGGCAGTGTTTAATTGTTTTTTAATTGTAAAAAAAATCGCACTCGGAAACTGACCTCTTGATCGCCTTAAATGTAGTCCTGGTTGCAAAAATGGTCCCTCCGTTGTCGCTTTAAATTTCAAGATGTCGTTGCATGGATTGTGATTCTGACTTCACCAAGATGAATCGGTCGAAGTGGTTGGATTACACTATAATACCATGAATACTTTCGTGATTTGACGGCTGGTAACCGCACACATAGTATGTGAGGCTGCCACATCCAAATTGGATAAAATGTGTGATAGATGTATGTATGTACCTAATCATTTAATGTATTTTAGTACTTAAAGTAATATGCAAATATTGTAATGTAAAATTTGCAATAAGTACCACTTATTTTAAGTACTACTTACTTATTATTTTGTGTACTTACTATACAGGATGATTCACAACTTCGTGCATATAATGCTCAACTCACTTTCACGCTATCACGGAACTAAAAGAATTTTTTTGCACAATTGGTCTTTTTTATCAACTTATCATGCCTGTTTCCAAGACAGTATGTTGATCTTACCGGTTGCTAGGCTAAACAAAACGGTAAGTAACTTACCGTTCACTGAACTGAACGGTAAGTAAATTTAATATTAATTACGCAGAAATTAATATTTGCATATGGATAAAAAAGACCAATAGTGCAAAAAAAGATATAAGCATCACGAACGTTAAGGAATTACCGATGTCAGACAACATTGAAGCCTTCGCTTCGCTCAGTCTCCAAACATTGTCTTCCATCGGTAAACTGTCTTTACCGTTCTTGATACTTAATATACTACCTATTTCAAAAGTCGCAATTTTAGTTTCCAGGTTTTTTAATCAAACAGTTTTGGGTCACTGTTTTCAAATGGAATTTCATAAATTTATTATTCTTGCCATTGCACAATTAATTACAATTTTAATTTTATTCTATTCATAGTTAATCAGGTATCCATTATATAATCAACTATCCAGTGGTTTAAAAAATGAAAACTGCCCTTAAATTTACGAATTTAAAAATAATTATTTTTGTTCCATGTTCAGTTAGTTGAGTACTATATGCTATTCAAATATGTGGTTTGAATCACCCTGTATAAATAATTTGCAAACTTCGTTTTTAATAAAAATCTTAGTTTAGAAAATCTGATAAGAATTTAAATATGAGTGATAAATTGGTAGATATTAAAAAATATTAGAATAAATGATTGGTAATGGAGGTTTATATCACTACCTTTTTGGGAAAGGGCGTATTTATACCACGGTATTTATTCCCACAATTGACAATGACTTTCGAGAATATCCGGCCAGCCTTTGTGTTTTTCTCAAGCAATATAAATAGTTGTCTGAAGCCGGGCCTGTATAAGTTGTAAGTTAAATAGTACGTGCCGTGATTCAGTATTAGTCAGTAAAGATGGCGGTAGTGAAGTGAGTCACTATGTACCAGTCATAAAAAACAAAAACGTTACAAGTGAAACAACGAAGAAACGAAAGAAGAAGCCACGCAATACGTGCAAAGAAAAAACACACGGAATGAGTAAATGCAAACACTCGACGAACACTTGAACTGTAAAAACAGTTGCAGGAGAGATAAAGGGAAATGTACATGCGAATATATAATTCATGTGTCACGTGACACATATTTGACTAATTTGATTGGCTAAAATAGGGCAGTAAGAGACTGTCAAATCGATTATATTTTTATCACCGCTGTTACATGTCAACTGTTTCTGTCAATTAATTTCCTACTGTCAGTTTCATATTTAAATATTGCTGTTAGTCAAAAATAAGACTTAAATTGAATGAACCTGATTGTATTCGGTGGGGTAATACCAGTGAAGACAAAATTGAGAAACTGAAACAGAATTTAAAACGTTCTTGACAGCTATTGAAAAAATATAACCAAACATTTTGGACTCATTCATTATATATTCTCCCCAAATATAACTCGGACTATGATTAATCATAGGTGATAGCATTCGTTAGTCTTCAGAAAATTGAACTCGTGCTGCGCACTCGGTCAATTTTCATCGACTAACTCATGCTATCACCAATGATAATCATAGCACTAGTTATATTACCCCCGAAAATATAGAACATTACTTTACTGTAACTCACTGAATATACCTACTTTAAATTTAATTGGAAATATGTATTTGTAACTAAAGAAATAAATTATAATAATGACTACGGAAACACAGCAGAAATATTCCCAATTTTTTTTAATTTTTTCTTTTCCCAAGTGAATAAATTAAAACGGTTGCACAGTCAAATTATGGGTTTCGGTGACCAGTCGGTCTGTATTTCTTACACAAAGAATTAAATTATATATCTGGATAAATAAATTACACTCTTTTTGCATTTTGTAACCCAGAAAGTTAAATTTTTTATTAGATCAACACTAATTATCAAAATGACGAAAAACTATATTAAGTTTTCCCCATTTATATAAAATTTATACGTAGGTAATAAAATATCTGCGTAAAAGATTGATTTACAGGAAAATTAAAATCTAGAATTTTAGATTTGGCATAGATGTAAACACAGGAAGATGCAAATCTAGAAAAGTTATTGTCAAAACCGAGTAAGTGGGACTCAAGAATAGTATTGAATTGTTCATTTAGTTCAGTTTAACACAATTTGTGTATTCACCTTGTATTGAAGGGACAAACTAGTTTTCTAGATTTGCATTTTCCTGTGTTTTATCTTGCTATGTTTGCATTTTATCCCGAATCTAAAATTCTATATTTGCATTTTCCTGTAAATGAATCGTTTAATGCAGGTATTTTATTACGTATAAATTTTCTAGTTTTGGATACATTTTTCTGTGTATGAATATTATAGAATTTTATTTTCTAATCTATGGTGTTAAATAATGGCCTTGCAGAAAATATATACAAT
Organism: Agonum fuliginosum; assembly: GCA_947534325.1. Classification (NCBI taxonomy): domain Eukaryota; kingdom Metazoa; phylum Arthropoda; class Insecta; order Coleoptera; family Carabidae; genus Agonum; species Agonum fuliginosum. The sequence continues at coordinate 29,091,229 of OX384041.1, forward strand.
GTAGACACATAAAAAAATTGAAGAAAAAACTAAAGAAAACCGACATTAGAGCAAATTATTCAAAAATCTCTTATTTATTTCGAAAATTTTAATATTCACTTCATTTTTCACCACCTTAAGGCGCTGCACTTGTGCCAAAAATATAGTGAAAAAATCTGACGTGGCCATTACACAACCTTCCGCCATATCTAGAATTTAAACAGAAATGTATACTTACAATCCGGTGCCCATTTAAAATATACAAATAAAAATCTCAAATATTCAAACACAGAAATTTGCATCACCTGAATAAAAAGATTCATTCACAGGAAAACTCTGCTGTGTTGAAGCCATCCTCCGTTCAATTACTACATTTAATATCTTACTTAGGACTTATATAGCGCTAGTATGCCAACTTGTCACCCGTCTCACCTGTCAATATTTTTTACGCAGAAACAAAAATCAACCGATCATGGATTACAAGATATCAACGTTTTATTTGATAAATTTATTTTTTAAATTTTACTGCAGTTCTTTAATGCTACCAGATAAAGACAATTTTTTTATAACGTAAGTTGCAAATAACTTTTCCTCTTATTCTCATTACAAATAAATACTATATTTTTCCAAATTTATATACAATTTTGACAATTAACCTTTTCAATCTTCAAAAAATATCACTTCCGATGAAGATATTTGTACCAAAATCTAGGGAGCTCTTCCAATTTATATACAAATATTAAATACCAAATATCAAAATTTTCGGGTAATTCGTATTTGAGTTATGCGACTAACACCCCTTGACCACACACACACACACACACACACACACACACACACACACACACACATACACACACACATACACACAGACATCATCGTAAAACTATCAAAAATGAGTTGTAAGGACCCTAATTCGTGCTCATCCACTAAAAATTCACCACCCGATTTTTTGCATGATTCCAATACCTTCCTTTACAGGTAAGCGGAAGGTAAAAAAGGAACCTTGACCTTACTATATTACTAACTGAGTTCTTGTTAGTACACTTACACTGTTCATAAATATATAGATAGAGTGCTAAGAAATTATATTTTTGAAATACTTAATGGTATTTTAGTAATAAATTAGTAAAAATAATCAATTTCACGCACAAGTAGGTACTCATAGTATTTAGTATATAGTGGAAACTGGATTTTAAACAAGAGCTGTCAAAGTACACTACAAAGGAGATTTTTGTGCAGTTAAACTTGGATGTGTATCTGACTGGATTCGAACCAGAGTTTTGCCAAACTGCAAAAAACTGATTCATTTATTCAATAGTTTCAAGAAAAACAATGATTGATAAATAAACAACTTTTATTAAAATATTTTCTTTATTTTTTCCAGAAATCATCAACATCAGCGTTCTACAAACTGCCATATTCAAATGCGGTAAGTGATATTTACTTATTTATTTATTTGTCCATAAACGATTAGGTATTTAGATATCTATGAAATAGATAGCACATATGAAACAATTTCTACAATATAAATACCTACGCATAAAACTGAATTAAAAAGCAGAAAGAAACCATTGCAAAACTTATTTTTATTTCGAAATATTCTTACTCATAGATTCCACCGTTAAACATTTTTATTATTCTAACCCGTTCAGCGATACAAATCTATCAATAAATTTAAAAAACACCTGATTCAATCCTTCGCAATTCTATTCCAAGTTCTTCGAATCACAAACCTCAAGTCGTTTTCCGGATACGAAATAGTCTCAAGACGTGTCCAAGATCAAATTTATTAGTGTGACTTTGAATTTGTAGAACCTAAGACGCTAAAACCAAAACCTGTCCCAGGTAGATTCACTAAACCCGTTCGCATGCGACGTAAGATGTCAGAGATTTAAACGCAATAAAACTAACACGAAACGAAATGCATCAAAATTTAAATGGGACTGCGAGCTAAGTGACACCATAAAAAGAGAAACAAATATAAATTTTATATTTGATAGAAAATAAAATAAAGTACCACATCAAAAATACTTATTACATACTTCTTGAATGACTTTATTTATGTAACACAAGTATAGTAATATTATTTTGCTAATTTAAAAAAAAACTATTCGTAATTCGTAGTGTAAAGCTAGATTCAGATTTACCCAATTATAAGAATAAGTGCTAGGTTAAGGCGCAACGCTTGCCACGGTAGTAGCATCAGAATTTAATCAATTCTGGCTGTATTGTTCAAAATAAAAATCTGAAATTTAACATGAGTAATGACGAAACATTATTTAATCGAAAAAATCATACAATACATTGTTGCGACAACAACAGAAAATAAGAGTTAAAGGCATTGGCAAGTTAAAAATTGTCTTTACAGAAATCAAAACTACATTGTACGTTGAGAAACATAGTGAATACAAAAATATTATACTGGTCATAGTTACCGAGATATAAGCCCGTTAAAGTGGACAAGATGACGTCATTACAATAGCTCTGCCTACTATTGTAAGCAAAATAACAAACGCGTTGTGCCTAGCCAAACGAACAGTGAACTGACCGACTGCTGTACTCGACTAAGATGACGTCATTTCTCTAACTTCAAATAGCTGTAACTTTGTAATAAGTAATCTTACAGACTTGAAACAAAAACTAATCAACTTCTAATTTTATAATTTATTTATTAATACTATTTAAAAAATATCGAAAATAACTTGCCAATGCCTTTAATTTTTGCATTTCAATATTCAATAGATTCTTACTTTATTAATGCATACAATTGAATTTTGTTTGATATAACCGATTCCTTACGATGTTCTGAAGAGTGCCACAAGAAGTTGTTTTTTTAAACTTGAAACAATAAGTGAAAAAATATTTTAAAATCGACGAAATTGATTGATTTCACTGGTTTTCACTAATTAATTACCAGCAGACTATTAGGTATTTCAAGAAAATCATCATGTGGCAACCTAGGGACAGTCTTTATAAACTTACATTTCAAATATGAGTTCATAGATTTCAAAAACAAAGTCACAATCTTGAATATTGTAGCACCCTATTTTGCTCTGAATTTCATAGCAAGTGTATAGCCTTAAGGCCCGAATGTAGCTGTCTGCGAGAAAAGAATAGATTTATACAGATTTAGTGTGTCGAACAAAGGCAGCAATAGGGAACGCGCTTTCGTAGAGGGATTAAAATTGGTACTAAATTTGAACGTATCATCACAAACAAGGGTTCATTTGAAAGATAAAAGTTCAATCTAGATCCGTCTAGTGTTGAAATTTGCAATTTTTGTTGACACACTGAGTAACAGTTATGTGAAGTTAGGCAAGTTATAACAAGTTTATGGCATTGTAAAATTGAAACAAAAAATAAAACTAAAATTTCAACACTAAGCGGATGTGGAGTTCATCTTAATCTTTAAAAGAAAAAAAAAATTAAATCGATCCGACCAAAATTAGTCTCTATTTCATTCCCCATTCAAAAGCATGTTTTTGCTGCGCGCAACTGCACTACATTAGGCTCTTAACCAACCAGCGTTTCCACAAAATTCCAATTTCAATTATAAGTGCGAACGTTGAGCGCTGGTTAGTAAAATTATCCACTTCCACTTATAATTGAGTAGGTCTGAATCTAGCTCTTTGCCATTTAATTTTGATCCTGAACTTGTGAAACATACTGTATATTTAAAATTAATGATATCTGAATTTCCGAAATTCATTGTCACAATAATATAAAACAAAATCGTTCCGTTTATGAACTCGTCAATGAGTAATGTATCCAGATTAGTGTATGGTGTGAGGTTTGATACAAAGATCGATAAAATGTATGATTCAATGCAAAAAACCAAACACACCCTAGTGATCAACCTAGTGCCGAGTCTTGTATCTCAGTTAGTGTTGTGTTTGGATTTTTTTGCATTGAATCATACATTTTATCATACATTTTATCGATCTTTGTATCAAACCTCACACCATACACTAATCTGGATACATTACTCATTGACGAGTTCATGAACGGAACGATTTTGTTTTATAATGCTGTATATTTACTATGTATACGTTTATACCATTTCCCATTCTATCGATGGCTCCACGTATTCAAATTAATTATAGTACTAAATAGGGGCTCATTGACTTATTAATTAATCAACGAACCACCATCCCTTTTAAAAGCCGTAAAAACTAGGGTAGTTCACCTATCCAGGTGTAAATAAAATAGTATAAACATTCACCCTCCAACACAATTATCAACTTCACCTGTACAGTTCGTGATAGTTGTGCAACTTCTAAACAACGTGCAGGTGAAACATTAGCTCGAAATGTCGAAAACCTATTCAGTTAATCTGAAAGATAATACCTACTAGACAAATTTATTTTTAATAGAAGTTATAAATTAAGTAAAAGTGGTGTAATATGGATAAACATTTCACCTGTTGAACACTTTCTCCAAGATATTTCTCTACATTTCATTATTGAATGGTATCTGAAGATATTAACAAAGAGGAAGTTGTAAATCTTATTGAGACTAATAAGGGAGAGAAAATCGGAAATGAAAAATTAGGGGAAATAAAATAGAACACTGGCTTAAATTTTTAGTTAGAAGATACGGGTCGGTTGCTTCATAACAGAAGATACAATAGACGTTTGTAGGGGAGAAAAGTGTATTATTTATTCTCGAGGGCGACGTTTTATCACATAAGGGAGGAAAGAACATTTTACTCCTTAAAAAATAATTGCGTATATCATTTTTTTTCTGGCCATTATATTATGTACTTACTGACGGTGTGACGATTGACTTATGTGGTATGGTTCACACAAAAATCTGATGTGGACACCACATGACTTCCTTGTATGCCTATTAAACTGTTCATACTTTTCTAAATAACTAAAATGTAGAATAATATAATAACCGTATTTGATTTATGCGAAAAATTCCAAAAAATACCTAGAGTAAAGTGCCCTTTTGGCCAGGATGATCACAACCAAAAATATGAGGTGATAAAGTAGATGCAACATGAGTCTCAAAACGACATACTGTTTTTGATTAATGCGAAAAATACCAAATTGTGTCCCTTTGGCACGGACGATCGCAACCAAAAATAGGAGGTGCACAACTAGATGTTAAAGTCCTAAATACAAAATTTAAACTTTATTAACCGCATTTGAGTTATGCGACACACATACGTCTGTACGTACAGACGTCACGACGAAACTAGTCATAATGGGTTCGCGATTACAATACTTCTTTTTTACTACGTACAAGGAAGTAAAAAGGAGAAAAATGTTGATTTTCTTCGTAGAGACTAAAATAAACGTTTTCTACGCCTTCCACTGAAAATTGCAATTTCAGCATTACTGTTTTCCAGAAATTAGTATTAGTATTACATTGTCAAAGAGAATATGACATGTACGTACTACTGAAGGTGTGATGGTTACTTATAGGTGGTATGACACGTACACTAAAAAATATATAATTTTCTTCGTAGAGAGTAAATAAAACGTTTTTCTTACAAAATTTATTATTACAAACGACAAAGATAATATGCATGTAAAATATTGAATATCCATTATATGAACAGTGCAGAAACACACGATTTCCGATCTGTTGTTAACTACAGCAGTAATCAAAATAATTATGTCAATGTGTCAAAGTCAAATTTTAAACTATAAATAAAAATATTACGCTAATTTTGAGTCGTAAGTGTACAACATGTTAAAATAGTCTTTTATAACCCGAAACAGGCCACTTTTATGCAAAAATAGAGTCGAGTTTTATTTAAGATTCGGTTTAAAAGTTTAGTAGATTTTCTAAAAGTGTAAGCAATGTTTACAAAAAATTTTAATTTATTCGAACTTTTGGCTCAACGTTATCGACAATTTGAGCGAATTCAATAGGAAATTGAATTGTGTTTAATTTTATACTGTAACAGTAATTTATAAAATTGTGAATTTCAGTAATACAGTTACTACAACAAAGCTCAAATTTGGCTACATATATTAACCCACATCAGTAACACGGTTTTATTGAGTACGAAAATATAACAATACATGATTCAACTTTAAACCTAAATAACAATAATTGCCAATGTCATGATCGAATTCAACCGGAGGTCATTACACTATTCAAATCAAATAATTGTACAAAAGTCTAAAAAATATGTGATTTAATTATATGATTGACCTGTCGCCAAAGGTTGGTGATTTCATCTACCAACTTACTAACCTGAAAAGCCACTAGAGCAGTAAATGACTCCGTATTATCCACATGATCCTTTTCTGATGCATAATGTTATTTGTAACTTTTAACTGCTTGGGTGAGTTGGTGAATATTTATTATTCAAGGTGCCCTGTTATCGCGTTAAGCGCGTTAGATTATTCTCCCGCCCAGCAATTATATGCAAATGAGCTGCTATCAAATTCACACATTTTATAATTGTGTAGATTCGTTTCATACCTGCTTACGTCTTAATTAAACATTTATCATTATAATAATAAGTAATAAAAGTCAGTTATTGCACGTTTAAAGAGTTAGTACTTTCACAAATAGTTTTATTGTTCATTTAGTTTTCTTTTATTTTTCATTGTTCGCGAATTATTTACATATTTATCTCACCTTTTACCCAACTTGGGTATGTTGAGTGTGTTTTTATGTTTTTAAACACGTCAGAAAAAATCTTTATGAATTTTCGTACTTAAAGAAAATAGGTATAATATTTTTAGTAGGTAGGTACCATGCATGGGTATATTTAAAAAAATGGCCGCCGTCTATTGTTTTTAATTTTTATCTTGTAAATGATTAATAATTTGCTATAAAATGGTATACATATTTTTTATGAAAGTTGTTCAGTTTTCGAGAAAACCGTGAAAATGTATTTTGAAAAAAACGATAAATTTTGATCAAGTAGTAGTTTGTCTCATCATACGAAAACGGCTGTAATTCTTTTATGAATAAAAATATGGATTCCAAGTTTGCCGAATCCAATTTCCTGAATACTCTCCTATAAGTAAAATTATTTTCAAATTTTCTGACGCAGGGGGGTTTAGTCACAATTTAAGGATATTATAATGCTGTTTTAAAATGTAAATTTAAAAAAATCTTTCTGTTTCACATTCAGCACGGTATCCTTAATATTTTTTTCGAAATATAAAAACACTCTGTAAAATACAGCCGCAAAAACAAACTTACAATCTTGAAATTTTGTGTACTTCTAAATAAAGGTTGTGTACAGTCCGCTATCTCAGTAATATATCAATATTTAGGTTTTTTATACACTTAATTTATTGTCATAAATGGGTGTATTTTTTAATGCAATTAAACACTTTGCCAGCATTGAAAAATGAATAATTTGGAGTTAGGGGACTATTTTCTTCACCTATGAACATAATAGTAAAAAAATCTGTTGTGGCCAGCACACGACCTCTCGCTTTAACACTGTAATTTATGTGAATTTGATTTTAGTTAGGCTTTCTTAAATTATAATTTTGCAATAAATTTACAAACTTTTTGAAAATAAATTTATAGTTCTTAGTTCTTTAATTAGCTCTTTATAAATAAAAATTTAACTTTATTATTACCTTATTACATTATGTTCAGCTGTAAATAATATTTACATTTCTTTTAAAATGGTGCCACAAACATTTCAGAAATTGTGTATACGTCTGTTCATCTGTCACATTGACATATTCATTTTTGTTTTCAATTTTTTTTCCTATATTATGATTTACAAATCGTGGTAGGTAAAATTACAAATTTTTGAAAATTAATTTTCCTTTATTGGTAAGAGATATAGAAACGATGTTAAATAAATATTGTAAAAGATAATTTGTTCTTTCAAATGTCGAATGACAAATTGTAACTATCGCAGTATTTCCTATATTTTTTGCAAAAAATGTTAAAATTCTTCAAGAAAATACCATTTCCGGTTGACAGATTTTTACCAAAATCTTATCAGCTCTTCATTAACATATATAAATGTATATTGCAAAATATTAGAATTTTATGTTCAGTAGAATTTGAGATAATGAATCAGAACGAAAGACTATAGTAGGCGCACATACAGACACACACACACACACACACACACACACACACACACACACACACACACACACACACACACAGACATCATCGTGAAAATAGTCAAAATAGGTTCTAAAGGTGCTAAAACGTGCTTATTGACAAAAATCTCGACATCGAATTTTTTCACGATCCCTATACCTCTCTAGGCGAGAGGTAAAAATTAGTACTCTACTATGTTGTACCATGCAATCAGGATTTGTTTCAGAAAAATAGTCTATTTTTCGAATGGAATTATGTCCTCTAAACTTAAAACAATGAATAAAGTATGTATGTACTGCATTATTTGAATTCATTGCACTATGTCGTTATCCTTCTAGTCCATACAAAGTAAAAACTCATGTAAATATTTTTTGCTTCCCTGTATGTAATCGTCGAGTTATTAGTGGGAGGCTTGAGGCCTGGGCGTCGTTAATCAGTCGTTTACCGGAAAAAGGAAGTGGCAGTTACCGGACTGCAATGTTGGATATCACGGCCGTTTTGTTTTTAATCAGCACGTTCTGTTGTCACGGCCATTGACGGTGAATGTTTCACATATGCGCTGATACGCCCTGTGAAATGAAATGTTCACAAACACAAACACGAGATAAAAAACGCATTCTTTGTTATGTTGGGATATGACCACTGCTCTATATAGATATGTAGACCTGGAAATATTAAGCTGCCCGTCTACGTTTTTACCGAATTCCTAGAATACTCTCGATTTTACTTTTTGTTCCTTGCACTCTTTTTCCCACTACTACGGCTGCCTGAAACCAGCCCGAAATTCGTACTTTGCCGCATCCTAGCTATGCAATGTCATTTTGAAGTTGAAAAATACTGTAAAACTATGTTTGTTGCGAGGAAACTGTCAGGTTATTATTGACTTCAGGATAATGTTTTTATAAACATTTAATAAAGAAAGAATGGATCTACAGATGTGCATTTCTAAAATTTCAAAAATTAATTTGTATCATGAGATATAACCGTGTAAAATTTAGAATTTTTTTGAATTTTTCGCAAATTTTATATCCATGTATACTTACAATTTTTTAATCAAAATTTTAAAAAGGCACATGTGGATCCATTCTTTCTTTATTCAATCCAAATAAAATTTTACCATTCTTGGTACTGGCCAGAAAACACTCTCATTTTATGCTGGATTTTAGAAGATAGACGGGCCTCTTAATATAGCAGAAAGTTGAATCAGTGAATTCAAACAACTAAAATCAGGAGCCCGGACTAGAGAGGATCGAAAAAAGGAAATTATATATGATGCTTTTGGGGTAGAGCGGAAAAGTTGCCTCTATACATTTTCACCCTAGTTAGACATGGGGTGCCTCAGGGCTCTGTTTTAGGCCCTATATTGTTTATTTTGTATATAAACGATTTATATAACTTTCTGTATCCAAGCAAGTGTATTTTATTTGCTGATGACACAACACTAATATCAAGTCATAGTAACTTGGAAATACTACATAAACAAATGCTTGACGTAGCTCAAGAAGCAGAAGACTGGTTCACAGCGAATAACCTCAAATTAAATAATGATAAAACACAGTCAATGATAATCTCATACAACAAAGGCTTTGCAAAGGGTCTCTATGTTAAAATTCTTGGAATGTACATCGATGACAAAGTAGACTGGGCGGTGCATGTTGACAAACTGAGTGCTGTACTCGCTAGTGTAATCTATCTCTTTCGTAAACTCAAGAATTTTTGCGATGTGTCGGTACTACGAACAGCTTATTATGCGTTATTTCATAGTCATATTAACTACGGGATTATCTTGTGGGGAAACTCAATTCACGCAATAAAGATCTTTAAACTGCAAAAGAAAATTGTAAGATTATTGGCAAATGCAAATTACAGAGATCCATGTCAGAAATTATTCATTGAGTTTGAAATTTTGCCTTTACCTTGCCTGTACATTTACGTTACACTGACTGAAATTCATATGTCTAAAAATAAATACATAAAAAATAGCGATATACATGATCATAACACCCGTTCGGCTAATTTGTTGAGAAATCAGCGATATCGCTGCTTAAGCTCCAAACGAAATTCAACACAGATAGATCTGTACAATCACCTGCCTATGAATGTAAAACAACTAGACATCAAATCATTTAAGAGCAGAATTAAATCATACTTGCTAAAATACTGTTTCTACAGCACTACAGAGTATCTGGACACTCCTCCAATTTTTAATTAAAGTATGATATAACTACATACACTTTATTTTTCTTTCATGTCACTCACAAAGTTTATATCTCTTATACTAGTGCCTAATGTAAAAATACAATGTACAATTTGTCAAATTGTTAATTTCTACTTACCTATATCTGACTTATCATAAATGACTTGTATCTTAGCATGATTAAATAAATTATCTTATCTTATACATAAGTAACTTCTGTTCAAAATTTCACCACCCTAGGATAATGTCTTCTGTTCTGGCAAGGTACGTAAAATTTTAAAAATTTAGTAAAATCGCAAAAAAAAATATATATTTTAATTTTTCAAATGTCACACCGCTTTGCGGTAGTGTGCAAAAGTTGCACTGCGCCTATGTATGGTTAATTACTGTGCAAAATTTGATGCAACGCGGACAATATGTTCTGTTCTGGCAAGGAGCCTGAAAATACCCAAACATCGACAAATACACTGTTTTTACTTCCTTGTACGAAGTAAGGAAGTATTGTAATCGCGAAAAATTTCGGTTCTCAGATTTTGACGGAAATATCCGTTTTGACCTTTTCTGAATCCATTATGACTAGTTTCGACGTGACGTCTGTACGTACGTACGTACGGACGGACGTATGTGTGTCGCATAACTCAAATACGGTTAGACGTAGAAAGTTGAAATTTTGTATTTAGGACTGTTATAGCATCTAGTTGTGCACCTCCTATTTTTTGTTTCAGTCTACAAACCGGAAGTAGTACTTTTTAAAAATATTTCGATAAATATTTAATTTTAGACAATTTTTTTAATTTTAAATGAAAGATTATGTGATTATTATCTACAATCGGTATTTTATAAATATTTTTGTATCTGCTATCATTTAAAAAATAATTAAAGTATATATTTATAATTTATAGTATTTCGGTATCTTGTAGTCCATGATCGATTAACATTTGTTACTACGTAAAATTTAAATGATTATGACATGGCAGTGACAATAGTAAAATATGCTTTATATCTTCTTCTGCAGTTTAAATCAAATGACTAAAATATATTTGTGAGTATACTAGTATAATAAGTTAAAAGAATTTTTAATATTATTTTACATTTTAGTTATTAAGAAAAGTATGAACACACAAGGCGTACAAGGAAGTCATGTGGTGTCCACGTCAGATTTTTTCATTATATAGCTAACATTTATTCCGTGGGGCGTAAAATTTTGCTAATTAACCATACATAGGTGCAAGTTTTGCACACTACCGCAAAGTGCTGTGACATTTGAAAAATTTAAAAAAAAATTGTTTGCGATACTAAATTTTTGAAATTTCACGTCCCTTGCCAGAACAGAAGATCCTAGGGTGGTGAAATTTATAGCAGAAGTATAGAGGCAACTTTTCCGCTCTACCCCCAAAAGCATCATAAATAATTTTCTTTTTTCGATCCCCCCTAGCCCGGAACCCTCCCCAAATGATCTGTGGCCCCCTCCCCACCCCACCGTAAATTTCCAGAAAAATATGAAGCAGATCCAATTCAAATATCAGGCTTCCAGTGAGTTTTATTCTTCAAAGTTTCACTCTCGTCTCATGCTCGAATATGGAAAAATACCGTCTCTTGTTTTTGTGTGCGTGCGTTTTTTTTGTAACTCGATCCAAGTCCAAGTCATCGCAAATTGTATTCCGCGGCGCCTCGCCGATGTTAGCCGAAGGCAAGTTCGGGTTCCCCCGTACCCCCCGGACTACCCCGGATCGGGTAATGGGTAACCGGATTCTGATTCAGCATGAAAGAGGCGAATTAATCTCTACAGGGAATACAATGGTGTAGGCGAAAGATGTAATTATCACGCCATACGAGACTAAATAACTAAAACGGAATATGATTCTTATACTCGTGTTATATAGGCGAGTGCGCTATGTGACTGACTGTGGTTCTTACATATTTTTTTCTTTACAAATACCTATTCAGAATTAACAATTTTCTGATAACTATGTATGCCTTAATATCTTAATAATGACTATTTCCCTCATTCTATTTTAACCAATTAAAATGCACTATTTTTCACAAAAACCATATAAACTATCTAAATAAACAACTATTCCAATCCAATGCATATTTTTGAATATTGACATAATATGCATATATTCACCGTTACCATAACACAACAAACAATAATAAATGTTTGTTTATTTTTCACCAAATGTCAAAATATTTAAAGTGAATTTAAAAATTATACTAATAAATAAAATTGTCTTATTTAAAATTGTTAAATTTGTTTTATTAATGAAATAGTCAATGCGTATACCAGTCGATAATCAAAAATAATAGAATAGTATATTTTATATTATATATTGAGGGACTAAAGTGCATGATTTAATCCTGAGGGTGAAGTTTATTTCACGAGCCGAAGGTGAGGGAAATAATCACCTGAGGGATTAAAGGTACTTTAGTCCTGTGGTATATACGCTATTTTTTGCACTTCATCCTCAAATGAATGCAAAATAGTTTAAAAGAATACACATTTTGCAATTTTGACAGTAAATTTTATGACAAATATATATATATATATATATATATATATATATATATATATATATATATATATATATATATATATATATATATATATATATATATATATATATTTTTACCATAGATACTCTGTAACAAATAGCACGTATTTACTTGACAACGGGAATAATTAATTCAATTTCTTGACAACGGGATTAAATATGAAAAATAATCCCTTGGGATCAAATTGAAAAATACTTTTTTGCACTTCCGGGACTAAAACTCTTCTTTAGTCTTTATTTTTAGAGACTAAGGTTCTTAATTTGATCCCAAGGGATTATTTTTCATATTTACTCCCGTTGTCAAGGAATTGAATTAATTAATCCCGTTGCCAAGTAAATACGTGCTATTTCTTACAGAGTATCTATGGTAACAATATAAATATTTGTCATAAAATTACAAAATGTGTATTCTTTTAAACTATTTTGAATTCGTTTGGGGATGAAGTGCAAAAAATAGCGTATATACCACAGGACTAAAGTACCTTTAATCCCTCAGGTGATTATTTCCCTCACCTTCGGCTCGTGAAATAAACTTCACCCTCAGGATTAAATCATGCACTTTAGTCCCTCAATATATAATATACTATTACCTCCTGGTTCGACGTATTTCCGCAAAACACCTCTCGACCTCCGGTCTCGAGTTGTTTCTATGGAAATACGTCTCATCAGTCGGCAGTATTTTCGATTATTTTCGAAGCTCTTGTGGTATAATAACTGACTAGGTAAGATAGACTAATTAGAGTTGAATGCAGGATTGCAACAATTAGTTATTTTAATTCATTTGTTTGGAAAGCACTGCGCAAGGCCGCTTAACGTCCTACCAATTTTCTTTGTTCGTGCATGAATTTAGATAAAACAATGGAATGAATTCACATAAAACAAAAGAGTAAATATATTGTGATGAACGTGTAAAATGCCTTGACACCACCAACTTTTACATTACTTAATTACCCGACGCTAAACACTTCAACGCGAGGAAAATGAAACTATTTATTTTCGTGGAACTTTCTTAAAAGATAATAAACGGTTCAAAGTGTCTTCTGTCTGTTGGTTGTCATTGTTAGGGGAACATCACATCACATGGGAAACATATTATAGACACGTTGATTTCAAGGATTTTCATTGCGACGTCACTTTGTATGAATTGTACATAACATATTTATCTCTGAGCGTTTGCGGAAATCAGTTTTGATGACCTTTGGAATCGCCTGCAGTGATTCTGCAACTGTTACAGATTCGAACAGAACTTTTCTAGAAACAGATAAAGAATTTATTTATGGATAGACACGTGACGTAAAAAGAAATTATTTTTAACACTCATTGGTATTGCTCATATTTTCTTTAAAAATTTATTAAATCTGAAATTGACAGTTAGTTTGACACACAATTATAAGAAAAGTGAACGAATTTATTGCGATTATTTTAATTAAAACACGTTTCGCCAGAATTAGTTTATATTATTTTAAATAAGGAAATAACTTGACATGTTGCAAAAATAGTGTATGAAACTTGTACGTAAAGTGTCTTTTTAACACTTGTTGCTCTTAAAACACTCGCTTCGCTCGTATTCTAATCTTGAGCAACATGTATAAAAAAGACTTACTTTACAAACATGTATCATAAACGACTATTATCATCTACCTATCTACTTAGTGATGTTTCACTTGATTTAAATTATTTAATTCTGTTTCTTTAAAGATATTTTAGTTGTTGTATTCTACTTTAATTAATCCACTTGACAAATGAAAACAGTTTGACATGTAACATTTTTTTTAATTAACCTTAAGCCTTCCCCCTATGGCTTTAGGCTCTTTTAACCTTAAGTACCTTTTAACCAGATAAAATTATATTATTAATAAATTAAATTTTACACATTTACAAAATCCATGTTCTTCTGTGCGATTCGAACCCACGACCTCGCTAGTCAATCGAACCGAATCGGACCACAGTGAAACTTTTATATTCTTCCTCCAATATTATTTGTTTACAATGAGTAAAATCTCTAGACAAGACAGATTAAACTATAACCAAAACAAAAACAATAAAATTTCACCGATTCATTTTTAAAAATTCGTGTTTTAATTATTTACAACGGAGGACATATTTGTACCATTATACTAGATTTGTTATTAACAACATTAAATATAAATTATGGTATATTTTTTTATTTATATAAAAATCTAAGTAGGTACACGTATTTTAATTACTTTTTTATTGGCAATTTTATTGCTAATTTTTATTGCAAATAAATCATGATTAATTTCAATACAACAAAAGAATATTATAGTATAATAATTACTATAGAATTATTTTCTTATTATCATAGTACTTTAATAGGATTTTTATTTTGTTCATTAGACTATTATTTTAATAATTCATTTGGGTTTACTTCTGTTATAATTTTAACGTTTTTCTTTGGATGTAACAGCCCCACATATTACTATATAAATCCTCGAAATACAGGCTGTTTCATAAGTTACATACGTTACGGGTATAAGTTGTTTGATATGCTGATTGCGAATCAAAAAGAATGTTTTTATATCGCAAAATTAATTTCCATGTTTCCCAGCCAAAAAATTGTCGTTGCCACTGCCACTGGGTGGAGTAATTATTGTTTCATTAAAAATAACTAAATATTGTTTGTTTATTTTACTAGTATTATGTAATTTAAAATATTGATTACCTACTTCTATTGTTTCATTGTTTGTTTTTAATATAAAAACGAATCCAGTGCCGTAGTACAAAAAATGCTGCAAGTAAATTACCCTCAATTTTTATAATTTAAAAAATATTCTTTTCAGACGACCACTACGGAAACTTGCCATAACAATGTTATAAACTACAATGGAAACAAACAAATAACACAAACTAACATGTTAGTCTAACGCACACTTATAACGTAACGCTTCGAGTTACACTATATGACAACAGATGGCGTTACGAGTAAAAATCAATTCAAATAAATGGAAAAAAAGTATATTAATGCAATAAATTGACATTTTGACACAGTCTGTAATATTATATAGACACAAATTTTCATTTTTCAATTTAATAATAATTATTTATTGGCTAATTGTGTATTCTTTAGTATTTTTGACATTTCAGATTATAGTTGCACAGTTGGTATCGAGGCATAACCTAACTTTTAAACGTCAGTGCTTCAACTTCAACAGTTGTATATAATTTAGTTCATTGAACATTTTTTTAAATATTTTGTGGTCGTCTGAAAAATAGTGTACATAACTCGCTCAAAAGTGAGATAACAGTGCTCGTGAAATTGAACCACTCGGCGCTATGCGCCTCATTCCTCAATTTCACTCGCTTGTTATCTTACACTTTCGATGCTCGTTATGTAATATACTATTTTGATTCGTAATCAGCATATGAAACAACATACACCTTTAACGTATGTAGTTATGAAACACCCTGTATATACAGATATTGTGTGCAGTTTCCATTCGTCAACTTACAAACACTCATATGTATAATTAATTTATAAGAAAGAAACGATTAAAAAAATTAATTAACCTCTTGCTAATAATTCGCGAGAGAAAATTCTGTAAATTGTTTGGAACCCCTGGTGTATGCCTCTTAAGGAAAGAAGTATTAGCCGGTTTGTGTTAAAACTAAAAATAAACATATATTGAAACGAGTTTATGGTGTTTTTCATTGAAGTTTTTGCAGACATATTTCGCTGAAAGAATGATCACGAATATTAATTATTAGCAGCCGCCAACCACAGACCACTAGGATGTGAGATGTGATGTGTGCATGTCATTTTAATATGGGATACATAATCTGTTATATAAAAGATACAAGCATAGATGTCACACTGCTATAAACTGTTATGGTTAAATATTACGAAAATAGTAAATGTAAAACTTTGTGGTTTTAACAGAATAATAATTTGTATAAATTATTTAATCTAGGATAGTTTGTGAAACACTCATTTCATTTTATGATGCAAACTTGTCACAGTTAATGTTTTATTACCGAATTACAGTAGACACAAGAATGTTTAAAGGATTCTATCGTGCTTCAAAATTTTGAAAAAAGAACTTAAAATTGCTGTCAAGTAAATAATTCTTAGAAAAAAATATTTTCTAATTTAAAAACATTAAGGTGATCCTCTACTTATGGCAGAAAACAGTCAAAAACATTGATTCCACACGCTATTCTATAGCGTTTATTGTTTTGTTAAACATAAAGATAACAAATAACTTATGTTTGAGGAGGAAAAATCAATTTGGCACCCATATTTGTAAAAAAACTGCAATATCTGTAAAAAAGGGGATTTTCGCGCTCCACTGTACAGCTTTTATTTACAAGTGAATTAACTTCAAATTTTAATATGATGTCAACAAAGCTTGGATCTGCGAAATAACCGATCGCATTTTTAAAGTTCGTTTTAAAATAGAAGTTATTTGTGTTCAAAAAATAACAAAAATTGTCAAAATTCAAATTAACATATTTGATTTTACAATTTTACATTGTTCATTTTGTAGATTGTACTTTTATCTTCAACAATATCTTCAGATTATTTTATTTAACAAAACAATAAACGCTGTGGAGTGGCGCGCAAAATCCATGTTTTTGGTTGTACAAAATCTTCTTCTGTTTTCATTTTTCGTTATCACGTTTTCATCAACAAAAAAAACAAACTTGACACTCTGTGCTGGCACTGACAAGACAAACAGCCAACACACAAATTTCGAGCTATGAACAGTCAAATAAATTTCTTCAAATTTAGAATTGTGAACGCGGCTTTAATTAAGAATTTCTTTTTTTCCTGGTTTCAGAAGCATAAAACATTTTATTACAAAAACAATATCTTTCTATTCGAATTTAATGTACTTAATTATTATACTTGTTTGTTTATAACGTTTTTTCATTTCTGTGTTTTTAATGTTTTTGTACATTAAATTTTACACTTCTTGGTGAAGAAATTGTTCCGTATTTATAAACGAGAATTAAAAACAGAATTGAATGTAACTTTCTCCTTCAGTATATACTTTGAGCTAAACAGCTTCTGGTTTAAATTACATATTATTTAAATACACAATGCAGCACGTCATATGCAGAGATAAGTATGTTTTATAATAGGTAATTTAATAAAATCTTCCACGCCTGGTGCTATCAGAAAACATCAGACTTTATGTAGATAGTATAATATAGACGTAAATTATACCTACTATGGACTATTATTTATTTTATTTCTTACTGGATAGTAGTTCCCTGTTCCTTATGGCTTTAGCGACCATATTTTCTTTTTAAAGCCTGTGTTCAATTATTAATTTTTAATTTTACAATTACTAGAAAATGAAATGAAGTTTGTACAACAATAAAATAATGTTTTTGTATAACTGACATATTTTAGCTCAAAAATTATAGTTTTCTAATAATTTGGTAATAAGACCTCAAGAAATCCAATGTTGCGAACTAGACATCAAAATCTCATTCCATTTTCGAGTTACAGCGGTTTTTTTCTTTTTCGTATTACGAACTTTGAATTTAATTAACATAAAATCAAATTATCAGCAAATTATTATGTTTTTGGCAATTTTTGAAATATGACAGCAATGTATTAGAGCGTTCTTTTTAAAATGAAACAGAATAAATTTGAATTTGTTAATTGGTGTCACACTGCTGCTACCTGGAAATATGACTTATACTTTAAACATTTAAAATTTTATATTGAAAGCGTCCCTTGGAACTATTGCAGTTGCCTAAATATCTTATATTGTTCAAGAATAAAACTAGATTAAGACCTACCCAATTATAAGTATGAGTGGTAAAATTAACTAACCACCGCTTCAACAAAATTCTAATTTCAATTATAAGTGCGAACGTTGAGCGCTGGTTGGTTAAATTAGCCACTTATACTTATAATTGATTGATTCCCTATGTTTTATTTTAAAAAGAACGCTCTAATAGATTGCTGTCAAAGTCGTAACCATGGATATGAAAAATCCCATGTTTCACGTTATACCGTGAGTTTATTTTAACGTGAAACATGGGATTTTTCATATCCATGGTTACGAATTTGACATAGCAATGTATTAGAGCGATTGATTTAAAATAGAACATAGGCTGTCATTATCAAGTAAATATTACCTGTAAATTAGGGTTGTGTTGTTGAAAATAAGGTACGTATACAATTGAAGAAAAGGTGCAAAAATGATACGTTGGTATAATGCAGATGTTAGCCTCAGGCAAGTATCTGATTTATTTCGTGTATTTGAGAATTTGTTATAAATTGTATTCTAAAAAAATATCTATTAAATGTTTATAGGTATTTCTTGCAACTTTTTTCATTTCTAAAATGATTAGAAATACATACAGATTTCATTTGCTATGTTCTATTTTACATGAAACGCTCTAATACATTGCTGTCAAAATCGTAACCATGGATATGAAAGATCCCATGTTTCACATTAAATAAAACTCACTGTATAGGCCGAGGAAGTAAAAATAGAAAATAAGTACCTACTATTATTGTAACTTTTTGTAAAAACTTTGATTACAATAAAAATATTATTATTATTCAAATGCGTTTTGCGAGATAATATTTGTATGTTATTCTTTTCTTGGTCCATATCTGGGCAACAGAATCAACCGTTTAGAATTTGTTTCCTCGATAAGCAGTGTTTTGTTTGGCGCTGCTGATAGCGTGCGATTGTCGGTTGTTATCACCGCCAACTTGGATTTCAAATCGCTTCGTCAGTTGTTTGTTTTACGCGTTATCAATGCGGTTATCATCGTCAAAAATAACTTCACATCTTTACACTGAAGTGTTGAATTCTATGTAAATAATATCATTTTTTTGCTGTAGTTTATTTAACTCTTATCGGGTGACTGCTGTGGATAATTATAAATAAATAGATAAGGAAGAAGAAGAAACATTAATGATGAATGAATAAGGCATGAATGAGTCAAGAAAAATAAATATGTTAGTTATTCTATTTCTATTCGAATTCAAAAATAATAATTACAATAGGTCGGATAGCTGAATAAGTTTCGTAACCGACTGTGGTTCCAGGGGCGTACTAAAACTTAAATTTTTCCGGGCTTTCAAGTAATCGATCCCAATTGTACAGGTCTTGGCATTAGAAAATAGCGCAACAGGCGAAACAAATTTTGGGTTCAAGGCCATACGCCAATTATTTAAATGGAGGATTATTAAATTTTACAAGAATTTGTACAAAGCGTGTTCTCAAACAGCAACATATCCATGTCATGTACGAAGTATATATTCGGAGGAACGTATGGCATATCCATAAAATATCTCAAATTATCAATATGGATGTTTTATGCACGTGCTATGGACAAACTTTCAGTATCATTTGGTGGTTCGGAGACCATTCACTTAAATATATCCATGATACATTTATAATATATCCATAGACAGCATAAACCATATGCATGTATAATATACGTATCACGTTTATTTTACATACATGTGAATGTATGTATGTACATATAATATACGTAATAGTATATTAAAGAACAAGCTTTATAAGACACATGATTTTTTCGCACGCGTCCAAATTTAGTAAAACGAGCCCTCGGATGTGTTTACTAAAGGACAGTATACACAAGTCTATCTAGGGAAATTTGTGTGTATCGTTTTTGTTGATGATTTTAATATTGGCATTTATTTAACTGTCACTGTCACTGTAAAAGTATATAATTAATGAACTATTCCAGGTGATAAGTGCAGTCATTATAGAAAATATTATATTATATATGTTTTCTATTACTATTCATACATTTTATTGAATTACGAGTAGGTAATTAATTAAGCAAAACATATTTACACGTTATACTGCAATTTGTCAGTTCTGAGGTTAAATGTTTGACAATTGAAGTAAATGTCATCTGGTACTGCCAATACCAACCTACAAAAAATATATGTTGCGTGTCACAAAGTGAACCTTGACGACATTCAGTTGCGTTTCACAAAGTTAACTTTGTGAACGCCAAATAGAAAAAATTCGTCTGCTTTAACTACTCAGATTCGATTCCAGTCAGGTTGACACTTCAGTTTAACTGCACAAAAATCTCCCCTGTAGTGTACTCTCCAGTGTCAACCATGAATAATATGTTGACGAGTGGTAAAATTGCATCTACATTACTCTTGAAATTGATACACTGTTTTCAAAACTGACTGATTAGGTAAATAGAAAAATGTCCACAATAAAATATGATAAGTACAAAAAGGTGTTTTTCAACGTTTGACATTAAAAGTGCTGTTTTTTGACAGCTGACAGTCAGCAAAGTGTCACAATAGTAAAAAAAGCCTAGGCAGTAAAAGTATTTATTACTATGGTGAATCAACAAATTTGACATTTATAAAATTCATCAACATACCTAACCTATTTTGTTTTTTCATAGCAACTGTCAACATACGCATAGCAACATAATTTGATTGCGGTACCTATCAATATATTTAAAATAATCACTAAATTAATATTAATAATAAAAATCGCCGAAAAATAATGTGTTTAACATGGCAAAAAATACAGATTTGCTGCCTCGGCTGCGCCTCGTCTATGAAACTCTAGCCGCGGCAGCAAATCTAATATTTTTTTGTCTAGTTAAACAAATAATAGTATATTACATTACAAGTCATGAAAATGTTTCATTGCAGACGAGGAGGCGTTTGAAGAATGCGAGGATGCGCAGCGTCCGAGCATTTCTTCAAAGCCTCCGAGTCAAGCGAAGACATTTTTATGACGCGTGATGTATTCTATTTTTTTTAAATCGGCAATTAAGCTTAAAATTATAAAAAAAATTAGGTTTGCATAAATCATCAGAGCTGTGACAAATCATCAGAGCTGTCACAAATTTTAGAAAAAGTTGTCATGACAAGTAAACAAAGTTGAAAGTAAAAATGACTAGGCATGAAAATAAAATTTTCATGCCTAGTCATGAAAATCTTACTTTCATGCCGCAAATTAGTCTGGAAATGACGATTTTCATGCCGATTTTGAAAAAATATAGTTTATCAAAAAACAAATGTTTCTGTCGTATATTCTGATTGTTCCAAATGATGAAGAACATGAAAAGAATTATGCTCCATAGTCCACTCATTCATTAAACAGTATTCCAATTAACCGAGTGACGTGACCCTTGTTTACAAGTTGTAAACATTAAAAAATAGCAGCCTCAATTATCCTCCAGCTCTGTTTATCACTCGACTCGGACTGTGGCGTAGCGAATGATCATGGCGGCAGCGCTGGGCTGCTGCTGATGCATTCATAAATGCGTAAGTTAAGTATTTAAATGTCTAACTTCTCAGATTGGGGTCACGATTGTTTGAGAATGAACAGTGTTACGAAATTTGTCCTCAGATGAGGCACACGACGAAAACACGTAGAAATTGTCAAATATTTTACCAAGACATTGAGAAGATGTTTGATGCAAAGAAAAAAAACTAAAACTCTTCTTTAGTCTGTTTTTAGGGATGCAGGTTCTTAATTTGATCCCAAGGGATTGTTTTTCTTATTTAATCCCGTTTCAAGGAACTGAATTAATTAATCCCGTTGTCAAGTAAATACGTGCTTATTTGTTACAGAGTATCTGGTAACAATATAAATATTTGTCATAAAGTTTACTGTCAAAATTCTTTTAAACTATTTTGCATTCATTTGAGCACGAAATGCAAAAAATAGCGTATATACCACAGGACTAATGTAACTTTAATCCCTCAGGTGATTATTTTCCTCACCTTCGGCTCGTGAAATAAACTTCACCCTCAGGATTAAATTATGCACTTCAGTCCTCTAATATATAATATACTATTTATTTTGTATGTGTGAGTGTATATATTGTAATTATTATTTGTCGTCAGTTTGTAAGAAGCAGAACCTACCTACTCCCTTACTTCTTATGAAAAATGCTTATAAATTGTATATAAAAATAAAAAGACATGATTTTTTCGCACATGTCCAAATTTAGTAAAACGAGTCAGAGGGCTAGTTTACTAAAGGACAAGTGCGAAAAAAGACTTATAAAATGAGTTATTTATACTATATTTTCTATTTGGCATCTTTTTAATCTTAAAATAAATAAATGTCATAAGTTGATGGTTGATGACATTAATGTTGCCATTTATTTAACTGTCAATATAAGTAATTAATTACTGAACTATTCTAGGTGATAAGTGATAGTGATAAGTGATAAGTGAAGACAATAGAATAGAATTATTGAAATAAATGTCATCTTATACTAACCAATACCAACCTTCTAAAAGTTAACAAAGTTTTACACTCTTCAAAAATCCAAAAAATCACTAGGATTTTCTATTTCGTTAATTTCAAATTTTAGCTAAGCTACCTAAGTTACCTACCTACAATTATACTGATATCAAATTAGAATTAATTTCAAATTATATTCATCTTGTTGAATTTATTTCCAAAAATGACATTTTGACAGGAAACATAAACAAAGCACAATAATCAGACATGTAAATTTACTTTTTGTATTGCTTCCAACATAAATTGTTTAAAGTTAGTGTTTGTAAAAAATTTCCCGTGTACAAATTCTATGTATCTAACAAAATTAATCTACCACAATCACAAGCAACCAGTCGGAAAGAAAGCATTTTCCTGCTCTTGTAAAACAAAAGATATACAAATCGACCGTCATTTATTTTCCTCTAGTAACAAGTGAAGGGAATGTTGCTCTCTTGTCTTGCTTGGTGTTAAATATGTTTTAATTAACAGAGAAGATCCCTATCTCTAGTCACCAATTAATACATAAATTAATTATAAGAATTTTTAATCTTTTACATCATAAACAACCAACAAGAGAAGACTATATGTGTGGGCACTTTGTATACATAGCATGCATAGCGTGTTTGTTCTTAAATTAATACTGTAATTTTCCGCTTCACATAGTCGATGGTATCACAGGGTTTTCACGCCAAAAGGATTCTAACTTGAACTTTTTCATTGCACAGAATAATAGAAGATCTAATTATGATTAATAAATAGTTTAATATATATCTCCTGAAGTGTGTTGTACATTTCAGAGGTTAATTAATATTCAATATCGAAATACCAATATCAAAAAGACGAAAAATACAAGCAATTTAAAAGAAAAATTTCTGTAAACGTTTAGATCGTATTATTAGCAAAATATGCTTTTTTAGTTTAGTTTTTTACCCAGAATTTTCATATTAAATTTAGTACCTACATAATTTAAATAAATTTTCTATAGGACTGTTATAGAATGTTGTCATTCTTACATCAATTATGGAATGGTTACATTCTGTCACTTGTGATACATTCCGTCACTAAGTGATGGAATGAAATGTGGCGAGTTATAATAATTTAACTTTATTCAATGTTTTTGGTTGATGGGTAGCTTTAAAATACATTTATATTTATTAATTCATTAATTTTATTTAGAATATTATTTTATAAATACATTTATTTTTATTTTAATACTTTTAGGTTTTGTTTTTAATGCAATTAAATTTATAGTATAGAAAGTATAGTCTGCAACGCGTTTGGAATGGCTATTCCGCTCTCGTGGAACCGTGAAACTCGCCTACGGCTCGTCTCACAAACTTTCCACTCAAATTGAATATACTTTATTCCACACTTGTTGCAGAATATACTATACTTGTTTTTACTTAAATTATGTACTAAATTTAATAGGAAAATTATTAGTATTTTTAGACAAAATTACATTTTATATGTATGTAAATTTACTATATTTCACATAGCCAATTTGGATTCCAGTAACAATTATAGTAATTTTACAGAATTTTTTTGACAGTGTATACCTACTGTTATAAATTTAAGACAAAAATATTGTCAGAAAGGCAGAAATTCTGCTACAATATAATCTATTTTTGATAATGTAATATAAATAATATATTTAGTTCATATGTTATTTGATATGGTGGAATAATAAATATTGCATTACTTTTTTATTGGCAAATAAATCGTGATAGTGATACTAAAACTTGAATTTATTTTTATTGATAAGTATTTTTGCGACGATCAAATATTTACCATTATTTTTACACTCCTTAAAGTTTTGTTGGTATTATTAATCAGTGCCCCAATTTTAGCAAAGATAACACCAAAATAAATATTATAATTATTATTATATAATTTTAATCATGCATTTTTGAAATGATAAGTAATAGAAGGTTATAATTTTGACGTAACGCACAAGAAAGAGAGAAAGAACAATCAACACTGTGTTACCATGGTTACCGTTCGTCATCTTGATTTATCTGTCACTTTGTATGAGATGAGGTGGTTTTGTGCTGTGATCTGAGTTTAATAGTTTAAATAATGAGTTTAACATTTTCCATACAGCTTTTATAATAATTTGTATAACAAATCACTGTTTTAGAGCCCATACAAACATTTCATTTTAAAACTATCAATTTGACAAGAGAATGAATTTTTCATTAAATACACACATATTATCTGTCACGCCTTTTGCTCAACTTGGGTGTGACAGCCTCACATATTGTGTGTCATCGCAATAGAGATAGATTCATGCTAGATTTTTCGTTTGATTTCCATCCGAGATTCGTTAGTTTCATACTTTATTTATTCTTCGATTTTTTCAGAAATGGTCCAAGTTAGGCAACTTCAAAATAATAAATAATATTCTTAAGCTTGAATTACATTATACTTTTTTCGGCTAGAAAAAAGAACTTTTTTTAGATACTTAATTCGGCTAGAATCTAGTTTTAAAATTTGTTCTTGCACTGACATATTTTATTTAGCTCATCGACCAATATTGCCATTGAAAATTTAAAAAGAAATGTAGTTGTCAGTTGAGGTTGTCAACGTACTCGGTTAATGTGTTAGTGATGAAGTTTTATGTACCTACAATTTAGTTATTCTGCTGTCACTAACTGTATTATTTTTGAGGTTATATAAAAAGACGGTTCTAGTATGAAACTTTGGATCGAAATTTTCTTGATTTACATTATCCAAGTGAGCATTCTAGAATTAAGTATGAAAATTGTCAAAGTTTCTAGCCGAAAAAAGTATAATGTAATTCAAGCTTTACTTAATCTGTCAGTGACAACTTAAGATTTGAGGTTAGAATTTATAATGGAAAAAATATTAACATAACTTGAATAACACCTACAAGTGCAAAACTCATAAACGTCAATGTGAACAAACCAAAACAAAATATCAAAACTTTTAAAACTTCAGATTGAACTGCGCATGCGTAGACAAATCTAGTATGAATCTCGAATAGAAAAATAGAGCCGGGCGTATATTTCTATACTAGAAAAAAGTATGGAAATCGAACGGAACTCGGATGGGAATTTCTGATTTACATTATACTAGAAATGGCTAGGAACTTCTCGGATGAATCTCGAACTAGAATCTAGACGAAAAAAGTATAATGTAAAACAGGCTTTAGTCCTGATCTCACAGATATTCATAGATGTTTCCTATTTATTAATACCTTCAAATTCAGTCAAATTAAAAGGAGCAAAATTAATTAATTATATTTATTGTAGTATATACTCATAAGTGTTTCCTCCTAAAAATTGGTAAACATATTAATAACCTACTATTTTAATAAGATTACTATTCTCAATACAATAAAACAATCAATGGCAAACAAACAATTAATTATTTATCAGTGAAATTGACTGTGACGTCACAAGTAGTTAACTCGATCTCCATAGTCGCTAATTTTCGTCTCGATATCCACGTGGCTATGACAAACACCGCATGTCAATTGTTTATGTTCACGTGCGATGATGTGAATGTTGACTCCTCAGAGGAGAAAGTAAAGATCTCGGAGTGAAGAACTTGATGTCGGTGAAAGAAGAGTGAAAACAAACTCGGTGTGTCGCTCGATGGCCGTGACCCAGTGCTAACGCCAGCGATGATGATGATTAAGTTATTACTAGATTCAAATATTCATAAATGCTAATAAAAATATAGAAAAAAAGTTTTCCCACAACCACTACCATACGAAACTAAAGCTTTGGTTTGTGCGTTGCGTTTTGTCCACTGTAATTACACAAGAGCTTTTTATTTTGGCGATAATTCCACTCCTGTATAAAGTAAGCCATAAACAAAACACAATTTTATCGCTTTGACAGTTGATAAAAAGGAAGGTAACTTTTTGCAAGTGATAAAACCTTATTTACCTTTTTCTTAGCAACCAAACAAATCACTAAAATGTTATTTGCTTTATGTTTGTAATATTTGTCAGTGAAATGATTCGATTTTTGGAATATTTGTGAAGAACCCAAAGAGTCGTTAAATTATCTTGTTGAATTACACTCGAGCATTTTATTTCCTCCGAATAAATTTCTGTTTGACATCTCAACCTTGTCACCTGACAGCAATTTGACTCGAAAAATTTCAAATGCTCATAACTTTGGATAGAATCATCTTAGAAGCTAGTTCTTTTTTTAACTTTAAAGGAAATTGTGTGGACTTTAATGTCCTTGCCTTGAATATGGTCTACCATTTTTTTGTACTCCGTGCAAGTTGTTAAAGTTAGACATTTTTTTCAGTCAAAAACATTTTTTTTCTCTGGCGGTTTACGGGACATGGGATGTATCGAATGTGGCTTTCAGGGACACCATTCGAAAGAGGAGACTTTGATCTTTTTTAAACCCAAAGAATTATTGATTTTGGGTCAAATGCAACGAGTTATCACGGTTTGAAAATGTGACATTTTGCGTCAAAAATCGAGTTTTCCCCTAATTTTTTCCTCGAGTTTATATTTTAGTTTATCATAAAGTAATGTCTGCTTATAACTTATACATAACCGCGGCAAAATAATCGTTAATTTTTATGGCATAAGCAGTTACTTAACTTAAGTAAGCTGAGCTAGATTCATAGCCTCTGCTGCGGCTCGTCTATAAAATTCTAACCGCGGCAGAAAATTTATTATTTTTTTAAACAAATACTTATTTGTTTATTTTATATGTTTCAGTACCTTGTATAATAATTGAATTCAAATTAACGAATCTCATTTAACGCTAATGATTCTTAATAGTTCAATTTGCATAAAAAGATCATCAACATGTTTAATATTTTTTGTTATTTTTATTTAATAAACTATGTACTAATGTATTTATTTACATATAATTAATTTCGAAATCCAAACTTGGTATAGATACGTCTACAGTTATAAATTTGTGAACAAAACGAACCCCTTTTAAAAGAGATGTGCGTGACTAAATAAAATCAGAAAAATTTGTATGATTGATAACTCTATCAAATTTAATTTGAAACCATTGATCTTTCAACAGTGGATACTTTTCGTTTTACCTTGCCTATCTATAGCGTACATGGGCGTCGTTAGGATATTTCCTAGGGGGGGGCAAAATATTTTTTGGACAAATAATGTGAGCTTATAAAAAAATAATTTGGCAGGGAGAAAGAAAAAATGCGCCGCAGGCGAAAATTTTTTTGAGTTCAAGGTCAAAGGCTGCTTCATTAAAAGTTAAGTTATACATACATTTGAAATTACATCTTAATTTACCCTCTATCAAGTACAAAAAATTAAAATAAATAATACATTTTTAAAAAATAATGAAATAAATGTTTTATTTTAGCATTTAGATAAGTACGTAGGCAAAAAAATATATAAATATACTAGTTCGCTGGGGGGAGGTGGTTTAATCCCTAAACCTCCCTTGTTCCGCCAATGATTAGAACAATAAATTTCTGATATCCAGCACATACATTAAAGATTCAGAATAAACCTTCAATACAGTTTCTTGCAAATCTCTATACCTATATTTAATAAGAAATAATAAATTTAGCAAGAAAAGCATATCAAAGCTCGCTGCAACCCAGGTTGCCCATTGCTGCTTCATTTCGATTTTCGAGGAAAATACTACTCTCCCATTAAACTCATTTTCTGAGTACAGGAGCATTATTCTTGAAAAGATTCGCGTATTTCGTACATTGAAATTTCTTTAAAAAATTCCAAGTGTTGTGGTCTTTTTTGTCATATAGGTATGAAATTTGAGTTTCTGTATCATTATCTAGGGGGGGAGCAAGCGCCCCCCCCCCCTGACGACGCCCATGATAGCGTACACAGTAAAATAATTTAAACTTTAATTTTGTTTCTAAAAATTGATGCAAACTCAAGAAAATGCAAATCTAGTAAACTAGTTTGTCTCGTCAACTTGAAGAGACAAACTAACTTCAACACAAAGGGATACACAAATAATTAGATTGAACTAGTGATGCCGCCGAGGCAAGCAATTTCTCGTTTCATTCTTGCCCCGTCTCGAAATTATGGGACGAGAACGGAGAACCAATTAATTTCTCGTTTCGAATTTTCGAGATGAGACGAGAATTCAAACTACGAGACGATTAATTTATTGAAAACAAAGTTTCTGTGTCAAAACAGCATCGTTCCCAGATAGGCCATCACCATGGCTATCACTGGGGTTCGTCTGCGACGACACGAGGGCAACCCCTCCGGTACTTACCAATAATAATTTATTAGTAACGTACTTCACAGTTCATCTCATGATAAATTTATTGTTCTGGAGAATTTTGGAAATTCAAACTTTGAAAAAAAAATTATATTATTCTCTTCGAAAATGTAACAAAACATTTTATTTTGTTCGTAGCATTTTTTGTTTTGATGTTCAGAAAAACTGTGTTGCAAAGTGCCTAGAAGTGTGCGACAAAGTACTTTGTCACACTTAGGTACTTTGCAACACACTTGCGACAAATAGCTGCTTTCAACATTAAAAACAATGTAGATACATAAATTTTCAGAAGCTGGCGTAGAAAAAAGTAATTAGGTACAAACAAACTCCGAAATTCCGTTTTGATACTAATTTAATTTAAAATTGGTTTTGTTATATTTTTTCTTTAAAATCAACTATAGAAAAAAATATAATTTTTTCTTCTTTGTATAAAAGAATAACCATTAAATTATCTGTATTTGTTCCATGTACAATGATTGTATTTTTATGGTTTTGATTTGACATTTTCTACACCGCTATGGTTGGTCGTTGAAATAAATATTTATTATTATTATTATTATTAATTATTTGTGTAATTTCTGGGAAAATATCCCCGCAATAATTGAACAATCAGTCCTTGAATGTCGCGTATAAAAACAATAGAGAATTTACGTTTCGTGATCATAAAAAACTGGCCATAAAATAAATGTTTAATTAAAACTAAAATCTATTTAATTCTGACCTCGAAGAAGCATAATTCGCAAAAAGGGGAATAAAAAATCACGTAAAGTAAAATGTTTTCTGTTCTTTGAGCCTCGCAACCAGTTGTTCCTCATGAATATTTAATGTTGGTGATTTCGATGCCCGGCTAGGATTTCCACCTACGTGGACAAAAAACACCCAGCAACATAATCATCTTAATACTTAATACACTTCTGATCTAATCGTATGTTTTTCTGATATTTATTATATTTTTAATTAGGAAAAATCTGAAAGACACTTTACAGTGCCGTACTACACCAAAAAAACTGGAAAATTAAATGGTGATCTCCTACTTTGACCAGTAGGATCTTAAAATATTTAACCCTGTAGCAGTGTAAATAGTTATTTTTTATACAAGAAGATAATAGTTATTTGTGTTATAAGGATCGTAGCGGCTATCATTATTTATTTATTTATTTATTTAAATACAGCTACCCAAGAGGCAGAGCCTAATATAAGGGAAGGAAAAATTAACACAAAGCAATTAAGACTATAAAACAAACAAAAAGAAGTAAACTAACTTGACTGCTAATCTTACAACGATAAATCGAGAGTATGTTATTTTTTACAAAGATTATTCATAGAAAAAAGTTTATTAATTATGGTACAAGTCGTGAAGATTCTGCACATTGCATAGGTTAGGTATTATACAAAATTTTATCTGCTGGCGTAAATTAATCAAAAAGTAAATTAAATTAGGTACCTATATTTGGTATTAAACAAAAAATATTTAAATATAAAAATATCAGGTATGCTATTTTTGAAACTCCTTATTAACAGAGCTGGGCAAAGTACCACAAAAAAGTACAAGTGCCAAGTACCTTATGGCCCAGGAAAGTACTTGAAGTAAAAGTAGTAGAAGTAAAATACTAGCAAAATCATTAATTTTACTTGAAGTAATGCCCAGCTCTGCTTATTAACGTGTTGTTTATTATTTCATTATGGTACTGAGTAGGGGAGACTGGGTACGATTGAAACACAGGACGGTTGAAACAAAACAAATATCTCGCGAAACGTATACGGTGGGGTGAGGGGTCCAAGGGCGAACGAAGCAGACAACAGGTTTGAACCCGAGACTCAGTGTTGTGTCGCTCACCGCGTGTTGCAGTTGTTTATAGGGGGTCCTATTGTATTTTGATAACCAAAAGTAAGTATTTTTGTTTGAAGATTTTTCCAATTATTATGGTTTTTATTCAAGTGAGAGTATTGAGTGTATTTTTGTGTTTGAAATGAAGCTTGTAAAATACGGCATCGTAACTAGTTTTAATGTATCATTATTGTAATCATTACTATAAACTATTTTTTACCTAAAGGAGGGGTTGGGGACGGTTGAAACATTTTTTGTGGGTACGGTTGAAACAATATATTTATTTTATTTTATTGTTTTCTGGATGCCGAGAGTACGCACAATGAAGACTTCGAGAGGACAGGTCGACTTGTCGAGGTATAACATGCTTTTGAGGCTCACGAAGATTGCACATAAGGTGGTCTTGTCTATGTTTGCCACAATTGCGACTCGGAATGATCCCAAAGCTTGATTTTTGTTTGATTTATGACTAACCAAAATCAAAGAAATGTTTTCTTCTAGTTTATAGTCAGATTATTTTTCATGTTATTGTTAATTACGTAAATTATATATCAATGTTAAGTAGTCATATTGTCACAGACGACTGATAATATAGGTACATTTTAAGTTGTGAACCCTAAAAACCTTAAAGATTGATTAAAAATATATATAATATTGTCAAACGGTGCCATAATTATTCTTAGAATTAGAATAAGTAATCAATAAAACATGTTACAATATTATATTTTGATTTATTTTCATGTGTTTCAACTGACCCCAATCACTGTTTCAACCGCCCCTGGTATGGGGACGATTGAAACAAATCAGATGTTTTTTTAAATTTCATCTTCTACTAAATATAACACACCGGATATTAAAATGGTTCTTCCTACTAGTAGATAGAACCACGCTCTTGTATTTAACATATCATTATCATAGTTCGACTTATAAATGACAATACTATGGACGATATAAGCGAAATTGTTTCAACCGTACCCAGTCTACCCTACCATACTTCATTATGGCCCTTTTCCTATAATGAACGCTATTATGGTCCTCAAATTAAGGCTTACAATGTTTAAGCAAAGAAACAAAATAAAGAAACTTCTGAAAATAAAATTAAAATATTAAGAAATCGTTTTTAGTATTCGTAAATTCAATTGGCTTGTATTTTTAATAAACAAATTTCAACTAGATCTAAACAAATTTATCTGAATAAAAAATATTAATTTAAAATTATCCCAATATATTATAAATAATAATTAATGGTACCATTTCTACTGTGGAATTTAAAAAATGAAAGTGTCAATTATATTTAGTATATTAGTGTATATGAAATAGAAATAACAGTTTTCTATTAGAAATTCTTTAAATTTCAAGGTTCGTACCAGACTAGGAGTGTTTCTTTTCTAATGATTGCTTTTAGTGTTATACCGGCCCTGATATTTTATAACATTTACTTCTGTGCCTTATAATTCCATATACTAAACATTTGAAAATGTATTATTAATTTTGGGAGTACAGGCCTGATATTTTAAGCTAATTAGATTTCACACTTTTTTATAAAACAGTTCGCAGAAAAAGTCATGAATCATTAACACTCCACAAATAACATTCATTGACAAACATTTAATTTAAAATTTACTATCAAAATATCAATCTCCTACGTCAAAAAGTTCGACAATTATTTTCAAAATATTTACGTTTTTCTTGACGCGTTTCCTAAATTTGGAGATTTGTTTACATGACACATCGGAAACAAAACATCGAAATTTGAGGGAAACAAAACCGTTAACGGTTTAGTTCCTTTTATAGTGACGCAACCAAAAACATCCGTAAACAGCTCGCGAACATTCCGACCAGAATCGTTTCCAATTTCTCTGAAACCGCCGACCGAACGCAGAAGAACTGAGATAATGAACACTCAGAGGTACAAGGAGTTGACATTAACAAGAAAAAGAAAAGAAGTCACTTTAGCCTTTAGCCTGTTTTTAAACGAATGCCCTGTTCACACAAAGATTCTTTTGTGCTCCTAAAAAAATATACTGTTTTGAATCTATCAAAGAAGAATTTTCTTACAAATATAAGTGGCTAAGTTAACCTACCAGCCCTCAACGTTCGAATTATTATAATGGTCTACTTGCATGGTACTAAAATGAAATTTTTATCACCATGTACCTACGTAATGTTAGATGGAAAACGTAGGTAAAAATATAAATTTTATATTTAAAAAATTATATGATTTTTGTAAATTGAGAAATTAATTTTTCTGTAATGTCATTATTTTGTATAGGACATAATGTCAGCTTTTTACGTCACATAACATATTATTCAATTTTCATCAATTATTTTTGTACTTGTTTATAAAAATTTTGTAAGAATAAAAAATACGGATCCCAAGTGTTTTTATCTCTTCTTCAAAGTTCAAAGATAATTTTTTTAAACCAGGGCTACTTGCATGGTACTAAAAATATACCTACAGCTACAGTTAAGTGGAAATCATAGGTAAAAATATACATTTTATTTTAAAATAGTTACCTATGCTTTCAGTAAATTGAGAAAGAAAATTTTCTGTGCCGTCATTATTTTGCTTTTGTTTTGTATAGGACGGTAGCTTTCTACGTCACATCATATATTATTCAATTTTCATTAATTTATTTTTGGGTTTGTTAATGAAAATAAAAAATACAAATCCCAAGATTTGATCTCTTTTTCAAAAATATTTAATAAAAACAGATCATGCAAGAAAGTAGCCTATTGAAATTGGAATTTTGTGGAAGCACTGGTTGGACAATAATTTAGCACTTATACTATAATTTGGTAGGTCTAAATATATCAAGACTAATTAAAGATCCTATTTAGCTATGCCGCTATTTGATTCAGAATCATGAAAGAATCCTCAAAGAATCCTTGTGAAGGGAAGTAAAAACAAAGTACTAGGGTGAAAAAATACAGGCTGCTATACTTCCATGTTGGATAAAAGTAGTAATAGATCTGAAGTAAATAAATGAATTTTAGTAGACAAATGAAAATGTAATAATTGTAAAAGTAAAAGTCTTTCGCCCAACAGTATGTAAAATTGATTGATCATTTAATTTGATCGTTTTAAATCTAATCCTGGCTGCTTAAGGGGGAGGGGGGTTCACTACCGGCGTAATAATGCTGAAAAGTATGTTTTTTAAAGTTTTTTCCTTAAAATTGAAGTAAAAATTCACATTTCTAGAATAACAAATACATTTTTGAATAGATAAACGTTGTCTAATACCACTGTTTTCCATTTTTGTACTCCATTTTTTTATATTCATGTCCAATTTTAGCTATTTGGTGGGTTTTTTATACGTATTTTATCACATATTTAAAACAAAAAAATTGCCACTCTGAATTTCAATGGTCGTCGCACAGATTGAGGTTCTGACTGCACCAAAACAAATCGGTAGAAGTAGGAAGTGGTTGGATGTCTACCATTCTATAACTTGGATACTTGGAATATAATAATAGTATATTATTTAACGAGTAAATAATGTAGGCTATAATTAATGAGGATGAAAGTTTGTTCACGAGCCGAAGGCGAGTGTATAAATCATCCGAGTTAATTATAGCCATTATTTTCGAGTCAAATACGACGTTTTATCTACAACTTCTTAAATAAAACAACATTTTCTTACTACAAATTTGTATTGATATTAACTTAACCTCAAACTTTGGTGTGATGACAATTTATCCGAGTAATTTAGAACTATTATGGGCTAGTCATATACAGCGTTTTACAAATTTTTATTATTTTTACTGTTTCTGCTTACAACGTCATAAAATGATAACTTGATGTAACACTAATATTAAAACAGATGTGATGGCAGTTTGACAGTTCGAGAGAATAAAGTTTTCATTATTTAACAGTGTGAAATAATGAATTCATTATTTCATAATGTGTCCTTATGGAGGGGTTTATTATACTACTTTCACGTAAATAATGAATACATTATTCTATTGTTGTAGATAAAAAATAAAACTAGTCAATTGTCAGTCTCCTATATCTGTGTCTGTACTTTCGGCTACCAAGAAGCAATGTAGAGTAGCAAGTCTGGCATTTTGCAGCACATATCTAGTGGTTTGTGCAACTGGTGGCGTTTGCGTTTGCTTCTGTCGCTGTCTCCCGTCTCCCTGCAATGATACGACATACTATTTATATTTACGTATAATCACATCATCCACGGCCGACACTGCGGTTGTTCTCGGTTGTTATGGAAACCTGGACGGGTTTTTTCTGCAGATGAAAGACGAGGTCTTCGAGAGAATTAACACAAAAAATGAGCTAAATGTTTGGTATTCTGCGGAGTTGCGCCGATATAACTTGCACTTAGATTCGAGAAACGCTTGGTTTAATTGTCTTTATTTTTAATTAAACATTAATTTATTGATTTAGCAGTCTTAATTCCTACATTTTTTTATGATGATAATACCGAGGTAACCAAATTTTTTAATACAGTAATGGTTTGATTCCAAAGTAACTACGAGTATGAAATATTATTATTTTAATAATACAAATGCCAATTGGATAAATCATTTTATCCAACACCTCTTAATAAAAGCATCATAACTATGGTGATTTTAAACAAGCAAAGTAAAAAATTACCCACAAGTGGCTTTGATCAAAATTATACCCACTTGTGGGTAAATTGTTACTTTGCTTGTTGGAAGTCACCATAGAAACTATGTTTTAGGTTAAAACTCAATATTTAAGCAGTTATTAAGAGGTGTTGGATAAAACGTTATACTTCACACGTGGGCAAAAAGGAATGGAATGACCCACTTGAGAAAATTATCTCACTCAGTCTTCGACCTTGTGAGTTAAGATTTCCCTCGTGGGTAATTCCTTACTTTGCCCACTTGTAAAGTAAATAACTATTGTTTTGCTCATAAAAATGGCTGGTAGATTATCTCCTTAAAAATATGTCAGATGGTTATTCAAAACTTTATCGAAAGGCAGTCTAAAAAATCTGATGTGGCCAGCACAAGACCTCCCGCCATACTTACTTTATTCTTTTTACTTATATTATACAAATATATTAATATATAGGTACTACTACTCACAAATATATTTTGTCATTTTATTTAAACTGCAGAAGAAGACGATATTTTACTATTGTCACTGTCACTGTTATGTCATAATCATTTAAATTTTACCTATATGGTTATTTATTATTATTATTATCATGAACTACAAGATACCGAAATACTAAATTATAAGTATATACTTAAATTATTCTTAAATGATACCAGATACAAAAAAATTATAAAATATTGATTGTATTATTATTATTTATCGAAATATTTTAAAAAAGGACTACCTCCGGTTTGTAGATTGAAACCAAAATTTAATGGCTTATTAAGATTCGTATTAAAACTTTAAATATAAAATTTGAAATGTTAATGTTTGATATTTTTTGAGTTATCGTTTCCGAAAAAATATTCCGTAAGTGTACCTACTATTTATTTGCTTAAACTAACAACACAACAAATGGAGAAGCAAAAAGTATAAATTTGAAATTAGCGAATCTTTGAGGACAGATGTTGCCAGATCCATATCCATACAAAAAATACTAAACAATATACAAAATATAATTCAAAGAATTTCTTATGCACATATGGCACATCGGCACATAAGAAATTATCCACAGGCTACAAAGTTACAGAGCATGCAGTAACTCACGGACTTATAGCACATTAAAGTATTTATGTGTGTAAGTACACTTGTACTACTGAACACTTTAATACAGATATTTAAATTTCATTCACCACATTACACATCTGTTCTTTAAATTAACTCCATATGTTATATGAGAGTATTTTTGTTGTACATAATCATAACATGGAAGATAAAAGTGACTTATATGTGTTACATAATTAGGAGTTTATTAAATCTTTGAGATTATAAAAGACTTAAGACGATCCTCTACCGCGCCAGAAAACAGCCAAAAACATGGATTTCGCGCGCCACTCCACAGCGTTTATTGTTTTTTAATATAATAATCTAAAGATGTTGTGGAAGATAAAAGTACAATCTACAAAATGGTCGACGCAGAATTTTAAAATTTTGTTTTGAAATTGAAATTTATGTTAATTTAAATTTTGACAATTTTTGTTATTTTTTAAACACAAATTTGCTTCTATAGTTTAAAAGCTTATTTTTAACGCTTTGTTGACAACATATTAAAATTTGAAGTTAATTCATGTATAAATAGATTTTTTAAATTTGAAACTTCATGTGTTTACATTTATGCAGAATCTAAAATTCTAGATTTGAATTTTCCTGTGAATGAATATATTGTTACAGGATGAAGGTATTTTAATCAGGAATGGATTCAAACTCAAGAAAATAAAATTCTAGAATATTCATACCAGGGAAGTGCGTGCACAAGAAGATTCAAATTTAGAAAATGTATACGTAAGAAAATACCTGATGCATTAAAAGATTCAATCACAGGAAAATCAAATCCAGAATTTTAGATTTAGAAAAGTTGTAGTCAAAGCCGAGTATGTAGGACTCAAGAATGGTATTGGGTTCATTTCAGTTAATAGTATATTGTGCAACTTGGGACGAAAGTGGCGTTTGTCCCGAGATGCACACGATATTTTTTTCAATACCTGCACCGAAAAGCAATTAAAAGTTGAAGAAAGGGATAAAACGGATGATGATAACATTGGAAAAATGTATAATAATTTCATAAAATAAATAAAAATAATCTAAAATAATCAATTTTGGAATCCCGCATAAAGCGAGAGGAAAAGTACTTTTCTTCCCTATAGAGAGGGAAAAAATCAAGCGGATTCTCGCATATAGCGAGAGGAAAAGTACTTTTCTTGCCTAGGGAGGAAAAATACTGACCGGTCAGAACTACCTCACGTTCGTCCCTTAATAGAGACGAATGGTAGCGTTTTCGCTGCAGGTATTGAAAAAACCTACTTTTTGTACATTTTCCTATGTTTGCATTTATGTCGAATATAAATTCTAGATTTGCATTTTCCTGTAAATGAATCTTTTAATGCAGATATTTTATTACGTACAAATTTTCTAGATTTGAATATTTTTGTGCATTCATGCATTTTTCTGTGTATGAATATTTTAGAATTTTATTATTAGGTATTTTATTACTTCTTAATTTTCTAGATTTGCAACTTCTGATGTTGCATTATCCTGTGTATTAATTATAAATAAGTCCTGTTCACCCAAAGATACGTTAATGTTTCTGAATTTTAAAAAAAAGTCTGATGAGAATTGTCTGTCAAAATAGCGACGTCACTAAATTTGAATCTTGAATGAGTCTTGAATAAGAAGAATTTCTAATTCATTGTTAGCTTCAAAACTAAAACAGTGAATTAATTTTTTTCCAAGATTCAAAAACATGAAAGAATCATAAAAGAGTTCAGGTGAGTGTACAAATAGTTTTATTGGTCAAAAGTAATTGAGTAATTTTGAAAAACCGACTTAAAACAACGGTACGAATGTATTATTAAATATTCGACAATTTTCTCAGGCAAAAAACACTTGAAAAAAATCAACATCTCTTCAACTGTTTTCCCATCCACGTGACCAGCACACTTCGTCTAGTGGCCGGTAGGGGCGCTTGCATCGCGCGCGCTCAACTGTTTCACGGAGTCATGTGACTAGATAGGGGTCACGTGTTGAGTGTACGCACCCTTGACGCGCAGAAACAAATGCGGGCAGCAGCAGCGCGCGCTTTACGAACGTGGAAATAAGGGTGACAGTCGAACGAAGGGGGAAATCTGATGACTGATAACTAACTGGTGGTGTTAGTCGGGATAATTGTGTGCTTATGGGAATGAAAACATAATGTGGTTATTATTATAGGGGTTGGGGAGATTAATCGTGCGAAATTTCGAGGAGAACTTTTTATTAGCGGAGATTATCGAGATTGTAATTGTTTTGAAATGACTTTTAATTAGGCAAACGGAAAATTATTGAATTTGAGTCCACTTTATAAACAAACCTTGTGCTCACTGAACTGAAACCCAACAAATATTAGTTTATTATTATTTACATGTTATACAGGGTGTTCCACACCTTAGGAAAAAAATGAAAGGATACTGTACGAAGTGGTGATCATGAAACAAAATGATTTTTTTTAAATTCGCATAAAAATTGTATCGTATTTCAAGCAAACATTTTTTTGCCACTTGTCAAATCTTCTACAATGAAAGTAATTATTTACATAATATCTAATACTAATAAATGTATAAAACGTAGGTATGCTATTCCAATGGGCCAAAAAATGTCAATTTCAAGTAAACTACCCTTAACTTTGCGAATTTAAAAACAAATCTTTTTGTTTCATAATCAGCACGTCGTACAGTATATATAGGTACCCATTAATTTCTGTTCTAAGTTGTGGAACAACCTGTATACACCTTTTTTTTAAAAACAAAAAGATTCAAATCTAGAAAATTTATACGTAATGAAATACCTGCATTAAATATTCATTCAAAGGAAAATGCAACTCTAGAATTTTAGATTCGACATAAACGCAAACATAGGAAGATGTAAACACAGGAAGATGCAACTCTAGAAAATTCTTCAACACCCAACAACAACCCAATACCATTCTTGAGTTTAACACTCAGTTTTGACTGTAACTTTTCTAGATTTGCATCTTCCTGTGTTTCCATTTATACCAAATCTAGCATTCTAGATTTGAATTTCCTTGTAAATAAACTTTAATGCAAGTATTTTATTAATTAGGTAACATTATTATTGATTTTGGTTATGACATACAGGAATCCTATTGATCAAAATTAAGTCTTATATTGCATATATTGGTCATAATTTTATTAAATAGGACATCTTTTAAACATCCAGAAAGGAGGACATAAAAAACGTATGTGACGTCTTTGTGATTGCATTTGGATCAGACGTTTTAAAGACATGGACATTATAAAGACGTCTTAACGACATATTTCTGTTGTATGGGAAGGTATTACTAAACTGAAAATAAACAAATAATAAATGCATCACTTAATAGTTATTTTAATACAGAATAATTTACCTCACTGACTTGTTTCCAAAAAACCTATTCTCACATAAATAAATAATTACTTCCCAATCTATAAAATCCTTTCCACCCTAATTAACTGCCCTTAGAAGCAATTCCCCTGGCTATTTAACTACTCGTTCAGCTGAGAAGGGGTAGATATTTATGATCGTTAATTTGAGCTAATCGCGCCGTTCCCACAACAGAAGAGCGTAAACGCCGCGCCCCTACTCCGTGGCCCGTATCAGAGCACCCGTTGTTGGTGTCATCACAGGGGTAGTCAGCCCCAATGGGGCGCTAATGGAGCCCCCATACCATGCCGGAGCATATGTCATTCAGATTGAAAAAAGGGAACGGCAGTGGATGTAGAACTGTTGAGTTTTGTTGCATTTGCAGAATAATTAATTTTGTTGATTATTTTGGCTTATAATACCATAGTCGTAGTTATGTCGATTATTTTCTGGTGGTATTACGAATGTGCCTTGTGCTTGAGGTACATGAGTGTATAAATATAATAAATACCAGAAAAATAATCTACTTAACTGTGACTACGAATGGTATTCAAGAGACTATTTCCCTCATTATATTTTAACCAATTAAAATGCACTATTTTTCACAAAAACCATAGAAACTATCTATATAAACAACTATTCCAGTGCATATTTTTGAATATTGACAGTATGCGTATATTCACCGTAAAACCATGACACAACAAACAATAATAAATGTTTGTTTATTTTCCACCAAATGTCAAAATATTTAAAATAAATTTAAAAATTATAGGTACTAATAAATAAAATTGTGTTATTTAAAATTGTTAAATTTGTTTTATTCATGAAATAGTCAATGCGTATATCACTCGATCATCAAAAATAATAGAAAATGCTTTTGCCTCCTGGTTCGACGTATTTCCGCAAAACCTCCTCGACCTCCGGTCTCGAGTTGTTTCTATGGAAATACGTCTCATCGGTCGGCAGCAGTATTTTCGAAGCTCTTGTGGTATATAATAACTGACTATTTCCCTCATTATATTTCAACCAATTAAAATGCACTATTTTTCACAAAAACCATAGAAACTATCTATATAAACAACTATTCCAGTGCATATTTTTGAATATTGACATAGTATGCGTATATTCACCGTAAAACCAAGACACAACAAACAATAATAAATGTTTGTTTATTTTTCTCCAACTGTCAAAATATTTAAAATGAATTTAAAAATTAAGCTAATAAATAAAATTATTAAATTTGTTTTATTCATGAAATAGTCAATGCGTATACCACTCGATCATCAAAAATAATAGAAAATGCTTTTGCCTCCTGGTTCGACGTATTTCCGCAAAACACCTCTCGACCTCCGGTCTCGAGTTGTTTCTATGGAAATACGTCTCATCAGTCAGCAGTATTTTCGTTTATTTTCGAAGCTCTTGTGGTATAATATAACTGATTATTCATTGAATCAAATCCAGTTTAAAATTAAAATGGCAAAAAATGCAGTTATCCATGATTTTAGAAAACAAATAAAATTTAGACGTAACATCAAATGTGTTTTATGTGTTTTTTGTGTTTCTTTACAAATAAAATATTATTAGGGACGAAAGTGAGGTATTTCTGGGTCAGAACTTTTCCTCCCGCTTTATGCGAGATTCCAAAATTGATTCTTTAGATTATTTTTATTTATTTTATGGAATTATTATACATTTTTCCATTGTTTCATCATCCTGTCCATTCCTTTCTTCAACTTCTAATTTCTTTTCGGTGCAGGTATTGAAAAAAGTATCGTGTGCATCTCAGGCTCAGGACAAAAGTGTTCTCCCGACTCGTGCGGTGGCAGCCCTCGCTTCGCTCGTGTTGCCAACTCCTCACTTGTCGGAAAAACGCCACTTTCGTCCCTAGTTGTACAATATACAATACTTGTTTCTCGCCGGCTGATCTGAGATTGTGAATTTGACCGTTGACTCGTTCACACGATGTTTAAAAGCAAACTTTTAAATTTTTTACTTTTGACTCCACTTTTTGTGGTTTTGTTACATTATTGATTACCATTTGTCTACAATTTTGTTCTTTACCTTCTATTGTTTGAAAATGACCTAAACTTAAAGGTCGAAACGTCACGAAAATATATTATATTAAATATTATTTAATTTAATTTTTCCAAAAAACTGAGCGACTAATCCAATAAACTTTTCCCATCTACTATACGGCTCAAGAAATCAATTTAATTAATATACAATACTATTCAAAAACTAAAAGTTACTCTTTTATTTTCCCAGGAAAAAATAGTAAAATCAGTTTATTTAATTTATAGAACTTATCTAATACAATTTTTTATAAATTAACTAAATTGGTTTTGTCTCCGTAAAAGTTTTAGGAGTGCTGTGTGTAATATCGCGGCTTGAACCACTTGAAAAAATCGTTAGATTTAAATCTATAAAATTGTAGGGCATAATTCACCCTCATTGGACGTTTATTGTGACTGTTAGCGTTGTACTATGTCCTAGTTTGTTCGCCAATTACATAATTTGACTATTAGAGCCGATGTTATTCAAATGCAAATTTGCAAACATTGGATTATATTACCTTAAACCGCACTTCAAATCATCTGTTTGACAAGCCTGCTGGATTGATAGATTTAGAGAGAGATTGTTATACTTAATCAAAAACACGACAAACTGTATTTTTAAACCTTGATAAGTAATTGTTCGCGAATTCATGAATACATTTATATTCTAATATAATATAATCAGTTTGTTTATTTGTTATTAAATTGCACAAAATTAATTAATAATATTAATTCAACTTTAAATACTATGGCAACATATTACGTAGGTACCTACTCCTTTTTAATAAAATTATGACCAATATATGACTTAATTTTGATCAATAGGGTAAAGACGTCTAAAATTCGACCAATACTAGTCTCTTTTATAACGTCTATAAGATAGTAGCAAGATGTACGTCTTACAGACGTTAATACGATCGATGTTTTGTATGGGTAATCCATTATTATTATTAATAACGTAATAATCTATTATATGCTTGTTTATATTTTAGTTTATTATAATATTATTTAAAAATTACCTCATTCTTAATTGGCTTTTTGCCAATAAACTTTTTATATGTGTATCAGTCAATAGAAATATACTATATGTATATTAGTACCAGAATTATCCAAATTACTTTAAATATTTAATACAAAGGTAGGTACATGTGGAAATCTTTCTGATTATTGTCATATCAAATTTTCCTTATTAATTGTAATCAAATATTTTTTAATGTACGAGTATTATGTAAAGTATAGATGCATTCAACTTAAACTAAAAAATAATACCTACTGTATTTAATATGATTCATTAATCGAACCTGCATTTTGAAATTAATTATCGAACAAAGATATTTAAGAAATGTTTCATTTAAAAAAAGTATTGCCAAATTGCCCAAATTTTGCGTTTTAAATATAAGTAATACCTACCTACTAATTAATAAAAAAAGTTCTTACTTATAGTAAAGTAAAGAAAGTATAAATTCTTGTAACAGCGACCATGTTTTTTTTTAAATGTATGTTAACCACAATGTTTATTATGCATTTTAGCACGTTGTTGCAAGTACATATTATGCATCGAGCATCGCGCTAAAATATGTAAAAATAAGAATTTTTATGTTTGCAAGCGATGAAAGTCCTCCTCAAAAATGAATTTGCTATTCAAAGTTTGTCTTTCTTTACCAACTTCTGCATATTGCAAACAGTGACATACGTTACGTGAAAATGAAAGTCGAAATACAGGAAATAATGTCGTATTGCACGCAGTCGTCCGATGCAGCATGTTGCCTTAATTCCTGATATTAAACATTAGACAATCAAACAATTCCTGATTTTATAAATCCTGCCATTTGTTTGCTTAGTTTTGTTTTTCATTGTTGAGCAACTAAACAAATATTTAAAATCTCAGTGCCTTTATCGGTTGACAAGGTCGCAAGAAATGTCTGTATTTATTGCTAATTCTGCGAAAGGTTAGAAGAAATAAATATTTGGATGCTATATTTTGAACATATTTGCACGTAGCTTGAGCAGAAATTAAACAAGAATTATTTTTTAGTTTTATACAGAACATACACAATACAAAAAAAATTTATTTGTATTTTGTGTTATTTAATTAAATATTTATTATTATTTTAAATAATAAAGCTTTACTGAAATGCTTTATATTTAACTTGGATGTGACAACCTCACATACTGTGAGAAATCGGTATAGTCACATATTTGACCGTGCATGTATTCGTTTACCAGCCACTTCTGAGTGTTCATGGTTGTTAGTGGATAATAATGTTTATTTCTGTTTATAATGTACGTATTTTTTTACTCCTTTTTTAATGCTGTACATATAAAACGATGTACTTTTGGAGAATAGTACTAAATAAAATATTTCGTTTTAAAATTAAAACGTTTATAGAGGGCAGCACCGATCATTATACAATACGTTTACAACCAGTTTACAGATTTGAAACCTCAGACATATACCGACTTGTACGCTTTCTTTATTCGGAACTTTTACTAGTCTCCAATAGATGGCCAAACTTTCAGTATCTCTTCTTAATGTTATTATGTAGTTATTCTTCTTTTTCTTATAGTACCAACTGTTTCTCTTTAGAAAGCATAGCCAACTTTTAAAAAATAAATAAGAATCATATTTGACAGCAGATATTTTTCAAAATTTTGATAATTATTTATTAAGCATTAGTTTGGTATACTGAACTTCACTAATATTAGTAAGTAAAAAATGTAGATACAAATATTGACATATTTTGTAGTAAATATCATAATTTCATTTAAAATTTAGTATGTTTGT
This sequence comes from Agonum fuliginosum, assembly GCA_947534325.1. Taxonomy (NCBI): domain Eukaryota; kingdom Metazoa; phylum Arthropoda; class Insecta; order Coleoptera; family Carabidae; genus Agonum; species Agonum fuliginosum. The sequence continues at coordinate 29,136,181 of OX384041.1, forward strand.
AATTATTTAAGGTTATAATTATATAAATTGTTTAAACAAAAGTTAAAAACAATTACTGTTTATACGTAATATACGCATAAATTGACGCTCTTCTTTTTTGTTCATTAACAGTTTTTTGAGCAATTTTAATTGTTTAATTTGTTTTTTTAACAGTAAAATGAATTTCCTCCGACAAAGGCTAGGAGCAATTTCTAATATAATATCAACATACGCTACCCAAGGTAAAATTGAAACAACAAATAATGGACAAATATTAATAATTATTAATTATTTTAGAAGCGCGCCTTACACAACCGCACAGCCTTACGGATCTTTGTTCACGGTTTTCTGCAGTTACAATACAAGGTTCTTATTAATTAAACTCTAAGTCCTTAGATTCACAAAACGGATTAACGCTCACAACAATTCTTCTTGTTTCATAATCAATAGATTGAGTATTGTTTAAAATAATATGCCAGAGCTGTGAATCACCCTGTACATTATATAATGTGCAGTTACCAGCCGCCAACACACGGAAACTTACGGTTGTTAGTGGAGGTTATCTTCTCATTAATCATTTAATTAATACCACCTATTAAAAATAAAGCAATGTGTTAATTTGTTTTGTGGATCTTTGGGTTAAACAGTTAAAACTAATTTCTTAAGACGTATTACTGGTTACATTGCAAAAAATCTTAAGAATCCTTTCTGACAATCCGTTATGCCATATGCTGAAAAATCCAATCAGGCATACGTCCCCATTTTGCGTGTGGCCAGACACATTTGGTAATATCATAATCCATCCACCGACATATTTTCCAATTTCCCTGTGTAATACAGCGTGATGTGGCACTGCTATTCATCTGTCACTGGTGGTCATTGTTGCAAAAAGAGTTTGGCTGACCGTAGCTGACCACTCCGGGTGTCACCTGCCTTTAATAACATTGCTAAGATATTTTCCGCTGAAATTATTGTAATTTTACTTCCCTGATTTGGTAGAGAAGTATTCTGGTCGTGGTTTCATATTTTAGATAATCTTTACATTTTGAATTTTAGCGGGTAATTCATGGGAATTATTCATGAGAATGAAAAATTAAGATTCGAATCATAAGCGAGTTAGCAATCGCCATATTAAACTCAAGTCTCTACTACTATACTTTATCTACGACTATATTTTTTTTAGTGCAATAAATCTTTTATCTATTAAATAATAAATTCATTTGCTGTCTACTTACTGGTCTCTATTTGCTATTTATGTAATTAATTACTGTACTACCAATTACTATCAGTCAGAGCTGGGCATTACTTAACCATTTAGGTACTTAAGGCTCAATTTTTAATAACAACTAGTACTTAATACTTGTACTTAAGTATAAATATTTTTTTGGTACTTATTACTTTAAAATTTTAAGTACTAAAATAAAAACTTGTACTTAAGACTTATTTTCATTTCATAATCGTAAATAATACTGAAGTACTTTTTAAATACTTAAGTTTTTCAATAATACTGAAATAATGTAAAAGTACTTAAGTTTTTTAATAGTTTGAGTATTATACTGTTCAACCTGCGACCACAGCGACAGAATACGACATTTTCACTGTGAATTAATCATCCTCGATAAAAAAAAGATAATAATCGAATGTAATAAGGTTACAAATGTTACAAACCACGTAATTTATTATATTAATTTTAAAAAATAATGCTACTTGAAAAATACTTATTTTTAAGTACTTTTGACAAGAAAACTTATACTTTACTTAAGTACTGCGAAGCTTTACTTGAAAATGTACTTGGTATCAAGTACTGACCATAGGTAGTACTGGTACTTATACTTAAGTATTTTGATTTCGATACTTGCCCAGCTCTGCTATCAGTGAGTTGATGCAGTAACTGTAGTCAGTTTGTAATTGCAATATTTAACTCGGAGTAGAATACTATAATTTATCTACGGTTATATTCAATAGCAATTAATTTATGAAGTAAATTCAAACTTTCAGGGTACTTTTACTTACTTACTGTGATGTACTCTCCCTAACAACCTAGAGTACCCGTAAGTAATTTTAATATTTTATTTTGTTGCATTACTAAACTGACCAAGAAGTAATTATGAAGAGTCGTAAATGAATAATTTTAAAAATCGGTGTGTTTAACAGCGGAAAGACTTAAGAACGCGTTTAAAAATAAATAACAAATAATGAAGAAAATCTTGACTGTATTTTGGAATTTGATAACAAAATTCGATACATTTAATTTAATATTTGCACAATTACCGAAAATTACTATCTAATGCCTATGGCACACCGGTCGAGAAGCATCGAGTAACTCCTCTATGAAACGAAAGAACGCACCCGTCCGCGATGGATTTCTATTTCATCGGTGACAAATACATCAAAGTTTTGCGCGAAATCAAATACAAAAGATACGTCTGAAATGAGATACATTCGTTTCATCGAGGAACAACTCGATGAAAATAGCGGCGCCCCTATTTTTCGTCGAGGACGAGGTGCGTTCTATCGTTTCATCGAGGAGTTACTCGATGATCCTCGACCGGTGTGTCATAGGCATAAGACGATGTATCTGGTATAATGATTCCAATTCGCGAAAAAAATCAAAGTGGCTGACCTCTTGCGGCCAATTGACGAACACACGCACCCAGGAAAACAATCAGATGTCATACCTGTCATAAGTTGTTCTTGAAAATAAGGGAAGAAATACCAGTTATGTTTAACAATGTACAAAACGATATTGTCAAATGAAGATCACAAGTTAAGGTTTTGTCAACTGTCAATCTGCGTTTTCCTGGGTGCGAGGACATCTTGGCGTTGATCGCAGCGCCTCTACAGTTCGATTTTTTTACTTCTCTAGCCCGTAACGCATCCCTCCAGCAAATGCACCGTTCAGGGCCCCACAAAAAGAACCGTCCATCCAGAAACCCCCTCGATGGCAACCCTTTCGCGAAGGGCGTAGTCCTAAAGACACTGATCAAAAAACCGAAGAAGCCCAACTCTGCTAATAGGAAATGTGTGCTTGTGAGATTGTCAAACGGAAAAGAAATGGTAGCGTACATCCCCGGCATTGGACATAACCTACAAGAACATAACATAGTTCTAGTTAGAGTCGGTAGGGTGCAGGATTGTCCTGGTGTCAAACTCAAATGCGTCAGAGGGAAATATGATTTGGCGCATGTTAGCATTCATAAATAATTTGTATTATAATTAATGAAGTGTTATGTATTTATGTTAGTTTCTGTAATAAAGATTGTTTTCAATTTCCAGGAACATTTTTTCGTCGTGTGATAAACTGATTATTATTCCCTATTAAAAGATCTAAGTGGATAACGCCCTGATAAATCCAATGCCAAAAACTGCTTTTCGATATCTCGGTTAGTTTATATTACTTTTCGAGTTTTTCCGATTTTTCACATTTTCCAATTCTCAACTATGTGACATAATTATTATGATTAAATTTGCAGAATTTTGCTACCTTAAAATTAACTTCCCTCGATATCTTAAAAATGGTAAAAGAGACAGACTTGATTTTATTACTATTGAATTCTTTGCGTACAGGTACGTTAAATAACTTATACCCTGTTCCTTTCACACATGGATTCTTTGAGGATTCTTTCATGCATCTGAATCCTGGAAAAAAAGAAATTTACTCATTTGATACGATTAACAAATTAGAAACTCTTCTTTTCGTAAACTCATTGAAGATTCAATTTAGCGGCGCCGCTATTTCACAGGCGATTTTCACCAGGATTATTTTTCTCAAAATTTGGAATTGTGAGAGAATCTTCAAAAGCTCAAAGAATCCATGTTTTCACACAAAATATCTGTACATTTTTAATCAAGATCGATTTTTTTCTGATAGGTAAATTGCAATTTTTGAAGTTATAAAGAAATACAATAACCAATAAGTAAATCATACTACCACAGCAAAAAAAAAATTGGCGTGGAGGAGTCTTAGGTTTTTCAATTTTACACGAAAAAATTAAGTCCCAAATAGCCAAAAAAAAATCGGCGTGGAGGGTTCTTAGAAGTTTACAATTTTACGCGAAAAAAATTACAAGTCCCAAAATAATTCAAAAATTGGCCCAATAAAGTTACATTTAATTAAACAAATTTTGAATATGCATTATCTGATTTATTTCATGAAAATAATAAGTTTTTTACGTACCTTTTGAAGGGAAATTCTCTGAAGACTATAATATTTAAGTACCTACCTATGTCTTACCTTATCTTGTAAAGTTCGCTTCATTATTTTACACTACATAATAATTATTTTTCCCAACCCCCCTAACAGTATTTTTTATTAACACATATACATAAAATGTAAAAAATATTCAAAATACTATACCAAAGTAACCTAAATTAAATACATGGTTTTTCTTTTCTAAATATGAACATTTTCACAATGTTCTTTCTTCACAATTCTTCGTTATACGTTGATAAATCTGCTTCTATAAAAAGAACAAATATACATTTCTTTATAAATTTAATTAATAACCAGTTAAGAACTTTATGAAACCAAAACTATCTCTCTATAATAAATTTCTTGGCAATTCTTCTACACATTTTCCAATTCATTTTTAAAAATCGCTAATTAATACAACTTTGAAAACATTAAAAAACTGAGATGAATAACTGAATCTAAAACGTACTAAATATTCATAACAAATAAACACCTTAAAATGAAAATTTTGTACAAAGTACAAAACGCACAATTCTTATTATAAAATTATATTATAAAGCGGTATTAATAATTCGCTTGGCTAGGATTTAAAAATAAAATTAATGGCGATCAAAAATTGGATTTTTTTATAACAATACAGTGCCCACCTGTACCATTATAAAAGAAAAACCATAGTTTTAATTATTATTAATTACTTAATTTGAAATTCGAATTTGAGGTGTATATTTCAACTAACATACTTATTTTCAATGGAATTTATTTTATAACAATACAGTACCCACTTTTATAAAATAAAAACAATATTTTAAATTTACAATGCGAATTGAAATTTAAAATGTATATTTTACTAACATAAGAATTGTTTGTTTTTGATAAATATTGCAATAATTCACTTTTAATTAAATTATAAATTTTTCTCTTTTTACCTTTTGACTGCCTTTTGAAATACCTACTCTGCAACTACCACTTACTAAACAATCACATTTTTCACAAATATTTTCTTTATCACATGAAAATTCGTTAAAATAATGATTTAGATAACGTTTTTTTGCTATTATTGCGTTATAATTAATAGGTTATTAGCATTTTTTCTAATAATTAGATTGAACAATACTTGCGCTCATTGTGAAAATCACAATCGCCAAATCCACGGCTTTCTGCAATCGTAAATCCTAGTCCATTTAAAATTTATTTAGTTTTGGTTTATTTTAAGGTAGAACATTTTTGAATATATGAATGGACCATTTTTCAGATTTAGTAAAATGAAAATAGACAAGCAAATAGTGCACAACAATGACATTTTGTGTACAGATGCGTTGTCTAAACTGTAATCTTTTTTAATCCGGAAATAATAGGATTTAAAAATTTGTTTCAAGAATAATTGCCAAACATTTTCAAGTACAGAAACACCTCTAACAAGTTATTAAAAACTGATAACCAGTCTCTGATTCAATCTTAGCAACATTCAAGTTAAGATTGATCACATATTATTCTGAAGATCACCCAAAATTCAAAGATTCTATCGTTGTCCAGTTTTGTATTACGCTTATCTTATGCTGTCACTTGTCATTTCGTAAAACCCTGCAAATACAGGGCCCTCTCTTACCACCGCTTAGCAAACTAAAGCCTTTCTTCCTAGTTATGATTGATGTGTATACGTCAAATGACAACTTCCAAAGGTACAGTTATGCGTTTTTGTATTTCGCGCCACTGGAAACTCTGCCTTATGGAAGAGGATGTAGAGGTCGTTTTCGCTTCTCTTGACAGCTGTTTCGACATTGTCCATCTGCTCTTTGAAAGGGTTTATGTCTTATGTGAATTTTGCAAAACTGACCGCAACTTCGTAATATTTTTTGAAATATGGAACTGCAAATATGTACAAAAAGGTTTAAGAATGGTGGACAGTGGTCAATGGATTGAGTTACAATACTTGACGGATTTTGCTGAAATGACAGCAGAAAGAGTTATTAAGTTTTTGGGAAAATTTGTTCGTGGATTTATTTTACGTTTGGGAGTTTTCGTAATGATGCAGTTTTTGCTGAATCATTTTCGATTTTCAATAGTAGCTTTTACAAATTTTTGGTATTGTGCGGAAATCCTGGCAAATCCAAAAGGTCTAATTAAAAATAAAGGAACTGGCAACATTGCGAAATTAAAAATTTGTACTTTTGCTAAAAAATCTAACGCGAAATTTCAATGTTTTCAATTTGAAATAAAAGAACTTTCTTTTGTACCTACAGATTTTTTTATTGTGAATAAAGCGAAAAATAATCGGGTTAGCTTACATAATTTCAGGCAAGTGCGATATACGCTCAATTACCCAAATAGCCTTGAAATTAATTAATCAAAGCATGAAGCCTAAAATTGTTTTGAACAAATAATGGAAATATGTTATAGATAGATACGCTTATTTTGCACTTTTAATTAACAAACCTTAAGCCTCATTCGCATAAGCATTTAGATTAAGGTTTACATTTATAATTAAATTTAAGAAACAGCATTCATACATATAAAAAAAATTAAAATAGATTTAATAATAAACTTAAAGTTTGAAGTTTTGAAAGGGGAAAGTGGTGAATGCTCGTACTTTAATTTAAACATTTTTAAACGTAAACTTTAAAACTAAATGCTTATATGAATGAGGCTTTATGAAGAAAACAAAATATTAATATTTAAATGCTTAAATATGTATAATGTCGCTAAAAATTATAAAACATTATGTCTTCCACCGAATATTTCCTTCAAAAAATTACATGCAAATATTTGTGTACGATACATTTCGCGGCCGCGTTAATAACGGCTGCGAAGTAAATTTATTGAGTTGTGCATGTCAATGTCAGATATTTTTGACAGTTGTTTCAAAAAATAAAATGTGTGTTTTTAATTATATGCATTGCAGTTGTTCAAAAAATATTTATATATAACTCGTCTGCGAAATGCGTTTAGTGTCCTTGAGAATTTTGAAGCCTCGGCTATCGCCTCGGCCAAAAATTATGTCGGACGCTAAGCAGACATTTCGTAGCCTAGGTATACAAATAACTATTTTTCATATCATAAAGGTTCGTTTACATCAATGAAAATAAAAATAAAATTACACAAAAATAAAAATCTAGCAAATAAGATTCTTATGGAAGTGTCCATAGCAGCCTTAAATAAAAATAAACATGTCATAAACACCAGAGATATGCAAATGTCATATATTTTAAACAAGCGTAAGCATAAACATAAATATCTTGCAATCAGAGAAATTGAGGAAAAAATAAATTGTTACATTTGTCTCTTTGTTAAATTATCAGAATATCAAATAAAATGTATTAAGTTGGAATTAATTTTTAAAAGGTACCTAGTTTTAAGGAGAAGGATTGCTTGCTTAAGCGGTCCGTCTATTTTTTTCGAATTCGTAGAATACTCTCGATTTTACTTTTTTTCATTCCATTCTTTTCCTCACTACTAGGGCTGCCTGGAACCAGCCCGAAACTCGTATTTTGCCGCATCCTAGCTATGCAATGTAATTTTGAAGTTGAAAAATACTGTAAAAGTGTTTTCGTTGCGAGTAAACTGTCAGATTACTATTGACTTCAGGATAATGTTTTTATAAACATTTAATAGAGAAAGAATGGATCTACAGATGTGCCTTAATTAAATTTCTGTCATGAGATCATATAACCGTGTACATTTTTTAGAATTTTTGCAATCATGTACAATTGTTTTAATCAAAATTTTTAAAAGGAACATTTGCAGATCCATTCTTTCTCTATTAAATCCTTTTGTTGAAACAAAATTTTACCATTCTTGTACTGGCCACAAAACACTTGCTACGTTAGTATATTTTATGCTGGATTTTAGAAGATAGACGGGCCTCTTAATTTTATTTAGAAACTGTGAACACGAGTCATGTCATGAGACTTATTTATAATTTTATTTATATTTCTTATTTTCATAGCTTTTATAGCTTCCCCATATGAACGTCATTGATAACATTTGTTTTAATTTCAAGAAACTTTTAGGAAAAACTTTCCTCGTGTGAACTAGGAAGATATTTTAGCAGTTAATAAATTGAAATATGTACCTATCTGATGGAATTCGAACCTGAGTTGAGTTGTTTTCGATTGTTCAGTAAAAGATATTAAGGTGAGAACCATCTTCGCTAAAATTAAAAAAACCACCCAGAACCTAATCCCAGCCTCTTTGACACAAACTCACGTGTGAACAACCCCAAACACTTTATGCAACAGCTATTGAGCTACTGTAAATCCGTCTTTACCGTAAAACCACAAATAAGAAATAACCACCCAAGTGCGAACCACCTCACCACCTCTACCGCGCTCATTTGTACATATTCATGTGTGAATAGCTCACACAACAGTTACGTGGGGTGTTCACACAGGGATGATACACACCGCCCTTATTTATAATTTTATTTATATTTCTTATTTTCATAGCTGTGAATGAACCTTTAGTTTTTATTTCCCATGTGAACATTTGTTTAGCCCATTTTACATTGAGCAATATTGCAGATGCAAGTGCAAATTTTGACAACTTGCTTCAATATTGCATGAGAGTAATACAGAAATTGCACGTTCAACAGGCAGAAGCAATCTTGAGGCAACAGTTGCATGGGATAGAACATGTTCTAATTTTTGTAAGGCTTGCAGGCAATTCACAGTTATTTCTAGTTATGTTTAGTTCGTGCTACCAACTAAACATAAACGTCAAAAAGATTAATTTGTGTAATGAAAGTTAGTGCGTTAGTGGTTATAATGCCATTCTATTCTTATTTTCCAACAATATACAATACAACAAATCCAAGAGGTTAAGTTGACATAATATAGTAACAAAATATTGGTAAATTATTATACATTAAATAAGTAACTGCATGTTGCTGATGTTGCTCAGTGTAAAATGAAAAAAATGTCTTTTGCAATTTTCTTGTTCAACTCTGACTTGAAGATTGCAGTTGCCCGTTGCGCTTGCTCAATGTAAAATGGGCTTTACAAAAATTAGAACATGTTCTATTCCATACAACCGTTGCCTCAAGATTGCTTCAGAATTGCTTCTGCCTCTGAGCGTGCAATTTCTGTATTACACTCATGCAATATTGAAGCAATTTGTCAAAAGTTGCACTTGCATCTGCAATATTGCTCAATGTAAAATGGACTTTTTAATTTCAAGAAACTTTTAGGAAAAACTTTCCTCGTGTGAACTGGGAAGATTTTTTAGCAGATTCGAACATTTTCGATTGTTCAGTAAAAGAAATTGAGGTGGGAACCATTTTCGCAAAATTAAAAACACCACCCAGAATCTAATCCCAGCCTCTTTGCCACAAACACTTTATGCAACACAGCTACTGTAAATCCGTCTTTACCGTGCAACCACAAATAAGAAATAACCACCCAAGTGCGAACCACCTCACCACCTCTACCGCGCTCATTTGTACATATTCATGTGTGAATAGCTCACACAACAGTTACGTGGGGGTGTTCGCACAGGGATGATACACACCGCCCCCGCAAGTAGGCTTTATGCTGTGGTAACTGTAAATGGTCAAATGGACGGATGGCAACTCCTACTGTCAAGTGTGCCAGGTGTCACGCGCTAGGGGAGAATGGGGTAGCTGGGTGAACGGGGTGGGAATGGAATCACTACCGGGTCAGCGGCGTTCGTCGAGACATATTTTTTTATTGTTTAATTAGATCGTACGGAAAATAAAACTCGGTCTAGAAATTTCTGGATTAAATACCCAAACGTCAAAAGTGGCATTTTAATTTTTGATACTCTTTACCAAATCCTTTATTATAATATTATTTGTGGAAAATTATACGGCTAAACTATAGTCGGAGCTGAAGTTTCACCGGTTTCATTGACCGCATTTGCGGTGTGAATGTTACATACTCAGTTTATTATTCTATACTAGGATAGATCATTATAATTTATAAATTAATTCACTAAATCAAAAAGAAAACAGATCAGTAAATTTAGAAATGTCAAATTAATCAAAACTCAGCTAAGGGTGTAAAGAACATAGCAACAGAAACAATTAACTATTAAATAATAAATAAACTATTAAATGCAACAATCATAAGCGCCATGAAGTAATGGTAGTAGATTATTCGATGAGGCCGATGGTGTTTCATTACTCGAGAAAATTAGAGTTTATTACACGAACCGAAGGCGAGTGTCATAATCATTTGAGTGAGTAATTGGAATTGCCATGTTAAACTCGAGTAGAATACTATACTTTATCCACGACTAAATAGTCAAAATTTCTTTGTTTTTGGTTTGTGTACATTTCCTAGCAGAGCAATGGACTTTTATGTTACAATATTCTTTAATTCAAGATGTTCTATTGGTAAAAATCCTTTATTTAATAAGTTATATTGGTCTAAGATAATTTTACAAAATTCCCTAGTGAATAATGCAGCACTTTATTCACTGCAAGCAAAAAATATATAATGAATTATTGGTATAATTCAATAGTCGTAGATAAATGAATTCATTAACTATGTGAGAGAGAAAGATCACTACTGGGCCCGTGCGTTACCATCGTTACCGTTGTTTATCGTCATAGAATGCATGCTCCGAGCTGGCCCGTATTTTCTGTCTCTCTCTGTCTAAAAGGTAAACAGAAAGGCCACACTACTTCATCCACTCTAGTTTCCACCATAATTATTATACTTCGTGATTCAAACAGAATACTCTTATGGCCATTTGCACCGCTTCCACTTAAATTTTAAGTGTCGCTTAAATGAAAAATATCGAATCGAACTCATGACTGCAATGTTATTTCTACGCTTGACAATTTGATTTTAATTCGATATTGTTCATTTAAGGAAAACTTAGAATTTAAGTGGAAGCGGTGCAACTGGCCATTAGACATATAATATCATGCCATAAATACAAAATAAAACTAGGTATACTACTGTGTAAATTAGATACCTACGCAGCTAGACACAAAAGAAAAATTTAACCCTTTACTAATTTCCACCATTTTAAAAATTGACTTCAAAGAAAATCTGCGAATCCTTTAATATATTCTGCACAAAAGATACGTTGTTTATCAAGATTAACTAAAAAGTAAGGTATACGTTATCTCTACTTATCAAATAATGAAAAAATCCCATCTCCACCACTGTCCAGCAACTGTTTACATGCTTCTGTGTGGGTGCTGCATCAGATACAATTCTTTCCATCACTGGTACTGTTACATGTCGTGAAAAGTCGCATGTTCCATGGGAATCCTTCGCTACGTTTTGCGGACAAGGGTTAAGATTTGCTTTTTGTATTTGTGTTCATGTGTCCGTTATTTCGCACGCATGAAGACATCATCGCCAGAGCCTCTGCTAAAGATGTTAGCTTTGTAAATAGAATACCGTAAGGTCGGTGGGAAAATCGAAGATATGGTCATCTATTATCGTGTAATTAAGATATGGGTCCAGGATTTTTGAATAGATGTTTTCAGATATTATCCGGTAATTTTTTGGAAGTCCTTTGGAAATGTTTTGGAATTGGCATGAGAAAAGTTTTGGACGATATCCTGTTACAAGTTTCCCATACTATATTTTAGTTTGATTCAGTTTAAATATAAGTTTTGAACGAGTGAAGAAAAAATATTGAAAATTTGGGGATCACTAAAGCGTTTGGGTCATTGCGAGACCGAAGAAGGTCGACAATTTAAACAATTGTTATAAAAATTTTAATAAACGTGCAAAAAACATTAAAATTAATTAAAATTAAATTATTGAAAGAATAAAGATATCGAGTTTTCCGTTTATGGGGATGTGTTTCTTTTTTCATTACTTTAAAAATAAGGTGAAACTCGACAGGGGTTGCTATTTAAAAATGTAGGGGTCATCCTCTAAACAAAACTCCACGTTGCATGGAAGTTCTAAACTATCTAAGAATGTAGTTTTTATGACTCTATAGTGATCTCCAAATTTTCAATTTTTGTTCTTCGCTCGCTCCCGGGACTTTTGGGAAATTATGTAGGGTGTTACTATACCTCTGCATCTGCACCAAACTTTAATAGATTAAATAATTTGATATATACTGATTAGGTATAGATAAAAAATTTTTTTTTCAAAAATCGCAAAAATAAGGGTAGTGAAAATTTTAGTGTTTCTTGTTTGAAAGTCCATTTAACTGTGTATTTATTAATTATTACATAACAAGTGACTATTTGTAGGTAGTCTTATAGTATTATTTATAATTTTATTTTATAAATAACATAATAAATAAACAGTTAGACGGACGTTCAAACAAATGGAACTAATATTTTCACTAGGTACCCTTATTTTTGCGAATTTTGAAAAAAAATCTTTTTTATCTATAATCAGTATATCAAATTATATAATCTATTAAAGTTTCATGCAGAGAGAGAGAGAGAGAGAGAGAGAAAATAAGGTTTGGGATTTAATTGGACCGAGAATAAAGGACTGATTATTGCAACACATTTTGTGTCATAGAATTGACCACTGTCCATCATCTGCTCCGCATTGTCTGTCAGCCATTGTTACAGAGGCTGTCAATTTCGCCAGCAACTTTTCTCTCGTAATCTGATTTCCAATTTCTTATCTGGTTATTCCATTTACTCTCAGCTTCCCTACAAAACTTCAGTTGACCAAATATTATTATTCCCTCACTCTGTCACATGGCCACGTCATAACGTCCGCCATTTTGAACCAAAACGACGATATGCAATTGTTTTCCTGATGACCGAATAGTAATTAAGAAGATGATAAAAGTTATGTAGAAAGTAGATTACGATTATGAATTAGGTGTTTACGTTTCTTGGACAAATATTTCTGTTATTGTTATGATGAATATTTTGTTATCATCGGTTGATTATGGACTGAAAATGCGCAATTTGACACGTAGACCGTTAATATTTTAAATTATGCAACGTAATAGTTCTTTATAAAATTAAATAAAAGATCAGCCCATTTGTCTTATTATTAAAAATGAGTTGAATAATTTTCATTGTTTTTGCAAAATTGTCGAAACTATATACGCTTATTTTAGAAACACAAAATAATTTTTTTTTGAAACAAAGGTGCGAACTAATGCATTGAAATAATAAAAATCACCAAATCAAACGTTGTTGTACGACTATATTTTCTTATCTCAAAACTTGCAATGTTCTTTTTCTTTTCTCATAATTTTAAATAACGAAACCAATACATTTGCTATTTTTAAACACAATAATTTTGGAAAGAGAATAGAGGTTCCTAAATAAAGTTCCAAAATTACGAGGCCACATAATATTTTGTATGATGTAATATCCCATCCGTATACTATTATTATACATAGTATGTATCATAACTTCTAGTGGATATGTGTATATACAGTTTTATATAATTATACTGATTACAAATCAAAAATAATGTTTCAGTAATTCGAAAAATTATAAGGATATATTTTTTTACAGTAAAGTAAATGACAATTTAGTGTCTTGTTTATTGTTTGGTTGCTAAGAAAAAGGTAAATAAGGTTTTATCACTTGCAAAAAGTTACTTTCCTTTTTATTCGCTTTCAAAGCAATAAAATTGTGTTTTGTTTATGGCTTACTTTATACAGGAGTGGAATTATCATATATAATATCCCTTGTGCATGTACATTCGCGCACTTGAGAAAATTATCGATAATTACATGCACGATAGATATAGAAGGACTATTTCCCGGCGATTAAAATTTAGCCAAACGCTGTTTCTCTCATGAAAAATAAAGCAAAATTTAAAAACTTCCTTTGACAGCAAGTCAGAATCACATTGCCACACCGTATCCAAATACGATAATTTTGCACTAGTGAAAATTATCGATAATTTTTCCTAGTGCAAATTATCGATAATTGCAAAATTATCGTGTAATTCTACGTTGATTGGACGACATTCAGAAATGTTAGACTTCTGATTGGCTTAAATTTTATGAGTCAATAAAAAATATTATGCAATAAGTAGCCTTGTACGTGCAACCTAAAACAAAATGGTGAACATTCGTCACGTACTTACTAGCATCTAGTTATTCTCCCACAATTCGCAACTTTACCAAACGTCCAGTCCGCAATATCACGTCTCCCCTAAGTCTTCATCATCCCCCGCAGTGGAGATTTGCGGAAGCGGAAGGGTTAGTTCTGCCACTTGCGTGTCACTCTGTCACTGCCCTTGCCACGTCGCGCCATTCCCACCCCTAGTGACTTGTAACACAGCGGCGAGAGAAATCAACCCTTATTTCCGCGTGCACAATAGAGGGTTGACACACTTTCAGACTGACGATTTTGCAAATATTACCACTTTTGTTATAGGGTAACGGGAGTTGTAGGAAATGTAGAGGTAAACAAGAATATGGCCGATGGTAACTGTAAATAGGGGGTAAAAATTGATGTTCTGTTAAAATGTGAAATTATGTTTAAAGCTGGGACTCGAATCGAACCGGAACAAGAACGAAAAAAACGAATAAAAATGCAGAATATGAATTTCACAGCCAATCAAAATCTGTAGAAATGATTATTTTGTACTAGTAAGGTTGTGTGTCGACTATTCAGATATATTATACCACAAGAGCTTCAAAAATAATCGAAAATACTGCCGACTGATGAGACGTATTTCCATAGAAACAACTCGAGACCGGTGGTCGAGAGGTGTTTTGCGGACGTCGAACCAGGAGGCAAAAGTATTTTCTATTATTTTTGATGCTCGAGTGGTATACGCATTGACTATTTCATGAATAAAACAAATTTAACAATTTTAAATAACACAGATTTATTTATTAGCATAATTTTAAATTCATTTTAAATATTTTGACATTTGGTGAAAAATAAACAAACATTTATTATTGTTTGTTGTGTCATGGTTACAGTGAATATACGCATACTATGTCAATATTCAAAAATATGCACTGGAATAGTTGTTTATATAGATAGTTTCTCTGGTTTTTGTGAAAAATAATGCATTTTAATTGGTTAAAATATAATGAGGGAAATAGTCACTACTAGTACTTTTAGGTAACTATTTAACAAATGAACATTTTTATTATAATCTATATTTCCAATTTTTATTGCACCATTTCTATCTCTGGATTTTCTTCAAAGGTCTAGAACGTTTTCCACTTGAAATTCACTATAATTTATAAAGAAACACAAAAAATATCATATAACACATTTGACGTTGACGTCTAAATTTTATCAAAATATTTGGTTTTTGTAATCATGAATAACTACATTTTTTAGCATTTTAATTACAAATTGGATCTGATTCAATGAATAACCTCATAGTTAAGTAGATTATTTTTCTGGTAGTTTATATTATACACTCGTGTACCTTGGGCTTGCGAATATATCCAATCAGAAAGTATACATTCATAATACTACCAGAAAAATAATCGATATAAATAAGTAGGTACCTACTAAGAAATTATTTTTGTAAATAAATATAAGATGTAGGTACCTTAAAAAACGATTTGAAGTCAGTTTCATAATACCAAAATTTTGCTTTAGCGAATTTATTGAATTTTTAATCGATTGGTAACAAAAACACTTTTGAAACAATCTGAAAATCTACGAGGGGTCGTTTTTATATTCCCGGACTAGGAATGAAAACAAAAGACTAGAGCAACAAAAAAAAATTATTTTTCAATATAGTTCCCCTGCTTTTGAATACAGGTATAACACCGTTTCAATAACATCTTTAATCCAGTATAAAAATATTCATTTGGTTTTTCCGCAAAATGGCCCTCAACAGCTACTATAATTTCGTCATTGTCCCTAAATTTTGTCCCCCTTAGTGCTTTTTGAGATTTGGGAACAAAAAATAGTCACTGGGTGCTAGATCTGGACTATAAAGCGGATGTTCAATTTCTTCGAAGCCACAATCAGCTACAGCAGCTTTTGAAAGTCTGGACTTGTGCACTGGTGCATTGTCGTGGAGCAACAAGACACCTTGCGTCGGTTTTCCGCGTCTCTTCACTTTAATAGCATCTCTAAGGCGATGCATCAGGTTTGCATAATACTCTAATTGCTAACTGCTAATTGTCGCTTCTTTAGTCTTGCATCCTCCAGTACCAAACACTTGGTTTTTTCAACAACATCTGAAGTGATCACGTCAACAGGGCGCCCTGGACGGGGATCATCATCCAGTGATTCTCGACCATGTTTAAACAATTTTGACCAATCTCAAATAGTTCACTTACAAGAAGGGCAATCATCCCCGTATACAGCCAACATTTCTTCAAGAATAATTTTTGGAGGTTTTCCTTGTTTTGTAAGGAATTTTATAACAGCCCGGTATTCGATTTTATTCATTTCGATAGATATACAACGCGCGACGACACAAACTGACAGATAATAAAATTAATAATGTTGCAATTGTTTTGTAAATTGCCACACAAGTTACCAAGACATATGTGATTAAAAAACAGCATAATGAAAAATTGCATCAAAATTCTAAACAGCCCAGTCCGGGAATATAAAAACGACCCCTCGTAATATAATATACAAATTACTATTTCAGGAATGAAACTATTAACTTTGACAATAAATAAAACAAAATGTTTTAATTTAGAACTGTAACTGGCTAATATTAGAAAAATAACTCCGACTGTTATAGAAGGATACGAACAAATTTAATCCTTTTAATTTTAATAACTTAGAAAATGAGCTCAAGAAACTAAAATTGTATATGTAATCCGATTTTACGTTGTTCATTATCTTATAAGCTAATTGGAGATCATCTTACACCACTAATAACTTCCCAGAAAAATTGCATCATTACCATAATTACAATTACAGCTAACACCCTTAATAAACTTATCAATCCGCAGTACAGTTACACCAACCTGTAAACCACAAACCCATTTTCCCCCATTTAAAAGGTCAAATCGATGATACGTCCTACAATAGCCTGAAAAAACCCTACCTGCCTTACGCAAAAAGGAGCCGACATATTCGATTGATGTGCCACAGTGACGCTACCTGTTCTCTTCTACGGCTTGTAAATTTTTATAGGGGCGCTAAGACTCCGTTATTTCGTTACGGAGAATTGCGGGGTTTTTTTCAAGCTAACGGTTCCTAGAGAATATTTTTATGCATTTTTTGGGTACTGTTACTTTGCGAAGTTTTACGATAGGGTTTGCGACACAGCTTGGCAAAAATAACGGTAAGAAAACGATTGTTTCTGGTTGTAAAATTTCAGACGGTAGCTTTTTTATGAATATTTATTTTTGAATTATGTGCGCTTTGCGGCAGACTATTACAAGACCGAACTTTCTAAATTTTAGAAATTTGAATTCTACTTAAATAGTTAGGTAGGTACATAAATTAGATAATTTTTAAAGTTAGTACTGTACTATATTTCTGTAAAAAATATTATGGTTGATTTTAAATTAAAAGGGCTCTTCAAAAATAAATTTACTGTGCTTCTTCGGAAATAAAAATAAGCAACAAATTTTAACAGTGCTTATTCTATTTTTACGATTTATTATAAACGGTAGAGTTTGAAATATTCTTTTACTTCCTTGTACGGAGTAAAAATCGCGAAAAATTTCGGTTCTCAGATTTTGACGGAGATATCCGTTTTGACCTTTTCTAAATCTATTATGACTAGTTTCGTCGTGACGTCTGGACGTACGGACGAACAGACGTATGTGTGTCGCATAACTCAAATACGGTTATAGACGTAAAAAGTTGAAATTTTGTATTTAGGACTGTTATAGCATCTAGTTGTGCACCTCCTATTTTTGGTTGCGATTGCCTGTGCCAAAAGAGCACTATTTGGTATTTTTCGCATTATTCAAGATCGGTAGGCCGTATAGAAATTGTGTATTTGAGACTCATGTTGCATCTAGTTGATCATACTTTTGGTTGCGATCGTCCGTGTCAAAAGGGCACTTTACTTTAGGTATTTTCCGCAAATCAAATACGGTTATTATATTATGTTTATATCATTCTACATTTTAATTACGAAGAAAAGTATGAACAGTTTAATAGGTGTAGGTACAAGGAAGTCACGTGGTGTCCACATCAGATTTTTAAATTTTATTTCTATTTTGTCATTAAATTTAATTCAATTTTAATAGGCAAAATGAATTTTTTGCTCTATTTAAGTCCAATAATTGAGATAATATAAGGTACTTATTAAGAAGTAAGGTATATCAAAATTTGTTCTAATAGGTTCTTTTTATTTGTTAAGGTGTAAATAACATAATTATAATAATTGGTTCTAGATCAACTAAATCCCAAGAAAATCCAATTCTGTTAACAGTGTTTTGATAATACGCGTAGGTAGGTTAGGTACTAGTTTTCAAGTTATCTTAATTTTTTCACATTTTCCAAATCTTATAACTTTAAATTTATGCATAGGCGCATTTCTTAATAAGTTAAGCCAAATATCAAACTGCGGTTTGCTCTTTATTTGAGCTACAAAAAAATTTATAGAATTTTAAAAAATTTGATTTTTTATAATTTTTGAATTTAGAATAATCCATTTCTAATTTTTTTCTACGTGAAGCTAGTTCGTAGATCGTGCTATTGTATTCGTAATCTAGATACAAAACTAAAAAATAAAACCATTGATAGCATCATGTGCCATCTTGGTACCTTGGTAGTACCTACCTTTTTACAATTTTATAAGAAAGCTAGTACTCAGACATTGCTATCACAATGTATTCTTGATCTATGCATAAAACCGTACAAGAAAAACAGTCTGCATTTGCCACCCGAGGTGGTACCAAAAAATTAAATGGCTTGGGTCTTGAATTAGGCTGCCTCAAAGTAACAAATTTGAAAATTTTAAAAATCGGGATAACTAGAAAACCGAATGACAAATCAAAATGCGACATTGAATATGTCAGAGTATCAGCCGTTTTCGCGTCGTATTAATATAGAACCTCGCGTTGTAAAATTGAACCTATCGCACATAATAATGTAAGTAAATTACTATTTCGTTGCGAGTAATGCCCTGTTCACACGTTGCTACTTTGAAGACGCACACGTGCTACTGTAGCATGAAAAGAAGAAGTTTTTGTAGACGCAAATAATAAAAAATATTCACATCGAAACAATAACCGCAAAAAATCGCTATCTACACATACAACGATCAACGATGTGACATTATCAACGAGTAGTTCTTGATACTCTGATGCTACAAATTAGCAGCGCTGCTATTTGACAAGCGACTCAGATTTTTTCTTGCTACAGTAGCACGAATGTGTCTTCAAAGTAGCAACGTGTGAACAGGGCATAAGCTGCCAGATTATTATTGAATTGAGGATAATGTTTCATAAACATTTAATAGAGAAAGAATGGATCTACAGATGTGCTTTTTTACCGTGTAAAGTTTGCATACTTAAAATAGGATTTTTTTTTAATTTTTCGAAATTTGTATATTCATGTACAATTTTTTAATTAAAATTTTAAAAAGGCACATCTGTAGATTCATTCTTTCTCTATTAAATCCTTGTTGAAATACAATTTTACCATTCTTGTACTGGCCACAAAACACTCGCTACGTTAGTACATTTTATACTGGATTTTAGATAGTAGACGGGCCTCTTAAAATGATCTTGCTTTCAAATTCCAAATGAAATCAAACTTTATCCTGTTAAGACAAGTCTTGAATAACTGCAAAAAAATCGCAATTTGGAAAATCCTTTGCAATCCCAACCCCTTTCTCTTGAACAAAGCTGAGACCACCAGTCGTGCGCCTTTATTGCGAAGGGATTAGTCCAACTATTCTTCTTCTGTCACCAGTGTTTACCTCTGGCGTGCGCGCCTTCCAACTCTTTCTTTATCTTCCCAGAAGACTGAAGATTGAAGATTTCACTAGCTCCATGGGGCAGAGAACTAACCTACTGAACGAGTTATGGTTATGAAATTTTAGGGCTTTGACATCAATGCAGATTGTAAAGTTGGTATTGGTTTATTAGACGGTAGTTGATTGGGGTTGTAACTTGGAAATTAGCTACTGTCTGGATAACTGTATTGGTGCTGTAAATTAAAAGGGTAGGGTAAGATTTACAATTCGGGAAACTGTTATTTCTTGAAATTTGATGACTGTTTCTTCATTTTAATTATCAGATTAGATTAAGCGGCTCGTCTACGTTTTTACCGTATTCCTAAAATAGGTACTCTCGATTTTACTTTTTATTACATTCCACTTTTTTCCTCACTGCTTGGACTGCTTGAAACCAGCCCGAAACTCGTACTTTGCCGCATCCTACAATGTCATTTTGAAGCTGAAAAATACTGTAAAAGTGTTTTCGTTGCGAGTAAACTGTCAGATTATTATTGACTTCAGAATAATGTTTTTATAAACATTTAATAAAGAAAGAATAGATCTACAGATGTGCCTTTTTAAAATGTTTAAAATTAATTTGTATATAACCGTATAAAGTTTGCATAAAATAGGAAATTGTTTTGAATTTTTATATTCATGTACAATTTTTTAATAAAAATTCTGTAGATCCATTCTTTCTCTATTTAATCCTTGTTGAAATAAAATTTTACCATTCTTGTACTGGCCACAAAACACTCGCTACGTTAGTACATTTTATACTGGATTTTAGGTAGTAGACAGGCCTCTTAAGGTGTTTTATACCCTTTAAAAATTTAACGGTATTATGTAACCTGACGTGCTGAGCGTGGAACAGAAAGAATTTTTGTAAAATTCTCAAAATTTAGTAGCGTATTTTATAGAAAGCAACATAATTTAAGGTAGTAAACCCACGGATAGTGACAACCCAAAATATGACTCTAATAATATAATATACAGCATTCATTACAATTCGTAGAATTTGAATAAAAATTAAAATTTGTAGGTAACCGTTGAAATACCGAAGATAATTGAATTTAAAGTTAACACTAAAACGCACTATAATGCATTGCATATGGAGGTTAGCTGTAGATTTACTAAACGATTAGAAAAATTATATCATAACAACCCCAACACATGTTTGGAAAACGAATATGTTTTTCTTTGATATTTGAGACATTTATTTAAAAAATAAAAATTATGAGTCGCTACAATAATTGTTGAGAAATCGCACGTAAAAGGTTTGTCTCAAGAAAAATTATATTTTTGACGTCACTACTGCATTTCAGAGTAAACTTTAATTAAACTCTTTTATTTCGATGGATACTTACGATTTATAAATTACATCCAAATATAGTATTTTTAATGATTTATTTTACATTATTTGGCTGCTTTGGCTTCACCTCACACCGAAGTTACACACGCTTATGACCGACGGATTTTCTACCTTATATTATGAAAATTATTCTTTGACAACAAGAATAAATTAACTGAGTAATAATTTCATTAATCGAGGACCTGTAGACTATATTTGTATATATATATATATATATATATATATATATATATATATATATATATATATATATATATATATATATATATATATATATATATATATATATATATATATATATATATATATATACTTATTAATGCATTGAATTTGTTTAATTTTAGTTCAATAAGCTAAGGAATTATTTATTAGAAATCAATTAATTTTATATTGCTGGAAAACTTTAATTTGTTGCTCAAACGCATCCATTTCAACTCACAAATACAACCCATAAATTATATTTACCCGCTATTTTGAAATTAATTGACACAACTATTAAAAACATAGCGTACCTATGTATCTTAAAGAAACTTTACTTTTGAGCTTTTGAATATAATATCAAAAATATTAGTAATTTGCTCCCTGTATTTCGAGAAAAACTAATTAAATCAAAATGAGGCACAGAAGTTACTACAATACAATCTACCTTAAGGGGCTTTTATCACAGTAAAAAAGTATTTAACAAATTACTCCCAACATATTAATCCTATAAATCTAAAAAAAATACCATATAAAGATAAAGGCAGTAAAAATCTAGCTATGTTGTCGAATTTTTTAAATTGTTATTATTATTTATAAACAATTAAATAACAATAATTCTGAGAAAAACTCTACGTAAGTTTGATTGCATTGTAAATTTAAATGTTTATATCACATTATTATATAAAATTTTCAAATAGTAGTCGAGTAATTTGTTAAATAAATTTAAAACTTGTATGCGCGCTAGCCAATCAAATTGAGTATTTTCTAAACAAAAATGGAGCGAAACATAGCAATTAGATAAATAGAGACAACATGTGCTCATAAAACATAGGCTGTCAGCGCGGATACCTGAAATAACGAGGATTTGTGATTTAGCAGCGCTGAGCGATAAAACCCCCTTAAGAATTAAAATAAAAAATCGTTCAATACATTACGAAAGCTCTCATCTAAATCTACATTTTATTTTTTATTAAAGCGTTAACAATACAAAATCTTTACACAAGTAGGGTTGTTAGAAATTTCTTAATTACAGAGTAGAATTCGTTCCCATTTTTAATTCGAGAAAATTTAATTAAAACCAACATGAGGCAGAGAAAATGTTACAATACAATCTAACTTTAGAATAAGAATCAAAAACGCTGAATACACACAAAAAATAGCATGAGAAAGCTCACTACCTACATAATATTTTTTACTAAGGCGTTAACAAAGCTAAATCTATCAAATATTACGAGTTGAATAAGCCTAGCAATTATATGGAACGAATAATTTAGTTCACACTCTGAGATTAACAATAATATTGCCACATTATTAACAATTCAAACAAAAAGTCAATTATACAACAATAAAAAATAATTGCCCCTTATCGATCTACTATACCACGAACAAACTTAATAACATTAACATTATTTCTTTTGTAGTATTCATTAGGCTAAATACTGATAGTGCCTATGATAAAAGTAAAGTCAAAAGTAAAAAATAACTCATTTTCTGCATTTCCCATCACTGAACAACATTTCATGGCCATATAAATATAAATCTATATCTTCAATCACATCAATTAGCGCCTGTAATTACTATTACTTTATGTAACGTAAGAAATTTACCCTACAGCAAAAATTCTTCATTATTATTCGAAAATATTGTTTCAGTACGTGACAATAATTTACCGAGTTAGTTTTGACAGTTTTTCACTGGAGGGGGTAAGTTGCGAATTTTGCCATTGGTCAAAGGGTTGCTGGCCATCTGTACCTATAAATTGGCAGAATCTATGAATGCCAAAATAGTTTACAGTTGAGTTTCTTGGCGAACACTTCAAGTACCGTTAGGCATCCCCCGCAAGCTTTTTGCAAATCGGAATAGTGGTGGTCAGTTTGTGACAAGTTGGCGAACAGTTAACAGTGAATTTTTTTGGAGTTTTGACCCTTACCAAGGTAGGTCAGTGTTTATGTATTTAAAAAGTTTGTCACAATTTTAATTAAGAATGTATTTCTACATTATTTAAATTTTTACCTGCTGTTAAATTATAATTATTAACTTTTTATAAATTGAAAAAAAAAGTTATGTAGTTCTGTACTAAACTAATTAATAATAATTTATTAGCTATATTTTTGTTCAGATCATACATAAAAAGTATTGCATTTGGTAAAAATATTTTTGTTTATCAACCTGCCCTTATTTAAAATAAGTTCAACAAATTTGTACTTATAATTGAGTAGTTCTGAATCTAGCGTTTGAAATTAAATTAAATTAAAGCTATATTTAAGCTAGATTAAGACATAGCCAATTATAAGTACAAGTGCTACCAGCGTTTCCACAAAATTTCAATTATAAGTGCGAACGTTGAGCGCTGGTTGGTTAAATTAGCCACTTACACTTATAATTGGGTAGGTCTGAATCTAGCTTAAACCCACTCAATTATAAGTGTAAGTGGCTAATTTAACCAAACAGCGCTCAATAACGTTCTCACTTATAATTGAAATTGGAATTTTGTGAAAGCGCTGGTTGGTTAATTTAGTACTTATACATCACTTTAAATAACTTATTTGAAGTTCTTGAATTAATATATTTGACCGGTAGGTTCCACGAAAAATGTTTTTTAAAGATACCTACGTTTATTTATTTTTGCAAAATTCTTTTTGATCCGTATTCAGCATATCGAACTGTAAACCAATAATATTATGTTATTTTAAGTTATTTTCTACAAAATATATAACGATAATTTCTTTTTCAGGTTAATAGCCATAAGATGTCGTTCATGGACCCGCCAAAATCAGCTATGGCATTGTCTTCCCTTTTGTCTTTCCGCCCATCGATACCGGAACCACTGGATTGTACATCTCCGCCCGTTTTGGATCTTTCCTGTCGCAGAAGTAGTTCCCAGTCCCCCCAACCTGAAGGCGCGCATTTGAAACTTTCTCCAAGTCCGCCTTTACGCCTACCTGCCTTGAACATGCCTTTAACTCCCCCGTTGAACATGTCTTTAACACCTCCGTTGAACATGCCTTTAAATATGCCTTTATCTCCCCCGGTTATGAATCCTATGTATACTTCCCTCCCGGAAGTTGATTCGTCTGAAGAAGGATCAGTTAAGTCGTCAGATCATGAAGTTTCTTTATATCCGATGCAGGGAAAGGCTTCAAAAGTCCCTAGGCCGTTTAAAGCGTACCCGAAAGATCCGTTTTTCTTGGCTATTGGAGCTAGCTCTGCTGATGCTATGCTTGGACAGGAATCTACGGAAGCCTATGCTGAATTCAGAAGGAAAATGTTGTCTCAGGTAAATATGTTCTCCTCTAATAACAACAAAAATGAATTATAGAGTAAAATTCAAATAACTAGGACCCTGGACTGCGCGAGAAGGCAGAGCTTGTCATGTACTGTCCGTTTTACAAAAGCGGAGCTAGCGAGTATATGCTGCGCTGCACTTCACTTAATTTTCAAACAAAACTAAAATATAACTCAATCACAATCAATTACAAAATTCACAGGGTTACACGAAGCAGAACACTACGAATGTCAACATGAGAATAACAGATATTGAAGCTGATATTCTGTAGAACAGACAGTAGCGTAGTTTCCTCTTGTTTATCATCTATGCTTCTCTCTCTAAGACGAGAATTCGTACTTCGCGCAGGGTTCTAGCTATTTGAATTTTACTCTACCGGGTATCCACAGAAAGATTCACAAACATCATAAACATAACTAATTCCCAAATAAATAAATAACTTTTCCGGTTCAACTTTCTTATTTAAAATGGTACACACTGTATACAGAATACAGAGTGATTCACAACTTCGTGCATATATTTTAATAGCATATAGTGCTCAACGTGCTTATCACGGAACTGAAAGAATGTGTTAGTTATTTAGACAATTGCAATTTTTACTTGAATTTTAAGGAGAACACCAAACATACTTTTCACCATTTTAACCTCCTTAAACAAGTAATATTTTAAAATCGTCCACAGTTAATTAATTTCATGTGTTGTTTCTAGGTTCGCTCGACCAACCCACCAGGAGTGACCAACGCCAAAATGCGTCGTTCAAATTTCCCTACCAGTACCCAAGAATTTAGTGGCAAAGACCCCTCTTACTGGGAAAAAAGGAGGAAAAATAACGAAGCAGCTAAAAGATCCCGAGACGCACGCCGAGCAAAAGAAGACGAAATCGCAATCAGAGCCGCTTTCCTTGAGCAAGAAAATTTAAAACTCAAATATGAAATTGCCGCACTAAGAAATGAGACCACGAAATTGAGATGTTTATTGTATAATTAAGGAAGAGTACTATTTTGTGTATTTTATGTATTGTGATCTCATTTCTTGTCATTAATTAGGATTAAGGTAGAAGATTTTAAGACTGACAATGTACAAACTGCTCAGGAATTTTATTATGTTAGGCTAAAGATTTTATATGTATTGTGTGTTTGTGTATATTTATTTTAAGAGAAAGACTGATTTATGTGTGGAAATATAAATTTATTTTATTAAGAATTATTCATCTATTTTTATTCGCATTTTAATAATTGATAGCTTCAAACCAGCACTGATCACACAAAGATTCTTTCATGCTTCTGAGTCCTGGAAAAAATAAATAAAATGTTTGGAGCTATCAATGAATAAATATTTCTTTTCCAAGACTCAATGAAGATTCAATTTAGCGGCGCCGCTATTTGACATACAATATTCTAGGGTCGCCGCCGTTTTTACATCCAACTATACTTTCTAAACTAAACGGAGCAATCTGAAGTTGTCTCGCTGAGTCGTATTTACACTGTGCAAATACGAGAAAAATATCACATAATATCAGATTGCTCCGTTTAGTTAAGAAATCAACTATAGCTGTACAAAGTATACAGGGCATTTGTTTGTTTTTTGCCAAAATGTCATTTGAAAATTGAAAATTCACTGTACTACTATTGTACAAGGTGAGTATTATTGGAAATTCGTTTTTGTAATTTGACTTTAGTGTAATTAAATAACTTGTGAACTACATTGTAGATGTTTTGAAGCATTCAAATTAAAATTTAAGGTGATTATCGACCGATTTTGAACGCAACCGAAAATTGAACGCAACCTAATTTGAAAATTTTTTTTCTTCAACCGTCTTAAAAGTTGGTTCTTTTAATACTGTTTTTAGTATTAAAAGTTGACGTTTTTGTTATTAATAAAAAATGTAACTGTTGCTAGGTTACACTTTTAATCCTAGGCTTAAAAGTACTTTTTTTCAAAATCGGCATGAAAATCGTCATTTCCAGACTAATTTGCGGCATGAAAGTAAGATTTTCATGACTAGGCATGAAAATTTTATTTTCATGCCTAGGCATTTTTACTTTCAACTTTGTTTACTTGTCATGACAACTTTTTCTAAAATTTGTTACAGCTCTGATGATTTGTCACACAGCTCTGATGATTTATGCAAACCTAATTTTTTTTATAATTTTAAGCTTAATTGCCGATTTAAAAAAAATAAAATACATCACGCGTCATAAAAATGTCTTTGCTTGACTCGGAGGCTTTGAAGAAATGCTCGGACGCTACGCATCCTCGCATTCTTCAAACGCCTCCTCGTCTGCAATGAAACATTTTCATGACTTGTAATGTAATATACTATTTATCCTAAGCTTAAAAGTAGATTCTGTATTCTGTAGATATTGAATGTTTTTTTTTTGTTAATTTAATCAAACAAACAAAAAGAAATTATTAATCTGATTTCAAAACATCTTTATTTTAGTACTTAGGTTTTATATTAATTTATTACTTATTCACAGTGATATTAAAAGTACAGCTTGAGCAACTTTGATAAAAATTGAACAAGCCACAAGTTTCAACAGTATTAACATTTTTGGTAGTCTTGCTAACAATATCCGTTAATGGTACATGGTACTAGAATCTTGGGAGCGTAATATTTTATGAGCTTGATCATCACGCACTTCTTCATTTTTTTACTGGTATTATCATCATGAACGGAGGATATTATACTTTTACTAGTGCTAGGTTCATCGAACCGTAATATTTTTTTAGCTCTCTACCATGTAAGTATATTTACCAGTAAAGCTGATTTGACGTCTTCAATAACATCAATCTTTAAACGTAGGTACCAATTCACCGCAACGGCATGCACCCGAAATTTCCAGTACAACAATCTATAAAAATTCATAATATTTAGATAGTTATATTCTCATTCCTCATATTTAAACACTTACTTTAATCATCAAGTACCTATGTATTATCAGGAGCATAATTCAAGAAAAACTCTTGATTTATTTTAGTTTGACAGAACAATAAAATTTATAAACAAAACAAAAGGTTAAGCAAAGCTACCTTCTTAGTTTCAATCATATTTCAACAAAATATTTCAATAATTTAATATGTAATTTTCTTGGTTGAAGAAAAAATAGTATGTGTTATTTGGATTAAAAGTGTCTTTGTTTGATTCGCAATTTTTGCATCCGCTCGGCTTCGCTACGCTTCGCCTCGCAAATGTAAAATAATTGCTCATCAAACAAAGTATCACTTTTAATCCTAATAACACAATATACTATTATTGTAGTTTTTCGGTTTAAAAATAAACAAACTGAATTATGAATTATGCAAATATAAATAGCAATAGAGTTCTATTATCTAAATAATTTAAAATGTTGAACATTTATTTATTATTTAAACACGAAAATTGTTAGTGAAAATTTTAATTAATATTTACTCGGAAACGGGATCAAACCCGGTAATGAAAAAATTGGGTGTTGTAAATTATATGGTCATCTATACCCTCTTCCACGCTTATCAAAATTAAACTTGTAATTTTTCAGAAAAAAAATAAAATGTGTAACGAAATCGGTTTTCCTTACTTTTCTTAAAAACTTATAACTGTTTCATGGTAAAAATTTATATTTACATAGTTTATGATATTTATAAATATAAAACGTACAATTTCGTTTTCAAAACGAACAAATAATTATAAAGATTAACTTTATAGAATAATTTCTATCTCATAAATTCTGGTAATATAATGTAATAAAATAAAAAATAGGATTACATAGAATATTCAATAGACGAAAGTATAGAAAATTTTCAAGGCAAAATATCAAATAGTTTTTCAAAAATTAATTATTAAGTAAAATCTTTTCACGTTATATTTTTTCTCTTCGATATTACAAGTTCAATTTTGATAAGTGTTACATAATTATAAGTAATTCTACTGCCAAATTTAGAGTGTAAATCTGACTCCTAGTTATAAAATATTTTTTTAGGTGGCTATTGCATAAATAGTTGTTTTACGTATCCTTTGAAAGCCGTAAAGTTTTTGACATCTGTCAAAATGACTACTTTACGGCCGCATTTACTTCACGGCCGCTTTTACTTCACGGCCGCATTTACTTTACGGCCGCTAAATAACAAATTTATTTAATTTTTAATTGGTAAATATATGTAGAAGTAGTTACCTACAACTTAATTAGCCTAAATTATATAAATAAAATTATTTATGATACTAAGAAACTTTTTTTGACATAAAATTATATATTTTTTGATAGCCACCTAAAAAATGTTGTGTGCACCTCGGCTTAAAAGTGTTTTTAGCCTCACCTGAGTTGCTAGCCTCGGCCTACGCCTCGGCTGCAAACTTCAGATTCGGCTAAAAAAGATCACTTTTACAGCCTTGATACACAATAGTATATTACATTACAAGTCATGAAAATGTTTCATTCTTCAAAGCCTCCGAGTCAAGCAAAGACATTTTTATGACGCGTGATGTATTCTATTTTTTTTAAATCGGCTATTAAGCTTAAAATTATAAAAAAATTAGGTTTGCATAAATCATCAGAGCTGTGACAAATCATCAGAGCTGTGACAAATTTTAGAAAAAGTTGTCATGACAAGTAAACAAAGTTGAAAGTAAAAATGACTAGGCATGAAAATTTTATTTTCATGCCTAGTCATGAAAATCTTACTTTCATGCCGCAAATTAGTCTGGAAATGACGATTTTCATGCCGATTTTGAAAAAATAACTATTACGTTGGCAAAACAACATACAACGATTCAACTGACATATTGCAAAACGCAAGATGGCTGCGACAATGACAGTAAACATTTTACGCCAACAAGTCTGCAAAATCCAACCATTTAGAAGACAATTTACTGGAACAATAGTGGTTTTTATTAAGGACGTAATAGACGTAGCAATATTTTATGGATAAGAATTAAAAACCTGTTTCACTCTTCTCGTACGGTTTAGGGGATGATTTTGATAACGGTGGTAGAAAGTATATATGTTAAGTAATTTGTCCTAAAATAATTGAGAGCGCACATCTCTTATTAAGGACGTAATATACCCAGCAATATTTTATGAGTAAGAATTAAAAACCTGTTTTAGTCTTCTCGTACGGGTTAGGGTATGATTTTGATAACGGTGGTAGAAAGTATATACTTAAGTTAAGTAATTTATCATAAAATAATTGGGAGCGCACATCGCTTATGAAGGACGTAATAGACGTAGCAATATTTTAGGAAGTAGAAGTAAAAACCTGTTTTACTCTTCTCCTACGGGTTAGGGTATAGACTAAGTGATTTTGATAACGGTGGTAGAAAGTATATATGTTATGTAATTTTTCATAAAATAATTGGGAGCGCACATCGCCTATTAAGGACGTAATAGACGTAGCAATATTTTATGAATAAGAAGTAAAAAAAGTGTTTACGATTTTGTTTATAATACATTTTATTCAAGTTTAATTTAAGCTTAGTATCATAAACTATTATTTAAGTTATTAGAGAAATAAGTTATATTCCCAATTTGTGCAGTAGGTAATACGTACGATACTAAAACATATTATTTCTGTATCATTTACTTATACTACGAAAGTCATTTGCAAGAACTTATTTCATTATAAATACAATAACAATTTAACAGTTTACCTATATAGTCCTGCAAGTATTGCTATTGCTGTAAATATGTCTATTTTTTATGTTTATTTCAATGCCCTGAGCGGCCCCGTGCTTAGCAGCTCGCCGGTAGCGCTGTAAGCAACACTTTATTAGACGGTATGGTTGCAAGAAAATGATTGCTGGGAACTTTATTGCTGTCTTCAGGCGCGTAAACTAATACACAATTTAAATTGAAACTATTACTTCTCTGTTTATATCTCCAACACAAATCCAATTTTTCTTAGTTCCTTTAGTTACAACCCATTTAGAATGATCTTTGCTGGACGCAAAAGAAATTGTATCAGGCAGATTTATACTTTCAACGTTGTTTACACTAAAACATAATACATAAGGAGCACATTAGTCTGTCTGTACAGCCAAGGACATCGTTTCACCAATCAAACCAGTGAAAGCAATAAACTAACTTCTCGCGGTTTGATATTTTTAGTTATTTTCACCTGATTAGATTACTTGGTTGAACGACGACTTTGGTTGTACAGGCAGAATAACATGAACGGGAACTATTAATTTTATCTGCTGCCGTGCCATAATGGCAACATTATAAGCCTCAATTTGAGGACCATAACGTCGTTCATTATAGGCAAAGGATCATAATGAATCAGTATGGTATTCAGTCAGTAAATAATTTATTTTACTTTTTGACTAAAGCTGAATTCACAATGGACATAGGTATGAGCATAAAGAAGCTTTTTTACGACTAGTACCATAATGATTGACGTTACAATCCTTATAACATAAATAACTATTGATTTATATATTTATTACGTTATGCCTGTGGCACACCGGCCGAGGAGCATCGAGGACCATCGAGTAACTCCTCGATGAAACGATAGAACGCACCCCGTCCTCGACGAAAAATAGGGGCGCCGCTATTTTCATCGAGTTGTTCCTCGATGAAACGAATGTATCTCATTTCAGACGTATCTTTGGATTTCATTTCGCGCAAAACTTTGATGTATTTGTCACCGATTAAATAGAAATCCATCGCGGACGGGTGCGTTCTTTCGTTTCATCGAGGAGTTACTCGATGGTCCTCGATGCTCCTCGACCGGTGTGCCACAGGCATTAGAGTAGACTTACTGGTAGATATTATTACAGTCTGATGGTATTCTGCCAGCCCCATTTAACCAAGTTTCCACAACCAAATCTGTTTTAAAAGTTGGAGCAACCCAATCTGCATACAATTCTTTACCAAATTTATCAGTTTTTGCAAATGACACAAACTGCTGTCCATCACAAGAACGTAAAGTAGTCAGTCTGTACCAAGGTGGCAATAATACTTGGTCTTTATTAATTACTGCATTTATATTTCCTAATACACTTTTATAATTAGTGGCAATGTATGCTTCATAAATTTGTGGCTGATTATACATTAATTGTTTTCCGACATTATTCAGATTTTCCAGCCTGTGGCACACCGGTCGAGGAGCATCGAGGACCATCGAGTAACTCCTCGATGAAACGAAAGAACGCACCCGTCCGCGATGGATTTCTATTTAATCGGTGACAAATAACTCAAAGTTTTGCGCGAAATCAAATACAAAAGATACGTCTGAAATGAGATACATTCGTTTCATCGAGGAACAACTCGATGAAAATAGCGGCGCCCCTATTTTTCGTCGAGGACGGGGTGCGTTCTATCGTTTCATCGAGGAGTTACTCGATGGTCCTCGATGCTCCTCGGCCGGTGTGCCACAGGCATAATGCCTGTGACACACCGGTCGAGGAGCATCGAGGACCATCGAGTAACTCCTCGATGAAACGAAAGAACGCACCCGTCCGCGATGGATTTCTATTTAATCGGTGACAAATACATCAAAGTTTTGCGCGAAATCAAATCCAAAGATACGTCTGAAATGAGATACATTCGTTTCATCGAGGAACAACTCGATGAAAATAGCGGCGCCCCTATTTTTCGTCGAGGACGGGGTGCGTTCTATCGTTTCATCGAGGAGTTACTCGATGGTCCTCGATGGTCCTCGATGCTCCTCGGCCGGTGTGCCACAGGCATAATGAAATACAAAGAAAACTTTGGCCGTATCGGACACCAGATTGTGGGTAGTTATATTTATTATTTGGTGGGTATTTTGGCACAGAATGTATTAGCCATAAACCGGTGGTATTATATGATATTACGACACCTTTTGCGTGTCCCAATTTTTCGTTTTTTGCACCTGAAGGTACTTCATCGTTGTAAAATATGTGCATTTCTGTTTCATTCTGCAAATATTGATAAATAAAATTATTACACATATTTACTTTTATACATACATTATAAAAAGGTTTTAAAGTTAATCCAGGCATTGAATTTGTATCATTTATCGATTTATTTGATAATTTCCATCCCGATTCATAATCTTTTGATGTCATATACATATAGGCAACTCCATTTTTAATAAATGTATTTGAATTGTGTTTTTCTGGCAGCTTAGAAAGGTAATACCTAAAAACTGGATATATAATAATTGTTTAAAATGTATAACAAATATATATACCAATCTACATCTTCATTATTTTCGTTTTTACACTTTAAACTCTTACAATATACACAGAAAAATAACAGCAGCAGAAGTGATCTTAACATCACCATATTTGAAACCGATTTGTTTTAAAAGTTAAATATATTTATCACAAGATAATCATTGTTTGTTAAATAATAAAACGATCTTTGAATACTAACAGTATTGTGCGATCATTAATATTTAAGTTCAATGATTCATAAATAACATTTAAAGATTTTGCTGTTTTATGCTCATTTCTAAATATAAATTTTTATTGCAATAATTATCTCTTGATTCATCAAATCAACAAGTCGAATTAATTTATTGCGCATGTAACTAGCAAACTACCAATTTCCTTTTATTTTATTGAGTTCATCAGTATGCTTAATTAGTTTTAATTATATTTGACTACTGAATAGATAAGAAATAAAACTGCTACACAAATATGACAAAATAAA
The DNA here is from genome assembly GCA_947534325.1 of Agonum fuliginosum. Taxonomy (NCBI): domain Eukaryota; kingdom Metazoa; phylum Arthropoda; class Insecta; order Coleoptera; family Carabidae; genus Agonum; species Agonum fuliginosum. The sequence continues at coordinate 29,169,584 of OX384041.1, forward strand.
GCTTTATTTGTATTATTTCAACAATATATTAAATCACTTACAGCAGCACCTAGTCATAAAAATTTTACGTATTAACATTTTAAAATTTTTAGTACAACTATTCATATATTAATAAATATTAAAAATATACAATTTAACAATATAAATATCAAATTCTTAGGTACCCTTTTTGTAAAAAGGCCAGATCTAAATTTAGATTCGAATGTATTCGAAAATTATTATTTGGTCAGTAAATTTATGCATTCGGACTAAAAGACGTATAAGTTTGAGACGGGAGCACACAATTTGGACAAATATAGTTTTGTCAAAGTGTAGTTTGACCAAAAATAATTAAGCCAAACTGTATTTTAGTCAAACTGTAATTTGTTCAACTGGAATTTTGTCAAACCGTAAATATGCCAACCCGTAATTTGGCCAAAATGTATTCTAGACAAACTGTAATTTCACATTCCGTAATTTGACCAAACCGCTACTTCGATTAATATTATTTTGTCAAATCGTTTTCAGATAAACCGTAATTTAGCCAAAACGCAACTATAGGTACCTAACTGCAATAATTCAACACGGAATTTATCCAACACGTATTTTTGTCAAATCGCAGATATGCATAACCGTAATCTTGCCAACCGTATTTTACTCAAATCGTAATCTTCCCAACTCTATATAAAGATATACAGTTGGGAAGATTACGATTTGAGTAAAATGTGTTTGGCAAGATTACGGTTATGCATAACTGCGATTTGACAAAAATACGTTTTGAATAAATTCCGTTTTGGATTATTCCAGTTAGGTATAGTTGCGTTTTGGCTAAATTACGGTTTACCTGAAAATGATTTGACAATAAAATATTAGTCGAAGTTGCGGTTTGGTCAAATTACGGAATGTGAAATTACAGTTTGTCTAGAATACAGTTTGGCTAAATTACGGGTTGGCATATTTACGGTTTGACAAAATTCCAGTTGAAAAAATTACAGTTTGACTCTAATACAGTTTGGCTTCATTATTTTTGCGGACGCCTTTGAGACAATCTTCGTTTTTTCACAGTGCAGAACAGCACCATGGAGGAAATCAGCCCATACAACTGCAAGAAAAACAAATGTAACTCGGTGTCACAACAAAACAAAAGAAGTTACCTGGAAGAAAGCTACCACTAAACCAATAATTCCAATTATATACAATCTCTCGCTGAAAAACATGTTGATTACGTCTCCACATCCTCTACGATGCAACAGCTTTCTAGTACTATTATGTCCACAGTTTTCTTTGTATTTACGGCAACAAGAATCCGGCACCCATTTTTCAGTTGGCCATGCACTGATGTTAAACCAATCCGTATATTTTGTAATGCCACAGCATTTCAGCTAAAGGTATGTACAATCAATTTACAAAATATTTACAAGTATTTGTTACTTACGTCAGTTTGTACATGGTCCCAAATTAAGACTAAACTGTTGTTAGTATGCGTTGTTGTGTTATAATGATCCTTAAGACTAACTTTCAGTTCAGCGTAGAATTTGTCTCTTAAATACGTCCGGTTTTTAAATGCTAGTGCGCCCAAATATATTTCTATTTGGAACATGAGGATTATACAGCTAAAATACTGAACATACAATTAAAGAGGGTTTTAAAAAGCTTGCCCATTCAACAACAGAGGAAATGGCTTCAACACCAGGAAATAATATTCATACACAGGAAAATGAATGCAAGAGATATCTGATATCTGACCTGTACCGGATAGTAAAAAAAAATAAGTATGAAGTTACATGAATATTACCGTCAACATTTTAAAAATTTAAGTTTACCTATTCTCATAAAACCATAAAATATGAAATAAATTTAAAAAAATGTCTAAAAATCTGTCTTACGATGTATCTGTAGTTTATAAATTAGCGCATCACCCCCAAACAAGTTTGTTCTTGAACGCCGAATATTCGGTTGCCAGATATCCGGTTATCTAGCCGAAGAATAAACCGAATATCCAATATCCTGCCAATTCGCTATCCGTTGCATTGCATCATTAATATGAATATTCTAGAATTTTATTTTCTGGTGTTGAATGCCTCAACACACTAGAAAGTAAATATCTGGAATATTCAAACAAAGGGAAAATATATTACACTAGAAGATTCAATAAAATTCCTGCATCAAAAGATTTATCACAGGATAATTCAAATTTAGAATTTAAATACGGCATAAATACAAACACAGAAAAATGTAAATCTAGTTTCTTGGTTTCCACCGGTTTTGGCAATAACTTTTCTAGATTTGAGTCTTCCTGTGCTTGCATATACGCCGAATCTAAAATCCTAGATTTGAATTTTCCTGTGAATGCATCTTTTGATGCAGATATTTTCTAGATGAATTTCCTGGTGTTATATTGCCCTGTGTATAAATATTCTAAATTTTTTTTTTCTGGTGTTGAAGCGTGTTTTAAAAAGTATTCAAATATCGTACGGTAATAAGGAGCCATCTATTCTGGATCCATGATCCACAGCATCCGAAAAATGCGAGGATTAACGTCAATCCACCCACAATTAATAAAATAGAGTCTGCGCTAAGAAGCGCGTATTGTGGTAACAAGGAAATGTAACCTTCGTACGCAAACTTTAAAAATAATGCTACAGCCAGTTCTCCACAACCTGTTAACTAAAAATAAAATGCGTTATTGTTATTTACACAGGTGACATTGAATTAAGTACAAAATACATCACTTACGCATAAAGAAAAGTTGAACCAGAAAAAAGCACATCGTATGCAAAAAGGACATCCAGTTAGCATTTTAGCAAGCGTTTCCTACAGTCGATTAAAATACTAGTTTATTGTTTTTACATAGTTTATCATTTCAGAACTTTTATCACTTGTAATACATAACATATCATAAACACTTGTTGCAATACTTCACTAACAATTTGTGTAATATCCCTTCTCCTCCCAGCATCCAAATTCAAATTATTTTCAACTTTATGTCATTAATGAAGTCATAGTATCTAAACTTTCAGTTTTAACTTTAGCAGTGATGTAAAAAACGATAAATAAAAGATTGATTATGCTAAACAAAACTACGTTTATCATTTTTATTGAACTGTAAATCACGTTTTACAAAGCACACTAATATGCAAATTTTTGATAAATTTGCAAATAATTAATATGCAGATTTAAACTGTCAATATAATATATAATACAGTGAACTAAAATTAGATATTATTTATTGGTCAAATTGCATATTTTTGTAATAAATAAAAAAAAATTCCGCCTCCAAAAATAATGTTGCAAAGTTCATGTGGCATGTGGCTCATGTCATCATCAGCTATCTTCATCTTTATAGAGGAGGACCATAGACAAAATAGACTATGGATGGTATAAAACTACAGTTACGATTTAAAAAATGATATATACTAGCGGCGTCACTAGTGTGTGGATGCAACTAAACTATATAAAGCCCCTGAGGATTCGTTGAAGATTCTACCAAGATTCTGAATCCTGAAAAAGAAGTTTTTTTCTTTCTAGTGAGAATTACCTGTTAATTCGCGAAAAAATTCAAAGTGGCTGACCTCTGGTGACCAATTGATGAACCCTCCCTAATAGGGATAACAAATAATTTTTCTGTACCTGTCATTACAAGTTTTTCATGATATTAACCGGTTAAATAACATTTATAATTGAATATTATTGTTTGTGCAGCTGAGGGAAAACCCTACCCATTTATAGTTCTGAGTTCGAGCTGACAACATTTGGTGATAAGTATATATTTTGCTAATAAAACATTCGCGGTTTAAGTAGTACAATGTTATTTGTGTCTGTTTTTTATGAAATTATCATTATGCCTAGAAACTTTTTGACATGTTTCCTGGAAAAAGTTTCCGGAAACTTCAAAGTTTTAACGGCGCCTATAAAAATGAGGCGTTTTCTGGAAACATTGTGAAGTGCAACTAACTTCTTATTTTTCAAATCGTCAAATGTGACATGTGATCATAAACATATTTATAGTTTTTCAAAAAAATCTTCATTTTCTGGAAACTTTTTTCAGGAAATTTTGTCAAAAGTTTCCCCGTGTGCACTAGGCATTATGTGGACTTTATTCGTAGTTTTTTAATACAAATATATATGTGGCAAAAATTTGAGGCAAGTTATAAGCTGCTAGCACTGAACTGTGACTGAACTATATAAAATAACGGGAAGGACGAGGACGATCACCACAGAGATGTACTTCTTCCAGCATGGAGCCCTCCATTTTGGATAAATTGGCTGCACTGCTAACCCCATATCTAGTGTCTTTCATTTTAATCTAGTGTCTTTCATTTTAGCGGTTGCCTGTATTGCTGAAATAATGGCGCGCATTTTAAATAAAATATACTAAAATAGAACATAGTAAACCAAAAAAGGATAAAACAAAAACACTGAAAAAGACGAACAAATCGAACGATAAAAATACAAAATAAAAACGGCTGTCCACAACCCGACGTGACGTGTCGTTACAGAAGTCACTAACTTTAGACAACATAAAAAATAAAATACACTAACTATGGGGTTAGAATTACTGCCAATACATCCAAAATGGAGGGCTCCATGGTGGAAGCTCTTTAAATATACATGTCTTATGGAGATCGTCCTTCCCGTTATTTTATATAGTTCAGTGGCTGCTAGTCATAGTAATATACCTAAATTTCAATACTTTGTCGATGATTTGTTTGAGGTTATATTTTAATATATCAAGAAAAAGTGCTACAGAATGTTAATAATTTAATATTAAATCCTGAAATCTACATTTACGTTTTTTCGCGAATTATGCATCGTTTTCATGTGTCCGGAATCCGCAGATTTCTTGCGGAATAAAATGGCCGCCACGAATTCCGCAAAACTCCCGTTTTCATTTGTCCGGATATTTTTTTTCGAGATTATGCGGAATTTATTAGGAAAATTGGTATTAGTTTTTAAAATGTTGGTATCAGTGAGAGCGCCAAAATGAAATGTGTGCATGCATATGAAATAGATATCTATCATACTGTCACCAGACGCTAAATATCTACAATTACATTTAAAAAAATAAGTATGTAACTTATTTTTTCAAACATTTTTTCCTACGATATTTTCTTTTCTTAGTTCAAGCAATAATACAGAGTGATTCACAAATTCGTGCCTATACAGACACATCCTGTACTTTTTAATGGCAAACTTACTGATCACGGAACTGAAAGTATTATTTAAAAATTCGCAAGTTTGATTTCTAGGTTTTTTAATGAAACAGTTTTAGGTCACTGTTTTCAAATGGAATTCTTATAAATTTTCTGTTCTTGCCATTACACAATTAATTAAAATTTTATTTTATTCCATTCATAGTTAGTCAGATATAAATCCAGTGTTTTAAAAAATGTGCTTGTGAAAACTGCCTTATGCCATTAAAATATATGCACGAGGCTGTGAATCATCCTGTATATTTGTGTACAATATCTTAAATATAATTCTTTAGGTATTTCGACAACCAAGAACAAATCGAGCTAGAAATCGAAGACAAACGCGTGTTTTACCCCAAAAGATGGTTCGGAAAGAAGAAGAAGCCCCGCCAAGCCGACGAAAGCTATGTTCCCCCAGATGTACAAAAGACGTATAGTAAAGATAACTAATTTTATTCTTAAAATAGTTACATCATAAGATTTATATATTTGTGTAATTAGTTCTTATTACAATTTTGTTTCATTAACATAACTTCGAACTTGGTTCAAATCAGCCATGACCCGGTCTAGTCGCGCTCCTATTTCGCGGGATTCTTCCGTGTCGACTTGTTCTAGAAGATTTCTAGATTCGCGAATTATTGCACCCAGGTCGGTTGACGCATGAATCACTTCTCCGTACTCTGTGTGCATTGACGCTAGGAGTTTATAAGCTTTGCGCGCTGTTTCGTCCTGTTTTGCATCCTGAAAATTAAGACATGTTTACTAATATAGCCATCCACATTTTTCATTATTGTTTTATATTGATTGACTCGTCATAACCTAGATTCGTTCTGTAAGAAATTAATAGGTAATTAATAAATATGCCATTAAAATATATACACGAAGTTATGAATCACCTGTATGATGAGTCAAAACATATGAGGGTGCTGCACCCAAGTTGGGTAATAGTATATTACTTTACTAGTGGGAGAAGTAAAATGCCTCTGTCATGAGTGTCGGATTGGTCACGAGCAAAGCGAGTGGCCAATCAGAACACGAGTTAGAGCAGCATTTTACTTCTCCCACATGTGAAGTACGATATTTTTCCTCACTGTGAGGAAAAAGTACTTACTCTAAAAATGCCTTCGTCCGATAACGCGAAAGATCTTTCCAGCTGCCCTGTCAAGTTGTTGATTTCTTTTTGAACTTCTCTAGTGTCAATTAAAATTTTGTCGATATCATGCTTTTGCTTTTTGATATTCGAAATTATTTCCAAGATTTTTCGAGTATATGCAGACCTGCAAACAATAAATATAGATGAATCCTGGTTATATAATATCAAAACAATTAATTTATACCTATTAGTTTGTTTCGTTAATTTATTATATTGCTCGGATAACTGCGCAAGTAGTTGATCCTTTTCTTTTAGTTCTTCGTTTGCTTTTCGGCATTTTTGTTTGGCGTTTTGCAGTCTTTCTTGTAAATTTTGAGCCTCTGACTATCGAACAAAAATATTAAGTTTGCGAATAAATGGGAGAAATCAGTTTTACCTCATTAACATTTAATGTTTCCAATAAATTTCGGTATTGTTTTAACAATGGATCTTGAACAGCATGCCATTGGTTTGCCAAATCAACTATAGCTGTTCAAAGTATACAGGGCATTTTTTGTCTTTTGCCAAAATGTCATTTGAAAATTCACTGTACTACCGTATTACTGTACAAGGTGAGTATTATTGGAAATTCGTTTTTGTAATTTGACTTTAGTATAATTAAATAACTTGTGAACTACATTGTAGATGTTTTGAAGCATTCAAATTAAAATTTAATGAAAAAATAAATCCCAGTAATTTTTAAAAAATTTAGAGTGTAAATCTGACTCCTAGTTATAAAATATATTTACGTTGGCAAAACTGTGAAACTGTGATACACAACTACTGACACTGACATTACAAAACGCAAGATGGCTGCGACAATGCCAGTAAACATTTTACGCCAACAAGTCTGCAAAATCCAACCATTTAGAAGACAATTGACTGGAACAATAGTGGTTTTTAACAATCAGCCAGGCCAGTCTCAATCATCGTCATCATCTAATTCTATTATGACCGATGTTCCTGGTCTAAGTACAGCTGTCCATACAAATGCAGAACCTGTAGGCCCTAACGCATCCAAAGCTGGAGAATACAAAGTTCCAGAATATTATAACTTTAACAATTACAGCTATTATGAAGCTGAGATTGAATTGCAGAAATATCGTTGCCCACAGCCAAGTGCATTAACTGAATAGTTTAAATGTGGTTATGTAATACATTGTAAATATTGTTCAATAGAAGAGTAATTTTAGAAGATTAATTGAATGTTTTATTAACATAGTTCTGTTTTTGATATACAACGTTCATATTCAGTCCAAACCCTATTTATTGAAGCGCACACAGTTCCTCCACCTCTTATTTTTTGGTGCTCCTACGGTAAGTCAAACATTAAAACTAATACAGAATTTAAATTGAAAATATTACTTCTCTGTTTATATCTCCAACACAAATCCAATTTTTCTTAGTTCCTTTAGTTACAGCCCATTTAGAATGATCTTTGCTGGACGCAAAAGAAATTGTATCAGGCAGATTTATACTTTCAACGTTGTTTACACTAAAATATAATACATAAGGAGCACATTAGTCTGTCTGTACAGCCAAGGACATCGTTTCACCAATCAAACCAGTGAAAGCAATAAACTAACTTCTCGCGGTTTGATATTTTTAGTTATTTTCACCTGATTAGATTAGGTACTTGGTTTGTTTGGTTGAACGAAGACTTTGGTTGTACAGGCAAAATAACATGCCTGGGATCTATTAATTTTATCTGCTGCCGTGCCATAATGGCAACATTATAAGCCTCAATTTGAGGACCATAACGTCGTTCATTATATGCAAAGGACCATAATGAATCAGTATGGTATTCAGTCAGTAAATAATTTATTTTAATTTTTGACTAAAGCTGAATTCACAATGGACGTAAGTATGAGCATAAAGAGGCTTTTTTTAAACGAACAGATAGGCTTCTCCTTGTTTGATAATCTTTACGACTAGTACCATAATGATTGACGTTACAATCCTTATAACATAAATAACTATTGATTTATATATTTATTACGTTTGAGTAGACTTACTGGTAGATATTATTACAGTCTGATGGTATTCTACCAGCCCCATTTAACCAAGTTTCCACAACCAAATCTGTTTTAAAAGTTGGGGCAACCCAATCTTCATACAATTCTTTACCAAATTTACCAGTTTTTGCAAATGACACAAACTGCTGTCCATCACAAGAACGTAAAGTAGTCAGTCTGTACCAAGGTGGCAATAATATTTGGTCTTTATTAATTACGGCATTTATATTTCCTAATACACTTTTATAATTAGTGGCAATATATGCTTCATAAATTTGTGGTTGATTATACATTAATTGTTTTCCGACATTGTTCAGATTTTCCAAATCTAATGAAATACAAAGAAAACTTTGGCCATATCGGACACCGGTTTTTGGGTAGTTATATTTATTATTTGGTGGGTATTTTGGTACAGAATGTATTAGCCATAAACCGGTGGTATTATATGATATTACGACACCTTTTGTGTGTCCCAATTTTTCGTTTTTTGCACCTGAAGGTACTTCATCGTTGTAAAATATGTGCATTTCTGTTTCATTCTGCAAATATTGATAAATAAAATGATTATACATATTTATTTCTTATACATACACTATAAAAAGGTTTTAAAGTTAATCCAGGCATTGAATTTGTATCATTTATCGATTTATTTGATAATTTCCATCCCGATTCATAATCTTTTGATGTCATATACATATAGGCAACTCCATTTTTAATAAATGTATTTGAATTGTGTTTTTCTGGCAGCTTATAAAGGTAATACCTAAAAACTGGATATATAATAATTGTTTAAAATGTATAACAAATATTATATACCAATCTATATCTTCATTATTTTCGTTTTTACACTTTAAACTCTTACAATATACGCAGAAAAATAACAGCAGCAGAAGTGATCTTAACATCACCATATTTGAAACTGATTTGTTTTAAAAGCTAAATATATTTATCACAAGATAATCATTGTTTGTTAAATAATAAAACGATCTTTGAATACTAACAGTATTGTGCGATCATTAATATTTAAGTTCAATGATTCATAAATAACATTTAAAGATTTTGCTGTTTTATGCTCATTTCTAAATATAAATTTTTATTACAATAATTATCTCTTGATTCATCAAATCAACAAGTTGAACTAATTTATTGCGCATGTAACTAGCCAAGTACCAATTTCCTTTTATTTTATTGAGTTCATCAGTATGCTAAATTAGTTTTAATTATTATTTGACTACTGAATAGATAAGAAATAAAACTGCTACACAAATATGATAAAATAAAGCTTTATTTGTATTATCTCAACAATATATTAAATCTAAACTGGCTATAATATAAAACAATTATTGTCACTTACAGCAGCACCTAGTCACAAAAATTTTACGTATTAACATTTTAAAATTTTTAGTACAACTATTCATATATTAATAAATATTAAAAATATACAATTTAACAATATAAATATCAAATTCGGAGGTACCCTTTTTATAAAAAGGCCAGATCTAAATTTAGATTCGAATGTATTTGAAAATTATTATTTGGTCAGTAAATTTATGCATTCGGACTAAAAGACGTATAAGTTTGAGACAATCTTCTTTTTTTCACAGTGCAGAACAGCAGCATGGAGGAAATCAGCCCAAACAACTGCAAGAAAAACAAATGCAACTCGGTGTCACAACAAAACAAAAGAAGTTACCTGGATGAAAGCTACCACTAAACCAATAATTCCAATTATATACAATCTCTCGATGAACCACATGTGGATTTGGTCTGCACATCCTCTAGAATACCACAGCTCTGTAGCACCAGTTCGTCCACAGTTTTCTTCGTAAGCAACGCAACAAGAATCCGGCACCCAAGTTTCAGTTGGCCATGCATTGATGTTAAACCAATCCGCAGAATTTACAATGCCACAGCATCTCAGCTAAAGGTATGTACAATAAATTTACAAAATATTTACAAGTATTTGTTACTTACGTCAGTCTGTACATGGTCCCAAATTGAGACTAAACTGTTTGGACCATGCATTGTTGTGTTATAATGATCCTGAATACCAACTCTTAGTTCAGTGAGTATTGTGTTTCCTAAATACGTCCGGAATATAAATGCTAGTGCGCCCAAAAATATCTCTATTTCGAACACGAGGATTATACAGCTAAAATACTGAACATACAATTAAAGCGGGTTTTAAAAAGCGTGCCCGTTCAACTTCAACAACAGAGGGTTGGCTTCAACACCAGAAAATAATATTCATACGCAGGGAAATGAATGCAAGAGAAGATACAAATTTAGAAAATTTATACCTAATAAAATATCGGCCTTAAAAAATACATTCACAGGAAAATTCAATTTTAGATTTAAAAGCAAGAACTGGAAGGTGCAAATCATTTAGTTCAGTTGAACCCATCCTAATTTGCATCTTCTTGTGATTGCATCTTCCTATATTAGCATTTATGCCGAATTTAAAATTCTAGATTTGCATTTTCGTGTGAATGAATCTTTAAATGCAGACATTTTATTACGTATAAATTTTCTAGATTTGAATCATCTTGTACATGCATTTTCCACATTTTTACAATCCGACCATATACCGGATAGTGATTTGATAGCCTGTACCGGATAGTAAAAAAAAATAAGTATGATGATACATGTAGGTATATTATTTTCAGCATTTAAAAAATTGTCAGATATCCGGTTATCTAGCCAAAGAATAAACCGAATATCCGATATCCGGCCAATTCGCTATACGTTGCATCATTAATATGAATAAAAAATGGTAACGCACCTCACAGTTCAACTCAGAACACAACAGACAGAGCAATGTCACAGACAGCTGTCTGTGACATTGCTCTGTCTGTTGTGTTCTGAGTTGAACTGTGAGGTGCGTTACCATTTTTTACTTAATTGGTCGTGTACCAGGGGGGTTGCCCTCGTGTCGTCACAGCGAATTCTCGGTGTGAGTCATAAATTCATGACCCGCTGGAAGGAAGCTGTTTTAGACACAGAAAACGTCTTCGATTATTAATATGAATATTCTAGAATTTTATTTTCTTGTGTTGAATGGCCACTCACACCAGAAAGTAAATATCTGGAATATTCAAACAAAGGGAAAATAAAACACTAGAAGATTCAATAAAATTCCTGCATCAAAAGATTCATCACAAGAAAATGCAAATCTAGTTTCTTGGTTTCCACCGGTTTTGGCAATAACTTTTCTAGATTTGCATCTTCCTGTGCTTGCATATACGCCGAATCTAAAATTCTAGATTTGAATTTTCCTGTGAATACATCTTTTGATGCAGATATTTTCTAGATGAATTTCCTGGTTTATATTTTCCTGTGTATGAATATTCTAAATTTTGATTTTCTGGTGTTGAAGCGTGTTTTAAAAAGTATTCAAATATCGTACGGTAATAAGGAGGCATCTATTCTGGAACCATGATCCACAGCATCCGAAAAATGCAAGGATTAACGTCAATCCACCCACAATTAATAAAATAGAATCCGCGCTAAGAAGCGCGTATTGTGGTAACAAGGAAATGTAACCTTCGTACGCAAACTTTAACCATAATGCTACAGCCAGTACTCCACAACCTGTTAACTAAAAATAAAATGCGTTATCGTTATTTACACAGGTGACATTGAATTAAGTAAAAAATACATCACTTACCCATAAAGAAATGTTCAACCAGCAAAAAACACGTCGTATGCAAGTGTATCCACTACGAGTCATTTTAGCAAACGTTTCCTACAGTCGATTAAAATACTAGTTTATTGTTTTTACATAGTTTATCATTTCAGAACTTTTATCACTTGTAATACATAACATATCATAAACACTTGTTGCAATACTTCGCTAACAGTTTGTGTACTATCCCTTCTCCTCCCAGCATCCAAGTTCAAGTTCTTTTCAACTTTATGTCATTAATGAAGTCATAGTATCTAAACTTTCAGTTCTAACTTTAGCAGTGATGTAAAAAACGATAAATAAAAGATTGATTATGCTAAACAAAATTACGTTTATCATTTTTTTATTGAACTGTAAATCACGTTTTACAAAGTACATTAATATGCAATTTTTTGATAAATTTGCAAATAATTAATATGCAGATTTAAACTGTCAATATAATATATAATACAGTGAGCTAAAATTAGATATTATTTATTGGTCAAATTGCATATTTTTGTAATAAATAGTTTTCGGGTACAAAATTTTCCGCCTCCAAAAATAATGTTGCAAAGTTCATGTGGCTCATGTCATCATCAGCTATCTTCATCTTTATAGAGGGGGACCATAGACAAAATAGACTATGGATGGGTATAAAACTACAGTTACGATTTAAAAAATGATATATACTAGCGCCGTCACTAGTGTGTGGATGCAACTAAACTATATAAAGCCCCTGAGGATTCGTTGAAGATTCTACCAAGATTCTGAATCTTGGAAAAGAAGTTTTTTTCTTTCTAGTGAGAATTACCTGTTAATTAACGGTGCCACTAAATTGAATCTTCAACGAGTCTTGATAAAGAAGAATTTATAAGTTATTGATTGCTGAATTAATTTTTTTCAAGATTCAGAATCTTGAAAGAATACTCGTGCGAACAGGGCTTAAAATAATGGTGACAAATGGACAAACTTCACTAATTTCACCGAATTTTACTGTGATTTCCCAAAATTTCGAACTGTTAAGCCAAGGTTTTAACAAAATTTCAATTTTAAGTGCGAATGTTGAACGCTGGTTGTTTAAATTAATAACTTACACTTATAATTGGGTGAGTCTGAAGCTGTTAAGTTAGATTCAGAGCTACCCACTTATAAGTATAAGTGGCTAATTTAACCAATCAGCGCTCAACGTTCGCACTTATAATTGAAATTGGAATTTTGTGGAAGCCCTGATTGGTTAATTTAGCACTTATACTTATAAGTGGGTAGGTCTGAATCTAGCTAGTCACTAGTCAATCAAATTAAGAAAAATCAGGAACTATATGTCAATTAGTTTAGTCCACACACTAGTGGTGCGCTGCTGTCGTTTGTGTTTATTTTATTATATTGGTTATGTCGCTTCCAGTTTAATTCTTTATTCTATGTGCTTAATTTGTTTGTGAGGTTATGCAAAACAAGTAGTGCTGTCAATGTGCATTTAAAATGTCAAAAATAATTAACTCAGGCTGTCGGCACATATTATCCTACTGCAAAAGTGCAAACTTGCATCAAAAAATCACAAAACGTACTTTTTTATCTAACGCTTACTACTGTCAAGAAGTTTGGAACTCACGTTTGAAATCGGCAGTTTTACAAAAAGTTGACTTAGATGATCTATATCAGGCATTAGAATCTACGTATAATAAAAACAAGAATATAAGCGCAGTAGATGTAGACATTTTCGCAAATGTAGTCAACAGCGATAATCACATCGACGAATTATTAGATCTTGTGCATAAATTGAGGTTAAGTGCCGAAACTTGCAATAGTTTACCATCAACCGAACATGCTGTTATAAGATGTTTAACCGAATTTGGTTTATATGATAAGCTTCTTCAAGTTCTTGACGATCGTTTGAACTTTGGGGTGTTTCTCGATTCGTATTCTGCCAATTTATTATTAGATACTTTTTGGAAAAAAGGTGATTATAGTTCTGGAGCCAAAGTCGCTAGTCAGATTATGCTTCAAGAAGATTTTAACCATCCTTTGGTAACTTATTTATCTTTATTACACTGTTATAAATTTTTACAAAAGCCAGAAGGATGGGTGGAACCACCTAAACCCGAAGAACCCGCTGAAGAAGTTAAAGTTAGAGTCAAATTTATTAGAAATTCATTTTTCGATGATCATTTTGACATAAAAAATCCTTTACAAATTGTTGGAAAAACAGTTTATATGGCGGGTACAACTTTAAATGATTCTGTAGGACAATCATTTAGAATTGTGGGACTTGCGTTGCAAAATAAAAACGATAAAGCAAAAGAACTGATTAAAAAAACTGAATCAATTGTATCTGAAGTGTTGAATTTATTGCCAGATGATAATGAAATCAAAGCAGAAGCACTGAAACTAAAATCAGAAAACATTAATGTCCAAGAATATTTAGACAGTAAATGTAAAGAAGCAGAAAGAAATTGTGCTGAAAAAGATATTGCAGAACAATGTCAAATGTATGATAACTGGCATAAATTAAGACAAGATGCTTTAGATACACAACAGAAACGATTAGAAACTATTGAAAGATTAGAAGCAATCGAAATTTCTAAAACTAAATTAAAACAGAGAGAAAAACTGCTATGGTATGTTCAAGCAATAATACAGAGTGATTCACAAATTCGTGCCTATACAGACACATCCTGTACTTTTTAATGGCAAACTTACTGATCACGGAACTGAAAGTATTATTTAAAAATTCGCAAGTTTGATTTCTAGGTTTTTTAATGAAACAGTTTTAGGTCACTGTTTTCAAATGGAATTCTTATAAATTTTCTGTTCTTGCCATTACACAATTAATTAAAATTTTATTTTATTCCATTCATAGTTATTCAGATATCAATCCAGTGTTTTAAAAAATGTGCTTGTGAAAACTGCCTTATGCCATTAAAATATATGCACGAGGCTGTGAATCATCCTGTATATTTGTGTACAATATCTTAAATATAATTCTTTAGGTATTTCGACAACCAAGAACAAATCGAGCTAGAAATCGAAGACAAACGCGTGTTTTACCCCAAAAGATGGTTCGGAAAGAAGAAGAAGCCCCGCCAAGCCGACGAAAGCTATGTTCCCCCAGATGTGCAAAAGGCGTATAGTAAAGATAACTAATTTTATTCTTAAAATAGTTACATCATATATACGATTTATATATTTGTGTAATTAGTTCTTATTACAATTTTGTTTCATTAACATAGCTGTTTCACTTCGAACTTGGTTCAAATCAGCCATGACCCGGTCTAGTCGCGCTCCTATTTCGCGGGATTCTTCCGTGTCGACTTGTTCTAGAAGATTTCTAGATTCGCGAATTATTGCACCCAGGTCGGTTGACGCATGGATCACTTCTCCGTACTCTGTGTGCATTGACGCTAGGAGTTTATAAGCTTTGCGCGCTGTTTCGTCCTGTTTTGCATCCTGAAAATTAAGACATTTTTATTAATATAGTCATCCACATTTTTCATTATTGTTTTATATTGGTTGACTCTTCATATACCTAGATTCGTTCTTTAAGAAATTAATAGGTAATTAATAAATATACCATTAAAATATATGCACGAAGTTGTGAATCACCCTGTATGATGAGTCAAAACATATGAGAGTGCTGCACCCAAGTTGGGTAAAAGTACTTACTCTAAAAATGACTTCGTCCGATAACGCGAAAGATCTCTCCAGCTGCCCTGTCAAGTTGTTGATTTCTTTTTGAACTTCTCTAGTGTCAATTAAAATTTTGTCGATATCATTGCTTTGCTTTTTGATATTCGAGATGATTTCCAAGATTCTTCGAGTATATGCAGACCTGCAAACAATAAATATAGATGATGTCTGGTTATATAATATCAAAACAATTAATTTATACCTATTAGTTTGTTTCGTTAATTTAGTATATTGATCGGATAACTGCGCGAGTAGTTGATCCTTTTCTTTTAGTTCTTCGTTTGCTTTTCGGCATTTTTGTTTGGCGTTTTGCAACCTATCTTGTAAATTTTGAGCCTCTGACTATCAAACAAAAAAATTAAGTTTGCGAATAAATGGGAGTTAATCAATTTTACCTCATTAACATTTAATGTTTCCAGTAAATTTCGGTATTGTTTCAACAGTGGATCTTGAACAGCATGCCATTGGTTTGCCAAATCAACTAATTTTTGTGTTCCACTTTCCACAACAGTTTGCAATTTATTAATATTTTCTTTATTAGACAACAAAGAATGACTCTTTGATTTGATATTTAAATTGTGTAAACTAGTTTCTAATTCTTTTTCTTTTGATGTTTTCGTGTCCAATAGTTTAGATTTTCTTGATTCTAATGTTCTTAATTCGTTCTGAAGTTCTATTATATTTTCTTTTCCTTTTTCAATTACATTTGTTAGTGTTGTAATAATATCTGGTACCGATTCTTCAGTAGTTGATTTAATTTCTTCAGAAACATTTGATGATGCCACTTCTTTTTGTTGAACACTAGGTGAGGTGTCAATTGTTTCCGTCCAATCTTTGGTTTTATGAATTGTTTCTGATTTATTTATTATTTCTTGTACATGTTTTTCATCCAATTCTTTTAAATCATTTGGTGAATTAAATAAAAGAGAAGGAATTAAATTTTTATAATGACATTGTTTTGTTACATCTGCTAAGTTATGTACGCAGTACTGTTTTAATTCTGAAATATTATTGTGTAGAATTTTTAAAACATAATAAGTGATTGTTTACCTTCTGAGTTATCAATTTGAGTATTAGGAATGTGTAAAATTTTAGTTTCTAATGGATAGCAATGTCCATACCCTAAACGAATTGATATTCCTTGACTACTACGAATACCGTTTCGTAAAACTTCGCTTGGTACCCAAACAGTCTTTAAACTTTTATTTAATTTGTACCGAATTGTTTTTACGAGAGACGACATTTTACCTAAACAAATCCAGTTTTAAATTACAATACAATAAAATGATTTGATTTATAACTTACTCGAATCATCGGAATGTACATTTTTATCAGGCTCTCTTGGAAGTCTCTCAATTAAAAACATCAACAATCGTCGAATTTCTACTTCATTGCAATACAGAATCATTTGATAGCCAATATCACCCCTAAATCCTAATTCTTTTATATGGTCGGCTATATTGGTTGCAAGTTTTAGTCGTTGGCTCATAGAAGGGGGCAAAGAATGTGGGATTCCTGTGCCAGGAGTAATTACATCAATACAGGACATTATTGATTTAATTACGGTGTCATTATCGAATTGTTTTAAAGAACGAATGTCTTCTTCTATCGGACTGAAACACAAATTATGCAGTAACAGACTTCATGCAATATAAAAAATCAATTACCAATTCAAGTGTTTTAATGAATCTATTATAATATTGTCAATATCTTCCATATTTATATTTTTAATTAGTTTTTAATATCGTATGACAAGTCGCTGAGGTTGACAGTTCACGAGCTGTCAGGGCTACCAATATCGCAAACTAAAAATTGTTTTTTAAATATTGAATTATAATAATTTTGCTATGATAAATGTAATTTTATTTGCATAAAAGGATATATTTATTGATTGAATTGATATTTATTGCAGAACATAAGCAAAATTAATTTAAAAATGTAAATATATTTGTGTGATCCTTTGTGAACATTTTTAGTGCCACAGTAGTCTGAGTCTGTGACAGGTACTTGGTAAATACTTGACAGCTAGTTTTGTGATTATTGTTGTTTGTGCAAATAAAAATTAAGGTATGAAACAATAATTATTTGCATTATAAATTAGTCAAAAATGAACAATGAGGCATGTTGTAATAGATTGCCTAATTTTTGTTTGTTTTATATGTGTGGAAAACAGGTTTTAGAAAAAAATTGTCCCATAGCAGGTGGTTGTCCTTTTAATAATAACACCTTGTTTATGCTCTTATTGCATACAGTTATACCTGTTTGAAAACAAGTTATTTATTATTTATGTTTAAAATAAACCTACTACGTGTAATATGAGCAGTCATAAACATTAGTGGGGTAAAATATTTGCTGTGAATCATAATTTGGCCGCTGTATTAAATTAATCATAAACATATTCATATTTTAGGCTTCCACACTACACAAGATTGTAACACAAAACATAAATTCAGCCTATTTTTGGAAACACATTTACAATGCCGGACGGAAAGAAAAAGATGATTTCTTCTAAAGAAACTGGGACAGTCCCGAAAGTTAGATACTGGAACAACACCACTGTTTTTTCCGATTCCCATGTAGCGAACAACCTGGTAAACATTTTCATTTATTTACTTCCGCTGTGCTAGTACCCGCGAGATCTATTCTAAAAATAACTATACACATTGCTGCTACTTTATCATTTTTATTTTTCAAACTCTGAATGAATCCTAAATAAAATTAATAAAAATAAAATCTTGTGCGTAATTTCGCGTACTGTTCGTACTATGGCGTAAGATGTAGACATAGTAAATGTTCTGGAATCTTTGATTAAAAATAACTTTCTATATTTAGTAAATGATTTTAAAATAACGTACTAATAATGTGACTGATATTAGACTAGTTCGATGTTGCCCAACCAAGAAAGATCTCACTCCGAATTGCGGAACCGGCAGCGATGCTCAAATTATCATTGTTTTGAGGGTAACTAAATTTATCTTTCGCGCTTGACATGACATACATTTCCTACTTATTTTATTTTAGGTCTATGTGTCGAAGATAGCAGAGTTTTGCCAAATTACAATAGCTTGCCGTATATCAACATGTCTGGTAGGTAGTTTTTATTTTATTTTTTGTACGTTTTGTAATAAATAATGTGTCAGGTGGTACTACTAGTCCGAGCACAAGTGGTTCAAACTCCAGACGACATTCCGGCGGTGCAATTCGCAAATGTGACAATATTACGAAATATCCGGATAAAAAACAGATCGAAGATAAATTAAATCAAATTCGCGAATATTTAAAAGTTACTTCAACACTTATGTCAAGTGTCAAAGAAGATCAGGTAAGTCGTATTTTGTTACATTTTGATGCAAAATTAGTATTGGTTAAAAATATGAAATTGATCGTTCAAGTCAAACGCTGATGAAAATGATGACCTATATAATATGCTGTCGGCTTTGAGAGACAGCGAGCAAAAACTGGAAGCCTTGTTAGCGAAAAAAGAGATCTCTGGTCGACATAATACCAATCATACTCCAGATTCTGTCGAGGCAGTTGAAATTGAGGTGAATCTAGAAATCTAGATATTGTTAAACCTCTAACATGCACTTACAAATTAATCTGATTGGCTGTTTTATTTTAACTAATACTGGTTTAACTTTCTAATATTTCCTTATCACAATAAAATTAAGCTAATTCAGACCTACTAAATTATAAGTATAAGTGCTAAATTAACCAAGCAACACTGCCACAAAATTCCAATTTGAATTATAAGTGCGAACGTTGAGCGCTGGTTGGTTAAATTAACCATTTATACTTACTTGTAATTGGATAGGTCTAAATCTAGCTTTAAACATAATATTAACAATTTCATTTTGTAGGCACCAGAAAACGGTATCCCAACTCTAGACTCAGAATCAGTCTTCCAGACTTTTCAAAACAATGTGTCTCAACGCAATGAACTCGAGCAAAAAATGGAACAATCCGAAAAGAAGCTCCACGCAATTCATGAACACCAATCACTATTGTTGCATTTGCAAGAAAAGGCAGAAAACCAACTCAGAGATGCTAGAAAGGCCCAAGAAAGGTTGGCAGCTTGCGCGAACAGCGTCCAATACCCAGTCGCTCCTCAAATGATAGAAGAAACAAAAGATAAAAACCGATTCATCGACATGTCGCAACCGAATGAGATTGAGGCGCAAGCTGAGCAGCTTGGGCTCATGCAGACAACAAATGAAGGCAGAGGGCAGCTTTTGCGTCTACTTGATGCTAGAGATAATGAGCTATGTTCGGAACAACATGCTTTGCAACAGAAATTGCAAGAATTAAACAACAAGAAACAACAAATTGATCATCTGGTTTCACAGATACAGCATTATGGGGGCGGGGGCGATACTGGAAGCGATGATGGCGATGATATGACTAATCAGATCCGGCAAATCGTTGCCATGAAAGAGCAGCTTGCCACATTAAAAGGTAAGAATTATTGGGACTATGTGCCGCTGTTGACTATGTTGATTGTCGATTATGCCCTGTTCACTTATGGTTTCTTTCATGCTTTTGAATCCTGGAAAAAAACCTGATTTGAAGCTATCAATTAATTCTTTTTCAAGGCTCATTGATGAGCCAATTTAGCAGCATCGTTATTTGACAGGCGATTATCATCAGAATTCTATTTCTCAGGATTCAGATGCACGAAAGATTCCATGTGTGAACAGGGTTTTAGAAATTGGGTAATTTATGTAAGAGAAATGATTTGGCTCTTGGTGCTTAAATGTCGCTTGATCCCTTTAAAAATAACGATCCAACTTATAAGTAAAGAATTCTTTATAATTTTACCAATGAACCTTTTTAGATATGTTGTCAGCTGTGAAGTCAACCGAGGCAGCTCTTCTTCACCAGAACAGCGTCGAACGTTCAGAATGCGGTGAAGTACCAGTTGTAAAATCAGAAAATATTCCGAAATCTGGCTCAATCGGCCTATCAGATTCTGAAGTTCGTTCTGAAAGCGAACGACGGTGGGGAACAATGGGTAAACAGAGCAATAAAAGCTCCGTTTCCAGCTCTAGAGAACAACTGCAAGCAGAGTTGCAGGCTAAGAAGCAGGAGCTTGAGGAACTCATGTACAAGGACCAAGGTAGATATTTAAGAATTTTCACTAACATTATTTTGAAAACATCTAAATAAATTGAGATTCATTTACTCATTATACAACTTTAATTAAATTATCAGAAGTTCTGTAATAAATGTTAAATATATTTATAAATTCAGTGGTTCCTGAAATGTTAAAAATTCTTTTTGATCCGAAACCAGCGTTAAAAGTTATATTCACCTTTAACGTATGTACTCGAAGTTATCAATCACCCTGTATATTTTATTTCTATTACGTTTCGAAAGCGATGCTTGTTGTTCCTGTAACTCAATTTAATTTGTTAACTGAAGTGTACCGCTTCCTAAATATCGTAATTTATTATAAAGAAGAAATTCTCAAATATACAATTTATTATTTGAGTTCAGAAAATTACTTTCAATCTGTAAACTAAAATTAGTTCAATGTCATTTTTTTCTTGTTAAACGTTTCTTTTTGTGAATAAGGGTTTAATTTAAATGTGATTGTTTCAGATCGAACTTCAGCAATTAATCAAGATGTTTGCAGTGAGCTAGTAATGAATAAAGCAGAACAGTCATTTTCTTTAGATAGTGTGCCTAGTTCATGGACTCTTTTACAAGATAATACTCCACCGAGAGAATCTTGCGTTTCTCGCGAAAATGTTTACACCAGGTAATTATATCCCTGAATTTTATAATCCCTACCCATAATGATTTACTTTGCTATAATTTAATTTAATAGAAAGGAATTTTGTATTGAAGTTGAATTTATTGGAGTTACATTATTATGAAACAATGTAGAAATATTTTTTAAAATGGTTATGTTATAATCAATGAATTATACAGTACCCTATAGCAATCAACAATGATTACCTTTGCTCATAATTAAATATAAATATAATTTAATAAGTTAATGAATATTAATTAATTTGTTTTCAGTGATGAAGAAGAGCTAGAAAACTACACTCAGCTAAACAACACTGCCAAACCAGCAGACTATGTCCACTGCAACTTTGGGAAACAGATTCCAAGTCGACCCGTACTAAACTGTAATCCTACTCTTCAAGACACTGCCTCTAGTCCATCCGTTAGTCAGAACTTTAACCAGCAATGGAGCGGTAGTGTAGTCGATCACAAACAAGTAAGTCACAAAAACAGTTACCAGCCGTCAACTCACGCGGTCACGCGTACTCATGGTTTTTAGTAGAGAGTATTTTATTGTTATTTTTCAGCAATTAGAGTTGATGACAAGTCTGTGTCAATCCCTGTTGGAGCAGCAAAGACAAGTAATGCCGGCTCAATGCAATCCACCAAATTTTCAGTGGTACACAAGTTACATGCAAATGCAACAGGCTTTGATGTTGAGCACCATAAGCCAGTGTTGCCAATTGTTATGGCAGCAACAACAAGACATCAACAATTTAATCAGCACAGTCGGCATGGTAAATACATTTTTTATCTACTACCATTGAATAATCCATTCATAATGTAAGATAAACCCGTCCATAAGACACCATTGTATTATGAATGCATAATTCAACACTATTGTATTATAAGTCCATTATTCAACACATCTGTTATTTGGCATCACACCAAAATGTGAGGTTTGGTTAATATTTTAATGAATAAAAATTTGAAAAGAAATATTTTATTTAGAAAGTCGTAGATAAAAGTCGTATTTGATTCGCACATAATGGCTATAATTCACTCGAATTATTATACACTCGCTTTCAGCTAGTGCATAAACTTTCATCCTCTTGAATTATAGCCTACATTATGTGCTCGTTAAATAACATGTTCGCGGACAGTAGCAAAAATTGTGAACTTTCTACTGGACACCTACTTATTTTTAAAAAATTAAATAAATCCAAGAAGCCGTACGCTGGGACATTGATAATTTTTTTATGTGTTCTTCAGGGACAGCAGACTTAGATTAAATGGAAACCCCGTACACTTTTGTCGGCATTTGCCGCTTTGTACCACGAAAATGAAATAAAGTTCGACGGCATATACCGTCATGTCCCTGGATGTAGGGCGGCATATGCCGCTTTGTCCGCGAACGTGATAATATATTATTATAATGTCAACACAGTCTTCAATAATCTTGTAACTTCTAGATGCAGCGTTCTAAGCCGCCGCAAACATTAAATGTGTCTCAACCTCCAAGTGAAATAGTAGGCAGTGCTTGTTCCTTGCCAACTAGATTACCGTCGAATAATACAGAATATCCAGGAATCGCAACAAGAGATCGAGTGTCGCCTCAAAATCTTACAAGAAATATTCCAGTTGGGGTTATATCACAACCGCAGTCGGTCTGGCCGGGTGCTCAGGCTCTTAACAATCAAGTCGCTCCTGGGAATCGTGCTAACAACTACTGGGACAACTTCAGAAGGTAGGAGAATTACTTATCGCATTTTAAAGAATGTATTAATTACCTTCATACACATTTAGTAAAATAGTAGAGTATGGTGAGAGGTCATGTGTTGGCCACATCGGATTTTTTTATCTAGTAAATCAAATGATAATTGTACAACATCCGATTTTTACACGTATTATATCCGTCACGCCTTTAATCTAATTTAAAAGGGACAGACAAATTGTCAGTTACGGTATAGATATAAACATAAACCGTGTTTGTGGTTAGTAGCCGTAATTATGTAAACTTACGCCAAATCCTTTTGTAGTTACTCCCGTCAGAATCTGCTGTCAACATCTACGAAGAGCAACGAAGGCTCTCAAAACTCCTTACCAATGTTCGAGCGAGTAAACGCAACAGGCGCATTTTGCCAACCAGTTATACAACGGGCCCAATCCTCAACTTTACCCAAAATCAATATGCCGATCCATGAGGGTTCTGTTGACTTAAATAATCATGAATCTCAACGTGAAGTTGACCGATCAACCAGCCGAACTGAACGTACGAAATCTGCAAAGCGAAATAGGGCCCCCTGTCGCAATAGGAACGAGTGGAACGAGGAGGCTCCGCAGATGGAGAGCTCACCCCAAAAGTAAGAAATCATCATTTGATATAACTTTTTGTTTGCAACTACATAAGAAGCTAATAACATCAATTTTTCTTTTCTGTTGATTATTTAGCTTACAGATTATGCATACATATATCACGCCTTTTACCCAACTTGGGTGTAACAGCCTCATATATTGTGAATAGATAGTCAATTTTAATCATTTGCTCAAATTTTTAATAAGTAACAAAACTAAGAATATACATTTTTCTTTTCTGTTGATCACTTATTTATGAAAAACAATAAAATTAAAATAATATTTTCTTTCCAGGTCGAAATTGTTCGAAGTTCTGAGAGAAAATGTGTATAAAGAAGTAACTCTACTCATATCTGCTAATGAAAATAGGCCGCATTTTCTTATTCAATTATTTAGAGATCTTCAATTGATTAGTTCTGATCCTTTACGACGAAGTGCTTTGCAGTCCATTCAAGCTTTGATTTCAAGATCTTTCAGCGATACAAATGTATCTGTAAGTTTATATTATCTATAAACATTTTAACGCGTTTACTATTTTCAAAAAAATGTCGTTTAGTCAATTTCTCAAATTCAGGCGTACTTATTTTCTCTTGTATTTCAGACGCCAAGCCACAGTGGTCAATGCAGCTCGGACGACCGTCTTCCTTCTTCATCAACTTCCCTTCCCGCGCACCCGACAGCTCCGTCACGCAACAGATCTGAGAAATCATCATCGTCTTCATCTCGATATTACCCGCAGCCCAATTCCTCTGAACCGGTCAACCAAGTGTCAAGTTGTAAACTCGATCCAGATACGCAACGGATATTGATTGAACTGCTTCCTATACTAAAGTCTCACAACGAAGATGTGTTTCATAACGGACTAATGGATATGATTAAAATTATGATCTTTCAACTTTTGCCCACGAAGCAGACAGCAACGAGCAATAAACTACAAGCGAAATTGGATGCGTTGTTTAATGAATCTCTTGGAAAATACAAAGGAAAACGGTGAGTTTCTTTATTATTACATTTGTTGCTAGTGTAAATTGTACTTTTCACCCCTTTAATATTAATTATACAGGATGATTCACAATTCGTGCATATATTTTTATGTCATATAGTACCGACTCAACTTACTGATCATGGAATATATAAAAAAAATCAAAATTCGTAAATTTAAGGATTGTTTTCGCAAGAAGCATATTTTTGCGACCACTGAATTGTATTATGTATACCTGATTATCTTGAATGGAATAAGATTAAATTTTAATTAATTGTACAATGTCAAGAATAATAAAATGAAATTCCATTTAAAAGCAGTGAACCAAAACTGTTTGATTAAAGAGGTTCCCTAGACATTTTAAAAAATGTTCTAATGCAACCAAACTTTGAATTTATGTTGTCTGTGTCATAAAAATGATACCTGAATTTTTTTGGAAATTTTTGACCACGTAGTTTGAACGAAATTAATTGTTAAATTTTAATATTTTACATGGGCTCTTATGGCTTTCCATTAATTGATTAAATAAAAAGATGTTAGAAATGTTCTATTTACTTAATTTTTGGTATATAAACATATGCAAGCACGGACATCAATTTCCCAAAATTTGAAGAAGGTTAACCACATAGTTGTAACAATATTGTCGATTGAAAAAAAAATCTTCAAGCATTTTTTGATTAGTGAATTAGAAATTATTGTAAAAATATATCACCGCAACTGAACGAATTGCAATATCAACACCCGTTGACCGAATTTTGTTTTACATTAATAAAAATATTTTTATTAATCAAAGGCTGATATCTGAGTACGCCACTGCATGTGTAGGGAACCTCCTTAAATAAACTGGAAACTAAAATTGCGAATTTTGAAAAAAATAAATGTTCAGTTCCGTGATGATAAGTGAGTTGAGCATTATATGTCATTAAAATATTGAACGAAAATTTGAAAAGACTATACAAGGTGAATATTATTAGAAATTCGTTCTTCTAATATGATTACAGTGTAGTAAAATAACTACTAAATTACAGTTTAGGTGATTTAAAACATTAAAATTTAATAAATATACAATACAATCCTATGACTTTTGACTTCTGGATTTTTTATGAGTGTAAATCTGATTTTTCATTTTACACCTCCTAGTTTAAAAACAGCCATAGAATGTCTAAACTTCTGCTTTGCTTGTTCTCCAACGTACTATGATATGTTAATCTTTTACAGAATTGTGGACATACGCGAAGACCTCCTCAAGACCATCGCCGACATCTTGCTAGAAGAACTTCCCATGCCTGTATCTGTCAAAGAACGTCAAAACAGCAGCAGTGAATCTCACCCAACTTCTTCCCAACAACAACAACAACCACATCAACAACAACAACAACAACAACATCAACAACAACAACATCATCAACAACAACAGCAACAAAAACCGCATCCTCCACGCAACAACATCCCCAGCCAGTTGTTATTTCTCGGTGATCCAGCGACTCAGATGCCATTCGAGCCATTTCCGTTTGTTCAGTTGGGTCAAAGGTCTCTTCCTAACATTAATACCGGCGCTCCCCGCATTGATAACGGTGACCTGGCGGAAGCTGACCAGAGCAGAAGAGAGGCCGAGAGCGAAGAAGGAGCCGTTGGAGGACTTTTAATGTCTGAGGACAACAACGAAGCTGATGTGTATTAACTATTAAGTAATGAAGTTATTTATAGATGTATGCTATAATACAGCAATGATTTGTTGACGTGTAGCAGAAAATGATGAAACGTTTTTTTGGTTGATTCTGATATGTATTTTAAAATAAAATGTAATAGAATTGACTAAAAACATCGTATAGCTCCGGCTCAGTTCGATTCCAACCATCGACAATAATATCACTAGGTCCGAGTGATAAGATTCTACTATAATGACATATACCATTCTGTCATAAAGTATATTGCAACGAAGTTGTACAATTTCGGAGACCAAATTATAGCATATTTATCAACATTTATCAGTTTTAAAACTGCAGCTTGATGCTTGAAATTATTAGAGAACTATTTTCAATCCAGGTTTTTTTAAAGATGAAGCTAAAATATTTTGAAGGCGTGTTCATCGTCAAGAAATATCAAGAACCAAACAAGGTTAGTACTCAACTTCTATTTATTTTACTGTTAATAATATAATTTTATAAACAAAATAAATTGCCGTTGTGGACGATATGACCACAAACACACTCGTTTTAATAATTAATGAAACATTATTTAAAACCGTACGATCTTTAAAATGGGTTACGAAAGTTGCAGTTTTTAATTCTACAGAGTTTATTTATTCAATGTGTTTCATTTGCAATATTTCCAGAAATTTTACATTATGTTTGAAAATTTGTTATCAACAAGTTAAGATTTTATTTTACGCTTATGAGATTTAAAAATGAGCCTATTTTTTGAAGCTGCTTTATCACGACTAAAATTAAAATACGTAGGGGAACATTTAGGAAATTTATAAGAATTTAGCTTAGCTATGTTTCATGGTATAATGAATTTAAAATGTTTTATCACTGGACTAAGACTTGAAGACGTAGGGGCACAAATAAAAATATATATCTGGGAAACAGTTGGGAATTTTGATCAGGATATAAAAAATAGGCTTAATTTTAACTTCGTATTTATTAAATTGTTATGATTACGATATGTCTGAATAGTTTAAAACGTGGTATATTTAAAAGAGTTACGAAATTTACAGTTTTGAATTCTTCAGAGATAAATTTAGTTAACTTTCATCACATTTCCTGCTGGTAAAGTTGATAAATCGCATTATTATTAAAAATTACATTAGGTTTGTAGCCTTTTATTTCGCTAGTTAAGATTTGGGTTGAACACTTACAAAATTTAAATCTGGGCCTAATTTTAAGGGTTGCTTTATCACTGGACTAAAATTATAGACGTATGGGTAAAAAAAATGTTTGGGAAACTAATTAATTTAATTGTTTATAATGGTTTATCTCACGGTTAACTTGTGTATGCTTTATCACTGGACATAATTTTATATACATATATATATTTTATATACATATATAAAATATAATAATAATTGAATAAATTATTAATACATAGGGAACATACATGACAATCGAACTTTCATGCCAGGTATCTTGATATATTTTGTAGTAGTTTCACGAAACGGTCTGACAAAAAGAATAATCAATAACAGAAATAATAATAAAATCTAAAAGTGCATGTAAACTTTCTCGTTCTGCTCGTACACATACATTATTATGCAAAGAAAATATTGTAAAGAAAATAAAAATTTCAATAATATGACAGCTACTTTGACATTGACAGTACTTATTCCACGTATATCAAGATGCCTAGCATGATAACTCTATTGTCATATATTTCCCTATGTTCGCATTTCACCTCCACCAACCTGTATACAAAAATTCGTTGAATTATAAACAGTATTTATCCGTTTCACACCTATTTTATCTTTATAAACAAAATAGGTATACTTTTAGTTTAAATTATGTGCATTATTAATTTCTTATATAGCTATAGAAATATATTCAACAATTCCTGAAAGATCTTGGTACTTGGTAAATACATAATTTATTAATATACATATTTTTTTATTAGATTCCTTATTACATGTTTCTGTCTTAGAAATAATGTTTTTCTAAATTTTTAATTGAATGCACTTTATTTATTTAAAATATCGGTTTTTATTTAATATAATTGGATTCCTCAGTCGTAATAATATTAGTAATTACATTTCAAGCTGCTATTTTAACCAGGTGGCAATTTTTTGTATGTATTCTTGTAGTTTAACCTTTCTTTATAATAATTTAAATTTCACTCCCACATAACTTCGTCTCGTATTTAAAATTTGCGAAACCGCTTGTCAAAAATCAAAACTGCGTTCCGAAATTACATTCTCTAGTATTAGGTTATACTCTACACTTCAAAACTAAGCGGCTGTTGAGAAATCCGTCTTTTATCATGTGAAAGACGTTACAAACGTGAAATTTCCAGTACACAACTATCTAAACTCTGCACCGTTTAAAACTTGATAAAAACTTGGGAACGTAGCCAGGTAGTTCTTACTTTATTCAAAAGAGGGCAGAAATCACGGTTTGATTTCACGATTTATGAACAAATTATTGATTTTTTTCAACGCCATATTGAGGTTGTGTAATTTTTAATGCAATGTAATGAAACTGACGCCATTGCATGTTCGTAGTTTGTTCTTTGTATTTAAATAACAAGTGGCTTAATTTCAAGTGATAAATAAGAAATGTGAGTATCCTAGACATAAAATAATGTTGGTTTGCGACAAAATGATCCACAAGTTGTTGTAAACTTATTAATTTGCTGTTAATTGTTAATCGATTCCATGCCATCCGAGGTCATCGCTTCAAGTATTAAAATAAGTGATTTATTTACAGGTAAACGCTGTTATATGTAGAAAAGAGACAATTTCAAAGAAAATACTCGAATTACCTACAAATTCAGGGTCTCTAACATCATCTTTGAAGAAAATGATGATCTTAAACATGAGATTACATAATGAGAATATTTATTTGTACAGTTAAGGTAAGCAGTCTTTCTTTTATTATTTATTTACGCTAATTGCACATTAACATTCGTTCGTGATGTAATAATTTCTGGCAAACGTACATATTGATTTGCGATGCATTTTAAATGTTTGCAGTTGTGTAATAACGAAAATATTTATTTATTTTTAACTCAAAATTTCATATTGAACATGATTTATTTAATGTTATTGAATAATTATGTAATTCTACAAACCAATTTGGAACTTAATTATTCTGTTTACTGTTACAAGGTTGAATCAATATATAAAATATAATAGTTATTTTAGATTCACTCATAGTTGTTGGCGAAAAATAACCAACAGGTGTAATATTTGTGCAGATATTCCTGTATAAAATAATATTTATTTAGTAATTATCAAATGTAAATAAATGATTTGTGGTTTCTAGGAATTCGAGCATGTCATATGTGAACAAGTGGACTGGCAACTTGACAATAACTTTAGAAGTCTTCGAAGGACGTAGAAGAATATTCTGCACCTGACACCAACGACGAGAGATTTCACTGGACAACAACTTCAACATTCATCTGAGCAGACTTCGGAAAACATCAACTTCAACAGTCAACTTGTAATCAACATCTTCAGATCTTCAAGCCATCATGTAAGCATTTTTCTTCATCATTCCTCTGACATTTCTACATTAAGAACCACAATTTCAATGTCGTAGCTCATTGAGTCACGGGTACTCTTGTTTTATATTTGGGATTATAGATTAGATATTTTGACATTTATAATTAAAATGTCTGCTACAATCTGTTTAGCCGCCATTATTTTTAAATACTTTATGATTTATCTGGTAATAATCGTAGAATAACCGTGAAATTGTAGTCAGGGGTAAAATTTCCTGGGGATGCCGATTCTGAGCTCAAACATTATCCTTCTTTACTGTTGGGCCCCATATTACGCTGCTGTCTTCCCCTAGAGGTAGTACATATGAGGCATTTCGTTGTTATATTATTTATTTTATTATTTATCGTAGAAAATTAGTGAAAATTTTGTTACTGGCATAAAATTGTATGAGAGCTGATTTTGTATTTTAAATATTATGCTGTCTCTACTGTTGCCCCTTATTGCAATGGTAGCACGAAAGAGATAATATGTAATTGTCGTAGAAATTCGCGAAAATGTGGTTCTTGGTGTAAAATTGCCTGAGAAAATTATTCCGCCTTGAAAATTATCCATCGCTACTATTGGATCCCCTTTTATAAAGATGTGTTTTATCTAGAACACATTAGTCATGATGTTATTTTTTTCTAACTCATTATTTAAATGTGCGGAGAGCACAGCACAGCACAGTGATGATTTTTAGATATTTAGTGCAGGTTTATATGAATCTAAATGTTTGTTATTGTTTTAGATTAATTTGGACTTCATGTACAAAGTTTGAAGATTCTTTGGTTTTAAATTCTACTGTTGGAGTCTAGTCTCTAGTCTAGGACAAGAAACATCATCTGGTACTACTAAATGAATGAATCTTCTTCAGCTGGTGTACTTCTAAAAATGTCTCGTTCCCCAGTTTAACACGTAAGTTTTTTATTTTCACTTTGTGTTTTCGATTTGGAACATGCTGCTTTTACTCAGCTGGAGTGTGGCAGCCTCACAGATCACTGTGAACATCAGTATAAATACTACAGATCAAAAAGTGACTCAATGCTTTCACTCAATTTAAGTGTGGCAGCCTCACTTATGTGAGTAATCGGTTTAGGTATATGTTTAACCGTGTGTGCAGTTGCCAGTCTCACGCACTCATGAGTTTAGAGTACACTACAGGAGAGATGTTTATGCAGTTAACTGAAATGTGTATACCTAACTGAAACATAACACATGGCCCAGACGTAAAAAGAAATCGTTTTTTGTTGTACAAAGATTTAAATAAAAATCAAGATACAAATATAATGTACTATATCTTCTATTTATTGAAATCAGCAATACATTTATCACAATATCAATTAAAATCAGCAGTCGAAATTTTATGAAACCGAATAATTTTTTTTTTTTGAAAAATCGTCCTATGCACTGACAATCAAAGAATTGTGATACAAACTGTAGAATATTTGGGATTTTTTTCTCCAGAAAGGTATATTTAAGACTTATAGATACTGTACTACAACGAATTAAAACAGTTTAAAAAATTAAGGTGAAGTTAAATAGGGGTAAAGTCGTTTATAATAATTAGAGCAAACAATAAAAAAAATTGCCAGATGTATACTTTATTCTCTAAGTTTATATTTAAAGTTACATGCACTTAAAATATACCTTTAATATATTTTAAGTAAATTAAACTTTAAATATAACTTAGATAATAAAGTATATAACTAGCATATATTTTTGTTGTTTCCTCTAATTACTATAAACGATTTTACCCCTGTGTAACTTCACCTTAATTTTTAAACTCTTTCAATTCATTGTGGCATAGGATCTACAAGTCCTAAACATACTTTTCTGGAGAAAAATCCCAAATATTCTACAGTCTGTGTCACAATTCTTTTCAAATTATTTTTTATTCGGTTCCATAGTTTCGACTGTTAATTGATTTGAGATTGTGTAAAATGTATTGCAGTTTTACAGTACATTATACTTGTATTTTGATTTTTATTTAAACTTTTGTACAACAAGAAATGACATTTTTTTATGTCTGGGCCAACTTCAATGAGACGGAGCTCGTATATAATAATTATTTAATTTACAAGTCACTGTAATAAGAGAATTATTGGCATTTACTTTGTGAAATAGATGTTTAACTTATTATTCTTATTTAATATGGGTGCGATAAATGTTACTAATATATTTGTGTTTTCTAGGTATTCGAGGATGTCATAGAGGACTTGTATAAGTGTCGTGTTATCTTCTAAGGAAGCAGGAGCAGTTGTAGCAGCCTTCAAAAGACATGGGAGAATATTTTTTCGGTAAGCTTCTTTACTCTTTTATTACAATTACATATCTGTCGTGCCTTTTACCCAAGTTGGGTACGGCAGCCTCACATATGTGAGTCATCGGTATGGATATTATGTTTTACCGTGTGTACAGTTACCAGCAGTTGGTAACTCACTCATAGAGTACACTACAGGGCAGATTTTTGTGCAGTAAATTAAAATTGGATCTGAAACTAAACAGTCAGAACCACAGTCGGTCATTAGCACATTCAGATTGCATCAAATTTAAATTATTTTATTCCAATTTCAATATTGAATCTTAAAACATTACATTTATTAATTAATTAATTAATTAATTATTATTATTCAACAGGTTTCGAACCCAATTACAGAATAATATTATAACATTTCAAATGTACATTGACTAAATATAATGAACAAAATAGAAAAAAAATTGAATACAAATACAGATAATAAACCGAGATTAAATCGGGGAAACAAAGTCAAACAAATATAATAATATTAATTACATACATAATCTATCACGCTTTTCACCCAATTAGGGTGCGGCAGCCTCACATATTGTGAGAATTGGTATAGATATATATTTTTATCGTGTGTGCGGTTACCAGCCGTCAACTGTTGGATACTTCCTGTATACAATAATTCATTTATTATAAATATTTAATATTTTCAGGATAAGCAAACACTGTTTATCAAATGTAAATAAGTGATTTGTGGTTCCTAGGTATTTGATGTGAACAAGCCAAGCAGTCTTCGAAGGACATGGAAGAATTTTCTGCACATGACATCAACCACGAGAGTCGTCGAGGGATTACACTGAACAACTTCAACATCCATCGTGGGACTTTCTGCAGGCGACATCAACTCCAGCAGCCTTCCAGAGACTTAGTGATAAGTTAATTATCAAAGATAGTTTTGCCAGTCTTTTCCTTTTGCGTGAATAAATCTTTAACTCGAATCTCGAAATAATACTTTACATAAATAATAAACACTGAATCTTCTATCTTTGATACTAATGTTGAGATTTGAATTAAATGAACACAGTCTTGGGTTCAATTCCCAATGACCATGTGAATATGATCTCAACAATTAATTTTAACTTAGGTAATAGTTTGCAAGGAGTAAACCACATCGTTTTTACTTTACTAGTACTTTAATAGTACTTTAGTAGTACAGATTAAGGGATCAACGGAATTTTGATGAAACTAGTGACATTATTATTGATTTTAAAATAATTTTAATTGGGGTGATAGCTTTGCCTTTGGTTGTTTTGTTTGCCATGTTCTTGGGTTTCAAGTTAAAATCAATTGCGGTCAATATTAAACTTAGGAAATGTCACTAGTGAAAATAAATGTGGTTTACTCCTTGTTCAATGGTCCTTTTTCAACGAACAAAATAAAAAAGAGATGCATTTGAAACTGCAAATAATATTGAATATGTTAATGTGACAATACAATAAATAAAGAACAAGGAGTGATGAACAAATTCGTTGTTGCCAGATACTTAACATTAAGTTGCGAATATAATGATGACAATTTGAGCAGAATTAACTTTTTGTAAGTTGAATGTTGTAGACTTTTGAATAGCAAATAAATTAATTTGAAGTAACTGGCAGCTTCGAAACAGCAGACAGCATGCATCTCTTTCTTTAATGAATTATGTACAGGACCATTTAGAATTAGGAAATTTTGGTAAATGAAATAACATACAGTGACATTTCGGTTCGCGAATTATTCTTTTGCAATTGGGTGTGGCATTGAATTGAATTGAAATTGAAATTGGGATTAGTATAGTTAGGGGCTTGCTATCTTATATAGCTTGCTTTTAACTTGACGACGTTAGAACTTTTTTGGCTTTGCTAGACATGTGTGCGGCAGCCTGCAGGTCTAGTTTTGTACCCTCCCATACTCGTGTATGGGGGCAACGTTGGATTTCGGTACCCTACCATACTCTCTGCATGTCTAAGCGAATCCAAGCGCAGCTGCAAGCGGACGCCTCGCCCTTGCTTCAGTGATGGACGACTCCTTAGTGTATGTACGGTATTAGCGGATGTGGTGACGGGAAGCCAGTCGATGTTTACCTGCGGCTATCGAGTCGGTGCGCGCTGTCGGAAGGTTCATTCGCTAGGTATGTCAAAGGCAGTCGTTGTCCGCCTAGCGAATATGCTAAATCCGACCAGGACATGGTGCGTACGTCGTTGTGGGCCAGGCGTAATGGTAAACACTGGAATAGCGGTTAACTA
This sequence comes from Agonum fuliginosum, assembly GCA_947534325.1. Lineage (NCBI taxonomy): Eukaryota > Metazoa > Arthropoda > Insecta > Coleoptera > Carabidae > Agonum > Agonum fuliginosum. The sequence goes on from OX384041.1 coordinate 29,204,047, forward strand.
GGCGGAAACAACGGGGAATCGGATAAGACGTCCCACGTAAACTTTTGAGCATAAGAACAACACTAGGCCGGCTTGTTCTTCAGGGTTAGAATCAATCAGCGACCGGGTAACTCAAAATTATGTACAATGATGTACTTAGGACAATGCCACACAGTAAATTCAATTAGAGTGGGTTGGGGGCTGGGAATGGCTTATAGCCAATAGGAACCGTTAAACCGCATTTTAGTATTTGTATTTGTTTGCATGTCCTTCCGTTGAAGGGCCGACGAGGGCACGGTACACCCTGCATAGACCGCTTTTGGCACCCCAACCTCCTGGCGCCTTCGTCATCGTGCCTCGGATGTCTTAGACGCCAGGGGGCAAGATGGAACCAATAAGTCTATGTTGTGGTCGGTGAGTCATTGGCGGGCAGTATAGTACTTGGTCGCAGATGACTTCGAACCGTACGTCCTTGCACGTGTAAGGACCGACGAGGGATTCGGTGCACTCCACGGGGAGTCGGGATGTAGCAGCACGTAGGGTTTAGGTCAGTCAGCCTTCGATAGCTTGGATGAATTGAGTCACTAGAATGCAAAACTGAATCCATCCCGGCAATCCTGAGCATGAAGGTGGTGATGGACCGTGGAAAGTCTTTCCCTGGCTGTCTACCGGGCTCTAAGCACTCGTCCGGGGATCGGCAAGAAGTCCCACGACATTTGCACAAGAACAATAATCGGTTGTTCTTGGGGTTAGAATCAAAAAGCGCGCGCGGTAAATGTTAAATATTGGGTGGAGCTGGATACCTAGGTCAAAGTCACTCGTATTTCACCTATCATATTTCAAACTTAAGTTTAAGTAAGCAAAAAGTTGACAAGGAATAAACCGTCCTCATTTAACTGTACTATTACTTTAATAGTCAATATTAAGCTCAGATAGGAAATGTCACTAATAAAATATGTGTGCGGTTTATTCCTTGTTTAATGGTCCTTTTATGAATTGTGTACAGGGCCATTTACGTGGAGAAAAGAGCCGTGTTGGTTGGTTGCGTGTTGGGTTCTCTTCTCCGCTCCTTTATTTTTTTAGACATTGCCATGATATGTAACTTAATCTTTGATACGATTGTATACAAAACATACGTATCTATTTTGCCTATCATCCAGCTTGGGTGTGGCAGCCTCACATACTGTGAGTTATCAATATAAATGCAGTTATTACAATATTGACTTGTAATTACATTTGGCAATAAAATTCAATTGCAATGTAACAAAATGTAACTAATCATTTATTGTATATTTCTTTCAGGGCAAGTCATTTCATTATTTTATATTGTAATAAAATTACAAAAACTTGTATTTGAATATTTTATTTGTAAATGTGTTGATGTTTGAGAGAATGATTCTGTGAGCAAATGAGTTTGTGAAATAGTTAGTTTGAGTTTGCGTGAACGTTCTGCGAATTAGTTGATTAAAATGATTGATGGTTAATTGCGAGTGCAAATGATTTCGAGTGAACGAAGCAAATGAAGTGTACCTACTCAACTTGGGAAATGACACATTTATGTGTGTTTTAAAGAGAATGTGTTGAGATGAGCTTTTTTTTGGACGTCCGGTGAATATGTTGATTGGAATGACTAATGATGTATTAGAAATGTAAATGATTTCAGTAGAAAGAATAAAAGAGCTTGAATGAAAAGGATAATAAATGTGAATGACGCGAAAGAAGTATGTCAGGATGGGAATGTTTGACTGCTTGTTGAGTTTAAATGTGTGACAAGGTTCGTGCCAACCAAACTTGGTAAATGGCGTGATATTATTGCATGTATTATGTATGAAAGTATATATTTCTCTTATGTATTTGTGTTGTATATAAAAAGAAAGAAAAATTAACAGTTTTTATTTATTTTCCTCATGTTTCCTTTCAAAATGAGTAAATATGAAGTATTGTTGCATGAATTATTTAAATGAAATGTAAATTTTTTAATATAAATAAATAATTTAGTCAGAATAGAAAATTTGCTTTATTGTATTTATTAAAAAACTTATCGTTGTCCTACGTCCCGTTTATATTGCGTTTAATTTAATTTTTTAGGGGTGAAATCACTCAAAACGAGATTAGTGCTGCCATCTCTTGGTGTGACGTCACAGAATATTTTTGAGCAGTGGCCTAGAAAATGAAGCTGTTAATTAAAAATTTACTATCACAATATTCTTCTAACTATTTGCTAGGAAAATTTTAAAGTGCTTATTTCTCGTAAACTAAGGGTAGTATGATAAAGAGGGGTAGTTTACCCCCTCAATTAGGACCTGCTGAATCCAAATATGCCCTCAGTTTTGTCGTTCAACCCTTATTTTCAAGTTATATGCGTTTTAAAATTTTCCTAGCGTAGTTGCAATTTTGTATTTATATATAAATATATCAAAAGGGTAAGTAATTATGTAATTCTGACGGTAGATTTAGAATCAGCGAGTCCTAATTAGGGGTATTCGATATAAACAATCTATGAAATCAACGTATTTTTAGTCGATTTTGGTGAAATTTTGCTGACATTAAATAATTATTATCTCGTAAACTAAAGGGCTAAGGGCTAAAAGTTAAATACAAAGGTTGCGTAACTTTTCATTCTCTATCTGCCTGTCTATAGATAAGGCCGTTTTGGCCGATTTTTAATTATTTTTTTGGTCTCCCACCATTCATGTTCTCCTGATACAAACTTGGTGATTTTTGTTCGATTCAAAATTCAAGTCGAGTGAGGGTGAAAATTTAAAAACGCGATTACGTAAAAACTAAGGGTTGGGGAGTGATTTAGGGGTTATATTCGTACTCTACGCGTTGAAATACACCAGTATGCATATTGCCACCCCTAAAAGTTAATTAGCACCGGAGATATTCAACCCTTATTTGTATCTCCGGTTCTAAGGGCCGTATTGAAAAAATCTATATTGCATTCGATAGGGGATGAATAACCCAGCTCCTTTTATATTTAACTTTTTCTTCTACGACCCTTAGTTTAAGGGTTATGAGCAATCAAAGTGGTGAAAAAGTCGTCTAAACATAGTCATTAACCCTTAAAGTAAGGGTCGTAGAGGAAAAAGTTAAATGTAAAAGATGTTCAGTTTTTCATCCCCTATCGAATGCAATGTAGATTTTTTCGATACGACCCTTAGAACCGGAGATACAAATAAGGGTTGAATATCTCCGGTGCTAATTAACTTTTAGGGGTGCCAATATGCATACTGGTGTATTTCAACGCGTAGAGTACGAATATGACCCCTAAATTACTCCCCAACCCTTAGTTTTTACGTAATCGCGTTTTTAAATTTTTACCCTCACTCGATTGCAAATTTGAATCGTACAGAAATCACCAAGTTTGTATCAGGAGAACATGAATGGTGGGAGATCAAAAAAATAATTAAAAATCGGCCAAAACGGCCTTATCTATAGACAGGCAGATAGAGAATGGAAAGTTACGCACCCTTTGTATTTAACTTTTTGCCCTTAGCCCTATAGTTTACGAGATAATTATTATTTAAAGTCAGCAAAATTTCACCAAAAACTACCAAAATTACGTTGATTTCAAGGGTGGATTGTATCATATACCCCTAATTAGGACCTGCTGAATCCAAATATCCACTCCATTTTGTCGTGCAACCCTTAATTTCCGAGTTATAAGCAATTTAAAATTTTCCTAGCGTAGTGTCAATTTTTTTGACGATATACATCGATTTTTGAAGCAAAATTACAACTACGCTAGGAAAATTTTAAAGTGCTTATAACTCGTAAACTAAGGGTAGTAGGATAAAGAGGGGTAGTTTAACCCCTTAATTGGGACCCGCTGAATCCAAATATGCACCCCATTTTACTGTTCAACCCTTTGTTTTCGAGTTATTTGCAGTTTAAAATTTTCCTAGCGTAGTTGCAACTTTGTTTCATTTTCTGGACCACGCGATAAAAACCTTTGTGACGATTTTAGACCGATTTCACACCTAATAAGTTTTAATGCTAAATAAACACTTCAAGGGGGTAAATTGTACTGTACCCCCTAATTCGAACCCGCTGAAGCCAAATATGAAACCCATTTAGTCATTCAACCCTTAGTTTAAGATATATTGTATATTTAAATAACTGCCACCAACAGATGGCAGCACCTATCTCGTTTGGAGCTTATATGAACCTAAATAAGGGTGTTTATGTTAAAAATGATTAATTTATTTGTAAGATTGTGTATTGTATTGAAGTATTTCATTAAATAAACCATAAAATTTATACTTACTGTTTATTATTTCGTATCCTAGTACATTTTCAGGTTTAAGGCCGTGTACTCTCACCGTAGAAGTCCTGTAAGGGTTTAGGAAGTGTACAAAGGGTTGTTTAAGAAATAAAATTAGTGCAATGATGTAAGTATTACTTATTTGTTTTTATTAATAATATATACAGCTATTTCATCTCGATTATTTAATTTCTATGATATAAAAACATAGTTCTATCAATAAATACAATAAATAGTAGACATTTCTTCATTGGAGGCCAGTGGTCAATTGGAGAATGGTAAGTAGGGTCTCCTCCTAAGAAGATAACCGCCTCCACGGGTCGAAAACCTGAACATACAAATAAATATGCCGCAAACCCCGCTTTGATAAGTAAATTACGAGGAATCCAATGCCGCAAACCGCGATTTGATAAGTCTTTTAGTTTTCGAGATAGGAGCTCTTAAAGTTTAGATCAAAAATCGAAAAAAAAAAAACAAAGGTAGGTAGTACTTTTTTTGGTCAAAATTGAAATTTCTCTAAAAAATAGCGGATTATACTAAACTAAATTACGAGGAATCCAATGCCGCAAACCGCGCTTTGATAAGTCTTTTAGTTTTCGAGATATGAGCTCTCAAAATTTAGATCCAAAATCGAAAAAAAAACAAAGGTTAACCACTTAGTAATTTTTTTGGTCAAAATTAAAAACAAGGGCGGATCTAGACGATGTTCTTATTGATATGAAGTGGTTTAAATTCGGTATACCGAATTTAAACCAAATTGAAATTCAAAATACTTAAAAAGTGGCGGATTACACTAATTTGAGCTCTCAAAGTTTAGATCCAAAATAGAAAAAAAAACAAAGGTAACCAATTTAGTAATGAATTCCTCTGTGGCAGTTTGCATAATCATGTTAGAAAAAAATTTAAATCTCATAAGCGTAAAATGAAATCTTAACTTACTGATAACAAATTTTCAAACAATGTAAAATTTCTCGAAATCTTGTAAATGAATCACATTGAGCGCAACTGTTGTAATCAATTAAACTCTGTAGAAATAAAAACTGCAATTTTCGTAATCCATTTAAAGATCGTACGGTTTTAAAATGTTCAGACAAATGTGTAAATGTCTTGGGACGTCAAATAGAAATTCAGTGAACGATATTAAAAGGTGGGACTTTGCATAGTAAAATATGAATGACTTACAACTGATCTCGATTCATGACTGTTTGTTGCATTCCTGAAGTTATTTCCTCTTCAGTCTTAACTTATACTCTAAAGGGTAGAGGGATATTTTTTTAAATACAATCGATCTTAAAATACCTAACAAGATACAATTAAAGAAAACCAAATTGTCAAGATTATTGTTTTATTCAATCAGAATACTAAATCAACTTGATATAAATTTCTTGCTTCAACAGTCAAATGATTTTCACAAAAACGAGAAAAATTAATCTTTAAGTTGAATAAAAAATAAGTACCTTAGATATCGAGCAGTTAGGATTTAATAGTCTATTTGGTTTACAATTTTGTGTGTTTTTATTTAACATAAATTGTGATTATATTATAAATTATACCATTTAAAAAGTTTGAACTCGTAATAAATAAGAAAGAAGTAAATGTAAAATTGTTGAAATTGTCAAATGATAATCACAATAAATGCAATAAAATATAAATAAGGAATGCAATAATATAAGTGTCCAACTCTGATATTGAAATTTCACTCTAAAATATTGCATATTAGAATTAGAATTATACATTGCAACTTCATATAATAAACTTCAAAACATAACTGCGTAAATTCATAGTTTTGTTATTATTATTTAAAAAATAGTCAAACCAGCAAAATGAATGCAAAAATGTGTCAGGAAACAATGCAGTAATGTAGGTGACTAACTCTGACTGTGTTCGCAACTGAAATTTGTTTATTTGGTACCTACTATTAAAAATATTTAAAATTCAATTAATAAAAATTATATTAGATATTACCATTGTTTCATTGTATGTATTAGAAACTTTAAAATCATCCTGCCACACCCAAACAGAATTAATGGCGTGATAAATATGAAAGTATAATCTAACTGGAAAATTTAATATTAAATTTCATTTATTTTAGTCAAAGATATTTTAAATAAATTGTTGAAAAATTAATTAAAGCAATAGTGTGAAAAGTGAAGAACAATGCAAAAATATAGGTGACTAACTCTGATTTCAAATAATATTGCCATTCTAATTTGTTTGCAAATAATCTTTAAAAGATACAAGTGTTACTACTTTAATAAATTGTTATTTGTTTTTAAGTTATAAATCTGAAAATATGCACCATTTTCCATTGTATTTTTGTTGTTTATCTAAGGCACTTTCTTGACTATTTAGTGTCTTTAATTCATCATTTTATTAACAAAACTACCATCAATATTAAGTGACGAATGCTGAAGCCACGTTAAGTTCAAGGATTTTTCGTTCGAATACGAATCTGTAAATAAGAAAAATATTAAGTTCAGTTTTTAAAAATAGTATATTACTTTACTAGTGGGAGAAGTAAAATGCCTCTGTCATGAGTGTCTGATTCGTCACGAGCAAAGCGAGTGGCCAATCAGAACACGAGTTAGAGCAGCATTTTACTTCTCCCACATGTGAAGTACGATATTTTTCCTCACTGTGAGGAAAATACCATTTTTGTTTGTAAATTGATATAAGCTAATTTAGAATTAATAATTATCAAAATAAAACAAAAATGTACTAAATAAATACTAGTCAGTGCAAAAACTTTTGAAATGTTGAATTATAAGTAAATACTCGTAATATTGAAACACGTACATTTGATTTTGATTTACAGTTTAACCTCTTTTTAAAAATGTCGATGTCGATGTACTGCGCCCTCTTCAAGGGTCACCAGGTCTCAGGCACTAGAAGACGACGGAACAGGAAGTCAGCGAACAGACCTCTTGGTCTGAAAAATACAAGAAAAATATAATTAGATATGAATTCGTATGAACAGAAATGAAAACAATTTTACCTTAGTTCTCTTAGTAGACAAATTGACTTTGTTGGGCCTCAGGTCTCAGAAGGACAGTGGTACCACAGGAAGTGCGAGGCCAAGAACCGGAAGTGAGCAGGAATCATCTACCAAGAAGCCTGAAAAATGCAGGAAAAATATAATTAGATGTGTACTTGCATAAACAAAATAAAAACTATTTTACCTTGTTATTGTGATAAAAAACTTGACTTGTATGGCCCCTTAGACTTTGGTTCTTGCATATAGTGCGCGTCTTCTAAAGTGTTGAAGTTATTCTGCAACAAGTAATACAAATAAATAAGTAATTCATAAAAAAATATATTTTATAATATTACCGGTTTTGAATAAATAGAAACCATCAAATTCTGGCCCTACTGAGACCCTCAGAATGCTGACAATGGATCTCTGTATGAGGTTCAACCTGGGCTGATCGAATTACTGCAACAAATAATGTAAAAATGTCAAATAAATAAAAGATGCATAAAAATTACCATCTTATAATATTACCTAGTTCTTTCCAGTAGAAACCTTCAAATTGTGGCTCAACTGGGATCCCCAGAATGCTGACAATGGATCTCTGCATGTTGTTGAACCTACTCGTAGGCTGTTCGAATTACTGCAACAGATAAAGCAAAAAAACATTCCAAATTAATAAATGATTAAAATTCAACAAAGAATACATTTTTATAATATCACCAATGTTCTCCAGCAAGATTTAAGATTTTGATTCTACATAAAATTCTGAATACAAACCATGTACTCTTTCGTTTTAGATTTATAAGAAAATAATAATTAAAATTTTACAGAACAAATCGAATCATTCCTTTAGCTATGAAATAAATGATAGAAAACAGAATTTATTATATTTATTATAGTAAATGTATTAACAAAAATAAATAATGTAATGAGGAATTGCAATTCAATAACATTTTTTTGAACACAGTAAAACTCTTTGGCTAATTTAATTATTTTATTTTTTATTTTATTTAGAAATCTACAACGAAAAGGTAGCTTATTATACATGGTTGTATTCAAAATTTTATGTAGAATCAAAATCTTTAAAAATATACGGGGTGTTCCATTTAAAATAAGGAAATTGATGTCACTTACGGCTAACCAGGAAGTAATAAAAATTCATTATTTATGTAGTTTAATGTTATTTATAAACCTAATATAAATGTAATTGACTTAAAAATACAATTTTTTTAGGGGGTGCCTGTTTCAGTAAACGCCCGGTATAATTATGGACTAAAGTATAAGAGAAAACAATTAAATAGTATCACACGAATTTAAAAAATTCGAAATTTCCTTCTCAATGACTAACTAATGCAATTTAAGGCCATAACAAATTAAATATGGGGGGACTATCACGACACGAATTACAAATTAAGTTATAATTGGACACATAAAGTAAATAGGAGATTTTAATAGTATGTTAAATGTTAATTTTGGCAGTTTTTGCAAATTATGTACCTACTATGTCGTGACTTGTGATTTTTACTCACGCTCAAAAGAATTTCGCTCACGCCCGTTCACGATCCAAATTTACAAAATCACTCACGACGTGACCCGAAAATTTCACGATCCGTGTCCATCTCTAATTGGGAGTTAATCCTGCACCAAAAATTTTAAAAAAATTCAAAACCGAACCCTATGAAGCACAGTCACAGTTATTTTGTGCGGTATGAACCTCTGGTTTCTACGAACAAATCTCAACGAAAATAATTTTGTTGTTATAATGGATCCAACTGTAATTACTTAAATCCTGTATTTAATTCCAATTTACACCTGAGAATGAATAACAAATGAAATAATAATCCGCCAATCAAAGTCGTCACAACAAACAATCAGTTCGAAACAAAACATCCTCAGTCAACACTAAACGTTGTCAATAACAACGTAATGACTGTCAACTGCTGTCGTGTGCAAGGAAATCACACGAGTTCGAATCCAGAACATTGGGTTGAGTGAATTTTTGCGCACGGCACCAATCTAGAGCATATAAAACCGCGAGTAGGCGGGAGGCAGTCAAACGACATCTGTCCTCAGCTTTGATAAATACTCAGAATCGACAAGTGAAGATCAACATGCCTTGTGGAAAAGGAAGCGACTGTTGCAAGGGTAAGTCGATTGATTTTCTTTTCATGGGTTGCTTGATTTTTAACATTTTGTTTGCTCCAATTTCGCTTGTTTAATTTATTTTGTTTTTCGTTTATTTAATTTTTTACTGCGACTATTTACATTTACATTTATACTTTTTTCATAAAAGCAAGAAAATATTTTAAAATAATAATAATAAATATGAATATTTAACTACTCCAAATATTTTTGTAATAATATATTATTTTTATATTTCTAATTTATTTATGAATTCCCAAAAACTTATTTATAAGTTTTCTCAAAATATTATTATTTTTGGTGTAATTATGTTTCACTTATTTGAGAGTTTATTACGTTTATTATTTTACCCAAAACTTTATTTGATATATATTTATGCAGACAACTAAATTAAGAAATTACACTATGAAATTAAATTAAGAAAAGACTACAATTTAACTGGGAATTATTTAAATAAATATTTGCATTAAAATAAAAAATATTTGGCATTAAATAAATATATCTATTTAAAATAAAGAATTTAAAATTGAGCAATATTTTATTTATAGTGTGCTTTAAGAGTTTTTACTAAAAACAGAGTATGTGGGATTCAAGAAGGGTAAAGGTGTATTTATTTTTTGTAGTTTAAGAAGAGTTTTTATTAAAAATAGAGTATATGGTACTCAAGAAAAGTTTAAGAAAAGTTTTTAACAAAAACATAGGATGTGGAAGTCAAGAATGGTAAAAGGATTTTTTCATTAGGTTTAGTTTAAATTAGAGTTTTTATCAAAAATGAAGTATGTGGGACTCAAGAAGGGTACAAGGGTTTTAAAATTTAGTTTAGTTTAAATTTGTGTTTTTACCAAAAATTGGAGTACGTAAGTATGTGGGATTTAAGAAGGAGGGTAAAATGTTCTAAGCCATCATATATTGAAATCAGTATTTATTTCTCATTATGATAATAATTATTCCATTATAGTATTTCTTATTTAAAGTAAAAATATTCATTTAATGTACATTTTTAAATATTTTAATGCACAAAAACATAGTTTTAAAGTGCACTATAAATAAAATATTGCCAAATTTTAAATAGGTACTTTATTTTAAATACCTAGATATATTTATTTAATGATAAATATTTTTTATTTTAATGCACAAAGTATTAATTTTAATGCACATATCTATCCTCAAGAAAGTAGGCATAATTATTTCCTATATAGGTAATCGTTAGTTTGTTGTCTATTCAATTTCTTAGTTTAATTTCTTAATTTTATAATTTAGTTGTTACATCATAAGACAGATAGGGTGAACAAATAATTATTACGAGTATACCTACTCATTTTTATTATAAATTATAAAAAATTGTCTCTAACTTATTTTTAACATATCTATTTGTATTTCAAGTAATTTAAATGAAGTCTCCAAAATACAATCAACCAATAAATTATTTAATGTAATTAAGTTATGAATTTTATTTATTCTAATTAAATTACGAATTATTGTTATTTTAATAATTATTCTTATCACTTAAATTCAAACAGTTTTAAAGTTTCATTATCGCTTACATTGTTAATAACACGTACCTGCAATCGTTCATACATATTATTATTATAACGATAAGAAAGTAAGAAACACATAAAAATTTTATTGCTACTTTGTGGTTTTGTTGAATAATACTTTACCGTTAAATAATGCGTAGTATACTTGAGCATAAATCCTTGATTTTGCAGAAATTAAGTTGTTATCTTTTTAACACTTTTTATCAATATTGATTCGAGTATTTGTTTAGCTCGAGCGATACAAAATTTATACTTTTAAGAAAGAATAACAGAATAGATTGTTCAATGATACATAACTCACTATGTAAATACTATTACTTGTTGCTTGATATTGAAATAAATATAGTGATAGGTGATAGCTAAAATCAATAATTTGGCTAATCTTATTTTATTTGAAACAAATATTAAAACTTAAATATTTGCTTTCTGCACTTCTTCTGCACAATTTTTTAGTTTATTTAAACATGTTTACAGATACATGATTTGCATGAAATTACTTTTTATGGTAGAATGCATATTTATGGCAATTGGCAATTAGTATTAACTAGACTGTGTTTCATAATTTATTTTGACAGAGGTTACTTAACAATACTTATGTGTAAATAACAGCAAGTGTTAACCTTAGAAATTTAGATTTTGAAGCGGTTATTTTTTTAAAGTTCTAGAAACATTATTTTATTTATTATTATTATTTTATTTATTATTATTGTACCTGCTCATTAATTTAAAAATTAATAGTTTTTATGTACGATAATGTATAATGTGAACATTAATATTGTGACGTTTGCTACATAATGCCATATATTAATCCCGCAGGGAATAATAGTCAGTATTCCCTCCTCTGCACCAATCAGAAAAATACTTTGCTTGAATCAATTTCTCCGTGCAAATTATGTTTAAAAAACATTGCAATGTTTTTCCGCGTATTGGTATTTATTTATAAAATAAGTCGTAGATAAAGTAGGTAGTTTACTTCAAGAGAACATTTTTAGTACGACTAAATACTATTTATTTTGAAGACAGATTTATGTGGCCGGATACTTGAAACTAAATTAAATTATTGTATAATGCAAACATAGATATTAATTAGTTACAACGTAATATTATTAAAACTACCTATTCAACCAGTGGCCCATAACTGTTTCCTTCACAAATTCAATAATTATATTCGAATTTTGAAAAATTCTTTTTGATATTTATGCCATTATGGTACAGCCTGTATAATAAATTATTCCTACAATATTAAAACCCTCGCTCATTTTTCTCACTCGTGTTACAAACTTCATCTTCGGGAATAATATAATATAGCATTCATTATAGCGTCGTTATATAATGCACTAGGTATTATGAAATACCTGATAGTTTTTATTTTTTTAATTTTAAATAAATTATTACTAGAACACGAATTATTGGCTGTCACCGCACACAAAACGCACATTAACGTGACTCTATTTTAAAAATGAAAAGATAACAGAAATATTATTATTATTATAATATTTATTTTATTTATTTATTATATTTATTATTTATTTATTACGCAAAAAATCTTTAGTTTATATTATTTCATAAGTTGTCGGCTGGTAACCGCACACACCTAGTAAAAATTCCTTTCTACAACGATTGCTGACTATTCTAAGTAATCTTAAGATTCTTTTCTATGTGGAGACAAATATTGATTTGATTTTTTATTTCTGTTTTAGATTGCAAGTGCTGCGCAAGTGGAAAATGCGAATGCAAATGCACATCCGCCCAAAACTGCGGGTGTAAGTGCGAAGCAACTTCCTGTTCCGGTGGAGCGTGTACCAAACCCGCAAAGTAGACAAAAAGAAGCCGTTTATTTCATTTTTTCATATTTTTGTAACCAGCTATTTTTAATATACATTCCAATAATACAATGTAGCTGATAGCTTGTAAGACTGCAATTTTATGTTCTAAGTTAATAAAAAGTTATAAGTTACATTTTATTTTATTTATCCTAATACGATCCTCACCCTCACTTATTGTTTCAGAAGTTTGCTTATTTTTATTACAAATCAATTTAAACAGTAATAACTTAATAATTTTTATCTACGACTACTATGAAAAGTTTATATTTATGCTTTCAATTGTCAACGTAAAGTTGATTGTTACTGAGGACCAAGCAAAAAAACATTTTATTGCGCGTCTCCTATGACAACGCTCAATAAAGTACTTTTTGATAACATAAAATAAAAGAAAATGACAGAATCAAACAAATTTTTTTATTTATTTATTTCGATATTATTGGTATCGTCATGGTTACGAATCAAACATAAATTGATTGAACGCAGATTGAACTAACTGAATACTATTATTATTATAACAAATAATTTTAGTCGTAGATAAAATTATGTGTGTATTACGAGCATAAAGTGTCTTTGTTCCTCTTGCACTATTGCAGCTCTCGCCTTCGGCTCGCGCTGCAATTACCGTGCGCGAGTAACAAAGAGTCACTTTATGCTCTTAATACACAAATAACTATTAAATCCATTGGCAAATAATGTACATTGCCCGCATAGTAAAATAATGTACCTATTATTGTTAGATAGGTACTTAATAAACAAATTTAGTTTTGAAAAATTCAAGTTCGAATCCAGTCTGGTACTTATTCCGGTTAACTACACAAAAATCTTTCCTGTTGTGTATTATTTTCTATCAAACAAGAATGAATTGACGGCTGGTAAACGCACATACAATAAAATATATACATGGTGTTTCATAACTTCGAGTACATACGTTAATGGTATATGTTGTTTGATATGCTGATTACGAATCTAAAAGAATTTTTTTTAAATTCGAAAATTTAAGGGTTGTTTACCTAAAACATTTTTTGTAGTACCTACTGCACTGGATTCGCTTTCCTATTAAACACAAACAATGAAGTAGGTAATCAAGAATTTAAATTACATAATAATAGTAAAATAAAGAAACAAAATTTAATTATTTTTAATGAAACAATAATTACTCCACCCAGTGGCAGGGCAACGAAAAATTTGTACTGGGAAACATGGAAAATAATTTTGTGATTTAAAAAAAAATTCTTTTTGATTCGTAATCGGCATATCAAGCAACATATACCATGAACGTATGTACCTGAAGTTATGAAACAGCCTGTATCTATGTTCATGACTCACAATATGTGAGGCTGCCATACCCAAATTGGGTAAAAGTCGTTATAGATATATTTTGTTTGTAAAATAATTATTTATTATTGTTACTTACCAATTTCAGTCGGTAGATCAATTTCATTTATTATTGGAACATCCATGATGTGCTGGTCACATAGGCTGCTATCATCTGAAAAAAAAAAAGTAAAATTAATATTATTATTATATGATAGGAAACATACATAAATGTTATGATGCGCCGTTTTGAAATTTATTCCGCAAATGCTATGATGTAAAACAGAATTTATGTGAATTACGTATTTTCATGATAAAGTTTCATACATGCCAATCAAATTATTTAATCACCTTCCACATCATTTGAAAGGTATAACTAGCTTACATATTTTTAAATTCAAATTGAAAAAATGTCTTGTTAAAAATTGTTCTTATTTTACTGACGAATTTTTCAATAGTTAGTTGATGTATTTTATAGTTTATGTTTATTATTTTGTATATTTCAGTGTTGTATTTGTATTAATATTTGATTCTTTTATGTATTGACAAGCCAATTGTATTTTTTTAGAATCTTATGGCAAATAAAATTATTATTATTATTACTTATTATGCCTGTGGCACACCGGTCGAGGAGCATCGAGGACCATCGAGTAACTCCTCGATGAAACGAAAGAACGCACCCGTCCGCTATGGATTTCTATTTAATCGGTGACAAATACATCAAAGTTTTGCGCGAAATCAAATCCAAAGATACGTCTGAAATGAGATACATTCGTTTCATCGAGGAACAACTCGATGAAAATAGCGGCGCCCCGCCCCTATTTTTCGTCGAGGACGGGGTGCGTTCTATCGTTTCATCGAGGAGTTACTCGATGGTCCTCGATGCTCCTCGACCGGTGTGCCACAGGCATTAGGTAGGTAGGTATTTAAAAATTAACACGACCAATAATTTATATAAATTTATAATCAAATTGATAATTTTATTATAATCTAATAATATAAATATAAATAATACAAGCACGGGCTAATGCTAAAACCATCTCGTAAATCTAAATAAAATAAAGCAACAGTAACAATCTCAATTAATTAAAAAATATAAATATTTTTCTAACTTTATCTCAAAAATACGTGCAAAGATAAAACTGATAACAACAATTTATTCTCTGCCCAAAAGATGACTCTAAATTCCTGCTGCAAACGTTTATAATTCCTGCTGAAACCATAGATGGAGCCAAGCGCTCAGGTTTCAGAACATAAAACTAAGTTTAAACTTCGAGGGAAATAAAAATATTTCGCAAATCTTGTAATCTGCTGATTAGATATTAATTTCAGAGTGAGAATCAATATTGAGAAATATTAGATGATTGAATCATTAACATTGCAGGTGAACTAATCTAATCAATAAGCAAATAAAAGATAATAAGTATTTTCAGAACAAATGATATCGCTATTCCAATTTTTTAACATTTTAACAAAGCTTGTTTTTGACGTTTCCCAGAAATATTTGAATCGTTTTATAGAAATATATTTGTTCATTATTTACAATAAGTCGTACTTTTATGTGTAGATCATATTTCAAATTGTATTTATATTATTTTAAAATTATAAATAGCAAATAGGGTAGTTTACCATTTTTTTATTGAAACTTCATGTTATTTGAAAGCCTTAATTGTTCTTAATAAAGCTTTAATTAATTTTTAAAGTTTGTGTGACGTAGATGTATAGCTCCAATTTTCTCAAACAATAGGGCTGGAATGTACTGCATGTAAAATCAAATGTTCAAAATGTTACAAAATATAAAATACAATTTGGTAGTTTCTTTATTACTGTAAGTAAGAATACACGTGAAAACGCATTACTGTGACGTAGATGTATCGATACGTAAAATCTCTAATATTTAAAGAACTATTAACTTTTTGAAAACTTTTTTCAAGCCAATAACTCATTTTTGAGGTCTCCTTTCAATATAATTGACTGGATTACTAATTTGCTACTATGGTAAAGTACCCTATTATTTATATTTAATTTCCAGATTTTTTTTTATAAAATAAATGAAATTTCATAAATTTACTATTCGTGCCCATTGCATAATCAATTAAAATTTAATTTAATTCTATTTCATAGTTAGTCAGATATCTATTATACAACAACAATCCAGTGGTTCAAAAGTGTGCTTCTTGCAAAAACTGCCCTTAAAATTAACGAATTTAAATAAAAATCTTTTTGTTCCAATGATCAGTAAATTGAGATAGGCACGAAGTTGTGGATCACCAGTATACTAGGTACGTCCTAAAACAGCCTAAAAATACAAACAGGGATAGCCTATAAGTAAATGACTCATTAAGTAAATTAAAATTTAAGAATAAAGTATTTTTTACGTTATCTACTTCCGTTTAATAAAAATGTAACAATAAAATGTATTTAAAATAATATTTATGTTATTATTATTATGACAACCTTCTACATAATTTGATTAACTCTTATTACTAATGAAAAAATTTGCGTGGCTAGAAATAAATATTTACACAAAGAACTACTTTCAATTTTCTACAATAATGCTTTTTAACAGTTGACAACTGAAATGTTTGCCAGGGCAGTAAGTGTTTCAGTGCGGAAAGTGAGTTTTTTACACTATGGTAGATTAAAAAATAATTTTATACAACTAGCTTGAAAGAATTTGAATAAAATATTTTGTTTATATTTTTTAAGGGATCGTAGAAAATTTTAGTCACACTTGTCTTCTTTTACATAATTATTGACCTCGGCCATTTCTTAATCATCAAAACTAATGTACGAGCAGCAATCAACTTTAATCAAAAATAAAATTACATAATATTACGAAAATTACATTTTTTGAAATTAAAATATTAAAAATTTAAGAACTCTTACCACTTTTGCATAATTCTAGTCTTGACTGTATCAATAATCATGCGCGAGCGAAAATAGAACAATGTACTACTTATATTATTATTTTTATTTTACTGACTTATAAGAAATATAAAATGTTCCTTATTTCTGTTCTTGCATGATTAATTGGTTAGGTCTCGCGCATTAAAATTGTATTGATGTTTGAAGCACAGGCAGGACCAGAATCATGCAAGAGCAGACATAAGGACACATTTATATTTTTTACAATTTATTCAGCAAAATAAAAATAATAAAATAAGTGGTACCTACATTTTTGAAAGTATTGTTCTATTTCGTTAAAGCATAGTTAATTTTCGCTCGCACATGAATATTGATACAGTCAAGACTAGAATTATGCAAGAGTGATAAGGACTTACATTTTCAATACCCTTTTTAAAAATTACAGAAAATGTAATTTTATTTTTGATACCTAAATTAAAGTTGATTGCTGCTCGTACATTTGTTTTGATGATTACTGTACATGTACATATTAAAACACTTGTTTAAAAACTAAAAAGGTATGTTAAGCTGGAATAACCCCATTAGCAGAACCGGCCAAAACCAATAGGAATAATTAGTACTCGATTATTACTAATTAATTACCCTAATCCCTAATTTATTACTGTGTTTTATTTTTAAAAAAAGCTAACAAAACCGTACTAGAGCCCCACAAACTCGGTTTTTGTTTTTACTACACTAACAAAGCTAACAAAACCGTACTAGAGCCCACAAACTCGGGTTCGTAAAACCCTCGTTAATTTTTAAAAAACCACAGTAATAAATTAGGGATTAGGGTAATTAATTAGTAATAATCGAGTACTAATTATTCCTATTGGTTTTGGCCGGTTCTGCTAATGGGATTATTCCAGCTTAACATGCCATGTTTAAAATAGCGCCCTGTTTGAAATACTCCGGATGTAACATTTTCTTAAAGGCAAGACTTGAATTAATACAAAAAGTCATTTCTGACAAGTGGTAAAAACAGACACGATTTTATATTACGTTTCTAGTTACAGACTATGCTCTAACGTAACGTATAAATTTCATTTTTCAGACATTCCAGCTAGGTGACTAATTAATTTAACAATATCACAACAATTTTCACGACTATTTACTTTATCTCGTTGATAAACAAGATAAAAATTACATCGCAACGATTTCAGCACCGCCATAGCCCCGCATTTGCGAGATAGCGTTGTAGCAGTAACAATATCTTAAATTAGTGCGTAAAAACTCTCTTACCGAACGTATGGTGATTTTCACCAGAAAGTAGTGAAAATGAAGCCGTCAAAATGTGTTTTAATATTCGTGATCTTGCTGGGAGTATGCCTAGCGGAAGATGTAACAGATAAACCGAAAGTGGAAGACAAAACTGAAAAGGTGGAGCCTGAAAGTGCTGAAATTCAACCGCCTCCTGAAACGGTGCACCCCAAAGATGACCCCAAACCTGAAGAAGGAAAAAAGGACCCCGAAAAGAAACCCAAAAATGACCCCAAACCTGAATCGGACATAGGTGAGTATTTTTATTTTATGGGCTCGTCAATTGATTTTTATAAATATTTACGTGAAACCTAGTTTATCCTTTAACAAAACAGATTTTTGTGAAATTTTATGACGTCATGTTTCAAAATATATATCTAATACCTGACTCATATAAATGAATTAGTATATCTACCTGATAAAAAATCTAAAATTATTACTGTAAATTTCAGAAAAAAAATATTTTTTCAAAATTCGCGAAAATAAGGGTAGTTAATATTTTAGTGCCACTGGTTTGGAGGTGTATTTAACTGCGTTTATTTATTAATTAGTATATAAGAAGTGACTATTATAGATAGTCTGATACTATTTATTATTTTATTTTATAACATAATAAATAAACAGTTAAATGGACGTTCAAACCAATGGAACTTATATTTTCACTACCTTTATTTTTGCGAATTCTGCAAAAAATCCTTTTTTTTCTGTAGTCAGTATATCAAATTATCTAGTTGCGGGCAGAGGTATAGAAACACCCTATATACCTACCTAGTTATGATATGACCTGTATTTAAAAAATATGCATTGTAATTTTAAAATTTTAAACTATTTTCAAGTTTAAAATATGCGTTACCATGTGCATAGGACAGATTTAGAATTGAACTAGAGGGAGATGACTATCTAAATATTTATATTATTTCACTGTTAATAATATATGCTTAGACTTATAAAAAAATGTCACAAAATATGAAACCATACATTATTTTCTTTCAAAAGACACAACATAAGACTTCATTTGATTGCAATTTTTGCAAATAGTATAGTTGATAAGCGCATTATTGGAATAAATAAGTGCTTGTAATGGTAATCTGGAGGTATTTCTACATTTCAAACTATGTTAAATTTTACTCCGAATACCCGTGAATTATGCAATAAGAGTGGCACACCCAATTTACTATTTTTAAGGTTTACATTTATGTTTACGTTTAAGAAAGTTTGAATACATCTAACCAAATATGAGCATTTACAGTGCTTGAAAGTGGGAAGTGTTTTCGTATTTAGTTGTATTTAAACTTTCTTAAACGTAAACTAAAATGAAGACCACATAGGAAGAACGATCAAAGTCCAAAAAAATCAAAAAATGAGTTTTTGGTACCATCTTATAGCAAAATAAGTAAATTTTCTTATAGCGTTCAGAAAATTGCAGTAAAAACGACCTAAGTCACGATTTTCAGACATTGAAATAATTGTGTCCACTGAAAGAACGGTCCAAGTCCACTTTGTTCAACGGAATACCAATCTTAGTTAATTGTCTATTTTACAAGAACATTAATGATATTATTTTTTATTATCAATACCTATAACTGTAAGTTGGAATAAAATAAACCATTATTTTTAATAAACCATATTAATACGAGTCTTCAAATCTTAAAATTCAATTATCTCGAAACTTTCAAAATGTGACTGATCGTTCTTCCTATGTGGTCTTCAAATGTAAATGCTTGAAGCTTCTATCACATCACAGGGCGTAGCAATTTGTAACATATAATTTTTTTGCAGAATCAGTAGAAGTTTTCATTAAGGGTGATGATTCTGATAAATCCCCGATTCCTGCAGGAAGAATAGCAGGAAAAGTAGCCCCTTCCGGCCCTACCAGCGGTAAGCTCATAGTTCAGCATGACTATACGAATTATGGTGAGTTAGCACCATTAGTAACTTAGATATAGTCGCATTTGTCCATTGTGGAGTAAAATCTAACATAGTGAGCTTTGGTTTACTGTTGCTTTGCTTATGACTAATTAGTGACGTCATCTATGACTCATTTATTATTACGATAGATTTCTTGATAACACAATTCATTTATTTTATCTACGACTATTGTTAGACATTTTTAGTTTATTCCTGCTATTATTATATTATGCGATTTATAAAACCGAGGATGTTGCTAAGCGACGAGGTGAAACCGAGTCTCTTTGAACATCCAAGGGGGCTTAAATCGCATATTCGCAACGACAGCGATGTTAAAACAAACCAACAATTTTATCTGTCTATTAGTTGACAGTTTTCATATTATGGAAGGTTCTGATGTTATTATGGCTGTATCTAATGCCCATGTCACACCGGCGTGGCACGAAGCACGGTGCTCGATGGAAAAAAATGAATAACGTAAAATTTTTATCGCCGCTATTCCATCGAGCATTTTAACATATTATGGAAATTTGTTGCTGATTTCACAGTGAGTCGTAAATATAATTTTTGACATTTGGTGAATAATTGATGTCAAAATAGTAACAGTAAGTAATTAGATAATAAGAATATAACACTTTAAGCTTTTGTCAATATATGAACTAACTATTGATTTAATTAAAACAAAAAATTGATGAATTTTAATTCTCAGCTGTCAAAAATAATTTTCAAAAACCTTCAAATTACGAAGTGAACATAGCAATATACAAATTTTCGTATGGCATTTTGCTATACCGGTGTGACACCCTTTTGACAGCTTTAAACGAAGCAAAATGCCACATCGAACACCGTGCTTCGTGCCACGCCGGTGTGACATGGGCATAACGTATTCGATACAAGTCAATTTCATTTTAATAGTTTTTTTTTAATGAAAGCATCATAAATTTCATACTTGCGTATTAATAGCTAGCATTATAAACTCATTGCATAATATACTATTATAAATCTCAAACATAAAGTACCTAATAAATTGTGGAAATCGGAATTTAGCTGTCATAATAAATAAAGTAATTATTCAATACAGTCGTGATAGTCGTAGATAGAGTATAGTATAATAATTATTTATTAGAATGATTACAATACTCGCCTACAAGTTGTATAATAGTCTGTGAGTAAAAGTAATTCTCTTTATCTACAACAATAGAATAATGTATTCATTATATACGTGAAAGTAGTATAATAAACCCCTCCATAAGGACACATTATGAAATAATGAATTCATTATTTCACACTGTTAAATAATGAGTACTTTATTCTTCCGAACTGTCAAAATTATTCGGATGAATTGTCAATTTTTTGAGGTTAGGTTAATATCAATACAAATTTGTAGTAAGAAAATGTTGCTTTATTTAAAAAGTTGTAGATAAAACGTCGTATTTGACTCGAAAATAATGGCTATAATTAACTCGGATGATTTATACACTCGCCTTCGGCTCGTGAACAAACTTTCATCCTCATTAATTATAGCCTACATTATTTACTCGTTAAATAATATACTATTATTTTTATTAAATATTATTAAACTAAAAAATTTTCATTGCTATTATCAGACTATATTCGTTCGTCCAAAGTGTTGTTTATTGACGATGATTGAAATAATCTCCCATAGATATTTTATCTCTATGATAAATCATATTTCTCGGTAAAAAAGTACAAAAATAAAGCTTATATAGTAATTGAGGCATTTAGCAAACATTTTAAATTACAGATATGCTTTTATATCACCTGTATTCCTACCTAGTGTACAATGTTTCACGTTTACAACTCCGGTGTACGCACTTTACTCAGCTCTTTAATCTAATCTTTCTCTATTCTTTCGCAATATTTTCGCTTAAATGGGTCACAAAAAACTCATCATTATACATGTAAATAAATAATGCGGCAGGATTCATACTGTACTTACATACATTTCAAAGTATGAGTCAATAAGAAAAATTTGTAAATTAAGCATAAATAATGATTTCCAATAAAGACAAAATTTGGAGAACGACTTCAACGCAAAAAAAACTATTCGAACACAGAAAAATATGCAACACCAGAAAATGCAAATCTAGAAAATTCATAAGTAATAAAAAACCATTCGGTATAATGCAAACATAATGAAGATAATGCAGTTAATAGTATATATTGTGCAACTAGGGACGAAAATGTAGCTTTTCCGACGAGGGCTGCCACCGCACGAGTCGGGAGAACACTTTTGTCCCGAGATGCACACGATATTTTTTCAATGAAAAAAATGAATATTCGACTGGAAAGTTGATGTGGGAAGTAAATAATCAATAATGCAGTCAGATTGCTTTATTTTCTACACTGCCAACGTTTCGACACCACAAATAGAGAATCATTATTTTTGGCTTGCCCATGTAACATGAATATTTTTTCGCGGACGTGATTTAATATTATCATAAAGGTTGACTATTCTGTAGTAACAGAATTTATTTATTTAATTGTGCAACTTTGTTATGCACATCTTTTAACAATAATTAAAGTTCATCTACTAGCCTTGAAGAAGACACAAGTGGTGTCGAAACGATGGCAGTGTAGAAAATAAAGCAATCTGACTGCATTCCCGATTATTTACTTCCCACATTTTTTTCAATACCTGCACCAAATGGTTTCGAAATAATATTTTTACAAAAACTCGTTTTAAGCTTTTTAAACTATAACTGACCCTAATATTCTAAACACGCCGCTGCGCGCAACTTGTGGGACTGTCACAAGGGGGGCGCCTGAAAGGGGTGCATTATACTCATCAGGTTGGACCGATTTTTAACTTTGTTACCGCTGACCCTCGAGCGTAGACAATAATTTTTCTAGATTTGACTAATCCTTTATATACATTTTTTATGTTTTTCTTGTGTTTGAAATTTCTAAGCATGAAGTTTTGCTCGTTTTATAATCAGTTAATATTCTAGTGCTGAAGAAGTTTCCAACATTTTTACTAAGTTTGCTGGTTGCTGCTGAAATTTTAATGTTCAATATTCAATTTGCTGCATCTGTCATTTGATTCCTCCACTTCTTCAACTAATTTCTTTCCTCTTTGAAGATTCGTTGAACAGCCGAGTGGCGCCTCCGACGGACGGGCAAAGGGGCGCAGGTGGGGCCCCCTACGTCATCACGGAGGCCCGACTGAGGGAAATCCGCAGCCGCTTCATGTACTGGTTCTTCGACCAAGGAGGCAGCGACAACGATGGAGATTTCCAGAAAAATATCCATAGCTCGTCACCGCAAGTTCACAAGAATCTTAACTTCCAGTTACCGTTCTTTGGATTCAGATATAATTATACAAGAGTAAGTAGTGATTCCCAAAATTTAAAAAAAAATAAGGGAGCAAAAAAATCCAAATTTTTCGGTGATATTTCGATGAAAAATTTTGAAGCTTTAAAGACTCATTTCCACCGACTGTTTTAATGCTAACGAACTATGTTTAATGCCTAAGTACTAAGAGCAACGCATAAGAACAAAACTTTGCAAATTCCAAACATAAGGCGTAATGTACAAGCATAATGATTGATATGTGTCATATTTATTATTTGTTTCGAGTTTTTAATTTCTGTCTGTTTCTAAATATGGATTTGAATACCTTACTTACGAAATTAACAGTTCTTCCATTCCCTAATATCGTAAAAACACCGCTAATGATTAAATTACAAAACTTGACAATAAATGTCATCTATGTCGAATTACTGCTTAAACAAAATAGGTGGAAATGCCATCTAATAAATAATCATTATGCATGACACCTTACGCACAAATCATTATACATTAAGCACTAAAACAGTCGGTGGAAATAAGGCTTTTAAGATTATAATTTTCAGATTTTTTGGCTAAAATTTTTAGGAGCTACGGTTCTCATGCAATTCTAACAGAAAGCGCGAAAAAATAATTTTGCAAATTTTTGCTTCTTTTTGTGGTCCACAGGTTTGAAAAAAAATTTCAGTTTGACCGGCATATGGATCAGATAGCCTGTTTATTTAGCATTACTAATGGCCATTTCCACTTTTAAGTGTCACTTCAATGAAAAACATCGAATCGAATTAATGACAGCAATGTTATTTCACGTTTGACAATGTGATTTTGATTCGATATTGTTCATTTAAGGTAAACTTAAAATTTAAGTGGAAGCGGTGCAACTGGACAATAATTTCTTTTTTTTAAACCTCCCTTAATTTTTTTGAGTAGTATATTTGAAGAAGGACAGCGAGTGTTACTTGAAAAAACGTTTTTGACGAGTTTTGGGAATATGGTAGAAATGTCCACCGAAACCAGTAAAATTTTTAGTGAAAAAAATTTGGGAACCTCTTAGAGTAATAACACTACTAATAAGAGAACCCGTGAGAAATTTATTATTTTTAATCTATTATATAATTTATCTCTACTGACAAACATGAGTATCCGTGAGTAACCGCACGCATAGCATAATTTTTTTTCTAAGGTCAAAAATAGGCTTTTATCTAACTTCTAACTACAGTATCGATTAGCAATTAGCAAGGGAATATTTTTTTTTTCATAGGGCCAGAAAATTCTAGAATTAGTCGCACCTTAAGTTTATCTTTCACCTGCTGATTAAAACATCGATATTAAACAAACAGATAACGATAACGAGAGTTTACTACACTGTTAAAATACACATTTATTTCCTTTTGTGAAATACCGTAACATGATTAAATTTGATGCTTTTTACTTTAATCTGTTTAATTCAAAGCGTTCAAACTAATAGGAAATTTAAAGTGATCCTTTTATATGAAAAGGAGTAGATAATTGACCCTTTTAAGCTAGAATTTATCAAATAGATACAGTACCTACACAAAATATAATTTATATTATATATAGAGATATCTGAAGATATTATTGTTTATGTTTTAAAACATTAAACGAAAAATTCGATATAAGTAGATAATTAAATTTTACGTTCAAATATGAATTACGATGTAACTGTATTATTGAAAAACTTTTTAAATTTTTTTTCCGAAACACTTTGCATTATTTCACAGCAATATTTACTTTTTAATGTACTAATAAGCTTACGTGTTATTTATATTTTACATATTTCTAAATACTATAACGCAAAAAGTATTAAAGTTAAAAAATACTATTCAGTAGTGTTGCCGTCTAGATCTAGACTTTCTAGACTCTTCTTGTCTTGTCTAGATTATCAAGACTAGATTGGCAAAAGTATTGTCTTGAGATTTCAAGACAAGACATTGTTATTCTACGAGTAGATCAAGACTCTTGGCAAAATTCTAGACAAGATAACAAAATCCTTTCAAAATCTATGTGAACAAGAACCAAGAAACTATAGATATAGTGATAGACCGGATAGACCTTAAGAAAAACATAATATGTATAAAATATGAAAAGAACAGCCCATTGGTATGCCGGTATGCGTAAATACGTTACAGCTCAAATAGTTTTGATATAATTCAGGAGAAAATAGCGGTAAAAAAAAAATAAACATCTCTTTCAACAATATACAGGTTGGTGGAGGTGAAATGCATAGGGAACATACATGACAATCGAACTTTCATGCCACATTTTGTAGTAGTGTCACAAAACGAAGTAATGTGAATTTGTGTGGCAAAAAGAGTAATCAATAACAGAAATAATAATAAAATCTAAAAGTGTATGTAAACTTTCTCGTTCTGCTCGTACACATACATTATTATGCAAAGAAAATATTTTAATGAAATTTATTGCACGTATATCAAGATGCCTAGCTTGATAACTCAATTGTCATATATTTCCCTATGTTCGCATTTCACCTCCACCAACCTGTATAATAAGTATATAATATGAAGTTCATGCCACTCGAGCTTGAATAGCTTGATAAAAGAGGCACGAAATCCAGGAATTTAAACATAATAACGCACATGCGCAGGTAAATCTAGAGTCTTGACAACCTATCTAGATGAGTCTTGTATCTAGACAAGGCAAGAACAAGACTTTTTAATCTAGACTTAGACTTAGTAAAGTCTTGTCTAGACGGCAACACTACTATTCAGTGACAGCAAGTGCTAGAATAAATTCGTACAACTTGTGACCAGCAGAGACACCTAGGAACACTAACTAACTTCTGACCGGTGTTGTCAATGAAAAACGTGGCCAGTCGGTAAACCTAACCTAACCATGATTTCAATCTTTCTTGTAGGTGTCGATGAACGGTTACCTAGAATTCAGCGATCCTCCCGAGCACTTCTCCACGTACCCTCTGGTCTTCCCGAACAAGGAATGGCCCAAGAAGAACGACCCAGCCTTCATCGGCCCCTTCTACAGCAAGATGAGGATCGGCTCCGTCAGAGTGGAAGACATCGACCAACGCAAACCTGGAGTTTACTTCCGGCTGGAGAGAGACCTCCAATCCAGGGAGGACCAGTTTGGAGTCGAATTCAGGGAGAGATTGAAGTGGGATATCAGACAGGGGGTCATAGGGTCTGAGACCTTCGAACCCAAACATGCTATCATAAGCACCTGGAAGAATATGACCTTTGCTGGCGGGATTGACAACTCTTTGTTTGTTGTAAGTAGCATTCGTTTTAGATGAGGTTCCAGTCCAGTCAGTTATGATCTGTTCGCACGAGGATTCTTTGAAGATTCTACCAAGATTCTGAATTCTGGAAAAGAAGGTTTTCTTCTTTCTATACTCTATTTAAAAACTAATCGCACAAATCTGAAGTTGGAATGCTAAAACTGATCGTTTCTGATTGGCTGATGTAACACCAGTTTTACACCACACAAACTTTGTAAAGTAAACAAACGAATGTCTCGTCAGCTGTTGTCAGTGGGCCGAATTCACCACTCTTCTTTAAGCTAATGAAGCTCTCTAATTACCATGGAAACATCTTTTCTCTCTTTCTTATTTACAGATAGAAACATGCGTGTGTCTTTGTTTGTTATTTTTAGTGAAGCTTCATTAGCTTAGAGAAGAGTGCTGAATTCGGCCCAATGACTGTATCGAGTTTTCCCGCTGATAGGTCAAATTTGATTTTGCCGCAAAAAAAATTAGTGATATTTTTCTCGTATTTAATCTCATGAACATTCGATAGACACTTTCTAAAGAGAGTCATGTACACTATTTTTTCCACGGCCATAAATAATAGTTATTTACTTTACTAGTGGGCAAAGTAAGGAATTGCCCACGAAAGAAATCTCATGAGGCCGAATTTTCTCGAGTGGCTCATTTCTTTTTGCCCACGTGTGAAGCATATAATCGCCATAATTATGATGTTTTTATTAAGAGGTGTTGGATAAAACATTTTAATCATATTTTGATGATTGGTGACACCTGTCACTGTCATAATTTTAATTATACAAAGAAATAAATATACCACGATCATGGAATACATGATACAAGATTTTTAATAACAAGAATATAAATTCTATTCAAATTTTTAAATTATACCAGATACAGCAAAAGTTCTACTTTAATTTATGTGGATAAATCACTTTTAATGTTGTGTTTGTCCATTTTAATGGAATAAAGCAATTAATCACAAAATACTGAATGACAAGAAAAAATATTAAATGTGAGAACGACAACTCAGCAAAAGGCAAAACAAAAATTGAAAATGTTCGATGACATATCGAGCGGGTTGAACGGGTGTGTGATATTGTTTATTTTCGTAGCTAAGTAACTGTACGGAAACTGTTACTTTCGCATATGGTCGTGTGAAAAATACATTTCAATTAACTAAATTAGGTACCACACACAAAAATAATAAATAATTTCCCCTCTCTAGACCAACACATTCCAAGTGATTCTCGCAACCGACGAAGTCTTCACGTACGCGATCTTCAACTACCTGGACATAAAGTGGACCACCCACACAGAAGCTGGGGGAGACACATCCAACGGCGAGGGTGGCACCCCTGCTTACGTCGGGTTCAACGCCGGAAACGGAACCCAGTCCTTCGAGTACTACCCCTACAGCCAGAGGTCCACCATCAGGGATCTAACAGGAAGAGGATGGGCCAATGGCTTCAAAGGGAGACACATCTTCAGGATTGATGAGAAGATTATGTTGGGAACGTGCAACAAGGACGTTTGTGAGTAGTTATTTATGTTACAACCCACTTGAATCGTCCGTGGGATGTTTCAAAATATCTCTTTCTTGTACTTTAAGGCCCATCTCTTGCTATCAAATGCAAAGCAAAAAAGCATGTTACAATAAATCATGTTGTAACTTTGGTTTTGTATCGATGACCTCATATTTTACAATGATGTTGTGCTTACATGGCTATAGAATGAAATTTACAATAAAATAATTTCTAAAAATTACTAAAATGGGAGTTTTGCATAAATTATTACAGTCAATGGGTTAACTGTTTAAAAAAATCTCTCTGTACCAAATTTGAACGCAATAGTTACAGTACATTTTGAGACATCTGTCCGCCATTTTGTTTCAAGATGGAGGACTGACATTTTAATATATCTATATCATAAGTTAGATCCTTGGCTATTACTGTACCAAATTTTACCGCAATCGGCGCAGTACATTTTGAGATAGCTAGCCGCCATTTCGTTTCAAGATGGCGGATAATCTAAAATTTTGCCAAAGTTAGGTGGCAAAAGTCTATTTGCAAAATTTCAGCTCGATAGGATCCCAGGAAAAGTGGGTCATTTTTGACATTTGTTTTTTTGCCGTACGTAGACAGACAGAGAGACAGACAAGCAAGACGATGAAGTTAATATAAAGGTTTAAAAATTAGAAATATTATCTTTTAGCTGGAGCGAATCTTCCCCTGGTTTTCGCGCCCGAGAGTGGCAACATGTTGGGAGGCACTGTAGTGAACATTACTGGTCCATGTTTCGAGTTGACTGACAAAGTGACCTGCAGATTTGATACAGAAGAAGTTAGAGGAACAGTGGTTGACACTAACAGAGCCATTTGCGTCCAGCCTATGAACGTATTTGCTGAAGGATACATTCGATTCGAAATTGCCATCGGTGCAGGAAAATATAACTGGAAGGGAAAATTCTTCATTGGTAAGACCAACAGCAGTATTTTAATAATTACTTTAATTTGGTATATTTTGCGAAATTTTCAAAAATATCTTTTCAATATATTTTACACCCTGTATATATTTTATATTTTTTCTGTTTAGAAACACCGGCAACTGCAGCAGAACGAATCTATTTCGAAGATAATGGCGTATACGAAAGAAACCCGAAAGAAATTAGAATGACCTGGGAAAAGTACAATTTGACTAAAAACGAAAACGCTCCTATCAAAATATCTCTATGGGGATACCGAGAAACTACCATTCGTCCAGAATTATTATACATTGATTCGTTAGATGTAAGTATACAATTAAAATAATTAATTAATACCGAACATGATGTGCTCCGAATAATTTTTAGCAAAAACAGCTTACTTTCGATAGACACTTGTTTAAATTACTTTGCACGTTAATATCATAACTTCCAGATTTTTAATAGCAAGCAAAGGATGAACCTTTAGTCTCATTAACATTTTTACAATCTCTTATAAATTTAAAAATTATTTTCAAATTATTTTAAATGATAATAAAAAGTGTGTCATATCTATCACGCCGTTTGTTGGGCATGGCAGCCTCATATATTGTGAGTCATCGGCATACATCTTCATACAATTAATAACACCATTTCCATAGTCAACAGCATCCAACATCGGCACTTACACCATATCACCTCCGGCATACCGTCTTCGAGAAAACTGGGACACCATGAACATCGAATTCGGTTTCATCCAAATTAACTTAACCGAATCAACAAACTACAACGGCTTGGAAATCACGCCAGTAATCTGGAGCAAACCAATTCCTTTAGGTTGGTACTTCGGACCACAATGGGAAAAAGAATACGGCAAGAAATGGCCGAGCCAACTTTGTGACAAGTGGTTGAAAAATGACAGATACCTAAAAAACTTTGCTAACGATCTTCCGCAATGCCCTTGCACCTTAAAGCACGCCTTAGCGGACAAAGGAAGATACTTGCCAGATTTTGAGTGTGATAAAGATGCCAATCCGAAGTGTCAGTACCACAAAGGGGCCCTACACTGCGTGCGAAGCGGAGCCCCAAGTATAGAAGGAAGTGAACAACAATGCTGCTACGACAAAAACGAATATTTGATGTTGTCGTACGACCAACAATGGGGCTCAAGAATTTTCAGGTCACATAACCTAGGTTATCTACCGTGGAACGAAGCTAACAAAGTACCAACTCTATCTCAATGGTACCACGATGTTGCACCATTCTACACTTGTTGTGCATGGCAAGACGAACAATCAGTCGGCTGCGAAACTTTCAGATTCGAACGCCGACCAAGTCAAGACTGCGTGGCTTACCAATCCCCAGGAGTTGCGACAGTTTTCGGGGACCCGCACATTGTAACTTTCGACGGCTTTGAATACACTTTCAACGGCAAAGGCGAATTCAGTCTCGTGAGAGTCAGTGAAAAGGATTTGAGGTTGGATGTCCAAGCTAGGTTCGAACAGCTGCCGGAAAACGCTTACGGTGAAGTCAGGGCCACTCAGTTGACTTCAGTCGTCGCCCAAGGAAATAATTCGGCTGTTATTGAAGTCAGGTTGAGGCCTAGACATGCCCAGTGGAGGTACAGGTTGGATGTGTTTGCTGATGGGAAACGAGTTTATTTTGATCGGCCGTCTCTTAAGTTCCAACATTTTGCCGGTAATTAACTTTACTAAACTTGACTGTGGCAGCATCACATGCTGTATATTACCGTCAATTCACGGATACTCATTATTTTTACTCATTAATCTGACGAGCTCACATATTGTGAGTCATCGGTATAAATATACTGGGTGATTCACAACTTCGTGCATGACATACAGGTGTACCATAACTTGAGGTACATTGTAATGGCATAGAATTTAACGTACTGGTTTCAAAACAAAAAAGTTTCTTTTCGAAACTCCTATAACTCGTCCTATAAATAAGGGCAGTTTTCTTAAGAAGAAAATTTTTAGTATCACTGGACACTGAATAAAGAGAGAGTTGCATAATGTAGCCGGCTACTTGAAATTAATTCCATTATTTTATTACGCCAACATTAGTGATTATAAATTAATTAAGACGTACTAGAGTAAAATACAAATATCTAGGACCCCGAGCTGCGCGAGAAGGCAGAGCTTGTCATGTACTGTCCGTTTTGCAAAAGTGGAGCTAGCGAGTACGTGCTACGCTGCACTTCACTTAATTTTCAAAGAAAACTAAAATAAAACTCAATCACTATCAATTACAAAAGTCACAGCGTTACACGAAGCAAAACGTCAACATGAGAATAACATATTGAAGCTGATGTTCTGTAGAACAGACAGTAGCGTAGTTTCCTCTTGTTTATCATCTATGCCTCTTCTTCTAAGACGATAATTCGTACTTCGCGCAGGGTTCTGCTTAAATGAATTTATCTCTATTTAGCAACTCAACCAGTGGCCCAAAACTGTTTCCTTCACAAAGGACAAAAATTAATTTTCGGATTTTAAAAAATTATTTTTGTTTCGTGATCAGTACGTTAAGTTTTAATATATTGTATGCCATTCTAATATGTACCTCGAGTTATGGTACATCCTGTATAGTACTCAACTTACTGAATACGGAAATGAAAGAATTTTTTCAAAATCCGCAAATTTAATTTATAGATTTTTAAATAAAACATTTTTGGGTCATTGTTTCCATATGAAATTTTATAGATTTGTTTAATTTTTAACTGTATGACAGTATAATGCTTTAAATTTTTATTTTTTCCATTGCTGATGTTAAATTAAAATTAAAATACATACAGTAAAATTTGAGTACCTAGATAAAGTCAAACTTGAGCAGTTAAAGTAAAAATTTAAGTTTTTTACATTTTTTCTTCAAATTCGTTTTCTCACATTTTTGCATCCTCTGTGAAAAAAGTAGAATGATGAAAATATTACACATTTCGAAATTGCGCCTTGGTAATAATTTAATTTAAAATTGTTTTCTTATATTTTTTCTTTAACATCAGCTATAGAAAAAAATAGAATTTTATATACGACGATAAAATTATATTATCGATTCGAGACAAATAATTCACTCGCTCCTTCGTCACTTGTGAATTATCACTTTTCTTTCGTCGATAAAATATAATTTTATAGTCTTGTACAAAAAATAACTATTATGCCATAGATCAGATATCCATTATGTATGCAATCTTCAATCCAGCGGATTCAAAAATGTATTCCTAACAAAACTATACTTATTACGATTTTTTTTTAAATCTTTTTGTTCCCTGATCAGTAAATTGAGTCCTATATGCCATTAAAATACATAAACGAAGTTTTGAATATATACTCACGGTTATTATTCAATTTGAGTGTGACAGCCGCACATATTATGAGTAAAAAATACCGTGTGTGCGGTTACAAGCCGTCAAATCACGAGTTTTCACGGTGTTAAATGATAAATGGATTGATTATTAATTAATTTGTTTTATAGGTGTAACCGTGTACACTCCGACATATATTTTAAATCAGTCTGAAGTTATTATGATGTTCGAATCAGGAGCTGGTGTAGAAGTACTTGAAAATAAGGGATTCATGTCCGCTAGAGTTTATCTGCCGTGGACATTCATCGTAAGTATTTTTTTTAAATTTTTATGACCCAAATGGGGTGTGACAGCCTCACAGATTATTTAATAAATTATGTGCGCCCGCAAAAAGAATCATAAATTATTTATGGCCAGTTATACTGTTTAAATTTTAAGCTGAATTAAAATTCGAACACCCCATTACAGCAAAAAAAGCACATGGTACTGCGAATGCAGTCCGTTTTACACTCATACACTTTATTAGTTCAAAATTTGGCGCGAACTTAAATAAGTATGTTTTGTGAATAAAGCTGTCATCTATAGAATAATGCAGTACTTCGATGTAACCATGTCTCATCTCGATCAATCAGATTCAAGAATATCATCGCCCTATCTTACCCAACGCTTTTTTCTTAGCAGAAATGAGGTATCGGATGATTCATTTCGAGTAGCTTTAATTTATTAATTTCGAGTTAAAAATTATTATTTTTATTTCGCCATACAATAAATTCAGACACTTTTTAGATTTCCGATATATTTTATTTTTCAGGGGGTGTCAGGATGTAGAAAATATGTAAAATGTTTTAAATAATTATCGCGCGTTTACAGAATTTTTAACGTAGGATGATTCGAATTATTTTATTTCATAATGATTATAGAATCTTAAAATATATATATAAATAATATTTTAAATGAATGCTTCGGTTCCAATATAATACAATAAATTGTTAATACACCCGCAACATAATTTTTGCAACTACTATAATTGTAAGAACCCTGGTCATAATCTATTTACTACAATAAATACTTCAGTAGTAGATCAAATAATATATTGCATAAATTAATAAGATTTAACAAAATGGCATCCATAATACAGAAATAAACTTACATTATCTGATGCACCCATCATCCGTGGTGAGAGTAATCGAATAGTCAATGATTGAAGATTTTTATCTGCTCCACCGAATAAATATTTTCACGAAACTGTCCTGATATTGTCATTTTAACCACTACACATGTTCATCAAGTCACAAATTTTATACTAAGTTCTTGTTGTTGGATTGACATGATAAAAATCACTTGTGCTAGACATCCAATCTCTTATTTATAATATTACACTACTTGTAGGTGGTTTCAACAACAATTGGAGATATATTTCACTGATTTTACTAATATTTAGATACGTATTTACAAAATTTTATCACTTGCAGCACAGTAAACACAGCCATTAAAATTTGAAGCTAGATCTGTGCACGCTAACAAGAATTGGCATGCAACAAATTCTTGCGTTACAAAATACTACTACGTTAGTTTTTAATGTTTAAATAAGTCAAATAAAATATGTTTGATGAAATCTGTAATTTTGCTAAATGAATCTAGAATTAATTTTATGATTTAAATGTGTGTAGAATAAAACAGCCGGATTATTTGGAAACTGGAGTTTCGATATTGCGGACGATCTCACCCTGCCCGATGGTCAAAAAGTTGCAGTTACAAACAACAAAGAATTCAACGATTTTGAGCGAATTCATAAAGACTTCGGCATAAAATGTAAGTAACTTATTTATTAGCACACAGTCGGAGTTGGGCATGAATTAATTCAAAATGAATTTTGATTAGTATTTTTATTTATTTTAATTAAGCTCTTCTAAAAGAATGAACTAAATCCTGAAAGCTTAAGTCTTTTCGAAGAAATGAAATGGAATAATTTTTCTATAGCGCTTAATTCATTTCAAATTAATTAATTGTGAGGTTCGGGGCAAAAGTGGTACAAATGTCATTTTTGTAAAAAACGAAATAAGTACAGAAATGAATACTAGAAGTTCTGTTTTATTTAGAGCAAAAATTGAATTATTGAATTTTTTAAAAAACCTGTTTGAACTTTGAAGTCGAAAAATGATATAAGAGCACTTGTACCATTTTTTAATTATTAAATTAGTTAATAACATAGCTAATTTTTTTTAAATAAAATTTATATTTTTGCCCATGTTTCTCACCTAACTTTAGGTAGGTACATAGTGATAGAAATCTCTCATTTATAAATTCATTCATTTTCAAGTGAATTGTAAAACCGCATTGACAGACCGAAATTTGGTGAAATTAGGTGAAATACGTAAAGTTGTTGAGGCAATTAAAGTAAATAAAGTAAAATAAACAGCTGATTTGTTCTGAAAAGCGTTTAAATATTATTTTTTGTCTTGATTGTGCTACGACTCAAATTTGTAAACAGTCAAATTAATTACGAAGAACACCAATTTTTTTCTGTCGCGAATTGTGAAATATGATTTAATTTATTTTTGGTGAATTATCCCAGCTCTGCACACAACAAAATATTATTAGAAATTGTATTAGCAAAGCTAGTTAAATAAATATATTATGATTTAGGGATACTATCCGACAAAGACGAGCCAAAAGTAGGCCGTGCACTATTCACCCGCGAATTTTCGCGCCAGTCAAGCCACTTCACCAACCGGACCTTCGAGCCGATATTCAAAGCATCGCCCAGCGAAATTATACCTCCGAATCGAACCATACACATCAACGAGGCGAAAGATATATGCGGCGAGATGTACCAGTGCCTCTACGACTACTCCATGAGTTTGAGCAAAGACATGGCCCATTTTACTAAAAATTACTTGAACTCCTACTCTGAAATTCGAGCACTAAATCAGAAGAGAATCCTCTCTTGCGGTGTTTTGGAAACTCCTAGATTTGGAAGGAAGAGCACTTTCTTGTTTGTTCCTAATACGAAAGTCACGTTTGAGTGTAATGAGAATTTTATTTTGATTGGAGATCCCAGAAGGACTTGCCTTGCCAACGGCACTTGGGATGTACCGGAGTATGGCTACACCGAATGTTTACGTAAGTAGAAATTTATTTTTAAATAGTTTCGATTAATTAGTATTGCAGTATTTTGAGCACTGTGCTGCCATCTGCCGAAATCCACGGAACTAAACATACTAACATTTAAAAAACTTTTTCTATAGCTGATATTACTGCCATGTTTACACAAGGATTCTTTGAGGATTCTTTCATCATTCTGAATTCTGGAAAAAATAAATTTATTGTTTTGAAGCTATTAATTGTTTGCAAAACTCATTCAATTTAGCGACGACGCTATTTGACAAGCAAAGGATTATTTTTCTAAAAACTCAAAAGCATAAAAGAATCCTCAAAGATTCCCTGTGTGAACACAGGGCATAAAAATTGTCGATAAAGTAGCACTTTAACCGCAAGGGTAATAAATTTCAACATCAAGAGTAGAAAAATACTTTCCACTTTCTATGTAAATGACACACAGGCATATTTATGGTAACTCAGTAAATGAGTTATTACAGTGCTTAGACCTGTAATATTTAACAAGCTCACAGAAGAGATCTGTAAAATTTTACAGGTTCATAGAAGCGACTTGTCAAACGATTCAATGTTCAATTGTTCTACCGTCAACCACTTTTAATTACAAAATGTAATATATATTTAATTTTTATAAAAATATTAAAGTCAATTCATAAAAAACGTTGTAAAGGTAGTACGCGATACGCTTGCAATTAATCTTTAATGCTGGCTAACTGAATTAAGGAGACTGGCTCCTTCTTTGCTCGCCTCCCAAATTTTCTAGCTCCATGTAAATAACTATTATTTTTTAAATTTCCTTACTCAACGAAAAAATCATTTCATCAACTAAAGAAAAAAATCCTTTGTTGCTTGTAAATTAACACTTAACTCGGCGATAAAATAAAATGTTATCGTTTTGTATAAACAATAACTATTATTTAATCTTTAACAGTATGTGCAAAACGGAGCAGTTATATTTAAAATATCAGTTTTTTAAACAGGAGTTATAAAAAGAAACAGTATAATAAGTCTAGATATAAATTATATATTATATGAGCTTTGAGAACCACTTTATCTTCGACCTTTTATTGTTTTTATTTTATGTATGCATGAATGCATGTATCTATTTTATAAGCGCTTCCTTAAAACTTTTCTTTTAATATCACTACTCCGTAGTGCATCCTAATAATTCTGTCATAATTTAATATTTCTTTTCTTTACTAACGCATGCAGGCAAAGTAGAATACGAATCCAGAACGGCTGGAGTAGTAACAGCAATAATATTGAGCGTATTAGTACCACTAATCGTATGCGTAGCAGGCGGTGCATACTACGTAATGAATTCCAACGAAAAAAGCAACGCTTCCTGGGTATTTACCCAACCTAGGTCCCGCTCCAACAGCCGCGTCAAACTCAACGAAGATTCCCGTCAAATCAGCCCAATATTCACTCCAGAGCCAGAAGAATCGCCTACCACTCGAGTAACAAGCCCAGTCAGCAACTCAAGTACTCTGAGCAGCACGTCGAAAAAGAAACGCATTAGCTACGACGGAGTGTACCATACAAACGAACCTTTACAAGGCGCCCCTGATGTCGAATGGGAAGAGAAAGATTGGGATGCAATGTCATCCCCAGAAGGCAGCGTCTACGATACCAACAAAACCCCAAGAAAACGAGTTACCAGCGATCCTGAATATGTGTTCATTGAAGAAGAGGAACAACCTTCTATGAGCCGAACCGGAACTATGGATAGTGGATTAGGTGGTGACGACAAAAGACCGTTTAGTCTCTTTGTTAAGAATCCGCAAGATGATGATGAAGAAGAAGAAGAACCCGATAGAGACCTCAGTAAATCGCAGCCACAATTGAACTACACTACTGAGGATTATGCCGAAGTACAAAAACCGAAGAACAAGCGACAGCAATCGGTCTCCAGCATGAGCAGTCGCATAACAGCAGTTTAATTTTTATACCCTGCTTGAAATAACGAAAGAATTTTGACAATTTTAAAAATAATCCACAAAACTGTAAAAGAATAATACAGAAATTAGCAAGGTAAAACTTAAAAACGACAATGCAACAACAAATAAAACCGCTCACGGCCCAAAATTTGGTAAAATTTGATGAAATTTGTGAAGTCCGTCATATGGTTGTTGTGTTGTGAATACAAGTACACATTGCCATATGTCAATTTCACAAATTTCGTTAAATTTCGGGCTGTGAATGCGGCTTTACAGATAATGAAATCAGAATTGATTATTGACCACGAAGTATAACATAAACACAAGAGTGGACACTCCGTATCTTAGCAATGCTGTAGATTTGTGGCATTTTTGTTTACCCTTTGTGAGAGAGAAAGATCACTACTGGGCCCGCGCGTTACTATCGTTACCGTTGTTTATCGTCATAGAATGTATGCTCCGGGCTGGCCCGTATTTTCTGTCTCTCTCTAAAAGGTAAACATCCACCCTAGTGTCCACTCCTGAAAATGTATATTATACTTCGTGTTATTGACAACATTTGACTGTGTTTGCGTAAACCGGCCTTGACAACTATAATAGCAACCAATAGAATCACACGAATCTGTCTGTCAAAATTCTTTCGTTATTTCAAACAGAGTATAGCAGGCATGTGGAATAATATCTATTAGAAATAGAATCATTTTATATCTATTATAATCTATGAATGAATAAATAAATAATTTAGTGATGTACTTGCGAAAATATTCTTCCACATGCCTGATAGGAAGTTGCTAGGATTATTGGTACTAATATGCTCTCCTATCCATGTGGAATGGATATTTCTTGTTTTTCTTAAAATCCTTATTACACTTACAGGTGTGCAAGAATATTCGTCGAGACAAGCAGGTATAACTTCTGGAATTATAATGGCAATTATGATTCCATTAATTTTGCTGATTGTTTATGCAGCCTACAGATTTTTCAAATCTCGCTCAGAAGCCAATGCTGGCGACACAGAACCAAAGTATGTCTAAAATATGTGGAAATGCTTTCAACAGCAGAAAATTCATAATCCAATAGGCTCCTACAGAATCATTAAAATTCCGAAACATGTTGCAACGGAATATTCATTTCCAGAATATTCAAATTTCGAAAGTTTTAGGTTTACACAGAATTATTTAAATTTAGAAACATGTTATAGTCGAATATTCATTTTAAGAATATTCAGATTCCGAAAGTTTTTGAATATTCTGCTGTTGACATCTAACTATATTATGAATATTTATTTTTTTTTTTTTTCTTAGCACAAATATGACATTAACTAAAGCAACGTTGGGAACGACAGGGGATGAAACAGAGCAACTAACTTATCCAAGACCAAAAGAAACAGATGTGGATTAAATGCATCTTATTAGAAATTAAATCATATTCATTGTTAGAACATTTCATTATTATTTAGACATTTAAAGGGCAATTATGAATTTTATACTGTTAATTTGAGAGTACAATGTAT
This sequence comes from Agonum fuliginosum, assembly GCA_947534325.1. Taxonomy (NCBI): domain Eukaryota; kingdom Metazoa; phylum Arthropoda; class Insecta; order Coleoptera; family Carabidae; genus Agonum; species Agonum fuliginosum. The sequence goes on from OX384041.1 coordinate 29,243,073, forward strand.
AATTAATTTTTATGGTAATATAAACTGAAATGTGTATTATTTTTTATTAATATTAAATGTAATTAAAATTTTTATTCGCGTCATCGCTAAACTTTCATTTGCGAATTTCAAAATGTATCATAGATGGCTGTAGTTGACATAGGAGGACGTAGAGTAAAATAAAAATATTATATTAAATGTGTTCAATTTTAAAATATAAAGCTAAAATATTGATTGTTTATAGTATTATTGCAAGTTATTACTTCGTTGGTTGAATATACCCTGCACAAGATAAATTATAATAAATTAATGACAAGTTATTGACAAAGCACTCGATCCCACAAAGAAGTATACATTCGACGCCACTGCCTTGTATGTGAAAAATTTTCAGTGTTCTGTTGCAAAATATACTTTTACTAGTAGTTAAAAACCATTTGCAAGTTGATGCAGTAAGAAACGTGAGTTATTTATATTTGTGTAATTCGTGTAGAATGTAGTAAATTGATTAATATCTGCAGACGTCAAGAACAATACCAGCTGATAATCATCCAAAGAAACGTCAAAATGCGCATTAAATTTTAGTAAACGTCATTGAAAAATTGATCCGCGTTGAAGCAAGGAACAGAACAAAACGTCTGGGAATAGTTTACATTAAAAATATTTTATTATAAAATAATAACCTTGATCTCATAACAAGGAAGTGAACAGCTGTCAAAAACAATAAAAGTAAGGTAAGGGAGGACTTTTTTGGTTGAATCTTTTTATTAGTGCCGTCATTATCTTTTATCCACAGTGAAAATTTCACTTCCTGATTTGTGAAAGTTAATCATTCTATTCTCTAGGACAAGTTCTTTGTTTCAGTACAACTTGCACTTTTGTCACTTGCCAATAACCTTAATTTTTCCGTAATTAAAAATAGCATCTTTTGTTGATCGCCCACCAAGTAATTTCTAACTGTTACAGGGTTTCCACGATGGCTGATTTATTCGCAGAAGATATTTCAGACGTGGAAATGGCACCAGAACAACCACATTTTACCATCAATGCTAAACAGTGTGTGGAAAAATGGCATGAGAAAATGAGTCAAGGTGTTTTATCAAGTACACATTTCAAGGAACATTGGCGTATTTGGGTTCCAAGATTATACAGTCCGACTCAGAACGAAAGTTGCCTTGATTGGACATTTGACGAAGAAAAGGCTCGAAAAGTTTTATTCAACACACTGGAAGAATTTATTTGCAGTGGCGATCCAGCGGAAATTTTGGGCAATTTGAGTCAGCTTGACAAACCACCGTCAGTATGCGGCCGTGTGTTTAAAATGGGCGAACCAACCTATAGTTGTCGCGAATGTGGCATGGATTCTACATGTGTTCTATGTGTGGAATGCTTTAAACAATCTGAGCACCGAAATCACAAATACAAAATGGGAACATCGAGCGGGGGCGGTTGCTGCGATTGCGGCGACGTAGAAGCGTGGAAAAAAGCACCGTTTTGTGATATTCACCTCGCTGGAACCAGCGTACCACCGGAAGGAAGAAATAATCTTCCTGAAGACATGGCAGAAAGAGTACGCGTGACATTCGACGCTGTTTTATGGTATGCTTATCATTTATTAACTTTAGAACATTCACCCTGTATCCCAGCTGACCTATGTGCCAAATATGCCGAAGATGATTTCTCACAATCATTTGATATGGATACATATTGTACTGTGTTGTATAATGATGAAACTCACACTTTTGAACAAGTCATCAACACTTTGACTCGCGTTATAAAATGCAGCCAAAAAGTCGCGATTGAGTACGTCACCAATATCGACAGAGAAGGTAGAGCAGTGGTGAAATGTTCTACGTTTCAGCATTGCAACGAATTAAAAGGAGAAATTGAAAAATATACATCAAGACATGGAAATAAACCCCTGAAAGTTTTAGTAGTCCATTCGCATGTCGTCGCGCATCAAATGTTCGCGATGAAATTACTCGCATGGCTTCAGATTTTCTTAGCGCACGGTGAAGAGTTTAGAAAACTATTTTCTGAAGTTTCATTAAAAGTGAAAGCCACAGATCCGTCAATAATAGAAGGGATACTACTCCGCGATATTCAGATGTGGAAATCTGCAAGAACGCATTGGCACCGGCTGTTGATCTCTGGCATGTTGATGGAATATGACAGCAAAAAGGCACTGGCTAAAGTTTTCACTAAAAAATACGGCACAGTTATGAAAGAATTCATCCGAGATGATCACGATCACTCGTTTTCAGTCTCTTCGCTATCAGTACAAATTTTTACTGTTCCTACACTTGCTCACCATTTAATTGCGGAGGAAGATGCCTTATTCATATTGTTAAACGCTTTTATATCTGAATGTTCTCGAAAATGCAATAAAGACGGCAAGCTGGAGTTCGAGCGCAACGTTTCTAACGGCACTTTTAAACGCGCGCAGTACATGCTGTACGATTTGCGTTATTTGTTGAGTTCTATTCCTGATAAATGGACCGATTCTCTTCGGAAAGGTTTTTTACAAGGCTTGTCACTTATTTTAAATTTATTAACAATGATGCAAGGAATGGATTCGGTGTCTCGACAAATCGGTCAGCATATGGAGTATGAACCTGAGTGGGAGTCAGCTTTTAATTTGCATATTAAACTGGCTTTTTGCATTTCTTTGGCTTTGGAATGGTGCGGAACCGACCGTGTTGTTCTCATCAAGGCTTATCGGGCAACCATGAAGAAGCTTTTCGAACATCCTTGCTCTGGAGTCCGACAAGTTGGAGAAGTCCAAGAAGTCACCAACCACAGCGTGCCATGCTTGCAGTATGACGTCGCTACAAAACCTGTTTCCATCCATTTACCCCTAACCCGATTCCTAGCTGGTTTACATTTACATCTCGAAAACTTGGGCATGAATTTCCATAGTCCTGAATTCCAAACACCTAAACCTAGTCCTGAAGAAATAATTGAACCCGTTCTACGAACTCAAGCGATGATTTCTCAAGTGCATGCTGGAATGTGGAGAAGGAACGGTTACGCGTTGCTTAATCAGCTGTATTTTTATCACAATGTTAAATGCCGTTCTGAAATGCTTGATAGAGATATTATCTTGCTACAAATAGGAGCTTCCGTAATTGAAAGCAATGACTTTTTAATACATTTATTAAATAAGTTTAGTCTAATCAACTGGGCGCATCCAGATTTTGAAATAAACACGCTTAAAAACTTAGAAGAAGATAACATGCGACAAACTATTTATCTTGTTGAAGAATTTTTACAGTTGTTAATTACTATAATAGGAGAAAGAGGCATACCTGGAATTGGAAAAGTCAGCGCAGAAGACCGCATTAAAAAAGAAATCATTCAACAATTATGTATCAAACCTTTGCCACATTCAGAGCTGAACAAAACGCTCCCAGATGACGTCACTCACGAAATGGTACTCGATGATATCATAAACCAAGTTGCAACTTTTAAAAAACCAACGCAAGGCAGTGGGAAAGGAGTTTACGAATTAAAAACCGAGTTATACGAACAGTACAACGTATTTTTCTACCATTACACAAGAGAAGAATTGTCAAGATCAGAAGAAACTCAACGTAAACGTCGCAAAGCTGCTGGTGAACTTGAATGTTGCCCTCCACCGGACTTGCCATTATTATCAGAAAGTTTTACCATGATTGTAAACCTTCTACAATGTGATGTAATGCTTCATATAATGCAGACAGTTCTCGAAAGATGCACAAATTTGCGTGCAAGAAGTTTCTCCGAATCTCAGCTTCATAAAATCTTACATATTATCGGATATGCTCTTCTGGAAGAAAATTCACGTAGATATCCAATTCTAATGTTTACGGAACGGGCCGGAAAGTGGAACCTTCTTCAGCTTATGGAGGAATTGAGCACTAGCGCTAGAGTAGAAGCTCATAAAGATTTAATCACCTGGACCATCAATAAATACAAACAAGTAGCGGCTTCCGAAACTGCCCCTTTACCAGATCAGCCATCTTCAAGCACTCAAGATGTTTCTGCAAGTGATGAAAAAGATCGAAGAGCTAAACTTGCTGCTCAAAGAAGAGCAAAAATCATGGCTCAAATGACAGCAATGCAGAACACTTTCATGAAAGAAAACGCTAAGTTATTTGAGGAAGCTGGTGCTGAAGCAGCCTTGACGTCAGATTTGAGTGGATCAGCTATGGATCTAACAGAATGCGCTGATACGCACCCTGTAGCTCTAGGGCCGAAACAAACTCCAAAATTAAACCTGGAAAAAACTTACACTTGTATTTTATGCCAGGAACAACAAAAAGTAAGCCGAGAAGGTCCTGTTTTAGTCTTGGCTGCCTTCGTGCAACAAGCTACCGTTTTATGCCAAAACAGAAACCATATTACAGAAGAAAACAACAAGCAAGATCATCCATTCTTGACTTCAAATCTGGGTCCTGCGCCCCATACCAGCACATGTGGCCACGTGATGCATAGTCTATGCTGGCAAAAATATTTTGATAATGTTGTCATGAAGGAGCATAGACGGCCTTATAGAACCAGACATCCAGCTAGCTTCGATGTTGAAAAACAAGAGTTTTTATGCCCGCTTTGCGAATGTTTAAGCAATACTGTTTTGCCTTTAATACCGCCTTTAGGCACGATACAACCTCCTTTACCGGATTCATCGTTAACATACGAAGATTGGATCAGCGCTTTGAAATATACCATGGAAAAGAAAGTCACTGTTTGTCATGGCGTCTACAAATGCAATGAAGGCGGTACATGTCGTTGCGAAATCATGAACGAATCAAGTGGAGACGGCGAAGCTACCAATTCTTGCGAATCTACTTGCAATGTAGAAAGCCACCGACAATTCTTACCATGTCTTGTAGAAGAACTTGTCCACAATATGGACTCATCTTACAAATCACAATTTACAAGAATGTTCCAACCAACTGAAGTACCACAGTTCAGTACAAATTTAAAAGACATGATTGACCACTACGCTTTAGCCACGTTCACTAGAGGATTATCTGTTAATCAGAATCTAGTTGACAAACGCATACCGTTGCTCATTTGGAAATCATGCGCGTATACAATCCACACTATGGAGATGCTGCTACGAGATATGAACAAACCACTGCTGGGAGACTTATCCAGTCGGCAACGAGATTGTCTAGAAAGTTTGGTGAGAATCATCGGAGTATTTGGAATAACTTGGAAACTGAAAGGTGCTATCAACAGTCATATTATGAAGTTACTTCACTTTGTTTTCGAGCACCCTGATGAGGGCCCCAGCATTCTAGACTGGGATTCGTTAGGGCTTTTAATTCCACTAACAATGTCTATCCGTAGTTTGTTAACTCGACAAGAACCTACAGCAGTTCCAGACGGAAAAACTTTAGATCAATATATTTTCCGACTTGTATTCACAGCACATATTGTCAAAATTTTAATCACAATTAATTTGGAAGAACTTGACACATCTATGGATACAGATGGACACGATGATACAGCAGTCATGCAGGTTTTAAGAATGTTGAACAAAGTGAAAGACAGCGTAAACGGTCACACAGTTTGGAAACACGTCCAGCACGCATGCATGCCATTTTTACGATGTTGCGTACTGTTTTATCGATATCTAACCGACGTTCCAAGTCCAGCAGCCTTCACAGAACCCGGCGGTGACAATTTCTCGACAATATGCGAATATTTGGGCGTTCCAGACACAAGCGCAGAACTATTAGGTACACCGATAGTCCAAGATTTGATTTTATTATGGTGCTCACACAAATCAGTAACAGACTACCTATCAGAAGCTCATAAGTTAGCCGTAGTTGAGCCTATACCAATCAACCGACTTGTAGAACTTCCGAATGATTACAGTGAATTAATAAACGCTGTTTCTTTATTCACATGCCCGAATAGTGACCGAGAGGATTCCCGCAACCCAACGATGTGTTTGGTGTGCGGTGAAATGCTTTGTTCACAAAGTTATTGTTGTCAAATAGAATTGAACAAAACTATGGTTGGTGCTTGTACGTATCACGCTCACCAATGCGGTGCAGGAGTCGGAATATTCTTGCGAGTCCGAGAATGCGAAATACTTTTCCTTGCCAGCCCGATGAGAGGTTGTTTCGTGTCGCCGCCATATTTAGACGATTATGGTGAAACAGACCAAGGTCTCCGAAGAGGAAATCCGCTTCATTTGTGTGCTGAAAAGTACAAGAAACTCCACACACTGTGGCTGAGCCACGGAATTCATGAAGAGATCGCACGTGCAATTGAATCGAGTAGTAATATTATGTCCACCCAGTGGCAGCATCTCTAAATTGTTCTGTAGTTAGTTTGTTAAATTGATAAAATAACTTGTGATTTTGAAAGTTAAGCTTCTTTTCTCCTCGTGTAATATTTATTTCCTTATTATTTAAGTCAAAATATAGTTGAATCTAAAGTTTAACAAAAAATATAAGCGTTTCATTACAAAAAGAGTGTGATAAAAAGTTATACTTCGAATATAAAATCACTACGTACTTATTGATCTGAAAATTCTCAAAATCAAATGATATTTAATAATGACTATTCTTTGGAAATGATTAGGGTAACAAATAAATGAGTTGAAATATGTATACGATGTTTTATTTTACAATAGTAAAGGAAATCATTACTATTAAAGATTGTTTATAACGAAACATTACTAGTTTGCTAAAATATATATTTAATAAATATCTTTAAAAATTATTGTGTTAGTTAATCTTATAATCTACCTCCAGTTTAAAATATTTTATATACATATAAAACAAAATAAATGTTACATTAACACATACAACTAGACTCATCTGTAATAGTATCACGATTTTTATTAATAGTAATAATTTCTGACTTTGGCGATTTACGAGAATTTTCAATTGGCATGAACGGTTTTTGACTTTTTAATTTATGCGCGAGAGTTAAAAATATTGCCTCTACATTATCACATTCCGAATCCAATCGTGCGGATGTCTCAAACAGCTAAGACAAGAAATATTAATCATATAAATTTCATTACTTATTCGTGACTTACCGGCATATTGTGTTGATCAGCGAATCGTTGTGCTACGTTTGTGTTAACTGCCTGCAATTCTTCACAATCACATTTGTTTCCTACTAAAATTCTGGGAATTTCGAGTCCAAGATCGTGTTTGTCGCACTCTTCAATCCATTGGGTCAAAGAATTGAACGATAATTGTTTTGTTACGTCGTAAACTATTACGACAGCATGGACATTACGGTAATAGTGCTGCACCATGGATTTTCGAAACCGTTCTTGGCCTGCTGTATCCCATAGCTGCAACTGTAAAAAATGTTAAATGAGAGATCGAAAGAACAGGTTTTAGGTGAGTTAGGAACGTTTGCCCGTAATGTAAATGTTTCTAGGGATGCTCGTTTGAGTGTGTTTAATGGATGGAGTACTTGTGCCTGAATTGATGTTGGTTGTGGTTGCATGAATAGAATAATGAATGTGGACGATGCGAAAGAAATGTGTCAAGATAGATTTGTTTTGAGAAGATTGATTTCTGGTTAAATGCTAGTGAATTTATATATTTGGCGTGTGGAATGAAAAGTGTGTTTAGGGAAATAGCGATTTTATGTATGAATATTTTGTAATGTAAATAACAATAAATGTAATGGCTTATTATTTACTTTAATGTCTTCCCCATCAACATTAACTGTTCGTTCCCGAAAATCTACGCCGATTGTTGCTTCAGAAGTGTTTAAAAATTTGCCTTCGCAAAACCTGTACGTGAGCGAAGTTTTTCCAACATTTGAATCGCCTACCACTATGATTTTGAACACTTTTATGCGATTTGTACTATGATTAACTATTTTCTTAATATTATCTGGACTAGTTTTGTTTTCTACGGACATAATTACTTCGATTGCACTTGATATATCACATAATATTTTGATGCGACTGACATTAAATGAAACGTCAAATTGATTCAAGGTTATGTTAAGTTACATGCGCGCAAAGTAGTTCGGATCGAAAGTAGATTAAGAATTTTTGACATTGACGTTTCTTTTGAAAACTATACATGCTGTTGTAAAGAAATCTTATCAAAACATTATAGTTTAATAATAAAATAATGGCGAGTCACATTAAATGACACGTCAAATTGATTCAAGATTATGCGCACAAAATAACTCGGATTGAAAGTGGATTACTGTACATGCTGTTGTAAAAAAATTTCATCAAAATATTGTAGTTTAATAATAAAATAATGGCGAGTGGTGAAAAAAAGCGTACTTTAGTTCTTAATGATGATGAAAGTATGGTTTTTGTTTTAAACAATGACAACCACAAATAACAGTAACATTTTTTAGATAACCCTAGATCACCCAGTAAAAAACGTAAGGAAATTTGCAGTTTTAATGAAAAATGCTACCGGAAGAATCCACACCATTTTATTGAATATAGTCATCCTCATCGTATGTACAACACTCGTAAAATAAGTACAATTATAAACTGTTTTAAACATATTTTAGTTGAACTATTGTTAGACTTGGATGAAGATGAGTTAAAATTAAATATACCAGAGTCGTACTTAGAAAAACCTATAATAATGGAACAATTAAAAATTCTGCGTGAAGTTAGAGCTCCGAAAAAAACATGGGATGCTTTTTCTGCCTCTACTAGCAGTAAAATTTCACAACATTCCACTACTAATACTGTAAATAGTGCAAGCATAAGTTCAAAAACTTCGACTAAGAAAGTTCCTTTTGCTTCTAAATTAAAAAGCAACTCACCGTACTACTTATTTTTTACTGTCATTCCTAAATCACCTCAAACAATTAATCAGAACAACAGCCTTCAATTCACAGGTAATAGTTATTTTTTATTCAAGACGATAAAATTGTTTTATCAACGAAAGAAAAGTTAAGCCGCATTCACAGCTCGAAATTTGGTGAAATTTTACGAAATTTGCTCACATCACTGAAATTTGGTGTTGTAAACGAAAGTACACATTGCCATATGACATCCTTCACAAATTTCGCCAAATTTCAGGCTGTGAATGCGGCTTTATTTCACAAGCTAGGAAGGAGCGAGTGAATTATTTTTCTCGTGTCGACAATATAATTTTATCTGAAGGCGCGTTATAATGACAACATTATAAGTCTGAATTTGAGGACTATAATAGCATCCATTATAGGCCGAGGACAATAATGAATCCAGTATGGTACTCAGTCAATACCATAATGAAATAACAAAAAATTCGTTACTAAGGAAGCGAGTATGGAAGTTTCAAAAATAACCTGATTATTTTAGGTTTAAATACCTAATAATTTATTTTATTTTTTGACTAATTTACGCTAGCAGATAAAATTTTCTATGCAATACGGATCGTAACCAATCATTATGGTACACGTCGTGTTATCAAACTCGGCTTCGCCTCGTCTGTTTATCTTCACAACTAGTACCATAATAATTGACGTTACGGTCCTATAACATTATATTTTGTCTATAGCTGATGTTAAAGAAAAAATATAAGAAAACTAATTTTAAATTAAATTATTATTACAACGAAATTTCGGAGTTTGTAAGTAATGTTTTTCATCCTACTTTTCACAGAGTAGATGCGACAAAAGTATTACTTTATCGACTCAGAATAATTGATAAAGTAGCACTTTAACATGAGCTATGAAAAAAACAACATTTATATTCCATTTTATTTTAATAACAATTTAATTTAATTTAGATCTGCTGTGCCCAAGTCTGGGAAAATTAAAATGTTCTTTACAAATAAACTTTATGATCGATATCATGTGGCTTATGGAACAATATGCAGCCACTGGAAATGAGTAAGATTAACATTCCTAATAATATTTATTATTAAATTAATAATTGTTGCAGAAAAAAACCTCTGACAATTTTATACGGCGAAGATTTTCCCAAAATGCAAGAATACATGAATAAAGTCTTGCCACACGTAACTCATCACTTGATTAAAATGAAAGATCCTTTTGGAACTCACCATTCGTAAGTTATGTCACATTTTTTATTGATTCTTAATAAAGTTTTGTAATAATTAGAAAAGTGGGACTGTATGCTTACGAAGACGGATCAATGAGAGTTGTTATATCAACTGCTAATTTGTATTACGAAGATTGGAACATTTATTGTCAGGGGTAAGTAAATTACTTGAATGCACACAACAGATTCGCGTATAATAAATTTGTTTAAGTGTTTGGGTGAGTCCAATTTGTCCGCTTTTACCAAAAGGCGCACTAGATACTGATGGAGCTGGACCGACTGATTTTAAAAATTCTTTACTTAAATATCTTCGCCATTATGAGTTACCCAGTCTAGGCGACTGGCTAAAAAAAGTAAGAAGGGCCGACTTTTCAACTATAAGGTAAGTTAATATTTTACGTTACTGACACATTTCAAAATGAATGTATTCTACTCCCCATGATTTAATTTATTATTATTATTATTATCATTTAGATCTCTTTTACCCTTTCGGGTGTCTAAATTGTTTTCACCTTCTTATTTTCATGCAAAAAATAGTCTTTTAAATGAAATCCAACTTGAGTAAGGCAGTCTTACATACTGTGAGCCATCGGTATAACATTTGTGCGGTTCAGGGATGTAAAAATATATTAATTACCGATTAAATTACGAAATAAATTACCGTAATTTACCTAATTTGTATTACCGTGAATTGTCACTTGTAATATCCTAAGTGCAGATTAAATCCGAACATTTTTTCGACGGCATTGTTATCAATCACGATTCGAAGACGAGTGAAATTGTATTGCAGCAATGCACGACAATAAAATTTTCTGGATATTAATCCATGCCGAGGGGTATTCGGAAAGAAAAACGCATTATTACTTATTTTTAAAAAATGACGTTTATAAATGTCTACAAAAATATTACCGGAAATGGACAATATTTCCAGGAACGAATGCGATTTTCAAACAAAATTAACTACCGTAATTTTACATCCCTTGTGCGTACGTATGAGTACACAGTTAAACAATTAAGAATTATTTATTTAATTTGTGCAGAGTATTTTTTGTGAGCACCGTTCCGGGCAAGCACGCCTCAATGGGGGCGGAATGCCACCTCCAACGAGTAGGCGACCTGTTGTCTCGTCACTGCGTGCTTCCAGAAACAAAAACTACTGAGAGCGAAGCGCTGCGCTGGGACGTAATCGCTCAGTCGTCGAGTCTAGGTAACTTCGGTTCAACTCCGGCTGCTTGGCTGCGCACAGCGCTGTTAAGAAGTCTAGCTAGTCATAAAAGGCAACCGATGCCCGGAAATTCCAACGCGAAGTTGAATATTATTTTCCCGACTATTAATAACGTTTTGGGAAGCTACCATGGACCTGAAGGGGGTGGGTGTTTGCCCTACTCGAAAAGCACCCATGTGAAGCAAAAATGGCTCGAGGGCTACTTACAGTAAGTAAATAATTGTATTGTTTAGGAAAAAATACGCGTTCTGTGTCAACTTAACTCTGAGAAATCTAATGCCGGAAACCGCATTTCGATCTGTTTAGTTTTCCAAGTTGGGATACAATTAACTTAAACTATTGTGCACCGGCTAGTAGTCGTAACAAGGGCTTGTGGAAGAGTGTTAGATGGAAGATCCTTGAATGAATCTTGCTTACTGTCAGAGGGCAATAAAATAAAAGTTTTTGTACAAGACGATAAAATGTAGTTTTATCGACGAAAGAAAAGTGTTAATTCACAGGCTACGAAGGAGCGAGTAAATTATTTTCTCGATTCGATAATATACTTTTATTATCATGTAAAATTCGATTTTTTTCTATAGCTCAAGTTATGTAATTCGACGCGAGGAATTCAATGGTGATAAAATCTCTTACCATTTTCGAATCATTGCAAGTAGTTAATTTTAAAACCCGAAAATATTGATTATAAGGCAATTACAGTGCGATAAACATAATGCCGCAAACCTAAATTCGATATTTTGGTTAGTTTTGACAGACAGGATAATTTGAAAACTAAACGAGAAATGTGCACGCGATTTCCGGCATTTGATTCCTCAGATCTTGAGTAACTTAGGCTAAAATATCAATTCTTTCATTTTAGCGAATGGAAGGCGGAGCGCACAAACCGAACCCGAGCTATGCCGCACATCAAATCCTACTGCAGGGTGTCTCCCGACTTTGATAAACTAGCCTACTTCCTATTAACCAGCGCAAATATATCCAAAGCAGCTTGGGGAACTCTAAACAAAACCGATTCTTCATCATACTGTCGCTCGTATGAGGTAGGAGTTTTATTTTTGCCCAAATTTTTCGGCGAAGAATATTTTCCCATCGATCCGAAGAAAATTACCACCAGTCAATTGTTTCCTTTTATGTATGATTTACCTTTGCTTCCGTACAAGACGGACGATGAACCTTGGGCCCAATAAGATATAGATTTACGAAAGGAGTTTACGCTAGCACCATTTTGTCGATTCTAATACACTATAAAAGTTCTTTGGTAAAGATATTTTATAAAAGATAGCTCAACATTTATAAAAGAAGAGCTATTATACTATCAAATTTCTCGTCATATATTTTTTATAAAAGATCTTTGTCAAAGTACTTTTATAGTGTAATGCCGCTAAAGCTAGATTCAAACCTACCCAATTATAAGTATAAGTGGCTAATTTTAACCAACCAGCGCTCAACGTTTGCATTTATAAATGAAATTGGAATATTATGGAAGCGCTGGTTGGTTAATTAGCACTTATACTTATAATTGGACAGGTCTGAATCCAGCTTACTAATTAACATACAGACTTAATTTATTTGAGTCATAGATAGGTATAAAATGGTGTTAACGTTAAAGGCTGGTTTATAATAGTTGAAACATGTTACTTATTCTATATTATGTAAAGTTAAACTATAGGCCTTTCTATATTACGATTCATAATGATACGAATACCTTCGTTAAACGTAAGAGAATAAGCGGTTACATGCATTATAAACCAGCTTTAACTCATTTTGTAAATATAGGAGTTAATATTTATTTTTATATAATTCTTATAAAATTACTGAAAAATATATTTCTTGTAATACCTACCTGTTCAATAAAATTTTAATAAAAGTTTCTAAGTGTTTTATTTATTATTAGTCGAGGCAGTAGCTACGCAGGTTTAAGTATAGAATGTAGGTATTTCGCAAACTGAGCTTAAAAAATATGTTTATATTTCTTAGGTGCTGTGTGTATTTAGCTCTCTGCACATGATGATGTACGAACCCGGTGTTCCGTTGTTTAAGCCTCTCGTCCGACGCTGTGTGAATGTCGTTAAATTGTAAAATATTTTGCAATTAAATCGCACTTGGACGCTTCTAGCTGTCAAATCAATGCCCTGTTCACACGAGGATTCTATGAAGATTCTTTCAAGATTCTGAATAATTTCATGGTTTTGAACCAATCAATAAATTATAAATTCTTCTTTTCCAAGACTCATTGGAGATTCAATTTATCGGCACTGCAATTAAACAAGCAATTCTCTCTAGAATTATTTTTTCAGATTCAGAATCTTCATAGAATCCTCGTGTGAACAGGGCCTAAAATGTGGTCCTGGTGCACAAAGAATCTATCCGTTACCGCTTTGAATATCAAAGATCGTCGCACGGATTGAGTTTAAACTGCAGACAGATCGGTCGAAGTAGTCGGATTCAACTATAATAACATCTACCATTCTATAATAATTTAGAGAAAATACTGTTGAATGGTTACCAGCACAATAATAGTATTTTAAGTATCAGTAAGGACAGTTTACAGTTTTTAGACAATGTTTGGAGACTGAGCGAAGCGAATAAGGAATTACTTCCTTAACGTTCATGATGCTTAAATAATTTTTTGCACAATTGGTCTTTTTTATCCACACGCAAATATTAATTTCTTCATAATTAATATTAAATTTACTTACTGTTTTGTTTAGCCTAGCAACCGGTAAGATTAACATACCGTCTTGGAAACAGGCATGTTAAGTTGATAAAAATGACCAATCATGCAAAAAATAATATTAATATTGCGGTTTTATTGTTAGTATTTTGCGTATTTGTTTATGTACATATTTTATGTGAATTTAATTATTGTTAAATGATGCAATATATCTTTTTAGATGTTAAAATAATAAAACAAGACGCATAATAATTTTTAAGAACGACTACTAGTCATGCAATTGTCAGTTTTCAAGGATTTAAAATCTCTGTAACAAAAACTAGTATCAACAGTCTCGCGTTTGTGTAAAGTAAATATTTTTTGCTAACGCAAGCAAATATTTAATTTTTAACGGCTTGCCTTGCATTTTAAGCCCATCAAATCTGTCAGTAGGTAAAACAATTTAAGAATAAATTAGCTCCAAAACACAATAAAATAGTGCAATTCAGCAAATCCTAAACAGTAACGTGTTCAAATCGAAGCTCCAGTAATGATCGTCTTACTTGGACGCACGCGCTGAAAAATCGATGCAAGTGTCAAGTTCACCCTCAACTGAGAGCGACATCATGAAGGAATAAAGTAACATGGGGTAGCGGTGGTGTCGAAGAAGTGAACATGTAGCCGAAGACCAATCTCCTCGGCAACAATGCTCGTGTGTTATATCTTGGCCGGCAGTCTTGCGGTGCTGGTGCTGTTGTACATTTGCTTCGAGTTAAATTATTTCTTGAGGCTCATATATTGTGTACTGTCGGCTAGGTTGTTTCGAAAGAGGGTGCATATTCTTGATGAAACAACCATCACAGGTAAATATTTGTTTATATTACTTAAGATGATAATCTACCATGCCAGAAAACAGCCAAAACAAATAAGAGATGGCTGAACTAGAAATTTTGAATTGGTAAACAGTATCAGCAATTTTTTGGCAGAAACCGCTCGGCTACCTTGAAATAGTGTATAAAGAAGTCGTTCAGCTCGGTTTTTCTCTGGACTCAGTTGCGTTCAAGCGAGTAATAAGTTGGCGAACTTTGACTCAGCTCTGTAATAAATTTCTATCAGGAGATATAACCGTGTAAGGTTTGCATAAATTGGAAATTTGTATGAATTTTTAGGAATTTTTATAATCATTTCCTTTGTTGAAATGAAATTTTACCATTTTGGATTTTAGGAGGTAGACGGGCCTCTTAAGATAAAAGTACAATCTACCATTTTATGTAATTATGGTATTATGTTTAAAGCAATAAATAATGCTGTTGAATAGCGTGCAAAATCAATGTTTTTGACTGTTTTCTGTGCATGGAAAATCACCGTAACAATAACATCCTATTTATTTGTTAATAACATTGGTCCGGTATACAGAATATACCATAATATCAAGTACATAATATACGCTAAGAGTATTATAAGGTTTGATATTCTGAGTACGAAATAAAAATTATATTTCAGAAATTTTAAATTTTTCACGGTTCAATTTAATATGATAGGATACGCATAATTACAATTAAAAATTAATTTAATGAACACCTAAATTTAATTACACACTTGAATAAGTGTACCGGTCATATGAATATTTTTAAGACTTACCTATAGGTACGGTAAGTACATAATTCGACTAAACTAGCAACAAATATCATGAATATATATTTACTTAATAGAGTCACAGATAATAATCATTGTTTTTTGTTTATCAAGTACAGAAACTGAGACATTTCTTTATAAAAGTCGAGATAAAAGTGTTGTTTTATTTTTTTACGAAGAAAGAATAACATTTTCTTCACACTAAGCCTCATTCACATAAGCGTTTAGTTTTAAGGTTTGCATTTACGTTTTCAGTGCGTAAAAGTGGGAAGTGTGAATGCTCGTATTTAGTTTCTTAAACGTTAACATAAACCTAAACCTTAAAACTAAATGCTTACGTAAATGAGGCTTTAATTTTTCTAATCATTAGCTTAAATAGGCAAAATTCCGATTCTTGAAAAAAGTAACTCTAAACTTAGGTATCCAAATAAAGCTTCACGTTAAAAAATAATACAAAAACTATCCGTGGTAAAATCAATAATTCGTTTTAGTACAAACAATATTCTATACTACGCATTGTTATTTAAATTCTCCGTCAAAACCATTTTCTTTATTACAGAAACGTCCTTGTAATTTATATGTATTTTCCATCAACAACAAAATAATCTCTTCCTTAATAAAATCTTTGTTTCTTTCAGGTGTATGTGTCACGAACGATGTAGACGCTCTTTTATATCACATGAACAACGCAAGATATCTGCGAGAATTAGATTTTGCTCGAGTAGATTTTTATGAACGTTCCGGACTCTACAGAAGAATTAGAGAAAAAGGAGGCTGTGTAGTACAGGGAGCATGCACTATTCGATATAGGAGATTTGTAAAAACGTTTTCTCGGTACACTATTACGTCTAAAGTGAGTAGAACATCAATATTTTTAAATAACTGTCAAAAAAAAGTTGACATTGACGTCCGCAATTCAGGCCGCGAAGAAAAACATTTGTGTGATACATTTCGCGGCCGCTCTGCTATTAGTAACGGCTGCGAAATAAATAAAGTTGTGCATGTCAATGTCAGATATTTTTGACAGATGTTACAAAAAATAAAATGTGTGTTTTTAATAATATACATCAGTTTGCGTTTAGTTGTATTTAATTTATTTTTATTTAGGTGGTAGCTAACTTATAAATTATACAGAGTGTTTCTACACTTATGGAACTAGATTCAGACCTGCCAAATTATAACTATACCTGCTAAATTAACTAATCAACGCTTCCAAAGTGCGAACGTTGAGCGCTGGTTGGTTAAATTAGCCACTTATACTTATAATTGTGTAGGTCTGAATCTAGCTTGGGTATATAACATGTTGTATTTACAACGGAACAAAAGAATTTTTTTAAATTTGCAAAATTAGGGGTAGTTAACTTCAAGTAAATATGTTCGCAGTACCATATTGGTTTCAAAGTTATCTATTTTTTAACATAGGTACATTACGAATGTAATTTTGATTATAAATTTATTTCAATTATTTTAATTAATTTTAGTAAGAATTAAAATAAAATATTTTTGTTCCGCGATCAATATGTTGAGTACCTTATACACCATTAATAAAATTTGTACCTGAAGTTATGAATCACCCTGTATAAATTTATTGATTCATTATTTATCATTATCCTGTTAAATTAAATTGAGCAAAACCAATATAATAATTCTAATACAAAAACAAGTGTTACGTACTATTATTTTTGAAAAATATACTTCTACAATGACTGCAAATATGCTACATAAAGCCCTGTTCACATACGGATTCTTTAAGAATTCTTTCTTGCATCTGAATCCTGAGAAAAAGAATCATGGTGAGAATTGCCTGTCAAATAGCGGAGCGGCTAAATTGAATCGTCAATGAGTCTTGGAAAAAAAGAATTTCTAATTCATTTATAGCTTCAAAATAATAAATTTCTTTTTCTCCCGGATTCAAAAGCATAAAAGAATTCACAAAGAATTAATGTATGATCAGAACTTAAAATATTTAATGAGCAAGCCCAAATTAATAATTAAATAAAAGCCTGCATGCCCATTACAAATTTAAATTGAAGCTAATTTAATTAACAAATTTAATAAAACGCGTCATCAAATTAAACATAATTGAATTATTTTCAGATAGTGTATTGGGACGACAAATCAATATTCATGGAACACAGATTCATCACTCCTAGCGACAACTTCATTTGCGCGATTGCAATATGTCGAAACAGAGTGATAGACTGCAACGGAGACGAAGTAATGACTTCTCTACTAGAATCAGGATCAATTTCAGAAGCAGAAACAGCGAAACTCAAACCAGAACTGTCAAAAGAAATCGCACTTTGGATAGAGAGCAACGATATATCAAGCGCAAATATTCGCAGCGGAGGTTGATTCCTTATTTTTCTTAGTATCGCAACTTCTTCCTTCTACGATGATATTCAATTTCTTGCAATAATAACAAGGGTACATAAATGTGGTATTACAAATCCTCAATTTTATAATTCAAATTCCGCGGGTTGTAGTTGGTACCACTGATCACTGGGGTTTACTGAGGCAGTCGTTGCGCGGTTTATACGAAAATTGTGATTTTTATAAGATTGAGGTATAATGGGAATGGGTTCAACACCAGAAGATAAAATTCTAGAGTATTCATACACAGGAAAATGCATACACAACTATATTCAAATCTAGAAAGTTTATACATATGAAAATCGCATGACACAAATAACAGCCAATGGAAGAATTGATTACAATAAAAGTAACCATGGTTATATACAAATTTTGCTGAAATTTTTTACTAGTAGCCTGAAATTAATAAGCGGAAACTTTACTGTCATATGTCAGTTTGACATCAAATTAAAAATTGGTTAAATTGTCACTTTGAGTGTAAATAAGCAAGTAATAAGGTAAATAATACATATTTATTAATGTTAAATACAAATTTAGTAAATATTTCAAGTTTCTATTGTAAAAAGAATTAAAAAACAGAGCGGCGGTGTCATTGCGATTTTCTTACCGAATATGCACTCGTGCATTAATCCATGTCCAGGAAATTTTTTATCGTGCATTTCAACAACCTAATTAGCTCGAGTGGTAGACGTTGTTGGGAATTTCCGGAAAGAATTAATGCACATGTGATATTATAAGTGAAAACCGCAATTATTGTTCCTGGAAATATTGTAGCAATATTTCCGGGAATATTTCTGTAGACATTTATAAACGTCATGTTTTAAAAGTAAGTAATAAGCCATTTTCTTTCCGAATACCCCTCGGCATGGACTAACATCCAGAAAATTTATTGTCGTGCATTGCTGCAATACACTCGAAAAATTTTCGGATTTTATCCATGCACTTGGGATATTACAAGTGAAAATACCTGCATTAAAAGTTTCATTCACAGGAAAATTCAAATCTAGAATTTTAGATTTCGCATAGTTGCAAACACAGGAAGATGCAAATAATCTAGAAAAGTTATAGTCAAAACTGAGTATGTGGGATATTCAGTTAAACGTAATTTGTTTATCTCTAACTAATTTTCTATATTTGCATCTTTCTGTGTTTGCAATAATGCCGAATAAAATATTGTAGATTTGCATTGCCTGCGAATGAATCTTAATGCAGGTGGTATTTTATTATGTATGAATTTTCTAGATTGAATCTTCTTGTTCATGCATTTTCCTGTGTATGAATATTCTACAATATTTTTTCTGGTGTTGAATGGCCACCTGTATATTGCACTCTATTTGTGGATACTGTTTTCAAGTTTCAATATCAAAGTGCTTTATAAATAGTTTTTACCATCTACTTATATTAGTTATATATTATCTATTCTTCCTTTTAGACGAGATATCGTTTAAACAAGTGAAAATGTTAATTATTGTTGTTTATCTTAAAAGTGAACTATAATCTGAATAAATATTTATTTCATAAAACACGACTTTTTTGTATTAATTTACCAATATACACCTGTTAATAAAAGTATCATAACTATGAATGGTGATTTTAAACAAGCAAAGTAAAATATTACTCACTAGTGGCTTTGATCAAAATTATACCCACTTGTGGGTAAATTGTAAAAATATACAGGATGTTTCATTTAAAATAAGTGCCATTTCCGCTTGAGTCGTAACTTATATGTTTATAATTCGCTTTCTGTAAACACTACTCGGTATAGAACATAAAGAATTTTTTAATTTGATAATTATACTCCTGTATAAAGTAAGCCATAAACAAAACACAATTTTATCGCTTTGACAGCGGATAAAAAAGAAAGTAACTTTTTGCAAGTGATAAAACCTTATTTACCTTTTTCTTAGCAACCAAACAATAAATAAAACATTGAAATGTCATTTGCTTCATATTTCTAATATTTTTTAGTGAAATGATTAGATTTTGGAAATATTTGCGAAGAGGAACCAAAGTCGTTGAATTACACTCGAGCATTTTATTTCCTCTGAATAAATTTCTGTTTGACATCTCAACCTTGTCACCTGACAGCAATTTGACTCGAAAAATTGTTTTAAAATAAAATCACTCCATCTACGGTGTCGTGATTTTATTAAACAATTTTTCTTTTCAAATTGCTAAGCAACAAGGTTTCAATACAAACAGAAATTTATCCGGCGAAATAAAAAGGTCTTGTGTAATTACAGTTGATAAATAAAGAGAGGCTTAATATTCACATTTTTAATATCACTGGAGTAGCTTATTACTTAAAACAACAAATTTGAAATGAATTATCAAAATTAGGTAAATTGCTTAAATAATGCTCTTCAATGCAATAGATTTATAAAAAAAATATTCACTTTTAATAAATTATACTTAATGTTGATTATTTTTTTAAATTCTGCACGCTCGGTACGTCATGTAATATAACAACATAAAATAGTAAGAACCTTTAGATTTTTCACTCAAAGTATAAAACATCCTGTCTCGTATACAGGATACACAACATACCGGGTGTAACACAATACATGTATACATAGGCGATTAGCATTGCATTTCACATTTACGCAGATTCCTGCTCCCCATTTCCACGTAGGAAAATAGTACAGGTGACAATCGAAAGGTAAAATTATTTCACACCAGATGCAATTTGTAATTTCGTTCTAAATTTCTTTTAAAGAACAATATTAGGAATTTTAAATTCGATACTTTCAAATCGAATCTTACATTGCTATGGTTACTTGGTAAAACAAATTTTCAAATTTTGACGGAGGTGCCAGATTTGTTTTGTGTTTTAAAAGGATTCTTTGATGACTCTTTCATACCTCTGAATTTGGAAAGGAATATTCCTGGTGAGAATTATCTGTCAAATAGCGGCGGCGCTAAATTGAATACTCAATGAGTCTTAGAAAAGAAGAATTTCAAATTAATTGAATTTCTTTTTTCCAAGATTTAGAAGCATGAAAGAATCATATTTTGATATGACAGCCTCATATTCTGTGAGTCATCGGTATTGGTGTCGTACGCTGATTGTAAAATTAGACTTTTTGTAAAAAGCCAAGGCATACAGGCATATTATAAAACACAATGTTACATAATTTTATTTCACTTAAGAAGGGTATTAGGTTTTTTATTTAGTTCACTTCAATCAACCACAACTGAGTATGTGGGACTCACGAAGGGTATTGGGTTGTTTATTTAGTTCGGTTCAATTGGATTAAAACCGAGCATTTAGGACTCAAGACGGGTATTGGGTTTTTTATTTAATTTAGTGCAATCAGAGTGTCTACCAAAACCAAGTCTGTGGGATTCAAGTAGGGTATTTAGTTCAATCCAGAGAGTCATTTAGAAAAAATTTAAACGTTTTATAAAACGAGTACACCGTAAGGTAGATGTTTGTAGAGATTAAAATGTGCACAAGGTCTAGATTCGAAACTGAGTTTGTTGTCAGAACCACACTGTTGCACGCTATTCATCCAATTATTTTAATTTTAATAATTGTCAGACTACGAAAGTATAGAATCCACGTATGAACAAGGTTTTATTTCTCATAAACACTAACAACTAACGTCACTGTTCACACGAGGATTTTTAAAGAATTCTTGCTTCTAAATCCTGGAAAAAAGAGATAAATTGTATTGAAGCTATCAATGAATTAGAAATTCTTATTTTCCAAGACTCATTCAGGATTCAATTTAGCGCCGTTGCTATTTGACAGATATTTCTCTCCAGGATTATTTCTTTCAAAATTCAGGTATGAAAGAATCATCAAAGAATCCTTGTGTGGACAGGGCATAAGAAGCAAGTCGTGTTTTAATACTCACTCATTGTTGTTAGTGGGTAGAGACGATTTTTGCGCTGTTAAACTTTATACCTTCGCTAATAGCGGCGAAAATGTATTAAATGACAAAATGTAGCTACATGAGAAAAAAAATTGACGTGGAGGGGTCTTAGGATTTTGACTTTTTCCCGAAAAAAATTACAAGTCCAAAAATCCCAAAAAAAAATTGGCGCGGGACGGTGTTAGGATTTTGACTTTTTCCGAAAATTTTTACAAGTCCAAAACCCGGTAGCCAAATGGAGTTATGAGCTAGTAATATTTATGTGTGTATATAATTTTGAATGCGAATTGATATATTTTACAAATAATAGAATATTATCGTACCTTTTGAAGGGAAGTTCTCTGCAGACCATATTTTATTTCTTACCATTTATCTTACCTTGAAACTATCTCCTCTTCTAATTCTTTCACTAAACACTCATTAACTTGCCACAAAAGAGTTATTTACCCCAAAATAATTATTAACCAACCTCCCTCCCCCCAAGTAGTATTTTATTTATTCAATATAAGAAGTATAACAGATACAAGACATATTAATAAATAAAAGTATAGGTAGATAATAAATACAAATATAGCACATTCTTTTTCGTGCGCGAAGATATCTGGGAGATAAAGTGCTGGACCTAAAACATACTCAACTAAATATTAATTTAATATCGAAAATTTTATAATACAAAAAAGGATACATTTTAAAATCTTCTAAACCTGGAAACTTATATCACATTATAATTATTTAGATGTATGTTCCAATACGCGTAGAATTATAGACAATTTTTATTTCAAAATAACGTAATTCCAAATTTATATAATTATAATATTACTCGACATTAATTGTTCGCCTGGCTGGGATTTTTATAACAAACAATGTCGATAATACTGCTGCATTTAATTTGTATCCAAGTTGGGGCCCTATCTTATCCACCCTTTCAACAAAATAAATACCACAGTAATATTATAAAATTTAAACGCGAATTTAAAACAAATATCACATTATAAGAAAAATTGTCTGTTTTCTTTCCTACATTAAGTACAACAACTATTTTTTGACATTTATATTATAACATTAATCCCAAAATAAATGAATTATTACCTTAATTTTGAATACGAATTTTAAATATGTTTTTAATATAAGCAACGATTACCTTGTAAAATGTTTTCTGGAAATACTTGTATATAAAAATACAAATCGCAAAACAGCCAAAATATTTAACATAAACATTAATTGTTCGCCTGGCTGGGTTTATTTTAACTACAAATGTTAAAATTTTATACTTATTAATTTGTATACAAGATGTGCCCAATCATCTTATTTACAAATCATTATCCATATTTTATTACTTGATTAAATTTTAAATGCGAATTTGTATTTAAATATAATTTTTATTTGAACCTTTATGAAGATCTCTGCTACGGAAACTCAGCAAATTCGGCCATTCCAATTTATACACTTTTCCGCAAATATTTTATTAATTATATGAAAATTATTATCAAAAACGGTAGAAAAATGTTTAAATCAATGTTTTATAACATATTTGAGTAATATTTTATAGTGTTTAAGTGATTTTTGATAATAATTAGATGCAACAATACGACCGCGACCACACTTGGCAATCAAAAACAAATGAATTACGACAAACATTGCAGCTGTGACTGCTAGGCTGTGTTTATCCTTTATCGTAATTCATTTGTTTTTGATTGTCAAAGTGCGGTCGCGATCGTATTGTTGCATCTAATTATTATCAAAAATCACTTAAAAACTATAAAATATTACTCAAATATGTTATAAAACATTGATTTAAACATTGTTCTACCGTTTTTGATAATAATTTTCATATAATTAATAAAATATTTGCGGAAAAGTGTATAAATTGCAATGGCCGAATTTGCTGAGTTTCCGTAGCAGAGATCTTCATAAAGGTTTAAATACAAATTCGCATTTAAAATTTAATCAAGTAATAAAATATGGATAATGATTTGTAAATAAGATGATAGGGCACATCTTGTATACAAATTAATAAGTATAAAATTTTAACATTTGTAGTTAAAATAAACCCAGCCAGGCGAACAATTAATGTTTATGTTAAATATTTTGGCTGTTTTGCGATTTGTATTTTTATATACAAGTATTTCCAGAAAACATTTTACAAGGTAATCGTTGCTTATATTAAAAACATATTTAAAATTCGTATTCAAAATTAAGGTAATAATTCATTTATTTTGGGATTAATGTTATAATATAAATGTCAAAAAATAGTTGTTGTACTTAATGTAGGAAAGAAAACAGACAATTTTTCTTATAATGTGATATTTGTTTTAAATTCGCGTTTAAATTTTATAATATTACTGTGGTATTTATTTTGTTGAAAGGGTGGATAAGATAGGGCCCCAACTTGGATACAAATTAAATGCAGCAGTATTATCGACATTGTTTGTTATAAAAATCCCAGCCAGGCGAACAATTAATGTCGAGTAATATTATAATTATATAAATTTGGAATTACGTTATTTTGAAATAAAAATTGTCTATAATTCTACGCGTATTGGAACATACATCTAAATAATTATAATGTGATATAAGTTTCCAGGTTTAGAAGATTTTAAAATGTACCTTTTTTTGTATTATAAAATTTTCGATATTAAATTAATATTTAGTTAAGTATGTTTTAGGTCCAGCACTTTATCTCCCAGATATCTTCGCGCACGAAAAAGAATGTGCTATATTTGTATTTATTATCTACCTATACTTTTATTTATTAATATGTCTTGTATCTGTTATACTTCTTATATTGAATAAATAAAATACTACTTGGGGGGAGGGAGGTTGGTTAATAATTATTTTGGGGTAAATAACTCTTTTGTGGAAAGTGTTTAGTGAAAGAATTAGAAGAGGAGATAGTTTCAAGGTAAGATAAATGGTAAGAAATAAAATATGGTCTGCAGAGAACTTCCCTTCAAAAGGTACGATAATATTCTATTATTTGTAAAATATATCAATTCGCATTCAAAATTATATACACACATAAATATTACTAGCTCATAACTCCATTTGGCTACCGGGATTTGGACTTGTAAAAATTTTCGGAAAAAGTCAAAATCCTAACACCGTCCCGCGCCAATTTTTTTTTGGGATTTTTGGACTTGTAATTTTTTTCGGGAAAAAGTCAAAATCCTAAGACCCCTCCACGTCAATTTTTTTTCTCATGTAGCTACATTTTGTCATTTAATACATTTTCGCCGCTATTAGCGAAGGTATAAAGTTTAACAGCGCAAAAATCGTCTCTATCCACTAACAACAATGAGTGAGTATTAAAACACGATTTGCTTCTTATGCCCTGTCCACACAAGGATTCTTTGATGATTCTTTCATACCTGAATTTTGAAAGAAATAATCCTGGAGAGAAATATCTGTCAAATAGCAACGGCGCTAAATTGAATCCTGAATGAATCTTGGAAAAGAAGAATTTCTAACTCATTGATAGCTTCAATACAATTTATCTCTTTTTTCCAGGATTTAGAAGCAAGAATTCTTTAAAAATCCTCGTGTGAACAGTGACGTTAGTTGTTAGTGTTTATGATAAATAAAACCTTGTTCATACGTGGATTCTATACTTTCGTAGTCTGACAATTTTTAAAATAAAAATAATTGGATGAATAGCGTGCAACAGTGTGGTTCTGACAACAAACTCAGTTTCGAATCTAGACCTTGTGCACATTTTAATCTCTACAAACATCTACCTTACGGTGTACTCGTTTTATAAAACGCTTAGATTTTTTTCTAAATGACTCTCTGAATTGAACTAAATACCCTACTTGAATCCCACAGACTCGGTTTTGGTAGACACTCTGATTGCACTAAATTAAATAAAAAACCCAATACCCGTGTTGAGTCCTAAATGCTCGGTTTTAATCCAATTGAACCGAACTAAATAAACAACCCAATACCCTTCGTGAGTCCCACATACTCAGTTGTGGTTGATTGAATTAAGTGAAATAAAATTATGTACCTAACATTGTGTTTTATAATATGCCTGTATGCCTTGGCTTTTTACAAAAAGTCTAATTTTACAATCAGCGTACGATACCAATACCGATGACTCACATAATATGAGGCTGTCATATCAAAATATGATTCTTTCATGCTTCTAAATCTTGGAAAAAAGAAATTCAATTAATTTGAAATTCTTCTTTTCTAAGACTAATTGTGTATTCAATTTAGCGCCGCCGCTATTTGACAGATAATTCTCACCAGGAATATTCCTTGCCAAATTCAGAGGTATGAAAGAGTCATCAAAGAATCCTTTTAAAACACAAAACAAATCTGGCACCTCCGTCAAAATTTGAAAATTTGTTTTACCAAGTAACCATAGCAATGTAAGATTCGATTTGAAAGTATCGAATTTAAAATTCCTAATATTGTTCTTTAAAAGAAATTTAGAACGAAATTACAAATTGCATCTGGTGTGAAATAATGTTACCTTTCGATTGACACCTTTACCATTTTCCTACGTGGAAATGGGGAGCAGGAATCTGCGTAAATGTGAAATGCAATGCTAATCGCCTATGTATACATGTATGGTGTTACACCCGGTATATAGTCTATCAAGCCACAGGAGAGATTTTTGTGCATTTAAATTAGCATGTTACTTGAGTAGATTCGAACTTGAATTTATCAATGGATGTAATATAATGAGAGGAACTTCTAATAATATAATTTATTATTAATTAGAGAAAGTGCAATCTAATTGATGCGAAAGTTCCATAATTTTGGAAAAATGCAATGTAGTCCAAAGGGAAACGAGAATCATATATTTCTTAGTCAAATTTAATTTCTCCTTCAGTCGAACAAAAGTCTCTGCACGTATTGTGCACTTCTGATAACATTTTCAGTGGGTGCAATTGTTTGTGAGCATGATTGTGCTAAAAATTGACATAGACCTAATTTTAATCATCATTACTGGAATAATGATTGGCATTTCACTTATGTACATATTTTTGGATGTGCATTATTTTGCTAGAATGATTTTTACCATGTGGTGGGCCAGATTATTTCAAAGCAAAATAAAATTGACCGACACTGGCATCATATACGGTAAGAGAACAATTTAATATTTAATCTTATAATTAAAAAAAAATTAATTATCTAATTAACTATGAATAGAATATAATTTTAATTAGTTGTGCAAAGACAAAGACAGTAAATTTATGAAATTCCATTTGAAAACTGTTTGATTAAAAAACCTGAAACTAAAATTTTGAATTTTGAAAAATTATTTCAGTTCCATAATAAGTGAGTTGAGCACTATATGCCATTAAAATATATGCACGAAGTTGTGAATCATCCTGTATAATTATAACATGAGTGCGGTTACCAGCCGTCAACTCATTTATGGTTGTTAGTGGAGATTAAACCGCAGGGAAGATTTTTGTGCAAATTTTGTAGTTGTAAAGAACACGCACCTGGGTGTGATGAGTCATCGGTACAGATTATTATACCTACTTTGTGTGCGGTTACCAGCCGTCAACTCGCACATAGTTGTTAGTAGAGACAACAATTGAAATTTTTGAATGTACATTTGAACCATGTAAATAAATGAATCAATTTATTTCAGGAATTTGTACAACGAATGATGTGGACGTATATTGGCAACATATGAACAATGCAAGATATGTTCGAGAATTAGATTTTGCACGATTACAATTCTGCGAAAGGACTGGCTTATATGGTGCAATTTTAAACGTCAATGGAAGTTTGTTGCAAAGTACAACTTATATCCGATACAGACGACCAATTTTACTATTTACTCCGTACAAGGTTACCACAAAGGTATTTATAGTAAATCAGAAACGAATTATAAGAATAATTATTATGTTTTTCTAGTTAATATACTGGGATGAAAAGGTTCTGTATTTAGAGCAACAATTTATAACTATAAAGGATGAATTTGTCTGCGCAACAGTAATAAGCAAACAAAATTGCATTGGATTGGACCTACACGAATTAATTTGCTCAATGACGGACAAAAATATAAAAGAACGACCAAATATACCGGAAGAAGTTGAATATTTATGTCACTGTACTCAAGTTTCAAGCGCAAAAATAAGAAAACTATAATCTGTTTTATACTAAGAAGAATAAAACAAAAATTCATATGTTTACTCCTCAAGAGTTTCCAAAAGGTTTAATTTTTTTTTAAATTTCTACAGTGTGTTTCACAACTTCGTGCGTATAACGAAAATAATTTTTTTATATTACATTAAGGGATATCGACTCTAAGTAGCTCAACACCGCGTTTGTCCAATGGAAACATTCGCCTAAAATACGTAAAAGCAGTCTACCAGTTTTTAAAATGCTCACGAAGTTTTACAGATAAAGCAAAATTTCATAATTTGTTTACGGACGAAGAATGGAACTAGCTTTATGCCGAGTTACATTTTCTAATAAATCTCTTAATCATAAGATGCATGTAAAAAATTCGTTAAAACACATTTTTTCATTAATTTAATATGGATTTCAAAGATTTTGGCAGAATCCTAGATTAATTCTTTCACAAACATCTAGTACCTGTTTTTCCTTCAAATTTTTAATATGCAATTAGTAAAGCAGAAACTGCTGCTGAAAATCTCTAAAAACGCATTTTGTTACGGAGACGGGACTCTTAATTTCAGAGCAGTTTTCGCGAGAAGCACGTTTTTGAAACCACTGGATTATTGATTGTATAATGGATAGGTATCTGATGAAAAAAAATGTAAGAAAACTTTGACCCAAAACTGTTTCATAAAAAAACTTGGAAACTAAAATTACGAATTTTGGAAAAATTCTTTCAGTTCCATAAAAAGTAAGTTGAAAATAAATGCACGAAGTTGTGAATCAGCCTGTATATCCATATAGAAATTACCCTAGAAATTTGTATTTGCTCATTCAGGTTTAAGAACATATTATAGATATTTATCTACGACTAATGTATAACATGAACATTAAATGATTGCTACATAATGCCATTATATTAATTCCGCAGGGAATAATAGTCATGATTCCCTCCTCTGTACCAATCAGATTACTTTGCTTGAATCAATTTCTCTGTGCAAATTATTTTTAGAAAACATTGCAATGTTTAATGATGTAACTATGGTGATACAGAATTGACATTTGGAAATGTCAAAATTTTTGTGTATTGGTATTTATTTTATTAAAATCTTGTAGTACTACATTAGTCGTAGATAAAGTACAGAATACAACTCGCTACCCGAAGATGAAGTTTACAACACGAGCGAGCAAAGTATAAGAACACTATTAATTATTTATCTTACTTATTTTACTTGTATAATGTAGTTAACAATAGTACAATATTGTAGAATATAATACGGTATATTTATTGCGTTAAATTATTGTTAAAGTTAAATAAAAATGAAAATTACAACTTTATAAGTTCCTTTACCTTTTCTAAGTTCAAGGTCTATCTATCCCCTCTCTAAAAATGCACCTTGCTGTACTTCAATTTTTAATTTCATTCGCAGTTTAAACTTAAGAACGACGTGTCGCAATATATTGAGTACAAAGATTGCATTGAATCAAATAAAACGGGGTTTAAAATAAACATTGAAATAGAGATAAACATGGATTGCTCTCTATTTACTATAGTGTTGTTGTTCATTATTGCGGCATTGTATATTTTCTGGGACGTTAATTATTTTATCAGAATAGCGGTTGTCATAGGATATGGAAGATTCTTCCAAAAGAAACAAAAACTTGGCGACATTACCACAATTTATGGTAAGTATTAAATCCTTCCATGCTTCTGAATTTTGAGAAAATAAATGGTGAGAATTGACTGTCAAATACTGGCGCCGGTAAATTGAATCTTCAATGAGTCTTGGAAAAGAAGAATTTCTAATTAATTGATAGCTTCGAAACAGTTAATATTTTTTGCAGAATTCAGAAGCATGAAAGAATCCTCAAAGAATCCATTAAATATCATAATTGCAAATTTGTGTTAGCATGACTGTCCAAAAACTGCTTACGGGAATGGTTTCAACACCAGAAAATAAAAATTTAGAATATTTATGCACACTAGAAGATGCAAATCTAGAAAATTTATACCTGCATCGAAGATTCATTCACAGGAAAATTCAAATCTAGAATTTTAAATTAGCATAAATGCAAACACACAATGCAAATCTAAAAAAGTTATTGTCAAACCGAGTATGAGACTCAAAAATGGTACTAACCTAATTAGTTTTCTAGATTTGCATCTTCCTGTGTTATTTACTTTTATGCCGAATCTAGAATTATAGATTTGAATTTTCCTGTGAATGTATTTTTGATGCAAGTATTTTATTACATAATAGTTATTTATGATATAAGGATTGTAACGTTAATCATTATGGTACTAGTCGTGAAGATTATCAAACGAGGCGAAGCCGAGTTTGATGATTGGTTTACGATCCGTATTGCATATCTACTGGCGTAAATTAGTCAAACAGTATAATAAATTAATTGGTATTGAACAAAAAAAAAATCTATATTTCATTATGGTACTGAGTACTATACTGGATTCATTATGGCCCTTGGCCTATAATGAACACTATTATTTTCCTCAAATTAAGGTTAATAATGTTGTCATTACGACACGGCATCAAATAAAAATTTCCTATGTACGAATATTCTAGACTTTAATTTTCTGGCGTTGAATGGGCGCCCACTTTTTGCGCCTACCTTATTTATAACAAATAAAAAAATAATTTTTGTAGGTTTCTGCACGACGCAAGACGTAGATATATTTTTCCGCCACATGAACAATGCGAGATACGTCCGCGAATTAGATTTTGCGCGGTTTCATTACTACGACAGAACCGGATTGTACGAAGAAATAATGAAAGTTAAGGGGCACGCACTTCAAAGTGCGTCTTTTATTAGATACAGACGAACTATACCTATTTTCACAGCGTATAAAGTCACCACACAGGTTAATACATACTTATCAACAACCAGTTCTATTATAATAATGAATAATTAAATTTTTAGCTCATCTATTATACCGATAAAGTAATGTACCTTGAACAAAGGTTCATTACGCTTAATGATGGGTTTGTTCGAGCGATAGTGGTCAGCAAACAAAATATAATTGGAATGGACGTTCCGTTAGTTGTAAATAAAATGCTAGGAAAGGATTTAGACCACAAACCACCCATGCCAACTGAGTTACAACATTTGACTGAATGCATCGAAGTCTCTAGCTCCAAACTTCGCAAGAAGGATTAATTTTATTATTTATTTTTATATTGTTGATTTTTTATTTAATGTATGGTACACAAGAGGGAATAAAGATATTGAAGGATTACCATGCTTATTCATTTTACTCGTGGTCAAATCCCAAACATTTATGACATCATGAATGCATCAAAGTTTCTAGCTCTGTATTACCTACGCCAGATTAATTTTTATTTGAAGATTTTTTATTTAATCAGTAAAGCCTTGTTCACACAAGTAAGGTGCACAGCAAATGGTAAATTTAAAATTCTCTCACTTTTCCCTGTTTTTCAGTATTTTCCTCCAGCATTTGCCAACAATAAATACAAAATAATGATTGATAAGATAATTTCACTAATAATAAAAACAGTATGGGAATGAAATTTAAGTAATTTATAACTAGAATGCCTTTTTACCTTCCGCCATACCTGTAAAGAAAGGTATTGGAATCATGCTAAAAATCGGGCAGTGAGATTTCAGTGGATGAGCACGAATTAGAGTCGTTACAACTCATTTTTAATAGTTTTTCGATGATGTCTGTACAGCTTGGATAACTCAAATACAAATTATCCAAAAATTTTGAAACAAATTGAAAACGCTGATTAGATTTTGATACAAATATTAGCCGGAAGTGGGATTTTTCGAACAGTAAAAGGTTTTTTACAAATATTTCGGTAAATTTGGGAAAATATTGTTATTCTCAACGTATTATAATTATCAATAAATGTTGCATATTAAAAGGTAATAAAATTTGATGATACGATATACAATTTATTTTTATATTGTCAATTTTTTATTGATTCAATAAAGCTTTGTTCACACAAGGATTCTTTGCAGATTTTTTCGTGCTTCTAAACTTCAAAAAAGCAATTTCGTTTTTCCCAGGTTCCTGAAGAATGAAAGAATCCTCAAATTATCCTTGTGTGAACAAGAAGGTATAAAGATATTCAAGGATTGCCGCGGTTATTTATATTACTCTAGTGACTAAACTCGCAACTTCATGACATCATAACCTTGGTTAACCTTGTCCGTTGAAATTTAAAAAAGTAAGGTTATACAATAAATTTAAATATTATTAATGCAGAAATTGCTGCCGTTTTTTGTACGAACTGTAAGTGACCGGTGTGCTTTTCAAAATATAAACCAATATTTTTTGTGAATTATAGTTTACAATGTACCGGTCATCAATAACTAATTTAACTAAACTACCTCGAAATGATATTGAAACATTTCTGGATTCCTTCGATATAGTATTAACTGACTGTGATGGGGTATTATGGCTAGATAATGACGCTTTAGAGGGTGCGCCGAGTGTATTAAACAGGCTGCGAGAAATGGGCAAACGCATATTTTATGTTACAAACAATTCCACTAAAATCCGAGATGAATTTGTTACTAAAGCAAAGGATCTTGGTTTTATAGCTAATAAAGTAAGTAAAATAATCATTCGTACTATTATTAGCTAATTTGTACTTTATTTAGGATGAAATCATATCAACTTCCTATTTGGCAGCTAGCTATTTAAAAAATAAAGGCTTCAATAAAAAAGTTTACGTCGTTGGATCAAAAGGTATCACGCAAGAACTTGATTTACTTGGAATCACGCACACCGGAGTAGGGGTAAGTACTGTACAGAGCTGGGCAAGATACTTGAAAAAGTAGCTCAGCTAAGCTACTCGCTATTTTACAATTAAGCAACTAAATAGCTTAGCTACTGGCTACTTCACCAAATATGTAGCTAAACTACAAGCTTCTAAAGAATTTCAAGTATAGTGTAGAGCTACGTTTATTATCTAAAGGAACTTTCTGGTAGCTATAAGCTAATATCTCATTAGAATAAAATAAAAAAGTAGCTTAGCTACTTCATAATCTAAAAGCTATCGTTACTTTTTACTTCCACGGCATATATAATAGAGGACGTGGGTGAAATATTGTAATCGTGATATTTTGACAGTTCTGTTTGTCCAAAAGTACAATAACTTGAGAACGCGTACCAATTTTCAACTGAAATTTTATAAAGAAGTTAGTTTTAAGTTCGTTAATGAGACGTGGACATGGACGTTTGTCACTTTGACACCGCTTACGTTAAATTTATGATCGGGGAAGTACTATGGTGGCTACAACAGATTTTTAAATTGTAAGCTACCAGAAAAAAGTTACCAATTTTATAAATTAGCTAAGTTACAGCTACTTTAAGGTAAAAAGTAACTAAGCTAGTAGCTTAGCTACTAAAGTAGCTATCCACTGCCCAGCTCTTACAGTATAAATCAAACTGATTCATAAATAAATTGCATAATATTCTAGCCAGATGTAATGCAAAAATCTTTAAGAGAAACGGTTCATAACTTACAACTTGACAAAGAAGTAGGCGCAGTTATAGTAGGCTTCGACGAGCATTTTTCTTATCCAAAAATGTTGCGAGCTGCCAGTTATTTAAGCCGTCCGGACTGTGTTTTCATCGCAACAAATACAGACGAACGTTTTCCAGCGGACAGCGACTTAGTGGTTCCTGGCACTGGCAGTATTGTCAGGGCCATCGAGACTGCAGCTGGCCGAAATGCCCTAGTTGTTGGAAAACCAAATGAATATATCGCTGAATTAATAACCAAGGAATATAAAGTAGACCCGAAAAGGACTCTCATGATTGGGGACAGGTATTGTCTTATTTTGTTTTGAAGTATAAAAATAAACTTTATTCTTGTAGATGCAACACAGATATTCTGCTCGGAACCAGGTGCGGATTCCAAACTCTTCTAGTCTTAACAGGTGTAACAACTTTAAACGAAGTGAATGTTTGGAAACATTCGAAATTGCAGACTGAATTAGATCTCGTACCAGATTTTTACATGGAAAAACTTGGCGATCTTCTACCACTTTTATAAATTAGTTAGCTTAATTTAAAAAATAAACGGTATTAAAACTTTTCTTTCTTTCGGGTAGTTCGGGAATGTCTCTTGGTACCACCAGTGACTCAATAGTCCAGTTTCAACCTATCAAAAGATATAATTATAATTTCGTTATTGTATTAGAACATGTAAAAATAAAATATAGCTGAATATTCAACCAAATTATAAAAACTTGATTACATAATCTGACGTTTTGGCCTGATTTAAGCCTTCATTAGGGAAAAGTAAGTAAAAATAATATAAATAAATGTTGTTTTAATATTTGAACATTTATTTATATTATTTTGACTTACTTACTCAGCTATTTTTTTATTTTTCCATCATTTAATGAGTATTTCTTGTGAAGGAATGTTTAAAGCCCTGTTCACACAAGGATTTTTTGACAGAAAAATGATCCTGGTGAGAATTACCTGTCTAATACCAGCGCTACTAAATTTAATCTTCAATGAGTTTCAAAACAGTAAATTTATTTTTTTCTAGGATTCAGAATCATGAAAGAATTCATGTGTGAACAGGGCATAATAGGAAGGAATATTGAAATAATAATCATGATCTCTTTAATCAAATATGGTAAAAAACTAAAGATCAAAGCGATCAAAGTTATTTTTATTTCAACTTTCCTTCCTATAAATATAATAATTTATCTAGTTTTAATTATTTTAATCTACCTGATTGCATATGACCCAGAATGTGACGTACCACCAGGTAGAATTTTGCCACAAAATGGCGGTCAACGAAATATACATTAAAATTTCAGTAAATATGTGCGGAGAAGAAACATAAGTAAATAGTTCTCCTTCTGGAATATGATGCTTTTGCGACACAACTTTGCCTACAAGAAAAACAAATGTACAATCTAGAAAACATTTGTAATAATTAAAATTACCGTTAGTGTTTTTGCGCAAACTGCCTAGAATTTTTGTCGCCTTGTACTGATTCCACCAGGCCCACAGAAATAATACTGCCCCCGATATTTGTAAATAGGAAATATCGTCTAGTTTTAATTGTAAATTATTTGCTAAAAAGAGACATTTATTTTTTGTATGACCTTTATTTGATTTTTTGACTGCTGATGTGAACAAACTACTCGAAATATTAACCGTAATATATTTATTTGATGTACATAATTATGCAATGAGTTTATAATGATAGGTTTTAATACGCAAGTATAAATTTAGAATACAAGATTCGTAATTCATGCGAGCGTGTTAATAGCCATTAAGCCCTGTTCGCACGGGGATCTTTGAAGATTCTACGAAGATTCAGAATCCTGGAAAAGAAGAAGTGTTTTTCTTTCTAGTGATAATTACGTGGTTTTGAAGCAATCAATAAGTTATAAATTCTTCTTTTCCAAGACTCATTGAAGATTCAATTTAGCGACACCGCAATTTAACAGATAATTCTCACTAGAAAGAAAATTTTTTCCAGGATTCTGAATTTCCGTTGAATCTCCAAAGATCCCCGTGCGAACAGGTCTTTATACACGAGTTGCATACGTTATTATTTCTACTCCCATGCTTTCATTTAAAAACTAATCATTTGTATGAAATTTACTTGGGTGTTTCATAATCTGTATCGAAATGAATGTCATTCAAATACAGACAAAGCATATTTAATAAGTAAATTAAGGCATGGGAGTAGAAAAAAGAATAAAAGTTGAATGGCTGATATTTCGAGTAATTTTTCGCGTTTGTAAAATTTATTTACCATTAGTAGTAGCAAACTTTGGTGCTTCCGACAACAGAGCTAAAAATGCTCCACCATAATGAATAAATCCAACCATATAATGCGTTAGATTCATCCGACTGTTTTTGCCGAATACAGACACAAAATGCGTGTCATACAGTCTTCTATAACATTGTAATGTTAGCAAAATTATTGCTAAAAATGTAGCGGATGGAGTGACTGCAATAAAAAAATTATCAGTATCATTTGTGTAACTAGATAAAATTATTTTTACCTGATGAATATCGTTGATTCCCAGCACAGACATTAAGCAAAATTTCTATCCAGTTAGGAACAGGATTTTTAAGAACGTAAGTATTTATTGCAAGGTACATTGTTATTGTCGATATAACCGAAGAAAAAATATAAAAATGCCTAAACCACGATTTAGGTATCTCGATTGGTTTCATTATACCTGATGCCGATTTCTTGTACGCGAATTTACCGTACCGAAATGTTTGAACAATAAATATTGGTAAGTACTTTTCAAAAGTATTAATTATCCCACCTAATATCACCATTACAAGGGCCATTTGGCCAAATAGTATCTTAATATAATTCATTTTTACTAGTTACAGCTGTATGTTGCACTGGTCTATGATGTACTGTTATATTTACTTTTTGATTTCTACTTTCTCCATAGTTTGAACTTTCGAGGCCCACTTAAAATAGTCGCGCTATTGCCGCAGTTATAAATTTAAAATCCCTATATGAGGAAGACTGAATAGAATATTTGACGAAATAATCAACAAACTGTTTTAAATAACAAATCAATTTAGGAAAACATTGTTTGTTTTTAGTTATCACTACTTAAAGTAATCAGTACTTTAACTGCTTAATTACTATTAAAATTCACTTTTGACACTAGAGCGCTAAGCTTGACGTGTAGTTTTCAGAGGCGCCGTGTTTTGTAAATTTTAAAAGGGGTTGAATTTCCAAAAAAATCTAAATGTCCAATAAATAAGTATAAATTATTGTACATATTTATAAATCAACATTAATAGTTCACCTGGCTGATACTATAAGCTAACAATGTTGAATTTACATAATATACAATATTTATATGGAATTTATTTTATGTAAAAGACAAATTGCCCAATTTTGTCAATTTCACAAAATAAATACATATTTTTATACTTTTTTCAAATTATTTTAATAAGAATTTTCTGTTTTTACCTTTCTGAAGAACTCGGCGCACTGAGTTTTTAATTTACACTTTTTCAACAATATTTTTCTTATCAAACAATAATTATTATCAAAAACGTTAGAATAATGTTTAAAATAATTGTTTTTACTATTTTTGAGTCGTTTTTTAAAGTTTTTAGGGTAATTTATAACAATTACTTGTAATAATGCTTTTTAGCATGTTGACAATTAAAAACAATTTATTGAATAACTGCGTTTTGTTGATGTACTAGTAACAATAACCAAAGATTATTTATCAAAATTTTGAATTCGTATTTCAGAAATATTTTTCTTTACCGCATGATAATTATTATTATAAACATTATTATATTGATTTAATTAATGTTTTTTACTGTTTTTATCCCGGAATTTAATCGGTATTTATAAAAACATACATTAAACAATTCAACTCACGGATCACATGAAATCAAAAATAAATGAATCGCACAAGCAAACACCACAGCCACCTGTACTCACAGAACAAAAACTTCAATACTACTTCCGCCATCTGTAAATTTTTGAATCATCTAAAATTATGATATTAGTTTCAAAATGTAATAAAAAATAACATTTAAAAAAAATCATTTTTCAATAATCTTCAAGTACTTTCACCTCTAATTAAGTGATAAATTACAAACCAGATCATCAAAATTTCTGTCACAGTTTCTGCAGTTCCTGTCAACTTTCATATGCGCAAGCATGTTGAAAGTATTTGCTGTGTTAAATACAATTAATATTAGTTCATATCATACACATTCATAAATTTTAAGATATAAAATTCATTTGAAATAGATCAATATATGTTTTAATTTATATTGACCTAAAAGTCAAATTTTGTGATAAATCCTAACCTTTTCCCGCTAAATTATTATTGATGGCTGGAAAACGAACAGCTTCGACTGAATTA
This sequence comes from Agonum fuliginosum, assembly GCA_947534325.1. NCBI lineage: Eukaryota > Metazoa > Arthropoda > Insecta > Coleoptera > Carabidae > Agonum > Agonum fuliginosum. The sequence continues at coordinate 29,280,776 of OX384041.1, forward strand.
AACCACGATAATTGGGATGAAGATTACGAATCGGAAGAAGCAGGGACCTTCAAACGAGCCACACAGGATGTTATTGCCAGAAGAGTGATCAAAGTAGCTAAAAGGAGGAACCCCATTTCGGAAGAAGTATGTGTGAAACCTGTTGAGGGGAACAATAAAACGCTGAAATACCGCTGATCTGCGAAGAAATGCAATAGATCCTGGGCATGTCATTCTGCCTGTACAGCCAAAGTCTTCGTACAACCAATCAGACCATGTAATCAGCTGAAAACAACTAAAAAATATCAAACCGCGAGAAGTTAGATTACTGCTTCACTGGTTTGATTGATCAAACGATTTCGTTGGCTTTACAGACAGACTGACCAAAATTGATAATATGGAACTCAAGAAAAGAGTTTTAGGTTTCTTTATTTAGTTTAGTTAATGTAGATCAGTGGATTTTTACATCCATCCATCTATGCATTTCTTCGCAGATCTGCGGCGTTTCAGTGGTCAGCGCTGATCAACGTTTATTCGTTGATGTCCGCCTTAAAAAACTAACATATTTTCTTTTCTAGAGTACAAGTAGCTCACCTAACATCTTCAGCAGTTTCGGAGGGTTTACAAAACCAGCTACGGCGACTACATCAGCTTCTCCTTTTGCATTCCTGTCAAACATAACAAACACTACACAGAGTAACACAAATGGTTTGACTACCAGTACTTCAATGACTACCAATCCGAATTCGTCAACCACTACTCTTTTCAAAAATCCTAGTATTAATTCTACCAACAATCAGACAACGGCAGAAAAATCTTCAGCTTATTTAGAGAAACTACAAGCGTTGAATGAAAGTGTTTCTAAATGGATCAAAACGCATGTTGATAAAAATCCGCATTGTTTGCTTATGCCTGTTTTTAAGGACTATGAAAAACATTTAGCTGAAATTGAAAAATTAAAAGACGATAAAGCTTCGGGGGAAAGTTCAACAGAATTCAAATTGCCAACACCTGCAGAAAGTAAAACATTGCAGGCAACTTCTCATTCGTCGTCGATTTTCGGTAAGGTTGACACCTCAAAATCGAACGATAATCCATTTTTATCAAAATCAGCTGATAAAATAGAAGAAAAACGAACAGATACACCAGGCCCTTCATCGACTAGTTTACCTACAACTGGATTTACATTTGGAAACACTAAACTTCCAACTTCTCCCCCTTCAGGTGGGTTCACTTTTGGATCAGGCACACCTTTTACATTTTCCAATGTTGCTAAACCACCAGGTACTGAAGATAAAAAGACAGAACAAAACCCCGAAGAAGAAGAACCACCGAAAAACGAATTTACTCCAGTTGTAGAAGACAACAGTCTTTTTACAAAACGCTGCAAAGTTTTTGTGAAAAAAGATGAAGCATTTGGCGACCGTGGTGTTGGGCAACTATTTTTAAAACCTGTGGAGAACAGCGAAAAAGTTCAACTTATCGTCAGACAAGATACCAGTTTAGGAAATTTGTTGCTGAATTTAATTTTGTCGAAGTCGATTCCGACTCAAAGAATGGGCAAGAATAATGTGATGTTAGTTTGTATTCCAGATGAAAAATCGAAACCGCCTCCAGTTCCAGTTCTGTTGCGAGTAAAAACTGCAGACGAAGCTGACGAATTATTGAGCGTTTTAGAAAAACATAAGAAATAATTTTAGGTATTTAATGTCTTAGGTGAATTTGGACAATTTCTGTACAACAGATTTTAACATTGTTAAAAAATATAATTCGGTTTAAGCAGAATATAATTTTTACCCTACCTACCTCTGTCAAATTTCTGTAATTGAAAATAAATACATTGTGTCAACAATTAGTACTTTATTTCACAAGTACGTAAATATGTACATATTAATTACGTGTGTACAGTAATTACTATATTAATCAATAACTTATGAATAGAAAAAGGCCATCATCTTATACTGTTGTATCTGCTAAAATATTGCACAGCTTTAGCTTGCCTAAAATTTTGTAAAAATTATGAAGGGGATGCTCTAATTCTATTTTGTCCTAAACCAATCTGAATATGCTGCATGTGAACCTCAACAGAATTTTGAAAAACAATTTGATTACTCGGTGATAATTTTCTTTTGATTTGTTCCATAGTTCCTTGAAGTACTTGGAGTTCATAAGCGTTTTGATCCGAATCTGATAAGCTTTTTACTTGCAGCATCAAAGCAGTTAAATCAGTAATAAGATCAAGCATTGTTACATTAGTAACCATAGTTTTATCATGCAAGGCGCCATTATTTCTATGTACCATGTCTAGAGCTTCTTCTCGACATTTTTCCCGGAGATGACTTGGTGCTAACATGGCTGCTACACTAGGTTCAGGTGCTATTTTATGACATAAAGTCTGTATTTCGTCTAAATATTTCTGTAAATCCTTATTAAGTTTTTCTAATTCAATTAAAACACCAGCGTATCTTCTTTCAAAATCTTCAGGCATTTCTGTGCCGAAAGATTGAAATCTTTCTGCTTCTGAGTTCAGTTCTTTTAAGCAGTTTACTTTGGTACGTTTTGCGGTTAATATTTTGTTGACTAAAACCATGTGTTTGAGAAGTTTAATAGGGAACCCTCCTATCGTCTCTTCGTAATTTGTAGTTCGCTTAAGACCGAAATCTGTTCCAGACAGAAATGGATCGTTTTTGAATTTTAATGTGTTTGCTGGACTTTGGAAGCCGATTGAGTTAAAGGGAGCCGGGTTTCTGGGCCGTAATTTTTGTTGGAACACTGCAATGTTAATCGTTTCAGGTGCTTCGTTTGATAAGACTTCATAATCAGGTACTGAATGGGTTCCTAGTCCTTGACGCTCAAAAGTAATTCGATAAGTATTGTTTGAAGTATCTACCGCATCTATGCTTCCAGTAAATAGACCATCTTGAGGTTTTCTTAGTCTAGCTGTTACTTTAGTCCCTATAACCAACTGAAGAGGTATTTCAGGAGGTAGATCTTTATAACAATTTATATCTCCAGGTTTTCTTTGCTGTAGAGCTCGAATTTTATTTCGTTTCTTTTCTAATTCTGCTCGTTCTTCTGCAAAAAACGATTGGGAACACCTTCTGGGCTTGCCCATCATTCTACGTATTTTAGTCCATTCAATTCTGGTTAATTCTCTACATTTTAATTCAGGGAATGATTCTTTCAAACAAATCATGAAATCATTGTCCCCAGAAAATAACGACCGATCAATATTGCTGTAAAACCATTCGTAGCAGACCCATTTATGTGCTTTTGGTAATTTTAAAAGGTTACGCAATCTCATTCCAATTTTCTGTCCAATTTTTCTGTCAGGTGACTGAAGTGGCGGCAGTGGTAAGTTTTCTGTTTTGATTTCTTTGGGAATATGTTGGATTCTTTTACTTGGTGATTTGATTTCTTTTTGTTTTATTGGTGTTTTAGGTTTTTTTATTGGTGTGGTTCTTGCTTGCTTTTTGGCTGATGGTGGTCTGTGGTGTGGGGTGTTTACTATGTCATCGTCGAAGAACAAACGGTTTTTCTTCCGTATTCTAGCTGGCATGCCTCTGCGATTCAACACCTGTGCTGGTTGGGTGGATGGTGGTTTTGGAGGAGCAGGAGTGCCCACTCTTTGCAGCCCTAAGGCTGCAGGACCAAGTCTCGGGACATCTTCATCGATATCCATATTAATGTCATCGTCGTCTTCTTCGATTTCTTGCTTTATTTTAATATCTACGTCCATACCTCCGTTTTTAAATTGAAGCAATACTGCTGCTGATTCATCTGTTGATATAAAATGTTTTCATTTTCCAATTTAAAACATCGTATTTAAATGTAAACATATCAATAAACCTATATTGAGTGCAAATTCTTTGACAATTATACATTTTGGTTAGAATCATTTTGATGGCTTGTAAATGATAAATCAAATCGAAACAGCTGTGTTTATCAAATAAAATTAAAACAATCTTGTGATTTTTAAACAGTAGGGTTATTTAGTTGTACACAAAAATAGATTAAATAACAACACATCAATACATTTTATGTTAAAGTTACTCTTTTAATTTTATTATTAAAACATTGTTGCTTATCAGCAAAATAAGCAGAATTTCGGTTGCTAACGTGTTTAAAGATTTGAATTTGGCATAGCACCATTTTCAAATTTGAACCTATCATTCCCTCGTAATTTATTTGCTTCGTATTTGCAAGTATTTAAAAGTAGTACAGAGATTTTAATACTATGATAATCTCCGTAAATTATATATCTCGATGATTAACACAAATTTGCACTCAAATAAGTTAATCAAATTGAAAACAGTGATTTTATTTATAAATTTAACTCACTTTCAAGTTCGTCCGCCATGTTGACGTCGACTGCTTGGAATTCTGGGTAACGCGTGTGCGCCCCAAGTTTAAAAATAAATAACCGCCGCGTGACTTTTCGATTGGATTTTTATCTATTTATAATCATAATTCCGATAAAGAAATTATTAACAAAATGATCACCTTATTTATTTAAATTAAAATGCATTCTAGACAAATATTACAAAATTTTTCACTGAAAAATAAATTATTATTCAAAAAGGATTTTTAAGAGGGAAATTCAAAGTTATGAAACGATACGAAATTATTTTCAACCCTACAAAATAAATTGATTTATCAATTTAATTTTGTTTTATTTCCTATTTCCTTTACAGAAAATGTCAATTAATATACCTGTTAATAATATTTCACATTATGTGCATTATTAAGTATTTATTCATCGTATTTTTGGTAATTGAAATTATAAACTCACAAAATGATGACGAGACTACTACAGAAGTAGTAGTAGAAAGTTGTAAAGATAAAAATCAATTAATTGGAACAAATAAAACTGAATTATTTGGTGTAACAGAAGTTACAATAAATGAAACAATCATTCTAGAATGCCATTATTGGTAACAATCATTTATAACAATTATATCTCTAATTAATGATTATTTTTTTATAAGCAATGAAAAAGACCCGCATCAGCCAAAAATTTGGTACATGACAAATTATTTAAGTAACACTCCTCATGAGGTAGAACTAGGAATGAGTAATGACCTAGAACTAAATAGAATTTCTGTTAGTATTGAACATTCTTTAACAATCCACCATTCCAAACTAGAAGATGTTGGAGTATATTTTTGCAGAGGAGTTGATAACTTTGAAGACAGCAAATATTTCAACTACATTGTTGACTGTAACAATCCACAGTTGTTTAACTAAATATTTTTATAACTACAGATATTTTCAGTTATAAACATCAGTACAAAACAGCCTGAAAAAGGTAATATGTCGCATTGGAAGCAATATTTTGATGAGTACATCCATCCTGTTAATAAGAAATTATTACATTCTATCGAAATCGACTTTTCGGATCTTCGAGATAATTTAAAAACGCAATTAGAAGTAATAACTGATTGGGAATTCGATTATCGGGCTTGTGAAGTTTGCGGGAGGCCTCCTGGTGAAGCTATTCAGCAAAAATTTGGACACTGTCGGATTAAAATAGAAAACGGCGACCTTAAAGTATTAATAATTCATAACATTATGCTCAATCGTTGTTTAATAATTTATTGTAGGATGTTAATACTACATCAAAAAAGATGCTTTACTTTTTAAATTTACCGAAAGTTTCTTGTCGCTCGTTATTGTTCGAAGAACTATTTCCAAATATTAGTAGATTAACTCAAAATTTGTACGATTTTGTTCTTGAGAAAAAATGTAAAGGAATTTGCAATCCAGATGCTGAAGGAATAAATCGTGGATGGAAATTTGGTGGAAGCAAAAACTTCAAATACAGAAAAACTATCACATTAAAAGAAGGAGAACATTTAACATTAGTTTGTCCAGAGTAAACAATTACATAGTAAATGGATTCTTTGAGGATTCTTTCATGTTTCTGATGAATCTTGCAAAAAATTAACTGTTTTGAAGCTATCTATGAATTACAAATTATTCAAGACTCATTGAAGAATCAGTTCAACGACGATGCTATTTGACAGGCGCTTCTCACCATGATTATTTTTTATAGAATTCAGAATTGCCCTGTTCACACAAAGATTCTTTGAGGATTCTTTCATGCATCTGAATCCTGGAAAAAATTAATTCACTGTTTTGAAGTAATCAATAAATTACAAATTATTATTTTCCAAGACTCATTGAAGATTCAATTCAATTCACCAGGATTAATTTTCACATTATTTAGAAGCATAAAAAAAACCTTGTGTGAATAGGGCATTAAAGAATCCTCAAAGAATCCACTTGTAAACAGGGCTCAAAGTACAAAATATTAAATTAAAGTTTATTAGGTCCTCGTTGGAAAATAAAGTAATTTGGCGTCGAAATGGAAAAGTTTTAAAACAGGGTCATGCAGTTCTCAAGGATGATGATAATTTAGATGACATCCACGTCATTGTAGACGTTTTTAACTCTTTGTATTTGATACATGTAACAGAAGAAGAGGCTGGAAACTATACTTGTCAAGTTGATATGATTCGGATGCAGCAAATTCGTGTTTTCGTTAAATCAAAATCGAGACTGCTAACAGAAGGTGATACAGAATGTTTTTATACTTCTCCACAAAAATTTAAGGGTATGCAGGATGTATCATAACTCCGAGTACTTACGTTTAAGAGTAGGTACAGTTTGATATGCTGATTACGGATCAAAAATCATGTTTCTAAAATTGCGCGAAGTTGATGTTTTTTGTGCGTGAGAATGTCATACATATTTGACGAGGCTTGCCGAATTAAATAAGTTATTCGAACGCAATAAAACATTTCGTGCTCGAAATACAAACAACATTTTTTTCAATTCAATAAATTAGGGGTACCACTAAAGTTGCGGCAGATAATCTACCAGTGGTAGTAAAAATGTTAAATTTACTTTAAATAAGTTACCCTTCTTGGACCTAACTCGTTCCACGCTATCTTGTAATAATATATACCTTTAAATTTTTTTCACTCTGTATATTATATTGTGTATGCGATTGTAAGCCATCAAATATATATTTTCATTTATTTACAGAGTTTCTCAGACATATGAAATATTTGCTTTTTATTTTGGCATTGTCAGGAACGTGCTACTGTGCAGGAGTCATTGCTGCTTGTGTCAGGAAGGATAAATATAAAGGATATGAAGAAGTTAGCAAAATTGTTCCCAAATATGTCATAAAAACCTAATTTATTTTTGTAATAAAACATTGGTACCAATTAAACAACAAATTAATTTTTCTATTGATTGTCTTAATTTATTTCGTTATTTTCTAACCGGTTTATGTCCTGACACAAGGATTCTTTCATGCCTCTTAATTAAAAAAAAAATTGAGTAAAAACTTCTTGTCAAATATCGGCGCCGCTAAATTGAATCTTCAATGAGTCTTGGAAAAGAATTGCTAATTCAGCTTCAAAACAGTAATTATTTTTCAGGATTCAGACGCATGAAAGAATCCCCAAAGAATCTATGTGTGAACAGCGCTATAATTTATTGTTTATTATCCTCGTATTCTAACTGTTTTGTTCCGTTTCTCGGTGATTCATTCTTTACAGTTGGTAAGAAGAAGAAAGTTACCTCTTCGCTTCTCAAGGTAAGTGCTAGTGAAACTATTCGAGTCACCAAGTCAGCATTCCATTTCCAAGAAGTGAGTGTGTCTGTCAAAATGAAGGTTCAAGACAGCTAGGCTAGTTGTATTAAACATATGGACAAATGGATTTTAAATTATTGTGCGTGAATGTTTTACTGTTTGTTCTTGTGATCTTTACAAGATACAGCGATGGTAAGATTCATTTTATTGCTGGAAGAATTGGGTTGCTCGCTTGATCTACTAACGTTTAGGAGGATTATTTTGAACCAATAATCCTAATATACGAACAATACTGTTTATTCTATGATAACATTCGACTAATTATTATTCATCTTACGAAAATACTGTTTAATTATAATATTCTTTGTTTAAAAATAATTAGCAGTCAATAGAGAAATCGAAGGAGAAATTCTATATAGGTACTTACATTATTTACATTATAAACTGGAAAGTAGAATATATTTTAAAATTGCACTATTATGAACAGTTCATTAATATAAATGTAAAACTAAATTAATAATATTTCTGGCAATTTTCTAATGAGATACCAATAAGTATCTAACAGGCTTCATGTTACTTATCTGATAAATAAATTAACAAATTAAAATAATTTTTTTCTGTTTAACTGCACGACAATATCTCCTGTGGTGTACTAACAACCATGAGTACTCGTGAGTAGACGGTTGATAACCGCACACACGGTATACTAATGACTCATATAGATGTGAGACTGCTAAACATAAGTTGGATAAAATTTGTGATGTGCATAAAATTTCTGTGGTGTATTCTTTCTACTAACAACCATGAGTTCTCGTTAGTTGACGACTTATAACCGCACACACGGTACACCGATGATTCATGTGTATGAGGCTGCCAAATCCAAATCGATTAAAACGCGCGATAAATATATTATACATATTTTGTGGTGCATTCTTTCTACTAACCACTATAATAACCGTGAATTCACAGTTACATGGCTGGTAGACAATCTACGGTCTATCAAAAATATTCACTTCTGTTCTTGACATAAAAGGGTCATAAACAGACTGAGTTACAAATTATTCTTTATATTAATACTTCAATACCTATACAGAATGATTCACAATTTCGTGCATATATTTAAATAGCATGTAGTACTCAACTTACTGATCAAGGAACAAAAATAATTTTTTAAAAATTCCTTAATTTAAGGGCAGTTTTCACAAGAAGCACATTTTTGAAACCACTGGATAATGAATATTTTAAATAACTATGAATGGAATAAATTTTTAATTAATTGTGCAATGGCAAAATTGTTTGTTAAAAAATTCTGCAAACTAAAATTGCGAAATTTGAAAAAAATCATTCAATTCTGTGATAAGTAAGTGAGTTAAGTAGGTACTATATACCATTAAAATATATGAATGATGTTTTGAATTACCTTGTTTGAATAACAATTTGTTGCAATTTGAGTGATTGATGCTAACAGAACCGAATGTTTCAGCGGCACTACGAAGATGCTTCGCCTGTCGTTCACGAAGTGAACTAGGAAGCTGTAAAGACACCTTCGCCTTCAATGTAACTCAAGCAGAGCAAGAACCAGGTGTCGAAGTGCAACCCTGTGCTTCAGGATGGTGTGGAAAGATCATCGAAACAGAAAACGCCCTCAAAGAAGGTACAAACAAACAATGTTATCACGAACAGTGTTGGAACGACCTCTTACATCTACTACCTACATAAAAATCACGCTATATCTCGAGTAATATTGTATATCACATTCATTTATTCCAACGATCATTTATTCCACTCGCTTATCTCATTATTTTACAGTATAAAATATAATCTATAGGTGCATTAGCCGGTTGTTGTTTTTGGAGGGTTAAACATGGTTCCATCAACTTCGAACCTCATTTACTTGCCAAATATTAAATGTTTCACTTACCAGTAGCAATCAGTCGGCAGATAGACACTAATATTTCATTCTTGCTTATATTCTATTTTACACCGAGTTTATTTAAATGAATAACACATTAAACAACAACTTATTTATATCACTATCAAAACACCAAAACACAACTGTCAGAATAATTAGATAATACTTGCAGGAGCTTACGAGAAATGTAATGTTTATCGGTAGATGTCATACTATGTATTATAATTCAAAATAATGTAAATTTACTATTTTATCTACTTTTAAATTAGTTTCTTATCAATTTAGTAATACTCATCACTACTCTACTAGTGAATATTACATTTTTACTCAACTACTCTTGACTAATAAAATTTCTTGTTTTATATTTATCGGTCAATAGATCTTCCTGTACTATCGCATAACATCCAAAAATAATAGTCTGTTTTGTTAAGTAAAGCCCTGTTCGCACCAGGATTTCTTGAAGATGCTACCAAGATTCTGAATCCTGGAAAAGAAGAAGTTTCAAGATTCTGAATCTTGAAAAAAAATCATGTTTTTGAAGCAATCAATAAACTAAATTCTTCTTTTCCAAGTCTCAGTGAAGATTCAATTTAGCGGCACCACAATTTAACAAGTAATTCTCATTAGAAAGAAGAAAACTTCTTCTTTTCCAGGATTCATAATCTTGGTAGAATCTTCAAAGAATCCTCGTGCGAAAGAAGAAGTTTTCTTCTTTCTAGTGAGAATTATCTGTTAAATTGCAGTGCCGCTAAATTGAATGTTCAATGAGTTTTGGAAAAGAAGATTTTATAATTTATTGAGTGCTTCAAAACCATGAATTTTTTCAAGATTCAGAATCTTGGAACTTCTTCTTTTCCACGATTTAGAATTGTGGTAGAATCTTCAAAGAATCCTTGTGCGAACAGGGATTAACTTAACTTACTGATCTTGGAACAAAAAAAAATTAATTCGTTCATTCGACAATCGAGGGTTCTTTTCACAAGGAGCACATTTTTGATTGCATATGAATATCTGACTATTTATGAAAATTAAAAAAATTAAAATTGTAATCATACATCGATGCTTATACAGTTAAAATAAAGGAAATTTATTCCATAAGAAAATTAAAATCGCGAATTTTAAAAGATATTCTTCCATTTCGTGCTCAGTAATTTGAGTATTTATGCTATTAAAATATATAAGTTGTGTATCACCTTGTATAATCTTTTATAATCTATATACCATAATATGTGAGGCTTCTACAGTCAATTTGGGCAAAAGGCGTGCTAGATATATATCTAGAAAAGGTATAATTGTTATTGATGTATATTTTATCTTCTGTTGCAGAGTACGGCGTAGCAACTCAAAGAATGTGCCTCCAAAGGGGCCCATCGGATGGGGAAGACCGCTGTGCCTACACCTTGTGGAATAGAAAACGTGTTTATATGTGTTTCTGTCAAGGAGACATTTGTAATTCATCGACAAGACTTCAAATCCAATCAGGGACTGTGATTCTGAGTCTAGCTTTTATTTTTGTTGCCAGAAATATTTTTCGGTGATGACTGTTAAAAATTTAGATCCATAAACATCATATAAAACAGTTAATTATTTTACAAAGTACTAAATTCAATTAAAAAAAGTTAATATGGTCCAACGATATTAAATAAAATTTGTATGAAACTTCTGTACACTGTATACGTAATGTAAATATTTCTAAATAATAATTGTCAAACAATACATTTATTTATATTGTTATATGTGCAATAAAGTAAATAAGAAAAATGTATTTAAAATTTTATTTTTATAAATAGGTGGTAGTGGTAGGTACACATATAATACAAAAACGATTTTACAATTTACATTTTTATGAATGGGTAAAGATCGACAATTTTATTTGGAGATCACTAAAGAGTCATAAAAACTACATTCTTAGATAGTTTAGAACTTGCATGCAACGTGGAGTTTTTTAGGGGATGACCACCTCAACATTTTTAAATAGAAACCCCTGTCGAGTTTCACTTTATTTTAAGGGTAATGAAAAAAGAAACATCCCCATAATCCAAAACCTGATATTTTAATTCTTTCATGAATTTTATTTTACTTAATTCTAATGTTTTTTGCACGTTCATTACGATTTTTATAACAAATGTTTCGCAATGACCCAAACACTTTAGTGATCTAAGTAATGTGCAATTATTTTTACGAATTTCGAGAAAATTTATTCTTTTTGCATTATAATTAGTAATCTTATAATATAAATACTGAATTTTTTTTCAATAACTTTATTTACGACTATACAGGATAGTCGTAGCAGGTCGTAGATAAAGTAAGTATAGTATTCTACTCGACTTAATATGGCAAACTTATTCTCTTATTCTAATGATACAAAACAGATACAATACATTTTTGAAAAAATTTGTATATAACTATTTGTTTATTAATTATTAGTAGATTATTAAAATTTTTCTTTAAGAGGACCGTCTACCTCCTAAAAGCCAGCTTAAAATGTACTAACGTAGCGAGTGTTTCGTGGCCAGTACAAAAATGGTAAAATTTTATTTCAACAAGGATTTAATAGAGAAAGAATGGATCTACAAGTGTGTCTTTTTAAAATTTTAAAAATGCACATCTGTAGATCCATTCTTTTTCTGTAAAATGTTTATAAAAACATTATCTTTTGAAGTCAAGAATAAACAGTTTACTAGCAAAGAAAATACTTTTACAGTTTTTCAACTTCAAAATAACATTGCATAGCTAGGATGCGGGAAATTACGAATTTCCGGTTGGTTTCAGGCAGCCGTAATAGTGGGGAAAAGAGTGGATTAAAAAATTAAATTGAGAGTATTCTAGGAATTCGGAAAAACCGTTGAATAATTTTAAATTTAAATTTCTGCAATTAAAATACATCGATCTCACCCATTCAATATAATCTCATTCATCTTGAAATCAAATTCTCTTCATTTTAAATACTGTTTAAAATCTTAAATATGTACAAAATGGCATTGGCGTGACACACAAGTTATCGGTGTCTGTAGAAGGGAGATCCCGGCCGACTCGAGCTGAGGTAGTTACCATCGAGGCCGTTTCGACGCCGCTCTTCCTGGTTCCTCAACAGGGATCTGATGTGCGGGATCTGGTGGAAGAAGAGCTCACCACGACCGTAGAGGTACTTCACGGCTATGTGGGCGGCTTTGCCTTGCAGAAGAAGCGGGTCTGGGTAGTCTGGAAATTCATAATTCAAATGTAAAACTGTATAATCAAATATAAATCTGTAAATGTCACTGCTTTATAAAACTGTGATTATTAAATATTTTTAAATTTAATAAATTAGTGCTAACGCTAATCCGTTTCGTGAATTTAACAATTTCAACTATTGTCTGTTTTATAAGAATCAGAATTAATCAGAAACATGTCAATTTTTGTAAATATTTCTTGTGTATCTTCTACACCTGCTATGCATTGTAGTATTGTTGGTTGCATTTCGGCAGAGACTTCAACACTGGAGTAAGAATGAAACTTGTTAAAAATGACATATTTCAGCTTAATCTCCTTTGTCCTTTGTGTGTGATGTACTTTTCACTCACAATCATGAGTACCTATAAGTTATTCACTCATTTTTATAAAGTAGTTTATAAATCTATGCCTGATTTAATTTTTTCTTGAAATATGCATTCCTACATTATACTAAATATTTTTTTAAAACGTGCATACCTATATTTTAATGGCATCTCTGTCAGAAGCTTTAAAGTGATTCAAAGTGCGCATAATATCGAAAAACGTCATGTGACGTTTACTTTTTTGACAAATGTCACCATGACGTTTGCGAACGTCGAAGCACTTTGAAGGATGGTACGACCGATAAATTTTTCGGTTCTACGTTAAAATGTTCCAAGCAAAATATTCCCAACAAAATATTCCCGACAAAAGACAAAAGGTTCCTGGACAATATTTCCCCAAACAATATGTTCCCAACAAAATGTTCCTGACAAAATGTTCCCGACAAAATGTTCCCAGCAAAATATCCCCAACAAAATATTCCCAACAAAATGTTCCTGAACAATATTTCTCCGAACAATATGTTTCCAACAATATATTTCCAACAATATATTTCCAACAATATAACCCCAATAAAAGGTTCCGGAACAATATTTCTCCGAACAATACGTTGCCAACAAAATATTCAGTAGTTATACAACAAGAGCTTCGAAAATTACAGCATAATCAGTTGAGAAGATAAAATGTGTTGTCAGGAAGCACAAGCCATTTTTACACGAGAAACTTTTTAAAAAGATACTCCACTGTAATCTTAAATAAGGAATATTAATAACAAAAACATAATTTACATGTTCAATTACGACTATTCGTGAACTGTTAACTTTATAGTTATTTATATAACAGGTACGCAAAAAAGAGGCGATAGCCTCTAAAACTCAGTTTGTGTTCGTGTTACATACAATATTTTTTAGTATATGCTCTCCAAAATTTTTAACACCTACCTATACAAAGATATGACAGCAGCACAAAATTATGAAAAACGTAGGCAATGAGACAATAAAATCAGTCAAAATAATCCTATAAAATGTAAATAACAGCTCATTGCTAAGTAAATATATATTTTATTTAGGTCTAAAATAGAAATTAATGTATAGAATATAGGTACTGTGAGAATCTATTTTGTCAGGAATATTTTGTTGGGAACATTTTGTCGGGAATATATTGTTGGGAACATGTTTTTCGGAGAAATATAGTTCGGGAGCCTTTTGCTGGGAATATTTTGTTGGGGATAGTTTTCTGGGAACATTTTGTCCGGAATATTTTGTTGGGGAACTTATTGTTTGGAGAAATATTGTCCAGGAACCTTATGATGAGATTATTTTGTTGGGAATATTTTGTTGGGAACATTTTGTCGCGACAATCGTGAGGTTTATGTATGTAACTATTGAATTCCTCACCAAGGCCGTTGCTGTAGTCAGGCGTGATATGCCCCCTCTCGAACTGCACGTCGTAGACAGTGACCGGCGGGCCGAAGCTCGGGGGCAGGAACACCGACTCCTCCACGGGCCAGAATCCGGGGAACGGGAACGAGAACCCGAAGCTCCGGGAGTTCCGGTTCAACGCCGGAAGCTTCGGCGCTCGGGGCTTCGAATCCGGGCCCACCACGAACTTCACCTTCTGGTAGCTGGCCGGCAGGGAAGACGCCAAGGCGAGGATGCAAGAGATCAGGAAGCAGAGCTGCTGAAGGAGAAGAAGCTTTAAAAATTCGTTTACTACCTAAAATTCAGCAAAAAATGTACTAACATTTTACCCAAAAGGTAAAAAAAAGATTTTGAAAAATAAAAAAAACGTCAATGACAACTAAAAAAAAATGTGGTGTGGCCAGCACAAGACCTCCCTACTCAAGATACCCTACTCTTTTAATTGCAGTTTAATAATAGTATTATATCTATTAATTAATCGTTATTTGTGTACGAGATTAAGAGCGTAAAGTGACTCTTTGTTACTCGGAACAAAGACACTTTACGTTCGTAATACACACATAATTTTATCTACCTACAACTAAAGTTATTTGTTATAATAATAATAGTATTCAGTTAGTTCAATCTGCGTTCAATCAATTTATATTTGATTCGTAACCATGACGATAACAATAATATCGAAATAAATAAATAAAAAAATTTGTTTGATTCTGTCATTTTCTTTTATTTTATGTAATCAAAAAGTAGGTACCTACTTTATTGCGCGTTGTCATAGGAGACGCGCATTACAATGTTTTTTTGCTTGGTCCTCAGTAACAAACAATCAACTTTACGATGACAATTGAAAGCATTGCATAAATATAAACTTTTCATAATAGTCGTAGATAAATATATTACAGCCCGGCATCCCTCTCCCCCTTGGCTGCGCGCCTGTATACTTCTTTATTTTAATTTAATTTTTTCCTATTTCAATTATTCTTTAAATTTGTACTACTCTTTAATACTTTTGCAATTTCTATAGTCTTTAAAATCCTGTAACTGTACACTCTAGCAATTCTAATTATTTGCCATTCTCCTTATCATTTCCTATAATTTCGATGTTATTTAAAATTTCCAAATTCTTTGCAAGTTTGAACAGAGCAGGCAGTTTTGATACTATGCATTCTAAGTGAATGTCTGCCAATGAAAGTACTTCCTTTTCATTGACCATTCAATGAAGATTGGTCTTCTGTCTTCTCTGTGATTTGGAATGATTTTGTTGCTATTATCTTCACTTTCTGATGTAATTTACAAACCTTGAATTCAGTGACTTGATTGAGTAGCCTAGTTATTTGACTTAATTTTATGCTAGCTTAACTAAATTAATACTTTGCTTTATTTGATAAATTCGAGCGTTCACCAAGATTGAGATTGAGATCTCATTTTGAAAGGTGTATTTATATTTGGTTATTGGAAATTGATCCATTTTTGAAAGACCTTAAGTAGATTGAATTAGATAATATCAGACTAATTTAATAAGATATTAATCTTAATTTGAGTAACATTTACCTAAAAACTTTCAAAACTTAAACACAGCACTCATGTTTATATAATTTGAAACAAATAAAATTAATAAGTCAAAAATAAATTGTAAATAAATGGAGAAGGAAATAAATGTTGAAAATTACGTCTTGATCTTCACTCTTTAATATGAATAGACTACCGGTTTCGACAATTTATATTGTCATCTTCAGGTCCGGTATCGAAGATTTAATTACAAGAGACTAGCAATGTTGAAACCAAAGAGTAACAAACACTGCGAGAGAGAACATCTTCTCCTAGTTCCAGTTGTTGTTGGTGTGGTTTTTTATTTGAACCATGCTGGTTTCACGTTTTTCAACTTTGGTTTCAACATTGCTAGTCTCTTGTAATTAAATCTTCGACACCGGACCTGAAGATGACAAAATAAATTGTCGAAACCGGTAGTCTATTTATATTAAAGAGTGAAGATCAAGACGTATAATTTTCAACATTTATTTCCTTCTCCTAAATCCAAATCTTCACAAGGGAACATCAATTATCATTGTAAATAAATGTATTAGAGATGCTTCTTAAGGTAAGGAAGAAAGCATGTTTAATTTGGTTTAATAATAATAATTACTTAATTACTTTTTCTCAAATTGGTACCAATTTCACTCTTTCTTAACGCGTTTTGTTGTTACCAATGTTCCCACAATTTATCATTATTCATCGTTATTCATGTTCTTTATAATCAAAGTGAAATTTCATTCTGAGAAATTGACCTTTCAGGATTAGATTCAAATTGATTTACTGCGCTTACATGAATGAAATAATCTCTGAAATTAAAATGATGAAATAACATACTATTTGCAGTTTTCATACCATTTAATATTTTTTGTGATCTCGACAATTGTCAGTTATTTATTTAGCTATAAACAAACAAGAATTTAAATAAATTATTGATTTTTTACAACTTAATTCATGTAAATAAGAACTTTAACACGTACATTTTATTGTTAATTATTTGTTTTTGGAAACACAGTTCTCAAAGTTTAAAATAAAAAATTTCATGGCATTGTTTTATCAATTACATTTTCTGATACTCATATCCACTAAAATTGACATAAATATCTACTTTACTTTGCAAAAATACAATACCTGCATTCCAAATTATTACTATTTCAACAATAATTCATTTTATCTACGATTGTAATATTGTAAATTAATACATTCATTACGATAAATTAATTATTCAATATAGTCCTTTACGAAATAAATTTTGAGTTCATTATTTTATTTACCTTCTAAAACAATTGACATGAACTTCAAATAATCTCGCAATATACCGACATAGTATAATATCTTTCCGAAAATAAGTCGCAATCTTACTCACCTCAGTTTAATAATTACATAGGAAGAAAAGCAAAACAATGGCGATAGACTAAACAATGTCGGTCTGATTTCATGGTTTATTTTACTATATATCAACGACAAATTACATCACGGATTGCATAAAGTGCATAGAGAATAAGGATTGTCTAGAGAACTCAGATTGTTATGTTTATAATGACTAATGAGTATATGAGAATTACTTAGTTAGTTACACCCAGAGTGAAGAAAACAGTAAAAGTGAAGCATTCCTGCCGTTTCTATTACTGCAGAGTTTAATTTGTAAAGTGTAGTTTTTTTATTGTTCTTAGAAAAGTATGAAACATTTAAATATCAGTTTTAATTGCCAGTTAAGTATAAGTTTACCAGGATAGATATTAAAATAACATAAACAGTCATGGGATAGTTTTGGCTATCTATACCTATCTATAGGTAACTTAAATATTTTGCTCCATAATAAAATGGGTTACCCATGGCAGAAAACAATGAAAAACATTGAATCCGCACGCTATTCTATAGCGTTTATTGTTTTGTTAAACATAAAAATAACATATAATTTATGTTTGAGGGGAAAGAATAATTTTGGCATCCATATTAAAAAAATCTGACGTGGCCATCACACAACCTTCCGCCATATCTAGATTTTAAACAGAAATGTATACGTGCAATCCGGTGCCCATTTAAAATATACAAATAAAAATCTCAAATATTCAAACACAGAAATTTGCATCACCTGAATAAAAAGATTCATTCACAGGAAAACTCTGCTGTATTGAAGCCATCCTCCGTTCAATTACTACATTTAATATCTTACTTAGGACTTATATAGCGCTAGTATGCCAACTTGTCACCCGTATCACCTGTCAATATTTTTTACGCAGAAACAAAAATCAACCGATCATGGATTACAAGATATCAACGTTTTATTTGATAAATTTATTTTTTAAATTTTACTGCAGTTCTTTAATGCTACCAGATAAAGACAATTTTTTTATAACGTAAGTTGCAAATAACTTTTCCTCTTATTCTCATTACAAATAAATACTATATTTTTCCAAATTTATATACAATTTTGACAATTAACCTTTTCAATCTTCAAAAAATATTACTTCCGATGAAGATATTTGTACCAAAATCTAGGGAGCTTTTCCAATTTATATACAAATGTTAAATACCAAATATCAAAATTTTCGGGTAATTCGTATTTGAGTTATGCGACTAACACACACACACACACACACACACACACACACACACACACACACACACACACACACACACACACACACACACACACACACACACACACACACACACACACACACACACACACACACACACACACACACACACACACACACACACACACACACACACACACACACACACACACACACACACACACACACACACACACACACACACACACACACACACACACACACACACACACACACACACACACACACACACACACACACACACACACACACACACACACACACACACACACACACACACACACACACACACACACACACACACACACACACACACACACACACACACACACACACACACACACACACACACACACACACACACACACACACACACACACACACACACACACACACACACACACACACACACACACACACACACACACACACACACACACACACACACACACACACACACACACACACACACACACACACACACACACACACACACACACACACACACACACACACACACACACACACACACACACACACACACACACACACACACACACACACACACACACACACACACACACACACACACACACACACACACACACACACACACACACACACACACACACACACACACACACACACACACACACACACACACACACACACACACACACACACACACACACACACACACACACACACACACACACACACACACACACACACACACACACACACACACACACACACACACACACACACACACACACACACACACACACACACACACACACACACACACACACACACACACACACACACACACACACACACACACACACACACACACACACACACACACACACACACACACACACACACACACACACACACACACACACACACACACACACACACACACACACACACACACACACACACACACACACACACACACACACACACACACACACACACACACACAGACATCATCGTGAAACTATCAAAAATGAGTTGTAAGGACCCTAATTCGTGCTCATCCACTAAAAATTCACCACCCGATTTTTTGCATGATTCCAATACCTGCCTTTACAGGTAAGCGGAAGGTAAAAACTGCAATATTTGGAAAAAATAGGGTTTTCGCGCGCCACTGTACAGCTTTTATTTATAAGTGAATTAACTTCAAATTTTAATATGTTGTCAACAAAGCTTGGATCTGCGAAATATCCGATCGAATTTTTTAAATTTGTTTCAGAATAGAAGATTTTTGTTCAAAAAATAACAAAAATTGACAAAACTCAAATTAACATTATTTCAATTAAAAGCAAAATTTTACAATTCTGCATCTTGCATTTTGTAGATTGTACTTTTATCTTCAACAATATCTTTAGATATTATATTTAACAAAACAAGAAACGCTGTGGAGTGGCGCGCGAATTCCATGTTTTTGGATGTTTTCTGGCGCGGTAGAGGATCGTTTTAAACCATTCATGGTTATTTATTTATTAATATTTGGCTGTGTTACATAATAGTATATTAAAGAACAAGTTTTATAAGACATAATTTTTTCGCACGTGTTCAAATTTAGTAAAACAAGCCCTCGAGCGAGTTTACTAAAGAACAAGTCCAAAAAAAGTCTTATAAAATGAGTTTTTATACTATTTTTTCTATTTGGTGTCTTTTTATTATTAAAATTTAAATTATACTGCCACAATATACACAAGTCGATTTAGGGAAATTTATGTGTGTATCGTTTTGGTTGGTGATATTAATATTGCCATTTATTTAACTGTCACTGTCACTGCAAAAGTATATATTACTGAACTATTCTAGGTGATAAGTACAGATATTATAGAAAATATTGAACTTATATGTTTTCAATTTCTAGATTAATTAATTTTATTGAATAAAAAGAATTAATTAAGCAAAACATATTTAGAGGTTATACTGAAATTTGTAAATTCTGAATTTTGACGTTTAACAATTGAAATAAATGTCATCTGATACTGATCTGATACTAGCAATACCAACCTTCTATAAAAATATGTTGCGTGTCACAAAGTGAGCTCTAGCGACATTCAGTTGCGTTTCACAAAGTTAACTTTGTGAACGCTAAATAGAAAAAAAATGTTTACAGCAAGTCAAGTAAAAAGTGTAAGAATTAAAATATAATACAATTTATTAATTTAAAAATTTTTTTTTATAGCTATCTGGGTTTCAACTCACATTATGTCATTAAAATTCGAGTTTAAGTCGAATGAATGAATTGAATAGAAAGCATTTTTTTTTATTAAATAAAGTTTAATTTGGGTTTTAAATTTTTTAAATTCTAAGTAGTGTTATAGTCAAAAGTAACATCAGGAAAGATTTTTGTTCAGTTAAATTGAAATGTGTAACTGACTAGATTCGAACCTGGGTTACTACAATATTAAATTAAATTTGCAGCAGTTTGTTACTCAACTAAAATTTTTAAAAAGTTAATAACATATCCATTTTGTGTATCTATGTGTCTTGGGTATTTATTAAAAAGTTTACTTTGTGTTATTGAGAAGCTAATAAAAATAATTGATAATCAATTAAAACTACATGTTCTAAGACTACAATTTCGATTAATAAATTAATAAATATGTCATCATGACCTTACGGTTTATATTTGCTATTTATTACTTACTTTCTTTATTTTTCGCATGAGTAAAATTGCACAAGTCATGGGAGTTACCATTCATGATCTTCACGTTACATTAATTGACCATTAACGATGATATCTTGAAAAATGTAAACATAAATCATATTTCGAATAAACAGAAACACCTTCACAAGATTACAGTTTATACTTTTGCTGTTTACCAAAACGAAAGGATGAAGATGAAGTGTTTAATAATTTTATTGCTTCATTGTTATTTGTTATAGTTGACAATTAGCAACAATAAAATTTTATAATATACTAATTGCTATTTTAGGACTTCCTAAGAATTTTCACAGGCTAGTTATAAAATCAGTCGTTTTATAAAACGCCTAATCGTTTTATAAATGACTCGGCATATAATGTCATATCATTTTATTTCACACTATGCCGAGGCTTTTGGTAGAAACTCTGAACTGAACTAAATACCCTTCTTGAATCCCACAGACTCGGTTTTGGTCAGGGTTGAAAAAAAAACATGTTTTTTTCAATTTTAAACAAAACATTTGTTTTTTGCTGTTTAAAACTGTTTTAAACAACAAAAAAGCATGTTTAAAACATGTTTTAAACAGGATATCTATTTTAAATAAATATTATTTCCATCGAAATATGTCGCCAATGCTACTTTTTGTGCGAGGACGGGGATTTACATCGCTCTAGCTGCGTAGCTAGGAGTCACCGATGGTCGGTAGTTGAATTTGTTTTGTTTGTGTTATGCGTCGTGAATGGATTTCGATATCATTTTTAAACACCTGATTTAAAACACAGTTTAAAACATATATTTAAACATTAGGCCGTGTTTAAAACATGTTTAAAACAGTTTGTTTAAAACAAATTGTTTTAAACATAACAACCCTGGTTTTGGTTGACACTCTGATTGCACTGAATTAAATAGAAAACAAAATACCCTTCTTGAGTCTTTAATACTCGGTTTTGGTACAAACTGTGATTTAACTGAATTAAATATACAATCTAATAACCTTCGTGAGTCCCATATAAGTACTGAGTTTTGGTTGTTGAACTGAACTAAATAAAGAACTTAATACCCTTCTTGAGTTAAATAAAATGATGTGACATTTTGTTTGCTAATATGCCTACATGCCTAATTTTACAATCTGCGTATGACATGAATCATAATATTTATAAATTCATCTTATAATATCCTAGTACACATCCTTAATTCCTTTTTTATTCAAAACCGGATCAACTAATCCAAATAAATATTCTATAAGTCACTCGCGTGGGTTAGTTTCAATGCCATAAATTCTTTTATATTTTGCAAAAAATCTTGCATGCATCTTAGTCAGTATTGTGTTAAAGATTAAAAGAAATGACCACTATTATCTTGACAATAAAATCTGTTTAACATTTGCTGTACCCCTGAATGAAAAGGTCGTGATACGGTCCTGATTGAATTTAAATATCACAATAAGTGGCCTCAATCTAAATTTGAATTTAAGTTGTCATCGATTCATTATCTTTAATCGCAAAATAGTAAACAGAAAATAGGTTATGAAATTATTGAATTAAATAGGCAATTTATTTAAGATAACAAAATAAGAAATCATATTAATTTTATTAACGTACTTTTAATTTTATTTATCATTTAAATATACTGGGATCTGTGACTCATTGGTATACA
This sequence comes from Agonum fuliginosum, assembly GCA_947534325.1. Lineage (NCBI taxonomy): Eukaryota > Metazoa > Arthropoda > Insecta > Coleoptera > Carabidae > Agonum > Agonum fuliginosum. The sequence continues at coordinate 29,303,689 of OX384041.1, forward strand.
ATACATAATATTATACCTTGTGTGCGGTTAATTAATGGTTATTAGTAGAGAGTAAACCACCATAGAACAGGTTTTAGTGCAGTTAAATTTATTTATTGCATATAACAAAATAAGAAATCATATGAATGTATGTATATCATATATATACTATGTGTGCGCAATTATTAGCTGTCAAGTCATTAATGGTTGTTAGTAAAGACTGAAGTCTCCACAGAGGAGATTTTAGTGCAGCTAAACTGGAATGAGTACCCGATTGTATTTTTTAACAGAATAATTTAGAATTTATTTTCTTAAGCCCTGTTCGCACGAGATCTGCCAAGATTCTGAATCCTGAAAAAGAAGAAGTTTTCTTCTTTCTAGTGAGAATTATCTGTTAAATTGCGGTGCCGCTAAATTGAATCTTCAATGAGTCTTGGAAAAGAAGAATTTATAATTTATTGATTGCTTAAATCCATGAATTTTTTTTCAAGATTCCGAATCTTGAAACTTCTTCTTTTCCAGGATTCAGAATCTTGGTAGAATCTTCAAAAAATCCTTGTGCGAACAGGGCTTAACTTAACTTACTGACCATGGAACAATTTTTTTTTCATTCGTTCATTCGACAATCGAGGGTTCTTTTCAAAAGAAGCACATTTTTGATTGCATATGAATATCTGACTATGAAAATGGAATAAATTAAAATTTTGGTAGAATCTTCAAAGAATCCTCGTGCGAACAAGGCTTTAGTAGATGTAAAAGTATGACAAGAAATAAACAATTAATTAACAGAACATAATTATTGATGTGAAAGTTTTGCAAACCTTACTATTATTTAACTATATCTATTTAGTATAGAAAAATGTATAATGCAATAGAACAAGTGGTCAACAGTGTAAACTCATTGAATTTCTATTAATTAAAATAAATTCCAATAAAATTAGCAATACCATTTAAGATCTAAACCAAACAGTAAATACATTGCAAGTGTGTGATTATCATTACAAATTAGAAAAAGGGTGTGCTACAATTGCAACAAACTGAGAAACACATTACAAAAGTTCAACACAAATCGATTTTCATTTCTAGAACATGCTGCCCATATAATAAACCTAATTCACCAAACATTTGCTACATGAAATATGAGCAATATGCAATATTGTACTCTGTTGTTGAATAAACAAATAACGAGATTTAAGAGTCTTTGTATCTAGATGCAACAGATCACGTAAATAAATTTGCAATGTTTAGAAGACTACCGTATAAGAGAAACGCTGTTCCTAGAAGCATTACCTATTCAATGTTTATGTAAAGTACTATGTAATGTAGCTGTTTAGTGTTGTTACAAAATTTATTAATCAGCTGTTTGTAACTCAGCTTTTTATGAGATGTTTCTTTACTGTTTAATTTGATTACACTAACAACATTTTTTTATACTTTAAAAAGAACGCTCTAATACATTGCTGTTAAATTCGTAGCCATAGATATGATAAATCCCATGTTTCACGTTAAAATAAACTTACTGTATTTTTATGTTATTGTTGTTAAATTATTGTAAAACATCTTGCAATTAAATCGCACTCGGACGCTTCAAGCTGATCACTTGATCGGCTTTAATGTAGTCCTGATTGCTTAAGGGTCTCGTCTCCGTAACAAAATATTGCGTGTTTAGAGGTGTAGCAGTTTCTGCTTTACTCATTGCATATTAAAAATTTGAAGGAAAAACAGGTACTAGATTTTTGTGAAAGAATAAATCTAGGATTATGCCCAGTTAGAATTCTGAAAAAATCTTTGAAATCCATATACAAAATTAATGAAAAAGTGTGTTTTAAGCAATTTTTAACATGCTTTTTCTTATTATTAAGAGATTTATTAGAAAATGTAACTCGGCATAATCCTAGTTGCATTCTTCGTCTGTAAATAAATTTTGAAATTTAGCTTTATCTATAAAACTTCGTGAGCATTGTAGAAATTGCTAGACTGCGATTCCGTATTTTTAGCGAGTGTTTCTATGCATTAACATAGGACAAACGCGGTGTTGAGCTACGTGGAGTCGATACCCTTAAGAAAGTCTCCGTTGCCGCTTTGAATTTATAAGGTCGGCGCACAGACTGAGATTCTGACTGCGCCAAGACGAATCGGTCGAAGTGGTTGGATTCCACTGCAAATAACATCTACCATTCTATAATTGACAGTAAATCCTGTTGAATGGTTACCATCAAAATCAAATAAATTATTCCCTCAATTCCTTGCAATTTAATACTGTTAGGAATTCTTTGTAACTATAATTTATTGATACCTTTTCCATAATTCTTTTTAATTCCTTCTTATACATGGTGTCTCTGTACTTCGGGTATATACTGTAAGACGTACTGATCATGGAACAAAAAGAATTTTTTTTAAATTCGCAAAATTAAGGGTGGTTTACTTGAAACTTGAAATAAACATTTTAGGACCACTGAAGCAGCGTACTTTATTAAAAGAAACTTAATTATTAATTACACAACATCAGCCATTTATTTGGCGTTGTGTAAACAATTACTACTTGTATTATTAGTAGATTTAAATAAAATCATAAAAACTAGCTATCAACCAGTGGCTAACAAAATGTTTCCTTTAAATACCATGCAAACTATTTTGCGAATTTAAAAAAAATATTTTTGTTCAATGATCAGTACGTCTTATAGTATATACCCTTTAATTTTTTCCCGAAGTACAGAGACACCTGTAGGTATATCATTCTTATAATTTCTTACATACAAGTCCAGAAATTTCTTTAAAAATCCTGTTATTCTTTAGTGTATAAATTATCAGCAATCATGAGTTACCCGTGAGTTAACGGCTGGTAACCGCACACACGGTATAATATTATAACATGGCTCACTGTATGTGAGGCACCCACACTTAAGTTGGGTAAAAGAAATACACTCATTGAGCTATCACAGAATAAAACTAAATAATTTTGTATCTTTGATTTGGTTAAACAAGTGTAAAACTCATTAACAAATAGTGAATTGTGTCAAACAAATCGTAATTGAATCATACTGTTTCTCCCAATGCCATTGTCATAAATTTTCCGCCAAATTGACAACACACTAATAAATTCTCTTTGACGACCTTTCAAGTGTTCCAATAACAAAGACAAAATACTCGCACGATTTTTCCATCAAACTAGATCATGTTCTCTCATTGTTGCGATTAGTTTTATTCCTCGTTTTGAAATAATGATCATTTAAACTGTAACAAGACCTTGGATGATCCAAGAAAGCTGAAAAAGAATGTTTTTTCTCTAATGATGTAAATAATGTTTATAATGTTAAGGAAGAAGACGATATAATTGTTAAGTAGAAGGTATAATTAATTTGAGATACTTTCAAAAATAAGGTCGTGATTTAATTATAGATTGTTTATTATATCTTATAAATTGAAAATCGAAACATGATAAGTTTTATTAATTACTTGAGTCATCTTAAAAGGTTACACTTTCAGTAGGTAGTTAAACAAACATATTATTAAATCATAAAAATATTTTAACAATATATTTTATTATTTTTACTTAATGGATAAGGCCGCACCATTATTATACAAAAACTGATGAATATTGACTGTCAAATGGTTCCATTTTTATATTTTCCGTTAATTACGGTTTTCTAGGTATACCTAAAAAAATTCCTAATTCCAAATTATATTTTTTTAGTCAAACAGTTTTGAGCCACTATTTTCTGATTTGCCATTGCACAGTTTATTAGAATTTAATTTTATATGCCATTAAAATTCAGAGTGCATTTATATTAATGACATGTAGTGATATAGTACTCAATAAGTTACTGATCATGAAACAAAAAGAATTTAAATTCGTAAATTTAAGGGTATAGTTATCCCAAGGAGCACATTTTTGAAACCACTGGATTGTTGGTTGGCTAATGCTCATGTCACACCTGTAATACTTGTATTATGTATGATGAAAATTGTCGTGGGTGACGAAAATCTCTCGACTGAATGTAACACTTGTAGGATATAAATAATATACAAAATTACATGCATTAATTATTGGAGTAACAAACAGTTTCGTCTGATTCGGTATGACGTGTATGACAGAAATAGCAGCGCTTATATTTTTCGTCATACACAGGTTTGATCATACATGATACAGTGTATAGATGTGACATGGGCATAATAAATATCTGATGAACAATGAATGAAGTAAAATAAAATTTTAATTAATTGTGCAATGCCAAGAATAGTAAATTTATGAAATTTCTTTTGAAATCAGTGGACCAAAACTGCTTGATTAAAAAACCTAGAAACTAAAATTGTGAATTTTGAAAATATTGTTTCGCAGATCCGTATAAGTGAGTTGAGCCCTATGCCCTTTAAATTATGCACGAAGTTGTGAATCAGCCTGTATATGCAGTTGTGGGTTCAATGTAAAAGTAAAAGACGTGATATGTATATATCGTATTCGTAACCAATGAAACATGTAGTTACACTCATATAGGTACCTAATATTTTTATATCAATTAATGAACTATTGTTTAGTATCTATAGAGTGGCAGATTCCAATAGTCAATTATGAATGCACCATAAACCTTGTACGCATTTTGAAGTTAGTAACCTAAACACCTAAGAAATATTACTTTAATTAATTCATTGTAATTCGTTCCAATTAAGGACTTTCATATTTCAGTTTTGCAACTGGGTTACTCTAACATCAATATAATACGAAAATATCACATAGATATGCAAATCTGGATTCGACAATCAGTTTTAATCAGAAATGTCAATTTTAAAATAGCGCACATTTGTCATGGTTTGATATAATATGCAACTTTCGCCTTTGTACAATTTACAATCACTTACAATCAAAATTTTTTACATTTTGAAATTATTTTAAATGTTAACGAACTTGTAAATTTTTTGCAAGATTGTTGAGAAATTTTATGTGTTTTGGGCTTTCCTTATTTAGAAATGGCGAAATTCTCTGAAATAAATATAAGTAATAAAATAACTTTAAATTATAAAATATAACGAAATAAAGGTTTTTTCTACTGGTGAAATTTAATGTAAGGAATTTATTAATCAGGAATGCAGTCAAAGGATTTTTTTATTCTAGTATACCGACGTTATTATATAAATATAACATTATTAAATATATCAATATGAATAAGGAAATTTTAAAATAAATTAAATAAAACGTATTATTATTTATTATTATTATGCTTCTTATGAAAATAGCTTTTAAATTATCCTCATTTTTTACGAATTTCAACAAAATTCTTTTTGATTCATGATCAGTGCGTTCAATACTATACACCCTGTATATGTACAAAGTTGTGAATCACTCTGTATAAAGTACCTATTGTAATCTACTCTAGTTAGATATAAAAATAACTTTCGTTAAATCATATTTTTTTATTTTGCTGGTAACCATTCAACAGGATTATAGTATCCCAATTAGAATGATACATGTTAGTGGAATCCAACCACTACGACCTATTCGTCTTGGGGCAGTTAGAATCGCAATCCGTGCGACGACTTTTGAAATTCAAAGCAGCAACAGAGGGAGTCTAATGCAAGCAGGACTACATTGAAGACGATCAAATGGCCAGCTTGAAGCGTCCGAGTGCGATTTAATTACAAGATGTTTTACAATAATTTAATAACAATAACATAAAAATACAGTAAGTTTATTTTAACGTGACACATGGTATTTTCATATCTATGGTTACAAAATTGCTATTAAACACACACTGCCGGTCGAGTGACTTGAACCGCGGAACTCCGGGTTCATACGTCATCGCATGCAGAGCTCGCCTTTATTATATAATTTATTATTAATATATTTTATTAAAAAATCCAACTAGAATAGACTGGTACAGCTTTGAACAGGTAATACGTAACACAAGAAGCTTTTATAGTTAGCAACTAATTTATAAGATTAAAAATACTAAGTGAAATCATCACTATCTAAAATCTACTACATGACAACACGGAAACAGTATTTAATTTTAATCCATTCATATGTCAAATATCTCCACGATTTCAATCTCAATTTACTTTGCTATTTACGGTTCTTAATGTTATATTTTCTCACCTAGTTAGTGGTGATTTACTCGGTTACCTAATTGTTAAAGTTTATATCTTTTTCGAGGCTGACATGTGATCTGTTTGCTGGTTCGTATTCCACGAGAGCAAGAAAGAATCGAAAAGATTTCACGATGGCCTCGCGAAGATAGACTGCTCGCTCTTGATTTAATGATTTCATTTTCTTGCAAATGGTAAACACGAGAAAATATATTGTATTTCGTAATAGTCGTCTATTGCTCGGGAATACTTAATCGGTTAACTGTTGTAATTGAATATTAATTGCCAAGAAAGCAAGTGACCATAAGTGTAGAATAGTAGAATATAATTACTATTTAAAAAATCTGATGTGGCAAAAATCTTATCCGGTGTTAAGATTCTTATTAAAACCTTAAATATGAAATTTGTTTATAAACGGTTTGATATTTTTTAAGTCCATACACACACATAGACATCATCGTGAAAATAGTAAATTCGTATTCTAGGGACCCTGAAACCACGTTATCCACCAAAAACTCATAAACTCGACAATTTTGACTCATTATAATACCTCTATTATAGAATATGAGGCGAGAGGTAATAGTATTTTGTGCACCTAGGGAGGGAAGCGTGCTATTACTCCCGCGGGCGAAGCGGCGGTCCGAGCGAGGGCGCCGGCTTCGCTCAAGGGTGTAATAGCTATTACTCCCGCGGGCGAAGCGGTGACCCGAGCCGAAGGCGAGCCGCAGGCGAGTCCGAGCGAGGGCGCCGGCTTCGCCCAAGGGAGTAATTGTTATTACTCCCGCGGGCCAAGCGGCGGCCCGAGCGAGGGCGCCGGCTTCACCCAAGGGAGGAATAGCCTTCCCTCCCGTGGGACACACAATATTTTACGTCACGAGGGCCTCGAAATCACCTTTCTTGCAAGCGGGAGGAAAGCAAGTTCGGTCCTCCCGAGCGGGAGGGAAAACTCGCTTCCCTCCCTCCATTAGCAAGAGGAAAACACTGCTTTCCTCCCCCGAGTGTTCGCATAATATATTTCATTTTATTATGTTTTACAGGCCTATTTAGAAACAGCACAGTTAATGTTAGGTTCCTAATATATTTTAAACTTCATTGCAATTTATTTTCCAATTTCGTAATACACAAACATAATAAATTTCCATCTTATAGTTAAAGTATTACAGTAATAATAATAACTAACAAATTAGGTATCCAACTAGTTTTACGTAACGTTTGTATACTAAATAAGGGAAGAAAGCAGTTACTTAGGTACCTCTCTAATAAACTAAACAAAACATTTATAGTATGCTCTCTAAAATCGTTGTTTTGAGTTCGCTCGCAAAATAATATTTTAGGGACTATTTCCCTCATAAAATTTAAACCAATCAGAAGTCTGACATTTCTGAATGTCGTCCAATCAACGTAGAATTACACGATAATTTTGCACTAAGTTCGATAATTCGCACTAGTGCAAATTACCAATAATTTAAAGGATAGGTTTAAATGTGATTCTGACTTGCTGTTAAAGGAAGTTTTTAATATTTGCTTTATTTTTCATGAGAGAAACAGCTAAATTTTAATCGGAAAATAGTCCTTCGAATATCCCTCGTGCATGTATACCTACTTTTTTCAAAATTTTATTTTAAAGTTATATTTTAGAATAATTTCAAATACGAGTAGTTACCAAACACACTTATTTTTCAGTGCCGTTAACTCACTGGGACTACCTACTTATTGTTATTGAAGAGTAGGTACACCACATGGGAGATTTTTGTGCAGTTAAACTAGAATCGCTACCAGACTGGAATCGAACCTGAGTTTGAAAAATGCAATAGTATAAAATTATCAGAAAAAACTTAATTGGTCAAAATCACGACGATTTGTTGCAAATCTAAACAATAAGTTTATAATAATTAAAGTATTTAAGAGTCATATTTGTAAATGCAATACATAATTACACAAAATAACAGCATGTTACACCTTTTGTAATTTTGATCTAGTTTTAAATGCCATCGTAATTACTTTTGCAACTCCAGAAGTAAATAAAACACATACAAAATTTAATTATTTTCTGTACTATAAACCAGTTCATAAATTAAATGACTGTGTACATTAAATCATCTTCGTAATAACAATAAACAAAATGACGAAATTACACCTCACTAAGTGACCTCTTCTCTTCACAATTTCCTGATGAAGATTACTCACTTTGCTCACGTGATGTAGCTCAAAAAGTAGTCGAAATCGATAGTATTACTGGTAAATCACGAGGAATGAGGTTAGCAATTTGTGTTTTGCTGCGGGCAGCGGAAGTAGACAAATTTAATTTTGCTTTTGCAGATCATCCCAGGAAATGCCCGTAATTATAAAAATATTAAATTTATGTAAGAATAAAAAGAGAAAGTAATATTTACTTTGAAATGAACGTTATTAAAAGGTTTGAATTTAAATCAAGATGAGATTGAGATAAATGTCATTCGTTTTGAATTAATTGTAAATAAATATTGCATAAATACTATATGGCACTCAGTAAAATTTATCATCTGATAACGCTAACTGGTAGACTGGTAGAATAGTTAAATTTATTGCTGATAATTAATCGCAGAAAATTCATCGCAAGGAAAATTCATCACAAAGAAAACCGAGTTTGTGGGACTCATGAAGGGTAAAAGGTTCTTTATTTACTTCAGTTCAATCAGATTTTGTACCAGAACTGCGGGACTCAAGTATATTTAATTAGGTTTTAGGTTCCTTATTTGGTTCAGTTTTATCAATGTTCCAATTTTCTTGCGCTGAATTTTCCTGCGATTAATAATCCTTGCGATGAATTTGCCTGCAATTAATAATCCTTGCGACGATTTTTTTGCGATTAATTTTCCTGTATGTATTTTCCTGCGATGTATTTTCCTGCGGTAAATTTTCTTACAAAGAATTTTCTGTGGTGAATTTTCTTTCAATGCATTTTCTTGCGATTAATTTCCTTTGTGATGAATTTAATTTTCTTGCGATGTTCTGCGATAAATTTTCCTTGCGATGAATTTTCCTGCGAGTAATAATCCTTGCGATGAATTTTCTGCGATTAATTTTCCTGCAAATAATTTTCTGTGATGAATTTTCTTGCGATGAATTTTCCTGGGATGAATTTCCTTTGTGATGAATTTAATTTCCTTGCGATGTTCTGCGATGAATTTTCTTCCGATAAATTTTCCTTGCGATGAATTTTCCTGCGATTAATAATCCTTGCGATGCATTTTCCTGCGATTAATATACCTTGCGAAGATTTTTTGCGATGAATTTTCCTGCAATGTATTTTCCTGCGATGTATTTCTGTTGCGATAAATTTTCTGCGATTAATTTTCATGTGGTAAATATGCTTGCAAAGAATTTTCTGATGAATTTTCTTGCGATGAATTTTCCTGCGATGAATTTTCCTTGCGATGAATCTTCTGCGTTAACTCACTGGTACTCATGGTTATTAGTGGACCAGAGTAGAGTAAATCTTCAACTTAATCCGTATTCGAACTTACGACCTCATACATAAGTAAGAGTTTTTCCACTGCTCTATCTTTGTAAAATAATACAAGATCATTTAATTTTACTATTCAAACATTCGAAAGTAACTTCTTATCTGTCCAGCCACGCTCACGTCCATTTTTTTCCACAGTGAACGTCTTTAAAACCTCATATTTCACACATACATACCACGTTCACATATGCATTAACATCCACATTAGCAGATTTGTTTTCATTTTCACTCGAGCCATTAGCTTCTAGAAACATCGCCGTTGCTACGTAACGAAACAAGAGCGACATTTGCACAGAGATCTGTGATCTGTAATCTGCTAATCGTGGATTGTGGACCACGGAGTACACCGTACCACCACGTGAGGAGATGAAAGTGAAACTTTAACACTAGGAAGCTGCAAGAGACTGCAATGCTTGGACAGAAGGCGGACCGTATGAGGAATAATTTTGTATGTTTTGACTGAAGTGATTATAAGTGTGTTTAGTAGATTTGTACCGCTTCCGGTAAAGTATCAGATAACTAATATCTGGAGGATAATAATAACCGTAACACTATAACTAGTCTATCTATAATCATTTTAAATTAACTTTATAAAATGAATTATTTTTCAATACAGAGTGTATCATAACTTCGAAATACGTTGAGGGTATAATATACAGTTTAATATGCTGATTTCGGCTCAAAAATATTACGAGCGTTACTTAAAGGGCTCGTCTACCTTTTTTCGAATTCCTAGAAAACTCTCGATATTACTTTTTTCCTATTTCACTGTCTTCCCCACTACTACGGCTGCCCGAACCCAGCCCGAAACACGTACTTTGTCGCATCCTAACTATGAGATGTCATTTTGAAGTTGAAAAATACTGTAAACATGGCTCAGTATTCCCATAATAACTTCTGCATTTTTTAAAGAAATTAAGTAAAACAAAAATTATTCGAAAAAGGAAGGTTAGCTGCAGGCTCCTTGCTTTTTAAATTTTTCTTTCCATTTATAATGACCGAAAAAAAAATCATATCAAACTGTATCCAATAATGACAAAAAGGTCATTTTTAAATATTTTTTACTTCAAATTCCTAGGCCAAAGACAAAAAATAAAAATCTGACGTGGCCATCACACAACCTTCCGCCTTATCTAGACTTTAAACATGTTTAAAATATACAAATAAAAATCTAAAATATTCAAACACAGAAATTTGCATCACCTGAATAAAAAGATTCATTCACAGGAAAACTTTGCTGTGTTGAAGCCATCTTCCGTTCAATTACTACATTTAATATCTTACTTAGGACTTATATAGCGCTAGTATGCCAACTTGTCACCCGTCTCACCTGTCAATATTTTTTACGCAGAAACAAAAATCAACCGGTCATGGATTACAAGATATCAACGTTTTATTTGATAAATTTATATTTTAAATTTTACTGCAGTTCTTTAATGCTACCAGATAAAGACAATTTTTTTATAACGTAAGTTGCAAATAACTTTTCCTCTTATTCTTATTACAAATAAATACTATATTTTTCCAAATTTATATACAATTTTGACAATTAACCTTTTCAATCTTCAAAAAATATCACTTCCGATGAAGATATTTGTACCAAAATCTACGGAGCTCTTCCAATTTATATACAAATGTTAAATACCAAATATCAAAATTTTCGGGTAATTCGTATTTGAGTTATGCGACTAACACCCCTTGACCACACACACACACACACACACACATACACACACACATACACACAGACATCATCGTGAAACTATCAAAAATGAGTTGTAAGGGCCCTAATTCGTGCTCATCCACTAAAAATTCACCACCCGATTTTTTACATGATTCCAATACCTTCCTTTACAGGTAAGCGGAAGGTAAAAAACTAGAGGCATTAATACATCCTTTGCTAATACACTCATATGTAAGCATCATATATTTCAATTATAACTAAAGTAAACGTGGGAGGCGTACATCTCTGTAACGCTGTAAAATTTTGGGATAGAAGAACACCTTAAAGACTCATTTTTAGTAGGTACCACTGGTCTCACATAAATTAATATTAAAAATAGATATACCTCGTTGACACCAAAATAACTGGAGATTTATTTACTCAATTATCAGAAGTTCTGTAACAAATATATTGAAAAATAATTACAAATCCAGTGGCACGAGAAATGTTCTTTCAATGTACAGTGACATTTTTATGGAATTATGGAAAAATTATTTTTGATCCTCAATCAGCGTTCTCCTCAGATTTTCCACCAGTGTCAATTAATATTTATTCCTATAAAATTTATTACTGCATCAAAATCATAAATTTTCTTCACGAAGCTAAATAAGTTAACAAATAAGTATTTATTACTAAGATATGCATGCAAAGTTCCATGTAAATATTTATTCCATAATAAATATAAATAACCATAAAACGATTAATTGATAATTTAGAATGCGAATAACAGCATATCGAAACGTCAATAGATACTGTGCAAAACATAAAATAAATCTAAATACAAATTAATATTCATAGCATATAGAGTGTCATCATAAATTCGAGCTACGAAAAAATAATTTTCTAAAATCCCAAAAATATAAAATATAGAACATTATTTATAGATAATTATTTTTGTGTCTTCCCAGTATGGTAGTATGTAATTGTTTAATTATATCATGGATACGAGGTAAGTTATATACTACATTATACCCTAGGACATTAAGAAATTGCCATGGTAATATTGAGACATCACTAATGTTTTTCTTCTGAAATTAATATATTTTCTGTCTGTTACTAGGATACCAAAAATATTAACAAAATTCGAAACGTCAAAGCGAAATGTCACGCGCGCAATATTTTAAATAAAATAGTAAGACATAAAATATTGTATGCACCACGGGCATCATTGATGTTTATAGCCCTCGGGCGATTTACAGGCCCTCGGGCCAGAGGCCCTTGGGCTTGTAAACATGTCGCCCTCGGATGAGCATAAACATCATCATGATGCCCTTGATACATAAATAACTATAACATAACATAACTTCTAATAATAATTAGTAACGTACATCTGGGACGATGATGTTTTTGGACACAGAAACTTTGCTTTCTCATAACTTCTAACCTAATTCAAATTTTAATTTTTAATGTATGCCGTTCTATTAAGGTGTTCATTAATAGTATATTATTTAACGAGTAAATAATGTAGGCTATAATTAATAAGGATGAAAGTTTGTTCACGAGCCGAAGGCGAGTGTATAAATCATCCGAGTTAATTATAGCCATTATTTTCGAGTCAAATACTACGTTTTATCTACAACTTTTTAAATAAAACAACATTTTCTTACTACAAATTTGTATTGATATTAACCTAACCTCAAACTTTGGTGTGATGACATGACAATTTATACGAGTAATTTAGAACTATTATAGGCTAGTCATATACAGCGTTTTACAAATTTTTATTATTTTTACTGTTTCTACTTACAACGTCATAAAATGATAACTTGATGTAACAGATGTGATGGCAGTTTGACAGTTCGAGAGAATAAAGTACTCATTATTTAACAGTGTGAAATAATGAATTCATTATTTCATAATGTGTCCTTATGGAGGGGTTTATTATACTACTTTCACGTATATAATGAATACATTATTCTATTGTTGTAGATAAATTTATTTTAATGGCAATTATCCGAATCCAATATGGTACTTAAAATGGATCGTGTTATTAGTAAACTATATCCATAATTTTTCGAATTTATGAAAAATTATTTTAATTCGTAATCAGCATATTATCAAACTGTGTACCTATGTCGCGAGCTAATTATAAAATCAGTCGTTTTATAAAACGCCTAGTCGTTTTCTAAATAATTCGGCATATCATGTCATATGATTTTATTACAAAATATATATGCCGATGCTTTTGGTAGAAACTCTGAATTGAACTAGATAAACAACCCAATACCCTTCTTGAATCCTACGGACTCGGTTATGAATTATGGTAGACACTTTGATTGCATTAATTAAAATTTAATTAATCAAATGAAATAAATAACCCAATACCTTTTTCTTGAGTCTAAAGGTGATCCTTTAACCATGGCAGAAAAAAGTCGAAAACATTGATTCCGCACGCTATTCTATAATAACGTTTCGTTTATGATTTCGTTAAACATTATAATAACAAATAATTTATTTTTAAGGGGAAAATAATTTTGGCACTCATATTTGTAAGAAAACTGCAATATTTGTAAAAAAGAGAGTTTTCGCCCGCCACTGTACAGCTTTTATTTATACGTGAATTAACTTCAAAAAAAACAAAGATTGGATCTGCAAAATAATCGACCGAATTTTTCAAATTCGTTTTAAAATAGAAGATATTTGTGTTAAAAAATAACAAACATTGTAAAAATTCAAATTAACATTATTTCGATTTAAAAGCAAAATTTTAAAATTCTGCATCGACCATTTTGTAGATTGTACTTTTATCTTCAACAATATCTTTAGATTATTATATTTAACAAATCAAAAAACGCTGTGGAGTGCCGCGCGAAATCCATGTTTTTGGCTGTTTTCTGGCGCGGTAGAGGATCGTCTTAAATACTCGTTTTGCTACAAACTGAACTGATCTAAATAAACAACCCTTCGTGAGTCCCACATACCTACTCAGTTTTAGTTGATTGAAATAAACTAAACAAAGAACTTAATACCCTTCTTGAGTGAAATAAAATGTTGTGACATTTATTTATACGCCTACATGCCTAGGCTCTGTATAAATCTGCAATCTGCCTACGACATGGATTATCCTTAGATACTCGAAATAATAATACACCCTGTATATGCAAATCAATAATGTGAAAGTTGAATATTATCTAAAATAAATTCACATCAAACCAACAACAACCAAATGCAAAAATTTGCATAACATAAAATGCACTTCTCACGCGATGATGTTCGAAAGTGTCCAATTCTAAATCTTGGCATTGCATTGTCCAATTTAAAATTCGCGAACCGAATTCGAGTTCCGTTTCCGGTTTTTAAAGACAATCGTGTTATTGGATTGCTGCTATTGTTGAGCAATTTCTAATTGCTTCTTTATAGAACAAGTGCACAAGTGTTGTGTGAATAAAGGTAAAAATGATCTTGGAAGTAATTTGATATTGCAGATCACCTTTCGCTTTGATTGAATAACCGTTGTTATTGTTGTAATTATTATTTGAAAGGATAGTAAATTTTAGTACGGGTAGTAATTATTTGCGAGAATAAATACGTCAATAGATTAACCAGCCAACTTTTAAGTATAATAATTTTTAAAATGTTTCAAATTTATTATTAAATGTAAAAACAAAATTAAGATAAATATCTTTTTAAATATATAAATTGTAGAGTAAAACGAAATTGATTTCTAAATTATTTATTTATTTATAAAATCAGCTGCATTTTATTCTACAATTATTTATAAATTATGAAGCAAAAAAAATCATTTTTAATTTTAGCATTATGGTCAATTAATAATCTGTAAGGTACCAATGTGTCAGAAATGTGTGTTAGTGGTAATTTGTTTATAAAACTAAATAAATGGATCAGATTAAAATATCATTTTCACTCTAATTTTTTTTGCTTTATAATGAAATTTAATGAGATGTTAAATTAGTTTCGTTTCCTAAAAACTATACTTTCTCAATTTTTAAAAAGTATTAATATATTATTATTTTAAGTAAGCATGCAGGTAATTAAATTGCAATTGAAATACATTTTAAAATTTATCAAAATATTATGTATGGTAGTACCTACCTACAATAAAAATATAAAATATTAATAATTGTCATTTCATAAGTATGTAAATTTATTTTTATTAGGTGTAGTTCTGTACTTGCATTTACCATAAAAATAAATTTAAATTATCAGTTCAAAAATAAATTAGGTACATGCACTTTGGTTTTTAGGAAATAGTACATAGGTAATTGAGACGTTTATGTAATTATTATTGTAAAAAATTAGTTTCCTTTAGAGGTTAAGTGCTCAAATATTTTTAAAATATCTATAATTCGAACTAGGTAGTCTTTTATTTATATTTGGGCATTATGTATAAGGTAACACATCTGTAATCAAATAAAATAACTCAAAACACGTAAATATAAAAAACTTATGTGTAATATTTCAAAATCTAACAATTTTTTATGTGGGTGCACAAATTTCCACATATCTCCGAAACTGTATACATTTCATATTTACTTATGACTCACATATTTGTATCACTGCCACTGTCTCTTATTAAATAATATTTAAAGTTTTAAAACTGCACTTTAAAGCTAATTTTAAGTATGCTTGACTGGCCAAGTGCAATAATTAATTTGTAATGTCCCCTATTCCTTATGCACTTGACATAATATTTAATTTTGTTTAAGTGCTAATAATAGTGACAAACTATTATTAAAAAATAATTATTATTGGACATGAACATTAACAAAGAATATAAATATTTCTATAAACAAACAAATGATGATTTTAAACAGTTATTATTTATTTACTATTTTATTTACTAAAACAATATCTTTAAATAAATTTAAATGAATGTAGGATATTATAATGTGTTGATTTTTACTTACTGTGTTCATTTTCATTCTGAATTATTCCTGCTGGTACCAGCAAACACAAACACACCACTCACTTATTAAACAATGAAACTGATGAGTTTAGGAGAAACTGAAGGCATATATTGTTGAAGTTTGCGCGCAACACTCTTTCAACTATTTCAAATGTTCGCCGCAATAAAGTGGGGATGGAATACACATTCTCATATTTTTTGCACGTTTGGGAAATTATATTAATTGTATACGAGCAAGCTTTTATGAATGGCTATGCGTAAATAAATATATTTGCTAATTTATAGTAGGCTTCTGTGAAAATCTGTATTTGCTACAGATCTATAAAACTGTAAATATTAAACAAAATCGCAATGAAATTTATAACCAAATGCACATTTTTATATTTGTCAACAAACAATGATGTGATTTTGTTTAATATTTAAAGATTTACAAATTTGTAAAAATAGATTTGCACAGAATCCCACCATTATTTAATTAAATTGAATCTTAAAAATAATCAATAAACGCTATACTAATATAATATTACCTCCACTAACAACCATTTGAGAACGACTGGTAACCGCACACTCGATATTTTATATCTACACCGAAGACTCACAATATATGTGAGGCTGTTCCAGCCAAATTTGGTAAAAGGCGTGATACATATATTTTTAAAAAATGGCAATAATTTATAATAAATAGTAAGTTGACGGCTGATAACCACGCACACTGTATAATATTTAAGCCTCATTCACAGATTTACATTTGTTTACGTTTAAGAAAGTTTAAATTCATATAATTAAATACGAGTTTACATTTATGTTTCCGTTTAAGAATGTTTAAATTCATGTAACTTTACGAGCTTCCGCACTTTTCACTTTGTAGCACTAAAGTTTGAAAGCTCCAAACTTTAGCACGTACTAAAGCTATTTTTAATCTATTATGTGGATGTTATGTTTCTTAAATTTAAATATAAATGAAAACCTTCCAGCTTAAATATAAATGTAAACTTTAAAACTAAATGCTTATGCTAATGAAATTTTATCTTCGTTAATAATGCGAATATTTACAATATGTGAGGCTGTCACACCCAAGTTGGAAAAGCCGTGATAGATTATGTATGTATAACCACTGCATACCTAAATATTATGTGATATCCGTTTATAAAATTATTATTATTAAATTATATTAATTAATGTGCGTCTACAGGAATTTCCGTATTTTCTAGTTACAAAGGCATTTTTATTTTACATAAACTGATTAATGCTTGCATTATTATGCAATAAAAATGTTTGTATTATATTTTACATTACGCATTTCTTGCATTTGTTGGCACATAATTTTGTAATATGTTAATTTATAAAATTATAATCTTTTCATCTACCTACAATACATCATTGAAGTGCATATTGCATAAAAAGAACATAATTATACAAATTAAGTTATAAACACTAATTTTTAATAAATACATATACTTGATATTTGTTTTATTATTTATTAGTACTGATTATTATTTAATGTCTTTAGAAATGCCCAATAAGTAAAAATAATGAAAATATTATTGTGTTGGCGCCAAAACATCGAAATAGGTCGTGTTGTTTTTGTTTTCGTCCGACAGTTGGTACTACATTTACCGTTGCAAAGTTTGTTGATGGGTGCTTGCTACTCTGCGAGATTATGGGTAATTTCCCAAGATTCTTTACAATTTACAAAATTTGGATAATTATCTAATGTTTATCAGAACATTTATTAACTTTTACATGAAAATACAGCCTTTCTTTTTATCTTATAAAACGATTAGCTGTATTCATTTAAAATTGATTAGTTGTAAAAAGGAGCCATTTTGAAAGAAACAAATATTGTCTACATTTTCACCGGCACAAAAATATGATACATTTTTTTACAATTTTATCATTATTTCGATTATTTTGTTTATAATTAAAAACAAATATCTTTATTTATTTAAAGATGACAGCGATCCGAGCACCTTCCTCTCAGAATTACAAGCAGAAGACGTAGACGATGAAGATGGTGAAGTGTACTACACAATTCTCCAGAAAGATATAGAAGACGAAAACTTTACTATCGAAGGAGAAGATCACGAATTTCTCAACAGCAACAATGTATTTTACCTTTCTCTCACAAATGAAGAACTGGAAGAAACAGAAACAAATGAAATTGAAACCCAAGAAGACAACTCAACCGCTGAAGAACCAAACGTCAACATGGAATTTCTGGAACAAGTGACATTGCCAGACGGAACCCAAGCTTACATGACAAGAGACATAACAGAAGTTACAGATATTCAAGAAGGTAAGAAAACAACAAAACAAATAATACCATACCAACTTATTGTTATTGCTTTTAGATGACAATCTGTTCGAACAAAACCAAGAAACTTTCGAGTTAACAGATTCTTCTGCAATGTTGCTACAAAACATTACTGGGAATCTAGATTGTGATATTAATCCTAAAGTTGAGAAAAACAGTGAGCAAGAAGACTTCAATTTAGAAGATGATCCTAAATTTGAGAACGGAATCATTTTAGCACAAGATGCTGATGAAAATTTAGACGGTAATTGTTTGATTAACTTTTGTTGGATTCTTTCATACTTCTGAATGCTGGTAAATAAAATTCACTGCTTTGAAGCTATCAATGAATTAGAAATCCTTCTTTTACAAGACTCATTGAAGATTCAATTTAGCGGCGCCGTTATTTATCAGGCAATTCTCACCATGATTCTTTTCCTCAGGATCGGAAGCATGGAAGAATCCTTGTGTAAACAGGGCTTAAAGCTAGATTCAGACCTTCTCAATTATAAGTATAAGTGATAAATTAACCAACCAGCGCTTCCACAAAATTCTAATTTCACTTATAAGTGCGAACGTTCAGTGCTGGTTGGTTGAATTAGCCACTTGTGCCTCTTGTACTTATAATTGGGTAGGTCTGAATCATTGATCTATTAAATCAATAGTCTGAATCTAACTTTAGACGTGCATGAGTACTCGGAATATGATAATATTAAATTATTTACTGATGATTTACTTTTAGTATCCAAATACGAACAAATAGAATTAGAGGACGGCAGTGTAGCTATGATAGAACTTGGGCTTTACAACAAAATACTAGAACAAAGTAAAAACAAAATAGCTCTAACTAGCAATAAGATCAAACAAGAAAAACAAAGTACTCCTAGTACAAGCCGAGCGACATTCCAGTGCCCCAACGAGGGTTGTACTAAAGCTTACACCACTATGCACCATTTAAGAGTATGTTAAAAACGTTTATTAAATACTCAATGATTTATTTGAATTATTTCAGGTACATATGCGAAATCATACTGGCACTAGACCGTACGTTTGTCTAGTACCGGGTTGTGAAAAAACTTTCGCTACTGGATATTCTTTGAAGGCCCATTCCAGAACCCATACTGGAGAGAAGCCATATGCTTGTCAATCTTGCGAAAAACGGTTTAAGACTTCTGGAGATCTGCAGAAACACAACAGAATTCACACAGGTAGTAAAAGAAGGAATATTCGCAAAAATATTGTATATCAGTACATTCATGAAAATGACAGTGCCTTAAATAGTTGACACAATAATTTTATATATTTATTTTTTCACCGTGCTTCGTGCTATACCGGACGAATTCTTTTTGCACACATTTATACAATCTTGATTCTTGTCGTTCTGAATCATTTGCACTCGCACAAACCATCAACCATATCAATCCATTAACTCATCGGAGGTCCACTCAAACGAAATTTTAATTTAATTTAATGAGTCTTGGAAAAGAATAATTTCTTATTACTTAATAGCTTAAAAACAGTTAATTTATAGGAGCGTGAAATAATCTTCATAGAATCATTGTGTGCACATTATGTAGTAGTATTTTACACTACAAGACAATTAATGAATTAATTATTATTATTTTTAGGGGAGAAGCCGTTTACGTGTCCAATTGAAGGGTGCGGGCGCTCTTTTACAACTTCTAATATACGAAAAGTCCACATTCGATCCCATACTGGGGAAAGACCTTATCAATGTCCTGAACCTGGCTGTAATAAAGCTTTTGCATCAGCGACGAACTACAAAAACCATATCAGAATTCATTCTGGAGAAAAACCTTACGCTTGCTCTATTGAGGTAAAACACTTTAACTTCTGGGAACATCTTCAACACTAGAATATTTATAACTAGAAAATTAAATAAGAACAAAATTGTTACATAGAATCATAAAACGAGCGAAACTTTATGCTTAAGAAAACTCAAACATAAAAAGAAAAGAAAATTCATATCAAAAATCCAGTGGACACAGAAAATTCATTTAAAGGAATATTCATATGTAGAAGCAGTTTCTGCCTAAAAAAATCATGATAATCTACGTCCTCTCGATTAATATTGTAAACCAATTTGAAATTCTTCAGCCTGGCGATCTCATGCGCGTACTGTACAATGTACATGCCTTTTCTGCATCCATCGGATTCTAGATTGAATTTTCTCTTTATGCATTTTCTTTCTCTGCATTTTCGGGTGTTTAGTGTTTTCTAGTTCTCAGTTTTTAAGAATTCGGTAGACATCCAAAAAACTTTCAAACTTGATTTTAGGGATGCGGAAAAAGATTCACGGAATATTCTTCTTTATATAAGCATCAGATTGTCCATTCCAGCGGCAAATCCTGTCGCTGTGAATATTGTGGAAGAGTTTGCAGACACCAGTCGACTTTGATCGCCCACAAAAGATCAGTCCATAATATAATCGTCACAGAAAACGGTACAGAAATCATGGTAAAGATGGTAAATGAAGAAGAAGAAGAGGAAGAAGATCCAATCGGATTGGACACTCAAATATTTTTCGTGACGCAATGAGGTATTTAAGTATTAAGCCACATTCATACCCGAAATTTAGTGAAATTTGACGAAATTTGTAAAGTCTGCCTTATGGCAACGAGTACTTGCGTTCATATCACTGAACTTCGATGTTGTGAACGCAAGTACACATATCCATAAATGACAGACTTCGCAAATTTTGGGCTGTGAATGCGGCTTTACTCGCCAACATTCCTATTTATTATAATAATCATGGCTGTAACGCATGATGTAAATTTGTTTTTGTGACAGTGACAGGTTTTGTAAATTAATCATGTAATTTTAAAATTAAAGTATGTCCAGACGGCATTTAACGTTTTTTCATTTTGGAAGCAACATTCTTTTCAGGAAAATCCCGGCAACAACAATAAAAAGTGATTCTAAGTTTAAAATTAAAATAATGAAATATGGCCATAAAATGTTTCTCACTCCCAAATCAATCAACTACTCAAATTACGTCCTCAAACGGAATTTCTGCAAGAAAGCGGGTAAAAAACCTGACAAAGAGGTTTATAATCGACATTTGTATGATGCACAGATAGAAAAATTAGTAAACGAACAAATTAACGTTGAATACGAGGCTGCTTACGCGTATTTAAGTATAGCTATGTATTATGGTCGTTCTAATGTTGCCTTACCTGGATGCCATGGATTTTTTATGAAAATGTATTATGAAGAACTGCAACATGCGTTAGATTTTGCTAAATATCAACTTTTACGAGGTGGAGTTGTCTCTTTGAAACCTATTAACCCTCCAGAAGGAGCTGAATATAAAACTGTGTGTGACAGTTTTTACCAAGCGCTGGAGTTGGAAAAAACTGTTAAAGAGGTCAGCAATATAGTTTTCTTTATTTTTATAACAAAATTTAGTGAATATATACGAAATAATGATAAATCATTGTTTAAATCCAATGTTGTGACAGATCATTTTAAAAAAGATCTAGATCGAAACAAGATCTTCACGTCTGATATCATTTAGGTCAGGTCATAGATACATTTTTCATTTTTATGATTAGATCTTTTTTAGATCAGATCTGGAATTAGGGAAAATGAGGAAACTATTTTTAGATCATAAGAAAGATCAGTTATAATTTATTAATCGATTTAAACTTCAAACTACAGTTTAAAGTCTGAGCAATTTAAAAAGACGATTAAAGATTACTTACCCTTACTAAATTTTAACTTGCATAGCCTAGAAAAGAATCTGGTTAAAGATCACACAAATTGATCTAGATTAGTCACAACCGTGACAACACTTTAAATCGGTAAATTTGTACAATAAATTTGTTGCGACAACACTAAATTAGATAAAATAGTTTCAAATTTGCGTCATTTTGTTTTTAATGCACAATTTTTTTTATATAAAATCGATTCATGATTTTCTACGTTATTCTAAATGGTCGCACAAGTGCTTTTTGATAAAAATTAAATAGCATACTAAAAATATAGTTCATAATAATGACCATATTGACTGTTTTTATTAATTAATAATTACCACATGAATATTACATTTATATAATATCACCTTGTGGAATTCTAGAGAAAATATTAAAGTACTGAAAAGCGTTTGAATATTGTTTGTCTTGATTGTGCTACGACTCAAATTTCGAGCTGTAAACATTTAAATGATTTTCTTCAAATTTCAGTGATACGAATTATATCAAATTTCGGACTGTTAATGCGGCGTAATTCTATTAATTCGTAATCAGCATATCAACGTATGTAGGTACTCGAATGTATGTAATATTAAAATATTATGTATAGATTTTGCTTTGAATTCCATAGTAAATGGACATAAGTACCCGTGTATTTCCAACTAGCAAATTCTAATTGACTGTAAAGCTATTAAATATTATCTATGAAACTATTACATATTATTCGCTTTCTGTAACTAGATAGTTTGTTTTCATTATGACGAATGTGTGACGAATATTGTGCAATCAAATAGTTTTTAACTTTTCTTTCACAACAATATTTTGATTGCGTCGCACTATTTTGTTTAGACTCTGCAACAATTAATGAAAATAGCGACAGACCTCGGCGACACAGATGTGCAAAATATGTTAGACGATTCTATTGCTCATCAGGTAATTGCTTAACCATGCAGAACAATATTTGCATTAGTTGCACTTGTGCAATTATGCTTCATTGTCAAACAATGCATTACACATTATTTATGACCTTAGGAAAAATCTATTTGCGAACTTGCTCGACTTTTCACACGTGCAAGCGAAATATCATGCGAAGGACTTGGAAGATATTTATTGGATAGAGAACTCCACGAAACTCATGTGAAAGGCGACCCAGGAGAATGTAAACTTGAAATTGGACCAAAATTATACACTTGAAAATACTTACTATGTTTTTTTTTTATTGTATTTACATAATGTTTGATAATAAAACAATTGTTTTGTGAGTAGATATACGTATAAACATTTGAAAAAAATATTGACTAAGCTAAGCACCAAGAGTATATGTTAAGTTTCAACGTCTTCGATATAAATTACTTGAATATTTATTCTTTTTCTTGCATTTCTTTGTCAAAAACGTAGACGCCCAGACCTTCGCCGACTCTTTTCAGATTTGTGACATGATCAGATATTTCTTTGATGGCATCCACTTGTTCTTGCAGAAAATGTGTCTCCAGAAAATCGCACAAGTTGGCGTCGTTGTGTGAAGCTGCGACGGTGTGTAATTTCAGTAAGCTCTGCAATAATTTATTTGTTATTATTTCATGGTTTAAGCCGCAGTCACATTTTAAAATTCGGTGAAATTTAGAGTAAAATAAACAGTTGATTTGTTCTGAAAAGCGTTTGGAATGAACGCGGCTTTATTGTTTTAGGAATTTTTACCTCGTTTACATCTCGTTCCAGAGCCAGAGCTGAATTCATTGCTTCCTCGGCAGTGCCCCATTCCTTCTTTTCAGGAGCAGTAATATCTTGTAAAATAATTCTTCCGCCGCGTTGGTTTTGGTATTTTAAAAATTTCATGGCATGTTCTCTTTCTTCATCTGACGATTTCTTGAAGTACCAATGCATCCCTGGTAAAGCGATGTCATCTCGATCAAAATAATACGCCTAGAAAGTATAAATTGTTATTTTTTTGAATTTATTTGCGCCGCGCGAAATGCTATTGATTTTCACAAGGCGATAAATTATTTACCATTGATAGGTACACATAACTGGCGTAAAGCTCCATATTTATCTGTTTATTAATTGCATCTTCACAGTCTTTATGGAAATTTTGCCGCACTTGAGACATTTTCAACAATTTAGTTCACTATTTTTGAATCTTGCACCCAAGAATGTATTTCGCTATGTGATGCGATGAGTTGCATTGCACTTTGCTATATGCGATTCTGTGTTGAGGTGGTGCACAGGATTGGAATCAGATTTTTCATTTGAATTAAAACATTTTGCTTTATAATTAAGGAATATAAATTATACTTAAGTCTACAATAATACCACATTATTCGATGAGAGTTTAACAATACTCATTACTCAATATGATGCAATATCATTCAAGTGAGTAATTACAATGTATAACTCGAGTAGAATACTATACTTTATCCACGGATGCAATTTGGCAAATTACGGTAATTAATTTCGTAATTTACCCTTACATCCCTGTTGACAGCAAGCTTTCAAAAAAATTTTTATTTTTGAAATTCATGTATGTTACCTAGCATCTCTATGATGTTACGGGGGCACATTATTCACTAAAAAACAATTGTATAATGAATCTATTATTCAATAATCGTGGATAAAGTACATAAATATGAATGTTTCTGAAAATTTTGTAAATTCTTAAGTACGGTCCAGCATTATTATCACATGCGCGCTGCTCAATGGGACATTTGACATTCGTAAAATGGAAACATGAAAAATGGTGAAATTAAAGAATTGGAAAATAGTTTTCATATTAATAGAGATAATTCTTGGCATTTCTGCATCAACTCATTGGATTGTAACAGAAAATGGTCGGATTCAGTCACACGTAAGTCGATAATATATTATTTTGTGTTGTTATGTTTTGTAAACATATAGGTTAATGATGTGTACATTTTTCAAAATGTTACCATAATGTTTACAAAATATTTAGCATTAATTCATTAAGTTAGTTACACTTTCTACCATGTATTGAAGTGTTGGTAAATTTGATTTACAACTTATTTGACGTTTATAGTAATCGATAATCAGCTGACCTGATTGTTCAAAGACACATGTTGAATAGGAAATGACAGCTCCGTTTTGACATTTACAGCTTGACTCTCCATTTCATTTGCGTCGTCCGTATGATCTCCTAGGGCTACTGGATCAAGAGCACAGGCTAACAAAAATAGACTCTCTCTACACAGACCTTGTGACAAGGAAGGCATTCATCGACAAAAAATGGTCTGGCTTGGAGGGAGCCTCCGATCTGGAGTCGAGAATTTATTCCCAGGATCCAGATTGTTTAAAAGCTGGGAAATTATTAAGTGAGATCGATTTATACACCAGCATCGCTGCAGACGGCAGCGATAGAGACGGAATCCGCCTTGCAGATTTCCTCATCGAAGATGCTTCCCAAGGTTCCGATATACCTGATTGTCGAAGGGCTGTGCGATTAGATTTTAGCATGTTAGTTTTTGAACATCTTTCTGCGATGGTAAGCAGAGCTAATTTGAGTATTATGCCTGAGCAAGCTCTTGAGCAGTGGTTGCAACCTGGAACAACAGTTGCTACTTTCGGTCATCAAGTTACATTAGGTCTTGTGAGAAATAATACCAGTTGGTTGCATCATAATTTAGGGGCGATTTACTGGAGAATTAAAGGAGATGCTCTTCAAGCTGTTGAGTGTGGCAGAAGAGCTGTACATTTTGCTCCTAGGTAAGTGAAACTACAAACTTATTTAACATTTTATTGTATACAGGCAGGCCACGGCGTATAAAATTTAGACACCGTGGTCCTCACTGTTTTTAGACACGGTGGGCCCTGTGGTGGGGATATAAATTATACGCCATGATTTTAGACTCCGTGGCCGAATGTGTCGACGCCATGATTTTATACGCCGTGGCTAGCACTCATAAACATTTTTTTAGGGAATACCGCGATATAGCTTTATTAAACCTGGCGAGCATATTTCACCAGGCCAGATTCCCCGGCGAAGCTGCCATAATTTTACACGCAGCTGTCGATCACGCTCCCCACCAGCCAGCAAATCATTTCGCTCTAGGAAATGTGTATGCTGTCCTAGCAGATTACAATCGTTCTGTTGCTTGTTACGACAATTTCCTAAAACTAAGGCCAGGTTTACCTGAAGCTCTGACGACAAAACATGCCACATTGTGTCATAAAAAACTGGAAAAAGGTCTCATGGACTTGCACGAGTCTCTTCAAGGGATCCTATCAGAGCTTCATGACTACCACAGTCAACAAGAGCAGTGGCTACGGCTTCAGGAAAGATTAATGTGGGAACAAGCCCCCCTAGAAGCAAAATTAGTCGCGTACAACCCAGAAACCTTTAGTGCAATGCTTGCGAACAGAGGCCAAAGTTGCATGCAACGAAGTGGCGACGATGGCAAGCCATCAGTGTTAAGTTGTGATTTAAATAGTGATAGCCAGATGATGGCGCATAATCTCCAAATCGATATAACTCTAAGTCTTCAAATGTTGTTACGAAACGTCGAGTCACAAGCACAAAAAATTAGCGAACAAATGGCGAAAGGAAAACGTTATGTTAACAAAATCATTTCGCAGAAGAACAAAAAGGAACCACCAGTTAAACCTAAATACGTTTCTAGTTTTAATTCTTTGGGTGTTGATTCTGAGGAACTCGTTGTACCTGCCACTCAGGCACCTAAATATCCTCCCGATATGATTATTTCCAAAACCAGCGCCAATTTTGACAGTCCGGCTTGGCCCACGAAACAGCAGTGTGTGCAATGGAAATTGTACGTGAATAATGCTGGAAATAAGGAAGCCGCTCTGCCCGTATTTTTAAACCCAGAAAACAAAGGATTCGAGTAAGATTTTTTAGTATAATAGCATATTATTTGATGAGAGTTTAACGATGGTCATTACTAAGTGAGTAATTGCCATGTAAAACTCGAGTAGAATACTATACTTTATCCACGACTATACTATAATTCATTCATTTTATAAAGATAAATTTGCACCGACATCTGTCAAAAAAAAAATATTTGGACTATAGTGTGTTAGTGATTAACTAGGCACATTATTCACTGCAAACAATTGTATAACGAATGTATTATTAAATAGTCGTGGATGAAAAGGATTATTTATTTATAAAATTCTAAATTGTTTTTAGGGTGACGAAAATATTATCAGAGTTGATAGGCTTATCAGTTGGGACAGAACACGCATTACCGTGGTATCCCCCAATTTGCCAGTCACCGGAAGGAAGCGAAAATCCGCTAGATAAAAAATATTTTCCTGCAAGATTATTGCGAAATGGTTTAAATTCGCAGTTATCTTCAGATGGGTTTTTACAGTCTCAGTTATTAAATTATGTTAATCAGGGGAAAGTTAATGAGGCTGAAATTGGACAGAGAATTATTACAGCCATCCAAAAGGTAAAAAAATATTTTACCATAAAGCCCTGTTTACACAAGGATTCTTTGAAGATTCTTTCATGCTTCTGAATCCAGGAAAAAATTCACTGATATCAATGAATTAGAAATTATTTTTTTCCAAGACTCATCGAAGACTCAATTTACTGGCGCAAGCAATTTTTACCAGAACTATTTTTCTCAAAATTCAGGAGCATTAAAGAAAAAAGAATCCTTGAAAAAGAACTAGAAAATTGAACTACAAGAAAATTTTTGTGTATAATCATAAAACACTCGAAAATTTAAAGAAGAAAATGCATACATAAAAACTGCATGAATAGAAAAGTCATATCAAGAATCCAGCGGGCACAGAAAATTCATCTAAAGGAATACTCAAATCTAGAAAAATGTGTTGGAATTTTTCCAGCTATTGTGAAACAATAGTTTAGAAATAATTTTTGTTATGCAACAAACTCGTTGTAGGCTTTTTAAACTAGAACTGACCCTAACATA
Source organism: Agonum fuliginosum (assembly GCA_947534325.1). Classification (NCBI taxonomy): domain Eukaryota; kingdom Metazoa; phylum Arthropoda; class Insecta; order Coleoptera; family Carabidae; genus Agonum; species Agonum fuliginosum. The sequence continues at coordinate 29,331,759 of OX384041.1, forward strand.
TTGAACATGCCGCTTCGCGCAGCTTATGGGATTGCCACGTGAGGGGCGACTGAAAGTGGGGCACTATACTCATCGTCTTGGACCAATTATTGTCAAATACCGATGACGCTCGAGCAGAACACGTGACAATCTGACATGCGCAATGAAGGCGAATAAGATTTTTCTAGATTTGAATATTTCTTTACATGAATTTTCTGTGTCAATTGGATTCTTGATATTAATTTTGTGTATGAGTAGTTTCGTTCGTTTTACGATGCATTGCATTTTCTAGTTATATATAATCTAGTGTTGAAGACATAAACAATGAATGATTATTTTTTTTAGAAATCAGGTCCGAGTTGGTTGTTGGCAACGCTAGCGAGTTTATACTGGCGCGTGCGAGCAAACACGCGCAACAGCATCGACTGTCTGAACCTAGCTTTACAATCAGTCCCCCACGACTACAAAGACGTAGTCCTAGTATCAATTAGTTCAGTTTTATATGAATTAGGTTACATCGACGATGCCTTAAAAGTTGCTTTAGAAGCTTTTAGTTTAAACAAAGTAGAGCCAGCGACTAATTTTCTACTCGCCTTGCTGTACAACGCGAAGAACAACCCAGAGATCGCGGGTTACCATCTCAAGCAGACGATACGCGTTGATCCAAACTTTTACAATGATAAGGCGGACGTTCTGCTTCGGACCTGGGCCTGTAGGACTAGGTTGAACATCCTTGAGGAGGGTAGAGTCAAGCCGGAACACAAGGAGGGCATGTGTGCGGAGAAAGACGCCTTGAGCGCCGAGGGCGTCATTTGCAGCGCGGGTGGCGAGCAATGCAAAGCTGCTGCGATACAGTGTTATAGAGCCGAGACCATCCCAGACGACTCAGGTAAATCTTTATCTTCTATTTTCATGAGCAAAATTACTTTCCACTTCAGTCAATTTAACCCCAATTGCACTTATTTTATAATTTATAGCGATTCAAATTGGTATAGGTACAATACTAATTGAGCGAGAAGATTATCATGAAATTTTTGGCAGAAACTGGTTCACTACCTTGAAATAGTGTACAGCTCGGTTTGTCTCTTGGTTCAGTTGCATTGAGGCGAGTAATAAGTTGGCGAATTGTGACTCAGCTCTGTGTAGAACACAGGCACATTCTTTCTCTCCCTTACCTTTCCGACCAACTCTGGCTGCACGAACTGTATATGTCGCAGGCTAGTTATAAAATTAGTCGCTTAGTCGTTTTCTAATACACATTTTATATAATTAGGAGTAAATTCTGCTGAATGGTTACCAGCAAAAAAAATATAGATTTTGAGATTGAATTGGACAGACGGTAGACGAACTAGCTAGATACAGACCTACCCAATTATAAGTATAAGCTGTAAAACTGGCTAATTTAACCAACTAGCGTCCAACGTTCGCACTTATAATTGAAATTGTGTGAAAGAGCTGGTTGGTTAATTTAGCATTTGCGTAGGTCTGAATCTAGCTTAACTCTTGTTTTAATTTTCCCAGAAATTCAGTCGCTGTCGAAGCTGCTGGCCAGTGACCACTGCACTCAAAGGAAAGTCGGTCTGGGCCACTCACTGATCTCGACACTGTTAGCAGCAAATAGAGATGGCGATAGTTCTTCCGTCGAGGGTTCTGGAAATCTGGAACCCGACCAATCTCAGCTGGAAAGCATGACTGATGGACAACAACAAGCCTTCCATATGCGCATCTCGCTAGGAGATGAAAATACACCCATCAGCGCCAGCACGTTGGGCGACTTTTACGGTAGGAGAAAATCCACAGATTCCTGTTGACAGATAGTTTGTTCCATGTATTCCGTTTATGCGCCATATTAAGTAACGTACGTATAGTACGTATAAATTTGGCCACACTACACATTCAGCTATCCGTTCTATATACAAAATTAATTACGAGTTTTAATAAAAAATATCCTTTTGACTAATTTTTCTGTTCGCACTTTGATGATTAGTCATTAATTTATTGTATTTCATATGGCTTTCCATTCCAATAATTTGCAGCTCAACTTAAATTTAATATGGCTGCCTACACGGTCTAATATTTATGTATTAATAATTAAGTTTAATGTTTGCGATTTTGTTAAATATTTTTGTCAGTCAAAATAATAAATTTTGGATTAGTTTCAGTGTCACTTACGGATGACCCGACCCCAGAAGCAATGCTCTACGTGTACGACAAATCAGGAACCTATCCTTTGAGTCCAAAAGGTTGTCGCGCATTGAAAGACTCGGAATGGCTTCACTTCAGTTCGATGTGGCAATCAATCGCTACTAGAAACATGGAGTAATACCAACAAAACAATTATCTTATTATTTTATTAACACTTCTATTACAGCATCGGTCACATGTTGAAGCCTCTGCCTCCCAACCAGGAGATGTTACGTCCGCATTGTGACATAAGCTTGCCGCCTTCCCCTACAACGTTGGATCATTTGACAGCAATGCGTCTGCGTTATCATCGGATTATACCCAATCCGGAGCCCGCATTGGTGGAATGGTTGGGGCTTATGGCTGGTGACCAAGCCGCCACGTTGAGAGATTTGGGGACCAGGATCGCCCTTGCTCTGAAAGAAGTAAGAAATAAAATTAAAGAAACTAAAATCCCAAAGAGGGGTAGCTTAACGTTTGTAACGTTGTCTTTCAGCATCCACATAAATGTGTTAAATGACAGAATGTACATAGATTATAAAAATGTGTGAAAAAAAATTTGCGTGGGACGGTGTTAGGATTTTAGCTTTTTACCGAAAAAAATTACAAGTTCAAGAACCCAAAAAAAAAATTGGCGCGGGACGGTGTTAGGATTTTACTTTTTCCGAAAATTTTTACAAGTCCAAAACCCGATAGCCAAATGGAGTTATGAGCTTATATATTCATGTGCATATAATTTTGGATGCGATTTTGATTTATGTCATAAATAATGAAATATTCTCGTACCTTTTGAAGGGAAGTTCTCCGCAGACTATATTTTATTTCTTATCATATCTTACCTTAAAATTATCTTCTAATTATTTCACTCAATACTCACTCACTTTTCCACAAAAATGTTATTTACCCCAAAATAGTTATTGACCGACCTCCCTCCCCCCAAGTAGTATTTTTTTTATTCAATATAAGAAATATAAACAGATACATAAAATATTAATACATAACATAAGTATAAATAATAATTGCAAAATGCATGTTTTACAAATATACCTGGTCTTAAAATTTTCTACACTTTTCTCGTGCGCGCAGATATCTGGGAGATAAAATGCTGAACCTAAAACATACTTAACAAAATATTAATTTTGTATCAAAAATTATTGTGGAATACAAACAGGATACATTTTATAATATTCTAAATCTGGAAACGTAGATCACATTATTATTAGGATGTATTTCCTATATTTAGACAATTTATATTTCAAAATAGCGTAATTCCAAATTTATATAATGTTATTTAATTCGACATTGATTATTCACCTGGTTGGGATTTATAAAACAACCAATGTCGATAATACTATAGCATTTAATTTGTATCCAAGATGGAGTGCCCAATCCATCCTTTCAACAAAATAAATACCATGGTTTATAAAATTTAGACGCGAATTTAAAATTTGTATCACATTACAATAAAAATTGCCTGCATTCTTTCCTAAATCATATTCAAACAACTATTTATCATTTTTATATTAATCTCAAAATAATACCTTAATTTTGAATACGAATTAAAATATATTATTTAAGTACAATTACCTTTTATAATGTTTTCTGGAAATTCTTGCATATTATATAAATACAAATTGCAAAACAGCCAAAAATATTCAACATTAACATTAATAGCTCGCCTGGCTGGGGTTTATTTAAATAGAGCTATGAATGTTATTATATACTTATAAATTTGTATCTAAGATGATGTGCCCAACCATCTTATCAACAAATTATTATCAATATTTTATTACTTGATCAAATTTTAGATGCGAATCAGTATTTAAATATAATTTTTTCAACCTTCATGAAGATTTCTGCGACGGAAACTCAGCAAATTCGACTACTCACATTTATACACTTTTCCGCAAATATTTTATTAATTATATGAAAATTATTATCAAAAACGTTACATTAATGTTTAAATGAATGTTTTATAACATATTTGTGTAATATTTTACAGTTTTTATGTAATTTTTGATAATAATTAGATGCAACAATACGCGACCGCACTTTGATAAACAAAAACAAATGAATTACGATAAACAGGCCGCTGAGCTTAGCGACCGACCGTACACAATCACAGCGGCAGACGGCAGTGTTGATCGTAATTCAATTGTTTTTGTTTATCAATGTGCGGTCTCGTATTGTTGCATCTAATTATTATCAAAAATTACTTAAAAACTATAAAATATTACTCAAATATGTTATAAAACATTAATTTAAACATTATTCTAATGTTTTCAATAATAATTTTCATATGATTAATCAAATATTCGCGAAAAAGTGTAATATGAAATACCCGAATTTACTGAGATTCCGTAGCAGAGATCTTCAAAAAGGTTGAAATATAAAATTATATGTAAATACAAATTCGCATCTAAAATTTAATCAAGTAATAAAATATGGATGATAATTTGTTGATAAGATGGTTGGGCCCCATCTTGGATACAAATGAATAAGTATAGAATTTTAACATTAATAGCTCTATTTAAATTAATCCCAGCCAGGCGAACTATTAATGTTAATGGAAAGAATAGTTAACCGAAGTGCAGTTAAAGTTAATGTTGAATATTTTTGGCTGTTTTGCGATTTGTATTTATATATGCAAAAATTTCCAGAAAACATTATAAAAGGTAATTATTCTTATATTAATAAAATAATTGAATTCGTATTCAAAGTTAAGGTAAAATTATATTTATTTTGAGATTATAAATTATAAAAAGTTGTTTGAATATGATTTAGGAAATAATACAGGCAATTTTTATTGTAATGTGATACAAATTTTAAATCCGCGTCGAAATTTTATAAGCATAAACCATGGTATTTAATTTGTTGAAAGGGTGGATTGGGCGCTCCATCTTGGATACAAATTAAATGCTATAGTATTATCGACATTGGTTGTTTTATAAATCCCAGCCAGGTGAACAAATAATGTCGATTTAATTACATATTTATTTTGAAATTACGTTATTTTGAAATAAAGATTGTGTACCATTCTTTGTGTAAAAATATAGAAACACACATCCAAATAATAATGAGTGATCTACATTTCCAGATTTAGAAGATTATAAAATGTATCCTTTTTTGTATTCCATTATTTTTGATACAAAATTAAAATTTAATTGAGTATGTTTTAGGTCCAGCACTTTATCGTCTAGATAACTGCAAGCACGAGAAAGAATGTGGAAATTTTAACAACAGGTATATTTGTAAAACATTCATTTCGAATTTATTTATTAATATTTCTTTGTATCTGTTATACTTCTTATATTGAATAAAAACATTCTATTTGGGGGGTGGGAGGTTGGTTAATAATGATTTTGGGGTAAATAATTTTTTTGTGGAAAAGTGAGTCAGTGTTGAGTGACAGAATTAGAAGAGAATTTTAAGTTAAGATATGGTCAGAAGTAAATTATGGTCTGCGGAGAACTTCCCTTCAAAAGGTACGAGAATATTTCATTATTTATGATATAAATCAGAATCGCATCCAAAATTATATGCACATAAATATATAAGCTCATAACTTCATTTGGCTATCGGGTTTTGTACTTGTAAAAATTTTCGGAAAAAGTCAAAATCCTAACACCGTCCCGCGCCAATTTTTTTTTGGATTCTTGGACTTGTAATTTTTTTCGGTAAAAAGCTAAAATCCTAACACCGTCCCACGCAATTTTTTTTCACATTCTGCAGTAACTATGAAAGTTAACTAGGTATCCATATCAAATTGCAATTGCGGCATATAACTGAAAATAAAAATATGAACCATTTAATTTGAACATATAGTTAAATCTGTTATTTCTTTACAGAATACGACTTCCTGGATATTGGCGACGGCGGCGGCGTTATACTGGAGGACCATCGGGTACACTGATGAAGCTGTTACATGTTTGAGACAAGCGTTGACGTTTGTACCAGCAGACATGAGGGACATTCCGTTGATTAACTTAGCCAACGTACTTCATAGGTAACTGAAACACTCAACAAATGAGCTGAACAATATAACAGCCATAAACATAATATTCATTCATATCTACCACGCTTTTTACCCAGTTTGGGTAAGGCAGCCTCACTCACTAGGTGCCATCGATATAGAAAGGGTAAGAATAAAACGCTGATCAGCGCTGACCGCTGAAACGCGCTGATCTGCGAAGAAATGCACAGATGAACGTAAAAACCTGCTGATCTATATTTAACTAAACTAAATTAAGAAACATAACACCCTTCTTGAGTCCCAAATACTCGGTGTTGCTAAAAACTCTAATTGAACTAAACTAAATAAAGAAACCTTATACAATTCTTAAGTCCCACATACTCGGTTTGGATTGATTTTGTTCTGTTTTTACGTACATCTGTGCATTTCTTCGCAGATCAGCGTGTTTCAGCAGTCAGTGCTGATCAGCGTTTTATTCTCTCATATAGAAACATTCAACAAAATAAGCTGAAACAATAACTTGTTGCGGTTATCAACCTTTAACTCAATATACTTATAGTTGTTAATGGAAAGTACGAGTACAAGTATCACACCTTTTACCCAAGTTGGGTATGGCAGCCTCACATACCAATTATTTTTATTCTTGATTCATAAATACCCAGTTTTACTACAAACTCTGATTGAACTGAACTAAATAAACAACCCAATACTCCCACATACTCAGTTTTGGTACATTGAGGTTAACTAAATAAATAATTTAATTCCATTCTTGAGTGAAATAAAATGATGTGACATTCTGTTTTATAATAAGCCTACATGTCTAGGCTTTTTGTAAAAAGCCTAATTTTACAATATACATGACTATGACTGGATTTTTTAGGGTTGGTTTTCACACAGACGCGCTGGAAGTGGCCTACATGGCTCTGGACAGCCGTCCGAATTTCGTGGTGAATCACTTTACGATTGGAAACATCCAGACATCCCTAGGTGACCTGGAGAAAGCGATCTCATTTTACAGATCATCTCTAGCGTTGGACGCGAACTTTGAACCAGCAAGAAATCGTCTCCAAGCGATCCTCTGTACTCTTTTGTTCGACGAGACAGGGTCTCTGAGAGACTCCAGTGATCTAACGGATAATTGATTATTTTCTACGTTTACATGCGGTCTTGAAGATTTTATTGGGATTGTGTTGTTTTGACAGAATTTAGTACAAATGTCTGGATTGTTCTCAACACTGCGTGTATTCGTAGCTCTTTCTGATTTGTTTATTTGTTTCATACATTTTTACCGATTGTTTTATTGTTCTACTTACTTATTATATTTAGATTTAGTACGAGGCAAAGTACAAATTGAGAAATATTTTCGGGATGATTTTATGATTTTAATTCGTGAGTTTTGACTTAATGAGGTTGATAATTTTTAAGTGGCATATCTCACAAAAGCCAAAGATGAACTAATTTTAGTTTAAGACATCGACATTCCGATTTTTACCATTATTGTCTTATTTCTTTGTATTTGTACTCCGATTTTTAAAGACCAACAAGTGAAAAAGTACCTTAACTTTTAAATGGTATATAAATATGAACATATATGTACGCAATTTATTGGTATTACCATGTGAATTTATATGTGTAGACCAAATTTATTTTAAAAGAAATAAAGACTGCATAAGCAATTTTGTATATTTTGTCATTTCTTTAGTTTAGCCCCAATTTGAGAGATTTTATTTCACTTATTGATTTAAATGAACTTTGACATTTACAGCGGCGGACATTTGCTAGAAGCTGGGCAAAAAGTGATGGACATTTTCAATTTCTTTTTACTTTAATACTGTAATTATCTTTTACAAAAATTGAAACATGTATTTCTTTATTTTTATTTTAATAGAAAATGCTGGTATACTGAACATATTTCAAACTAGTAAAATTATTTGCATACATAATTAAACGATATAAACAAATATTTTCTTTTTAAAATGACTAATACATATTTATTTTATATAAAAAATAGAGAAGTAATAAAGTAATATGATACAAAATAAATATAGTGTAATTATTTGAACAGTACATAATTAAACAATAGAATTAAAAATTACCAATAAACATTTATTTTTTTTACAGAAGATAGAAGTAATAAAGTGTTATGATTTGGTTTGTTATTTATTTGAAAGATAAATATAATAAGCAAGTTTAAACCGATCAGAATCGCATAAATCTGTACACGACAGTCGACAATCAGTCGGTTTTATTTCTTTCTTGAGTAAAGTATAAACAAATTCAGTGCTAATAATATTTATATCCTGTGCTTAAAATTTATATTTAATAATAAAATAATTGTCGTATTAATAGTATGTAAATATTTTGTGAAATGGACAGCAACATTCGGAGGAAAAATGTAAGAGTTAGATGTAATAATTATTTAAATGTATGGTTGAGGTTATTTTACGTATTTTAAGTAATAAATAAATAAATGATCGCTGCTCCAGTTGTTATTAAGTCTATAAATAATATTAATTGGTTTATAAATAAACTGCAAATGAAAATGCCATGTGTAAATGAAGACAAAGAATAATTCATACTTTCATAGAGTGTGGAATCTTTTTGATCGATCCTTATTAATTTTATATGTGGGAAAACAATGCATCACATTAATAAATGTTGAATTGTTTCCTTTGCTAGACAGTTAAATCTGTTGTTTATTCTGTTTACCTAACTTCCAGTTTTCTTGGAAATATGTAAATAGAAAATTAATTAATAGGCTAATGACAAAATGTCACAAACAATATTTTAAATGGCAATAATATGGACTCCAACTGACTTTTCTTTTTGTTTGGTTTTTATACTAGCAAATAAAGTTTGACATTCAGCAAATAAACATGTTATTCATGTAAATGCAGGGTAAATTGTTTTGCGATATTTTTAGATGCAATAAGGCTGGGAATTTTAATAACAGCAAATATAATATATACATTGCTGCTTTGAATATGCTTTTTGTAACAAGAATTCATAACATTTTATTTAACAAGATATAAAGTCGTACTACTTATAATCTCTGGGTAAATTACCAATCTGGTAATTTACTTTACTGGCAGATATCAGAATTGCAAATATTTACAATAATCTATGGGCTTAAACATAATTTATACGATACTATTTTCAATTATTACAAGTGCCAGATTTTTTTCCACAAAAATATTACGTGTACAGAGATGTAACAATTTCTGACTTATTTATTATACACTGCTCAAAACAAAAATCGAGCCACTTGGCCGAACCAAGAAAATGCCTGTTTTTAAAATGTGGGGCATTTCTTTCAGGGACGTGTTAACAAAAATCTGGAAATTCGCTCCCCCCGACCCCCTGAAAAATCGCTTTATGTGATGTCATGTCTGAGCAATGAAAAATCTCAAAGTTTGAAGGCTTGTAGCTCCAAAAAATCCTATCTTAAAGGGGTTGGTCGACTGGATTGTTACAAAGCCCTATCAATTTCCTTTTCAGAGCTGAAAATTTCGTCCTTATTGGTGAAGAATTGAGTGAGTTATCGCGTTTCAAAGGAACCCCTGTTTTTAGGGCTTTTTTTCGAAAAATCAGCGGATACGATGCGTGTATGCGTGCATTTGCACTTATCTAGCCATTTAATTTGAGGTATCAAAGTCGATATGACACTATAATTTTTTTTTTTTTTAAATGTCCATGTTCGATCCCATTTTTCATTTGAAACGCGATAACTCACTCAATTCTTCACCAATAAGGACGAAATTTTCAGTTCTGAAAAGGAAATTGATAGGGCTTTGTGACAATCGAGTCGAACAACCCCCTTAAGATAGGATTTTTTGGAGGTACAAGCCTTCAAACTTTGAGATTTTTCATTGCTCAGACATGACATCACATAAAGCGATTTTTCAGGGGGTCGGGAGGAGCGAATCTCTTCGGGATTTTTGGAGAACGTAGAGGAGGAATGTATCTCCAGAGGGAATTTCCAGATTTTGGTTAACACGTCTCTGAAAGAAATGCCCCACATTTTAAAAACAGGCATTTTCTTGGTTCGGCCAAGTGGCTCGATTTTGTTTTTGAGCAATGTAATTATCTAATTATATAAAGCTGAATGATTGTATGTCTATCTGTCTGATTGTTTTGTATCTACATCTAGACTGTTTGCCCGATCGTCATGAAATTTTGCATGCAGGTCTTTTTTGACCAGGGCCAGATTTAAAGATATGTTTGACTTTGATCGTACCATTAGGGATAGGGTTAAAAATTAAAAGTCGCTCTGACGGACGCAATTTTATAGTTTCTTTTGTAACGAATCTCGGTATAATACCATTGAAATGAAATTAGAAAAATAGTTTCTTTTTTAAATCAAGTCATAAATTATGTTTAAATTCGTTTAGACTATAAGAGCTGGGGTTTAAACATGAAGATCTAGACCGTTTGTTCGATCTTCATAAAATTTTGCATACAGGTCTTTCTGGACCTGAGTCAAGAATTGTCTTAATTCGATAGGACAATGTAGCTAAAAATGTAGAATTTAGACCATTTGTCCGATCCAGCCAAGGTATGTTTTTTTAAATCCGGGGAACACCTCAGCTAGTATTTTCATAAACAATGAATCTTAGTTAATGCCGAATTAAAATGTTTATTTACAACCAATACAAAACTAAGAGAATTGATATTTAATTTAATTTATCTTTAATACAGATAATATTTAAAAAATGTACCAATACACAAATCTAGTTCAATTCTTCATTATCTAAGCTAATTTTGAATTTTTTAAATTAAAATGTCTACTTACAATCAGTGTAAAAATATTGCAAAACTGAAATTTAAGCAACATTTACTTTAATTTGTCTTGAAAACAGATATTATTTAAAAATGTAACAATTCACAAATCTAGTTTAATTCAACAGTCTAAAGCCCTGTTCGCACGAGGATTCTTAGAAGATTCTATCAAGATTCTGAATCCTGGAAAAGAAGAAGTTTTGTTCTTTCTAGTGAGAATTACCTGCATCTTCAATAAGTCTTGGAAAAGAAGAATTTATAATTTAAAATTTATTGATTGCTTCAAAACCATGAATTTATTTTTTTCAAGATACATAATCTTCTTTTCCAGAATCTTGGTAGAATCTTCAAAGAATCATCGTGCGAACAAGGTTTAAGCTAATTTTTAAAAATATGTCATTTACAAATTTGTACACCGCATTCACGTGTTTTAAATGTAAAGATATTACTACCACCTTATATTTGAAGTAAACTATTATGTTAGGGTTGAAGCTTGAAGGTAACTAATAAAATGAGATAAAATTATGACCAATCAGGAAATTCTGCATCATAGTAATGCAATTTTATTTACTCACACTAGGAAATTTATATCTAAAGGTAGTGGTCTATTTTTATCCGACCTTTTCATGTCTGAATGCTTCATAAGTACAGGTGTATTTATTTTTTCTAGTAGATTCTTATATCCTGTACCCACGCAGATTTGAGATACGTTACGTCTTACGTCCAATTTAATTCAATACGATATTCGTCGTTTTGCAACCTTATAGGTATTTTCAACTGAACATTCCTAGATTTACACAATAATATAAATAGTAAATAAACTAAAAATAAACAAACATGGTTTACATCTTTGACATAAGTTTTTAAAACAAATAGTTATATGGAACCCAAATTTTATGTTAGTGGAGAGAATTCCATAGGGAAGATTTTTGTGCAGCTAAACTAGAATGTGTACCAGATTGGATTTGAATCTGAGTTGAAAGAACTTGGAAATTGGAATGTAAAATTATGATAATTTGTTTCGTTGGTAATTTACCACTAAGGGAATTTACCGATTTTTATAACAATACAAAATTACCGGATAATTAAAAAAATAAATTACAAGAGTATATTTTAAATTACCGTAAATTATCGGGAAATTACTGAGAAATAACGGAGAAATTGTCAAGAAAGTACTACTTACAGAGGAAATGTAAAACCATGAAAATATTTAGAAGGAATTATTTGTTGGATACAAAGTTAAATTTTAATTAGAAAACAAAAATAAAATGCATGAGACATGAACATACAAAAATAATAAATTCTTTTTTATCCAAATGTATATTTATAACAAAATAAAATACATACATACATGACACAAATACCAGCCAATGGAAGAATTCATTACAATATGGTAACATTATTTTTTAAGGAAATTATTTACTATAGGCCTAGAAACTTAACTGTCACATACCACATGTCAGTTTGACATTGAAATTGTTGTCATTTTGAGTTTAATTAATATCAATGTTAGTCAATTAGTCACTATTTCCGCTTTCTATTGTAAAAAGATTTCAAAAATAGAGCGGCGGTGTCATTACGATTTTCTTACCGAATCTGCACTCGTGCATTAATTCATTTCAAGGAAATTTTTATCGTGCATTCCAACGACGTAATCAGCTCTCGTGTACCAATCGTATTGGAAAGCGCAAAAAATTCGGGAAAGAATTAATGCACATGTGAGATTATAAGGTAAATTTAGTAAATTACGGTAATTTAGAGATTTACATTTCTGATTAGTGATTAGGACTATTGTTCGTCAAAGCGCATTTAGCTATAAATAATAAATGATGACCGAAATCGTATTTTTATATTTTCTTGTTCTTGATAATTTGTTTAGAGTATTTGTAATATTATAATAAGAAGAAGATTATGCGAGATTATGTATATGTCGCAGGGTAATTATAAAATCAGTCGTTCTGAAATGACTCGACATATATTGTCATAATTTTATTACGCAATATGGTTTCCAACCATGTTTCCACAACGATTCTTTGAGAATTCTTTCATGCTTCTGATCCTGACTTTGAGAAAAATATCCTGGCGAGAATCGTCTGTCAAAAAGCAGTGCCGCTAAATTGAATTATTTTTAGTATTGGAAATGAAGAATTTCTAATTCATTGACAGCTTTGAATCAGTGAATCTTTTTTGTTCCAGGATTCAGAAGCATGAAAGAACCCTGAAAGAATCCATGTGTGAACAGGGTTTAAAGAAAGGTTCTACAATATTTTGCAGGGACGTAACTATAGGATTTGTTTTTACGTGGGCCAAGGGTGAGCCAGTAAAAAATGATAGTGTGGCATAATTTTTATAGTAAAATTTTTATTTGACTACTACCACTCTTACATTTCTAAACCAACAAAAATTACCTTTTTTTATTTTGACAAAACACCCTCACACAAATTTTTTCGCATCCTTCTAGCTAATAGACTGCTTTATATTCGTAACTATGCTAGTTTTGATAAGTGAAATTTTTTTGACGTTTCAACAACTTCCTTAGCAACATGTTATTTAATTTGTGTCAAAATTGACTTTTTTTCTTGAAATAGTCATCCGAATATCATTCGTGGTTAAATTTTGTCTTGGCAAAATTTTCAGATTGTTTTACGCGAGTTTGTTGTCAATTTATATCGTGACATTGATTAAAAATCACTCGCTTGACAGCTCTTGATTTTTTTTCAGTGTCATTCAATAAATTGCTGGGCAACAACTCTCGTAATAATCTGAAATATTTCCAGCAAAATTTAACCACTTATATTACATGAATCAAATTTTGACCGCTGAATACAACATTTACCATCAATAAATCTATATCTATATCCGCTATTCATATGCATATAAACATAAACATTTCATTTAGCACAATTAAGTTTAAAAAAAAATCTCTTCCCTAGTAATATGGAAGGCATTTATGCCATTATTAAATATTTTAAATATAGGTATCTCTTCCGTAAACGAATACAGAAATATTGTAAAATTTTTGGCCTACCCAGTCTCACCCTTGGTTACGTAGCTGATATTTTGATATATGAATTACTTAGTAGATTTTCCTGTATAGCATTCTTTAGAAGCTTTTGTTTCAATATTATAAAAACACCTCTTTATATACATAAAGGTAGTTTTTCGTCGATTGACATTAAAAGTGCTGTTTTTGACAGCTGACAGTCAGCAAAGTCACTTTTGTTGCCTAGGCAGCAAAAATAGTAAAAAAGCCTAGGCAGCAAAAGTAATTGTTACTATGGTGAATCAACAAATTTGACATTTATAAAATTCATCAACATACCTAAACTATTTTTTGCACTTCCGGGATTAAAACTCTTCTTTAGTCTTTATTTTTAGGGACTAAGGTTCTAAATTTGATCCCAAGGGATTACTTTTCATATTTAATCCCGTTGTCAAGGAATTGAATTAATTAATCCCGTTGTCAAGTAAATACGTGCTATTTGTTACAGAGTATCTATGGTAACAATATAAATATTTGTCATAAAATTTACTGTCAAAATTACAAAATGTGTATTCTTTTAAACTATTTTGCATTCGTTTGAGGATGAAGTGCAAAAAATAGCGTATATACCACAGGACTAAAGTACCTTTAATCCCTCAGGTGATTATTTCCCTCACCTTCGGCTCGTGAAATAAACTTCACCCTCAGGATTAAATCATGCACTTTAGTCCCTCAATATATAATATACTATTGTTTTTTCATAGCAACTGTTAACATACGCATAGCAACATAATTTGATTGCGATACCTATCAATGTATTTAAAATAATCACTAAATTAATATTAATTAATAACAAACGCCGAAAAAATACTGGGTCGAATTCAGCACTCTTCTCTAAGCTAATGAAGCTTCACTAAAAATAACAAACAAAGACTCACGCATGTTTCTATCTGTAAATAAAATAGAGATAAAAGATGTTTCCATGGTAATTAGAGGAGCTTCATTAGCTTAAAGAAGAGTGCTGAATTTGGCCCAATGTGTTTAACATGTCAAAAATACAGATTTGCTGCCTAAGCTAGATTCATAGCCTCGGCTGCGATTCGTTTATGAAACTTTATAGCCGCGGCAGCAAATCTAATATTTTTTTGCCTAGTTAAACAAATAACTTTTTTTTTAAATACGCTTTTTGAGTGAAATAAAATAATGTGCCATTGTGTTTTATAATATGCCTACATGCCTAGGCCTAATTTAACAATGATCCTACGACTTAATACTCTGTCACTATCTTCATTCTGTGACTCTGTCTTGAGGAGGATGAGGATGATTTGTTGATTGACGATTTGTTGAACCAGAGCGTCGACCATAGCCGCTGTCACACGCACAAGAGTTATGTTTATTCTAATCTTGAGCAGTGTCCAGCAGCTGCGGAAAATACTCTTTTACTTTCTTTAACTTCTTCTTCATGTCTTCAGTACCTGTAAACTCCATTCCTTGTCAAGATCTTCAAAGGAAGATCGTGATCTTCAAAATCAGTGACATTCTGTAAAAATAATATTTATACGTACGGCTATACATATCTGTAAAGTTGGTTGCTGCACGACTTCTTGAAACGACCATTTTTATGATCATTTTCAATTTTTATACTATTACTGCCTATTGTATATTATATATTTATTATTTAAAATTTTTATAGACAGTACTTATTTTTTTAAGGATTCTACATCCTTTTATCCTGAATTTAACGATAAATAGATTTTATAATATTGTATTGACCAATGATGCAAGTTTTTCTTCTACTATTTCGAGAATTTGAATTTATACTAGCATCTTTTGCCTGTGCAAATCTAGTGTTTTTATTTTTAGTATATGGTCTGCGAAAGCGTTACTTTGCGAACTATTTTGGGTCAAAAAATAATATTTTAGCATATCCTGTTCTTTAAAATGACGTTACCTATAAGAAATAAGCTGTTATTTAAATTTTAAAGGATTATTTTCACTGATTTCCATTGTATCATCGCATACGTTTTTTCAAATTTTATTTTAAAGTTATAATTTAGAATAATTTCGTATAGTTACTAAAAAAAGAGCATATACTAAAGTTTTTGTATGTATAACACGTACAAAAACTGAATTTTAGAAGACTCACCTAATTTAAGGACTCGGCTTACGCCTCGTCCGTAAACAGATTCGTCCTCTAAACTCTATTTTGCGTACTTGTCATATAAATTACGATTTTTTGATATATTTGTAATATGTATTTTATATTCAACGTTTCATAGTTCTAGATTTTAAAACTTTATTTTTCAGTATTTATCAAATTTACAGTTATTCTTACTTTTGACAAAATTTTAATTTGTAGAATTTCGACTCTGAACCTAATCAATTATTTATATGGACAATTTAAACTCAATTCAATTTTTATGTAGTACAGAAAATTATTTTATAGATCTTTGATTTCTTGTTACAGAAAATGGCAATTTTACAAAATAATTATTTCTTTTTACCATTATTATGGACAATTTGTTTAAATTTTACAGATTTCTCAATTTGATTTGCATCTCTAACATTCATAAATTATGAGACATATTGTACTTAGTGCGCTCAAAAATTAAATATTTTTTTAATATTTTACTATAGCTGATACATATAACAACCAGTAATAAATTAATAATTTCTGCAATTATTGCAGAAATTATTAAGAAAACAAAGAAATACAGATAAAGAGCGTTAACATTAATACAGGTATTTATTTACTAAAAATAATAATAAAAAATAAAATATAATTTCAAAATATATAGAACATTATTTATAAAATGTTAAACAAATAATTATTTATTTCTAAATATGACTTTTTATCTTATCTCGACTTATATGGTTATCCGTCCGACGGTAGGCCTAAATACCGTACATCTTCAAGTTAAAAATCCATTAAATTACAACCACAAATCAAAAAGTCACTTAATTACCATTCTAAACAGATCTTCAAGCACCATTTAAAAAAAAGAAACCAACAAATACTTAAATATTTCCCACGCAAACAAAGAAAACATGCCACATTGTTGCATAATTCATTTATTTCACAAATTATTAAAAGAACAACAATTAACAACAAAAGACCATCGATCAACAAAGTAACTTATCTTTTTTTTCTTTCCACAGATTTCCCGGGAAATTCTCAGCGGTTTTCCGTCGGAAAAGCAGCTTTCCACCCGAGTTTTCTACCGGTGAGTTAAGTTTGATATTCTCGCAGTGTCTCTTTGGGAAAATTTCTTGGAAACATTGCGATTATGATATTTTTTTCCGCGCATTTTACGGTACGAGGACTACGTTTCCAAGGATTGCAACTGACTAAGCGACACGCACTTACGTTATGACGCATGCGCAGAGGGAAATCCGGGGGCGATGTTTTCACAGGGAGAGGGTGGGGGTTCTAAATTGCTATATTGTTGTGTATTTGTAAAATAGAGATGTAGTTTTTGATAAAAAATGCTAGATATATTCATCTTAGAGTGCGAATTTGTCTTTGAAGCAGTTAATAAGAAAATATTTTTTTATTAACTTGAATGCTTTTATAAATAATATTTCTAGCTCCGGAAAATTCTGTAATAATTTGTGTGTCACGTAGTAAAAGTTAAATTAAATTTGTCAATTGTATTTAATTGTTAAATCTAACTAAAAAAAATTCGAATAATAAAACTACCGACTGCGCCATTAAATAATAAGACACATATTTATTTCACACGTTAGATACCTACATCATTTTAAGATCATTTTTATAAACTTTATCTGCATAAATTTCTGCAAATAGGAACAAGCAATAGGCATAAATAATATATAAATAGACTCATTAGAGTTTCTAGATTGCCTTATGCTAAATAAGAATACCTGAAAATAAATATAATTTGCAGTAGAAATGAAAGAAGAGGGAGCAAAATTCATCAAATTGCAATGAATTTTATACAAAATGAACTATGATTGCAGACATAATTTTTAGACAGAGGCAATTAGGAATAAATATATTTTCATTTTTTAACATAATGTTCATTGTCGGTTACATCGCTTACCCGAAATTTATGCAGAAAGAATGTGCAAAATGAGCCATGTAAAATTTAAAAAAAAATCAAATTATGACATATAATAAGATTTTGACTATTATGGGGTTAAAAACATTACCATTACATCTTTGAAGATTTTAGATTATTTTTGGCTGTAGATATGATTGCTCCCTCAACAAAATCCATTAAATATTAAATCAATATTATATTTTTTTATATTTACAGATTTCTATACAATTAGTTTATTTATTACTGACCGAGCAAAGTATTGGACAATTTATCTGTGAGATAATAAAAAATTTAGTATCCCAAATTATGAATTACTTTGGATCGCTTTGACAGCGCGTAAAAAGGAAAGTACCTAACTTTTTGCAAATGATAAAACCTTATTTACCTTTTTCTTAGCAACCAAACAATAAACAAAACACTAAAATGTCATTTGCTTCATATTTCTAATATATGTCAGTGAAATGATTAGATTTTGAGAATATTTGTGAAGAAGAACCAAGGCGTCGTTAAATTATCTCGTTGAATTACACTCGAGCATTTTATTTCCTCCGAATAAATTTCTGTTTGACATCTCAACCTTGTCACCTGACATCAATTTGACTCGAAAAATTATTTTAAAATAAAATCACGCTGTCGTGATTTTATTAAACAATTTTTTTTTCAAATTGCTAGGCAACAAAGATTCAAAGAAATTTATCCGGCGATATAAAAATTACAGTTGATAATAAAATTATTCTAGCGCCACAAATAAATATAGTATTTTTGATCGACTGACATATTAGTCACTCCCTAAATAATTCAAGTCAAGAAATCATTAGATCATTCCTAACGACAGAAAAGTTTTAGTTCATCACATAGGTAAAGTAGCTGAATAGGTAATAATTTCTCTTGTTATAAGTTGTGGGGAGCGGACAGATGTTGGTAAATAATTTAGCGCCATATATTAACAGCGTAAAGATACTGTTCACTGTCATAACCGTAACAGGGAAGTATTTATGTTATTTACCTGTCAATCATAATAGAGACAAATATAGAGAAATATAGACATTTTGTGAATATGCTTGAGATCATCTGTCATCTGTCAAAAAAGAATGCAGAATATTGAATTTCACAGCCAAGCAAAATGAGTAGACTTGATTATTTTGTACTAGTAAGGTTGTGTGTCGACTATTCACTGCTAGTACTTTTAGGTGACTATTTAAAGTAGTTCGGTCGTCAATTGAAGTCTTTGATTTTGTATTGAAAATGGTCTGGTTGAATAGAAAATTTAATATTATTTTCAAAACTGCCAAGAAAACATGCCCTTGCGGAACTCGTTTTTGAGAAAAATGAGTTTGAAGTTCACTGTTTTTACATGGGCTCTTATGGAAAACGACACTTTTGGTTAAGAAAAATTGAAATTGCGCCGTAAAAGTTCGTTAAATAAATAGTGGCAAATTGATATTTGGAAAGGTAATATATTAAGGCTTCGTTATGCATAGTCAAAACCCTATGTTGCCGATGTAAATAGCCCAAAAAATGGGAAAATATGTTACAAAATCACGACCAAGCGGAAGCCGATCGGCCGTCACGTTCTGCAGGGTTGCCAACTGCGGAGCGTGGGAAATTTAAACGTAGATTTGAATGTTAACCTTTTATTTCTTGAAACAGATTGGATTGAAAAATCAATGATTTTCATGATTTTAAGTCATTTATCAAGAACTCGTTTTTATAAACACACTATCGTATTTATCATTCCTGTGTTTACATTTGAATGCCTCGGACAATGCTGCCAACTGTGTCGACGCCATAACCTGGCCCGAGTTATGACACCGGGTGATTGACTAGTCAAGTTGCGAATGAAATTACAAGATTTGTAAAATACGACTATTTGTTTGAGAACCAGATGCATAAAATTCATAATAAAATATTAAAAACCGTTACAGTCGAATTTCACTTCATAAATTGACAACAAAAAACGGACTGAATTTGACTAGCGTCAACGACGACCGAACTACTTTAACAAATTTTTATTATAATCTATATTTCCCATTTTTATTGCACCATTTCTATCTCTGAATTTTATTCAAAGGTTTAGAACATTTTTTACTTGAAATTCACTACCTACTTTATTTGTAAAGAAACACCAAAAAACACATAACACACATTTTACATTACGTCTAAATTTTATCAAAATATTTGTTTTCTGAAATCATGCGGATAACTGCATTTTTTGCCATTTTAATTTAAAACTGGATTTGATTCAATGAATAATCTCTTGAATACCATTCGTCGTCATAGTTAAGGTGTTCGTCTACCCTCAAATTTTACAGCGTTACAGAGGTGTACGCCTCCCACGTTTACTTTAATTATAATTGTAATATATGATGTTTTTACATATAAGTGTAAAAAAATTAAAATGACGTTTTTTGCGGTTTTTTGTCATTATTTGATAATATTTTCCTCGGTCACTATAAATGGCAAGACAAATTTAAAAAATCTGACGTGGACACCACATGACTTCCTTGTACGCCTTGTTTGTTCATACTTTTCTTAATAACTAAAATGTAGAATAATATAAAATATTATTTTAACTTATTATACTAGTATACTCACAAATATATTTTAGTCATTTTATTTAAACTGCAGAAGAAGATATAAAGCATATTTTACTATTGTCACTGTCATGTCATAATCATTTAAATTTTACGTAGTAACAAATGTTAATCGATCATGGACTACAAGATACTGAAATACTAAATTATACATATATACTTTAATTATTTTTAAATGATAGCAGATACAAAAATATTTATAAAATACCGATTGTAGGTAATAATCACATAATCTTTCATTTAAAATAAAAAAAATTGTCTTAAATTAAATATTTTACGAAAAATTTTTAAAAAGTACTACTTCCGGTTTGTAGACTGAGACCAAAAATAGGAGGTGCACAACTAGATGCTATAACAGTCCTAAATACAAAATTTCAACTTTCTACATCTAACCGTATTTGAGTTATGCGACACACATACGTCCGTCCGTCCGTACGTATGTACAGACGTCACGTCGAAACTAGTCATAATGGATTCAGAAAAGGTCAAAACGGATATTTCCGTTAAAATCTGAGAACCGAAATTTTTCGCGATTACAATACTTCCTTACTTCGTACAAGGAAGTAAAAACAAGAAGCATGCAGCTAAGCTTCCTTTTTCGAATAATTTTTGTTTTACTTAATTTCTTTGAAATATACACAAGTTATTATGGGAATCTGGAGCCATGTTTACAGTAATTTTCAACTTCAAAATGACATTGCATAGCTAGGATGCGGGAAAGTACGAGTTTCGGGCTGGTTTCGGGCAGCCGTAGTAGTGGGGAAGAGAGTGAAATAGAAAAAAAAGTAATATCGAGAGTATTCTAGGAATTTGAAAAAATGGTAGACGAGCCTCTTAAGTAGGATATTTTTCTGGTAGTATATTATACACTCATGTACTTCGTGCTTGCGAATATTACTCGTAATATTCATATCCAAGCCCAAGGAACATTCGGAATGCTACCAGAAAAATAACGATAATAATTGATATTTAAATCGTTAGAACAAAATATAAGTTTATAAATTGGTAATAATTCTGTGGGAAGGTCCTGGGG
The DNA here is from genome assembly GCA_947534325.1 of Agonum fuliginosum. Classification (NCBI taxonomy): domain Eukaryota; kingdom Metazoa; phylum Arthropoda; class Insecta; order Coleoptera; family Carabidae; genus Agonum; species Agonum fuliginosum. The sequence continues at coordinate 29,353,348 of OX384041.1, forward strand.
TCTTCCACATGGCGTCCAGGGCCGGGCGAAGGAGGCAACACGCGATGTGGGCCGGCGAGGAATATATTATTCACTTGCAACCCCTATTTTATTATTATAATTAAAGGGATGTGGCCGTTTCAATTTTTCAGTATCTAGTAAACGGGAACAGTTGTTCAATTGTCGGCATGGATAATAGGAAAATTCTATGGGATGGAATAAGGAAGATTTTGGGGTGAAGTTTCTTAAGTTATATTTGAGGAATTGTAAAAAACTGTTATCATAAGGGTGGTTTGGGTCCCAAATACTATACCGAAAGAATGAAATTACGCCTATACGGAAAAGTTTGAGACCGACGCTTGCGAGGTCCTTTATTCGTCCAAGGGTTAATCTGTCTTTCGGTCTGAGGTACAACGTTTTGCGCACAACTGCGTATTTAAGAGGACCGTCTACTACCTAAAATCCAGCACAAAATGTACTAACGTAGATAGCGAATGTTTTGTGACCAGTACAAGAATGGTATAGGTAATTTAATTTCAACAAGGATTTAATAGAGAAAAAATGAATCTACAGATGTGCCTTTTTAAAATTTTGATTAAAAAATTGTACATGAATATAAAAATTCAGAAAAATTCAAAAAAATTCCTATTTTTTTTGCAAACTTTACACGGTTATATCTCATGATACAAATTCATTTTGAAAAGGTACATCTGTAGATCCATTCCTTCTCTATTTATTTATAAAAATATTACCCTGAAGTCAATAATAATCTGACAGTTTACTCGCAACGAAAACACTTTTACAGTATTTTTAACTTCAAAATGACATTGCATAGCTAGGATGCGGCAAAGTATGAGTTTCGGGCTGGTATCAGGCAGCCCTAATAGTGGGGAAAAATTGGAATGAAAAAAAAGTAAAATCGAGTGTATTCTAGGAATTCGGCAAAAATACCTATTACTATTAAATTATAAGGTGGCGTATGATAACAAAAAAACAATCCATGTGTCAAACAATTAATTTTGATTGGACGAATTCCTTACTTTTATCCCCCACGGGCGTAAAACAAATGTTTCTGCCATGGTAACCAAGTTGCAAACAAACAATTTTGATACCGTTGTGCGTATAAACATTTGATGTGTAAAATAATTAATTTTGATTTGACGAATTCTTCACTTTATCGCCCATGGCGCGTTTTTCTACCGCCCGAAAGGCGTAAAGCAAATGTTTCTGCCATGGTAACTAAGTTGTATAAATAAACAATTTTGATACAGTTGTGTGTAAAAAATATTAGTGAATAGGTGGATATTTTTGTGAAAATAATTTTTTCTAGATCAGTTATATTAAGAATGTTTAATATTATTTAAATTTAAAATAAATTTTTTATATTATCAGCTAATCCTTATTTGAGTTGAGATGAAAAAAAAATTGTATGTATTTACTTATTATGAAGGCAAAATTATTATTATATTATCAAAGACTAAATTTAAATTTATAATTAATATACTCTGCTACTGATTAACTATTCTTTATAATAGTTAAAAAACTATGTCTGAATTGAAACCTAAAGATCTGTATTTAATTTGATGACAAAATTATTTTTATATTTTCAATGATTTATATATCATGGTTCAGGGTTAAAATTCTAGTAATTATAATTTCTATATTTAAATTTGAAGACAGAAATTTTTTGTTAAAGATTTTTGTTCATAGATATAGTGTAATATGTAAAAAATGTATATTTTATGAAGTAGGTGATAAGGTATATAACTTCTTCTTAAAGTTAAAAAAAATCCAGAAATCATAAATTAAAATAAAATTTAGATATCTTTAAACTTTAAGTAATTTTTAAATAAAATAAATAAGTCATAATTATGATTATCTAAAATATTAATTCTTACATTATGAAATATGTTTAGGTCAAAAATTGTTCGATCATTTTATGCTACAAGATTTAATAAAAATTTTAGTTTTCTAATACCGCACGAAAAATATTAGAAAAAAACAATTATTATTATTGTATAAGTAAATTCTTAAGCCCGTAAGATAATTAAATATAATAATTCTTGAATCCAAGAATTATTTTATTAAATGATTATTATCCAAAACTATTACAGCAACAATAATTTTCTGATTTATTCCAATAACATTTCAAATATTAATAATAATATACCAACTGCGCACTTATATATTTAAAAAATTTTCATCGACATCTAAACAAAAAAATAAAAACTCACTTACTCTGCAACAAAATAACAAATCTCATAAAACAGAAGAATCATTCAGCATTCAACAAATAATAACAAAATACTATGCAACAAACAATAAAACACAAATACAACAATGAACAAACAAAACCATGGTCACCTGGAGAGCACCACCGTAACACCTGAGCACCACTGGACACTATAGGGGTTTCCTACCCCTTATAAACTACCTATCCCCTCCAGGGACTAAATACTATAATCAAGAATATGCCAGGAGGGGAATAGATATTTTTTATACCATAAAATTATATTTTATCGGCAACAGAAAAGTGTTAATTCACAAGTTGCGGAGCAATTATCATTTTTCTCGAGTCGATAATATAATTTTATCGTTGTGTATAAAATTATATTTTATCGACGAAAGAAGTGTTAATTTACAAGCGATGAAGCGATTATTATTTTTCTCGAGTCGATAATCTAATTTTATCGTCGAGTATAAAATTATATTTTTTTCTATAGCTGATATTAAACAAAAATATAAGAAAACCAATTTTCAATTGAATTTTATCAAAACGTAATTTCGCAATTTGTTTATAATGTTTTTATCATCCTACTTCTTTCACAGAGGATGCGGAAATATGTGAAAACGAATTTGAAGAAAAAATGTAAAAGAAACTCGAATTTTACTTTATCTACTCTAATTTTACTTTAACATCTGCTATGGAAAAAATATATTTTTGCAAAATTGGTCTTTTTTATCAACTTACCATGCCTGTTTCCAAGACAGTATGTTGATCTTACCAGTTGCTAGGCTAAACAAAACGATACTAAGAAATTTACTTACCGTTCTAAAACGATAAGTAAATTTAATATTAATTACGAAGAAATTAATATTTGCGTATGGATAAAAAAGAAGTGCAAAAATGATCTAGGTAAGCATCACGAACGTTAAGGAATTACCGATGCCAGACAAAATTATTATTATTAAAAACATTGTCTTCCATCGGTAAACTGTCCTCACCGTTCTTGATACTTAATATACTATTTAGCAGTTACCCTGTTCAAACATGGATTCTTTGAGAATTCTTTCATGATTATGAATCTTGAAAAAATTGCACTGTTTTGAACTTATCAAATGAATTAGAAATTCTTCATTTCCAAGATTCATTGAATATATTGGATTGAAATAGTTATTATTTCATAATAAGATACATTGCGAAGATTTTTATCATGATTCTTTTTCCCACGATTCATCTCAAAAGCATGAAAGAATCTTCAAAGAATCCATGTGTGAAGAGGGCGACAAATTAATTACTATTTGTACAAAGTAAAAACAGGTAGTGTATAAATTCTTCCAAAAGAGGTGATGTTTAATTAAATAGAGCAAGAAATAATTATTTTTTCATATAAACAAAAAAATGAAGTGTAAATATATGTATAATGTGAACTAGTTATTGTTTATATTTGCAGTACTTTTATTTTTTTCAGTGTACTAAAACACTTTTTATGCATTTTTTAGTACCTATCCTGACAGTTAGAATTTTGTGTGTGTACCTACTTAATAATATTAAATACACACACAAAAATTTATGAACTAATTATTATATTATAATTATTTCATAAATTACAATATTTTATATACAAATATAACTGTGTGTTTGGTGGCTTCTGTGATAGTTCTCAAAAAAGGGAAGAAAAGTTACTTTTCTCCCTTAGACAAACAATATTATTTTGCGTGGAAAGAATAATTATGAAACCAAATGTCTGCCAATTTTTAGTACCTAACACATTTTAAATATTAATTGATAAGTTATGAAAAACATGTTTCTGTTTTGATTAGGTACAAATAAAATAATATGTAAATATTTAATTCAGTTTTTTCCACAATTTTATTAGCTACAAATATTTTGTACCGTCGCCTCCACCAAATATCGTGAATAACGGAATAATAATTAATTTAAAGATTTGACGATTATTAGATAATTTATTTAGGAAATATGCAATTTGGTTATTAATTTTGTGTTTACTCATTTGACAGATTAGCAATCTTATAATAAAATGAACAAAATTACGGGCTATAGAGCAAAATGATTAATAACATTTTAATATTAAGCTAAACGTTCGTCAATTTTCTGCTTATTATAAATAATAACGTTTTAACAATTAAATTTAAAAAATGTAAATACAAAATAATAAATATTTTAGAAATCAAACTAATTTTGTAGCAATAAAACGTTGAACCAAAAACATTTGAAATGATATTTCGTCACAGTTCAAATTACGCGTTACCTTGTTTATCAGCTTTTCCTTCTTTTTGGAAATTAACATCCCTTTTCGGCTGTGATTGGTCGGTCCATACGCCAATACCGGTCGCACTCGCACCGGATTGGCCGGGCTAATGCGGTCCTGCTTCCATGCTTTATCACTAATTTAAATACCTTTTGCAATATTGTAAATTTACAACGCAAAACTTTAATATTCATAATAATTACATAGGCGGAAAAAAAGTTTTGTAGAATAGAAAATTTTTTCAAAGTTGGACAGCGAAATTATACGATTTTTATTTTGAAATCCTTCCGGGGCAGATATGATGTCAGGAATTATTAAAAATTAATATTGCGAGGGAATCTTTTTCAGTAAAAAAATGAAACATTTCAATTGTATTTTACTAGCAGAAATCATAAATTCACCGAAAAATGTTTAGTTTAAATCTTATAAATAATATAAAAAATTAACAATAATAAAATATTTTAATCAGGAAGAATGGTATACCTACCTTATCTACGACTATATTATAGCTATTAATAATAAGAATATTATGCGATTTATAATACCGAGGATATTGCTAAGCGACGAGGTGAAACCGAGTCTCTTTGAACATCCAAGACGGCTTAAATCGCATATATTCGCGTTATATTCAAAGCTTAATCGTATCATCAACGACAGCGATGTTAAAACAAATCAACAATTTTATCTATCATTTATAGTTGACAGTTCGCATATTATGAAAGGTTTTGATGTTATTATGGTTGTATCTAACGTATTAAGTCCGTAACTAATGAATTATATAAGTATCTAACGTATTATAAGTAACTAATACATTATGTTGTTTATAATTATCAATAAATGTTGCATATTAAAAGGTAATAACAGTTGATGATACGATTAAATAATTATTTCATGTTATAATGTGAGTTTATGAAATGCGAATGTTCCATATTATTGTCTGTTTTATTTAAATATTCTTTCGTTTCAACAAACTATTATGTTTAAATAAAATTCTGTGGCATTGGATGCTTTATAACAGAAAATATACCTGTCTATAACATTTTTATGCCTCTTATTATTTTCATAAAATTTATATTAATAAATTATGAGAAGGTATGTCCAATTTCGTCTCAAATTATTTTAGGAAATCTGTAAAAAATTTGTATAGGTATACGTACTGTTCTATAGATAAGCGTCGCTCGAAGATACTGGGATGCCAATTTGGGCCTAGAGTCTTGGTGATTAATTCAAACTAAAATAAAATATTTGCCAATTGGAAAAATAGCCAATTCGGGTTATAATTGTCCAATCTAGAACACAAAATTGTATTAATGTCATTATATTAAGCCAATATCAATAACAGATTGTAAAACTCCAACATATGCGCAAAAATTAAATATTGAAGACTTAAATTATTGTTCAGTAAAATGAAAATTAAGTAAAACTAAAGAAGATTTAAATTATAGTGTATCATAGTGATTAATATGCATTAAAAATTTTTAAAACTTTTTTGCTATGATGCCGAAATATACAAACAATTATTTATCAAAAGCTTCTACAGTTTTTTTAATGTATGACCAAATGCTCAAAGTAGGTAAATATTAGAAATGATAATTATTTTCTTAACTGTTATTACCTTTTAATATTTATTGATAATTATAAACTACATAATACGTTAGTTACTTATAATTCCTTAGATGCTTATAATTTATTAGTTACGAACTTAATACGTTGTTAGGTAGAACCATAATAACATCAAAACCTTCCATAATATTCAAACTGTCAACTATAATTAGACTTAATTTAAATTAAAGGTATTAGGTTACTACCTTTGTATAACCTACTGAAATTTTGACTGTAGTTATGAAATATTTTCAAATACAAATACAAAATAAATATGTAGTAATGTTTTCTTTGTTTACATAAGCAAAGATTTTTATTACTAACAAGATTAAGAAATTCCAGAAAAATTAATAAATTCCTAGACAGATAAGTAAATTAAGAGACTATCTAATAATCCTTAAAGCTCTATATTTGCTGTAAAATTCAATGAAATATTGTTTCTTAGAAAGAGGCACATTTTTATTAAAAATCTGAATAAAAATTAAAGCTACAAACAAATATTGAACAAGTATTACGCCTGTTATCCATAAGTAATTAAAATAATTTCAAATATTTCATTTCATCTCTAAAATAATCCTTTTACACTATTTCAATTTATCAATAAATGCAAATACTAGAAGATTTTGTTTAAGATTAAAAATACTTCATTATTAAAAGTATTATTGGTAGATTGTATTAAAATTTCAAGTAACTTAAATGAATTGAAATTGAGTTGAACTGTTAATTGTTGAACAGTTGTTCTTATTGTATTTATTTTATTTATAAGGTTATAGTAAATTAAATTTATTTTATACGATGATACAGGGAAACAAAAATATAAATTAAAGTCTTAAATAACAATGTTACAAAATTATTATAATTATATTGGAATAATAATTTTTATATTAAAATTCAATATAAACAAATCTAATATAAATAAGGATCATTTTTCCGTAAACTATTATATTTTTTTATCCATCCTAAAGGTTCATTCGTTCTTCATTTAAAGCTACGAAAATAAAAATAAAATTACACATAAAAACAAAGATCTAACATATAGATTCTTATAAAGTGTTTATACCGCAGCCTATAAATTAAAAATAAACCTGGTATATACATGTAAAAATGTCAAATATTTTACACGAGCATAATCATAAATATAAGTATTTGTCGATCAGAGAGATTGGGAAAAATTGTTACATCATCTGTCTCTTTGTGAAATTATCAAAATGTCAGATAAAATGGATATAAATGTGGATTTAAATAAGAAAAGTGGAAGAATTGCTTGCATAATTGCATACAATCAGAGCTGGGTAAATTACCTAAAAAAGAAATTAATTACTAATTACCATAAAAATATAATTAAATTACTAAATAGTATAATTACTTGTCAAAAATGCAATTTAATTAATAATTACTAGTACCTAATTTAAAACTTAAATTTATAAGTACAGTTTCAACTACCTACTTGCCTTCTTTGTATTGTTTAAATTATATAAAAATCATATTACGATGGTGTACGAATGGATTGAAAATAGTTCCCAAAAATATAACAATTTAGGTAGCACGTAAGTTTTCTGAAAAAACGCTTTATCAAATAGTAATATTTAAGAAAAATATCAATTATTATTTATATTAGGGCATGAACATAATATAAAGTCGAAAAATTTTAATAATTAAGAAAAATTATTATAAATAAAACAACACAAGTCATAAGACTTATCTAAATCTAGGTATAACTATAAAAAAATTTGACCCATCATTTGATTCCTGAAAATAATTCCAGATAATATTAATTGAAAGTGGAACTTCCTGTATCAATGTTTCTGACTTATTGGTGTATTTCCGGGTGCGTGGGTGGATCTCTGTATCCTATAATTGCGTGCTGTTGGACGGAAGTGTCACTTCGTGTCACTAAGGCCCCCTTTCCCCCACCCCCTGCTACGTGCATGGCAGCCACACATGTGCCTGGATACTGTTACACCTTTAGGGGATTCCTGCGAAACCCTAGAGGTGCACACCACAGCGGCGACTCGTCGAGAGAGGGAAAATGAGCTTAGTAATTGTTAAATTTAAAAAAATTGTTAACATATTTTTGGTTTATATTCAAAGCAATCTAAAGTTGAAGTCTTCAAAGCTATATTTTCAGCCCTAGTACCAATACAATTGTTGCTTTTTGTTGATATATTACCTCTCGCCTCATATTCTATAAGAGAGGTATTGTAATGGGTCAAAATTTTCGAGTATGAGTTTTTGGTGGATAAGCACGTTTCAAGGTCTCTACAATACGAATTTACTATTTTCACGATGATGTCTGTGTGTGTGTATGTGTGTGCGTGTGTGTGTGTGTGTTTGTATGAATGTATGGACTGACGATTTTTCGTCCACGATAACTGAAAAAGTATCAAACATTTAATAACCAAATTTCATATTTAAGGTTTTAATAAGTATCTTAACAGCACCGGATAACATTTTGGAAGAAATCCGCAAACCGGAAGTAGTACTTTTTGAAACTTGATTAAGTTTTCTTTAAATATATTGGTACATTATTTATTTATGACAATTTCTGCAATTAAAAATAAAAGAAAATATAATTATCTATGGGTACAGTTAATTATAAATACAATTTGCTGAATCTGGTAGTATTTAACAATAAAATAAAGTACAATTAATATTCTATCTTGTTGTCCATGATATGAAATTTGTTTCTACATAAAATTTGAATGATTATGACAGTGACATCTTTCGCTTGCATCTTGGTTTACATTATCGTTTACATCTTACATGAACATAAAACTATTAAAATGTAAGTAAAACTATTTATTAGATTAGTCTCGAGATTAGAAGAATAAGCAGAATTAGGCGAGAGGTCGTGTACTGGCCACAGCAGATTTTTTTTGGTTCAAATTAAAAGCAATCTAATGTTGAAGTATACAAAGTTCTATTTTCAGCCCTAGTACCTATACAATTGTTGCTTTTTGTTGATATATTTTTGGTTCCAATTAAAAGCAATCTAAAGTTGAAGTCTACAAAGCTCTATTTTTAACCCTAGTACCTATACAATTGTTGCTGTTTGTTCAAGTGTATAATGTATTGGGGACTTGAGCCGCATAAATAACGGTTCAGGTTCGGTTAGCGGTTCACTGTGCTTTATACGGTTCGGTTTTGTTCCGGTTTTCATATATCTTCTTGAAATAAAGCAACTAATTTTAAAAAATCGTTCCAGTTTGGAATTTAAAAATAATAAATTGATTAAAAAATTAAAAACTTTACAAAACTATATAACAAATAGACAATTTTGACGAAAAAACGTTAAATTTAAATCAATGTTTTAATCCGTTCCGAACCGGTTAGCTGCGGTTCGTTGCGGTTTTCGTTCCTGTTCCGGTTCGGTTCGACTCCCTGATTTATACTAAATAAAATGATAATAAATCAAGCAATGTAGGTACCCAATAACATTTTCAATTCAATATAACACTTAAATGTAAAAGTGATATTAATTATTTAAACATTAACAAGAGTGTGGATCTGTTAACACTAATTATTTTTATAAAGCCGGATTTATAAAAATTTATAAAAATCTGATTAAATCTGGTTTGTCTTTTCATGGGCACTGTTGTATCCTATTTAGACCTAACTAAAAACTAAACTAAGAACTAAGCTAAACCTAATGATGAAAAGTCTTTTCTAAAATTTAAATAAATTAAATAAAGATGTAAATAATGTTTAAGTATTGTCGTTAAAGGGAAGTTTAAAATAAATTGTATTTTTCCTGTAAAATATAATAACATTCCAAAAAATGTCTTTTATATTTGGGCTCTAATGTTCTTTATTGTATTTTTTGTTGTTCATCGGACTATTATTATTACTATCAATAACAATTTGTTGATTTCACAATAATAAATATACCTAAAATTTATTATTGTAGTAATGTTATATACGCAGTTTGAAGAATTATGAAATTAATAAATTGAAAACACAGTAGGAACTGATGAAATTAATCATAGTGTTTACCATTAAGTGCACTCCAAATTAATTCAATAAAAACAAAGCTTTACTGTGTACAAATAATATAGAAGTGGGTGTAAAGCATTATAAATTGAATTTTCACAAAGCTATTCATAATGTTATTAAAATTAAACTGTCTACCACAATAAATACCAAAGTTCAAATTTAAAATGTTTGTCCTTTGTACAAAATTAGAACATAAGTACCTAATAATGTTGAGGCTTAAATTTTATTTAGTTGCGACGGCAAATTTTGACAATCATATTTTACATGATACTCATTGATTATTATTGTAAATTATAAAAATTATAAACCATTTATGTAGTTGTATTTTAAACAATTATTAGAAACAAAAATTCATATTTTATTTCAATAGTTTATGGTAGGTACCATTTGTATAAAACAAATATTTATTCTAAATTAAAGTTTATTAATAACAGTATTAGTATATAAGTTTATTTTCCATATTTTATATAAATTTTATTAAATTCTTTAGAAGAAATTTTAATTTGTAGTTGAGTTTCTGTCTTGACTGGCTGTTGTAGTCTCCACGTATATCGTTGAACTCTTCGATTATTTCAAAGTTTTATACCAAAATACAACAAATTACTAACATTTAAATAAAAATACATGTTTTGTGGTTACTATTGTTTATTATTATTGGTTAATTTTCATTGTTTAAATTTAAATAAGCATCATATCAGGAAATAATTAGTTATAAAGGTAATTTGTTATAAATAATAGTATATTATTTAACGAGCACATAATGAAGGCTATAATTCAAGAGGATGAAAGTTTATGCACGAGCTGAAAGCGGGTGTATAATCATGCGAGTGAATTATAGCCATTATGTGCGAGTCAAATAAAACATTTCTTTACAAATTTGTATCATTAAAATATTAGCATAACCTCACTTTTTGGTGTGATGACAGATGACAGTTGTGTTGAATAATGGACTCATAATACAATAGTGTGTTTATCTTACTAAAGTTAGCTACATAATGAATGTATTATTCAATAGTCATAGATAATAGTATATATTATTTAACGAGCAAATAATGTAGGCTATAATTCAAGAGGAAAGTTTATTCACGAGCCGAAGGCGAGTGTATAATCATCCGAGTGAATTATAGCCATTATTTGCGAGTCAAATACGACGTTTTATCTACGACTTTAAAGCAATATTTCTTATTTACAAATTTGTCTTCATATTAACCTAACCTCAAAAAATTGACAATTCATCCGAATAATTTTGACAGTTTGGAAGAATAAAGTACTCATTATTTAACAGTGTGAAATAATGAATTCATTAATTCATAATGTGTCCTTATGGTGGGGTTTATTATACTACTTTCACGTATAAAATGAATACATTATTCTATTGTTGTAGATAATAGTATATTATTTAACGAGTAAATAATGTAGGCTATAATTAATGAGGATGAAAGTTTGTTCACGAGCCGAAGGCGAGTGTATAAATCATCCGAGTTAATTATAGCCATTATTTTCGAGTCAAATACGACGTTTTATCTACAACTTTTTAAATAAAACAACATTTTCTTACTACAAATTTGTATTGATATTAACCTAACCTCAAACTTTGGTGTGATGACAATTTATCCGAGTAATTTAGAACTATTATGGGCTAGTCATATACAGCGTTTTACAAATTTTTATTATTTTTACTGTTTCTGCTTACAAAGTCATAAAATGATAACTTGATGTAACACTAATATTAAAACAGATGTGATGGCAGTTTGACAGTTCGAGAGAATAAAGTACTCATTATTTAAGAGTGTGAAATAATGAATTCATTATTTCATAATGTGTCCTTATGGTGGGGTTTATTATACTACTTTCACGTATATAATGAATACATTATTCTATTGTTGTAGATAAAATAAATTATTATTTAAATTGCGTTTAAAGTAAAAATAGTGGTGACGACTATGTGTCAGCGGATTACGTCTATAATTGGATCATAGAAACATGGCATGTGTCCCTGGACAGAACTGGAACTCAATCTGTGTCGATTCAGCTTAGAAATATTTACAATTAGAACAATACCTTACATATTTCAATATCGAATTTCATTTTACTAAATTTGCCGTTTCGCTTAAGCCTCATTCACATAAGCATTTAGTTTTGAGGTTTACATTTATGTTCACGTTTAAGAAAGTTTAAATTCAAACTATATACGAAACGAACACTCATACTTCCCACTTTCAAGCACTGTGAATGCTCGTTTTTAGTTAGATGTACATAAATTTTCTTAAAAATATATGTAAACCTTAAAACTAAATGTTTATGTGAATGAAGCTTTAGAAAGAACTTAACTTAAATAATATTATGGTAAAAGAAAGAGCGTGTTATTGAATTTATTATAAATATATTTAAATTATAACTTATTTCATTGTATTGAAGAAAAATATAAAATCAATTCTGGAATCGTTTATTTACTTATGTAGGTTAATTATTTAATTAATGTTACTAAAAATGCTGTATGTTATTAACAAAAATCAGTGAATAATAGAATATTATAATTGGCTAGCTTAAATATCAGAAAACGCAAATATGAAGTAATAATAAATGGAGTTTTGAAGAGTCGAAGAAATAGGTCTGTAAAAAAAACAATGACTGCAAAATCCGACTATTAATTTTTCCTTCAAAAACTAATTATGTTTTATAATTTATTTTAATAAAAATTAATAATTAAAAATTTCAACTGGTATTATTGTTATTACTTAATTTAAGTGCTATAAAACTATAATAAATATCGCAAATGTTAAATTAAATTATATAAAATAATTTATTGATTTGAAAGAGGGCTGTATTGAGGGCGCAGAAAACTGTAGTCTGAGCCATCTAGCGGGCGGTGTACGAAGCATGCGCAGTCGTCAAGTTCCGGAACTTCATACTCCGGGTTCAACTCCGGAATATGTTCAATTGGCGGTAAATTCAAATATTGTATTCACATGGTAGAATTTTTTTAATTATTGTAAAATGATACAAGTACTGTTTTAATTTAGACGTTTAATATACGAGTGTATTTTTGTTTCAATTATAAAAATGTTTGATTAAAGCTAGATTCATACCTACCCAGTTATAAGTATAAGTGCTAAATTAACCAACCAGCGTTTTCACAAAATACCAATTTCAGTTATAAGTTGTTGTTTCAATTTGCTTATACTAATAATTGGGTTGAATCTAGTTTTAGTTTGTTTCATGAAAATTCATTTCTTCTAGAGTTAATTATTTAATAACATAACTGCCGTATAATTTTGTAAAGAAAAATAAGATTTGTAATTACATTATGAAAAGTGGATTATTTTTTTCTGTGAATGACTTTTATAACATAAAGAATAGAAATAGGAAGAGTTAATTTAATTCAAGTACGTAGTCAGAATCTCAATCCGTGCGATGACCTTTGAAATTCAAAGCGAAGGAGAGATTCTTTTTGCTTTCTGCAGCCAGGACTACATTTAAGACGATCAGGTGGTCAGCTTGACTGTTCGAGTGCGATTTAATTCAATGGCAGATCTAAAGGGTTGATTGGTAAAGAGGGTAACTACCCCCCTTAGATTATAATTTTTTTCTAAAACTGGATAATTATTCCAAATTATTCTTCAATAAATTAAACTCAGAAGTAAAATTTTTATTTTTATTTAATTGTTAATATTCGAAAATTCAATTTAAAAGTATTTGACCTTGAACTAAAAAAAATTCTCTTGAGGCGTTAATTTTTAATTACTTTTCATATAATTATCACCTAGATCCGCCCTTGATTTAATTGCAAGATGTTTTTCAATTTAACGACTGCACACAATTAATACATTAACACTCAAATATTTTATTTTTTGTTGTCAAAGATAGGCATATAAATCAAAATTGTAACAAATTTGTAGAATTTTAACTTCTTGTAATTGGAAAAATATTGCTAGATAGAAACAACGTATTGAATACAAATGTAGATATAGTTGAAATTTTTTTGCAGAGGAGGTACGTCATCAAAACATTACAAAATAAAAAATAACTGTAGTAATGACCTAGTGATGTTAAATGAATAAAATAAATACTAGTTTTTTGCATACTATAAGAATAGTGCATTTTCATTAAATTTACAATAATTTTAAAGCCGAACATAATGTTTTTAATGCATTTTTAATTTATTTCAAATAAATGTAGTTTGTTTTTTCACCACACATTGGCATTACTGAATTAAGAATTGTGTTTCGTGTTGTACGTTTACATGACACTCATATTTTTTCTGTAACGCTATAGAGTTTTAACTGGAAATATATTAAATTTTACAATGATATTTAAATATTAATCGTCTAATAATTCAATAAAAATGATCGAAAAATAAGCATCGCATGTAAATTCAATAATGCAACACACATTAAATTTTTTAAATTTAAATTAGTATACTATGTAAATCTAGTATTCCGTGACGTCATTATCTGGTTCCGTGACGTCATTATCTGGTTCCGTGACGTCATTATCTAGTGACCAACATTGATGACGTGACTCCTCTCCAAAATTTTTTTTACTATAGTATCATTTAGTATAAATTGTTATTTAAAAAAATCCTATTAATCCATAAATTTTAAGGATATTCCAGAAAAACTCTTCAGATCTTCAACATTGCCGGCCGTGAGACACGAACCACGGACCTCCGGGTCATACGTCATCACAACCCTAAATAACACTTGCTATTAAATACCCCCACCCCCTTCCCAAATCCTCATTTTATCGTTGGAATCAGCGCTATCCGCTCACAGTATAACCATTGAATTCGGTTATTTTTGTGTGTTGACGGTATGACGATGACATGTCAATACGCAGCCCTTGCCCCGCGAGCGTCGCTTGTTCACGACACCGCGGCGCTATGACGTCAGCACGGGGCGGCGTGCTCACTATGACGTCATCTGCGCGCGCACAAGTGAAGTTAACGCGCGAAAGTGGAGAGAAAAGAGAAGTGTGGCAACCATGTAAAGCACGTGCGACTGGAATTTGTGAAATTGTTCTTTGTTAGGTTAGTTTGTTGTACATACCCATTATGAGTGTGGAAGACTCACATACTGTAAATTATGGGTATAGATGCTGAGTATGTTATGCGTACGGTATTGGATAGCTCTTTGCAGGAATTTGTTCTAGAAATAATTATAAATATAATTTATTATACAGGTTGTTTCACAACAACAAGGAAACAAATTAAATGGCAGATACTATACATGACATTTTCATAACGAATCAAAATGAATTTTTATACATTCACAAAATAAATTGCATTCTAAATGACGTACACATTTTTAAAGATATTGTTTTTAATTAATACAAATAATCACTTTACATGCATGTGTATAACTAATGATAACTAATGTAGATATAGGCCGTTGGAAATAATAAAAAATGGCGAAATTCAAGAAGTTTTATCTCCAGATTTTTTTGTTAAAAGTCACATATTAAGATGTATATTTCACAAAAAAAATTACGCGACGACATGACATATATTGGAACACATGAAAAAATGTACTTTTATGCAAAAAAACAAACTTTCAGTTTATGGGCTCTAAATGGCTTTATATGTTACTAGAGGGTTAAATGATAATAAAATAAAATATTTCCTTTTTTAGTCAATCAAATAAAAAAAATCAATAAAAAACGTGAAGAAATTGCAAAAAATGCAGTTTTTTTGCATAAAAGTGATTTTTTTCATGTGTTCCAGTCCATGTCATGTCTGCGGGTAATTTTTTTCGTGAAATCTTAATCTGTGACTTCCAGCAAAAAATCTGATGGAGCAAAAACTTCTTGAATTTCGCCATTTTAAAATAATTTCCAACGGCCTAAAATAATACATTATAATATGCATACCGCTGTAGAGTAAGCTATGCGCCAAGCTTTACTGCAAAGCTGGTGGTATTTGCTTGTACTTGCTTCAATGACCCCTTCAAAATAATTTGAAACCTTTGTGATATTTATTGTTTACATTTACAGTAATAATGTTCTATGTCAGATTCTTAATTTTCTATAGTTTATATAATCATAAACTAATAAATAAGTTTTTGTTATTTTACAAATGAAATTAGTTCAGTGAAATAAGAAATCTGTTATAATTTTAGTTCGTAGACATTATTATTATTTTTTACATTCATCATTTTTAATGAAATAGACAACAAATTTTACCCAAAGTTGGTTATTTCTGTTACGCATACCTATTTCTGTAGTCTGTAGTGTACCTAAACTTTATAACCAACCACGAGTGAGTTGACGGCTGATAACCGCACACATTGTAAAATATCTAAACCGATGACTCACACAGTATGTGAGGCTGCCACACCCAAATCGGGCAGAAACCACGATAGACCAATAAAAAACAATTAATTTCCAATGCACCATTCTCCATTACCATTAACAATTCTCCATTAACAACTTCCCCTCTCCCCTCTCCTGCAGTTGCAGGGTAATGCACCCTGCATCCTATCGCCGTCTCTGTCTGCCGCTCTCTCTGTCTCCGTCGTGCTATTGTTAGTTCGAGGTCGCGCTATTTTTAGCCGCGCCGTATATAGGTCAGCGCCGCGGTGCGGGGGCAGGGGAGGGGGTAGACGCTGCGCAGGCGCATGCTGCTACGCCGTGTGACGTCATTCCTGCCCTACATAGCCAGGGTCGACCCGCACCACCGGATAAATAAATTATTGGGTGGGTATTAATTGTTGCGGATTTTTAATCTTAGGGTGGAAGAGATTTTAGATTCACGAAAAGGAGTTAGGGTGAAGTGGGGTAAGTGCGATTTTGGGGCAAGTGCGACTTTGCTTAATATTATTTTTGTTATTATAAGTTTGAACCTTCCATCTATTGGATTTATTTCTACTTGTCATTCTTGTACATATTTGTTTTCTACTTTACCGATACCATGAAGAGTTTTGTTGTTATAATACGGCAAACCAAATTGCAAAAATATCGTGAATATTTATACTAAACGCACATACACCTTAAGACTTGTAAACTACTAAACGTTGCAAATAAAATTAGAAAGTGCGACCACCCAAAAAAAATAATTAAATAATTATAACAAATTCATGTGTACAAATAAAATACCAAATTATCGTCTAATATATAGTTAAGGACTGTATAGTTTGATCTGTGTATAGTTTGAAAATATTTATGGTTATAATCATAAGTTTGACGTAGTTTAAGATGAATTTATCATTTTGGTTGTCTCACAGTTACCCCACTTCACCCTACTTATAATTGATTCGTATGGTTTATTTTATTTCTGGTAGAAATGACAACAAATGTGTTCATTTTTGTAAGCGATGCAAACATATAGGACAAAAACAGGAGATAAAATATTTGTCTATTGTTAGTTCCATAGATAATGACGTGCATTCTATCAGAATAAAAATCAACTATAGTATGATGCAATCGGCTGTGGTTTTGATATAGTTAAATACAGGTGATTCAAACTTCGTGCATATAATATATAAGATGTATCACAACTTAGGACAAAAAAGGTATATACTGTACGACGTGCTGATTATGAAACATAAAGATTATTTTTTTAAATGTACCCGACAGAATTTTTTAATAAAATATGTATTTATATGTAGTTTGACACGAGGAATCCAGTGGTGTACTTAAAAAAAATATACAAAAATATTTGTAATATTTGTATAGCAGTAAAAAGAATAGAGTCTTGTGCTGGACACATCATATTTTTTTTTACGCTATATGGAAATTAAAACTCTTGTTCGTTATAAAAATTTAGACAGAATAAGTATATAAGTATAATATTTTTAAACTGCATAAAATTTAAACTACCTATGGTTTGAATCGCTTATATTGTGTAGGTACTTATTTTTCTGAACAATTATATTTTTTGACTTATAATAATAGCTAGGTACTGATCTTTTATGATCTAAATCCCTAATAATTCCTGATCTAATCTAAAAACGAAGATCCAATCATAGAACTTGATCTATGATCTGATCAAGATCATTAGACATAAA
Organism: Agonum fuliginosum; assembly: GCA_947534325.1. Classification (NCBI taxonomy): domain Eukaryota; kingdom Metazoa; phylum Arthropoda; class Insecta; order Coleoptera; family Carabidae; genus Agonum; species Agonum fuliginosum. The sequence goes on from OX384041.1 coordinate 29,371,418, forward strand.
GATCTTGATCTCGATATTAAAATGATTTGGCACACTTAGCGGCACCAGGATTCTTTTATCAAGATTCAAAAGTATGAAAGAATCTTCAAAGAATCCATGCCATCATTTGCTTCAGTTGATTGATTCATTTTAGTGTGTAATTTTTCGCATTTCCAAACTCTGTACAAAATCTCAGCCCCCTGCCACTTTGCTGCTGTTCTATCGCGATGACGTCAGGCCCCCCCAGCAGGAGTGTTCGCCCCCCGTGATTTGGGGCACAGCCCCTCGCCCCGCACGCCACTGCCGCCGCTGCCACCGTCACTAGTGACGTCATAGCGCCAGGGGGTCGATAACCTGTTTCCCCCACCCTGCTCCCCCCCAACGGGAGAGAGTCGAGTGACCTTGGAACTGGTGATAAATTGGGGGAAAAGTTGCCAGCAGGAATAGAATGAATATCAGGATTGGGTTGTGTTTAAAGCAGGACTCGAACCGCACAAAATAACGGTTTAAGTTTCACTGTACTTTGTAGGGTTCGGTTTTGTTCCGGTTTTCATATTTTTTCTTCAAATACCGGTTTTTAAAAATAGCGGTTCAAGTTTTTTTCGGTTCCGGTTATTATTATTAAGTATGAATTAACGAGTAATAATGTAAAAAATATTTTTTTTTGTTCTGGGATCGCTAAAATATATGCGGTTCGTTCCGGTTTTCGTTCTAGTTTCGGTTCGGTTCGAGTCCCTGGTTTAAAGGGTGGATGGTTGCGTAGTCATATTATGGGTTTCGTTAAACAAAGAATTAAATTATATTTGAATTAAAAAATAAAACTCTTTTGCATTTTGCAACACAGAAAGCTAAATTAAAATCACCAGTCGTCAAAATAGCGAAAACAATGTGTAGTTTTCCTCAAAAAATTTGTATATCTACGACCATTAATAATAAATTCATTATGTAGGTAACTTTAATAAGACAAATCCCTCCATAAGACACACTATTCTATATATCACCATAACTTTCATTTGTCATCACACCAAAATTAAATTAATATTTTAATGAATCAAAATTTGTAAAGAAATGTTTTATGTAAAAAGTCGTAGATAAAACGTTGTATTTGACTCGGACATAATGGCTATAATCCACTCGGATGATTATACACTCGTTTTCAGTTAGTACATAAACTTTATTGAAGAAAAAACTAAAAAAATGGCATTAAAGCAAAGAAAAAACATTCTTAACCCTTTATTGGTCTTCATTTACAGTGCCCTTCTTCTGCCCTCTAGTCACAATTTTATTTGAAGTGATTTTGATTGTAAGCACCTTGACCAATAACGGTTACAAAAATCAACGTAACCATTTGGTTGCAAGAAGCAATAAAGGGTTAAACTTCAAAAATGTATTTTTATTAGTAGCCAACTGCCTTAATATAGCTTTTGAATTATTTTTTTTATTTGAGAATCAGTATAGTTCTCTAGATAATTTAGTTAATAAAAATGTGACTTTGAATTGAAAGGCAGGTACGTGACTTTGAACTTCAAATTTTTTTAATACTTCAACCTTTAAGAGGTTGAAGCTTTGAAGCTATTTTAAAAATATGTACCTACTGTAAAATTGATTGTTTGTTCTGCATTCATGTATAATAATCCGTAATACGCATACAATTTGACATTTTAAAAGGTTACGGTGTAATAATAGATCAAGTACCATACCTACTAGACAAAGTACGTAGGTAACATTTCAGATTTCGAGGAAATCAGGGAATAATATTATTGTGCAAAATATGTCACATTCATAAAATTGCAATGATGTTTATGGTTGATCAGTTTAAATTCAAATACCGAGAGCAGGTCGTACTCACGAAAGGTCAATGCAGTCATTGTTTATAATAATAATTTGAAACTTTGGAAAAGGCACAAACTTTGATTTGTTGTTTTGCTTTATGTTTTATAAAAAATAAATAATTAATTAATTGGATTTTAATGAATCTCTTCAAAAAGTATAAGGTACTCGTAGACAATTATTTTTACAATATTTAAGATAATTTAATTTCAATTACATTTAACACAATACTTTTACTACTATGTAGGTAAAGATATAAAACAATAAGATTGTCGAATTCAGAAAAAAATCGTCTTTAAAATATTCCTAAGAAATGAACTGTTAATATTTAAAAATGTAACTGTTGTTGCTTTGAAAACTAGCACTTGAAACAAAAAATATTTCTGCTATAATCTGTTTGCTCCGGTCTCTAACAGTTAGCATTTACAGCAATTTTTGTACACAACTTCGTGCATATACAGGGTGTAACCCAACCTGTGTAACAAAATTTAAGGGTGTGTATTGAACGCACTGATCATAATTAAAAAGAATTTCGTTGAAATTAGTAAAATTAACAGTAGTTTGCAAAACAATATCATTTTGGGTACCACTGGTGTCACATTTAAATACAAAAAAAGTTAAACAATAGTTATGCAGTATTTATTAGCGTAATTACATTAATGTAATAATAATTTTACAAACAGGAAAAAATGAAATTTGTAGGTACTTACAGAATGTCTCTTTTGCTTGGACCCAGTTTTGAATTTGCGAATTTCAACAAAATTCGTTTTGATTCATGATCAGTGCGTCCAATACTATACAGTATAGGTACACCCTTAAATTTTGTTAAATGTTGTTACACAGGTATAGTAGGTACTTACTGATCATGACATAATTTTTTTTTAATTCGTAAATTTAAGAAGCATTTAGCATAAAATTTTTTGTGCAATGGCAGGAATAGTAAATTTATGAAATTTCAAACTGCAAATTTTGAAAAAATACTTTCAATTTCGTGATAAGTAAGTTGAGTACTATATGCCATTAAAATTGATTCCACTGCTACTAATTGTAAGATTTTTAAGAAATGTATTATAAATAAGCAGTGTTGTGACAGATCATTTTAAAATGGAGCTAGATCAAGATCAAGATCTTCTCGTTTAATATGATCTAGATCAGATCATAGATAAATTTTTATGATAGGATCTTTTTTTTTAGATCAGATCAGAAATTAGCGATCTTTTTTTCTTTAGATCGTAAAAAGATCAATATTAGACAAAATATTTATGTTGTATTACATTACATAAAAAAGAAAAAAAAACTTAATATTCATGAGATTTAATCTATAGTTTAAAATTAAAACATTAAAAATATTAAACTCTTACTTTTTTAAATTTTCAATTTCATGCTTTAACTTGCATATAGCGTAGAAAAAAATCTAAAAATATGATCTTATTTTAAGATCGTAGATCATATTTATTTGATCTAGATCAAACTCAAGATCCTTAAAAATAAGATGATCTAGATCAGATCAAAGATCACGTAAATTGAGCTAGATCAGTGATCTAGATCAATTGATCTAGATCAGTCACAACACTGTAAATAAGTGAAGTGTCTATAAGGTGTTGTTAGAACTACTACATTAACTGGGGTTGTAGTGTTGAGTAGTCAGTAATAAAGCATTATAAAGTGCGTTAGTGTATTTGGTGTTATCTGCGATCAGTGTGTCTGAGTTTCATACATTCTAGGTGTTCTGTGAGGCATCCACACCCAAATGTGACATTCCCTGTGACATTATTTCTGGGTGAAAGTGTTTTGCGATTGCGACCTACCCCAAACTGTTCCGTTCGCATCGTCCACCCACGCCTCAAAGAACGATGAACCTCGCGTGGGTGTCCTGCATCCTGCCATTCCTGCCCCTCGTCCTGCTTCTCCTGCTCAAGTTCACTAAATACTTCAACCCCAATGTGACCTTTACAACATTGCACTGCAATTGTTGCTGGATTAATCAACTTTAAACGAATTCGGAAAGTTTCAAAATCATTCTATAAATAGTATTTAATTTAAGGAGAGTTTACGGGAGAATTACTCGTGAAATTAAATTTATACAGGTGATTCACAACTTTGTGCATTTAATACCTGCTCAATTTATTGAAATTTTTTTAAATTCGTTAATTTAAGGGTAGTTTTTGTGTTCCTTAGAACACATTTTTGAAACCACTGGAATGAAGATTGCATGATGGGTATTGGACTAACTATGAATGGAATAAAATTAAATTTTAGTGAATTAGACAATAACAAGACAATACAAATTACTAAATTTGCTAATTTTGAAAAATTCTTTCTGTTTTATTTTCAGAAAGTTGAGTAGGTATATTTATCACGCCTTTTACTCAACGTTTTTCCGAATTTCTAGAATACTCTCGATTTTACTTTTTTTTCTATTCCACTCTTTTTCCCACTACAACTGCCTAAAACCAGCCCGAAACTCGTACTTTACCGCATCCTGGCAATGCAATGTCATTTTGAACTTGAAAAATACTGTAAAAGTGTTTTCGTTGCGAGTAAACTGTTAGTTTATTATTGACTTCAAGGTAATGTTTTTATAAATATTTAATAGAGAAAGAATGGATCTACAGATGATGAATTTTAAAAATAAATTTATATCAGGAGATAGATATAAACGTGTAAAGTTTGCATAAATTTGGAATATTTATGAATTTTTATAATCCTGTACAATTTTTTTATTAAAATTTTAAAAAGGCACAACTGTTAATTGATCCTATAAGTATATAATCCTTGTTGAAATTCCATTTGACCATTCTTATGCCTGTGGCACACCGGCCGAGGAGCATCGAGGACCATCGAGTAACTCCTCGATGAAACGATAGAACGCACCCCGTCCTCGACGAAAAATAGGGGCGCCGCTATTTTCATCGAGTTGTTCCTCGATGAAACGAATGTATCTCATTTCAGACGTATCTTTGGATTTGATTTCGCGCAAAACTTTGATGTATTTGTCACCGATTAAATAGAAATCCATCGCGGACGGGTGCGTTCTTTCGTTTCATCGAGGAGTTACTCGATGGTCCTCGATGCTCCTCGACCGGTGTGCCACAGGCATTATACTGGCCACAAAACACTCGCTTTACTATACGCATGCTACCTACGACACAATAAATAAAGTTTTATTGGACAAGAATCATAATAACCAAAATTATATTGGTCAAAACACACTATGATGCATGTTGTTCTTGTTTGAATGGTCAAATTTGAGGTGGTAGATTTGTAAGCTGGAACTATTATAATTTAATTCTTACAAGAGTGCTACCTACATATTTATTTCAATACACTATACCAATCACAATTTTGCTATTTACTAATGATACTTTGCTTAATGACCAATTATTCTATGAATCATAATATAATATTTAAATTTTAAGCTGACGTAGGTGTATTATACCGTGACTGTCAATATTGTTTTTAACTTATTAGTTCACAATAGCGATTTGATTTTTTCCCTTTTTAGTTTTTATACAACTGAGTCACAATATGTGAGGGTGCCACACCCAAATTGGGTAAATGGCGTGATAGATGATATACAGGGACAAAAAATTAATGGGTACTGTACGACGTGCTGATCATGAAACAAAAAGAATTTTTAAAATTCGCAAAAAATTGCATCGTATTTCAAGCAAACATTTATTTTCCACTGGTCGGTAGTTATTTTTAATAATTTTTTTCAAATCTTTTACAATGAAAGTAATTGTTTGCATAATACCTAATACTAATAAATGTAAATTATCAAATATACCATCAAAACAGTGATACTTAAAATGTACACACGTCAAATAAACTAACCTTAACTTTGCGAATTTTAAAAAAATTATTTTTGTTTCATGATCAGCACGTCGTACAGTATATACCCTTTAATTTTTTGTCCCAAGTTGTGGAGCACCCTGTATATGCATATGCATGTAATCAAAAATAAAATATTTTTAATGTGTCGACTGAAATTTTTCGTTCTATTAATCATTTGAGAAATTAGCATAAAGCCCGTTTTACATTACACTAAATCTTGAACAAGATATTGTTCAATTTTTGAAACAATCTAAATTGTGTAGTATCATACAGCAAATTGTGTGAAATATTGCATTGCTTCGTAAATTGTCTGAAAAAATAGATAAGCGCGGCTGTCAAATTATTTAATTATTATTATATGCGAACTGCGCAGAATCACAAACTAAATATTGTAGGTATAGATATATAAAATTGTCTCAGTATAAAACAAGAGTTCATTAAAAAAAGCAATTTATTGCTCAAAATATTGTTCAATTTGTTGCGCAATTTCTTGTTCAATATTTAGCATAGTCCATAGTGTAAAACAGCCATAATAATGAATTTAAAGCGAAGCACATATTCAGAGGTCAGTACAGCAATTTCAATTGATAATGATCGCAAAACAGATTTAGAATGTTAGATACAGAGGCGGACTGGTAACGTGTCGGCCCAGTGGGAAATAAATTTCATCGGCCCGGCCGAAGTTTTTTTTAAAGAAAAGTGCCGAAGTGTTGTTTTATGGAAAAAAGAAAAAAAGCGCCGCAGGCGAATTTTTGTTTGGGTTCAAGGTCAATGGCTGTTACATTAAAAGTTTAGTTTTTCCATAATTTAAGTAATCTCGGCTGTTCAATTCTCGTCTCGTCCCAATTTCTCGAATAAAATTTGTTGCCTTCTATTTGTAAATCTAGATGTGACATTAAGAACTTTTTTGTACATTTCTGTTAAATTTGCACACAATTCTTATTTTTTAAATAAAAAATATTTATATCAAAACAATAAAATGCTACGAACAAAGTATAATAAAACGTATTTTGACATTTTCGAAGAGAATAATATTAAATATTTTTCGAGAATTCTCGATTTCTCGAGAACTATTTCTGGTGTCGTTATATTGAAATCTTTTCTCATCTGTCAATTCGAGACGAGATAATTATTGGTTTTCGTCTCGTAATTTTGAGACGAGACGAGAATGAGACGAGATTTCTCGTCTCACCGGCATCACTACTTTTATGAGTAGAAATTAAAATAAATAATAAATTTAAAAATAAATGTAATGAAAATTGGGAAATTTATTAATATGTAATTAGTCTAGCGTTTTCTTAAACTTGTAAAGAACAAAACCGAGCCGAACAGCCGATTCTAAATTAATGACTGACCAATACAAATCATGAATACAAAATTTTTGTTTATTTGTATACAATATTGCAAATAATTGTGAATTTTAATAAAGAAAAACACAGATTTGGGTTGTTTGCGTTTTTTTTTTAAATTATTATCCCTATCGTGTCGGCAGTCGGCCCAAATTCATCGCGGCCTAGTGGGAAATATCCCACCATCCCACCGGCCCAGTCCGCCTCTGGTTAGATACATACATAGGTTAGCTGATTTAAAAATAGACTTTGAAGACCTCGACTTTGTTGGAAATAACGGTCAGGGGCTATTTTTAGTCGCAATCAGAATTTATTTATACACCTCTAATTTTAAGACCGTGGCAATAATTATTACTATAGGAAGAAACACCAAAATTTAATAAAAATTAATATCTTTCATTGTTTTATCTGATGCCGTGTTGTAATGACAATATTATAAGCCGCAATTTGAAGACCATAATAGCGTTCATTATAGGCCAAGGACTATATTGAGTCCAGTATGGTAATCAGCATAGCCGTAGTCAGGGGGGTTTGGGGGTTAAACCCCCTCCTCCAAGGGAATTAATTAATTCAGATACTAGTTTTTTTTTCAAACATAAATGGATTTTTATTTTATTAAGGGGCTCGTCTACCTATTTTTCTAATTCCTAAAATACTCTCGATATTACTTTTTTTCTAGTTCACTCTCTTCCTCATAACAACGGCTGCCCGAACCCAGCCGAAACTCGTACTTTGCCACATCCTAGCCATGCAATGTCATTTTGAAGTTGAAAAATACTGTAAACATGGCTCCACTAGTCCCATAATAACGTCTGCATTTTTTAAAGAAATTATAAGTAAAACAAAAATTATTCGAAAATGGAAGGTTAGCTGTAGGCTTCTTGCTTTTCAAATTTTTCTTTCCATTTATAATGACCGAAAAAATCATATCAAATCATATACCTCTGTAACGCTGTAAAATTTGGGTAGACGAACGCCATTTTAGTTTAGTTTTTAATAGTATATTAGTCGAGGTTTCCAATATTATCCGAAACCAGTACAAAATGCACATAACGTCCGTGATGCTTATAATATTTTTTGCCCTATCGATACAATAAAAATAAATTTGAAAATAATGTTTATTTTTGCTTATATAGGTTTAGTTTGCATATAGATGCCGTTGCCTTGGTTTCAATTGTTGTTTAATGCTTACCGCCTTCTTTATGAGTTCTTACCGCCTTCTAAGATTACTTACCACCTTTTAAGATTACTTACCGCCTTCTAAGATTACTTACCGTCTTCTAATTTGTAAACAAAACCAATTACTTTGGAAATAGAGCCAGTAAACGCGAAAAATGACCGATGGTGCAAAAAATTTCTTATTTCTTATATAACAGATAATATTTCAGTATACATTTTCAGTCCAATATTTAATTACTATATTGTTTGATTCAGTTATTTTTCTTTTTTGTATAATTTATATCTACAACTATATGCGTAGCTATATTTTTATTTATAACTTATTATTATAATATGCTACATAATTTGTAATTGTAAGTTTTGTTCTCTTCCTACATTGAAATAATGATTATAATGATCATATGTTGCGTGTCCATGTTGAACATAGCTATTGTATTTATGCGTTTTTCATGTATATTTGCCCTACTCTGCATAATTAGGCACGATTTCATGCATGCCGTACATAGGGACATTTAGGGCTCAAAACATTACTTAATCATACTTATCTTATTTTACATTATTCTGTTATAATATCAGGAAGAACAGAAAGTAGTAAAGTGGTTTTAATATGTTGTAAAAAAATCAGACAAAAATTGTTAAGGAATGTTTAATAGTATATTATTTAATGAGCATATAATGTAGGCTATAATTCAATAGGATGTAAGTTTATGCACGAGCTGAAGGCGAGTTAATTATGTGCGAGTCAAATACGACTTTTTAAATTAAACATTTCTTTACAAATGTTTAGTAATTAAAATATTAATCTTACCTCACATTTTGGTGATGACAGATGGCAGCTATGTTGAATAATGGACTCATAATACAATACTGTTGAATTATGAATTCATAATACAATAGTGTGTCTTATGAAGGGGACGTTACCTACATACTGAATATACTATACAATTTAATTTAGTCCAATAAACTATTTTTACTTGGACTATAAGTATAATAAACTCGAGTAGAATTAATACTGTTTCGAATAATTTTAAGTAAATATCACAGTAAAAAATAAAATTAGCAGAACAATATGTGTTTTACAACTAAAGCCAAAATTAGACTAAGGTTTAATTTGTTAATTTAATGATGTAAGTCTAGATTCACAAAATGGTTTAGCGCTTATGCATATTTTTCTATTGTTCTATACATGAGCCCCATTTATATTTTAATTGGAAATTATACCCAGGTAATAAAAAATATTATGTAGTACCTAATAATTAAAATTAACTTTATTGACATAATTGAAAATAAAGTAGGTAGATAATTCTTTTAAATGGTGTAAATTTTAATCAATTTTATAAATGTGGGACATTGTGTATAAAGAATAAATATTTAACATTATATATTCTGCAAATGCATTGTTGATTTTATTTAGGTAATAAATTGCAGTATTTTGAAATAACAACAATATGGCAGAAACAATATTTAAACATGATAATATAGAATAAATCTCAGTTATTAATTTTTTGAGTAAACCATACCATAATGCCCAGTTCACACGAGGAAAGTTTTCCTTAAAAGTTTTCTAAAGTAAATAATAATAATAATAAATTCCTTTTATTTTCAAATGACGAAGTTAAGCTGGTGTTACATTTAACCATTTCAAAACAATAAAAATATATATGAACAGTTGTACAATGTAGAAGAATCATATAAAAAATAATAAAAATAATGAAATAACAAGTGCTACAAACTCTTCAAAAAACTATCGCATCTAACTATTTGTATAAAATATATTTATAAAAATAATTAGTTTTCTCGTAACTTTCTTTGTGTGAACTGGGCTTAATATTCTATTTAAGAGTTTTAATGATATATAAAAACATAAAAGTTTGATACAATATTATGCAGTATTTTGAAGTATTGTATAAATAATGCTAAAATCGAATACCGGTTTCGCTCAATTACAAAAATTATATTATAATTAAAATCCGAAACATTTTTACTCTACAATATATTAACAACTTGAAAAACTAATTTCATTTCAAAAACTTTAAGTTTTCTGTACCTAAAACCTAAAGAATGAGTCTTGTAAAACTTTGAATAAGTTTCAAAATTTTGAAAAAAAATTATTACAACAAAATATTACCTTATTGCTCTTCTCCACTTCAAAACCGGAACTCAAACAAAAGAACAAAAATAACCAAACACTTTGAACAATCACAAATATCTTCTGCTGCTCCTGCGATGCAACCATCTCCTGCTGCTTGCAGTGCGGGACTGCCGGCCAGCAGGATGAATCTGTGTCTGGTGGACGCGGCAACGCCGCACTCGCTGTGAATGGATGTGGCGCGGGATTGGTCCAGCGGCCCTCTGACGTCACCACATTGATTGTCAGCTCTCACGTGTTGCGGGAGATAAGTTGGGGGTTGTTAACCACCCAGTAATCAGGTGGTGTGTGTGTGGATGTGTGTGTTGGTGATGGTGATGGAGAATGAAATGCAGGGTATGCAATTGAGAAGGAGGGGGGGTTATAAGTGTCATAAGTATTCGAAGTTTTGGTAGTCTAAGTTTTTTTTAGTGCATTCAATTTTAAATTAAAATATTTAAAGGAGTTAATTTTAAGGCAGATGTAGCAGTGGATCTGAACACCTAAATACCAGTTGTATTAAAAAAAATGTCAAAAAAATTCATTTATAAGGAAACGGCCCGTCAAAGTTTTTTCCGAAATCCTAGAATACTCTCGATTTTACTTTTTTTCTATTCCAGTCTTTTCCCCACTACTACGACTGCCTAAAACTAGCAACTAGCCCGAAACTCGTACTTTACCGTATATCCTAGCGATGCAATGTTATTTTGAGGTTGAAAGGAGGTAGACGGTCCTGTTAAGTGGTCCGTCTAGGTTTTTTTCCGAATTCCTAGAATACTCTCGATTTTACTTTTTCTTCTATCCCACTGCCTGTCCCACTTCTGCAGCTGCCCGAAACCATCCCGAAACTCGTACTTTTTTGCCTCCTAGCTATGCCTCCTAGTTATGCCTCCTAGCTATGCCTAGCTATTTGGTGGAATGTGAAAAATTAGTTCTCGTCTCGATTATTTCTCGTCTCAATCTAGTCTCGATTTCTCGACTATTTTTACAAAAATATTTTTTCGCCGTATAACATTAGAAGTGCTATTTTTGACAGCTGATAATCTGTGAAATGTCGCTTTTAGTGCCTAGGCAATTAAATTATTTTTTCAATACCTACATCGAAAACGTCACCTTTGAAGTATTTCTCGTCTCGTCTATGAAACTCTAGCTGCAGCAGTAATTCTGTCATATTTTTACCTAGTTAAACAAATAACTATTGGTTTTATTGACACGTTTATTAATAATAATAATTACATTGTTTTCTATAATTGATAAGTTTACTACATAAGCTACAGGGTGCGGGAAATATTCGTAATTATTGGTAAATTGTTATATTACTTTAGTCATATAAGTTCTAAACCTAGTTAAAATTCATAATTATGATACGAAATCTAAATATAATACTATAAAATAAATAGGTACAAATTAACGAATTTTTAGGTACATTAAGCTGGAATAACCCCATTAGCAAAACCGGCCAAAACCAATAGGAATAATTAGTACTCGATTATTACTAATTAATTACCCTAATCCCTAATTTATTACTATGGTTTAAAAAAAAACAAAGCTAACAAAACCGTACTAGAGCCCCACAAACTAGGTTTTTGTTTTTACTACACTAACAAAGCTAACAAAACCGTACTAGAGCCCCACAAACTCGGTTTTTGTTTTTACTACACTAACAAAGCTAACAAAACCGTACTAGAGCCCCACAAACTCGGTTTTTGTTTTTACTACACTAACAAAACCGTACTAGAGCCCCACAAACTCGGTTTTTGTTTTTACTACACTAACAAAGCTAACAAAACCGTACTAGAGCCCCACAAACTCGGTTTTTGTTTTTACTACACTAACAAAGCTAACAAAACCGTACTAGAGCCCCACAAACTCGGTTTTTGTTTTTACTACACTAACAAAGCTAACAAAACCGTACTAGAGCCCCACAAACTCGGTTTTTGTTTTTACTACACTAACAAAACCGTACTAGAGCCCCACAAACTCGGTTTTTGTTTTTACTACACTAACAAAACCGTACTAGAGCCCCACAAACTCGGTTTTTGTTTTTACTACACTAACAAAGCTAACAAAACCGTACTAGAGCCCACAAACTCGGGTTCGTAAAACCCTCGTTACTTTAAAAAAAAAAACCACAGTAATAAATTAGGGATTAGGGTAATTTATTAGTAATAATCGAGTACTGATTATTCCTATTGGTTTTGGCCGGTTCTGCTATTGGGGTTATTCCAGCTTAACATACTTCGAATTTTTACGGTTTGATGTAATAAATAATTATATTATCACCTAAAAAATTTAATCTAATAATTTTACGTGGTCAATGCCAGTAAAATGATAGATCTATTTTGACAGATTGACTTGACAATTTAGCTGTCTATGACAAACAAATAAAAATACTCCTAAAAATTTTAATATTAACAAATTGCTGAATAAAGTAAATAATTTTTAAAATTCGAGAAATCTCAACGAAAATGTGTGATCTCGTCTCGAACTTTTTTTGAAAAAATCAGGACTGGCAGACTGGACTTTCCTTCTTTAGCAAGCTCTTGGTCTACAGGATTCGAACCCGAGTCGTCAGTAGCTACACCCCCCTCCCTCATCACGTTTGTGAATGACGTCGGTGCAGGTTGGACCCCGACTCCTGCGACCTCACATTCACGTTCACAGTGGAGGTGGTGCTGTCCTTGTCTGTCACCGCCGCCGCCTGTGACCTGCATACGCTAGCTCCGGAGCACGCAGGCGAAGTGCAGCGGGTGCAAGGATACAAATAGACCTGGGGAGCGGGTGCAGGCGCTGAGGTTATTTATAGCATCAAGCGGGGAGTACTGTTATGTTGTATAGTTATTGTTTATAGGGTTGGTAGCTCAGTAGTTCAGGCAACTGAAGTTAAATTTCGAATCCCAGGATCACATTTCTAGAATACTCTCGATTTTACCTCTTCTTCTATTCCACTGCCGTTTCCATTTCTGCAGCTGCCAGAAATTAGCCCGAAACTCGTACTTTGTCGCCTCATCTTGCTATGCAATGTCAATTTAAAGTTGAAAAATGTTGTAAAAGTGTTACGAGTAAACTGTCAGTTTATTATTGACTTTAACATTTAATAGAGACATAATGGATTTACAGATGTGATATAACCGTGTAAAGTTTGCATAAATTGGAGATTTTTATGAATTTTTCGGAATTTTTAAAATCATGTACAATTTTTTTATAAAAATTTTAAAGACACAACTGTTAATTGATCCTTTAAGTATATAATCCTTCTTGGAATGGAATTTCACCATTCATGTACTGACAGCAAAACACTCGCTATACATTACTATTACTACTTACATTTTATGCTGGATTTTAGGAGGCAGACGGGTCCCTTAACTTCACTGAAAATCGCAGAAAATAAAATTTCTAGAAGGTTCTTTCATTCATTCATATTAAATAATAAAATACCTAGATCTCGAAAACTAGGTTGTTTCATCAACACAAGGGGGATACACAAATAACAGGTTGAACTGAACCATAATATACTATTCGTGAGTCCCACATACTCGGTTTCAAATATAACATTTTCCTGTTTTCATTTATTCTAAATCTTAAATTCTAAATTTGAATTTTCTTGTGATTCAATCCTTTCATGGTGGTATTTTATTACGTATGCATTTTCTAGATTTGAATCTTCTTAAAAAGAAACAAATCTGTGTTTAATGTACTATAATCTGTTTTTAAACAGGAGTAAAAACAAATATTATATTTATTGCGGGAAGTAAACAATTGGGAATGCAGCCAGATTGCTTTATTTTCTACACAGAACTTTCCAGTCGAATATTCATCTTTTTCATTATATTTATTTTTTTTAAACACCCAGAAATTTCACTAGAATTTTCTTTATCGTTAAATTTTATTTTTAATATCTTGATTCACAAGTGACTTTATTACACTGAAATTAAATTAGTATTCTAAATATTATTACCTTGCAAAATAATTTATTGACATTTTAACAATTAATATAAAACAGTTTCATCTGACTTTTCGATATGATGAAACCGGTGGCGTTCCAGCCAATCACAAGCATAGAAATCACCAAATGTTTTGGTTTACTCCGCTTAGTTAAAATACAGACTAAGCTGTAAAATCTTACAATACGTAGCATGATCATTTACCCGTTAAAACATGAAATATTTCTGAACAACTATTGAATGAATATTCCTGCTTGCCGCCCTATTAATGGCTCCCCACCGCTCCTGCTGCACCTCACACGCACGCACGCACACACACAGGCAGTGCAGCAGGTCTGTGACCTGGCCTCGGTCGTTGCGTCGCTGACCTACTTACCGCCCTGTTTGACACACTTCGCAACAAGTATTGACGCTGGGCTGTGCCACCCCTACCCCTCCGCCATCCACCACCGCACACTATGACGTCATCGCACTAGCACAATGTATGCACCAGGAGGCGAGGTGAACTGCAGGAGGGGTAGCACATTTCCTTCAAAAATCATCAATTAGGTATTAACATTTTCGAAGCAGTAAAAATAATGATTTCGTGACTTAAATCTTCTAATTACTTCGACAGAATGAACCAATTACTGAAAAAATTGTTTACGTAAACGTCTAAAAATGTCTATGCAGGAATTGAAATCTTCTGTAGCGCATGTTTAAATTTGTTCATTCGTCTTTAAAAGACTTGTCATGTGGTTAAATGTTATTATATCATTTTAATTCTAAATAACGCAAGTACGGTTCTTGCAACTACAGATAGACAAGGCTAAGAAAATCCTAAATTTTTCGGGTAGATTCGTAGAAACCCGTCTTGTACAAGCAATTATTTACTTTATAGATGTATGTAAGTTTCCTTTGCTATTTATTCTGCCATCAGTGGTTTTGCCCTATTGTCGCCTCTAATGATGGGATTATAAAGTCAGGAATATGAATATTTGAGGCTTCTTTCATACTGCCGAATTTTGAAAATAATTATCCGCTTGATGAGAAATTTCTGTCAAATAGCGGCTAAACCCTAAATGAGTCTTGATGGAAAGAAATAATTTCTAATTCATTGATAGGTTCAAAACTGTGATTTTTTTCAAGATTTAAAGAATTTAAGAATCAATGTATGAACTGCAGCAGAAATATAATAATAATGATATTGTTCACTCAAGTTTTTCTTAAGCATACTTTCATGACTCTGATTTTGAAAAAAATAAGTTGAATCTGCAAATGAGTCTTGAAAAAGAAAAATTGCTAATTAGAAACAGTGAGCTTTTTTTCTAAGATGCAAAACATAAAAGATTAAAAGATGATGTTTGAAAAGGTTCATATTGAACTAACTGATTTGAATTAAAAATTGTGGGTACGTACCTACCTCATTATTAAATTTATAATTAAATAAATATTATATAATGTCAGTTATTGAAATGTCAAAAGGTTCATATTATTGAACTTACTGAATTATGTTAAAAATTGTAGCTTTTAGAACCGAAATCAATTTAAAATCTGTTGATTTTTCAATATTACATGCACATGAAACTATTAAAATCTAAGTATAATTATTTATTAGATTAGTAGAATGAGCAGAATTAAGCGGGAGGTCATGTGCACAAATAAATATTTAACTATTATACTTAGCAAATTTTTTTATACTTTTTAATAGTATCGTCATAATCTCATAGTTGACAATTGATGTTAACAAAAAACTGTATATTAGTATATTACTTAAGCCTTTCACCTGACACTTGACTTCACTAATAATCAAGTTGAACCTTAATCATAAATGCGCTCAAACTTTAAAAATCTAATCAAAATATTGCACTGCAACGTCTAAAAACTCAAACCGTTTATTTGTTCAAATGAAACTTAAATTACAAGAAACTTTCAACACTTTATTTCCTGAATATAACAAAACAAAACGAATTTTTAACTAATATATTTATTATACAATATTTGACCTACTTTCCTCTAAAATTAAAAATATTATTAATTCCAATAATACATTAAACCCTCAATAATTCGACCAACAATCACTCAACCAACCCCATAACCCTCAGAAAATCACCAAAAAATACCTGCGGAAAATTTCATTCATCGTTTACCACCCTTGCCTGTTCAAATTTGTCCTAACCCATCATCCATATCTCCGCATTTTACCCTAAAACCAGCTTTCCTGCTAATAAAACCGGCCTTAATTTGTTAAAAATGGTCATTTTGGGTGTATTTTCGTGTATTTTTCACCCTTAAAGCTCAGTAGAGCCAGTCATTCATTGGAAGCTATGAATGAGACCTCCATTGCCGGCCGGGTCCAAGTCCTGGCGGTGGGGGGATACAGGTGCACCCCTTTCCCCTCAGCGCTCGGCGGAGGGGAGAGGCTGGAAATAGATCGCTCATTGATGGAAAAAAGACAAAGGAAAGATTAGATTTTATTTTGTTTTAATAATTGTTTTGGTTAAATAAGGGTTTATAAATAAATTGTCCTCATTTTGAGGGGTTTTAGGGGAAATATAGGCGTTGGAGGGGTAACTTTGTCATTGATGGAAAATAAATAGGTCAAATGATGACGTCAGCGCAAGAATGGATTATTTAGTTTTGTTTTTTGTTTGCACTAAGGGTGAACTTTTGAGCTATTTTTAGATATTTTTAATACAGTACTAAATCTGAACGCAATTCCTGCTAAAATTAATTTTAAAGAAATGTGCCGTACAAAGATGTATTGCTGGTTGCAATAAGCTACAACATAAAATATTGTTGGATTTTTTTGCCTTTGCATAGGTACCATAAATATTTTTCAGTGACTGTTCCACTCATACATTTATAAACCATCAAAAATTCATGATTTACCTAGTTACCTTGTTTAATTTTGACTATTCCTTTCATAGCCAACAAAAATACAAGATTTTACCTAGTTACCATGTTTTATTTTGACAAAACACCCGCACATAAATTTTTTCACACCTCTCTAGCCAATAGACTGCTGTAATTTCGTAAGTATGTTAGTTATTTGACGTTTTAATAACTTCCTTAGCAACATGTTATTTAATTAGTGTCAAAATTGACTTTTTCATTCGTGAAATAGTCACCCGAATATCATTAGTGTTTAAATTTTGTCCTAATTTTTAATTTGTCTCTTAATACAATTAGACCGGGAGCTTATGACAGGTGATGGTCTCCGATTTCATACAGCATGCGTTTTGGAGGATATAATATTGACCCTATGACAACAAAGAAAAGCGGGTATTAAACCCTTGCATGCTTTCCGGTCATATGGAAAATTGCATTTTTCCATTTGCACAAAAAAAATTGTTTTTCTCTGATTTAATAATGCACGCCCTTTTATCAAAAGAAACTTAAACACATATAAAGTCTTAAAAATATTATAGGCATGCGATTCGCAGGTCCCAAAGGGCTCAAACGGTCACGTGATCTTGTAATAAAAAATATGGTTTTTCGCGTTTTCATACAGCATGCTGATGAAAAGAATTAATTTTTGTGTCATAAAACACCTATAACCAAATTGGCATGCAGTCCTCGTTGGACCAAGGGTGGAACGGAAAAGTTTTGTGCAAGTGGAAATGCAATTTTCCATATGACCGGAAAGCGTGCAAGGGTTTAATACCCGTTTTTCTATGTTGTCATAGGGTCAATATGCTATCCTCCAAAAGGCATGCTGTATGAAATCGGAGACCATCACCTGTCATGAGCTCCCGGTCTAAATATGTTGAATTGTAAATTCATAATACAATAGTTTGTATTATGGAAGGGTTTATATTACTACAGTTTGTTACCTACATAATGAAAGTATTGTTCAATACGTAGACAAATAATTTTTACATCGGATTTTCACTACCGGGTGCCCCAAAAAATGGTACTCTCGATATAACTTTTTATTAATACAGCAATCGTTTTGAAATATTATAAGAGTAAATTAGGCATAAGGAGACATCAAAATATATAATGTTTTCAAAAATATCACTTCCGGTTAAACCGGAAATGACATTAATTTTCTTATTTCAAATATAATACCTTATATAATTTTACATATTTGAATTCTACGTACGATTCTGAATCCATTGATCCGTCATAAGTTCAGATTTCATGCAAAATATCTCAAGAAAAATCTAAATAAATAAAATCAAGAAAGGTTATAAAATTTGACATTTGTAAAAGCAGTTGACATGCGATAGGAGAATAGTATATTCTGCAACAAGTATGGAATGAAGCATATTCAGCTCGAGTGGAAAGTTTGTGAGACGAGCCGTAGGCGAGTGTCACGGTTCCATGAGAGTGGTATAGCCATTCCAAACGTGTTGCAGACTATACTTTCTTTACGACTATAAATTTTATTGCATTAAAAAACATAACCTAAAACTATTAAAATAAAAATATATGTATTTATAAAATAATATTCTACATAAAATTAATAAATTAATAAATCCAAACGTATTTAAAAGTTACCCACCAACCAAGAACATTGATTAAAGTTAAATTATTATAACTCGCCACATTTCATTCCATCACTAGTGACGGAATAAATCTATTCCGTAACAAGTGACAGAATGTAAACATTCCATAATTGAAAATTATGTAAAAATGATAACATTCTATAACAGTTGTATAGAAAATAATTAGTAACGAAAGGCAAAGGTCTAGAATGTGTGTAAACGAAAATGGTAGTCACTATGAATACCTTCTTTAATTTTTTATTTGTTATCTTTTTCATATTTCATTAAATAATACTTAAAACTTTGATAGTTTATTTATTTTGGTGAGAAATGGTGCATGGAATCTGGATTTGTGATACATCATTGGATTCAGCATTATATGTACAATTGAAATATATAAAAATATTTAGGGTGTTCCATTTAAAAGAAGAATGTTGATGTCATTTCCGGTTTAACCGGAAGTGGTATTTTTGTAAATAATATATATTTTGATGTCTCCTTATCCTTATGGCTAGTTTACCCATATAAAATTTTATTTCGATTGCTTTATTAATAAAAAATTTCGGGCGTATCATTTTTTGGACCACAGAAATTTGAAAATTATCCCATAAAATAAGTAATTCATTGATAGTCATGAACAAATAGAACAACCCCTGCACCCGTCCCCCCTCCCCCCCGTTTCCCGCTGCATCTTCGTTGAGAAATCAGCACATTGATGACGCACGTCGTCCCGGTTTCCCCTCCATCCTGTTCCTGCTGGAGTCCTGGTTCGAACCCGGCCGCTTCCCGTGTCCTCGACCGGCCGGTAACCGGGACATCGCTCCCTGCATGACCCACTTCCCAGGTCGCTGCACTGCGAGATGACGTACACAGGACCTGTGACGTCATGCTATGTAGGACAATTTCATTCTAAAGTATGGTGTGCTGGATACGGGGGGTGGGTTAGGTTTGGGTGGAGTTGGGTTTGGAATTATTAGGAGTAGCCGTGAAACACATAGTGTTGTTTACTATATGTGGGGCTACCACACCCAAGGACAGGTTTATGGATAGATGGATGGGTTGGTTTAGATTAGGGTGGAGTCAAATTCACCAAAAAAGGAATTAATTCATCAAAAACTCACTCCAAAATTTCGGAGAGTTGTAAAAGCGCATTTCTGGTTATCAAAACGTTTGAAAAGCGCAGAAATATATAATCAGAAATGTTCAATAAGCGCAGATCGTAACATTGAATAAACGCATTTTTCGAAAATGAGATTTATGAACATAAGAAGTTAGTCCAGATCGTCTTCGAGTATGATGGGGTTAAGTTCAGAAAAATGTTAGGCAAGAATATTTTCTAGTTTTAAAAAATTCAAAAAATCTTGTTAAAAATACTCTTCGAGTATGATGGGGTTTAGTTCAGAAAAATGTTAGGCAAGAATATTTTCTAGTTTTTAAAAATTCAAAAAATATTGTAGGAAAAATCCCTAAAACCATTGTGCTTTTCAAATGTTCCCTTCTGCGCTTTTCAAATGTTATTTTATGCGCTTTTCGTACGTGATAAGCAAAAACTGATAAAGGCCAAATGCGTTTATTTAACTCACCCGAAAATTTTAACCCATTACAATACCTCTCTTATAGAATATGAGGCGAGAGGTAATAAAGTGAAAATTGATATTTTAATTTAATTTAATTAATTTTCTATATGAAAAGGATATTATTAAAACTACCAAGAGCGCAAGTTCTGTCGTTAAATTTGATATTTTAAAATGAATTAATTAATGCCTTAATTCGTTCAAAGGTGAATTAATTCGTTTGAAAATAAATTAATTTATCCATTTCTTCGAAAAGGCTTATACTCTAACGATTCTATTAACTATTTTTGAAAAGGCTTTATTTAATAATTGATTTAAAGTCAATAAAATGAATTAAAATCATTTTATAATTCATTTTGAATTAATTCATGCTCAGCTCTGGGTTCAAAATAACTATGAATAACCGCACACACGGTATGATTTGTCTCGCAATATGTGAGACTGCCACACACAAAAGTTTATCGAAAGAGTACGGAAGGATTTTACTTTTACAGGGATGGTAGTTTAGTTTAGGGTGAAGTTGCTCTAAAATAAAATGAATAACAGCACATGATATTTATCTCACAATATGTGAGGGTGCCTCATCCAAGTTTATCGATTAAAATTTTTTTATCTCCTCACAGAGAAAACCTTTAAATTTCGGTAGCATCAAAGTTCTTAAATCTCGCCTCATATTCTATAAGAGAGGTGGTATTGTAATGGGTCAAAATTTTCGAGTATGAGTTTTTGGTGGATAAGGACGTTTCAGGGTCTCTCGAATAAGAATTTAATATTTTCACGATGATATGTCTGTGTGTGTATGGTCGTATGGACTTCAGATTGCTCCGTTTAGTTTAGAAATCAAGTATAATAGAATATTTTTGTTGTACCTACCTTGTTTGAAATAACCAATGAATTTTGACAGATAGATTCTTGTGATTCTATCAATTCAATTCTACATGCTGTTTTCAAGAGCGGTTTACAAAAATACAATTCAAATGTGTCAATTAATCTGATCTCATTGTTTGTTAAGTGCTACTCATTATTTGTCGTATTTTATTTTACCTGGCTATTTTTATGTATTTTTCTCTTTCGTTTTTGTGAACTATAAGCGCTTTTTTAAACATCGAAAATGTTTTGGTGTAAATCAAACTCCTAAACCACGTCCCAACTGGCAAAATTCTTTCGTTTTTCCAAACAATAGATAAATTAGAAAACAATTTTTTTTAAATGAACCATTGGGTAGATTTTATTTTACAAATCTATCTTAAAATCAAATTAAGCTATATTCTGCTAACCTATTTCTTCAATCTACCAAATCATCTCCCTCCCCCTCTCTTTCTCACCCCTAATTGTATATTTAACATCCCCGCGGTTAATTTGAACAAAGTAGTGAATCCATTGTCGTGTACCGATGAAGAAAATGCAACTCAAACTCTATCCAAACATTGAATGTTAACCTGTTGCCATAGAGACGGCCATGACGTCATTGCTGCTTGTTCCTGCCCCGCTCCGCTCCTGCTGCACGCCACTTATTCACTAGCACGGCGCCCTACATTATATAGGTCAAGTTATTTTAGGTATTATTTGCACATTCTAAATATAGAACATGCACTGCTCAATGGAGGAGCACGGGTCAATATACGGAGGATTTTTCAGCAGGAACGCAGAAATTCCTGCTGGAAATATTTCTATTAGTTTAGTTTTCTATATGTTATACGTGATTGTGTAAATTAAACTGAAATTATTTTTAGAGTAGTTAAAAAATCCTGAAACTTGTTTTTCTCCATGCACGTGATTTCCAGGGTTAACGACCCCAAACACGTGTTTAGTACAATGTTTTCCCGCTAAAGGCGCCACTTGTCAATTGTTCCTGCCTACCATCTGCAGGAATTTCCCTGAAAATTTGTTTAACTCAAAAAAACTTTTCTTAATAGTCTGTGTGTGCGGTTATCAACCGTCAACTCACTTACGGTTGTTTTTCATCAGGAAATAATTATACAGGGTTTCCCAAAAGTTCCGAGACGGAGCAATAAGTTTTGAACGAAAGAAGAAAATAATTGAAAATTTGGAGACGAGGATGGTTCAATATATGGAGTATTTTTTAGCAGGAACGGAGATATTCCTGCTGGAAATATTTTTGTACGTTTAGTTTTCAGTATATTATAAGTGATATACTTTGTAAATTAAACAGAAATTATTTTTAGAGTAGTTAAAAAATCCTGAAACTTGTTTTTCCCCATGCACGTGATTTCCAGGGTTAACGACCCCAAACACGTGTTTAGTACAATGTTTTCCCGCTATAGGCGCCACTTGTCAATTATTCCTGCCTTCCATCTGTAGGAATTCTCCTGAAAATTTGTTTAACCAAAAAAACTTTTCTTGGTAATCTGTAATGGGTAACCGTGTGTGCGGTTATCAGTCGTCAACTCATTTATGGTTGTTAGTGCATAGTACACCGCAGGAGAGATTTTTGTGCAGTTAAACTGAAATGTGTACCTAACTGGATTCGAACCTGAGTTGTCAGAACCACAGTTGGTCACATGATACGTGTACGGGATTTTTTCAGCAGGAAATATATCTACAGGGTTTTACAAAATTCCCGGGACGGAGCTATAAGTTTTGAACGAGTGCAGAAAAAATTTGGGAATCACTAAAAATTCATAAAGACTACATTCTTAGATAATAATAATAATAATATTAATAATACTTTATTTAGTTAGCATTTAGCTAGAAAATAATACAATAAATAATATAATACAAGTTTAAGAAATTTACAAAATATTGTACAAATAAATTATAAACAGATGAACCGTTTGTACTTAAAGTTAAATAAAAAGAAATCTAAGTATCAAAAGATATTCAGATAGTTTAAAACTTCCATGCAATGTGGAGTTTTTTAAGGGGATGACCACCCCAACATTTTTAAATAGGAACTCCTGTCGAGTTTCACCTTATTTTAAAGGTAATGAAAATAGAAACACATTCCTATAAACCAAAACCCGATATCTTAATTCTTTGAAAAATTTAATTTTGATTAATTTTAATGTTTTTTCACGTTTATTACGATTTTTATAACAAATGTTTAAATTGTCGACCTTCTTCGGTCTCGCAATGACCCAAACGCTTTAGTGATCTCCAAATTTTCAATTTCAATTTTAATAATATTCACGTAATATTGATGCTCAGGAATATCAATTGTGACTAACCTAATAAGTAATAACATATTTGTCTTGAAATGAAATTAATTTTTCTCCAAATTAAAAAGGTATGATCAACTGGAAAATATTGTAACTAACTCATGTGTTAATAAGCGATTAATAATTGAGTCATTTTAACGCGTAAGAGAAGCAAACGCGTTAATTGTCAGTAACACACTAGATAGTTAAATAACTATTAATCCATACACGTGATATCCAGGAACAATGACTTAGTACCAACACTTTCCGCAGAAGGCGCCACTGATCAAATCTTCCTGCGTTCCATCTGCTGGAATTTTCCTGAAATTTATTTTCATGCAGCAGGAAACTTCTTTTGGAATTCGCTCAACGAAATGTAGATTTCTGTTAATTCCTGCTGTAACCTGGATAGAAATAGAATGAGTTTGTCGTTTGTTTGCCAAGTATTTTTGACACGAATTTGAAATATAACGACGTGTTAAATGATATTTTGGTGTGGAAGAGGTGAACCCAAAATTGTTGGTTTTAAAATAAAATGTTTTGAAGAGAGATCTAAAAAATGAGTAGTTGAGTTAGTAAATTCTACTTAAATTATTTTAAGAGTTGTAGTAATAATTTACTATAAATCAAATAGGTATATAAAAAAATGTATTTAAAGATATTTATATTATGGGGTTTAGTTTTAGTCAAAAAACTTTTGTGAGACTACCTACTTTTCAAAAACTAAGCGAAATATGAGAGTCCGGTTTGCGGCATTGTGTTTCGCGTACTTAAAACCAAATTTAAAGAATTTTAAAATTTTTGAAAATTTTCGGATCACAAAAATTAACTATCCTCGAAATCTCGAAAACGGTAAGAGACACGGGCTTGATTTTGTCACCATTCGATTCGGCTCGTCGATTTACATAAGTATGCAAAATTTAATTCGAAAAATTCCTACTGGTAAATTTTTTATGAAAGATTTTCAAAAATTTAAGATTTTTTATGGGGTACCCCTTAGCATTATAGCGATTTTCGGCAATCCGTTATAAAAAATGAACCCGTCAGAATTTTTTGCTGAAAATTTGTATATCCATGTAATTTGACGCGAGGAATCCAATAGTGACAAAATTAAGTTCGTTTCTTTTATCATTTTCAAAATATCTAGGATAATAATTTTTGGGGAACTAAAAAGTTTCAAAATTTTATAAATTTTAAAAATTTGGTTATAAGTAAATTTAAGTGAGAGAAACATAATGCTGAAAACCGGATTTCAATATACGAGTAGTGCTTAGTTTTTGAGTTACACCTGCGTTTTTATAAATTTGATTAAATTTTCTTTGTGAATCAAGGGATAAATATTTGGATTGCATACTGCATTTTAAAACAGTTGTAAAAATATAAACGGGTCAAATAAAAGACAAAATATAAGCACGTGTGTACTGTGTATGCCTTTCCAAAATAATTCACTGCCAAAAAATCGCACGTTCATTCACTTCATCACTTGTTCTTAATTATTTCTACTATTTTTACTTCTCTTCCGACAACTGTTCGCGAAATTCGTCTGCCAAGATTACTTTAATTTCACAATTTAAAAATTATACATTTTGTAGGTAAAAAATTAGAAAGTCTTCTGTAAATAATTATATGGAAAACCTTGTTATTTTATTGACATGTGTGTCTGCGTATGTTAACTTAATAAATCCAATAGCTAATGGATATTTTAAAATTACTTATTTTACTATTTGATCATGGTTTAATCAAAAAGTCTTGCTATTTGGAAAATTAAAATCTAGAAACTAGTCTCTTCAACACAAATTAGGTTGAACTGAACTAAATGAACAACCCAATAACATTCTCTAGTCCCATATACTTACTCGGATAACTTTTTAATAATAAATTTTCTAGATTTGCATCTTCCTGTGTGTGCATTTATACCAATTCCAAAATACTAGAAGTTTCTTGTGAATGAATCTTTTAATGCAAGTATTTTATTACGTATAATTTTCTAGATTTAAATCTTCTTGTGCATGCATTTTCCTGTGTATAAATATTTTAGAATTTATTTTTACTATTCCTGTTATTAAAACATCATTTAACGAACTGATTTCCATGGCGCTAAATAACATTTTTGCACTTCCGGGACTAAAACTCTTCTTTAGTCTTTATTTTTAGGGACTAAGGTTCCCAAGGGATTATTTTTCATATTTAATCCCGTTGTCAAGTAAATACGTGCTATTTGTTACAGAGTATCTATGGTAACAGTATAAATATTTGTCATAATGTTTACTGTCAAAATTGCAAAATGTGTATTCTTTTAAACTATTTTGTATTCCTTTGAGGATGAAGTGCAAAAATAGCAAAAATTCCACAGGACTAAAGTACTTTTAATCCCTCAGGTGATTATTTCCCTCACCTTCGGCTCGTGAAATAAACTTCACCCTCAGGAGTAAAACATGCACTTTAGTCCTTTAATATAAAATAACAACAAGCCGTGGCTTTGGCCGTTTTTAGTCACGGGCTGAACATAGCAAGTGACATATTAAGCAATAGGTGATGTTGGCTCCTATATTTGACATTTAATTTTTGTGAAAAACTGAGGGAAATAATGATTTCTTTCAATAATTCTCAACTTTTAACCATATAACAGTGAAATACATTTACCTAAGTAAAATTTGGTAGCTATTATGATTTAACCTAAAATTATTATAAATGAAATATTACAAATTATGAATTTATGCTGTGTAATTTGTGATTGTAGAAAAAGTATAGTATGTGACTCGTTTATAATCTCTCTAGATACTCGTTTTTTATACACTCGTTGTGCTCGTTCCTAAAAAACTCGTGGCTAAAATGACGTTTATAAAACTTGATACATATATTAGAATCTGTCTATTAATTAAAGTAATACAAAATGATCTGAAATATCAACTAAAACAATAATCTAATTCCATCTTAAACACAACACTAGCTAAACACTCCTTTCCACCATTACAAACACCCCACCCACATCCTCTCACCCATAGCGCTTCCCACCTCGTGCACAGAGCTCACAGTCGCTTGCTGTGTCTAGTTTCGTTCTATTTGCGTCGCGAGCGCCGGGACGCGGCCTCCTATATGGCGAGAGCGTCGCCGAGGCGTCGGTGGTGGGGGGCCCCAGGTGGGGACCTCGACGGACGCCGCTGAGGGGCACAGTCAGCACGAGAGGGTCCTGTTGACTAGTCACAGCTGCGCCAAGCCTTCTCTTCGTGACTCAGGTAAAGTGTAGTGAGGTGTAGTGGAGTGTTGGTGTGACGGACGTGGTTGGTATACGAATAGTGTTCAAAAGTTTCTTTCTTGCTTCTAAATCCTGGAAAAAATTGACTAGTTGAAGCTATTAATGTTATTTTTGCACTTCCGGGACTAAAACTCGGTTTTAGTCTTTATTTTTAGGGACTAAAGTTCTTAATTTGATCTCGAGGAATTATTTTTTATGTTCAATCCCGATGTCAACGAATTGAATTAATTAATCCTGTTGTCAAATAAATACGTGCTATTTTTAACGATATACAACATATTTGTCATAAAGTTTACTGTCAAAATTGCAAAATGTGTATTCTTTTAAACTATTTTGCATTCGTTTGAGGATGAAGTGCAAAAATAGCGTATATACCACAGGACTAAAGTATCTTTAATCCCTCAGGTGATTATTTCCCTCACCTTCGGCTCGTGAAATAAACTTTCACCCTCAAGATTAAATCATGCACTTTAGTCCCTCAATATATAATATACTATTTTGCACTTCCGGGACTAAAACTCGTTTTTGGTCTTTATTTTTAGAGACTAAAGTTCTTTATTTGATCCCAAGGAATTATTTTTCATATTCAATCCAGATGTCAACGAATTGAATTAATTAATCCTGTTGTCAAGTAAATACGTGCTATTTGTTACAGAGTTGTTATAAAGTTTGCTGTCAAAATTGCAAAATGTGTATTCTTTTAAACTATTTTGCATTCGTTTGAGGATGAAGTGCAAAAATTAGTGTATATATCCCTCACCTTCGGCTCGTGAAATAAACTTCGCCCTCAGGATTAAATCATGCACTTTAGTCCTTTAACATATAATACTATTCCAAGCCTCATTTATTTTACGGCGCCGCTATATGACAATTGATTCTTTCCAGGAATATTTTTTTAAGATGCATGAAAAAATCCTCGAAGAGTTCATGTGTGAACATATCATAAGTTTATTATTTGTTACGAGTAGTTTAGTACTTAAATAGTTGTTCTATTTCTTCTTTAAGTTTGGTAAAGCACGAATATCAATAGTTCGTTAATTTCTTCCTTGATCGCGAATGGAGTCTTGGAGGATTCGTTGATGCTTCCAGAAAAAAAATTTACTAGATAGTTTAAAGCTTGAATTACAAATTCTTCTTGTCCAAGACTCTTTGAAGATTTAATTTAGCTATTTGACAGGCGATTCTCACCAGGATTATTTTTCTCAAGATTCGGAAAGAATCCATGTGTAAACAGGGCTTCAGTTTATCAGTTCTTATTACTTTATGCGAGTAATGTACTGAAATAGTTAACCTTTTCTACTTTGAATTATAAAAGTATCTTCAGTCTTCGATACACTTATCACTTACTTAAGCAATCCGTCTGAAACATTGTTTCAATTCTAGTTAAAATTTAAGATAACTTACCTACTGGAAATTTTAAGGCTTAGCATTCTAGCATTATTTAGTTTGATCCCAGCAAAAAATAAATTGTTATTTGGTCCGAATAATCATATTCCACAATAATAACATTCCACCATTTTATAATTGGGATGCTTAATAATTAGTTTAATGGTTTGTCATTAAAAAATCATAACACTAAAAAGTTTTCGAAATATTATTAAAAGTACAATTATTTATTATTTTAAGGTTTTATATTTTTCGAAATAGGTCGGTACAATAAATTGGAAACATAATGATAAACTAACTGATACTTTTGAAGATAAAATAGTATAGAGTAATTAATAATAAACATAAAAAGAATATAATTCTTGTATTTAAACTTTTTGACGATTCACTACTTGGTACATTAGCTGTTACCTATTTTAATTTGAGATAATTTAGAAATTTTCCTTCATGTTGTTATGTAATGCAAGATGGCAAACAACGAATTCTTGTTCTGGTAATGTTGGCCAGAGACGTAAAGACAACATAAAATTAGCTACAAGCCGAACAGATGTAATCTGAGGCATTTTGCCAGACATTCTTGGAAACTTACATTTTCATTATTTTAAAAAGTACAAATTGCGAAACGTGTTTGGCTGGACAAATAAATAACTTTATTTTAGCAACACATACAACACTCTAATAAGTAATAATGAAGCTTTTGAATTGCCAGAACCAGCATGTTTCATTAGACAATTTATTTCTTTTAATTAAAAATAAACTTATCAGTTGGGCCTTAGAATATTAAATAATATTCCACATCTAATTTGAAAGATATTTAACAAAGAATGCATTCAATAGGACCTAAGTTCTATTCCTGCGACGACAAAAATACCACTAGGTCTGACTTTGGTAAAATTTTACTATAATAATAACACCTACCCTTCTACAATACTTATTGGATTGCAAAAACCTAATACGGTTCTATATTAAATAAAATAATTATTTAGCTCACGCTTGTACTAAATTTGAGTGTGTCAGCCTCACATATACTCATGTGTCTTTTGTTTAGATAAATATTTATGTACTTGCTTCACTTATTTAATTATTGATAACAATTTTGTTAAACATTGTATTGTAGAATAGCGATCTTATTAAATAATTATTAATTTCACTGTTTTACTAAATTTGGGTGTGGTAGCCTCACATATAACAATGTGTTTTTTGTTTAAATAAATATTTATACTTAGTTCACTTATTTAACTATTGATAACAATTTTGTTAAACATTTTATTATAGAATCGCAAATTTATTAAATAATTATGAAACTCACTCTTTTACTAAATTTGGGTGTGGCAGCCTCACATATAACCATGTGTCTTTTGTTTAGATAAATATTTATATAAGTACTTGGTTCACTTATTTAATTTTTGATAACAATTTTGTATTGTAAAATCGTGATCTTGTAAAATAATTATTTAGCTCACTCTTTTACTATTATTGGGTGTGACAGCCTCACATATATATCTACATTTCTTTTGTTTCTTATTTGGATAAATACCAATCAATTGGTTCACCTATTTAATATTGATAACAATTTGGTTAAACATTGTATTGTAGAATCGAGATTTTGTTAAATAATTATTAGACTCACTCTTTTACTAAATTTGGGTGTGGCAGCCTTACATATATCCATGTGTTTTGGTTGACTTAATTAATTATTGATAACAATTTAGTGAATCATTGCTTTGTAGAATCGCGATCTTCTTAAATAAACTGAAATACGAGGCGCGATATGGCGAGCCAAATTAGGCTACAGTAGACCGGACGTTTATTTTGAGGCGGGTTAAAAATAACCGCGCTCTAGTCGAACGATAGTAACCTGCTAATATATTACACATTAATTTATATTTATCTGCAACTAACACAAATATACATTGCTTTTTAGTTAATTTAAACTTTGCATAAACTAATTCCTAGCAAATTTATGAAATAATTTATTTTCTTGTTAAACAATATTATATTTTTGGCTTGCTATATATAGCATATTCAGAATAATAGTATATTAAGTCACATACATACATAATGACTTACCACGCTTTTACTCTACTTGGGTGTGGCAGCCTCACATACTATGAGTCACCTGTATACAGGGTGTGTCCATATTTCGAGAAAAAAATTTGAGCGTGGTTAAAAAATTTGTAAAATAATACTTACCGCTTAAATTGTAAGAAATTTTGTAAAGAATTACTTAGTATTCTAGTAGATTAAAATAAAATATTTAGAAAAACTATTTACCTTGTTACTAAAAATGTTCACTTCACTGTAAATAAGTTACCCTTATTTTTGTGTTTTTTTCAAATATTCTTTCTGTTCTATGCTAAGTACGCCATTTAATAACTTTAAAATTTCTCGATCCTGTATATTTTACTCTATGTAAGTAACAGTTAACTCGCACGAATACCATCAGTTCTTGTGGAGACTACACCGCAAAGAAGATTCTTGTGCAGTTAAAATGAAATGTGTTCCTGGTTGGATTCGAACCTGAGTTCTCAGAACCACAGACGGTCACATAACCCATTTGACTGTCCTCTCAATAACGTATCTACCTACATAAATCTACGTCACCTGACAATTGTAATTAAAAATTTACCTTAAAAATATATAAACAACATAATTATCTTCCACATCTTCACCACCCAATTTGGGTGTGACAGATTCACATAAAAGAATTATAATTTAATATAGTCCTAAACAATGTCAATTATAGGTATAGTTTTCATATGGAATTCTTAATATACATGACATATGAATTGCATATCAATGTACAATACGACAGATACATTATATTTTCTTGGATGTATATTATATGGATATACATGGCACATATTTTATGCATACACATTATTCAAAAAATATATACTCCAATATACATGTAACATACTGTTAATATACATGCAAGAAATATTATGGAATATATTTTTTAAATAATGTATGTACATAAAATATGTGCAATGTATATCCATATAATATACTTCAAAGAAAATATAATGTTTGTGTCATAACGTATGTACATTGATATGCATTTCATATGTTATGTATATTAAGAAAATCATATGAAATCTGTAATATACATGGGACATGTATTTAATATACTGTATATATTATAGAACAATACTTATATGCAGTGTATATAATGTGTTTATTGGGTACCTACTATAATTTGAATCAGTACGACATTTGCTTGCAATATGCGCAGTAACTTATTTCATGAGTAATTGCCATTATTATATACTTAATAAATTTTTGATCGGTTTTGTTTTTTTTTTCAGTTTAAATCCTAAAAAGCAACACCATGGCCGACGATGAGGTGAGGTAAGTATCTAAACTAAACCAGTGGTAGTCAAAATATTAATAATATTTTTTTCTATCTCCTTTTCATCTACGATGGATTTCTCTCTGCAGTTTTGTGTCACTTTCATTAAAAGGTAAAAATGTGTGATTAACCGCTTGCATTATTTCTAATAATTAGACAGTTTAGATTCCCTAGCATTTCTAGATTATTTAGTATTTTAAATTCTTGTAAGCCATCTTATACTGATGGTGTATTCTCTCTCTATTTTTTACTTTGTAAGTATTTCTTGTCTGTAAATATGCTTTCGATGTTACCTGTATTTTTAGGTAACTAACTTTCTGTCCCACACTTATATTTGTGCTAATATGTTAGTGATAACGCGCTTTTGATATTGTGGAGTAAATAATTTTTCACCACAAGATGGATTTCAAAATATGAAGAATAATTTTACAAAATTATAATTTCCAATCATTTGTCAATAAACTGACTGATACTTTTTGTAAGATATATTAAGAGATAAAGTAATGTTTTTTGCAATATTACACAGAGAAAAAATTGTAGAAAATTATAAAACAATGATTGTCTATTTCTGCTCTACAAATTGTAGTTCAAATAGGGACAGACAAAAATTGTTTTAAAAATTTATATAATGTTGTAGTTTTTAAAACAACGATATAAAAATTGATAAATATGTTATTTAACTATACAACAATCGTAATAATTTATTCTACAAAATTTTAAAAACAATATTGTATTAAAATTTCAACTGTGATTTTTCTCTGTGTACAACATATATTTGAATCCATCTTGTATTATGTATATAATACGAGTATATAAATTGTTATTGTATATAATTCCCCCAAAAGTCTCTTATTCTGTTGATAATTATTGTTAAATGTTAAATGTTGCCCTCCAAAAACCCTTTTATGTTATTTGTTCACAATCATAATAGCAACTTTTTTATTATTATGTGTAAATCTGTAAAAGATGTGCATATACATCTATATCTGTTTAATATTTACAATTTCATACATACATACATCTGTTACAGTTACAGATGTGTACCTATGAATTTATTCAGAATTTATAGTAGGATTCTGTGAAAATCTGTAGTTGCTACAGATCTATAAAACTGTAAATATTAAATAAAATCGCAATGAAATGTATAAGCATATGAACATTTTTATATTTATCTACACATATTGATGTGATTTTGTTCAATATTTACAGATTTACAAATTTGTAAAACTTAAAGATTTGCACAGAATCCCACCATTAATCATTTATTTTAAATATTGTACGTTCAAAATATAAGTTGCTGTTGTGATTATTTTCATCGAAAAGAATTTTCTAATATATTTTTGTATTTTTACAGAGAAAGAAAGTGGAGGAGGCACGTAACTATAAATACACAAACACAAATACTAAAACCACATACACAATTTATTTATAAACACAATATAATTAAAGTTAAAAATATATTTCATGGGCACAGGTTCTTAGAAATAATACATTAATATCTTTCTCTGATAATTATTAAAATACCCGTTTTTCTAACTCCAGATATTAACTAAAATTTATTTAAAATTAGTTTCATTAAATGAGAATGAAATATTTTTTTATTCCGGAATATAATTCCGTTGCTTTATCTGAGATAATAAATATCACCTGATGATGATCGAAAGATCGAAACGCGTCGTGATCAACCTAGTGTCGAGTCTTGTATCCCAGTTAGTGTTGTGTTTGGTTTTTTGCATTGAATCATACATTTTATCGATCTTTGTATCAAACCTTACACCATACACTAATCTGGATACATTACTCATTGACGAGTTCATAAACGGAACGATTTTGTTTTATATTATAATAAATATGAGTACTGGTCCTAATTATTATAACAATTTGATATTACTGTTTTATATGTTTAATTACACATTTTTTAGTTTTCTATTGTTGATTATGTAAAGTTTGAACTCTTGTAACATTTTGCACACTGAACACTTTGTACACTAGCTAAAGGAAGTAAAAGAGTTAACAATGGTTGTGGACGCTTCAGGAAAAGAAAAGGAAACAGGCGGAAATCGACCGCAAGAGGGCCGAGGTCCGCGCCCGTATGGAGGAGGCCTCCAAAGCCAAGAAGGCCAAGAAGGGTTTCATGACACCTGAGAGAAAGAAGAAACTCAGGGTGAGTCGAAAACACCACATCCACACTTCAACCGATCACTTCTGATTTTGTATAGGGTCTTTCATTAAGAGTGATAGGATTTTAATTTTAACCCCTTCAATACGACTTTTGGCAAATAAAGTTAACAACGTAAATATAACTGAAATCACATCCTATTATATAAGCAATACTTATATATAAGCATAATTTGAAATTTTTATTTTTTATTCTTTTTTGAAAAAAGGCCTGGGACAAAAATGTCCCTGCAGTACTAAGAAGACACACCAGAATGTTTGTTGTTATAACTTTATAGTACTGTTGGGACAAATATATCCCATACAATATTACTGCAGGGATATATTTATCCCAGAACCCTAATTTTTACTGTATAGACAAGCTTTCCTTGCAAGATACTGTATAAACAATTTACCTGTCACTAATATGATGTTCTACAATTAGAAAATAATGTCAGATTTATCTCTACACTATCAAAATACAGTCTTATATGACAATCAAAGCAACCACAT
Source organism: Agonum fuliginosum (assembly GCA_947534325.1). Classification (NCBI taxonomy): domain Eukaryota; kingdom Metazoa; phylum Arthropoda; class Insecta; order Coleoptera; family Carabidae; genus Agonum; species Agonum fuliginosum. Next base: position 29,405,532 of record OX384041.1, read on the forward strand.
GAGATAAACGACTGGTTTTCACTGACGCATGTGCTAGTGGTTTAGTACTATCCATTCAAAAATGTTAAATGAACCATAAACTACTAAGTTATCCCATCCCAATGTAATTTAAATGAGTAAATTTGAGTACAGAATTTTTTGAAAATATTTTGGGACTTATATATCCCCGCAGTATTGAAAGGGTTAAATAAAACGTCAGCGGTTTGACATATCAATTTAGTTTTTGCTTTATTTGGAAGCTTGGACAATGCAGTTATGTTCGGAACAAGATATCGTTCAAATGTCCACTACGGATTTGTTGACACTGATCACAAGATCGCTCCAATTTGGCAGAATTTGGCTCATCTGCAACATTTGCCGCTACAGCTGTGATTTTCTCCTCACTTCGAACATTTCGTTGTCTTCTTGGTGGCTTATTGTCTTAATAATGTTAACTCAAACTTTATCACAGTGCGTCTTATAGCCTGCGCAGAGTAACGGTGAGGGCGACCCAATTCTGGGGTGAATAAATGTTGAGCACCCACAACTGAGCCCGAACTTTGGTAATATTTTTTTATTATTTCCAACCGGTCTAGCGGCGCCAAACGCTGGATCATAAAACTGCACACTATACTAAATAATATGACACCTAGAAGTAAATAAAATATATATCAGAAACGGAGAAATCTTTATTGAAAAAACTATCACTCCTATTGAAAGACCCTATATATTTTATCTACGTTACGACCTTTGAATAATACATTCTTTTGTAAGATTAACTCCTCCATAAGACACACGATTGTATTATGAACTCATAATTCAACACTATTGTATTATGAGTAGGAGTACATTATTCTTTGTTTAAAAGGCGTAGATAAGACATCGTATTTGACTCGCCCATAATGGCTATAAATAACTCGGATGATTATACATTCGCCTTCAGCTCGTGCATAAACTTTCATCCTGTTGAATTATAGCCTACATTATGTGCTCGTTAAATAATATATACATGATGTTGAAATTTGCAAACAGAACTTAAATATCATGTAATTTTAATGAAGTTACACGCTATCATCTTCAAAATTGAGTGAAAGTTGAGTTAGAATCTCTAAAATTGATCAAATCATAACGATAATAGTCTATAAATATATTCATCTACAAATTTCAGGAAAATTCCACTAGCAAAGTAAATTAAAAACCTACTGAAATAGATTTTAATTAACAATAACGTCTTCTTATCATTATCTTCTTACTAATCTAATCTCAGAGAGAATGGTCTTCATGTTGTTATGTCCTTGTAGCTTCTGTTGAGAAAGAAGGCCGCTGAAGAACTGAAGAAGGAACAGGAACGCAAAGCGGCTGAGCGTAGGCGCATCATTGAAGAACGTTGCGGCAAACCCAAGCTTGTTGACGACGCCAATGAAGGTAGGACCAAATGTTGTCAATCAGAACAACACCATGAGGATCAATATACCGAAAACCTTCACTTAAATACGTTACAGAAGAAATATATCCTGTTGTTTATATAAAGAACATGAAAGAAATTTATTACAAAGTATTGAACATTCGTAAATAATTTATTGCTTTTTAGAAACCACAGATAAACAAATTGGTTTGGACTTCTTCTTCTTTAAGACTGAAGTTTCCAATAAGTAATACCAAAATGTACTTTTTGTTTATATCGATTTAAGACAATTCTACATTGACCACAAAAATTTATCTTCTAAAATATTTTTATAAATATGAACTGTTTAAAAAAGTTTTGCCTATTTGGTTTTTGGTATGAAATTGCCTGAATCAAAATATTTCTGTAACGTGTTTAAGTAAATTTAGTTATTAGTTTAGTTTAAGTAAATCTACAGACGAAACAATTTTGATGCCAGTAAAATCTTCGTCAACACTCCTGATCTAACGTACACATTTCTATAATCTAACACACACATACACTGACATTATCCACCATTTTCTCATACATACACACTGTGCCATATCCTCACCTCCATCGAAATAGCGCTATTACAATACAAGAAAAGAACCAAGCAGTAAATAAAGGAATAATGACATTGATAAATAAAAACTAAAGCTAAACTGGAATGTACCTGACTGGATTCGAATTTGATTTGTCAGAATATTTTTTAAATATATTTGAAATTAAATTGTAATTTTAGAAACGACACAAACATACATTTAACCTCATGGGTATTTATGATTCTTAGTAGACAGTGCACAACAGGGGACATTTTTGTGCAGTTAAACTAGAATGGGTGACTGATTCGAAAATGGGTTGTTAGAATACTTGAAATTATATTGTAATTTTTAAAACGGGATTAACATGGATTTTTAATAATTCGTAGCCATGTGGATATATCATCGGCCAACGGAACCAAAGGTCGTACGTTCGATTCCGACCTGGGGAAGATGTATTTTTTAAAAATTTTTCTACTTTGTATGTTAAGGTAAAACCTTATTTGCAGTTGATTATAACATTATAATGTTGATTGCAATAAAATGTGGGAGAATTGAATGAAGAAGTATCTGTTTAATCGCTAGCAATAGTTGTTGATGACAACAAGGTAAAATACTCGTTTAATAAGCAGTGTTGTGACTGATCTAGCTCAATTTACGTGATCTTTGATCTGATCTAGATCATCTTATTTTTAAGGATCTTGAGTTTGATCTAGATCAAATAAATATGATCTACGATCTTAAAATAAGATCATATTTTTAGATTTTTTCTATGCTATATGCAAGTTAAAGCATGCAATTGAAAATTTAAAAGAGTTTAATATTTTTAATATGTTTTAATTTTAAACTATAGATTAAATCGCTTGAATATTACGTTTTTTTTCTTTTTTATGTAATGTAACAACAATTAAATATTTTGTCTAATATTGATCTTTTTACGATCTAAAGAAAAAAAGATCACTAATTTCTGATCTGATCTAAAAATAAAAGATCCTATCATAAAAATTGATCTATGATCTGATCTAGATCATATTAAACGAGAAGATCTTGATCTTGATCTAGATCCATTTTAAAATGATCTGTCACAACACTGTTAATAAGACACATTTTCAGAGACAAAATATTTAAAGTTTTTATTTATAAAAAACTGTTTTCACATGTTAAATGTCTATGCCACAGTTTCATTGGGACACACGGTATGCTTTAATAGCACTTATACACGTGAATCATACGCTATACTTGGATCATAATTTACTATTTTCTACTGCTTGGTTTATTCGAGCACAATTGCTGATAGCGCTGCTTGGTGCTTGGTGGGGGTAACTTCGTGGTCTTATGATATTAAACACTTGCACATTTGGTCCCAGATTCCTTGAAACGCATTCTCAGAGACTACCATGAGAAAATCGTCAGTCTGGAAAACTCCAAGTACGATATTGAGTACATCGTTAAAAGCAAAGATTTCCAGGTACACGCAATGGATGTGTTCTCTCTTACTTCGCGAGTGAACTTTCTCTTTCTATCTCTGTGTCACTCCAGACCATTCTGCAACATTCTTATTCTTATACTTCACACACAAAATCAACACCTGATGAACACAATCTCACATGAGTACGCCGAGAATACGTTCAAATAGGCTATTTATGTTTATATTCATCAATCAATTTGTAATTTCTTTACTTCTGTGTACGCACTTTAATAGGTTATATAGTTTGATACTAGTTACAGAAAAAAAGATTTTTACTTCCCTTATTCGCACGAGGATTATTTGAAGATTCTACTAAGATTCTGAATCCTGGAAAAGAAATTTGAAGATTCTGAATCTTGAAAAAAAATTTTTTTTTGAAACAATCAGTAAATTATATATTCTTCTTTTCCAAGGCTCATTGAAGATTCAATTTTGCGGCACTGCAATTTTCACTAGAAGGAAGAAAACTTCTTCTTTTCCAGGATTCAGAATCCTGGTAAAATCTTCAAAGAATCCTCGTGCGAACAGGGCTTAATAGGGGAAATATTGTTATCGTGATTTCTTGACAGTTCGAGATTTTGATGAATCACGTTTTAGACCCTACTGAACCCAAAAAGCAGAATTTAAAAAAAAGTTGGTCTGTCTGTCTGTCGGTGCAGGATAACTTGAGAACGCGTACGAATTTTCGACTGAAATTGCATATTAAAGCTTTTTACAAAAAAGTCAGTTTTAAGTTCGTTAATAAGCTTAATTCAATCACTGGTACAAACTTTATGAATTAATTTTTTTTTTAAATTAGTACTTGAATTGATGACAATATTGTAAACATTTGAGCTTTCTCTAGTAATATATAAAATAAGAACCTAGTACGATAAAGGTTTGATTTATTTATTTCTTACCATTTTTTTGTCGCAAGCAAAATGTGGTTTTTGTAAATAATTGATTGTTGAATATTTTCTATGCCCTTTTCACACATAGATCCTTTGAGGATTCTTTTATGAGTCTGAATCCTGAAAAAGAATTGTTTTGAAGCTGTCAATGAATTGGAAATTCTTTTTTCCAAGACTCATTGAAAATTCAATTTAGCGGTGCCGCTATTTGACAGGAAATTCTCACTAGAAAGAAGAGCGTGAAAGAATTCCCAAAGAATCCGTGTGAGGTTGAATTATAATTGATATTTATGTATCCAGAAATTTTTCTGCAATTTGTCAAAAATCTACTGCTATTCTGTAAGACCAACTTATTATAACAATATCTTTATCTTATCTTAAATGTTACTATCTTTTCTAAACTTATCTAGTAACTAACTATTTATAGTTGGACGTGGAATTGCAGTACTTAATCCCAGATTCACGAAATGGGTTTAAATATTGGCACAAAGTTGACAGAAGTACAAATTTAAATAAATTTTGTTAATTGAAGATAATAAATAGGGGTAAACGTTAATTTTAAACTTTTAAGGAAAAACTTTCCTCGTTCGAACTGGGCGAAAGATTTTTTCTACAAGTATAACAAAGGAAGATACAAACTTCAAAATTATGGGCAAAATCAAATCTGCAAAAGCCGCATTTACAGCCCGAAATTTGTGAAGTCTGTAATATGGCAATGTGTACTTGCGTTCACAACACCAAATTTCAGCGACGTGAACGCAAGCAGACATTGCCATATGACAGACTTCACAAATTTCGTTAAATTTCATTCCATTTCGGGTTGTGAATGCGACACTTTCCGAACGTGTTATGTACCCAGTTTTTTGAAAACCGTTTTAATTAAGTTGAAAGAAGTACTAAATTTATTTTTTTAATGAAGAGAATAAAAAAGGGGTAAACGTTAATCTGTTTTGTGAATCTTGGGATGGTATTGTTTGTTCAAATTGTGGGATAATTTGAGGAATAAATATATAAATAGCCAATTATATTTGAATGTATAAATTTTTTATTGAATGTGTGCCTTTTTGGTCAAATATAAATATTTATTTTTTAATAATTTTGTACCTGTAACAATTTTTGCGTCTCATCCCGAATTTTGCAGAATGGGGAGTATTTGTTACAGCTTTTTCTTGCGCGTTTTTTATTTTTGCTGATATTTTCGAAAGGCGGGAAATGAAAACGAGTCTCCCAATATAAACAAAAACAAAACAAATAATATGCCTCCCATTCGCGCATTGAAGTCTCTGTACTTTTGTAGCAAGCTTAAAACAATACTGTACCATGTACCACAAGCGTATAGCCGAACTGGAAAACCAAAAATACGACGTTGAACTAGAAGTGGAACGCAGAGCCCTAGAGGTGAAATGTCACTAAATCAAGTCACTAAATGGTCACTAAATGGTCACTAAATAGTCACTAAATAGTCACGTATAGTCACTAAATTGTTACCTAGTAATAGACACGTAATAGAGCCGGCTATCCTTTGCACTAAATAAACGCGCACCTAGTAAATTAATTATGGAATCATTTTCGTTTCGACAAAGACTAAATTTTCGATTGTATCCAAATTCAACAAAAATGTTTAAAATATAATGAGGTAATTTAATAATCCAGTTTAGTTATCCTTAAAAGTTTCCTAATGCCCTGTTCACACAAGGAAAGTTTTTAGTAAAAAGTTTATTGATAGTAAAACAAGTGCTAGGCACTGTCATAAAAAAACTGTTATTTCCGGTCATACCGGAAAATCGTGGGCGAAACTAATTATTTCTTTAAAATATATTAAAGCTAATGATTAAAAATATATTTAATAAAAATAATTACATTCCCTGTACGAACGGTATTGATAGTTTTTTATGACAGCTACTAGCAATTGTTTAACTTTCAAGAAACTTTTTAGTGAAAACTTTCCTCGTGTGAGCAGGGCATAATAATAAACAAATGCTAGAAACTGTCATTAAGAAATTATCAGTATCGTTTATACGGGAAACTAAATATTTCTATAAAATATATTTAAGAATCTATAATATATTTTATAGTAATAATTTGTTTCTCGGTATGAACGGCATTTAAATTTTTTTGACATTTTATGGCACTTGTTTTTTTGGAGAAAACTTTTAAGGAAAAACTTTCCTTATTTGAACTGGGCGAAATTATAACAAAAGAACAAATTTCAAAATTATGGGCAAAATCAAATCTACATAAAACCGCATTTACAGTCCGAAATTTGTGAAGTCTGTCATATGGCAATGTGTACTTGCGTTCACAACACCAAATTTCAGCGATGTGAACGAAGGACACATTGCCATATGACAGACTTCATAAATTTCGTCAAATTTCACTAATGTGAATGCGGCTTAAGTCCTAGACACTTTCCGGACGTTTATGTACAGTTTTAATTAACTAAAAGATTTATGTTTCTAATTAAGTAGTAATTTCAATTTCAAATCACAGATATTATTTAAAAATCAACTCTCAATCGGCATACGCGAAATTGGTTTTCAAATAAAACTTTGGTCCTGTTTCATCCTTTTTAAAATGTAAACTTAATTGTGTAACGAACGTAATTTTGACTTATAAAATAGGTTGGAATGCTCACATTGGGCACAAGCTCAACAGATGGCGTTGCTTTAGTTAATTTGACGTTCAGAATATTGACAGTTTCATGAAAACTATGTCAATATTGTAAACATCAAATTAACTAATAGCCATTTGCACCGCTTCTACTTAAATTTTAAGTGTCACTTCAATGAAACATATTCATAGGCGAGCGGCGCACCCCCGAAAACGTGCCTAGAAAAACAACTTAACCTCTCATGGAAAAACTAATGGTTGCAACTAGGTGGAATCGATCCGTTATTTTATTGCAAACAAAAAACCTAAATAAAATTTTTTGATCCGAGTGGCAGGAAATTTGTTATTAACAAAAAAGTTGTAACATTAAAACAAGATAAAAAAATAGCCCCGCAAGTAGTTTTATTAGGTTAATTGGCTCAAAATAATCACTTTTTGTCTCTTGGCATTTTTACGAAAAACGCACCCTTTTCGAGATATAGGCGATTTTAAGTCGAAAAACGGCCAATATTGCCCAACTTCAAAAAATCATATCTCAACTTCTAATGCACCTTTTTTAATTTAGAAAATTGCAAAATGATCGTCAAGACTTGTACTTTAACCCTATATTTTTTCCATATGGCCATCTTTTTGTTTTACTCCCCAAATTTACAGCTAAATTTTGATAAAATTCTTAGGTTTCGTTAAAGGGGTGGAAACGCTCAAATATTTAACAATCAGTCTGAAAACGATTCTTTTTCCATTAAATTGGTTACATATAATATTTTCTGAAACTTTTTATCAAAATGAGTGAGTATTTAGTTAGTTTTAGGCCTTTTTTCGTTGAAAATGTAAAAAAATCAGTTATCAAATTTTTTCTTTTATTTCCACGTTGCTATACGTTATATATAGTAATATTTAATTTTTTAAATTATTAACTAATTAATACATATTTATATGTGTCAAATATTTTTAAATACCTATCTACAGAAACACACTAATTGAATTTTTAAGGAATAATGCTCATTAATGGAGTCTAATTTCATCATTCTAATTCAGTCTCACTATCTTCTGACAAAATTTCTGTATGGTCATGGTCAGGTACAATTTCAGCATTTTTACATTGAGATGAACAATTACAGATGTCACAACATTTAAATCCTTCCGAAGAGCAAGAACAAATTTCTTCTTCTACACAAGGTGTTTTACCACTGCAAGAACAAATAAATTTTTGCATGAACTCTATCCCTGTATCTCCTTCAAAATAATTCAGGCATAATAAATTGTTATACAATTTCCACCCGTATAAATTTGGTTCAAAAGACATTATTTTCTCTGATCTTGCTTGCGACAATTCATTAGCTTGCCATTTTACTCTTAAAACGTATTGTAATAATGTAGGCTCTGATGGAGGTAATTTATCAACTGTTACATTTTTAACACCTGCTATTATAGTATATCTTAGATCATTAATAGATTTCACTAAAGTTTTCTGTTTATTAGCTTTACCAGCATTATAAATAATACACAAAAGTTTCGTGACTGCATTTAAAGCTTCTGCATTTGATAAATTAGTTTCAACAATGCAGCGTATGCTTTTTTCCAATAAAGTAAAACGAACTTGTGGTATCGCAACCACTTAAAGCATTTTTGAACCAAATTTATACGGCTGAAAATTTTATAAATTTTTATATAAGAAGATACAGCGATGGAGATCATGCAAAAATTTATTTGTTCTTGCAGTGGAAAAACACTTTATGTAGAAGCAGAAATTTGTTCTTGCTGTTCGCAAGGATTTAAATGTTGTGACATCTGTAATTGTTCATTCCAATGTAAAAATGCTGAAATTGTACCTGACCATACAGAAATTTTGTGAGAAGATAGTGAGACTGAATTAGAATGATGAAATTAGACTCCATTAATGACCATTATTCCATTAGTATGGTTTTGTAGATATTTTAAAAAATTTGACACGTATAAATATGTATTAATTAGTTAATAATGTTTTTAAAATTTAAATATCATAACAATGTAACGTAAAGCAACATGGAAATAAATGGGGAAAAATTTTGATAATTGATTTTTTTTCATTTACAACGAAAAAATGCCTAAAACTAACTAAATACTCATTCATTTTGATAAATAGTTTCAGAAAATATAATATGTAACCAATTTAATGGAAAAAAATCGTTTTCAGACTGATTGTTCAATATTTGAGCGTTTCCACCCCTTTAACGAAACCTAAGAATTTTATCAAAATTTAGATGTAAATTTGGGGAGTAAAACAAAAAGATGGCCATATGGAAAAAATATAGGGTTAAAGTACAAGTCTTGACGATCATTTTGCAATTTTCTAAATTAAAAAAGGTGCATTAGAAGTTGAGATATGATTTTTTGAAGTTGGGCAATATTGGCCGTTTTTCGACTTAAAATCGCCTATATCTCGAAAAGGGTGCGTTTTTCGAAAAAATGCCAAGAGACAAAAAGTGATTATTTTGAGCCAATTAACCTAATAAAACTACTTGCGGGGCTATTTTTTTATCTTGTTTTAATGTTACAACTTTTTTGTTAATAACAAATTTCCTGCCACCCGGATCAAAAAATTTTATTTAGGTTTTTTGTTTGCAATAAAATAACGGATCGATTCCACCTAGTTGCAACCATTAGTTTTTCCATGAGAGGTTAAGTTGTTTTTCTAGGCACGTTTTCGGGGGTGCGCCGCTCGCCTATCAATCAAATTTATGACAGCAATCTTAATTCCACGTTTGACAATTTGATTTTGATTCGATTGTTCATTTAAGTGACACTTAATATTTAAGTGGAAGCGGTGCAAATGACCATGTCACATTATAATATATTCCAACCTGCGTTACATGGGTAAGTTAGACATTTAAATCATCAACAATTCCTCATCAAATTGTTGAGAATGTGGGCCAAAGAAATATTTGTCGAAATGATATATAAATTCCGTTGCACAGCTCGCATTAGAGATCAATGTTCGCACAGTAATAGGTTAAGGGAGCACAGTAATCACAGTATTGACAGTACTCACAGTAGATGTCACTAAACTCGGTTAATAGCAGCACCCGCCTCCTCTAAAACGAGAACTTCCCTCGCGCTACGAAGTCGAAATCAGCCGCCTTTAATTTCTGTTTACGGCTTGCGCTTATTTACAACACGCTTTCCACCCACATTTCCCGTCAATTTCCACCTCCCCGGAAAAGTGGAAACGAGATAGGCCTCTGCTACAAACACATGCATCACACAACAAACAAACATGAGAATTTTCACAGTGATTTCCATCGAAAACCGATAAAACACCAACAGTTTTTAATTTTTTATTATATAATAGTTATCATAATGACAACATTATAAACCTCAAGTCGAAGACCATAATATCGCTCTTTATAAGCCCAGAACCATAATGGTACTCAGTGCCATAATGAAATTACAAACAACTCGTTACTAAGCAAGTTACAAAAATAGCATACCTGATTTTTTAGATTAATTTTTTTTTGTTCAATGCCACAATACTTGTTACGTCGTGTTATCAAACTCGGCTACGCCTCGTCTGATAATCTTCACGTCTAGTACCATAATGATTGATGTTACGATCCTTATAACATAAAAGATTTAAAAATACCGGTAACCGGAAGTAGATATTTTATTTCGTTTAGAAAATGAATAAATGTTTCAATTTTTTATTAGGATCGAAAACATAATTAAATTAAACTTCAAAATATGTCTAATAAAAAGATGTTGGAAAATCATATGCCTGGAACCAGAAATCATTATTTCTATCCGTTCAGAAATATAGTGATTAATCTAGAACCATTAATATTTAAAAAAGAATTTTTTCGATAGGTACATTAAAAATTGTTTTAGGAATCGAATTCTGTAAACCGGAAGTCAATATTTGGCCATTATTTTAATATGTCAGATTACTCTAACACTCTTTATATGAAGGTGTAGATATAGTTTTCTCACTTCTCAAAATTTATTGCTCTATTCTATATAACCACCGGATTTGATATTTATATATTTTTTATAATTATTTATATACACTGATGATATTTGAACAAAAACGGTAATAGGACAATATTTACAATCCTTCTAGTTAGAAATGCAAAATATTAATTAATAATTTGTTGATATTTTATTGTTTCTCGATATGAATAAGCCTGGTTTAAAGTGGATGTAACTGGATACTTATTCTATATTCTGTAAACTGCAAAAGTGAAATTGTAGGATCCACGATAATAATTTATGAAGGAATAATGAAGAATTCAGGAATTCTTAATTTATTTGACGTTTCGGGAAGAGTACTCTTGCCATCTTCAACTTATCATAACTGTACAATATTTGGAAGATTAAAAGTAAGAATTGCGATGTTATCTTTTTGAATTCTTACTTTAATGTTTCAAATATTGTAAATTTATGACAAGATGGAATACGTCCAATAAATTAACAATTAACTTATATTATGCTCTGTTCACACGAGGAAAGTTTGCACTAAAATGTTTCTTGAAAGTAAAACAAGTGCTAGGAGCTGTCATAAAATAAAACTGTCAATACCGTTCGTACGGGGAATATAATTATTTTTATCAAATGTATTTAAAATCACTAGTTTTAATATATTTTAAAGAAATAATTAGTTTCTCCGTATGATCGGTATTGACAATTTATTTTATGACAGCTCCTAGCACTTGTTTTGCTTTCAAAAAACTTTTTAGTAAAAACTTTCCTCGTGTGAACAGAGCGTTACATGGATTTCTGAAGCCTTCACCATTCCTTCATATATTCTGTGAAATTGAATAAAAATATTTCTATTAACATCATAGAAATGCCTTCAACTTTAAAGAATACATCCATTGTAAATCAGGGTTTAGCTGTGAAAATTCTCCAATGGTGTTAATCACGACAAAGAACAAATAAGGGTTAATGTTAAGCTTACGAAGGATTCTTCGACGTCCACTCGCCAAAGGATAAAGGATTGAAAAGGCGAACAGTATCTCTTCCGTTCTGATGTCCATTTTTCTTTTAGCGGAAATTCAAACGATTTGCAACCAATACTGGCAAAGAGTTTGTGAACTCGAAGGACAAAAATTTGATTTAGAGAGGATTAGTACTTTAAAGGCTTTTGAGGTACCAGAACACAAGATTGTAGCACGCGTTTTCTGAGAGATTTTGTACGATTTTGATTTCTTTTCAGTTTGATTGAGATTTTCTGATGTTTATATAGGTTTCTAGCATTAGGCATTCTAATACTGCCCGGGGTGGCGTGCTATCTCATTGGGAATATTTCAATGGGAAATTTACCCTCATTTTTACAGAAATTCTTCTTATTCGTCTTACAGCAACTGATCGAATACATTTATTTGTTTTATTTTGTTAAATAACTATACTTTAATTGATACGAGTATAATTCCCTGTTTCCACGAGGAAATTTTTCACTAAAATATTTCTTGAAAATAAAACAAGTGCTAGGAGCTGTCATAAATAAAAACTGTCAATACCGGGGAATGTAATTATTTTTATTAAAAATATTTAAAATCACTAACTTTAATATATTTGAAAGAAATAATTAGTTTTCCCCATGGTTTCTCCGTATGACCGGTATTGACAGATTTTTATATGACAGCTTCTAGCACTTGTTTTACGTTCAAGAAACTTTTTAGGAAAATCTTTCCTCGAGTGAACAAGACATCAAAAATTATAATTTTCGTCGAGCTCAAAATTCTTACATTCTGAACCTTAATAATTAATAAGTCTATTCATATGTTTGTATGTTCGGTATATTAAGCAAAATAAGTTCAAGATTAAGTTTTTTTTCTTCCATACCTTAATTTACTTACCGGCTAGCATGCTAGCAGTCTCCAGTTCGACTCCAGTAAACGAGAAAAATACTATCGGATCGCAGTGGTTGGATTCTACATAAAAACATCTATTTACCTCTCTGTTAAAAAATGCAATTTTCTATTGATAATTAAAAGTATCAGTAAATAAAAGAATTCATTTTTAAAATATTAAAGTTTTAAAATTAGCTATATTTGTAATTGTGTCAGAAAGAAACATTTTGACATTCAAAATGAGAAAGGCACTATTAAAAAAATTGTTCGTTAGTACCTACCTATAATATAATATAGGTACATAAACAAGTTTTAGAATATTAAATCATTTAAATTATTTTTTAGTACATGCTCTTTAAAATGGTTACTTTGTGAACTGTTTCAAAAACAATTTAAAGACTCGGCTTGCGCCTCGTCCGTAAATAGATTTGTCCTGTAAAACCCTATTTTGCATACTTGTTACATAAATACTTATTAGAAGAGTCTAAAATCATCATCAAAAACCAAATAAGTGCCAATTTAAAATCATAGCAAGTTGCTGTAAGGCTAAGAAGCCTCATTCACATAAGCATTTAGTTTTAAGATTTACACTTATGTTTACGTTTAAGAAAGTTTAAATTCATATAACTAAATACAAGCATTCACACTTCCCACTGTCAAGCACTGTGAATGCTCAAATTTAGTTAGATGTATTCAAACTTTCTTAAAAGTAAACATAAAACTAAATGCTTATGTGAATGAGGCTTAAGGGAAATTTGTGTTAAAAATGTGTAAAAGTCCTCTGAAATTTCCTTCTAAATGGCTTGCCACCCTGTCGACGTGTTTTTCTTAACAATGAGCACTTTTGGCTGCAACTGCAAGGATGACTTGCTTGGGAAATTGTTGAAATCGATTGACTCTAATGTTAGAACAAAAGTGCTTATTCTCTTGGCTGCTGGTCTCTCCTGCAACTGTAAATATGTCGCCAAGAATGGAAAGTCGAGGTTACTCTCCACGCGGGACTTGGAGATACATCCCTGTCTCTCTCATCTATCTTACACGAACCCTAAATACTATTATCTCATTTCATGCACAGTCATCATAGATCATTTTCACGTACAGTTTGTTTTTCTTGTGGTAGGCTTCACGTCATTATTTTCCGAACTAAGAATTAACGAACATCATATCTCCTGTCTTCGTCCTACACGTGCCTACCCCACTTATCTTAAAATTCAACGTTTGTCTAATGACTGCATCTCTTTCTCACTAAAGACATAAAATGCGATAGAGCAACATCGCTTCATCAGTATGGCCGAACAGAAACGTGACGCCCAAATTTTCTCCACTTACTGTTGATTTGATTCGTACGAATGTGATGATGACGTGAAGCCTACCACAAGAAAAATAAACTGTAGATGTAGTATTTTATACTCTTGTTCTCTACACAAACTCAACTGGTTGCTAAAATTCTAAATTATGTCTAAAAGATTCAACAAAATGTCATCATTTATATATTAGCAAAAAGGATTCCAATATTGTAGATTTATTTTGTACAAGTAGATAAATTTGTTTGATCAAAATTTATAGTACAACTTTTGCGATTCCATTTCTCTAGCCTCTGTCAAACGATCAGTTTAAAAAAAATAAAACTGTCAATGTTTTTAATGACAAACTCACTTAGAAATAATATATTATTTAACGAAGGATGCAAATACTAATAAGAATAATCAGGAAAAGAAAGGAATAAAATCCAGTAGTCTTGTCCACAATGTTCAATAATTTTTTATTTGTTGAAAATTACTACCGGTTTCGAGTGTTTAACACTCATCTTCAGGTATACCGGTGAGACTAAAAAATTTTAGACAAAAAATAGAAACATAATACATAAAAATACATTAAAATTACTTACACTGATAACTACAGGAGATGATTATTCACAAAATTTATTATACATTTTACAAACATTTTTTTGTATTTAAATGAAACATTCATGTATCTCACTTGGTATATTATGTATCAAGTTTTATAATCGAGTATCTAGAGAGTTTATAAAGAAGTCACATACTATACTTTTTCTACGACCACAATGTAAAATTTTATTTCAAAATCATAATGATATCAACTTAGGCAAGTGTTATCTTGCAAAAAATTGACAATGAATGAAAGAATCATTAATTTCAATCAGTTTTTCACAAAAATTAAATGTCAAATATAGGAGCCAACTTCACCCCGTGCTTAATATTTCAGTGACTAAAAACGACCAAAGACATGGATTGTCGAGGTGTGATTAAAATGTTATTTAGCGCCATGGAAACCAGTTCGTTAAATGATGTTTTAATACCAGGAATAGAAAAATAGTTATACTATGTCCATCGAACACATAGAGTAATAAAACTAGTGGGCAGAGCCAAAACTGCGCAGTACAATGTGCGCAGAAGTAGGCTTTACAAGCAACAAATTTTAAAAAGCAGAAAAATTAAATAGTTTTATTTGAAATAAATATGGAAGAATTATATATTTTATCATTTATGTATAACATAATTTTAAAAGAAATATGAAGTACAATTTTTATTTACGAACGATTTTTTTGATGGCCGATCTCAGCAGTTGAGTTTGCCTAGCAGTGTAAAACTGGCTTACCAATAGCAATACAGTATTTCATTTTCGCGCACATTTGTGGGAGGAGCATCTACTCTATCTGTTCGGTGGACATAGTATAGTATATACTATTTTATAAAGTAAATTTGAAATTACAGCTGTCAGATTACAATTTTGTTCATGATAGTTAAATACACGAGCAACTTGTGAATAATCGATTCCTGAGGTAAATTTGAATCTGGCAAGTTGATTTATTGTAAAGTACTTTGTAGTATCAAACTGGAAACAATTATAAGTGAGTTAGGCATTAAAACATTGACAGTTTGGTTGAAAATTTGACATTTGCCCCAGTAGAAGCCAAAATGTACTTGATTAGTTTTAGGGTCGGGGGAGGGAAAGTGATATTGTTAGTTTAGGATAGTGTGAGAGTGTCTTGGGTGTGTTGTCGCACTGATTTTGACTGGTCGTTCCGTTTCCGATTGTAGGCCAGCTTCAGAAGATAGTGAAGGACTATTATGACCGAATGTATAGTTGTGAGGAACAGAAGTGGGACTTGGAACGCGAAGTCCGGAAAAGAGATTGGGAGGTACCGGCCACACAATACATACCATACATGATGTGTTCTTTATTGCTTTATCACATAATGATGATGATTTGAACGTTTTCATTTATATACGTTGTTTACGTTGACCATGTCATTTTGTACGTGTCTTTGACAGAGAACAGGGTTCATTACACAATCGTCACACTACTGCTCTTCTTGACAAACATTCATTTCTTTGCCATTTTCACCCGAAAGGGCCCAACGAAGGTATTGGCCATCGTTTCGACCTCTTACCATAAACCTTAAGGCGGAACATCAAATTTTTCCGCATTCGAAACCTATACCTTATGTTCTACGCAGCGACGTGCAGTTCACTACAAAATTTCTTAGCCTGGGTAAGCGGAGTAGAAGGAAAGTATGTCTTGTATTGAACAACAGATGCAGATTTTCGTCAAAATATGTGTCATTTATTCAGAATTCTGGACTTATTTTCAAAGATATTTTAAAAATTTTTGAAGTACTGTAAAGATAAAGGATGGTTCTAAACCCGTCTTAAAGTTTTAATAAAAATATCAATTGTTTATATTATGTACAGTGTACAGTGTACAGTGTGTTGAAAATGGCCTATTTTCAACAAACTGTACATATATATATATATATATATATATATATATATATATATATATATATATATATATATATATATATATATATATATATATATATATATATATATATAAACAATTGATATTTTTATTAAAACTTTAAGACGGGTTTAGAACCATCCTTTATCTTTACAGTACTTCAAAAATTAAAAAAAAATCTTTATAAATAAGCCCAGGATTCCGAATAAATGATACCACTATTTCTAGACCCTTGAAGTTCCGCCTTAAGAACCTAATGTAGTGAAGTTGCGCGCAGCAAAAACATGCTTTTGAATAGGGAATGAAATTGAGACTAATTTTGGTCGGATCGATTTAATTCTTTTTTCATTTAAAGATAAAGATGAACTCCGCATCCGCTTAGTGTTGAAATTTTAGTTTTATTTTTGTTTCAATTTTACAATGCCATAAACTTGTCATAACTTGCCTAACTTCACATAACTGTTACGCAGTATATCAACATAAATTGCAAATTTCAACACTAGACGGATCTAGATTGAACTTTTATCTTTCAAATGAACCCTTGTTTATGATGATACGTTCAAATTTAGTACCAATTTTGATCCCTCTACGAGAGCGCGTTCCCTATTGCTGCCTTTGCTCGACACACTAAATCTGTATAAATCTATTCTTTTCTCGTAGACAGCTACATTCGGGCCTTAAGATGTTTGACGTTCGCAAATGCGGCTGATCGTCTTCACCTTCGACAAAACTATGATAATGGTTGAAACAGTAGATGGAAACGACCAACCACGTTTACGTACGTCAAACATCTTGAGGTTACGTCTTAAAACTTAAACAGTTTTATGTTAAGAGGTCGAAACGTAGCTCTATTCCGTTATGTCCTTCATAAAAGGTCCTTAAAACTATTATATTGGCTGTCGGGTTTTCGGATTACTTTTTATTAATGTAATTAGGTAACTTGTAAGATACATAAAATATAAATCGGAAAATAACTACAGAAGTATAGATTTACTAAAGTTTGTTTTGAAGTATAAACATCCTACATACATTTATGTATTGTTGGTTGTGTTCATTATTGAAGCTGAAGGATAGATTTTTGGTTAATTATTTTAACAACTAAACTAAACTTCCGATTAAACGAAATACCTTTTCTTTTTCAATAATAATTAAATTTTCTTTCTGTTTCTATAAACTGTTAAGAAGAGCAGCCCACTACACTGCTCAGTCTCTTGTGGAAATTTTGATCTTTGAATCCTTTTCTACATTTTCTAATTTTCATTTTCTTATTTTCTCTAACTTTTTTTAGAAAATATAATAATATAAAACAAACTGGTTTATTGGTAGCATGACCAACAATTTTGTAAAATATAGTTAAACAGTTGATCATACTACCGGCCAATTAAGGTACATCAGGACTGGATTGAGTTTTTTTCGTGCCACGTTTTGTAGGAAATGGATTTTCCACAAGAACTGATCCCGGTACAGTCCTGAGGTTTAAATAATTTTTTTAAATAAAAAATCAAACATAATTTTGTATGGAGTACTTAATTTTCTAGAAGAATGGCCCAGCAACCATTTTCTATTAGTCAGATAAAAATATATCAAAATATTTATTAAATAACTCAAAAAGTATCATAATTTTTATATTTAGAAAGCTAAAATATAAATTATCTTTCATGTCCTGTTCACACGAGGAAAGTTTTTACTAAAAAGTTTCTTGAAACTAAACAAGTGCTAGGAGCTGTCATAAAAAAATTGTCAATACCGTTCATACGGGGAATGTACTTATTTTTATCAAATATATTTAAGATCACTAGTTTTAATATATTTTAAAGAAATAATTAGTTTCCTCGTATGATCGGTTTTGATAGTTTTTTATGACACTTTTTAGTAAAAACTTTGCTCGGGTGAATAGGAAATTATTTTAGAAGGTAGATAAAAAAGAACACAAATGTATTTGTTGAAAATAGCTGCTAGGTCAAACTTTAACAATATAATTCTTAAAAAATATAACTAATCAAAAAATTTGGACAGGTAATTTTCTTTAATAATTTGAACAGTTGATTTCAAACATGATAATACTGCTAAGAATTACTTAAAAATAGCAGCATACTAAAGACTATTTATCCAAAATGGAGTATTGGTTTAATTTTTAAGAATGAAATTGTAGTTAATTAAGTGACTCTAATTTTGCGAAGCATATATGAAGTGCTATCCTTCCCTCCTGCGTTTTTGTCAATTTGATTTTTGGTTTTTATTTTTTTTGACAACTTACTAACCTAAGGTAAATGTTCGGATAACCCAGGGCTGGCCAAAATTCACTCAACAACATTTTCACACGAACAAGTTTTCTGTAAATAAAATTTTAACATCGCTTAACTGCGTATGGCAAGTACGCCACTTGTGCAAAACCGATCTTGAATTGACCTCCCTCGCATGCCGTCCTGGCTTACTAGATCTAAACCACAGCAGCTTTGCCACGAGAATATTGTCAGTTGTTTATTGCACACTTGCAATCGTTTTTTCGCTACTTTGGATCACTTAAGCTAGATTCAGACCTACTCAATTATAAGTGTAAGTGGCTAATTTAACCAATCAGTGCTCAACGTTCGCACTTATAATTGAAATTGGAATTTTGTGAAGGCGCTGGTTGGTTAACTTAGACCTTATACTTATAATTGTGTTGGTCTGAATCTAGCTTTAAACCTCATTCACATAAGCATTTTACGTTTAAGAAAGTTTGAAGACATCTAACTAAGTACGAGAAGTATGAATGCTCGTATTTAGTTACATAAATTTAAACTTTCTTAAACGTAAACATGCTTATGTAAATGAGGCTTTACAATATAAATCAGATGTCAATGACGTCTTGGAGATTAAATTTTTGTTCATTTCATGCTGAGATTCACACCAATTTTAATTTATTACGTCATCAAGAACCTAACATCCTTGTACGCAAAATATTTAACTTATAGATTATGCTCGTATTATACTCAGATATGATACGAAATGTATTTGTTTTTGTTTGATATTATAAAATTTTTAAACGTGTATCTAAATTATTGTTTCGCAGTCAAAAATAATTTTAATTTTTCCTAAAAAAAACAAGTGTTAGAAATTGGCACCAAAAATATCGATACCGTTCATAAGGGGAAACTAAATATTTCTATAAAATATATTTAAGAATTCATAGCTTCAATGTATTCAATAGAAATAATTAGTTCCCTATATGAACGGCATTTAAAATTTTTGGTGACAGTTTCTACCACTGCTTTTTTGTGAACTGGAAATTGTGTATAAATCTTTTACCAGATAAATGTGCGAATATTTTGATTTTAAATGACAAATTTAACAATGTGACGTATTATTTCAGTTATATGACGTCATATTACCAAGTTTGGCATGCAAAATGCAGTCACAGGCTTAAAAGTGGGCTCATGAATTTTGGTCCATACATTTTAAAATCTGAATTTATCTGATTTATAATTGAAACTGATCTGAATCTGGCAATGTAGTTTATTTATAATTATTAATATCAGATGCATTTGAATATTTGATCCAATATAGCGAAAAAATCTTTACATTATTATATAGACTGGTTATTCAAAACTAGCAATAGATTCAAATTTTAAAACATTGCTTTTCTTTTAAAAATAAATTATTATTATTATCAGAAATTTTTCACTTTAGTGAAAATTTACAAGCAATGTTTAAAGATTTGTTTCTTTGTAGCACTTAAATAGTAATAAATCTAACTCCGAAAAGCCTCATTCACCCAAGCATTTACGTTTACGATTACGAAAGTTTAAATTCATGCAACTTAATACGAGCATTCACAATGCCCAAAAGTGGAAAGTTACAAGAATTTAAACTTCCCACTTGACATGAATCGTCCATGGGATGTTCAAAAATATCTTATTCTTGTACTTAAGTACGACCAAAAATTACATACTCAATACAAACATTAATTACCAAATTATTAACATTGGGATGTTACATAGATAATGTTACTAAGAGTGGACATTAGCAATCGCTAGGATGTTAATAGGATGTTAATGGACAAAGCAAGTTCACATTCTTTTTGTCAAGTGAGTTTTGTAATCGTATACTTTAAAACTAAATGCTTATGTGAATGAAGCTTTATCGTCAAAATTTCAGTAAATCGTCAATGTTGGCTTATCGAACGTCTGAATCTGCGGATTCATTTGTTTGTTTGTTTGTAGCGCTTTTGTTTGATTGAACCAGAGCTTTTGACTGAAGTGTTCCCACTGCTGTTTGATAAGTATGGCACTTCATATTTGTGATAAAATGTGTTTTAATAAAAGGAGATAAAAAAAACCACGAGCTGTTTTGAGACACGTACACGACCAAGAGCCACTGTCCGAAGTCCGAACCACTGTTTTCCTCTCTCTCTATCTCATACACACACCAGTAGGTGGAACAGAGATGATAGTACTTCTTGACCTCTAGATCGGAACCGGAACGTATTGGTAGAAGTGCCATGCTACTTTCCTGCCGCTTCCTGTAGATTCTGACACATACTGTATATAGACTTCCATACGCCAACACTCATACAAGGTTTACAACGTTTCTTTCACATGTCGCACCGGTATGACATGAAGCACGGTGCTAATTTTCGAAATTTCGAAGAAATTGTATAATTTATTTCTGGTGTAACCGGCAAACAAAACAATTTTTTAAAAATACTTAAGATAAGGCAATAAAAAAATTTCTTCGAGCACCGTGCTTCATGCCACACCGGTGTGACATAAGCATAATCAATTAGTGGTTATTGAATTTTGAAATTAAAGCGAAATTATTAGAATATAACAATAGTAGTTATTTATTATCATGTTTGTTACTCGAAAATAAAGCCCTGTTTAGACAAGGATTTTTTAAGAATTCTTGTATGTTTTGAATCTTATTACTCGAAAATAAAGCCCTGTTTAGACAAGGATTCTTTGAGGATTCTTGCATGTTTCTGAATCTTTGTAAAAAAGAAATTCACTATTTTGAAGCTGTTATTTGACAGGCAATTCTCGCCAGAATTATTTTTCTCAAAATTGTGAAACTTGAAAGAATCTTAAAAGAATCCTTGTGTGAACTGAGCTTTATAAATTTGTACTATTCTAATATGACTGTCTTCTTATTTCAAAAACTACAGTAGTCGCTAATTGATTTAAAAAAATTCTCAGGAGGAAAATTTTGTGTGGGGGTTGGTAATGTGTCAAACCTTATTCAGTTCAGGATCGTTTTTGTACAACTTGTAAATAAGTTTTAGTTTTCAAAGTATTTAGGTCAAAATGGCTTATATTATTGAAGTTGTATTTCATTTGCCCAAAAAATGTTTTTATATCAATTAAAATTGAGTATAAATATTACCTGATGGATTGAACAAATTATTAATGACAATATATTTTAGAGAATACTCCAAATTAAATAATTTATAAATGTACATTTTAAATTAATAACAAGTATTAATAATTAAAAATATCAAAGAATAATAATAGATTTTGCAGATTACACTACAAAAGTTCATTGACAAAGATCTTTTATGAAAGATGTTTGACGAGAAATTGAATAGTGTAAAGTTAGCTTAACTTTTATAAAAGAAGAGCTATTTATTTTATTAAAGATTTTTGTCAAAGAACTTTTATACTGTAATGCAGCAATGCACGGCTTGATATTTTTACTACAGCAGATATATTTTGTACTCTGCATTCATGTGAAATGACATTTATAAAATAATTCGACTCTTTTGGTTATGTCTCTAAAATAATTCTTAATTTACGAGTAGTTGTTCATTTTATCGATTATATTTATTTAACAACGTAGACGAAACACCAACTTTATAAATATGTAAATTGGGTAAAAAAATTACCTTTTTGGTCAAGAACAAAATCAGTAAGTTGCTGTGTTAGTAAATAGTAATAATATAAGGCAAATGGAATGCACCTGTGTACATATTATATTGGTTGATGAATGGTGACAGATTTCTGCAATTCCTAGACCGATGAACGCTGCTCAAGACCAGCCCACCCGATATTTTTTCCAAAATCTACAGTACATTTTGCGTCAAAATATGTGTGACTGATTTTTGTTTTTCTTGAGAAATAAACAGTTTTTGATATTTCTCTCTCGTATGTTTTTCAGGTGTCAACCATATTTGTTTTTACACAGCACGCGTCGACATTTTTGTGATGTATTTGTTTTTATTGGATTTCCGTAAAGTTACATGTCCACTGTTTATAGCCACCTATGACTTCCTGACTTTCGCTGCTCGCAGAATTTCTGCCTAATTTTCTTCTCACTTTGTGGACTAATTGTTTGTTGGGGTTTTCTACTAACCTTTCTGCACTTTTCTAATACTTAGTCACTTTCTGTCACTTTTTTTCAAGTAGTTTTTATAGACACTTATTTTATTATTGATTCTTTTACCTAAACATTTTGACTTTTAATGTAAATGTAGTATTTTTTGTATTGTTTTTTGACGTAAAAGAATTAATAATTATTTTTTATCAGAACATCGGTTAATCTCAGTTTGGTTTATCTAGATTTCCGATCTGAACAGCCAAGTCAACGACCTCAGAGGCAAATTGTAAGTTAATCAGCTTTAGCACATCAAAAATAACAACAAATCTTACACATTTTATTTTTCAAAAGAACTTAATTGGCCCGTCTAAGTTTTATCCGAATTCCTCGAATATTCTCGATTTTTTTTCTATTCCACTCTGAAACCAGCCCGAAACTCGTACTTTTCCGCATCCTAGCTGTATAATGTCATTTTGAAGTTGAAAAATACTATAAAAGTGTTTTCGTTGCGAGTAAACTGTCAGATTATTATTGACTTCAGGATAATGTCTTTATAAAAATTTAATAGAGAAAGAATGGATCTGCAGATGTGCCTTTTTCAAATTTTAAAAATTAATTTCTATCATGGGATATAACCGTGTAAAATTTGTATAAATTGGATTTTTTTTTGAAATTTTTATATACATGTACAATTTTTTAATCAAGATTTTAAAACGGCACATCTGTAGATCCAATTTTCTCTATTAAATCCTTATTGAAATAAAATTTTACCATTCTTGTACTGGCCACAAAACACTCGCTACGTTAGTACATGTTATGCTGGATTATAGGAGGTAGACGGGCCTCTTAAGCTTCAACTATCTTGCCTGATTTAAATGTACCAATTTGCATCATGTTTTATTTAAGGGGAGTCTACCCCAAAATGCTGGATTTCACTGTGCGGCTTGTTACACATGAATCAACAAAGAAAAAAATTTAAATAAATAAATACTACTCTTTATGAGCTATTTAATTCAGAAAATTAAATTACAAATGGTTCAATACAAACCGTCAAAATAGCGAAAAACGATATTCAGTTTTTCCCTTAAAACTGGTTTCAATATTAGGATTTTTTAAACAAATGAGATATTTTTAAATAGCTAAAGGTTGTCCTCAAGTGCGTCTAATGCCACTTTTTTAAATTTTTTGTTTAAATATGTGATAAAATACGTATAAAAAACTCACAAAATAGCTAAAATTGGCGATGTTTAGCCATGAATATAAAAAAATAGAGTACAAAAATGAAAAATGTGGCATTAGACGCAGTTGGAGACAACCTTTATCTATTCAAAAATGTATTTGTTTTTCTAAAAAAGTGAATTTTTACTTCAATTTTATGGAAAAAACTAGACGTACTTTTCACCATTTTTATGCCGGGAGTGACCCCCCTTAAGTAAGAAGTAAATAAGTGGAAACAATGAACAAATACATTTAACTCAATCTAAAATCACCATAATCAAGATTTCTATGTTTCTACTGATATTTACTTGTGTTTCTCTATTATTTACAACATCTTGTGAACTCTAGCGTTAAGCCTACCCTGAAGAAGGTCTCCAAGTACGAGAACAAATTCGCCAAGCTCCAGAAGAAGGCCGCCGAATTCAACTTCCGTAACCAACTCAAAGTCGTCAAGAAGAAGGAATTCACCCTTGAAGAAGAAGACAAAGAGGTAAGAAACACAAGAAGTTGATGACGAGAGGACGATTATCAAACGACATTGCTTTACAGAGGAAAAGATCTTTGTATATTGATTTTATGATCTTTTGGTATTTTGATTATTCTTCTTGTACATTACTAATTTTAAACGTTTGAATTTTTATAACTTTTGGGTGATGTACTAAGTTTATTTTCTTTAATCACTTCTACAGTTTTTTATGTTCGGTTTTATAAATTTATTCCCTTAGTAAATTTAAGGCTGACTTATAATATAATGGATGTAACCAGGCTTTATATCGAATTATTTAGATAAGAGTCGCATTTAAAAAAAAATACATATAGGTATCATGCTTTTACCATTTTGGGTGAGGCAGCCTCACATACTGTGAGTTATCTACAGAAATATATTATAATACCGTGTGTGCGGTTAACAGCCGTTAATTCACGGGTACTCATGGTTGATAGTGGAAAGTAAACCATAAAATAATATTTAACGATAAACTTTTTTAATTGAGTTAGTCTATAAATTACTTAAATGGTATTTTGACCAATCAAACTTCTTATTATTATAATTTTTTGTACTAAAAAGTTTGTTACTTGCTAAGTAACGTCCATAAATCTCAAAAATATTTATTACTATCATTAACAATATAATTCAAATTAATTATTATAAAAGTATAAAAGTATAATTTCATATTTGAGTATAGTATAGCAACAATTACTCATTTAAATGATTGCGACACTCGCCTGCGACTCGAGTAATAAATTTTCAATTTTTTAGTTTTTTGAACATTTACATGGGAATAAATTTATCTAGTTTTTATAAACCGTATTATTTTGTGTTTTTATCCACTATTACAAAATTTATTTAAATTGGTTGACTAAAATATTAATTTTGAAACAAATTTATAGAAACCAATAAGTTTTGGTTATAGTTTTGCTAATCTTGTTTATAAATTAAAATTTTCTGATTTTCTTTAACACTTTCAGTACAGCTTTTCTAGAACTGGCTGAAACTGTCTGTTTTTCTCTTAGATTTGTATTTTGTCGAGTATTTTTGACTGCTTTGGTTTTGTGATGTCCGCTATACTCTTCTTTACCTCTTTACACAAATGACATTTACACAATTGAGTAGTCTCTTGAGCATTGGTTATTGTTCCCAGGCCAAACAACAAGAAAAAGCCGAATGGATGAAGAAGTGAAACAATTTCCCCAATTTTTGTTTAATAATATTTATCTATGATATAAACAAATACTACCCTATATAATATATCATACATCAATAAATTATTATAAATATTTTAGTCTATCTCCCCTTAATAATTTTTTTTACAAGTTTACACTTTTTTCTTCACTTTACACTAATTTTTCTTGTGTACGTCGTATTTTGAGCGATTTTTTGTGCTTTTTTGTTTTGTCAAGTCCTGAAGAAGGTGAGAAACAAATGCGCAATCTGTACTATGCTTTAATGCTTACAAGATCGGTTTACACTGTTCTAGAACTATAAATAGTGTAGACTGGTCTTTATATGTTGTTTGTTAGTGTAAATAGCTTCATGTTTAACTGGCTTATTCGTAGATCAAAAGTAGACGTCAATGTTAGATAACGAATTGTAGAATTGTTTAAATGTTGCTAAATGAAAAAAAAATTGAAGCACATTGTCAATAATTTAATAACGACCTCATAAATATTGTACCCTTATGTAAATAACAAAAGTTTTAAACAAAAAGGCATAATAGTTAAATTATGTTTTTCATATTGCCCCATATCATATCAGCTTCGAAATTTGATTTACATAATATTCCACTATTTTAGAACATTGGCATTACTTTTAGCTAAAGATTCACGAAATGGATTAGCAATTGCATCAATATACCTAACTTACTGATTATGTTAAGAATACTCAAGTTACAAAATTATTATAAATATATTTAGGCCGTTCGAAAACGACAAAATTTAAATTGCACGAAGGATATTAATATAAAATAAGGCCCGGAGTATTTATGTATTAATTACTTATACAGGGTGTCTCTGTACTTCGGGATAAAAATGAAAGGGTATATACTGTAAGACGTACTGATCCTGGAACAAAAAGATTTTTTTTAAATTCGCAAAATTACGGGTGGTTTACTTGGAATGAACATTTTTAGGACCACTGAAGCAGCGTATTTTATTAAAAGAAACTTAATTATTAATTACACAACATCAGACATTTATTTTGCGTTGTGTAAACAATTACTACTTGTATTATTAGTAGATTTAACAAAATGTTTCCTTTAAATACCATGCAAATTATTTTGCGAATTTTAAAAAAATTCTTTTTGTTCCATGATCAGTATGTCTCATAGTATATACCCTTTAATTTTTTTCCCGAAGTACAGAGACATCCTATATACTATACTACGTTCACCGAACAGATAGAGTAGATGCTCATTCCACAAATGTGCGCGAAATTGAAATACGGTATTGCTATTGGTAAGCCAGTTTTACACTGCTAGGTAAACTCAACTGCTGAGAACGGTCATAAAAAAAATTATTCGTAAATAAAAAATTTATTTCATATTTCTTTTAAAATTATGTTATACATAAATGATAAAATATATAATTTTTCCATATTTATTTCAAATAAAACTATTTATTTTTTTGCTTTTTAAAATTTGTTGCTTGTAAACCCTACTTCTGCGCACATTGTATTGCGCAGTTTTGGCTCTGCCCACTAGTTTTATTACTCTATGTGTTCGATGGACATAGTATAGTGAGTTAATTTATTGCGTGAAACTTGTTAATGAATTTAATGTTCAATGTTCTTTTTGGTGGGTTATTCGCTGTTATTGTAAGTTTCTCATTCTATGTTTGTGTTTGCAGAAAAAGCCTGACTGGTCTAAGAAACCCGACGACAAGAAGGTAAAAGAAGAGGAAGTTGAAGCATGAAGACCTTTCATTGACTCGTTCTTCCCTCCTTTGTATATTTGTATACTAAATGTCCATCTATTTATCTATACTATACTGAGCGGGTTTCATCTGTATTTCCATACTATATTTTTTGCACGATTCCCAGTATAGATCCTGATAAATATCTGTGTATTTATGTTAATTTATTCTTCAGTGAAAAACAATGGTGATCTAATAATTTACTCGTTTGTTTTGTCTTGTCCTTTTCCCACTCTGTTTTCTTTTTGTTTTGTTTTATTGGGGATTTCATATTATTACTCTTGCATTTTGTTTTATTGGGGATTTCATATTATTATAGACGTTTCAAATCCATATACTTCCCTCCTAAGCACAGAGGGGGTATCTACAGTTGTTTCAGTTTCGAGATAATCGATGTTTTTCACTTAATACTGTAGTAATTTTGTAGTGGCTTGTACATACCCCTAAGTTAAATGAACGTTTTAGACTCTTTCGAGCGTAGATACGGCTTCAAAACCTTAGTTTTACATATATTACAACCTCTATAGTTACTAAGCGATTCTAACTCATTTTTCAAAAAAATTGTAGATACCCCCTCTGTGCTTAGGAGGGCAGTATAGAAGTGACGTCATAAAAAACAAGCAAATTGTTCGTATGAATCAAGATTTTATGACATACGATATATACGAGTAACATGTGTAAGAAAGAGATAGCTCATTTTGTGAACGTGGTGGATATAATTTATCTGATATGACGTCACTCCTATATGGATTTGAAATGCCTATACTCTGGCATTTTTTTAATAAAGCATTTTTATTTTGAACTTAGTCATAAGGTGTACAAATATGAAATACTTATATATGGTGATGGTTTTATTGTATCCTTAGTGGTTAGAAAAATAGTGTAATGTTTTGTTTTGTCAGTGTGTAGGTGTGGTACTCCTTAAATATTCTGTGTACGGACCTGGTAAGTCATTTCAATTGATTATGAAGTACATTACATTATTTTAAATACTCGTATAATATAGCTTATAGTTATAACTTACCTAGAAAATATTAAGAAACTGAGTTGAGTTTTTGGGTACGTCTTTATTAAAAAATTACTTATTTCAGAATATTATTTCTTAAATTAAATCATTTATAGCTCATTTTTACACATTAACTATTCTCAAAATACGTTTATATAAAATAGAAAAATAATTGTTTATGTTGCTTTTAAAGTTATACAAAAGAATTTACTTTAATCAGTTAAAAATCGTATATCCGGGTTAGGCGTGAAATATTAATTGCTTGACTTGGATCGGTAGGTAATTTTAAAAATGAAGATTTTGTCTGAAAAATTTCTTTCGGTTCCCGAAAATTGACAACAATTCGTAAGAAAAAAATTACTTTTCTTAGACTAAAAATGTTCTGAAAATTGGTTTTTCTTACGAATTTACAATTTTGCAATTTTCGCGAACCGAATCTGCAATAAAAACTGGGGGTTGCCATTTAAGAGAGTGAAGGGGGGAACTTTCATTTGGTGCCATTCGCTAGAACTTTCAAAAATATTTTGGACGTATATATTTTGGTTTCACAACCCGTTTTGTTTTTCGCGAGATATTCGGGGGGTACGGGTGTTCTGAGGCACCCTATATATTGGACTAGTTTGAATATCACTCAAAATGTAAATTTTGTACTGGCAGAAATTTGATTACCACGTTTTATTAATATTTCACATTTTCCATTCACTACTAAATTTAATAGTAAAATAAAAATGATTAATGAGACTATAATAATGTCATAACATTAGCTAAATTTAAGTTTTATATTACTAACACCCTTCTATTTTAAAACCGAACTTTGTGTTATTTTTCAAGCAGCGTAACTGAAATAGGTAAATTAGTTTATCAAGATGTAAAAGCACTATAAAGCAAAATTAAGATGAAAAATTATTTATTATTAATTAAATAATATAAAACATAAATTTTATTTATTACATGTTAAACACAAACACTGTTTAACAAAACAATAAAAATGTCGTACAAATCGTTCCAAGCTAATATAAATAATTCCTGCTGCGCTGACCAGCACTACATCCCAGTATAGCACATTGCGTACTACCAATCCACATCAAAATGATTTCTTTCAAAAATCTCACATCAAAACTGTGATCTCCATAGGAAGAGGCACCAGAAGGGCCCCCTCCAGGCGAGGGCGAAGCCCCACCTGGTGAACCAGCGCCTCCGGAAGGCGCCCCACCTGCCGAGGACGCAGCACCTGCCGAAGGAGAAGTCCCACCTGCACCAACAGAGAGCGAAGCGCCCCCTGCACCCGCGGAGGGCGAAGCGCCACCTCCTGGTGAGGGAGAAGCGGCGCCTGTACCTGCTGAAGGGGAGACGCCGCCGGCGGAAGGTGAGAATAATGACAGGAGTGGACGCTTGGCCGGATGAAGTGTGGCCTTTTAAAGAGAGGCAGAAAATACGGGCCAGCTCGGAGCATGCATGACGATAAACAACGGTAACGATGGTAATTCACGGGCTCTCTCTCACACACAGGGTAAACAGAAATGCCACGAATCTATAGTATTGCTAAGATTCGGAGTGTCAACTCCTGTGTTATATTATCCTTCGTGGTATGTACCTATGTAATGTATACAGGGTGTTTCTATACCTCTGCACGAAATTTTAATAGATTATATAATTTGATATACTGATTATAGACAAGAAAGATTTTTTTTCAAAAATCGCAAAAATAAGGGTACCTAGTGTAAATTTTAGTGTCTCTTGTTTGAAAGTCCATTTAACTGTGTATTTATTAATTATTACATAACAAGTGACTATTTGTAGATAGTCTTATAGTATTTATAATTTTATTTTATAAATAACATAATAAATAAATAGTTAAACGGACGTTCAAACAAATGGAACTAATGTTTTCACTACCTTTATTTTAGCGAATTTTAAAAAAATCTTTTTTATCTATAATCAGTATAAACAGCCGTTTATTCGCAAGTGAATTAATTTTAATAATCACTCAACATATTTTTAAATCACTCTGACGTTTTAAACTGTCATTATTTCGGCACTTGATTATTCGCTTCATATGTTAAATCTTACTGAATAATATAATAAATATGTTTTGTTTTTAAGGGGCATCACCAGTAGAAGGGGCCCCACCAACGGAAGGCGCACCACCCACAGAAGGAGCACCACCACCAGCAGAAGGTTTTAAAATTGTTTTCGCTTATTTCAATCAAATATATTTGTGGTTGTTTTCCTAGGCGAAGCACCTCCCGCTGAAGGGGCTCCTGCAGCAGCGCCCCCTGCAGAGGGCGAAGCTCCAGCACCAGCAGAAGGGGCTCCACCAGCAACAGACGGTATGTGAGATTTATTTATAGCACAAAATTGATCTGTTAGGAATTTGCATTTCCAGTAAAACAGGAAGTTATTTCGCGGTTGTGACTCACTGAATATTTGAAATGTGCCTCGATCTTAGTTTAAAATTGACGTTAGGTTATAAATAAAACAGTTTTTGTTTTAATTAGGTACTGTAATAGTATATTGTATATTAAAAGACTGAAGTGTATGATTTAATCCTGACGGTGAAGTTTATTTCACGAGCCGAAGGTGAGGGAAATAATCACCTGAGGGATTAAAGGTACTTTAGTCCTGTGGTATATACGCTATTTTTGCACTTCACTCTCATCCGAATGCATAATAGTTTAAAATAATACACATTCTGTACTTTTAACAGTAAATTTTATGACAAATATTTTTGTTTTTACCATAGATACAAAATATACCACGTATTTACTTGAAATGCGAAAAATAATCCGTTGGGATCAAATTAAGAAGGACATTAGTCCCTAAAAATAATATTAAAGATAAGTTTTACTCTCTTTAATGCAAAAAATTATTTACTTAATATAATTATTATTATTGTTTGAGGAGAAAATTGAGAAATTTGGTTGTTTGATTGAAATAAACCTTTAAAATATCTTAGGCTAGTTGCATCAATTTTTTTAATAAAATGTTTTTGAAGAAGATACTTGGGACACGTTAAAAATTTATTTCATGCCCAAAAATAATTAACGACAATTAAATATTTTATATGTGACAGAATGGTTATTAACAAAATAATAACGTAACATTTAGCCATGTTCGCACGAGGATTCTTTGAAGATTCTACCAAGATTCTAAATCCTGGAAAAGAAGAGGCTTTAAGATTCTGAATCTTGAAAAAAAGTCATGATTTTGAAGCAATTAATAAATTATAAATTCTTCTTTTCCAAGACTCATTGAAGATTCAATTTAGCGGCAGAGCAATTTAACAAGTAATTCTCACTAGAAAGAAGAAAACTTCTTCTTTTCCAGGATTCAGAATCTTGGTAGAATCCAAAGAATCCTCGTGCGAACAGGGCTTTAGGTACATTCTGATATTCGCTCTGCATTTTAATGAAATCTCAATAACATTAAATTACGCCAAAATAAATTATCATATTACGTATTCTTTATTAACAATTATATTAAATAAACAAAATACCGATTCATTATTATCCACAATATAATTACCCAGTTTCATAACACTTACAATACAAAACACAACCACTGTTCGAAACACCACCAGTTTATCAGCAATAATCTTGAAGAAAACATCTCAAACTTTATATACATTCTCACTTTCTCATATTACAATGGTGATAATAGGCGAACCCACAGCTCCAGCAGCCGGCGAGGGGGCCCCAGCAGAGCCTGCGCCCCCTGTAGAGGGCGACGCACCCCCTGCCCCCGCCGGGGGGCCTGAAGCACCCGCGGAGGCACCTGCCCCCGCTGAAGGTGAGAATTATTGTTGAGTGATTGTTGTTATTTCATGTTGATTGTTGTTTGATTGTTGTTATCAGGGGGAGACGCCGCCCCAGCTGAGCCCCCGGTTCCTGCTGAAGGAGAACCCAGTCCTGCTGCGCCTGATGCGCCACCGGAAGCTGCTGCGGAAGGTAAGAACTTTTATATAAAATAGAAAATTTGTAATTTTATTCCCGGAACATTTCAAGAATGTGAACATAACTTGCTATATTTGCCTATTAACATCCTATTAATATCCTAGCGATTGCTAATGTCCGCTCTTAGTAACAATATCTATGTAACATCACAATGTTAATAATATCCCAATTGTGCATCCCATGTAATTCTATGAGATATTTGTATGTTTCGACTTGTTCCATACAAATGTATTTTTGTCAGCGAAAATAAACAAATTATTATAATTATTATTATTGAGTATGTAATTTTTGATCGTACTCAGGATGTGGCTATAACGTAATATCACGTAAAGTACTAGAATAAGATATTTTTAAACATCCCATGGACGATTTATATCGCGGGTATGCCTGTTTTACACAATTCAATTAATTGATAAATAATTTAATGATTGATTTTAAATTTATTTTTTTTCGATAAATTGACCAGTTTATTAACATTTTCCATTTTGACCGTGTAAAACAGGCATTAGTACATTAGAACAAAAATATAAATCAATATTTGTGCGTTTTTAAAATTGTTGTATAGGCGTAATACTATACTTTAAAACAGTTTCTTGCTTACTAGGCGTTTTTACGTACCTACCACGTTTTTAACAATATTTTAATTTCTTATGTAATATCAGGTTCTTATTTAACTAAACTACGACGTTACAAAGTCTTAAACTTGAAGAATCTACTAAATTATATTAATATATTAATTATTGAGCTACTTATATTTAAATAACGATTTATAACAAAACAAACCATATTTTTTATCGTTTACCATAATAAAATTTAAACTTGCATGTACCTATATTTGAATGCTAACAACCATGGAGTATGGAGTACCCGTAAATTGACGGCTGATATAACCGCACATAACCGCACACACGTTGATAAAATCTACCATATTATACTCCCGGTATAATCATGGAGCCATACAAAAGTTTGATGAAAAAGGTTTATAGTTATTTACTTTACAAGTGGGCAAAGTAAGGAATTACCCACGAGGCCGAAAGCTGAGTAAGATCATTTTCTCGAGTGGGTCATTCCCTTTTGCCCACGTATGAAGTATAACGTTTTATCCAACACCTTTTAATAACTGCTTAAATATTTTAAAAATATTAAGTTCCAACCTAAAACATCGTTATTATGGTGACTTCCAACATGCAAAGAAACAGTTTACCAACTAGTGGGTATAATTTTGTTCAAAGCCACTATAGTGGGCAATCTTGTACTGTGCTTGTTTAAAATCACCATAGTTATGATGCTTTTATTAAGAGATATTTATACACCAAGTGAGATACATGAATGTTTATTCAAGAGAAGAAAGTTTAGGAATAATTTTTTCGAGTGAATAAAGATTCATATCTCACAATATTTAATTCAATTTTGACGAAATTATTTCAAATATGTGAATTATAAATTTATTTTGACATAATGAAAAAAAAATCATAATAGTCGTCAGTGACAAGTTGTCATTGTTTTTATGCATTTTTGACGAAATAATGACATCAGATCAGAGTGATTTAAAAAGTTTTAATTCACTTGTGAATAAACAGTTATTTAAAGTTGTTGCTATGAATTTAATAATAGCAGTTTTAAACGTCAAAATTGAATAAATACATTTTATTATACATTTTTATTTAAATTCAGTAGCTATATTACATTTTATTCCATATTAAATTATGACATAATAAGTAATTAATAAAATATTACGAGAATACTAAATATAGATGTAACTTGCTTTGTAATTTTGACATAATCAGTGCAAATGCCATTGTCTAGTATTTAGGTTAATTTTGTTTCAGCGCCCGCCTCCTAATTCCATAAAAAGGCGCCGGCAATGGGCAATGGGCTGACCCCGGAAGCGACTGTTTCCTATTGTTCCGGATATAGATCGTGAGTCGCACAATGGGGAATCCGCAATCTAATCAAGGTGACATCGCGATGCCATTTCTGCCTAAATTCATTTCCAAATGTAATTTGCTATACTTTTACTCTTAATTCATTATTTTCTTGTATTAGAGTTCAAATAAATTTATTGCAGTTATTTTATACGAGACTGTTTCATTTCAGATCTGTCGGTCTCCTGAAACCTTTTTATTGGAAACTATTTTTACAGGTACGAAATTTTACTCATTTTTCAATAATAATTATTGTATTTTTATTCCATTTAAAATTTGCTCAGCTTTTAAAAACTTGGATAAATACAGGCTGTCATCTTTACTTTGGGAAAAAATTAAGGGTAAGGATGGCACAGAATTTTTTTTAGAAAATTTCGCAAAATTAGGGATACCTAAAGTTGAAAGCAACTTAATTGAATTGAATTTTTAACATCAACCATTATTTGACATTGTGTAAAGAATTCGCTGTGATATTGTAGTAGATTTAGAAAAATAAAATATTTAGAAAATCTCTTACCTTTGGTACTAAAAGTGTTCACTTTACTTGAAATAAGTTACCAATATATTTGCGAATTTAAAAAAAATTCTTTCTGTTCCATTTTTTCCCGAAGTATAGTATAAATTTTTTACGTAATTAATAATTATTAAATAATGCATTTACAATATTTATATATTTTAAAAATTCGTGTCTGCAAACGACACTATATAATATGTTTACTTATTTTCGATTGAGAATAAGGAGATCGAAATGTATACACTCGTACAGAGTATACCTTCAAATTTATTGACACTTTTTTAACAACCTGTGTAGTAAACTAACATTATCATGATCATGACGAATAATGATCTTCAGTTAACTCTTATTAAAAAGAGAATACTATTTTTTATTCTTTATTAATTATAGGGTGCGTCATACAAATTTTTCAAAAATTCCAAAAATGAATTTCAATATATCTGAAGAAAACATTTTTCACGGCACTGAATAAAAGTTATTTGAACATAATCGTTAATAATTCTAATTCTAAATTATTTTAATCCTCAGGTTTTCATTATCATTATTTTTATACAAATTATGCAAATCTAGTGAACTACAAGTACATCTACCCCTTTGCTTTCATACTTATTTCAAATTTCTGAAAAATTCCTTTTAATTCATAATCAGTATATTATCAAACTGTATACCCTTAAGAAGATAAAAATACAATCTACAAAATGGTCGATGTAGAATTTAAAAAATTTGCTTTAAAATCGAAATAATGTTGATTTGTATTTTTACAATTTTTTGAACACAAATATCTTCATTTTAAAACGAATTTAAAAAATTCGCTCGGTTATTTTGCAGATCCAAGCTTTATTGGCAACGTATTAAAATTTGAAGTTAATTCACTTATAAATAAAAGCTGTGCAATGGCGCGCGAAAACCTTTTTTTTACAAATATTGCAGTTTTTTACAAATATGGGTGCCAAAATTATTTTTTACGCTCAAACATAAATTATTTGTTATTTTTATGTTAAACAAAACAATAAACGCTATGGAATAGCGTGCGGAATCAATATTTTTGACTGTTTTCTGCTATAAGTATATACTCGAACTTGTCATACACCCTGTATAATACCAATACCATATCCATTATCATAAATAATACAAATCATAATATTTATTTTACTGTCTGTTTGCAATATCTTTGATAATTTTCCTTTTTTTTCTTTCCTGCTGTTTCAATTCACAAACAAGTAAACTACTCCACTTTCCTGCTGACGTGCTAACCGTGCAATTGTTATAATTTCAGTGATTACAACTAATTGTTGCAATCATTCAACAATCAAAATCGCCATCCTGATTGTTGATCACGTGCGCAAGTGGAAATCATTTGTCAAACCTGCGCGCGAGTTCAGTCGTGGTTTGGTCGCGTTTGGTGCAGGACGTGAATATCGTACGCGGTGCAGGAGTATCACGTTTGTTGTTAAATCAGTGTATCTTCATTAACCTGCTGTCAGTGTTTTAATTACACTGTGACGTCATGCACGAGGAGATTAGAAATAATTAAGGTGAGTAGTGATTTTTACTTTATTTTGATTTGGTCTGTAGTGACAGTTATTGCGGATTTGATCGATTTTTTTGATTGACAAGCGTTTTAGGAACTAAAAATAGTTGAAATGATTTGAGTGTCACTTCGAGGAATTGTATTTTAAGACGCGGGAATGACTGAAGAAGTATTATAACCAAAGTTTTGCAATGTTTATCATTATTGACCACAGTAGTTTTATATAAATGTTTCGCTGTTATCAATGTTTTAATGGCAGTGTGTAGTTAAATTTGCGACCTTCGAATTGACATATTTGCTACTGCTTGCTATTGTATTTAAATTTATTTATAATTAACCTTACCTGCAAATGCAAAACAAATAAGAAAATATTATTTTTGAGTCTTATCTACTTTTGCAATAAATTATACAACATGCAATTTAATTATAAATATTAGAGGTTACTTTACGATACTTAACAAATAGGAAATTATTCTGTTTTTGGGTGTTATCATCTTTTGCAATAAATTGTACAAGTTACTTACAAATTTAAGTTGCAAATTAATTAAAATAATAGAGGTTACTTTATATTCAAATTTAAATAAGTACTTGGTTGTTTAATTAAATTTAAACACACGGTTCTAATGAAAATTTTACCGGTATATTAATTAAGGTCGTTTTTAATTAGCAGCTATAATTAAAATTATTACATGACGCAGGTACTGCAAATAAACCAAAAATTGTTATACTTTTTATAATAAATTAAAATATTAGAAACAGGTATATTCTATTTGTAATGATCTATAAATAAGAAGTGATTTTTATGCAGTATGCAATATTTTAAAAATAAACTGTTACTTCTTACACTGTATAAATTTTTAAGAAGTAGGTAGGCACTGTATTTAATGATTCACAAAACAAATTAGCTCTTGCACTCATGTTAATTCTACCTAGCGTACAAATTAAATTTGTAGCACCAAACACAAATAAATAAAATGCTGATAAAATAATAAAAAATTATTTGATAGTGTCTAAGGAGTTTCAAAAATAGCATACCTACCTGATTTTTTTGGATTTTAATTTTTATGTTCAATACCAAATAATTTATTTTACTTTTTGACTAATTTACACCATCACATAAAATTTTGTATGCAATATGAATCGTAACCAATCATTATGGTACTCGTCGTGATATCAAACTCGGCTTCGCCTTGGTATAAATAACTATTATTTTATAAAACCATTTTTCAGGTTTGATTTGTAACTATTTTTTTATTCCGAAAATTATTCGTAGGTATTTGCTAATAAACTAAAACATATTTAAAATCTTTTAATTAACTATTTTCTATCAATTTCGCAGTTATAATTTACAAAAACATATTTTCGATACTAAAAACTCAATTAAAACTTTAATGATTCACATTATATTAAAAATAACTGGTATTACCTAAGTCTGTTTCATGAATCTATGGACTAAATATATGATTTCTGTGTATTAGAATTATAAAAAAATATCGAGAAAAATATTTTAAGAAATGCGCGGTCAAAATATCTTTAATGTCAAAAAATCAAAGCGAAGTTAGGTGATTCATATTTTATTTAAATCCGGAAGTACTAAAGCTTGCATTAAGGTTAGAAAAAAATTCAAGTGTCAAAATATCACTAACAAGTATCTTGTCTGTTTATTTTAAGTTAATTTTAACCCGCCTCTTTAAAATTAAGTGTTCTACATATTTCCTGATGTATTACACCACGAGTACTAGAAGATAAATCAATTTATTTTTAAAAACATTTGATAGTGGTATCGCCCGCCTATTTTCTGAAGTGTCACATTTAATGCATTTCCGCTATAGAAAAGCTGATTGTGTATTTTAAAGGCCTTTTAAATTTGCTGAAAAAGATTTTATAGTAGGCTTTGTTTAACTCTTTTGTGAATTGTAATCTAGGAGGCCAGCAAACTAAACAAAAGAAAAAGTTTTTTGTCCTGTCAGTTTCTATTAGTGACGCAGTAAAAGATTTTTAACGGAATTTTTTATTGTTGGTGGAATTTGATCGTAATATTATTTTTTGCGATAATATTTTAGGTCGTTGTATCTTTCACATATCATTAAGTTTTGCGTGTCAAAATATTAGTAATACACAGGGACTCGAACCGAACCGGAACAGGGACGGAAATCGGAACGAACCGTTAAAAAAAAATCGAATCAACCCACTTGACAAAATAAAATCCCCAGAACATTTCAAGAATGTAAACATCCCGGCTTATTACTTGATATGTTTTATATTTTTTATATTTGCGTATATTTAAGAGCACTTCGGTACTTGATATGTTTGCCCATTAATATCCTAGCGATTGTTAATGTCCGCCCTTAGTAACATCCCAATGTTAGTAATTTGGTAATAATATCCCAATTATTGTGTATCCCATGTAAGGATGTGGATATACTTACGTAATTATCTTATTCTTGTACTTTTAGTGACATTACGACGTAAGATATTTTTAAACATCCCATGGACGATTCGGAACGGTTTACGGAACTTAAATCGCATTTTATAAATCAGTAACCGGTTCATTTCAAGAAGAAATATAAAAACCGGAACAAAACCGAATCTTTTAAAGCATAATGAAACGCGAACCGAACCTGAACCGTTATTTTGTGCGGTTCGAGTCCCTGAAAATATTCTAGGTCATTGTATTTTTAACATATCATAAGGTTTTGCGTGTTAAATATTAGTAATACATTTCATTAATTAGATAGTGTAGCATTTAGATCACAGTTTAAAAAACTAAAGTGAAGATTGTCTATGTCTGTAGCGCAAAGTACCAATTAAAAGTACAGTCGCGTTGCGTAAACATATCCAAATTTAGTAGCAACATTTTCTTAGATATATTGCGAAACTGCTGCTCTAAGATAGTACAAAGTTTCGTGACGTGTTTGTTTTTAACTTAGTTGAAAGTCACGCATCAGAAATTAAAATTTAAAACAGAAGTAACCGCGCATGTTAGACAAGTTTGTGCGCGCTTTCGCGCGGAGTGTTCCCATCTGACAGCTCACAGCGACAGCAGCGCTGGCGCGGCAGTCTACGGAGTCAATCGCAGAATGACGGTTCATTATGTTGTATCACATCAGATAATAACATTTTCGGGTGAATCACGCGTTTGCAACAAGTAGTAATCCAACAACCAAGCAACAAAGTCTGTGATAATCGTGTGTATTAGTTGTGAACTCAGTATAAGTGCAAATATAGTGAGGTTATATTAAATAGAGTGCGACAAAGTTGTCAAGTTCCTTGGCCTCACACCCACATTAGCCGATATATAAATGCCACGACATTATCAGTGCTCCAGAAGTATCGATTTAGCATTTCGGGGATAAAATTACAGTGCATTATGTCAGTGTGTCAAGCAAAGGCTTTGTACGACTTTTCGGGCGAACCCAATACAGCTGAGCTGTCAATAAAAGCAGGTGAGACCAGAGCTGGGGAAACTACCGATAGATCGATAGAAAAAAATACATACACATATCTATCATGCTTATTTCCCAACTTGGGTGTGGTAGACTCACATTACTGTGAGTTTTCACAATAGATATATTTAACGTGTGTGCGGTTACCAGCCGTCATCTCACGAGTACTCATGGTTATAAGTGGAGACTACACCACTATTACTATCGATGTATTGATCAAATAATAATATTATTATTGCGATGTAACAATAGTACTACCTATCGATAGATTCCTAAAGTTTGTCAATAGTTAAACAATAGGTCATCGATAGTTAAACGATAGTTTATCGATGTTTTAAACGATATTTTATTGACATATAAACCAGGGATTCGAACCGTACAAAATAACGGTTCAGGTTCGGTTCGCGGTTCACTGTGCTTTGTAGGATACGGTTTTGATCTATTAAATGACAAGCAATTGATTTAAAAAATCGTTCCAGTTTTAGATTAAAATATAATAAATTTAAAAAATAAATTAAAAACTTGACAAAACCATAGAAAATACAACAATTTTTATATAAATTTAGTACCTAGTAGTTTGACGAAAAAACATGAAATTTAGATTGGTGCTTTTCGTCTCTGTTCCGGTTCGGTTTGAGTCCCTGAATATAAAATAAACTAGATACTTTATCGGTTAGCAAAACGACTATTTATTTTTTATAAACGGATGATTCAATGTACATTTCATACAATTTTCCAATTTCGACCTATCTCGACACATTATTTTGTAGTGTTATATTACATGTCAATGATGTCAATAATAGTTTGATAATAACAAACTATCGGTAAACAAAAATTATCGGATGAGAAACAATTATGTTTAATAAAAACTATCGTTTAACTATCGATAGTCACTATTAGTTACTTGATTAATTATGACTATCGATAATACTATCGATACGAGGAGTAAACCACTTGTAAAATCTTTATACATTTTGCTAAAAATCCATGTAAAATCATCTTAAAATTATTACTATGATGATTTTAAACAAGCAAAGTAAAAGATTGCCCAATAGTGGTGTTGCTCAAAATTATACACACTAGTGGGTAAATTGTTACTTTACTTGTTGGATGTCACCATAGTAACGATGTTTTTGGTTAGAACAAAATATTTAAGCAGTTATTAAAAGGTTTTGGATAAAACGTTATACTTCACACGTGGGCAAAAAGGAATGACCTACTCGAGAAAATTATCTCACTCTGCCTTCGGCCTCGTGAGCTGTAATTTCATATTTTGCCCACTAGTAAAGTAAATAACTATTATCTACAATTTTTGTAATATCTGGAAAAGCCTAAAATCTTAATAAAACCAGTTAAATCTTTTTAAAATCCAGAGTAAAATCTTGCAAAAAATCATTAAAATCCATACAATCTTTGTAAAATCAGTAAAATCCGATCATAAATCCTTAAAATCTTATCAAAATCTATAGAATCCAAAGTAAAATCTATATAATCTTTTGTAAAAGCTGAACATAAAATCTCTATTTATGTAAAATCTGTGTACACAAAATATCGAAGTGGTTCACCTCTCGTATCGATACATCGATAATTTGTTCAAACTTCAAACTATCGATAGTTTCTGACACGACAGTTTTCCACCTGTAGGTGAGCCCCTCACAGTGACTCGCAAAGACGTCGGTGAAGGCTGGTGGGAGGGCACAAACAGCCGGGGACAAACTGGCCTCTTTCCGGCCGCCTACGTGGAGGAGGTAACATCACCAGGTCCGCCATCGGTGCCTGCTCCAGTCCTCCAACCCCAGGAGGACGACTGGGCCGAATCAGGGGGAGGAAACTCTCAACAAGATGGCGATGGATGGGATGACGACTGGGACGATGACGTCTACTCAGAGATTCCAGGGCAGGCGCAGCCCAATCAGCCTCAACCGGAGCAAATCTACGCCAACGAATACCCCATGCCCCTGCCGGTCCAAAACAGAAACCGTCTAGACGATTCTGATAACATTTCCGTTGCTGGAGGAGATAATCGAGGTACAGTCACCAAGAAAAACCTAAATCGGTTTTCTTCTTTCGTCAAATCAGGGGGTGAGACTTACATTCTAGGCCTGGTTAAGTTACAAGTATCCGATGGCGATAAAATCCATATCAGGCAGCATGATGACGGATATTTTTGGGATCCGATCAAGCAACCATATTTTGTTTCCGTTGCTAGCCCCAAAAAGGAATCCAAGCTAAAAGGGCTAAAAAGTTTCATTGCATATCAACTCACGCCTTCCTTCAACAACATCCAAGTGTCCAGGAGGTACAAGCATTTTGATTGGCTGCACGAAAGACTGACCGAAAAGTATTGTTTAATTCCGGTGCCTCCACTTCCGGATAAACAGATTTCCGGTCGTTACGAAGAGCAGTTCATCGAACATCGGAGAGTGCAGCTGCAAGAGTTCGTAAACTGGGTTTGCAGACACCCTGTATTGTCCATTTCGCCAGTGTGGCAGCACTTTCTGACCTGTACAGACGAGAAGCGGTGGAAAGCTGGAAAACGCAGTGCGGAAAAGGATCCTTTATCAGGAGCTAATTATTGCAACGCGATTTCTGCCCCGGAAAGGAACCTACAACTTTCTTACGTGGATCAGCAATTGGATACTTGTGCGAATTTTATTCACAGTTTGGATAACGCTGTAAAAAATGTCATGGCGACGGCTCAAGACCAGTCTAAGAAGCACCAAGGGCCTTATAAACGAGAATACACCAAAATCGGGGATAGTTTTGCTGGTTTAGGCGCTGCTTTAGAACTGGATGAAGGTGTAACACCTTCCAAACTAACAAATGCTATAAAACGAACCGGAGTAGCTTACATGGCAATAGCTAAAATGTTCGAGGATCAACCAAAATACGATTGGGATCCGTTGACAGATAAACTTCACATTTACAAAGGTATTACTAATGCTTTTCCGGATGTACTTGCAGTTCACAGAGGCACGACGTTGAAACGAAAAGAGTGTGAAAAGCTGACAGCTGAGCATAAGATGGAAATGCCTCAACTTATGGATGTACAAAAACGCACAGATGTAGTGAGCTATTCTGTTCTGGCTGAAATAAATCATTTTAGATCAGAACGGGCTGTTGATCTAAAAGCAGTGATGCAAAGCTACCTTCAAGAGCAGATCAACTTCTATC
Organism: Agonum fuliginosum; assembly: GCA_947534325.1. Classification (NCBI taxonomy): domain Eukaryota; kingdom Metazoa; phylum Arthropoda; class Insecta; order Coleoptera; family Carabidae; genus Agonum; species Agonum fuliginosum. Next base: position 29,448,506 of record OX384041.1, read on the forward strand.
AGAAAATCGTGGACCAGCTGCAGCAGACGCTAACATTTTACGAAGATTAATTTTGTGATTTGTTGTGGTAGAAACCTGTGATGTTATTTTATACAGTTCTGTATATTCTTTCCAGATATTACGCCTTAGTTTAATAATTTTGCATGATTTTAAAATTGTTAATTTGTTATAAAAGTGTATATTGCTACAGTGTGTAAGTAAATTTATGAATGTGTATATTTTTATAGTAACTATACTCTACTCTACAAACTACAATGTATGATTTAGAATAATTAATTGTGTATAGTTGGCACTATTGTGCGATTTACAATCACCAGATGATGTATTTTATTTATGTCCCATTGGAATAAAATTCTTTTATATTGATTCAATAAAATAGCTTTCCTAACAATTTATTTCAATCTTTCATTTGGTTGGCTAAATCAATACATACATATTTTTTATATACAGGGTGATTCACAACTTCGTGCATACATTTTAACAACACAACTTAAACTAACGTAGCACGGAAATGAAAGAATTTTTCAAAATTCACAATTTTAGGTTTTTAAATTAAACAGTTTTGTGTCACTGTTTTCAAATGGAATTTCATTCTTGCTATTGCACAATTAACTAAAAAAAAATTATACCATTCATATTTAATCAAAAAATCCACAGGTTCAAAAAATGTGCTTCTTTCGAAAACTGACCTTAAATTTACGAATTTGAAGAAAATTCTTTTTGTTCCGAGACCAATACATGGCATTAAAATATATGCACGAAGTTGTGAATCACCCTGTATTTGCAGTAAAATATTCCCTGTGGTGTACTCTACACTACCAGCCAATTAAAAGATCTGTGGTGCTGACACACCCAAATTGAGTTAAAATGTGACAAATATTTAATTTAAATAAATGTCACACAGATATTTGACCCAACTTGGGTGTAACAACCGCACAGATCTTTGTAATCTTGATAGATATTCGCAATAATCTGTAAGGCACCCACACCCAAATTTTTATTTCAAAATAAAATATTTGTTCCATCTTTTATTTAATTTGAGTGTGACAATCTGTATTACCGTCAACTCACGGGTACCCACTTAAGCTTATTAGTGTTTAGTACTCTACAGTAAAGCATCATTCACATAAGCATTTGTTTACATTTAAGAAAGTTTGAATACATCTAACTAAATACGAGCATTCACAGTGCTTGAAAGTGGGACGTGTGAATGCTCGTATTTAGTTATATGAATTTAATTTTCTTAAACGTAAACATAAATGTGGACCTTAAAACTAAATGCTTATGTGAATGAGGCTTAACAATACAAAAATAATAATGTGCATAGATCACAAATGTAATTCAATATTTTTTGAAAATGTTTTTCAAATTTTTGGTTGATTGGTTGGCTTCTACCAAATTAGAGTATGTTTATTACATTTTCTAAACAATTTCTCGAAAATGTTTTTAAATTTTTTCCGATATAGGTATTTTATTAATACCTACCATTCTATCAGCTTTCGAGTTAGTCACCTGCTAACTGATAAATCATTTTATCAAATGACCTTTTCAGATAAAGCCGTTCAAAATATTAAACGTTCTTATTATTTGTTCAGTATATTTACTTATTATGATTGTTTATCGTGTATAGTCCGTGTCAAAAATATCAACAACTTAATATTTGAGTACAGATAAAAATAATCTTGAGATTAAAATTTGGTTGATATTTTTATTTGAGTCACGTGTTGAAATAAATAGTTTTTTTAATCCACCACATTAAATATTTATTAATAATTCGTGTAAATATGAAGCAAATTAATAAATATTTTGAATTCAATTTTCTTGTAATTCTACTGCGTAAATTATTTTTATCGATGACTGAATAACCTTCAAAAAACTTAGTTATTAAATAATTATTTCGATCGAATAAGACGTCATATTTTAATAATTACGTAAACCAAAAAAAACCAAATTATATAATTTGTTCTTTATCACTTTAAAAATAATTAACCTATATAGTTATTTATTGTTAGATAATTTTTATGTTCATTTACGTAACCCATGCACTGCAAATGCGGATTCTATGTATTGCCTTGAAAATTTTGTTAAATTATGTGAAAAAACTTTAGTTTGTTGAAAGTGATTTAAATAACAAGTGTTCTGAAGGTAACATGGTGTGTTTTCCTCCAAGATATTTGAGGTATGTACTTAATTTGGCCAAGTAACCAAGGTATTCAAATAGCTAGACCATGTGTTACATATTATGTTTAAAATAGACCAAATTATTTATTTTTGGATTGCAGTGTTAAGTCACATTCATAGTCCAAAATTTGGTGTAATTCGTATCACTAAAATTTGAAGAATTGAATTGACTCGAAGCACAATCAAGGCAAAAATATTCAAACGCTTTTCAGAACAAATCAGCTGTTTATTTACTTTAATTTCCTCCTAACAACTTCACGAATTTCACCAAAATTCGGACTGTGAATGTGAATTCTATAAAATTTGGTTTTATAATTTTGCTTGTTGTTCGTCCATCAAACTTTTTGTATTATAATGGTTATTTATGTTGTAAGAATAATATCATGATTATGGTACTGGTCGTGAAGACGAGGCGAAGCCGAGGTTGATAACACGACGTTTACGGTTTACCATAATGATTGGTTACGATCTGTATTGGTATTGCATACAAAAATTTATCTGCTGGCGAAAATTATTCAAAAAGTAATATAAATTATTTGGTATTGAACAATAGTATATTAAGTATCAAGAACGGTAAGGACAGTTTACCTATGGAAGACAATTAATATGTTTGTCTGACATCGGTAATTCCTTAATGTTCGTGATGCTTATATCATTTTTTGCACTATTGGTCTTTTTTGTCCATACGCAAATATTAATTTCTTCGTAATTAAATTACTTACCGTTCTGTTAATTTACTTACCGTTTTGTTTATCCTAACAACCGTTAAGATCAACATACTGTCTTGGAAACAGGGTAACAGGGATGGTAAGTTGATACAAAATATTAATATATTCTTAATTAACATTTACTTACCGTTCTAGAATGGTAAGTAAATTACTTACCGTTCTGTTAATTTACTTACCGTTCAGTTTGAATTTACTTACCGTCCAGTGAACGGTAAGTAAATTACTTACCGTTTTGTTTAGCCTAACAACCGGTAAGATCAACATACTGTCTTGGAAACAGAGGCATGGTAAGTTGATAAAAATGATCAATTGTGCAAAAAAAATTAAATCTAAAAAAATGGGGTGCTATTTTTAAAAACTTCGTTACTCGAGTTGTTTGTTATTTCATTATGATACTGAGCACCATACTGGATTCATTATGGTGCTTGGCCTATAATGAACGCCATTATGGACCTCAAATTGAGGCTTATAATGTTGTCATTATGAGACGGCATGAGATGATAAAATCGTATTAAGTATCTATGTATTTTATTATTGTATCCTAACAGGTACCTGTACATAACTAATAGTGCTATTACTATAAAATGACTGTTTTTGTACTTCATTTAGAATTTAAGAAACGCCTTCCTTAAATAATTCACAAGATCTTAAGATCTGAAAGAGTTAAGTGAAAATTTGAATAAAAATCTAATCGTACTAATTTTTGTTTCCATTGTATTAAAATTTCTTTGTCATTTCTATTCCGTTTGTAAATTTGAGATTAATGACTTCTGTGGTAAATCATCAGAGCACATCGCACAAAATGTGTGACTAACTGCTATCTTTTGGGAACTAAAGTATGACTAACTAACAGTTTATAGTATAAGGTTGGTGCCTACTGTCATTCTGTGCACAGAACGACAAAATTATTCATGAATTTTATTCAATGATTCAGAAATGATATTTCCTGGAACGAATTTTATTGTGAATTGACCTTCGAAAGAAAGAAATAAATTCTTATTCAATTTTGTAAACTTTATGATACATTATGTATATTCGTATAAAGTTGCAAATTTTTGGGCATAACCTTGTAAAGAAACTAACGGATCATATAAAATACCTAATTCTTATTTTAATGACAGTCATTATCTTGTAATTCTGTTTAATGACAATGACTGAAGTTATTTACTAAGTCAAGTGTGATATTTACCTTAGTAATAAGTGGCGTACATATGATAATTTAATTCAAACATTTTTATGTACACCTGACAAACGTACACAAGTGTCATTGCAACATCTTGTAATAATTATTAATGAAGATATAAATAGATTAAGTGTTAATTGTAAATCTACAAAGATTAAAGTGTACAGTGGGTGGGTCTCGCGTGATAAAAGTTTGCGTGTTGGCAAAATTCGTTTATAAAAATTAGAGCAAATTTTGGGTAGGTTTAGAAATATTTTACACGCCATTTTATCTAAATTATCAAATAGAGATGTTTTTAAAGCGCTGTTCCTATAAACAGGGTGTATTATAACTACGAATAGGTATACATACTTTAAGGGTAGGTATACACTATACAGGTTGATATGTTATTATGAAATAATAAATTAATTAATCAATTGAACAATAAATTGAATCGTGAAAAACAGACATAATAGCACAATAATTAAATTTTATTTTATTAACAAGCTTTAAAAAAATAACCTTTTAATATTACTGTGACGTAGAGCAAGCCAGAACCAATGAATGTCCGTAAAGCCACAGCAAATTTTCTTTCTTAATTTACTAAAAAAACGTAATTGTTTTTAAAAAATAGTATATTATGCAATAAGTGTATAATGATAACACTATTAATACGCGAGTATGAAATTTATGATACGAACCATGGCGAGTGTCGTAATTCATATAAGTAGGTATATTAATTGCCATTATACACGAGTTGCATACACTATTTTTTCTACTTCTACTCCCATGCTTTCATTAAAAAAACTATTCATTTGTAGAAAATTTACTGTATCAAAATAAATCCATTTCGATACAGATTACGTGATAATCTGTATCGAAATAATCCATACACAAATATTCATTTCTTCGTAATTAATATTAAATTTACTTACCATTCGCTGAACTGTAAGTACCTAAATTACTTACCGTTCTGTTAATTTACTTACCGTTCAGTTTGAATTTACTTACCGTTTTGTTTAACCTAGCAACCGGTAAGATCAACATACTGTTTTGGAAACAGGCATGGTAAGTTGATAAAAAAGACAATTGTGCAAAAAGTAAATTAAAGCATGGAAGTGGAACAAATTTATATGTTTACGTATGTTTTCGATATAATCTAACATTATGTACCTACATAGTAATAGAAATCTCATTTTTAATAGTAGTACCTAAATTACTTATCGTTCTGTTAATTTACTTACCGTTTAGTTTGAATTTACTTACCGTTTTGTTTAGCCTCGCAACAAGTAAGATCAACATACTGTCTTGGAAACAGGCATGGTAAGTTGATAAAAAAGACAATTGTGTAAAAAGTAAATTAAAGCATGAGAGTAGAATAAATTTATATGTTTACATAATGTTTTCGATCTAATCTAACATTAGGTACCTACATAGTAATAGAAATATCATTTTTAATAGTAGTCCATTATGAAGAAGTTAAATTATTACTTAAATACTACTGCTACTGCTTCAAAATGTTCAGTAAGTTTTTATTTTGAAAGAATTTTAACTACAAATACATTTCCTCCAGGTGAATTTCGCATGTTGTGTGAACTTTTAAGCTCCTCTTTCAACACAGCGTCCGTGTGATGGCTAGAGGGACTCGCAGGTAATCAACATACCTTGCCATATGTGGACAACGTACAAACATACTCGGATACGATGTAGTAACACACGTACAGACCGACAGAGTGAAATAGAACCAATTGATTCATCTGTTGATGTTCGCCGGCCCCACGGGCAGTGCCGGCGAAACGGGGCACGCAATTTAACTCATTCCCCCCCTGCTCACACTAAGAGATATTTGCATATTGGGTGTAGAAGTGATATACAGGGAAATTATTTTTATTTTGATAAGGCTACTTTGATCGGAATTGAATATTTCTAAAACTTTGTACTACATAATGTTAGGTCGAAAATTTTATTTAAAAAAATTATATGTTTTTTAGTAAATTGAGAAAGCAAATTTTCTATACGACTGTTACAGAATGTTATCATTCTTACATGATTTTTAACTATGGAATTATTACATTGTTACGGAACGGTTTCATTACGTCACTAGTGATGGAATGAAATGTGACGACAAACGACAAGTAATAATAATTTAACTTTATTTAATGTTTTTTAGTTTCAGTTAAATACATAGTATGAAAATACGTTTAAATTAAAAATTTAATTAATTTTATGTAAAATACCTATGGTCTGTTCCAAATAAGAATATAGTATGGGGCAAGATAGGGCTTACGATTTGAGCGTTCTGATTGGTCTAGCCGGAAACCAAGTTTATATCAGCGAAAAATTTATGATACGCGCGCATCATTTAGCTGTCGAACGCCGTAGTAGTAACAGCTGGTATTGTTGAAAAAGTGAGTCGTTTGATTAGCGTCAATAGCGCGTGACGCGCGGAACATAACACTATTTCAAAAATACCGCGCTACGTTTAAATTTCTATTTAATGTGTGTAAAACGGGCTGGCTCCGCAGCGCCATCTACTATACTCTTATTTGGAACAGGGTATAGGTATATTTTTATTGAAATATTTGGGTTATGTATTTTAAACGCAATTAAATTTATAGTCGTAAAGAAAGTATAGTTTGGAATGAATATTCCCCGAATTACATTAAAAGTACTATTTTATTGACAGTCTGTGTCTGTGAAGTCTGAAGTGTCACTTTTAAAAATTATTTTTAATGCCTAGGCAGTAAAAGTAATTGTTGCTATGGGCTATGGTGTATCAATAAAATTTATGAAAATATATATAACAAATTTAATTTGTTTTTCAAAGCAATCGCTCAATAAACGCGCATAGAGTAACAAAATTTGATGGCACTATACCTGTCAAAAATATTGAAATTAATAACTAAATTGATATTAATTAATAACAATCAGCGAAAAAATCATGTTTAACATGGCAAAAATACAGATTTACTGCCTAAGCTAGATTCAGTCTCGGCTGCGCCTCGTCTCTACCCGCGACAGTAGGTAAACCTATTATTTTTTGCCTAATTAAACAAATTTTTATGTGGTAAAAAAATATTTATTCGAATAATAATGATAAAAATTCGTACAATAAACTAATTAACATCTTTCAGCTTTCATTGAGTAAAATGAAAAATTTCATATTGTACATAATTTTGTGAGCAAAACCGCGATATAATTTATCAAATCAAATAGAAATCAGTTTCCTGTATTTAAATTTCCTCATAAATTTTAAACAACTTCTATTCTTTCCGTGTTTATTTATTAGCTGACAAATCCGAGAATCATTAAATTTATCACTTTTCAGAATCATTATAAACTTAAAGTCTAAACTTTTACAGTCCTTAACGGTTTAAAATTTAAGCACTATTAATTATCCTTCTTTTATTCTCTTATTGCGTATTTATTTATTCCCTCGTGTCACATGGAGATTTATGACAATTTTTCACTGTCAAATATTTACGTGAGTCTTTTGTTGTCTTGTGTACTTTTTAAAGTACGTTGCGTAACTTTTGTGTGCGTTGCTTTGCGACATTCGGAGACAAATGAAAATGGAGTCGTGAGAAATAAAAATAAAAATAGTGTTTTCGTTTTTGGGTTAGTTAAATACTAGACGCTTGAGTACTTGAGGTAATTATATCTTTATTGTTTGAAGAAAGTGAAATAAGAAAATAAGTACCTATCTACAGCAATTTTGTATACCGTTTTTACGCATTTTAACGTTTGCATATTTATATTTAAATTCAGAAGTAAATAACTGAAAATCGCATTACACAAATAACAGCCAATAGATGAATTAATTACAATAATTGTAACCATGATTATATAAAAATTTAAAGTTTTACTAGTAGCTTGAGTAACTTAACTGAAATTAATAAGCGGAAATTTTACCGTTATCTGTCACTGTCACTTTGAAATTAAATTAAAATTTGGTTAAATTGTTATTTTGAGTATAAATAAGCAATGGGCTACTTGCATGATTTTTTTTTATTGACAATTCCACTCATAGTTTTTCATCCAATCAAAACACAGTATTTTGCTGAATTGTACCAATCACAGACGAACTACAGTGACAATTTTCACTAGTGAAAATTACACTGACAATTTTCACTAGTGAAAATTGCCGCGAAGCGTTGCTTAGATATTATGTCAGTTGATGATTGTTTTCAAAATACATTACTTTTTTTGGAATAAATAAAATAATTCGAGAAATTGTCAAGCCGAATACCATACGTGACTATGATTTTTTGGTAATTTTTTCCGTCTCGTCACTCCTGCTTGTTGCTTTAGAAAATAAACACTCGTGCTACGCACTCGTGTTTATTTTCGACACAACAAGCAGTCGTGACCAGACGGCAAAAATTGCCGACAAAATCATAGTCACTAATGGTATTATATGAAAATCGCATGACACAAATAACAGCCAACGGATGAATTGATTACAATAATAGTAACCATGGTTATATAAAAATTTTCTCGGAAATTTTGTACTAGTAGCTTGAGTAACTTAACTGAAATTAATAAGCGGAAACTTTAACGTCACCTGTCACTTTAACATTAAATTAAAAATTGGTTAAATTGTTATTTTGAGTATAAATAAGCAATTAATTAGGTAAATAATACATATTTATTAATGTTAAATACAAATTTAGTAAATATTTCAAGTTTCTAGTGTAAAAAAAATCAAAAATAGAGCGGCGGTGTCATTGCGATTTTTCTGCCGAATATGCACTCGTGCATTCATTCATGTCCAGGAAAGAATTAATGCATATGTGATATAATAAGTAAAAAAAAATTTGGGTTCAAGGTTTAAATTTTATTTTTGGATAGTTATTATATTATTATGATATCCTGTATAAAATTTTTTCAACTGTGTAACGTTTTTCATTGACAACCCTGGTCAGAAGTTTAGTTCATAGGTGTTTAATATTTAATATTAATATTTAATATTCCGTGGGTGTTCCTATAGGTATCTCTGCTGGTCACGCCTGATATAAATTCATTCTGTCACTTGCTGTCACTGAATAGTATTTTTGAAATTTAATAATTTATGCGTTATACAGGGTGTAACCCAACCTGTGTAACAAAATTTAAGGTGTATAGTATTGGACGCACTGATCATGAATCAAAAAGAATTTTGTTGAAATTCGCAAATTAAAAAATCTGCTGTGGCCACCACACGACCTCTCGCCTAATTCTGCTTATTCTACTAATCTAATAAATAGTTTTACTTACATTTTAATAGTTTCATGTTCATGTAATATGTAAACGATAATGTAAACCAATATGCAAGCAAAAGATGTCAACTGTACTGTCACTGTCATAATAATTCAAATTTTATGTAGAAACAAATTTCATATCATGGACAACAAGATACTGGAATTTCAAAAAAATTGAATATTAATTGTACTTTATTTTATTGTTAAATACTTCCAGATTCAGCAATTTGTATTTATAATTAACTGTACACATAGATAATCACAATTTCTTTTATTTTTAATTGCAAAAATTGTCATAAATAAATAATGTACCAATATATTTAAGGAAAACTTTTCTAAACTTCAAAAAGTACTACTTCCGGTTTGCGGATTTCTACCAAAATCTTATCCGGTGTTAAGATACTTATTAAAACCTTAAATATGAAATTTGGTTATAAACGGTTTGATACTTTTTAAGTTATCGTGGACGAAAAATCGTCGGTTCATACAAACACACAAACACACAAACGCACAAACACACAAACACACACACACACACACAGACATCATCGTGAAAATAGTAAATTCGTATTCTAGAGACCCTGAAACGTGCTTATCCACCAAAAACTCATACTCGAAAATTTTGACCCATTACAATACCTCTCTTATAAAATATGAGGCGAGAGGTAAAAATGGGTCCAAGCAAATGAGACATTCTGCAAGTACCTACCTACAAATTTCATTTTTTCCTATTTGTAAAATTATTATTACATTAATGTAATTACGCTAATAAATATTGCATAACTATTGTTTAACATTTTTGTATTTAAATGGGACAACCAGTGGTACCCAAAATGATATTATTTTGCAAACCACTGTTAATTTTTCGTATTGCAACAAAATTTGTTTTGATCCATCATCTATACACCCTTAAATTTTGTTACACAAGTTGGGTTACACTCTGTATAGGTTGAACTGCACAAAAACTCTCCTGTAGTGTACTCTCCACAACAACCATAAAAAAAATTCATTGACTTCTCAATGTATTTCCCAATCAATTAGCCCAGATCTACTGCATCTCTTCATTAATTTATTCTCCTCAAAAACAGTTTTCTTTCACCACCAACACACAAAACAATAATGTAGTCAAACAACATACCTAGCTCACACTGACAAACGCACACACGCACGTGGCTGGTGAAACCCTCGAAGACGTAGAGATCTACATAGCCATCCATTCTTGTGAAGTAGCGGACAGTGCTGGACCTGTGTTGAGTTTCCGGTTCCGCCTACGTCATTCACAGAATCAGAGTGCGTAGGAAGATATCAAGATTTTCATTCTTAGATGGGGAGATGAGAAAACGGTCAACAAGGCACGTGCCGAGAAGAGATCTTTTTATTTTGATACAAAAAAATCTCGACCTCTCGCCTAATTCTGCTTATTCTACTAATAAACTAATCTAATAAATAATTATTATTATTATTTCATTTTAATAGTTTTATGTTCATGTAATAATATGTAAACGATAATGTAAACCAAGATGCAAGCAAAAGATGTCAAGATATTATGGTACTAATATATTTAAGGAAAATTATATCAAGCTTCAAAAAGTACTACTTTCGGTGTGCAGATTTCTACCAAAATTTTATTCGTTGTTAAGATCCTAATTAAAACCTTAAATGAAACCTGAAATGAAATGTGGTTATAAACGGTTTGATACTTTTTAAGTTATCGTGGACGAAAAATCGTCAGTCCATACAAACACACACAAACAGACATCAATAGTAAATTCGTATTGTAGAGACTCTGAAACGTGCTTATCCACCAAAAACTCATACTCGAAAATTTTGACCCATTACAATACCTCTCTTATAGAATATGAGGCGAGAGGTAAAAATATGAGTAAAATACTGACAAATCATACTATGTGTCACTAGAAATATGAAAACTTCTGCTTTTCCAGGATTCAGAATCTTGGTAGAATAGACCAGGAGCTCATGACAGGTGATGGTCGCCGATTTCATACAGCATGCCTTTTGGAGGATAGCATATTGACCCTATGACAACATGCGGGTATTAAACCCTTGCACGCTTGCCGGTCATATGGAAAATTGCATTTCCACTTGCACAAAATTTTTGTGCTTTTCTCTAACTTAATAATGCTTGCCCTTTTGCCAAAAGAAACTTAAACACATTTAAAGTCTTAAAAATTATAGGCATGCGATTCGCAGGATCCCAAAGGGCTCAAACGGTCACGTGATCTTGTAATAAAAAATATGATTTTCCGCATTTTCATACAGCATGCCGATGAAAAGAATTAATATTTGTGTCATAAAACACCTATAACCAAATTGGCATGCAATCCTCGTTGGCCCAAGGGTGGACAATTTCGAAAAAGTTTTGTGCTAGTGGAAATGCAATTTTCCGGAAAGCGTGCAAGGGTTTAATACCCGTTTTTCTATGTTGTCATTGGGTCAATATGCTATCCTCCAAAAGGCATGCTGTATGAAATGGGAGACCATCACCTGTCATGAGCTCCCGGTCTAGAATCTTCAAAGAATCCTCGGGAGAACAGGGCTTTATAAGTGTGGTAGGGTTAATTTTACAACGCGAGGTTCTATATTAAAGTACAACGCGAACTTTTTTATATATAGAGTTACTATCATTAGATACCTTTTACTATTGCTTCACATTATAAATTAATCAATTTATTCACGACTACTAATGTGGCAGGTAAATATTGCGGAAAATTTGGCTCCAAATCACTCAATTAATTATACTCCCTCTCAATTCACCTTTTGAATGAACTGAGCTATCATTGCTCCCTACAAACTTACAGAATCCTTTTCTTTGTTGTACTCCATGCCAAGTGAATGGGTGCGCCAATAGAATTCGTTTTTTATTTATTTTTAAGGTCGAAAATCGGAGATGAAACGACGAAAGTGATATTTAGATGTTTATCGAAAAACGTAGATGGCTGATGGAAGGTACTTTACTTAGCGAGTGGACTTCGGAGATTTTGGTATTATGGTAATTTTTAATGATCTTTAATAATAGTTCTTCGTTGTAATTAAGTTTGAGAGCTACTTTTTATTTGATGTTCGCAAAAGTGCGTACTTACTCATTTTTACCTTCCGCTTACCTGTAAAGGAAGGTATATTGGAATCATGCAAAAAATCGGGTAGTGAATTTTTAGTGGATGAGCACGAATTAGGATCCTTACAACTCATTTTTGATAGTTTCACGATGATGTCTGTGTGTATGTGTGTGTGTGTGTGTGGTCAAGGCCGGGTGTTAGTCGCATAACTCAAATACGAATTACCCGAAAATTTTGATATTTGGTATTTAACATTTGTATATAAATTGGAAGAGCTCCTTAGATTTTGGTACAAATATCTTCATCGGAAGTGATATTTCTTGAAGATTGAAAAGGTTAATTGTCAAAATTGTATATAAATTTGGAAAAATATAGTATTTATTTGTAATAAGAATAAAAGGAAAAGTTATTTGCAACTTACGTTAAAAAAATTGTCTTTATCTGGTAGCATTAAAGAACTGCAGTAAAATTTAAAAAAATAAATTTATCAATTAAAACGTTGATATCTTGTAATCCATGATCGGTTGATTTTTGTTTCTGCGTAAAAAATATTGACAGGTGACACGGGTGACAAGTTGGCATACTAGCGCTATATAAGTCCTAAGTAAGATATTAAATGTAGTAATTGAACGGAGGATGGCTTCAATACAGCAGAGTTTTCCTGTGAATGAATCTTTTTATTCAGGTGATGCAAATTTCTGTTTGAATATTTTAGATTTTTATTTGTATATTTTAAATGAGCACCGTATTGTACGTAAGTATACATTTCTGTTTAAAGTCTAGATATGGCGGAAGGTTGTGTGATGGCCACGTCAGATTTTTTATTTAAACAATTATCAACTGTAATTACACAAGAGCGTTTTATTTCGCCGGATAAATTTCTGTTTGTATTGAAACCTTGTTACCTAGCAATTTGAAAAATTGTTTAATAAAATCACGACACCGTAGGTGGATCAAATTTCTGTCAGGTGACAAGGTTGAGATGTTTATTCGGAGGAAATAAAATGTTCTAGTGTAATTTAACGACTCCTTTGGTTCTTCTTCACAAATGTTCCCAAAATCTAATCATTTCACTGACAAAAAATATTAGAAATATGAAGCAAATGATGTTTTAGTGTTTTGTTTATTGTTTGGTTGCTAAGAAAATGCTAAATAAGGTTTTATCACTTGCAAAAAGTTACCTTTCTTTTTATCCGCTGTCAAAGCGATAAAATTATGTTTTGTTTATGGCTTACTTTATACAGGAGTGGAATTATCAAAATAAAACAAGGTAACTAGATAAAATCATGAATTTTTGTTGGTTTGGAAATGTGTGAGTAAAAGTTACCTTCCTTTTTATCCGTTGTCAAAACGATAAAATTGTGTTTTTTATAGCTTACCTGCTCACTTTATACAAGAAAAATTGTTTCAATACTATCAAGGGACCATTATTTTGCCGAAAAAATTTATTTCATAACATTGTTGCTTGGTAACATTTCGAGACAAATGACATGATCACAAGTTGTCACAAGAAGATTCACTGATTACTCATATTATTTATGAAGTTGAGAAAATGTGTGGTATAATTTTAAAAATTTAAGGACGGCAATGAGTATTATCGTTCGTGGTGAATAATAACCCTATTAAAATAATTTATATGTATTATAAATTGGCAATTACAATATCAATACTGATAAGAATAAATTTACAACTATTGCAAATTGTAAATTCTCTAATGTATCGCATAATATAAATAAACTTGATCAACAAAAGTTGTAAACCATCGATAAACCACGTTTCAAAACAAAATCAAACCACAAACATGAATATTCTTTTTTTTAAACAATGGAACATTAACTTTATTTCCCACGATTAATATCTCGAATGTCGATGAATAAAATCGAATAAAAATCGTAATAAGTCATAAATGAATAGATTATAAATCACTGGGAAGTAAATAAACAATAATGGCAATTGTCCTTGCATTGTAAGGAGTTACATAGCGATATAGGGACGTATTAAGGCGTTTTTTAACCTTAACAATAGACGTAAGTCAAGTCAGAATATAGTAATTTATGAGTGTGGCATAAGGTACTCGTAACTGATATTTTTATAATTTTATCAATGAACAAGTCAATAAATTACTATTAGTCTTTTGGTCTTGACCGATATAGACCACTTTGAAATTAGCATTTTGCAAATTAGATTTAAGTAGCTACTATACCTTGCATTTGTCACACTTTTTTATGATTTGAATAATTAATTTGTGCACACGTGAATTCTTTGAGAATTCTTTCATGTTTCTGAATCCTGAAAAAAAACATTCACTTATAATATCACATGTGCATTAATTCTTTCCGGAAATTTTTTTGAGTGCTTTCCAACAACGTCGTGTACCACTCGAGCTAATTACGTTGTTGGAATGCACGATAAAAAATTTCCTGGACATAAATGAATGCACGAGTGTATATTCGGTAAAAAAAATCGCAATGACACCGCCGCTCTATTTTTGAATTCTTTTTACAATAGAAACTTGAAATATTTACTATATTTGTATATAGCATTAATAAATATGTATTATTTACCTTATTAATTGCTTATTTATACTCAAAATAACAATTTAACCAATTTTTTATTTAATGTCAAAGTGACAGATGATGGTAAAGTTTTCGTTTATTAATTTCAGTTAAGTTACTCAAGCTACTAATGAAAAATTTCCAAGAAAATTGTTATATAACCATGGTTACTATTATTGTAATAAATTCATCCATTGGCTGTTTATTTGTGTCATGCGAGTTATCAATGAATTAGAAATTCTTTTTATCCAAGACTCATTGAAGATTCAATTTAGCGGCTCCGCTATTTGCAGGTAATTCTCACAGGATTATTTTTCTCAAAATTCAGGAGCATGAAAGAATTCTTCTTAGGATAGTAAACCATATTCAACGGGAAATGTTTCCAAATACGTCTCTGGTTGAGTAACAATTGCACGTCAACTAACTTGATCTAAATCCGGTCTGAATTACTGAGAGACAATATGGCGTCATTGAGCATTGAGCCTACAAAGTGGAAAGATCTGCAAGTTTACAAAGTAAAAAAAATGTACACTGATTCCGTTTATAAGAAAATGACTGCCATATACACTATACAGTTAAAGAATTAAAATAATATATGTTATTAACTAATTGTTGCGATATTTGCATATTAAGTACAACAAAATGTACACTCATACGAAATATTTTAATCAATAATTTGTTAAAAAATTCAGGGGCCCAAGTATAGAAATTTAAATTTATTTCTTAAGGCGCTACACTTGTAAATTAAAATTTAACATGAAGAATCATGACTTAGTGAATCAATAAATGCAAATTATTAATTGCTGTGACATCAATTTGCAAAACTTTGGAGCTAATTTTTATCATTTAATACGCATTATTCGTTGATTAATGAAGACGGGTATAAAGAGAATTTTTTTAAACAGTTAACCTATTGACAGTAATAATTTATGTAAAACTCGCATTATTAGTAATTTTTAGAAATTATTTAACAAAATACCCAAAATACGGCAAGGTTTTTAGTAAATTTCATTCTAGCCATGTAAGCACAACCTATAAGTCACAAAATGATTTATTGTAACATTCTTTTTGTTTTGCATTTGATAGAGATGAGCCTTATATGACATAGATTTTCCTAAGGTTCTCATATGTTATTAGATAATTTGTTGATAAATAATTGTTGCGATATTCTTATTATCCATATACGGAATATTTTAATCAAAAATTGTTTAAAAAATCAGGGTCTCAGGTATATAGAAATTTGTAAATGAGGTTTTGTAATTTTATTGGTTCGTATTAATCCCGTTTGGAGATACAATATTGATGTGTGTTTTCTTATAAACTGAATCACCCTGCACAAACTCATTTCTCTACGTGCAAGGCTTACAAACAGTCGATCTTCTTATGTTACACACTCACATACTCACGCGTGTTATGCGTAGACTGACTTGTGCGTTGTACTTGTGTAGTGGTCAGCAAATGAATGACACACTACTAACTACATACTAACTAACTATCATACTCCAACACACAAACTCAAAGAAACGAGATCAACGAGATTTTTAAACGTACCGGTGAATAACCGAAAGCAAGATTGTGTCAGTATGAATAGAGATTTGTTTAACTTGTTAGTTAGTTTAACTGCACGAAAATTCTTCTGTGGGGTATTCTTTCCACTAAGAACCATGAGTGGGGTATTACATTCAATACCAGAAAAAAAAATCTGACGTGTCCGTTACAATACCTCTCGCTTTGACATTGAAGTATTATTATTTAACCTCGTATTTAACCAAATATTAAGCTTTAATTTATATAAAATACAACAACACCGTATAACATTTGATATAATAATATAAAATAATCATACATTATATTATTTCTATTTATCTGTCACATTGACAATTTTTATTTTTGTTTTAAATTTTATTTCTATTTCGGGATTCACAAATCGTGGTAGGTAAAATTATATATTTAAAAAAATTATATTTCTTTATTCGTTAAAGATATAGAAACAAGTAAGATTGAATATTGTACAATGTAATTTCTTCTTTCATGTGTGGTATGTCAAATTGTAACAATCGCATTATTTTATACAATTTTTGCAAAAAATGTTATAGTGCTACAAGGAAAGTACCATTTCCGGTTGGTGGATTTTTACCAAAATCTTTTCAGCTCTTCATTAACATATATAAATGTATAATGCAAAATATTAGAATTTTATGTTCAGTAGAATTTGAGATAATGAACCGGGACGAAAGGCTATAGTAGGCGTACATACAGACTTTCATACACACACACAGACACACACACAGACACACACACAGACATCATCGTGAAAATAGTCAAAATAGGTTCTAAAGGTGCTAAAACGTGCTTATTGACAAAAATCTCGACATCGAATTTTTTCACGATCCCTATACCTCTCTAGGCGAGAGGTAAAAATCTAGAATATTTATACACAGGAAAATACATCACCAGAAAATCTAGAAAATTTATTAGTTATGAAATATCTGCATCAAAAGATTCAAATCACGAATTTTTAGATTTGGAGTAAATGCAAACACAAAAAGATTCAAATCTAGAAAACTAGGTACCTACCTACCTACCCTAATTTTATACATTTAAATATTTTTTTTAAATGAAATTTTGGGCTAAAAGATACAAAATATGCAGTTATATGCATTTAATATTAAATATATGTACAATATTTGAAAATATGTAAAAAATAGTGAAATATGCAAAAAAATTTACCATTGCTGTATGGAATGCAAACATTTGTAAAGAAAATACCAATATGCACAATAATACAATATGCAAATGCATAATCCGCACTCTAGCTTATTACTGTCAAAAAAAGTTGACATTGACGTCCACAATTCAGGCCGCAAAGTATAACATGTCTGTGTACAATGCGTTACTATTAGAAACGGCTGCGAAGTTGAATTTCCCGGACTAAGTTGTTATGAAACATTTTGGACAGTTGTTAAAAAAATAAAATGTGGGTTTTTTAATTGTAATTTGTATATTAGTTGCACAAAAAATATTGTGTATACTTCGTTTACGAAATGTGTTATAGTGTCCGAAAGAATTTTTTATCTTGAACGCTAAATAGTCATTTTGCGGCCTAGGTTTAAAAATAACTATTGTATACCTAGGCTGAGAAATCGCAGAGAATTTTAGGCGGAGGCAAAAAAATTCTCGAGGACACTTCGCACATTTAGCAGACGAGTTGACAGCTGATTAAAAAAGTATGAAAAATAATACTTCAAAATAATGTATGAGTGTATAGTTATAAAATATCAAATCTATTTAAACTAAAAACAAACAGTCATCGCTTTCGCCGCCGCCTATTTAATTTCCCGGCGTCAAAAACAAAAACAATCGATTAGAAAAACAAGCGCATCTTCCACCATGTCAAAAACTTTGAATAATTTATTCAAAACCATATTAGACTGTGATACTGTTTCTTTACTATAAGTAGATGGATGGTTTTTATAATAAAAGGTTCACCTTCTAAGTGGCATAGTCTTATGGTCATGTCAGATTGGTATCAACTAACACCGCCCTACTTGTAACTTGTTACGTTACGAGTCACGTTACTTCATGGGTGGCGGGAAAATAGTCTTTTATTTTTCATTACTTAGATTTTTAACACATGAAAAATGTTAAGTAAATTTGTGCATATTTATATAATTTTTAACCACACAAAACAGAAGATTTGAATGTGGAATATAAGAAAAATTTAAGACTACCTATTTATAGATCTAAAGTCACTAATTTTTAATCATATACCTGGAATGGGTTCAACACCAGAAAATATAATTCTAAAATTTTTGTACATAGGATAATGCAAGCATATATTTGTAAAATAATGCATATTTCTTTAATATTGAGCATATTTTGGCCTTATTTCAATTCATATTTCATGCATGTTTTGATCATATTTGCCTGCATATAATCCGCACTCTAGTAATAACTAATTTATTTACTCATGTGGTCTCTTTTCAGCCTAAATATAGTAATTTTTTTAAAGTATTAGTGATTTAAATAAATGATTTAAAAAAAAAATAATGTTATAAATCGGCTTCAATTAGTAAAACAAAAATAGACGGCATGTCACCATTGAATAATCTAAAATAACATTCCTACAACAATTTACATAAATCTCCTAGCTATTTCATATGTCATTTGTTTTTCTATTTCTCATTGGCAGATCAGGCTCTAGTCCAAATCACCAACACTTACAAACACTTCATGTATGAAATTGAAACTATACCGATTAAATTTACAAACACACTCACACACACACACGCAGTTTGTTACAAATTACGCTGAGATTTGCTTTGCTGATCTCATGCGCTGTTTATTTGTGTTATTCGACTGACTAGAGTTTGGTTTCTGTCAGGATTAATGTCAGAATGAATTAAAATGTACATATTGCGCTTTTTGCTGTCGGACTATCACGAACTGTATTGAGGTTGATGTGGACGTTTATTACGATTTTAGGATTCATAAAAGTATTTATAGTCATTTTATTTGACTTTAAATATAGATGATATTACTTATGTGTTTTATATCATGGAAAGGAAGGAAGCTATACAGGATAACGATATATCTTTCTTCGAAGTAAATTTTTGTATTTGTTAGATTTATATACACTTCAGAATAGTTTAACAAATCGAACCGGAACAGGAACGAAAACCGGAACAAACTGCAGCTATTTTAGCGAACCGCGAACCAAACCGAACCATTAAAAAATAATTTGGCCTATAACCGAAGCCGAACCGATAGTTGTGAACGGTTTAAAGCATTAATTGAAATTTATCGTTTTTATCAAAATTCTGTTATATTTTTATAAAAACTTTCTAGAAAAGTTCCTATTTTTGAAAAGATTATCAAAACTACAGTCGGTCATTTAACACACTCCACTAACAACTAACAACTATGAGTGAGTTGACAGAGGTAATGTAAAAACAGCACATACGGTTGTATCTTACCCAATTTGGGCAAAAGTAGTGATAGATATTAATAGTATATTAAGTTTTATAAACGTCATTTTACTCACGAGTTATTTAAAAACGAGCGCAGCGAGTATATAAAAAACGAGTACCTATCTAGAGAGTTTATAAACGAGTCATACTATATTTTTTCTACGACCACGAATTATACAGCATAAATTCATAAATATGTAATATTTCATTTATAATAATTTTATGTTAAATCATTAGATATATACATATAGCTACAAAATTCTACTTAGGCAAGTGTATTTCACTATTATATGATTAAAATTTGACAATTATTGAAAGAAATAATTAATTTCCCTCAGTTATTCACAAAAATTAAATGTCAAATATAGGAGCCAACTTCACCCCTTGCTTAATATGTCAGTTGCTATGTTCAGCCCGTGATGAAAAAACGGCCAAAGCCACGGCTTGTTGAGGTTTTGTTTAAAATGTTATGTAGCGCCATGGAAACCAGTTTGTTAAATAATGTTTTTGAACTTCCGGGACTAAAACACTTCTTTAGTTTTTATTTTTAGGGACTAAGGTTCTGAATTTGATCCGAAGGGATTATTTTTCGTATTTAATCCCGTTGTCAAGGAATTGAATTAATTAATCCCGTTGTCAAGTAAATACGTGCTATTTATTATTTAGTATCTATGGTAACAATATAAATATTTGTCACAAAGTTTACTGTCAAAATTGCAAAATGTGTATTCTTTTAAACTATTATGTATTCGTTTGAGGATGAAGTGCAAAAAATAACGTATATACTACAGGACTAAAGTACATTTAATCCTTCACCTTCGACTCGTGAAATAAACTTCACCCTCAGGATAAAATCATGCACTTTAGTCCTTTAATATATAATATACTATTTAATACCAAGAGTAGAAAAAATATGAAAATGTATATGCACTTCAAATCTAGTAACCCATGAAACTGGCACCCCACTCAATTGTTTTTTCTTTGCAGGAATCATGGCTACAGTTGATCCTGCTTTTTTTCTGAAATCGTAACCATGGCACAACAAAAGACGCGCGATTCTGACTGCTGTAGCGTCAACTTCCTGAAGTATGTGCTCTACATCTTCAACGTCATCTTTCTGGTAAGTCACTGACTCATGACTAACTCACAGACAGACAGACATACACACGGACATTGAAGTCAGAACAAAAAAACTACTCATACTATCGCGTATCTTGACTTGAATCTTAGAACTTGCATGGTAGATTGAGATTTGCCGCAAAAATAGTTATTAAACCTTTAGCGCGCTAGCAAAGCTCGACATTAATAAAAAAAAATTGGTGTGGAAGGGTCAGCTCGGGTCAGACTACTTAACTGACCGTCTTTTAAAATGTAGTCCTGGTTGCAAAAATAATCTCTCCGTTGTCGCTATTAATTTGAAAGCTTGTCGCACGGATTGAGCTTCTGACTGCACCAGGACGAATCGGTCGAAGTGGTTGGATTCCACTATAATAACATCTACCATTCTATAATTTGGAGTAAATCTTGTTTAACGATACTACCAAAATATAAATAAAATTTCCCATTTTTTACCGAAATAGTCACATTAGTTATTATATTATTATAGGCTGCTTGCATGATTTTTTTTATTAAATAATTATGAAAGAGATATAAAAACTTAAAACACGTAGTTTTTATTTTGACCAAAATTTTATTATCAAGCCCAAAAATAATTAATGAAAATTGAATATTTAATATGTGAAGTAGTCACGCCAAACCAATGAATGGTCATAAAGTCGTAACAACGACTCAACTAGTGAACGCCTCATAACAACGGCTTGTGCGCGAAGCTAAAGTGGCCAATCAAAGGTTACAATTAAGAAGGGTCACTACCAGCGTAAAAATGGTGAGAAATATGTTTAGTTTTGTCCTTAAAATTGAAGTAAAATTCACATTTTTAGAAAAACAAATACATTTTTGAATAGATAAAGGTTGTCTCCAAATACGTCTAATGCCACATTTTTATATTTGTACTCTATTTTTGATATTTATGACTAAACATGGCCAAGATTATCTATTTTGTGAGTTTTTATAGGTATTTTATCACATATTTAAAACACTAGACGCACTTGAGTTGAGGACAACCTCTAGCTATTTAAAAATATCTTATTTATTTAAAAAATCTTAATATTGAAGTCAGTTTTAATAGAAAAACTGAATATTGATTTTCGTCATTTTGACGGCTTGTATTGAACCATTTGCAGTTGAATTTTCTTAATTAAATAATTCAGAAAGAGTTGTATTTATTTATTTAAATTAATAATTGTATCCTTTGTTTATTCGTGTGTAACATGCCGCACAGTGAAATCCAGCATTTAGGTATCGACCCTCCTTAATATGCTTCCTTCTTTCTGTTCAATATAATGACGTCACAGAAAATTTACTGAAAAGCATACTTTTTGTCCAATAAAATTTATATTTTTGATCTAACATTAGGTACATTTGTAATAGAAATCTCATTTTAAAAACCATGCAAGTAGTGCATTTGGACTGCAAACTCTAAACTCTGACTTATTTAGGGAAACGCTTATATATTGTCAAGATTTTTAAAAAATGGTGTGAACTGTATAGATAGATAATATAAAATAAATTATTTAATAAAACATAATGCACTCTATTATCTATGTAGTATTATAAAATATTATAATTATTACACAACTAATAATTATCTTTGCAACTTATAATTTTTCCTCATTGCTGAATAGATAATTTATCGATAAAATATGCCTATCTGTACCTAAGTGATATAATAATACACTTATGTTAATTTATCGCAATAATAATAAAAGATTTTTATTCAAAAACTCAAAGAAATTATCATGATTTATAATTACGATCAGATATTGAAGTAGGCGGGAAATTCTCATGTCTTTGTTCTTAGATATTCATCTGTTAACAATAGGCTCAATAATTTAATGATGGGAGATACGTATGTAATTTTGATATAAGTTTTGACATTTTTACAATAGATTACCTTTTTCTTTGATTCCTCCTTCGTAACTAAAATTTTCTAAACACTTTAATAACAGTAGTTTAGCGTAGTTATCTTTAATAGGTTCTTAACTATTTTCTTTTATTAGGTTTGCTTGTAATTTCATTTAAGTACTTTATAGTAACAAGCACATTGGTTCTGCGTTTATCACACGCATTTTTGCCATACTTGTACTTATACACAGGTGTTTTATTATTATTAATTTAATAGTTACGTACTATTTATTTTTATTTTATTTATAACAAAGAACAATAAAGTTTGATATACCTAACTTTAATGTGAAACAAATATTTATAGATTTGATTTGTTATACATTTATTTATTAGAAGAATATTCAATATTAATGCGTTTAATAACTAATTTATTATAACAGGTATGTTAAGCTGGAATAACCCCATTAGCAGAACCGGCCAAAACCAATAGGAATAATTAGTACTCGATTATTACAAATTAATTACCCTAATCCCTAATTTATTACTGTGGTTTAAAAAAAAAACAAAGCTAACAAAACCGTAGTACAGCCCCACGAACTCGGTTTTTGTTTTTACTACACTAACAAAGCTAACAAAACCGTACTAGAGCCCCACAAAATCGGTTTTTGTTTTGACTACACTAACAAAGCTAACAAAACCGTACTAGAGCCCACAAACCCGGGTTCGTAAAACCCTCGTTAATTTTTAAAAAAACCACAGTAATAAATTAGGGATTATGGTAATTAATTAGTAATAATCGAGTACTAATTATTCCTATTGGTTTTGACCGGTTCTGCTAATGGGGTCATTCAAGCTTAACGTACCATATTATAACATATTTCCTGTGTTTTAAATAAAATTTTAGAATATTCATACACAAAAGAAAATCCATGCATAAGAAGATTCAAATCTAGAAAATGTATTGGTAATAAAATTCCTGCATTAAAAAATTCTTTCAAAGGAAAATGCAAATCGAGAATTTTAGATTCAGCATAAATGCAAACATACAGGAAGTTGCGCACACAAGAAAATGCAAATCTAGAAAACTAGTTTGTTTCTTCAATCCACAACCACAATAAACAACCTAATACCATTCTTGAGTCCCACATACTCGACTTTGATAATAACTTGTTTAGATTTGCATTTTGTTGTGTTTGCATCTTCCTGTGTTTGCATTAGTGCCGAATCTAAAATTCTAGATTTGAATTTTCCTATGAATGAATCTTTTGATGCAGGTATTTTCTAGATTTGCATCTTCTGGTGTTACATTTTCCATAAATATTTAAATGCATTAATTATTACTAAACTAAACATAAACTTGTTATACTTATAAACTTATTTGCACTTTTAAGGTATATAGGTAGTTATAATAAAATGTTTAATACAAATATTATTTTTTATTTACATTTACCAATGCATTAGCCTCTTAAGGTAAAATCACTGAAACGTGTAAATTTTTTATGAAATATGTAAATACTGTTACAACTTATAAGAAGCTAATTAATTCAACAAATAACATTAATAAAGACATCAAAAAAGTTTTATGAAGTAATCAGAGCATGTATCTAGAAGATCCGTCAATTAACACTTAGTATTAAAATCATCAATTAATTTAAATTTATCGCTGATCTATAAAATCTATAAATTGGTACTACATAAATATTTAACTGTAATATGCATAATATTATAATATGACTAGTTTTTCTTGATGCTATATTTACTTTTTGTTTATTTATGTTTATATTATCAGAGTTTCATGACTAATACATTATCAGAAAATTATTTAGTATATCTATAAAAAAAATATTTGAAAACGATAGTTTTTCTTATGTACCTACTAAAGCCTCATTCACATAAGCATTTAATTTTTAGGTTTACATTTATGTTTACGTTAAAGAAAGTTTAAATTCATATAACTAAACACGAGCATTCACACATCCCATTTTCAAGCACTGTGAATGCTCGTATTTAGTTACATGTATTCAAACTTTCTTAAACGTAAACATAAATGTAAACCTTCAAACTATATGTATATGTAAATGAAGCTTGGCTTAGGGCTTGCCAATTTGAAATAAATTAATTTCTAATAAGTTTATTTAAACAAATTACTATGGTTTTTGGACTTCTTGTATTATGATTATTGTTCTATAAAACTACTTATAGCATATCAAAACATAATAGTATGTTGTTAATTAATTATTACTTAAGTAACGTAAATAAATCTCAAAAATTAAACAAGCAAATGAAATCATTATTAACTGAAATATTCTATTTCAGTTTAATATAGGTATGGAAACGATTAAATTACAATAATATTCTTGCAAGTAACAACTATTGTAAAACTTTTATTAATAATATACTATTATTTATTTACTTTAAAGATCATTGTTACATACATGCTATATTAGTACGATGACAAAATACTATTACACGTAGGTGGTTAAACGTGGTTTCTGTTATAACATAAGATCATCTTTGTCTCCTTGCAAATAAGACACATGTGTGAATTGTTTTGCATTTTAATTCATTAATTCAAAACGTATATCTCCAAGGCAAACAGGGATTATTTAGCGTTGGCGAACATAAAGAACTTCATTCATTATTTTATTACGCCTGAAATATAATTTATTCTATTCACGTTACACAGAAGTGTGACACATTGCCTTCTTACTGCTCATTGACGCACGTTACTCAAAAACTAGCGGAGATAATTAAATTTTGCGCCTAGATTTGAATTCCTTGCACAATTTTGGATCAGCATGCATTACAATTATTTTTAGCAACGTTTGGTCCTTACTTTTTCAGATATTGGCGATTGAATGTCGGAAAAAATAATGAAAAAGGTAGAAAATCCGTCGGTCATAAGCGTGCGTGATTTCGGTGTGAGGTGAGGCCGAAGCAGTAAAATAATCAGAAATAAATCATTAAAAATCGTAGATTTGGATGTAAATTACAAATCATAGGTATCCAATTAAATAAAAAATATAATTGAAATTTAAGTTTACACTGAAATGCAGTAGTAGTACGTCAAAAACATAATTTTTCTTGAGACTGGAACCTTTTTCATGCGATTTCTCAACCATTATTGCGGTGACTCATATTTTTTATTTTACTAATAAATACCTCAAATATCAAAGAATAACATATTCGTTTTCCAAATATGTGTTGGGTTGTTATGATATAAAATTTTCTAATCGTTTAGTAAATCTACTGGTAACCTCCATACGCAATGTATTTTAGCGCGTTTTTGTGTCAACTTTAAATTCAATTATCTTCGTTATTTCAACGGTTACCTATAAATTTTAATTTTTATTCAAATTCTACGACTTGTAATGAATGCTGTATATTAATTTAAGTCATATTTTGGGTTGTCACTGCCCATGGATTTACTACCTTAAATCCAACATAAAATGTACTAACGTAGCGAGTGTTTTATGGCCAGTACAAGAATGGTTAAATTTTATTTCAACAAGGATTTAATAGAGAATGGATCTACAGATGTGCCTTTTTAAAATTTTGATTAAAAAATTGTACATGAATATAAAAATTCCGAAAAATTCAAAAAAATTCTATTTTATGCAAATTTTTAAAATTTTTAAAAGGCCCATCTTTCCATTCTTTCTCTATTAAATGTTTATAAAAACATTATCCTCAATTAAATAATAATCTGACAGTTTACTCGCAACTAAAACACTTTTACAGTATTTTTCAACTTAAAAATGACATTGCATTGCTGTGATGCGGAAAAGTACGAGTTTCGGGCTGGTTTCAGGCAGCTCTAGTAGTGGAGAAAAGAGTGGAATGGAAAAATAAGTAAAATCGAGAGTATTCTAGGAATTCGGTAAAAACGTAGACGAGCCGCTTACTTTTTTTTGTTTGGTCTTAAATTATATACTGTATCTGCGTACAGTCAAACTTGAAAGAATCGAATTTAGAAAGACGTTGAAATCTAAAAAAATAGTCCAATTTTAGACACCTAATATATCATATCTCAAGAACCAAAATGATAATTTAAAAAAAAATCCTTGTACTTTCATAACCGTTCATTACCTATTCAATTACCCACAGTTTGACTTATTTGTACTAGAAAATAATTCTATATTTTTAAAGCAAATTAAAGATATTTAATCTTCTTTCAGCTAGCAGGGTTGGCAGTTCTAGGGGTAGGTCTGTGGACAGTTCTCGATCGCCACCGCTATGTGTCTCTGCTGACATCGGCGACGTATCCAGCAGTTGCTTACCTCCTGCTGGCTGCTGGGGCCCTGGTGGTCATCGTCACCATCCTCGGGTGCTGCGCCATCTCCAAAGAAAACAGACCCGTGCTGATATGCGTAAGTATACTATAGTTGAGTCGTAAAGCCCTTTTCAGGCAATAATAAATTCATGGTTTTGAAGCAATAAATAAATTATAATTTGTTCTTTTCCAAGACTCATTGAAGATTAAATTTAGCGGCACTGCAATTTGACACTAGAATTATTTTTCTCAAAATTTTGAAGCATTAAAGAATCTTCAAAAAATTCTTGTCTGGAAATTTTTTCCCCTTTAGCATTACACGTGTACAATACACCTACAAGACTATACAGACTAAATAAAAATATTGTAACAAAATATTGACAAGTTTTAAACATGTAAGACTACCTAAGTACCTATATTATTTTTTTGCACTTCCGGGACTAAAACTCTTCTTTAGTCTTTATTTTTAGGGACTAAGGTTCTTAATTTGATCGCAAGGGATTATTTTTCATATTTAATCCCGTTGTCAAGGTCAAGGAATTGAATTAATTAATCCCGTGTGCAAGTATATACGTGCTATTTGTTACAGAGTATCTATGGTAACAATATAAATATTTGTCATAAAGTTTACTGTCAAAATTGCAAAATGCAAAATGAAGTGAAACCGAGTCTCTTTGAACATCCAAGGGAGCTTAAATCGCATATATTCGCGTTACATTCAAAGCTTAATCGTATCATCAACGACAGCGATGTTAAAACAAATCAACAATTTTATCTGTTATTTAGTTGACAATTCGCATATTATAGAAGATTTTGATGTTATTATGGTTGTATCTAACGTATTAAGTTCGTAACTAATGAATTACAAGTATCTAACGTATTATAAGTAACTAACGTATTATGCTGTTGATAATTATCAATAAATGTTGCATATTAAAAGGTAATAACACTTGATAAGATTAAGTATATAATTTAATTATTTTTAAATGATAGCAAATTTATAAAATACCGATTGTAGATAATAATCACATAATCATTCATTTAAAATTTAAAAAATTGTAAAAAGTACTACTTCCGGTTTGTAGATTGAAACCAAAAAAATCTGCTGTGGCCACCACACGACCTCTCGCCTAATTCTGCTTATTCTACTAATCTAATAAATAGTTTTACTTACATTTTAATAGTTTCATGTTCATGTAATATGTAAACGATAATGTAAACCAATATGCAAGCAAAAGATGTCAACTGTACTGTCACTGTCATAATAATTCAAATTTTATGTAGAAACAAATTTTATATCATGGACAACAAGATACTGGAATTTCAAAAAAATAGAATATTAATTGTACTTTATTTTATTGTTATATACTTCCAGATTCAGCAATTTGTATTTATAATTAATTGTACACATAGATAATCACAATTTCTTTTATTTTTAATTGCAAAAATTGTCATAAATAAATAATGTACCAATATATTTAAGGAAAACTTTTCCAAACTTCTAAAAGTACTACTTCCGGTTTGCGGATTTCTACCAAAATCTTATCCGATGTTAAGATACTTATTGAAACCTTAAATATGAAATTTGGTTATAAACGGTTTGATACTTTTTAAGTTATCGTGGACGAAAAATCGTCGGTTCATACAAACGCACACACACACACACGCACACACAGACATCATCGTGAAAATAGTAAATTCGTATTCTAGAGACCCTGAAACGTGCTTATCTACCAAAAACTCATACTCGAAAATTTTGACCCATTACAATACCTCTCTTATAGAATATGAGGCGAGAGGTAAATATAATGGCTTATTAAGATTCGTATTAAAACCTTAAATATAAAATGTGAAATTTCAATGTTTGATATTTTTTGAGTTATCGTTTCCGAAAAAATTGTAACATACAAACGCACGAACGAACGCATACACACAAACACAGACATCATCTCAAAAATGTTAAATTCTTATTCTCTCTAAAACGTGTTTATCCTCCAAAAACTCACACTCGAAAATTTTGACCCAGCACAATACCTCCCTTATAGAACATGAGGCGGGAGGTAAAAACAGGGCTATAGGCTACTACACCCACCTTTGCAATGCGAATTTGAAGCACATATAAATTCTTCTATTCCCTCATTAAAATCTATGAATCCATCTAATTATCTCGCACCGCCTACTTATTCCGGTAATAGTTTATCATTACCCTGTTCAATTGTTGCTAATTTCCGTCCTCCAGCTCTTCATGAACGGTTTGCGGCATCTTAATTGACACCTACACGGGGTCAAACTCAGCATCGTTCAATTATCTGTTATTTCAGTCCGTCAGCCGGCAATCAGAAACTGCTCGTGCAGTCTGAAACGAATATGAAGGATTATTACATGCAAATAACAGAGCATTGATGGGTAATGAGCAAGCTCAGTAAATGAAGAAGAAACTTCATGATTGATGGATGAATGGAGTTTAAACTGGTACTTAAAGGGGCCGGTCCCATGTTTTATTTTAATATGATCCCTTCTAATGGAGAATTATTTAAATATAAATACATACATCATTATTAACTGATTATTTTTATGAGGAAAAGATTACTCGACTGAATCAATGAATAAAAGTAGAGAAGTTCTTGGAGAATTTAGTCAATTTATTAAAATACAATAACACACCAACGTTTCGACTTCAATTAAGTCCTCTTCAGGGTGCTAAGTCAAAAATACAAGAAAACACATTAAAACTTATAAATCTACAATATTCCTGTACACTTACATAATTGTCAAAAACTAGAATATAGAAATTGACATTATATAAAATTTATTACAGAAAATGTTCGTCCAAGGATGATAAAATAAATTGAAACACACACACACACACATCATTCAATCATCAAGTACAAACAACTAACTTACGCATGATAAAACCAAAAAGTTATGGACTAAAAAAACTAATAATTAACTAATCACAGCCAAGAATTATGTGCAACAATGTGTACAATTAAAATAAATAAATAAAGACACAAAACAAATCACAGATAAGCTATTATTATTAATACTACTCATAAACCTCATAACATTGCACCATAATGTTTTTCTAAAATACCGCTATAAATTGTGCTCAGATTCTGGATATCAGTCTGAGAATTTATGGTCTTTTTATCCCTATGTATGTGGAGCATTTCCAATGTCAACCATTTTTGTAAACTGCGTTCTGTTGTTAAGATCTTCGTTTCATCAAAGTTGAAGTTATGATTCTCTGTTTGGCAATGGTGAACTAAAGCGCATTTCATTTTATTTTTGTTTCAGTTTACATTTATGCTACTTCTTATATTCCTGATGGAAGCAATGGTTGGTATTCTGGCTTATGTTTACAAAGACCAAGTCCAAACCGAATTAGAACTGAATCTCAACAGTACTTTCTTACAAAACTACAAATTTGATGACGCCAAAACTGAAGCCATCGACAATATGCAACAAGAGGTACGAATTTACTTACAACTGAAAATCTAAAATGCTGCCAAAAAATCATAAATGAAATTGCAAAAGGCATAAACATAGATTAATGTTTGATTTTTTAGATTATTTTTAAACTTTTGTAATGTATCAATAAATGCAAGTACTAAGACTAGAATTATGCTATATCTCAGTAGTAATTTTTTGAGATTGAGTTAAATTATGTATTGTTTCAGTTTAAATGTTGCGGGGCCGTCCGCTTCGACGATTGGGCGTTCAGCCGTTGGCGACTGGAGCACAGGTCCGGAATGAACCACGTTCCTGATTCGTGCTGCAGATCCGTAACAGAACATTGTGGAAAGAGCCATCACCCAAGCAATATTTACTACAGCGTACGTATTCGAACAAAATTCAATTTATTATTTATGTTAAAATTTTTTAATTCTTACAGGGGTGTATTTACAAGTTAACCAGATCCATGGAATCTCACCTGAATATCTTAGGAGCAGTCGGATTAGGCATTTGTGTCTTGCAAATTTTTGGTATGATGTTTTCGTGTTGCCTATACTCAAAACTTAAACATATTATAAATTAGTAGTCGAGCATTTCTGCTTGAAATGTGTAAATATGTTCAATGTACCTTCCTAAATGTGTCAAATAATGTTTAGAGAGCAAACCAGTGAGGCTATAATATTTATTACGTACAAAATGCTTAAAAAGCGCTGTTAGATTATATTTATTCAACTAAACCAAAAATAACTTTTATTAACATTTATTTATAGTTAAGATATGTACATAGTTATTATAAGTATTTATATCACACAGAGAATCAAAATATTGTGCATTTATTTATTGCTACAATAAAGTTTAAGCTGGAATCATTACAAACCGTTCCATATTTGATAAGTGTTCGCACAGCATGTCTTCATTTGGAGAAAGAGCTACAATAATCCAACCAAAAATAGCTAGAAGTGATCTCCACATGGAAAGGTTGTTCCATTCATTCAAAAACCCAACATCCATTTGATTTATTTCTTCAGAAGTTCCATTTAAAAGACCAGTATTATTTTCCTTTTCCAAATACTTGAAGTTAATAATTCGTTCATCATTTCTAGCATTAGCTAAGTGAACCAATAAAGCAGCAATATAAATAAAAATAACTACAAAACTTTTCCGATTCTGAACAATATCAGTGAAGTTAGTAAAGTTCATGTGTTTGACGTCATATCTGCAAAAGAAAATAATATTACACTCAAACAACTAATAATTATTTTATATTTTACCTGTCAAGTACTGAAATAACACAAATAACGCATAAAAAGTAAAATGCAGTAGTGTACGGTTCAGAATAAGTATGATATTGTTTGATAAATTCTTCTGACATGACACTACCATAAGTAACAATGGTATGTGCAAGAGCCAATCCTGCCAGTAATCCATGACAAAGTACAGTAAATGGTAGCCAATACTTTTGTGCATTTACTGCCAATTCTATTGGAGCCATATCTGACAACCTACAAAAAAAATACACACTTATATAGAAATATTCAAGTTACGCGCGCATGCTTAGATTCAAATTCTACCGCTAGGTGGAGTTAGTTCCGCGCGGTTTACAAGTGGTTAGCATACCGGCAAATTTTGTGTCAGAAATATGGTTATTTTGTGTGTTTTAAACAAAATATGGACAATATCCTACGACCAATATGTTTGTAAGGACTTCGTGCAGTGTTTTGTGAAGTTTCGTGGTGTTTCATGGCGATTTACAGACTTTCCAATGGATTTTACTTCGCCGGCTAGCATCGAAAGGTATGTTTAATTAGTTTGCTGTAACTTGTCGACTTAAGACTGTTTTGTTTATAAAAATGGCTATATTATTGGAATAAAATGTGTTTTACTTGTACGAGAAGTATTATTCCGTCATATATTAAACAATTTATTGAGGAATAACGAAATTTTTGACTAATTTAACGGAATTATGATGAAAAATATATTGCCTTCTCGATTTTGTAGAAAACATTAAAATTACAGACTATTTCAGCAAGACATTACAACATTAATGCTACGTATTGAATTTACTTCACTTTATTAATCTACTGTTATAAAAATATCTTGAAAATTTGCTTGGATCTATTTTAAAATATTGTATAACTAGGCTATACAGACGAATTTTTATTATGGATGTAAAATATTTTGGTAGAATGTAGAAATATAACAAGTCTCGCGTTGATATGCCTAATAAAAAAAGTTAAACCTACTAAATGTACAACTTAGTTAAAAATCATAAACTCATCTTAGCTATATTCACATTTTTTGAGGATTCTTCCATGCTTGAATGTTAATAAAAATAATACTGGTGAGAATTAGTCTTGGAAATTAAGAATATTTAATTCATGATTCAAACCAAAATTTTTTCAGGATTCAGAAACATGAAAGAACCCTTTTGTGAACAGGGAATTAGTGATCAGTGATTGGTCGACTTAAATCGGAGCTCAAGTAGAACAATTATTCAGAACTAAAAGCAGAATTAATAAAAATGTTTACCGTTTATCAATGTGGTCCTCCTTGCCTATTTCAATGCTGCTGAACAATCTATCTCTCGGAGTAGCTTCAAACCCATTTCGTTTCTGAACATAAATAGTATTAGTAGATCTAGTAGGTATTTTCGATTGCGCATCAAATTGATATGTAACATTATTGGCATCCTTTTCAAAAACATCATCTTGTAATTCTTCCAAAGCAACAGTTATGTCGTTCTTAACTTCATATTCATCCCGTTTTCTGTGCTTTTTCTTGTGGCTGGCCCCTGGAAGCGGCGAAGACTCTTTCGATTTGGACTCGGATTTGGATTTAGACTTTTTAGTCTTACGTTTTCCGGAAGGAATCATTTGTTCGCGGCTGTCTCCAATGCCTGCTAAACTTTCCTCTGAGTCATGTTTCTTTTTACGCGATTTTGATTTTTGAGATTTCATAATTCCCGCCAGCAGGATGTCTTCCTTTTCGCGGTTTAGCACATTCTGAATCTCTTTGTACGTGCTGGCGTCGAGCTCTATGTCTATTTTTCTGTCGTCTTTGCGACGTTTTAAAACGCGTTTTTCCTCAGGGCTTAGTTGTTCTAATTGTCCTGATAATTCTTCGGGATCTTTTTCTTCTTCGTAAAAGCTCAAACTTTGAGGGCGTGAGTCGGTAAAGTGACTATACTTGCTTTTTTCTTTGACGATTTCTGTCTCCATGAACCCGATGATGCCTCGTTCTATTTTCGAGTTGATCATAAGTTCGCTTTCGCAGGACATGTCTCTGCTTAAAGCTAGATTTTGATAGTTTTCATTTTTGTCTTCTATTGTGTATGTTTTGTTTGATTCAGAACTGGATTCTATTTCCGATTTATTTTCTATTCCGTTTGGAATTGTTTCCGAATGATTTATTTCGTTCTTTATTGGTTTGTGGACTGGAGCAACAGATTCGATTAATATTTCTTCTTTTGTTTGGCGTTTTCTTGTACGAGGTTTCGGTGACGATTTGGTGCTCATTTTTAAAAAGAATTTTGATCGCGCTGTTCAGTATTGATTTTCTGTCAAGAACAGCTGTAGTAGATAAAATATTACACTTATTTGGTTAAACACTTTATTTTATACAAATTTTGATAGTATTTTAACAATATAACAGTGATATAATTATTATTATTTTATATTTCGCGAATAAACGCTAATTTAAATATTAGAACTTTCATTTGTTTCTATTGGTCCGCCATTTGTAAACAACACAACTTCTGCAGCACGAATTTCATAATATTTAAAACAAAATAAATACTAAAAATTATTGTTTAGTTTATTAAGAATCCAAGTAGGCTACAAACAAAACACTGCCGTATTCTCGCATTCCGATACTCATTTGTTTTTATAGTTCTTACGCGAGTTCGGAGATGGCGCCACCAGTATGTTTTTAGCTCTGATTCTAAAACAAGTGAAGGTAATATATTCGTAAAATATAAAAAAAACTTCTTTATAAAATGGCGGCTGTTTCTAATACAAATGTATTAGAATGTAGGCGACCTTGTCCAACAAGTTTGCAAATATTCTCGCGCCCAGATATTGTTTTTTCTCAATTAAAATAGGACTCAACGAGAATGTGGTTGCAGTAAAACGCAGAAGAAAAAGAAATTATTATTGATATCTTTTCTGAGAACTCTGGTTCGAATCCACTTCTCAAAATTATCCTGACAGCTGGTAACCGCACACTATAAAATGACTCATGTGAGGCTGCCACACCCAAACGGGCACAAGGCGTGGTAGATTATTTATACAGGTGATTCACAACTTCGTGCATATAATATAATATATTTAATCACCACTGGATTGTTGATTGTAATAATAATTTATGAAGTTCCACTAAAAAACCTGGAAACTAAAATTGCGAATTTTGAAAAAATTCTTTCAATTTCGTGATAAGTAAGTTGGACACTATATGCCATTAAATGTGCACGAAGTTGTGAATCACCCGGTATAAATGCTGTCTGAATACATTATGTTATCTCTATCTGAAACATGTTTTTCGTTTTTCATTTCGGGCTTGAATTTTAGGAATGTCTGCAAAAAATAATTAATGGTTGACAAATTTTTGACTGATTTCAAAGCCAGGTGTGTGAACAAGTTAAATCACATATTTTTTGTTGACTACAAAATGTGGTATGATAAATTTGCGATAAGAAAATGAATAAACAGATTTTGGTTGACCTATGAGTCAAGATAATCAAAATTGCAAAATTTTCCTTTAATTGATAAATAAAACAAAATTTACGAAACTACATTATTTATTGCAACATATTTTACAAAAATATATCTTCAATATTAACACTACATAAAATAAATTATTATTACGATTTTATACATAACTTTAATATACTTAAAGCTAAATAAATCATATTAATTTTATAAAAATAATTAATTGTACAAATTGTAAGGTACATACATTTAAATATACTTTTAATAATAAATATTATTTGCGAATACTTTCGCAAGTTTGCATAATACATATACAACATTTGATACTTTATATTAACGTTCATAGAACATACAAATTGAATATATCATAGATATATGGGACCAAGATCACCGACTTTTCAACAAATCTTTCACTTAACGCCGAGCTCAGAAACAATTCGAGCACCAAACATTATTTGACAGATTACGTCTACTAGTCAGTAAATATATTTTACTTAAAATGTAAAAGAGTCAGTCAAGAAATTACCTTCTTGCTGCTCAGTTTTGCAACGATTAACTATCGTGCTTTGTGCAGTTTCATTAACTATGAAACTGCCTTAATATTACCTTTATTACCATAACCAATCCCAACCGATTTACCCAAAATAAATAGATTTATACACAATAAATAAAACCTAACCTAACTATTTACAAACCGCTTTCAGCGGGAAATTTAAAGCGAGTACGGGTGGCAGAACTGATAAACTAACCTCTGCGATCGTTCTGTTTTTTTCATGATTCCCTTTTTGTAGTATTGTCTGATGGACCTACTTAACTTATCGTAGTTCATGGCGGGCCTGTTCTTCCTCTTGCCCCACAGTTTGGCTACTTTGACGGAGTCTTCGATCTTGAAGACGCCTTTTCCGCGGTCTAACCAACGAATGCAACTGCCATGAACTGCTGGTGATGCTAACAGTTCTTTTAAGAATTGCCATAAGTGGATATGAGATCCTCCTGATGTTCTAGAACCCGATGGTTTGGTACCACTGGTCGGCTGGTTCGGTGATGGCTCTTCCTCGTCATCTACAAGAATAGAATAGGAAATTTTAATAGTTGTATGCAGGTGCGCCCAGTGGTGGCGATGGATACTTTTTTTTGGGGGCAAAAATATTTTTGAAGAAGTTCCACAACTCAATTATTGCAAAATATATAAATAACCTTTATATAACTTATACTGTGACTATGAGTCATCAGAATAGATTTTTTTTTCGTGTGTGCGGTTACCAGCCTTCAAAATAACATACACAGTTCTATGTGTGCGGTTATCACGACTATTCAATCTTCTACTGACGGGTTCTTTGTCTAGCGGAGAGTACACCATATAGGAGATTTTTGTGCAGTTAAGCGTCTACGTTTTTTCCGAATTCCTGGAATACTCTCGATTTAACTTTTTTCTATTCCACTTTTTCCTCACTACTACGGCTGTCTGATACCAGCCCGAAACTCGTATTTTGTCGCATCCTAGCTATGCAATATCATTTTGAAGTTGAAAAATACTGTAAAAGTTTTTTCGTTGCGAGTAAACTGTCAGATTATTATTGACTTAAGGATAATGTTTTTATAAACATTTAATAGAGAAATAATAGGACTACAGATGTGCCTTTTTAAAATATAAAAAAATTGTTTAAAATGATCCAATAAAACAATTATTGCAATATTACTTAGTCAGCGAATATCAAAGAAGGCGCCCAATTAAAATCGCAAAATAATTACCTACAAAAAATTAAATCATATCAATTACTATACTATTTCTATTATGGAGAACTGCGGTCTACCTATGACATTTATAGAGCAAAATTATTATAAAATCCTTTCATTAATTATTCCAGTTTATAAAAAAAATACTGACAGCAATCTAGTTAAATAAATCAGAATAGCAAGCAACTAGTGCCTAGTTGACCTTCGTGATCGTTCTATCTCTTTTCTCACGCAATATCTCTTTCTAATACACGTGTACAATATTAATAATAATACACCTACATTCTAATATAAAAAGTTGCCCAAAATCTAAGCAAAAAATGTAACAAGAAACAATAACACATCAAGTTTATTTTATTGCGAATATAAATTTTGGTAGAAGAAATATACAGATACTAAAATTGCTAAGGAAATAAACTGCCACAGAAAATAAACTTTGCACCCGGGGCGAAAGAAAATATTTAAAACGGTAACAATAATAACAAACTCACGTATGTGAGGCTGCCACACCCAAGATTGATAAAAGAACCATTATTTGTTTGTTTTCAGTAGCAAATAATTATATGAATTTGGTACTAAATTTAGTTTATATGCCTCCGGTCGGCATCGCTAGTTTTCCATATCTCAAAATCCGCCAGAAACTCTTTGTTGCCAGCCTAGGCCGGCAACAACCGGAATTTATAGGTTGGCATCTTGACTTTGCTACAGTTGTCAAGCAGATGTCAATTTTATGCGTTGAATATTTTTTATACAAGAATTAACAAGATTTTGACAAATTTTACATGTAAATCGTTAATAGAAACTGAAATAAATATATTTTAAGCTCAAATGCAAGTATTCAGTGCACAATTTTTTAGGTTATGTATAATTATTTTATATTTTTGTAATGAAATCGGCACATAAAATATTGTGTATTACACGTCCAGAAACTGTTATGCTAGTGCTCGTAATTTGCAAGCCTCGCCTGTGGCTCGGCGTGTCAAAAATACTCGCTCTTGCAAAAGGTCAGTTTCTGGCCTTGTGATACAAATAACTATTATTTCATACTGTGATATAAGTGACATTTTTCGGACTATTTACAGGCCGCAAAGTTTACTTTAAAGGCCTAGGCCGCAAAATAGAATTACACACTTGTTTAAACGTGTATAATTTCATGAGTACCCGTGAGTTTGACAGAATGTCACACCCAAATGAAGTAGAATTTTAATAAGATATTTTATCTACGACTAATGTATAACATGAACATTAAATGTGTGATGTTTGTTTCATAATGCCATATATTAATCCCGCAGGGAATAATAGTCATTATTCCCTCCTCTGCACCAATCAGAAAATTACTTAGCTTGAATCAATTTCTCTGTGCAAATTATTTTTAAAAAACATTGCAATGTTAAGGGTCTCGTCTCCGTAACAAAATATTGCGTGTTTAGAGGTGTAGCAGTTTCTGCTTTACTCATTGCATATTGAAAATTTGAAGGAAAAACAGGTACTAGATTTTTGTGAAAGAATTAATCTAGGATTATGCCCAGTTAGAATTCTGAAAAAATCTTTGAAATCCATATACAAAATTAATGAAAAAGTGTGTTTTAAGCAATTTTTTACATACTTTTTCTTATTATTTAGAGATTTATTAGAAAATGTAACTCGGCATAATCCTAGTTGCATTCTTTGTCTGTCAATAAATTTATGAAATTTAGATTTATCTATAAAACTTCGTGAGCATTGTAGAAATTGCTAGACTGCTTTTCCGTATTTTTAGCGAGCGTTTCTATGCATTAATATAGGACAAACGCGGTGTTGAGCTACGTGGAGTCGATACCCTTCAAAGATTCAGTCAAAGGAATATGCAAATCTAGAATTTTGGATTTAGTCGAAACCCTTAAAGCAGGATTTGTAACTGCGCAGAACGCATAGAAAATAATAGATTGTTGACGGGTTATGATAGCTGTTTTGACATTTGATTTGAAGGCTTTGTGTATTTCTTACTGTGTTTTGCAGATATTTCTTTAATAAAATGGTCACATAGAATTGACGTTTGGAAATGTCA
Organism: Agonum fuliginosum; assembly: GCA_947534325.1. Taxonomy (NCBI): domain Eukaryota; kingdom Metazoa; phylum Arthropoda; class Insecta; order Coleoptera; family Carabidae; genus Agonum; species Agonum fuliginosum. The sequence goes on from OX384041.1 coordinate 29,487,602, forward strand.
AAAATTTTGCGTATTGGTATTTAGTTTATTAAAATCTTGTACGTAATAAATTAGTCGTAGATAAAGTACAGTATACAACTCGCTATAATGGCTATTATTCCCTCAGATGATTAAAACTTCATCTTTGAGAATAATAGCATCCATTATAGCATCGTTGTATAATATACTATTATTGTTTGGCTCATAATTTGACGGTTGTCATTTTAATCGAAACTTGAGTAGTCTGTGAGACTGCCACACCCAAATGTGATAATTTTTTTGTGAATTCCGAAGAACCATGCAAATAATCTCAACAACAATAAACAAATAAATTGCAAAATTTCGAAGCAGTTAAAACTAGATTTTTTTCTCGATATTTCTTATCGTCTCGCTGTTATCATTTCTTGGAATGGTCATAAGTTAAAGCTTAAAAGGTCAAGATTTCGAAACTTAGTGACTCAAGTATATAAGGCAGGTCAGGTAAATAAAACGAGAGATAGATACTGACCATCAGAGACTTCTCCGCTGGGGGGGCTGTTGGTGGGAGCCGATGTCCACTGCATTGACAGGTCATCCTCGAGACACGCTGCCTTCCAGATCTCCAACTGGGCGTGGAGAATGCTTCCACTCTGCAAGAGAAGAAATAAAATTGTTAATACGACATCCAGAATTAAAATAGCTATTTATGTAACTTTCTTGGACGAGCCGAAGTTTATGGCAGAGCGAGCGCAGCGAGTCTAAAGTACGATTATGCACGAATTGTATCCAAAGATTTATGTTCGACTGCCAAGATGATATTTTATTATGTTTCAAAAATTTGTATCTCTATACAGTGTGCGGTGTTGTTTAACAATATTTTGAAAATTTTAAAATTGTCAAAGTGAAAAAAATGTTCTAGTTATAAGATATGCAATTCAAGAAATGGAACAAGCTTGAAAGAAAGTAAAAGGAATTATGTATTGAATTTAATAAAATGCATTAAATTATAACATTTATTTTCACACGATATTGACAGCAGTACATACAATTTTGCATTTTTATCGTACTAGTCCAATCGAGAGACCAATAAAATACCCGTTTATGGACAGTAAACAGTGTCATAAACATTATTTTTTAAATAAATTCTAAAATTGAAATTTATTACGAAATTGTCAGTAAATTATGGCGAAATTCGGCACTAAAGTATTATTATACAGGATTGTTCCACAACTTAGGACAAAAATATAAATGGTATATACTGCACGACGTGCTGATCATGAAACAAAAAGAATTTTTTTAAAATTCGCAAAGTTAAGGGTAGTTTACTTGACTTGTGTATACATTTTAAGTAGGTATCACTGTTTTGATGGTATTTATGATAATTTGACATTTATTAGTCTTAGATATTATGTAAACAATTACTTTCATTGTAGAAGATTTGAAAAAAATTATTAAAAATAACTACCGACCAGTGGCAAAAATGTTTGCCTGAAATATGATGCAATTTTTTACGAATTTAAAAAATATTCTTTTTGTTTCATGATCAGCACGTCGTACAGTATATACCCTTTAATTTTTGTCCTAAGTTGTGGAACATCCTGTATAAAATATTTCAAGAGCGTAAAGCCCAATTCACACATGGATTCTTTGAGGATTCTTTCATGCTTCTGAATACTGGAAAATAATGTTTTGATTTTTGAAGCATCAAAGAATTAGGAATTCTAAGACTCGCACAACACACATTCCAGCACAAAAATCTCCCTTGTGGTGCACTCTTCCCTAACAACCATGAGTTTCTATATGTGAGTTGACGGCTGGTAACCGCACACACGATTGCGCTATTTGTACGACTGTTTTCAGGTACAAATTTCAGTTATACGCAAAAAATATCACCTATATAATGTACTCCCTACTAACAAGCGTGAATGAGTCCTAATACTAAATGCATTTTTTATTTGCTATTAAAGCAGCAGTTGCGGCAGTAAATCAGCAACTTTTCTGCCTGTAAACAAGAAGCTACTTACGTCTGTTTGTTATTAATTAGGATGTTTAATTAAAAAGATAACTTTATTTACTATGTACCAACTAAAGAAAAAGTAAATTTGAAACTAGCTGCAAAGTGTAAACAGCAAATAATTAGCGTGTTCTATAAACAATTTGAAACTCTGTCAAAATAACGGTGATTCAACATTCAACACATTTTCACTTCTTACTTTCGTCGAGTTGCACAATACGAAATCGCAAATTTCCAGCTAAACTACGCGAGTACAGTTACAGAATCTTAGTCAAATATTTTGGTTTAAAATTCTGACGTGTCCCAAATTTTTCTACATTTTTTCTTGTATGTTTTATTAGCTGTAATTACACATAATTGCGTTTAATTATTTATGGGTTTTTAAACACTTGTTAATTACAATTTTTAAATCTAGTTTTTATTGCTGTGTTAATGTTTTTAATTCGTTGAGTGCAATTAAAATAATAAACAAGAAATATTTATTTTCTAATTTAAATCTGTGCTGCAAGGTTGAGGGAATTTATCTCTTGCTATAAATTGTTTATTTCTTAATAACCAAATGAGTTTAATAATGAAAATTATTCTGTTTATACTTTGCAGCGTTTCCTAAGTGTTGAAATAATTTACATTGTCAACTTATACAATTTATAGCAAATAACTACTTAAGGCCGGGATGAGTGATTTCGTCGAGAAAAAGGAGAGATATATACAGATTTAGCTTGTCGAACAAAGGCAGCAATAGCGAACGCGCTCTAAAAGTGGCATCGTATTTGTATGATATTGTATTTATAAGACAAAAGAAATAATCAAACGCGTTATTTATATACTGTATAACATGTTACCTACAGTGCGACGCATGAATTTTAATAGATTTTTTATTTAAAATAAATTAAACATGTAAAAGTAGTATTTTTCTCTTTATTCGCCATTTTTTTTAAACAATACTATGAAAAAATTTGGAAAAATCGATGCGTCGCACTGTAGAATGAATATTAAATATTGTAAAAAAATTTCAATGATCTTACGTTAGTATTAGATTTCATATTATACAAACCGTAGAGCACTGTTTTACCTCTTTCTCATACAATTACATTCCCGCCTTAATGTAATAAACAATTTTACACCCAACTAATTTTTACGATTTAAAATTTATGCGCCAAGAATATATCTAAAATAATTCGGATTTTCCTTTTTGATGATATCATTGTCTCCACAGATTTATAATTTTGATTCTAGTAATTGTAATGATAAAATATAATGAATATTATTTTACGAATTGTATAAAAAATACTACTATTGTTTTGTATTTTCCCATCACACCCACGATTTATAATTACAACGTTTAAAACGTTTCATTATTGCCGACAGTTTTTATTAAAACCGCAATGTCAATGAAATAAGAAATAACTTACGATGATTAAGACCATTTCAAAAGAAAATTTTTATTTTGTGCATTAATCAACATATATGGATTATTAAATGATAAAAATTAGCTCCAAGTTTTGTTAATTTATGTCACAGCAATTAATAATTTGCATTTATTGATTCACTAATGAAGCATGATTCTTCATGTTAAATTTCAATTTGAAATTTTTTATAATACAGCCAGAAGTGTAGCGTCTTAAGGGGCTTGTCTACCTATTTTTCGAATTCCTAAAATACTCTCGATATTACTTTTTTTATCTAATTCACTTTCTTCCCCACTACTACGGCTGCCGAACCCAGCCCGAAACTCGTACGTTGCCGCATCCTAGACGTATGAGAAGTTGACCCACCCATACTAGCCTACCCTGTTAAAATCTATCGCAATCGTTAGTTTTACGTTAGTTGAGTTTAGTTTTGTAGAAAATTGCGTTAGTTTTGAATGTTTATATGTATTTTTTTTAAATAATATTTGGGTGGGCTAACTTCACAACAGCCCAACCCTTAATTCGAAAGTGCGAGGAAAACACATTAATACCTTTTAATTGATTAGTTGATGTTAGTTGTGCTACATATTACGTTTGTTTTGTTATTCTAAGCTGTCAAATTTGAGCCGAGTGGGTGGGCCAAAATCACGGTTCCCCAGCCCATTGCAGAATTTCACGCGTAGATTTTACATACGTTGTCACCGTGGTTAGTTGAGAATAGTTTTGACGAAAAATACGTTAGTTGTACCATAATTTGCCCGCCTTAACCAAAATAACCATTTTCGCTAACCGTACGGACTTGATGCTACTATATATCATTGTTTCCTGTAAAAATAGGAGGCCATTCAGGAATTGTTTATGATTATTATAGCAATTGTACAAAAAGTAAATCATTTTTTAAACTAATACAAAAAATCTGCTGTGGCCACCACACGACCTCTCGCCTAATTCTGCTTATTCTACTAATCTAATAAATAGTTTCACTTACATTTTAATAGTTTCATGTTCATGTAATATGTAAACGATAATGTAAACCAATATGCAAGCAAAAGATGTCAACTGTACTGTCACTGTCATAATAATTCAAATTTTATGTAGAAACAAATTTTATATCATGGACAACAAGATACTGGAATTTCAAAAAAATATAATATTAATTGTACTTTATTTTATTGTTAAATACTTCCAGATTCAGCAATTTATATTTATAATTAACTGTACACATAGATAATCACAACTTCTTTTATTTTTAATTGCAAAAATTGTCATAAATAAATAATGTACCAATATATTTAAGGAAAACTTTTCCAAACTTCTAAAAGTACTACTTCCGGTTTGCAGATTTCTACCAAAATCTTATCCGGTGTTAAGATACTTATTAAAACCTTAAATATGAAATTTGGTTATAAACGGTTTGATACTTTTTAAGTTATCGTGGACGAAAAATCGTCGGTTCATACAAACGCACACACACACACACACACGCACACACACACAGACATCATCGTGAAAATAGTAAATTCGTATTCTAGAGACCCTGAAACGTGCTTATTGACCAAAAACTCATACTCGAAAATTTTGACCCATTACAATACCTCTCTTATAGAATATGAGGCGAGAGGTAAAAATTATTGTTGTCATGGTAGAAACAAATGTGTGGTTATGTATGGATGAATTTTTGCGCACTTTATTTGTCATTATAATTTTATTATTATAATCTCAATTTCTACACCAACATTATATTATAATAATTTGCATAATACATTTGTACGTCTTAAAGAAGAACTGATAAGATTTTTGTAAAATTCTGTTACCGGAAATAATACTTTACTTGAATACTTGTTGCAAAAATCTTTCAAAAAAAATCTGATCTCAAAATGACAATTTAGCCAATTTTTAATTTAAATATCAAACTGGAATGTGACAGAAAAGTTATCCATTACTTAATTATTAAAGTTAGGTTCCTCAAGCTAATTGTAAAAAATTTCCGCTAAATTTTTATATACCTAATCCTTGTTACTATTTTTTAATCAATTCTTCTATTGGCTGTTATTTGTGTCATGCGATTTTTATTTTATTAATTCAATATTTTATTTTTAGGAACTAATTTAATTGTTTTTGGATAATTACATAGTTCTAGAGTTTTAAGAATATCTCTCAATTTGATTTGCTAATACCAAAATTTTTTCTTGTTTTCAACAAATATACCTAAATATAAATTGTAAAAAAATGTATGACTGCAATTTTTTTATTTTGCAATAATTTATTTTAATAAATTGCTTCTTTGTTTTTATTCAGTACCGTTTGGCTTACTGCATGCACACTAAAAAAGAAAAGGTAAATTATATTTTGGTAAATACGTCCAACTTTTCTACCATATTATTTGTCAATCATAAACTAAATTTTAAAAAATCTGGTAAATGTCCAACACTGCTGTTGGTTGTTGCCGGTTGTTGCCTTCTATTTTATTTCCAATTTTATATTGTAAAATTACAGCAATCAATGACATAATAGCATCAAGTGCGTACGGTTAGCGAAAATGGTTATTTTGATTAAGGCGGGCAAATTATGGCACAACTAACGTATTTTTCGTCAAAACTATTCTCAACTAACCACGGTGACAACGTATGTAAAATCTACGCGTGAAATTCTGCAATGGGCTGGAGAACCGTGATTTTGGCCCACCCACTCGGCTCAAATTTGACAGCTTAGAATAACAAAACAAACGTAATATGTAGCACAACTAACATCAACTAATCAATTAAAAGGTATTAATGTGTTTTCCTCGCACTTTCGAATTAAGGGTTGGGCTGTTGTGAAGTTAGCCCACCCAAATATTATTTAAAAAAAATACGTATAAACATTCAAAACTAACGCAATTTTCTACAAAACTAAACTCAACTAACGTAAAACTAACGATTGCGATAGATTTTAACAGGGTGGGCTAGTATGGGTGGGTCAACTTCTCATACGTGCATCCTAGCTATGCAATGTCATTTTGAAGTTTAAAAATACTGTACGTGGCTCTAGTATTCCCACAATAACTTCTGTATTTTTTAAAGAAATTAAGTAAAATAAAAATTATTCATTATTATCATATCAAATCGTATCAAATAAAGACAAAAAACGTCATTTTTAAATATTTTTTACTTCAAATTCCTAGGCCAAAGACAAAAAATAAAAAACTAGAGGCATTAAGACATCCTTTGTTAATACACTCATATATATATATATATATATATATATATATATATATATATATATATATATATATATATATATATATATATATATATATATAAAGCATCATATATTTCAATTATAACTACAGTAAACGTGGGAGGCGTACACCTTTGTATGTAAAATTGTAGGGTATTTACAGTATTTACACCCGTTCTATGACTTCAAAAGTGTTACAGAAATAAAATAATATCTCAGAATCTACATAACATATAAACTTCATTCAAAAACTATGACAAAGTTAAAGAATGTTCGTCTAGTGATAGTTTTTTGTTTATTTTGTATTAAATCGAAAAAAAAATTGAGAAATCTTTCAAAAAAGCCTGTTTTCAACAGCAATTTTTAATATAATACAATTCAAAATTCAAAATTTCAACACTACGGACCTAGTTTAAACCTTAAACTAACTGTAAATATGTTTTTAAATATAAAAGTATGTAAATTACACAAAAATCTGTACTTAAAACGAAACCTCTGTAACACTGCATTTCAAGCAGAAATGCATGTAAACAGATAGGACTCTTCTTCGCGAGCACAAAGTGTAAATACAACTCTAATGTTCGTGCGTTAGGGTATGGCCATCGGCAATGTCACAGCCCCCCCCCCCTGCCTTAACACATGTTATTCTTCACGTATGTGTTTCTTGTATGTATTTAAGAGGAGAAAGTCTGATGACATGGCCTACTTAGCCGCATACTGCCGAAACAGAAGAAACGCGCTAGGAATGCCGCGGCGGTCAAGTGGGAGCCTCGCCATTTTGTTTTAATTTGCGGGTAATGTGTGTGGAATGCGAATTAAGGTGGGAAGAAATCGAACAGGCGCCAAGAATCGGTGACAAATACATTTTAATTCATTTCAAATACAAATAAAAAGTTTCTGTTTTTATTTAAATGGCCAGTGTGTTCACACAACGATTCTTTGATGATTCTTTCATGCTTCTAGACTGCGAGGAAAATAATCTTGATGAGAATTGCCTGTCAAATAGCGGCGCCGCTAAATTGAATCTTCAATGAGTCTTGGAAAAGAAGAATTTCTAATTCATTGAGCTTCAAAACTGAATTATTTTTTTCCGGGATTCAAGCATGAAAGAATCCTCAAAGAATCAATGTGTGAACGTTGCCAAATTGCAGATAGAAATAAATTAAAATTCAAGCTAAAAATTTTACTGTTTGAGTTTTTATACAAACAACAAAAACTAAACAAGAAATATTTCTAAAAGATGACACCTGATTATCAAGTCAAATAAGTTATAAAATTAATATTATTCAGCGATAAAAGTTCTCCTAAAAATCAATTATGTTTTAACAAACTAAAACCTGAACAGTTAAGCATTTAATAATAATAATTACATTATTTATGATAATTGTATGATTAGCCGGTTGAATTCTAATCGAAAACCAGGAAAAAATGTCACATTTTCATAACTAGTTTGCAAGGTCACCCATAAAATTTCACACTAGATGCCAAATTTCTCCGCCATTTTGCAACCGGCGCCATTTTGTAACTTTCTAACCTGTCCATAAATCATGAGTAACTCGCTATATTTTTGCATGAGTCGTGTTGCGCTTTTGTTTGTTCCCACGATGCGAAAAAATTTGTTCGAGGTATAAGTAGTTATTATTACTCAGGCAATTAATTACGCACAAGATGTAGAAAAATGAATCACCGCAAGACCAAGCATTGTCATGAAAGCAAGGACGAATTTCGTAATCGAAAGTTAGAACACATACCACAAGCTTATAATAATTTTTTGCAGTTTTCTTATAAATTTTTCAAAACAGCCCTGTACAGTTGAGGTAACTGTGAATCGAACTCCACCGAAATTGGTACAGTTTCGGACAATGATAGCCGAACTCCGCATAATTTTTTTTAGTGTAGAATTGTTTTACTGACCTGGGGAGCGCGTTGTGTGAAATCTTCTTCTGTGAGGACTGTCAAATCTGCTCCGCAAATGTCAAACAGTTCAGGTTGAACTGCTGCTAAGTTGAACTGTTGCGTTGTCCATTGGACCCAGGCTTTCACGTGGTCTGAACTCCATTGGCTCGGATCTGCAAGACAAAATAAAATCTAAATAAAAAATTATTCTAAAACTGGGACTATTACAGCTGCCCAAATGTTTTTTAGTAAATTGAGAAAGAAAATTTTCTGTGACGTCATTATCTTGAACAGGAGGAGGGAAGCATATTAAGAATGTAACCTGTGGTTGGCCGTTTTAGCTTCCCTCAAAAGCCGTTGTTATGGGGCGTTTACTAGTTGAACCGTTGGTATGGCTTTACGGCCGTTCATTGGTTCGGCGTTATATATTAATTATTATTCAAAGGTCGTAGACAAAATAAATTAACTTTATGTATTTATCTTATGCGTTTTAACAAAAGATGTGTGTTTAAAATAATTAATTCATTTCATGAATTTATTTAAAGCAGTAAATCAGTAAATTAATCAATTTTCATTTTTTTCGAGATCAGGATACGAATTAGAATAAGACAGCAATTAAGTGATTTTTATGCGTAACTGTGCGGCTATACTCTCCTCAGCTAATAATAATAATTCTTGTTGTTCTTGCAAAGAATTCAACATTGGAGGGTGTGTCGCCAGTCTATATATAAACTTCAAGGATTTGTGTAACGATAGAAAAAACGAGAACAACTATATTGTTTACAAATGTCGACTTACGGTATTTGATATTTATCTCATGTTTTTCTGCAAAACAACGCTAGGCATGCGCAGAACATTTTGTCCTGATATATGTTTTGACTTTTTCGTATAAATTGATAAACAATACCACAGAGATAATAATTGATTAAAATAGGTATTTTAATCGCAGTTTTGGTCAAAAAAGGAAGTCGATATTTTTTTAAACGCAATGTACATATTTGAATAATATTTGTCTTTTGAAATAATTTTTTTAATAAAATGTGTAAAACCAAATAAAAATATATAATTCTTACAACATCTGGTAATTCAAATATTTATTTATTTATAATAAACATAATAATGACATTTAATAAAAAATAAAATATGACGTCACTAGTAAAATTGGAAATTTTCACTTATGATATCACATGTGCATTAATTCTTTCCGGAAAATTTTTTGAGTGCTTTTCAACAACGTCGTGTACCACTTGAGCTAATTCCGTTGTTGGAATGCACGATAAAAATTTCCTGGACATGGATTAATGCACGAGTGCATATTCGGTAAGAAAATTGCAATGACACCGCCGCTTTATTTGTGAATAATTTTTACAATAGAAACTTGAAATATTTACTAAATTTGTAATTAACATTAATAAATATGTATTATTTACCTTACTAATTGTTTATTTATACTCAAAATGACAATTTAACCAATTTTTAATTTAATGTCAAACTGACATATAACGGTAAAGTTTCCGCTTATTAATTTCAGTTAAGTTCCTCAAGCTACTAGTAAAAATTTCCACTAAATTTTTATATACCTATATTGTAATCAATTCCATTGGCTGTTATTTGTGTCATGCGATTTTCTTTCAAATTTTTATAACGCCTTTATTTGTATGTAACAAATAATAGTAAATTTTTAAATCAATTAATTTTTCGTGATTTTCGAATTTCAATTAAAAATTGTAACAAATAAATACTGAAATATTATTATTATAATATTTTGCATAGTGGCTATACTACCATACCAATTGGCATATTTGATGCATTCGTTTGTTTATATTTATAAATATGTAATCAACAGGAAATGCAAATATATTATATTTAATTTATCTATTAATACTTTTGAAGTTTATCGAATATTCCGTAATATTCTATATTTACAATATTATAACTCCAACGCAGTGCAATTTTCATATCCAAATTTAGCTTCTTGCGATTTCTAGTATACATTTATTTATAAGTTAAGGAATAAGTAAGGATTTTATTATTTATTTTCTAATTTATATTGTACATTTTCCGCCTACTTGATTGAGACACGTGAAAAACTGGTCTGTTTTGAAGGTCGAAACAAATGAGGAATTGTATCAAGGAATCAAGGTGCGCCTTGGTAGACAAAAGACGGTGCCATAGGCTACTAGATATTAGAGGAGTTTGTGCGTTTCAAGGCGTACGTGATTGTTTACGCAAATTGTTTCATTGTGTGGAAAATTAATTTACTTATTATTTTAGCGTTTATTTTCAGTCGAATTTTTAGAATTATTTAGGTAGTAGACTAAACAATCAATTTGAGGAATTTAAACTTTAAATTAGTAAACAGTGAAAAAACTGAAATGCCGAGTGCGTCTTTTAAATAATAAATTAAGTTTTAGTGCACTTAAATACGAGTATATTTTACATATAATTCTAAAATAATTCTTCAATTTTTACCTTTTGCCATACCTGTAAAGGAAGGTATTGGAATCATGTGCTAAAAATCAGGTAGTGAGTTTTTAGTGGATGAGCACGAATTATGGTCCTTACAACTCATTTTAATAGTTTCACGATGATGTCTGTATGTATGTGTGTGTATGTGGTCAAGGATTTTTGGAGGTCTGATAACTCAAATACGAATTAACCAAAAATTTTGATATTTGGTATTTTACTTTTGTATACGAATTGGAAGAGCTTATTAGATTTTGGTACAAATATCTTCACCGGAAGTGAAATTTTGTGAAGATTGAAAAGATTAATTGTCAAAAATTTCTATAAATTTTAATAAATGTATTATTTATTTGTTATAAGAATAAGGGAAAAAGTTATTTGCAACTTACGTTATAAAAAATTGTCTTTATCTGGTAGCATTAAAGAACTAGTAAAATTTTAAAAATAAATTTATCAAATAAAACGTTGAAATCTTGTAATTAATGATCGGTTGATTTTTGTTTCTGCGTAAAAAATATTGACAGGTGAGACGGGTGCACGTTGGCACTAACGCCATATAAGTCATAAGATATTAAATGTAGTAATTGAACGGAGTACGACTTCAACACAGAAAAGTTTTCCTGTGAATGAATCTTTTGATTCAGGTGATACTACATTCTGTGTTCGAATATTTTAGATTTGTATTTGTATATTTTAAATGGACATCGGATTGTACGTATACATTTATGTTTATAAGTCTAGATATGGCGAGAGGTTGGATGCTGGCCACATCAAATTTTTAAAATTTTTATATTGTTTTACAAATGAGTAACAAGTAAAATGTTGTACAATACACGCAAGTTAGGTAACTGTTTACTGCTTCAAGGAGATGAAAGGAACAGGATCGCCGGTCATTTCCTCCTTTGTGCAGTAAAAACTGTTTTCCTCCCTAGTAAAGTAATATTCCTATAACAGGAAGCATCCTTCATCCTCGTAAAAGGAGGGAAGAAAATAAAACTTTTTAGTAAAACCTAGTAATTTTCCTATAAATCTATGACCTTCTCAGACTCATTCTTCTTTTCTCAGTTCTTGTCGATGTTAAATGTTCCGCTTCGACAGCTCTCGATAGGATCGCGTTGGCCATGCAAAGCCGCGGCCTTGAAGAATCGTTCCACGTTCACTTCGATATATTATTACAACTTCAAGTTGAAGTAGTTTGCTTTATAAACCAAATCACTCGTTGTTTCGCTGTTGATTTAGTCTGATTAAAGCTCGAACAACCTTCAGGTGTTGTACAATTAAATTGTTGTATGACATTTTAACTTTAACGGTGCATGAGATTTTTACAGTTAATCATACAAAATTTACATTTATAGGTCGTAGAAATTATTGGGTTCGTGCTCAAAGCTACGTGGAAAAGATCAATGCTGATTTTACCGGAGATTAAATAAATCATTTTAATTTCATTACGTAATAGGGTAGTTTACCATTTTTTAAAAGTTTGTTATTGAAACTTCATGTTATTTGAAAGCGATTGAGAGTACTGATAAGTCTTAATTGTTCTTAATAAAGCTGTAATTAATTTTTAAAGTTTGTGTGACGTAGATGTATAGCTGAAAATCTTCTCAAACCATGGGACTGGAATTAAAATGTAGTCATGTAAAATCAACTGTGTCTAAATGTTCCAAAATATAAAATACAATTTGGTAGTTTCTTTATTACTGTGAGTAAGAATACACGTGAAACGCATTATTGTGACGAAGATGTATCAATACGTAAAATCTCAAATATTTAAAGAACTATTAACTTTTTGAAAACTTTTTTCATGGCAATAACTCATTTTTGAGGTCTCCTTTCAATATAATTGACTGGATTGCTAATTTGCTACTATGGTAAAGTACCCTATTGAACAAGAGTTTAAGGGCGCGCTTAGAAGTGAAAAAATCGTAATTGTAATGATTTTAACTTGGTAATAGTCAAAATCATATTATAGGTCATAATTTGACCATTGGCCATTCACTAGTTTTGAATTATCTTGTTTTAATAAACACATTTTGTTTCACAAAGCATAGTCTTCGATAAATCAGACATGAAAGAATGGAAAGTACATCCGAATTTTTGATTATTACATTTGTTTGTTGTTAAATAAATCACAAACTTATGTGAAGCATGTTTTGGTCACTTAGGTAAACGACCCTCTTAAGGTGTACGTCTACCCTAAAATTTTACAGCATTACAGAGGTGTACGCCTTCCACGTTTAATTTAATTATAATTGAAATATATGATCCTTTTACATATGAGTGTATTAACAAAGGATGTCTTAATGCTTCTATATTTTTATATTTTGTCTTTGGCCTAGGAAATTGAAGTAAAAAAATGACTTTTTTTGCAGATTTTTATCATTATTTGATATGATTTTTTTCGGTCACTATAAATGGCAAGAAAAATTTAAAAAGCAAGAAGCATGCAGCTAAGCTACCTTTTTCGAATAATTTTGTTTAACTTAATTTCTATAAATACAGAAGTTATTATGAAAACACTGGAGCCATGTTTACAGTATTTTCAACTTCAAAATGACATTGCGTAGCTAGGACGCGGAAAAGTACGAGTTTCGGGCTGGTTTCCGGCAGCCGTAGTAGTGGGGAAGAGAGTGAAATAGAAAAAAAAAGTAATATCGAGAGTATCCTAGGAATTCAAAAAAAGGTAGACGAGCCCCTTAATTATTTTTATTAATTATTTTCAAAGATTTTGATTGCCCCGATTTGCAATTTTATTTTTAAAATCTGTTACTAACCAACAGTGATATCAAAGATTAAAATTACTGTCACATCCCGTATTTCAGACACGTTGTTTTGATCCTCTTTCGTATTCAGTTGTTATCGCAATACACGTAAAAACCGCATTTCATAATTCAGTTCAACAACATTTGTTTGGAAGTTTCTCATGTTTTTGACGAAAACTTGCAATTAATAATTCGCAAATGATTCAGTGATACGTGTGGCATTTAACGTCATAGTGGATTTTCTACACCGCATTAATTATACTCTGTCCTTGTTGGTTGTTGGATGATCTCTTACGTTATTGTTATTAATAAATCTGCATTCAGAGATGAGGCAAAAAATTTGTATGTGCCTATTCTCAAATTTATTTAAAATGATTTAATAGTATATTATACAGATTGGTGGAGGTGAAATGCGAACATAGGGAACATACATGACAATCGAACTTTCATGCCAGGTATCTTGATATATTTTGTAGTACACAAAACGAAGTAATATGAATTTGTGTGGCAGAAAGAGTAATCAATAACAGAAATAATAATAAAATCTAATAGTGCATGTAAACTTTGTCGTTCTGCTCGTACACATACATTATTATGCAAAGAAAATATTTTAAAGAAAATAAAAATTTCAATAATATGACATCTACCTACTTTGACATTGACAGTACTTATTCCACGTATATCAGATGCCTAGCATGATAACTCCATTGTCAAATATTTCCCTATGTTCGCATTTCACCTCCACCAACCTGTATATTAAAGGACTAAAGTGCATGATTTAAACCTGAGGGTGAAGTTTATTTCTCGAGCCGAAGGTGACGGAAATAATCACCTGAGGGATTAAAGGTACTTTTGTCCTATGGTATATACGCTATTTTTGCATTTCATCCTCAAACGAATACAAAATAGTTTAAAAGAATACACATTTTGCAATTTTTACAGTAAATATTTATATTGTTACCATAGATACTCTGTAACAAATAGCACGTATTTACTTGACAACGGGATTAATTAATTAAATTCCTTGACAACGGGATTAAATATGAAAAATAATCCCTTGCGATCAAATTTAGAACCTTAGTCCCTAAAAATAAAGACTAAAGAAGAGTTTTAGTCGCGGAAATGCAAAAAATATTTTAACACGGAACAAACATTGCTGAAAATCGCGAATTCATGAGTAAAATCGAAAATATTCCAGAAATTTGGGTCAAATAAAAACATATTCTTCTAGGAATCTATATTAAGTATTCTATTGCTAACTTCACGCTCTGTTTAAGACACTAAGCTTTCGACACATCACATACGGTAAGCGCATTTCACTCGGTACTTAGTCACTTAGTCACTTCATAATTATTCTATCAGTGGTTGTCAACAAAAATATAAATATTGCAGTGTGAAATGTACTTTAACAGATAATATGAAATAATATAGCAAAAATATTACAAATTGACATTAAACGTAAATATTAATGGTAAAATTTTATTTCAACAATATGTTTATGTATGTATGTATGTATTATTATTTCGGGATTTGAACCCCTTTTTGGTTTGTATCCCTATGGTGACTTGATGGTACACACAGTATTATTTTTTTTTACTTTATATACTTTGCCACGGAGTTTTTTACTTAACAAGGACAATATAGGTACTATATACTTTTAAAAAGGCATATCTGTAGATATGCAATATTGTAAAATTGTAGCAATTCTGTTTAATCTGTGTGAGAGAGAAAGATCACTACTGGGCCCGTGCGTTACCATTGTTATCGTTGTTTATCATCATAGAATGCATGCTCCGAGCTGGCCCGTATTTACTGTCTCTTTCTAAAAGGTAAACAGAAAGGCCACTTTCATCCGCCCTAGTGTCCACTCCTGTCATATATTACACTTCATGACTTAAAGCATCAATAAACAGTTGTGCCTTTTTAAAATTTGCATTGTACCTACTTATGAAATTTCCGAAAAAATAAAAAATGTCCAATTTATGCAAACTTAACCCGGTTTATCTCATGATAGAAATATATTTTTTTAAAGGCGAAAGACATCTGTAGATTAAATATTTATAAAAACAATAATATATTGAAGTCAATAATAAACTGACAGTTTACTAGGAACGAAAACACTTTAACCGTCAACTTGAAAGTACGAGTTTCAGGCTGGTTTCGCCAGCCGTAGTAGTGAAGAAGGGAATGAAATAGAAAAAAGGTGAAATCTCTTACCTTGTGAAATGCCCAAAGCACTGCAAGTATTGCACACATCCTTCTTCATTTGTTCCATGGCCAACGAGATAACCGGATCAATCTTCTCCCTCGTGAGTAGCTCGCCCTCTACTTCCGGTTCCTCCATTTTAATGGCCCCAACAAACCCGGTCGCAAGTCCAAAATCAAACGGTTTGAGGTTATATTTCTTCTGAAAACTGGTGTCTTTAAGAACTTGTCTCAACAGCTGATGGTCTTGGATCTTTGGTTTGTTGTCTTCCTCTTGTTCCTGCTTCTTGTAGTCATCCTGCAGGATGTCTTTGAGGTTGGTGAATAGCTCACCGAAATCCACAGTGGATTCCTGTTTTATCTGTTTGTCCAGAAAACTGTTCTCCAAAAACACGTCGGTGAGAATTGGTACTGGCGACGAATGGTTTGAGTAAGAAGAACAACTAATTGGTGAGCCAACTTGCGAACAAGGACTTAAAAAACTTTCTTCTTTGATTTGGTAGGTATAATCTTGTTCTTCAGTTTTGACAAACTGGGCAATATTGTAACTTAATTGTGGGGAATTTGGGTATAAACTGTACGTTTCAGGACTTGACGGATACTGGGGACTTATTAAGTTATTCTGTTGGTACAACTGGTGTTCAGGGGTGGAACAATAACTACTCAAGCTCCCTACAGGACTCGCCGGGTACAGATTATTGCTGGGAACGTCTAAGTGTCCTGTTTTGTCGTCGGGAGCTAACAGTTTTTGGAAATCTGGGCCTAGCTCGATGTCAGATTGGAACGATTCTTCTGGACTGTTGGGGTAGAATGTGGTGTAGATTTTTGGTTTGTCGAGGGTTGGCGAGGGTGATGTGGTGTACAGCTGTGTGGAAGGGGACAACGGGAGGTCTGTTTCCCCGCCGGGGAGCAAAGACAGGTCGAAACTCGCTGCGAATGCGCTGTAGTCACACGGCGGCGTGAAGCCTGCTGAAGGCACCTGTTGCGGCATCTGAAAACAAAACAACAATATAGATCCACCGTTTAATTGACCGTTTAAAATTATTATCAGTAATACAATATTTTTTTACATAATCGACCTTACACGGTTACTTTTGTTTTAAATCTTTCTCAACGTAAAACAAATTTATATATTATAGATATTAAAAGAATGTATTATGAATAAGTTATGTTTATGTTATTATATTAACTGGGGTTGTAATGTTGAGCAATCAGTATTTGATGTTATCTTCGATCAGATGCATGAGTTTCTAACAACCAATATCAGATACATTCATATACATACATAGCCAAGTGTGTTATGTGACCGCGTTATTCATCAAAAATAAATAAATAATGTCAATGAGTCAGACTGAAATGTCAGTGCATGTGAATTAATGAAAATGTAAGTTAAAATAAAGCTGTAGAAAAAGTATAGTGTGCAAATGCTATTAAAACTCGCAAGTAAAACGTTTATTTCGACACTTGATACACAATATACTACTGTTAAATTACAATTAAAGTATTTAGAAAATTTATTGTAATTTATTATAATGGCTAAAAACAAATTGACATATTTACGAAACCTAATAAGCAATGGAAGATTGGTTTTTCGACTGGATGTTCAATAATATGGAAAATTTCTTGGAGAAGCACTCAATTTATTAAAATACAATAAAACACCAACGTTTCGACTGCAAATCAGTCTTCATCAGGGTGATAATTGGTTATTAAAAAATAAAGAAAACCATGTAAATTATTTTATGTCTTCCTAGTATGTAATTGTTTAATTATGTCATGGATACGAGGTATGTTATATTATACATTATACCCTAGGGCATTAAGAAATTGGCATGGTAATATTGAGACATCACTAATGTTTTTCTTCTGAAATTAATATATTTTCTATCTGTTACTAGGATACCAAAAATATTAACAAAATTCGAAACGTCAAAGCGAAATATCACGCGCGCAATATTTTAAATAAAATAGTAAGACATAAAATATTGTATGCACCGCGGGCATCATTGATGTTTATAGCCCTCGGGCGATTTACAGACACTCGGGCCAGAGGCCCTTGGGCTTGTAAACATGCCCTCGGATGCGCATAAACATCATCATGATGCCCTTGATACATAAATAACTATTACAGTTGGTTGATGACTGTTAAGTAACATGTATATGTGTGAGCTTTTATTTTGACGAAAGATTTCTGTAAAATAATTTATATGATTTTCTTTATTTTTAATAACCAATTTTCACCCTGATGAAGACTGATTTGCAGTCGAAAACTGTGGTGTTTTGTTGGATTTTTATAAATTGACTGCTTCTCCAAGAAATTTTCCATTTTACTGATCAGCAATGCTCTTGGACACCAAATCTCCACATATTATGGAATGAAATTATATAATTTTCAGAACCGTAAAAATCTGATGCCGTTGCATAGTTCCAGGTGTGCCATTTTAAATTACAATTTTATTATCTCCTTTAAATCATGATAAAAATATCCAACCAAAATAATTTATGTTTTATAGCAATCTTAATCGAGTCTTAATCTTCTTAAGCACCTTGAATGGTTAGACTTGAGGGTAAAGGTAATTACAATTAAATATAAATTGTGTTTAAAGATAGTTTATGCGTCATTGCACAAATAAAATAACTCTGATACGAACACATTTACAACGTACATTAATTTTACATTAGCTTCGAGTGTTTGCGATTTCATAAACTCTTTATAAATCCTGTGATATCACAAAGATTATCTTTTGCTCAAGCCAATGCTTCCTGCCCGCATTTCCTTCAGAGGAAGTTGAGTGTGTAAAGTTTTAGATAATTTCAATTAGTTTAAAAATGTAATTCCTTTCCCTGCAGATTCTGCGAATCAAAACCACAGTCTGACATTTGTTCTACGCCACTATAAACGTCATGATCTTATCACAAATAATTTTTTCGTCAATGGTATAGTTTGAGAAATCTTGCCTTTTTTCAAAACTTAAAATATTGATATATTTTACCATTGTTTATAATTTATTCTTAATAACATAAAAGGAAAATGCATAATCACAATTAATCAATAATATTGTAAAAATTAGATATTATAAAAAATTCTTATGCATATGATTAGTACCCGTGTGTAAGTTGCCAGATCCAAATTTAATAAAAATTGTGATAAATATGTATTATGTAGAGTGCAGATTATATGCATTTGCATATATTGTATTATTGTACATATTGGTATTTTTTGCAAATGTTTGCATTTCATACAAAAATAGATTAAAATATGGTATATATTTTTTGCATATTGCAATATTTTTTATATATATTTATTATAAATGCATATTTTGTACCTTTTATCTCAAAATTTCAATTTTTAAAAAACTTTGAAATGTATAAAATTTATAATCGCTCAAATTTGATACCACCTTTAGTAATTTTTACAGTTATTTTAAAGGTAGGTAGGTACACAAGTCGTATTGCAGAAGTTATACGATGTTTTGTTTATTTTATATGATATTTTTGTATATTGTTGACAAAATGTAGTTTTTTTCTGATTTATAAATAAATTATTACTTATTAGTAAAAATAAATAAAATTATGTTGCATATCTGCATATATTTGTAAAATATTGCATATTTGTTTAATTTTGTGCATATATTGAGCATATTTTGGCCTTATTTCAATGCATATAGCATGCATATTTTAATCATATTTGTTTGCATATAATCCGCACTCTACTTAGGTATATGCATTATAAAAAAATAAATTGTTAAATTTAAAAATAAAATTGTTGGTATAGAAATTTTTAAAAGGAAATGGTCATTAGTTTCATGATTAAATACATCTCAATATAATAAAAGCGGTAAACAAATTATAAATTTGTAGCACACCAATTAAATGACCATTATTAATATTCTAATTTTATACTATTATACTACTAGATCTAGGTAGTTAACTTAGGCTATTATAGTAACTGTTTTATTCTAGAATGAAGATTACACTAATATCGCAGACGATACGCAAAAATTTCTTTAATTTCCGGAATTCAAAGCCAACCAAATAATTAAACAGACTGAAAATTATATCAATTTCTCGCCTTCCCGGAAAATTAAAAGTTAGTAATATTTAGTTCTCACATTATTCATCTCGCCATCTGGTGTTTATTTTATTAATCCGCCATCTTGGATTCCATCTCGATGCTCACTTGTTAATGTAAACTGGTTTGTGACGTCAAAAAACACAAGAATTTAAAAAGTCCAAAATCAAAGTTTGAGTTTGTAATCTATTTCCAGCGTAGGAACACATTCTTAAACAGCGATGTTCACTTATTTTTGTAACTGTCACCTGCAGAAATGTGGTAATAAAATCGATTTTCAATTATTTTCTCAGGTGGTGCGACTCGGTTACGAAATAACCTTTACGACGGGTAAAATCAAAATCGGCATAATTCATTATTTATCACGTTATATAAACATACATAAAATATACATAATGTTTTCATCTATACTAGAGTCACGAAATAGATTAGCATTTATACTAATTTTCAGATTATATTCCTTATACCCACTTAAATCGTCCATGGGATGTTTAAAAACATCTTTAAGTGATATTATGTAAGTATATCCTAGCCACATCCTGAGTATGATCAAAATTACATACTCAATACAAACATCTCAGAGAATTACATGGGCTGCATAAATGGGATATTATTACCAAATTATTAACATTGGCATGTTACATAAATAATGTTACTAAGGGCGGACATTAGCAATCGCTAGGATATTAAATGGATGTTTAGGCAAATATAGCAAGTAACAAGTTGAGATGTTAACATTCTTGAAATGTCCTGTGGATTTTATTTTGTCAAATGGGTAGTTATCATAAATATACTATAGAGTACTTAGTACCTAATTAAAATTCAGTTTGCTGCAGTTTATTATAGAACACACAATGATTCTTTGAGGATTCTTTTATGCTTATGAATCCTGTATAAAGAAATTAACTGTTTTGAAGCTATCAATGAATTAGAAATTCTTCTTTTCCAAGACTCATTGAAGATGTGCCGGCGCCGCTATTTTACAGGCGCTTCTTTTTTCCAAAATGCAGAAACGTGAAAGAATTTTCAAAGATCCTAGTGTGAACATGGCATAACGCGATACTATTTCTTTATTAAGTTATAATTTATTTTATAAATTTGAATTGACAGTTTTTTAGTATAAGTGGTGATTTTGCCGATTTCATAAATTATATTTATAAGATTTATGCACGTTACTTTAAAACAGACAATTATGTTTGGATATGCTACAGTACCGGAAATTCTATTGGCTAAAACAATATAATACAAGATGTTTTATTGGTCAAATTAAATTAACATAAAAAATAAAACTTTTTTGACGAGTACTATACTAAGTAATTACATTTTAATTTACTGTTTAAATCCAGTAAATTGCTGCGCTCGCTCTAATGCATTATAATTTAAAATGTAATTAAATATAATTCCTGTGTACTCTCATTTTACTATTAAATATAATCTTCTTCTTTACCTTCAGTCATTTTTGGCGCGAATTCAAATCTCCCGCGTCAGATCACAAGCACAGCCACCTAATCCACAAATCAAACTGATTATTTCTCTGTCTTTTCGATAGATTTCGGGTATACGTCTCTCACTTTTGATTCGCGTTTGTTTCACCTTGATAGTTGCGTGTCATTTGTTTTACGTGCGTGCGTCACTATTTTTTTGATAGTTTTCGCGGCAAATTTAAATATACTACCGCATTTTTACCAGTTTACTATTGTTTTATTGATTGTTTTTCCTTGAGAACTGTCGTAAAGATTTAATAGCAAAGCGGACCATTTAGGGAGATGCAATTGTTTATTTATTTGATTCTTTGATTGATTGTATGACGTAATGTTGTTCATCTTCTCAACTAATTATCATACCTGAATATATTACTTTTTTCTTGTTAATTACTATTAATTAGCATTAAATTACGGCGCATTAATGCTCAGATTTAAAAGATTTTGTAGTATTTTGCGACAATTTGTATCAAAAATATTAATAATATTTTTAATACTACAAGGACATTTAAGAATGTGTGGTAATATTTCTTGTGGAGGGAGTGAACACTGATCACGATTAAGTTTCGGGAAAACCACAAGACTCAGTTACCTTGGATGCTGTGACGTCATCTTTAAGTTGTCTTAAGACAGGTAACACTGCGGTTCTCAACAGGTGGTACAGTTATTTTTTAACGCAGACACACGAATGTCTTTCACTTTCCAAATAACATTATTTTCATAATATCATAAGTGGTTAAATTTTGCTGGAAAAATTCAGATTGTTACGAGAGTTGATGCTTAGCAATTTATTGAGTGACATTGGCAAAAAAATTACGAGCTGTCAAGCGAGTGATTTTTAATCAATGTCACGAGCTCTCGTAAAACAATCTGAAAATCTTGCCAAGTTAAAATTTAACCACGAATGATATTCGGATGACTATTTTACGAATGAAAAAGTCAATTTTGACACTAATTAAATAACATGTTGCTAAGAAAGTTATTAAAACGTCAAAAAATTTCACTTATCAAAACTTACATAGTTACGAAAATACAGCAGTCTATTGGCTAGAGAGGTGTGAAAAAATCAATTTTAAAGCAAAATTTTAATTTTGTTTACTCGCATTTTATGGTAATAACTCATTCGAATAATCAAGACACCAGTGCACGACTCAAACAATTATCAACTGTTATTACACAAGAGTTTTTTTTCGCCGGATAAATTTTGTTTGTATTGAAACCTTGTTGCTTAGCAATTTGAAAAGAAAAATTGTTTAATAAAATCAGGACACCGTAGGTGGAGTGATTTTATTTTAAAACAATTTTTTGCACTTCCGGGATTAAAACTCTTCTTTAGTCCTTATTTTTAGGGACGTAGGTTCTTAATTTGATCCCAAGAGATTATTTTTCATATTTAATCCCGTTGTCAAGGAATTGAATTAATTATTCGCGTTGTCAAGTAAATACGTGCTATTTGTTACAGAGTATCTATGGTAACAATATAAATATTTGTCATAAAATTTACTGTCAAAATTGCAAAATGTGTATTCTTTTAAACTATTTTGCATTCGTTTGAGGATGAAGTGCAAAAAATAGCGTATATACCACAGGACTAAAGTATCTTTAATCCCTCAGGTGATTATTTCCCTCACCTTCGGCTCGTGAAATAAACTTTCACCCTCAGGATTAAATCATGCACTTTAGTCCCTCAATATATAATATACTATTTCGAGTTAAATTGCTGTCAGGTGACAAGGTTGAGATGTCAATAAAATTAAAATGTTGGAGTGTAATTCAACGAGATAATTTAACGACTTCTTTGGTTCTTCTTCACAAATATTCCCAAAATCGAATCATTTCACTGACAAATATAATGACATTTTAGTTTTTGGTTTATTGTTTGGTTGCTCAAAGGTAAATAAAGTTTTATCACTTGCAAAAATTACCTTCCTTTTTATCCGCTGTCAAAGCGATAAAATTGTGTTTTGTTTATGGCTTACTTTATACAGGAGTAGTATTATCATTTAATTCTTAATCATTCGAATCATTTCCTCTTGCACAACATGTACCAATGTGCGTCATCAACTTCTTTCGTTCTTTCAAATTTCATGAACGGTCATCACCCTTCGTACCACAAGTGAAAGTTTCGATTCCTCGAACTCTTGTTAAATAAAAAACATAAAACATTTCGACGCCTTTCGAGGCTTCGGTTTAGAAAGCGACAAGACTTTGGTCTTTCTTCGCTCCGGTGCACAAATCACAAGATTATTCCTGGAATTCCCGGAGTTGAGTAATTTTACCGCGAGCGGGATCCGGAATAGAATGAGAAATTGATTTTTTACTCAATGAACCAGATGGACTTATGCAAGCGTTGCATAAGACGCGAATTGTAATAATACATAGCGTTGGATTGTGGATTATTTTTAGATTGTATATTTACCCCAGTGATTTCTGTTTCAGTTATTTATATCGTAAATTATAAAATACATTTTAAAGATTGGCGTCCGCTTATTTAGTCATAGTTTTGTCAAAGCGTAGTATGACCAAAAAAAGCCAAAATGTATTTTGTTCATTTTTCATAAAATTAATTGCAATTTGATGAATTTTGCTCCTTCTTCTTTCATTTCTACTGCAAATTATATTTATTTTCAGGTATTCTTATAGACCAAAAATAATTAAGCCAAACTGTATTTTAGTCAAACTGTAATTTGTTCAACTGCAATTTTGTCAAACCGTAAATTTACCAACCCGTAATTTAACCATTCTAGATAAACTATAATTTCACATTTCGTAATTTGACCAAACCGCAACTTCGACTAATATTATATTGTCAAATCGTTTTCAGGTAAACCGTAATTTAACCAAAACGCAACTATACCTAACTTGAATAAACCAACACAGAATTTATCTAAAACGTATTTTTGTCAAATTGCAGTTATGCATAACCGTAAACTTGCCAAACGCATTTTACTCAAATCGTAATCTTCTCAATCTTGAGTAAAATGCGCTTGGCAAGATTATATATATATATATATATATATATATATATACAGGGTGAGTCAGCTAACTATTCCCTATTTGGATTTTTTATAACTTAGGCAATTTTTATCAGAAAGTGACGAAATTTTTGCAAAACATGAACTATCTAAAGGAATTTTTACTGCCGAAATTTCAAATCGATCAGACAAAAACTTCACGAGTGGTTCACTTCAATGTGAAAATTGGACCAATTAATCCAAAATCTCCAATTGCAGCCCAAACAGTCGTTCTAGGAGAGTGCAAGGATTGTTCAGCAATCCAGTGGGGATTTTCATCTGACCAATACCGATGATTGTGTCTATTAAATCCACCATCAAGATGAAAATGTGCCTCATCAGAAAACATGATGTTATTCAGATGATCAGGGTTTTCATTCATTCGTTCAATTTCGTCTTCTGCAAATTCCAATCGGTTTGCTTTATCCTCTTCAGAAATTGCCTGCAGTATTTGAATCTTATAAGGATGCCACTTAAGGTCCTTTAAAATCCTACAAATAGTCGTTTGACTAATCATTAATTAATTAATCATTATTTCAGTCACCAATTAGGAAGCAATAGAGCAATAACGATAAAACTTTGCGAACAAAAACTCAAGTGGCTACTGTATTTACAGCAAAAATTTGGCGGACTTTACAAGCAAATGAAATAGGGAACACTTAGCTGACTCACCCTTTATATATATATATATATATATAATTGCCGTATTCTAAAAATTATGTCTGTAATAAAAATAAAATTAATTGCAATTTGATGAATTTTGCTCCTTCTTCCTTCATTTCTACTGCAAATTATATTTATTTTCAGGTATTCTTATTTAGCAAAAGGCAATCTAGAAACTCTAATGATTCTATTGATATATTATTTATGCCTATTGCCTGTTTCCATTTGCAGAAATTTATGCAGATAAAGTGCATACAAATTACTACTATCTGAAAACGGTTTCGAGCGCGACCTTAATAATTCGATTACAATTAAATTATAATACAAAATAACTCAGTAGCACCAACTACACCTTGTAAATAATGACTATATGATTGATTCCTACTCCAGTTAAATTGATTATCTCGGTAAAACTGTCTCAACTCACTCCAACGTCGCCTCAATCTCAATTGATTTCTGCGAAAAAGCACCGTTGCAAACTTGTTTGCAGATTTATCTTACGAGGCTACGCGTGTTTTTGTCATCGGGTAAACAACTGACTGTCGTATGAACATAATATGATGTCTGGTAGTCGTATGTCGCATCCTTACTAACTAGAAATGTCAAATAAATTATTCGAGGCAAAGAAGATTATTTTATCTTCGGCGGACGGGTTGTCTTTTTTTAGATGATAACGACTTGTAAACAATTATTTTGTTGGAGATTAATTATTGGTGAAGATAAGCTTTGAATAATGATTCAGTAAAAAATTCTTCAGTCGTTAACCCCTAGAATTTTATTTAAATTTTTTTGCTTATACAATTTTTAGCATAAAACAGTAAATATAATAGTTAGTATCTTATGAATATACCAAAATTAATATATTGTTGTAAAAATTTATGAGCCATGGCGAGTGTCGCAATTCATACAAGTGTATAATAGCCATTATACACGAGCTGCATACACTATTTTTGCTACTCCCATGCTTTAATTAAAAAAACTTTTCATTTCAATTTACTTGGGTGTGTCATAATGAAAATCTGTATCGAAATGAATGTCATTAAAGTACAGACAATGCTTATTTAGTAAGTAAATTGAAGCATGGGAGAGAAACAGATATATTTATAATGAACAACAATTATTATAGATAATAAAACAATTATTTAGTAATTTGATAGAAACATACAATCGAATTTCGATAATTTGGACATGACTACACAAAAATCGTTCAATTATATACCATTTAAATTATTCAAAATTAAGTATTTAGATTTTTTAGCTGTACCTACCAGTGATTCTTGCCATTGTTTAATTAATTAAAATTTTATTTTATTCCTTTCATAGTAATTTGATTACTAACGAATTTTTTAAAAAATGTTCCATTATCAGTAAGTATATTTTATTCCATAAAAATATAAGTACGAAATTGTTAATCACCCTGTATACGATGCATTTTTTAAAATTAATTAGTAATAAAAAAAGTAGTGTCAATAACAATTATTTGTTTAAATAAAAACAAAATTTCTATACTTGTGAACTTATTTTGTTTCGATTATTTCTTGTTTTATTAATTGTTATTTTGTTGTTTCAGATCTCAACGCTCACTAGACTGTCATCAAAAGGTATTTATTTTGTTTTATTTATAATCAAATTCTAGAACATTCATAAACACATTAAATTTCGATACATCTATTTTGCTTTCACTACCAAGTTATAAATAATTTCTTCAATCAATTCAGTTCACTGTTCTAGAACAAATTTAAAATATTTATTTGTAGTATTTAATTGTAGTAAAACATTTTCAAATAATATCGGTTTATCGATATACCTATATTGTTAAGATATGAGAAGAAAAATAATTAAAAGCACATTATAATGCGGTTATTAATATTTGGTCATTATGATAAATAAACGAATTATTAACTGTGGTATACTCTTAATTGTTCAATTAGTTTTTATGTAATTTTCTTCATTTTTGTTGTTACAGATATTTAATTAACCATTTTTATTTGGTTAAACAAAGTTAATCTTTTGATTTATAAGATATAAAATCTGATGTAACATATAAATGACCGTGATAAAGACAGGTCTTGAATCTTCTTATAAGAAGTCAAGATTCTAAAGCTGCACACAGACAGTGATAGACAATATAACAATACAGCTGAAGCAAGTAATCGTTAAAAACTTCAGGTTTCCACTAAAAATGAGACTTTATTTTCTGTTATTTGTTACCACAAATATGAACAAAATTTGAATTGACAACGTGAAATGTCAAATTAAATATAAACAATTATATTAACCCTTTACAGGCAGAATTAAATTTTCGAAACATTTTTGTTTTATTTTTTAATGAAATTTGGTTCCAAATACTCATTACCTGATTCCGCGTTTGAACGTTAATTGTCAGAACAATTTTAATTCAAATTTTTTTTTTTAAATAATACATAGCGATAAATAATTTTGACTATAAAAAATCTGATGTGGCCAGCACTCGACCTCTCGCCTAACTCTGCTTATTCTACTAATCTAATAAATAGTTTTATTTACATTTTAATAGTTTCATGTTCATGTAATATGTACACGATAATGTAAACCAAGATGCAAGCAAAAGAACTGTACTGTCACTGTCATAATAATTCAAATTTTGGGTAGAAACAAATTTCATATGGACAACAAGATACTGGAATTTCAAAAAAGTAGATTTAAATTGTCCTATAGTTTATAAATGGTACAGAAAATTGTGTATTTTCTAGTTTAGCCAAGTTTTAAATTTTTTGTGAAAATTTTTATATTTTCCTCCAAAACTAGAACGAATTTTTTTAATTAATTGCTTCTTATTTAATAAATCATTGAACCGAACCGGAACTTGAACCGCTTTTTTAAAAACCGGTAACCGGTTCATTTCAAGAATATGAAAACCGGAACGAAACCGAATCTTATAAAGCAGGAATCGGCGAACCGAACCTGAACTGTTATTTTGTGCGGTTCGAGTCCCTGGTTTTGACTATAACTTTTCCAGATTTGCATCCTGTATTTGCAATTATGCCAAATATTAAATTCTAGATTTGAATCTTCTTATGCGTGCATTTTCCTGCGTATTTTATTTTCTAGTGTTAAACCATTCCTTGTGAACAGGACTTAAATGACAAAAATACCACCTTGCCCGAGTGGTTGGATTCCACTATCATAAATTTTGTATTTGCATTTATGCCAAATATTAAATTCTAGATTTGAATCATCTTGTGCATGCATTTACTTCGTATTTTATTTCCTGGCGTTGAACCATTCCTTGTGAACAGTACTTAAGAGCATTCTGTACAGGAAGAATGTGCACGTTAAAGCATTTTACACTGATACACCTCATCGACACATGGTTGCACATTTTAACAAAAACAAATTTTTATATGGTAGATAAGGGATAAAACTTCGTTCTATTAGTGCAATTTTTTATTTTTCAGTAGGTACGTTCAACGGTCGAAATTACTTACTTTCAACCGCTTGCAGGCGTTTATATAGAAGCACCTACAGATTTTTCTTTATATTTCGCAGAACATGATATTTTAAACTTGAATCATGTAGTTTAAAGTTTAATCTACGTTGGGGTAGTGTTATTTTTTGGAAAAAACTTTCTGATTTCGAGAATATTAGAGGTAAAAAATGTGAATTTTTGTAGTTTTCTTTATTTTATAAACTAAAACTTCGGTACAAAATAGAAAAAATTGCACTAATAGAACGAAGTTTTATCCCTTATCTACCATATAAAAATTTGTTTGTGTTAAAATGTGCAACCATGTGTCGATGAGGTGTATGCGTGTAAAGTGCTTTTTACGTGTATATTCTTCCTGTACAGAAATAACAAAAACCGCTTTGCCCGAGTGGTGGGATTCCACTATAACAAATCTTCCATTCAGTCAATGGGAGTAAACCAGTACCATAAAAATGAACCCCCTCGTCTACGCCAAGCTTTAGTCACCTGTACTACTGCCGATTCTGACCTCAATTTCAATCGTCTGGCAATTTCATCTCTTCTTCTCATACATCGCATCTTCGCAGCATGTCGCGAAGATTAATGTTTAATTATCGTGATGTATAAGCAATTAGCAGGTAAATTGGCTTTAGAAGTGTTAGACGAGCCAGGTGGGCCTGTGAGGCACTATATGAGTGCAGACGCTGGCTGTAGATTCAGAAGTAGTGAGTGCGCTACTAAGGAGTAGCTCTAACTGTTCTTTGAAGCAGACAAGAATTGTGCTCACGGCGAAAATTCATTCAATTTTGTAAATTCTGAATGAATATTTTAACAATTATTGACAAAAAAATATTAATTAATCTTTATCATTATGTAAAAACAAAAATGGTGATTTTAAACAAGCAAAGTAAAAGATTGCCCACTAATGGTTTTGGTCAAAATTATACCCACTAGTGGGTAAATTGTTACTTTGCTTGTTGGAAGTCACCAGTAACGATGTTTTTGTTTTATTAAGAGGTGTTGGATAAAACGTTATACTTCACACGTGGGCAAATAGAAACGACCCACTCGAGAAAATTATCTCACTCAGCCTTCAGCCTCGTCCGCTAAGATTTTTCTCGTGGGTTATTTGCCCACTTGTAAAGTAAATAACTATTATGTTATAATCTTGAAAAGATTTTATGATTTAATATTTTGTAATGTCATACATTTTATTAAATATCAAAATAAACGTAGGTATAATATTAATATTTTTAATATGATGTGTATGTGTTTTACAAATATAAAACAGCTTTTAAATCAGCTTAAATTAAATAAATAAAAGCTATATAACTTTAATTACTACAAATAGTTTATCTATTTGGCCACTAATAAAAATATAATGCACATAATTTGGCAATGAATAAATCGCTTACATATTATTGTCATTTCTGCGTTGCATTACTAAAAGTTCTACAAAGATGTATAATTTTTTAATTGGGTTAAATTCGTTATGCTTCTATTAAATAATTCAAGCCCACATAACTCAAGGTCCTTTAGTATATTTTCGCTTACAAATATAACCGTACTTTATATTTTTAAATAAATAAAAAAAATTTGCTTATCTCTAAAAGTAAATACAAAAATAAATTGGTAATAAAATATGGCAATACTGTTATTCTTTATAAAGTAAAGAAACTGTTTAGCTGTTAATAATTTTTCTAGCGTATCAGTATTTTTATTATAAATAAAAAAATATTTTATTTGAATATAGGATGAATGTCAAAGTCCATTTGATTTATTATTATCAAATACAAGTTGCGCTCAAATATATAAACAAATTCTTTACCTTATAAGGCCGTACCAGTTTTTAGGTTCAATAAATAAAACTTTTTGCATATCATTCATTTACCGTTTTATCTGAATAATAATATAACATATGAAACCTACATTTGTAAATATCAACCTTATTAATAATAAATAATTTACAGCAAAATGAAGATTTAATATTATGTCCATTACATTATGCGTATTAAAATTTTAATTTTAAGTTGCGCTTACTAGTGTACTAAGTAGATATTCTCAGGTATTAGTAGATACAAAATCCGTCGGTGGTACTACAAATTTTTGCAGCAAAAACATTATAGTTATTTATGTTACATGTATCGTAATGTTAATCAATTTAGTAGTAGTCGTGAAGATCAACAGACGTGGCGAAGCCGAGTTTGGTAAAACGACGTGTACCATAATGACTGGTTACGATCCGTATATTGCATAGAAAATTTTATCTGCTGTCGTAAATTAGTCAACAAGTGAAATAAATTATTTGGTAAACAAAAAAACTTAAATCTTACAAATTAGGCATGCTATTTTTGAAACTATCTTACTCGCTTTCTCAGTAACGAGTTGTGGTATTTCATACTGGATTATGGTCCTTGGTCTATAATGAACGCTATTATGGTCCTCAAATTGAGGCTTATAATGTTGTCATTACGACACGGTCAAATTTATAATTAAATACAGAAACTGAAACAATGTTTAAACGACTAATAAAAAATAAATAAGAAAAAGATTTATAACTAATATCTATAAGCTTCATTATCTTAAAAAAGTGTTAAATAAATAACAAATTAGATGTTCTACAGTACTTTTTACAAAATAATGCGCATTATTTATGTCTTAGATCAAAGTGTAACGTAAATAAAGAAATCGTAATTTCTAAACCATTAAAGCATTTCTTGCTTTCAGCAGTGCTTTCAGTCACTAAAAATAAATTTAGAAAGTCTTATTAGAATCTTATTATTTATATTGCAAACCCAGAAAAAGTAACAAGCATAACACATTTTAAAAAAAACAAATCCACAAATTATTAAAAATAATTTAAAAAACTCTTACCGTCTCGGTATCACTACTGGGTCGGTTAAGCACCATTTCGCCAAAAATCCAAAAAAATCACTCGAGTCACTCAACAATGAACAACAACACCATACAACAATGCTGACAACAATGTCAATTGATTGAATACTAATTGTGAATTAATTTCTCCGACAACGATGTTCACTTGTTCACGGCTCTCGACTGAATGTCTTCGGAATCCAGTGCGCGCTGACTTTAGGTTGCGCGACCCAGATACTACCATCAAAGAAGTCGCTGACAACGCTAAACAACTGCTAAACAAAGATGGCCGCCGTCAAAAGGAAAATTTTGATAAGCGGTGATAGCATTGTTGTTACGAGGCGGTTTTTTTAAGCGTTTTTAAAATATTTTGAAGGTTTTTTTTAGTTTTTTGAGATTTTTTTTTGGGTTGCGGGAAATACTTACAGGAATACATTGGTGGTGTTACGGTTGCATAGCTTGTAGATCGGTCTTGAAACAATCACTTGATTTTTATGTAGTTTTGTTCACTGTTTTTATAACAGTTTATATTTTTTAAATTATTTTTTACCGATTTGTTCGAGATATAAATATAAATACATATTAATTAAATCGCATTTTTGTTTTTTAAATACCTATTATATTTACCACTTGTTAAAAACATAAGTACACTTTTGAATCAATTTATTAATTGTAATAATTTATTACTAATTGTCTGTTACTGATTTGATTCTGAAGTACTTACGAACCTAATTCACTTTTTTTTTTTAATAAGGAAATAAGTAAAAATAATGTCAAATTGTTGTATTACTTATGATATTGGCAACTCAAAAAAATACGATAGATACAACCATAATAACATCAAAACCTTCCATAATATGCGAGCTGTCAACAGATAAAATTGTTGATTTGTTTTAACATCGCTGTCGTTGATGATACGATTAAGCTTTGAATATAACGCGAATATATGCGATTTAATCCCCCTCGGTTTCACCTCATCGCTCATAGCAAAATCCTCGGTATTTTAAATCGCATAATATTCTTGTTATATTAAGGGGGTTTTATCGCTCAGCGCTGCTAGATCACAAATCCCCGTTATTTCAGGTACCCGCGCTGACAGTCTATGTTTTATGAGCACATGTTGTCTCTATTTATCTAATTGCTATGTTTCGCTCCATTCTTGTTTAGAAAATACTCAATTTGATTGTCTAGCGCGCATGCAATTTTAAAATTTATTTAACAAATTACTCGACTACTATTTGAAAATTTTATATAATAATGTGATACAAACATATAAATTTACAATGCAATCAAACTTACGAAGAGTTTTTCTCAGAATTATTGTTATTTAATTGTTTATAAATAATAATAATAACAATTTAAAAAATTCGGCAACGTAGCTAGATTTTTACTGCCTTTATCTTTATATGGTATTTTTTTTAGATTTATAGGATTAATAGGTTGGGAGTAATTTGTTAAATACTTTTTTATTTATTCATTTATTGAGTAAAGTTAACTACCATTATAATTTATTTACTTAGTTTGTATTTAATTTTTTATATCAATATTATGCTCAGTCAGATTTTTACTCTAAAATTAAATTAATTTTTTAAAATCTGCATTATGTTAACTGATTTTTTTTATTTTAAAGATCTTATACCAAGGAGCACAAATGGAATAACAATAAATTCGAATAGTTCAAGTAAATTTAAAAGTTTATAAATATGTTGTAGTAGTTATTGTAAAAGACATAATATTCTATATATACAGGGTGCTTCACAACTTCATGCATATATTTTAAAATAGTTTAAAAGAATACACATTTTGTAATTTTGACAGTAAATTTTATGACAAATATTTATATTGTTACCATAGATACTCTGTAACAAATAGCACGTATTTACTTGACAACGGGATTAATTAATTCAATTCCTTGACAACGGGATTAAATATGAGAAATAATCCCTTGGGATCAAATTAAGAACCTTAGCCCCTAAAAATAAAGACTAAAGAACAGTTTTAGTCCCGGAAGTGCAAAAAAAAAAATTAATTAATTAAATTAATAAACATTTATATAAAGTTGTTGCTATGGAGTTAATAATAGCAGTTTAAAACGTCAAAATTGAATAATATATATATATATATATATATATATATATATATATATATATATATATATATATATATATATATATATATATCCTGTATAAATAATAATAAAATAAAATATCCTACCAATTATCTGATACTTGGATGGGCATCAAAACAGATCACCGTGAATCGTCAGTATAAACAAATTTTTACGCACTTCTATTTGTTTATTTTTTATCTATATATTTTAATTTATTAGTAATGTATTTTAATTATAAACTTTATACAAAGCCACTATTTCTATTGCCACAATTCACAAACAACTTTATTGTGTTCAACGGAAGGAAATCTCTCAAACTGACAATTTTTCAAAATTCCGGTTATTATATACAGTAATTATTGCTTATTTATTCAAAACTTGTCACTAAGTATGCGGTGTGCGTGTAAATCAAGTAAACATTGGAATCTACAGAAGACGTAAAATCAACAATAACTCAATGAATGATTCATTATTTTACTCGTGTGAATAAGAAGCGTATCAAAACGGAGAGAGAAATCCTTAGAGATATTTGTAATCTCACGTTGCAGGATGACATAAGTGGGTATCCCTGCTTCCATGTGCATAGGAAATTAAAATGTTAATATCTACAGGGCCTGATTCAGTGGAATTTTATACACCGATTCGTCTTGGTGCAGGTAGAATCTCAATCCGTGTGACTAATGCCCATGTCACACCTGTAATACTTGTATTATGTATGATGAAAATTGCCGTGTATGACAAAAATCTCTCTCCTGCATGTAACACTTGTATGATACATATAATAATAAAATTATATAAATTATTTGGAGTAACAAACAGTTTCGTCTGATTCGGTATGACGTGATGTATAACAGAAATAGCAGCGCTTCTATTTTTCGTCATACACAGGTTTGATCATACATAATACAGTGTATTACAGGTGTGACATGGGCATAACTTCGAAATTCCAATTAACAAATTCAAATGTTGCTACCTGGAAAAACTGCTGCTACCTGGAAATACGATGTAGGTATAGTTTAAACAATTAAAAGTTTATGTTGAAAGCGTCTCTTGGAACTATTACAGCTGCCCAATATGTTATATTGGTCAAGAATAATACAGTTAAATTTATTCCCTATGTTCTATTTTAAAAAGAACGTTCTAATACATTGCTGTCAAAATCGTAACCATGGATATGAAAAATCTCATGTTTCACGTTAAAATAAACTAACGGTATTCGCGTTATACCGTGAGTTTATTTTAACGTGAAACATATTACTTTTCATATCCATGGTTACGAATTTGACAGCAATGTATTAGAGCGTTCTTTTTAAAATCGAACATAGGGAATCAATTTAACTGTATTATTCTTGACCAATATAACATATTTGGGCAGCTGTAATAGTTCCAAGAGACGCTTTCAACATAAACTTTTAATTGTTTATTAAACTATACCTACATCGTATTACCAGGTAGCATCAGTTTGACTCCAATTAACAAATTTAAATGTTGCTATCTGGAAATACGATGTAGCTATAGTTTAAACAATTAAAAGTTTATGTTGAAGGCTTCTCTTGGAACTATTACAGCTGCCCAAAAATGTTATATTAGTCAAGAATAATACAGTTAAATTGATTCCCTATGATCGATTTTAAAATGAACCCTCTAATACCTTGCTGTCAAATTCGTAACCATGGATATGAAAAGTCCTATGTTTCATGTTAAAATAAATTCACGGTATTCAAAGCTTAATCGTATCATCAACGACAGCAATGTTAAAACAAATCAACAATTTTATCTGTCAATTAGTTGACAGTTTGCATATTGTGGAAGGTTTTGATGTTATTATGGTTGTATCTAACGTATTAAGTTCGTAACTAATGAATTATAAGTATCTAAGGTATTATAAGTACCTAATGTATTATGTTTATTTCTATTATCAATAAATGTTGCATATTAAAAAGTAATAACAGTTGATGAAACGATTAAATAAATGAAATATCTAATTAACTATGAATGGAATAAAATAAAATAATAATTAATTGTGCAATAGCAAGAATAGTCAATTTATGAAATTCCATTTAAAACAATGATCCAAAACTGTTTGATTAAAAAACCTGCAAAAATTATTTCAGTTACGCGATTTTGTCATAAGTAATTATAAATTATTATATTTGCTTGATTATTTCACGAACGATAATTATTATTTTATTTTTGACGTTTGCAACATTAAAAACATTTAATAAACAAAATGTAACCATGGTTACCCTACTGTGGTTTTATCAAATTTTATCGCTGAAAAACTGCCCTCTTCGAAAAAGTTATGCATTCTTATTGGCCAGAAATGACGTGTGTAAAATAATCATTAAAATATATGGACAAAGTTATGAATCACCCTGTATAAATAATAAATGACGCTACCACAGTCATGTTGAGTAAAGAATTATTTTTTAAAATAAAATTTTTGGTGTTTTATGTGTGAAAATCTAGTCGGTACGGCCCTGTCCCTCGATAATATCTCCTATTAACAAGTGGTAAATCCAAGTCTTCGGAACAAATAAAAATCTATTTGAGGAAGTGGCGTTCTTGTTTACCATTATTTATAATCACGTTCATTTTACTTCGGAAAATTCTCAATTTCATTTAAAAGTGGTTTTAATAACAAAGATAATGGTAATTGAAGTATAAAAATTCCTTTTCATTCAAAAATCGTAAATTCTTAACAGTGGAAATTTACATCATTAAAGGTTTCCATAGTACTTAGTATACTAGGTTAGTATTGTAATCTAAATTGTATCATTCTGGCTTTTATGATGCCTTTTTCATTGATGTCCTCATTTGGAAGATTTTCTAGTTATTTTTCCCACATTCATTAAACTTATCTGTCCAGGAAAATAAAAAATGTGACTCCTAACATGTAAAATATGCTTCTATTTTTGAAAATTACATTTGTGTTGTTCTTGTTGACGTAATTTCCAAATTCGATTTTAAAAGAAGTTCCTCTTACTTTATACTTTATCTACGACCATTGAATAATACGTGCATTATGCAGGTAGCTGTAGAAAGACACTCTATTGTATTATGAATTCATAATCCAACACTATTGTATTATGAGTCCATTATTCAACCTGTCACTTGTCATCACACCAAAATGTGAAGTTAGGTTAATATGCTAATGAATTAAAATTTTAAAAGAAATGTTTTACTTAAAAAGTCGTAGATAAAACGTCGTATTTGACTCGCACATAATGGCTATAATTCACTCGGATGATTATACACTCGCCTTCAGCTCGTGCATAAACTTTCATCCTCTTGAATTATACCTTACATTATGTGTTTGTTATATAATATACTATTAAGACAATAATTTGGTATTATAATTTATCACAATCTGAATAAGGAGTAAAGGAACATATTTTTTAGGTGGCTATTGCATAAATAGTTGTTTTACGTATCCTTTGACAGTCGTAAAGTGTCACATTTTTTGACATCATCTGTCACAATGACTACTTTACGGCCGCATTTACTTCACGGCCGCTTTTACTTCACGGCCGCTTTTACTTCACGGCCGCATTTACTTTACGGCCGCTAAATAACAAATTTATTTAATTTTAATTGGTATATATATTTAGAAGTAGGTAATTACCTACAACTTAGTTAGCCTAAATTATATAAATAAAATTATTTATGATACTAAGAATTTTTATTTGACATAAAATGTTGTGTGAATAATGCTTAAAAGTGTTTTAGCCTCACCTGAATTGCTGGCCTCGGCCTATGCCTCGGCTGCAAACTTCAGATTCGGCCAAAAAAGATCACTTTTACAGCCTTGATACACAAATAACTATTTTCACGACACAATTTTCTTCTCGCGAAATAGTGAGGAAAGTAAGTTTTCCCGCTCTAGAGAGGAAAGTAAGCAGTGTTACCACCAGTGTAATTTTACGATAAAATATTATAAAAATTGTAAGTAAATTTGAAAATTCAGATTTTATAGTGACATTCTGTAAACTATTTTTTTATAATTATTATGTTTTATATATACTTTCTTTTTCTACAATTTCACAATTTTACAATTTAAATATAATTTGTCATATTTGCGGCAGTGAAACATTTGATTGTTTTTAAACGACATTCTGACAGATGGCAGTTATAACCTAACTTCTAGTTATGTGTTTCTTCTACATTTACAATGTTTTTAAATATGTCGTGAAAAAATTGTGTCTAAAACGAGAAGAAAACTCTATTTCCACTCTCGCTCGCTTCGCTCGTGAAACAAACTTCGAGCTCTTGTGGGAAAAAGAAGCGTTTTCCCCTCTAGTTGGACAAATAACAATTGTTTTGACGTTAGTTTAAATAAATCACATAATATACCGAAAATAGTATTATATCAATATGATGTTATGTTCTTAATCTTTTTAGTATCTTAATTTAGAATAAAATATTTGAAAACCATATAATTATATTCTAAATGTGTCAATATATTATATAAATATAGGCACACGTTTTGTTATTTAAGTCTCATTTCTATTTTTAAAGTGTAAACAGAAAAGAATCGATATCTTTCTTCCGTTATATCTAACTATAAGTTCCATAATTTATAAATACTTGTTGTGTTACATGGTGTATTTCCTTCATAATACAATATTTTGTTTATATTTATAATGCGTTATGTGACTATGGTTCTGAAAGCTCCGGCTCGAATCAAATTAGATGGGGTCTAGGTACTCTACACTAATAACGGGAACACGCTACTGCGTCAAATTGCCGTAATGTCAAATATCCGCTGTGTCCAATTGCCGCAATGTCAAATTGCCACTGTGCCAAAACGGATCCCCACCACTTACATACTTATAATAACGTATGTCGAGAGACTACTGCAAATTTGTTTCGACACAGAGGCAATTTGACGAGTTTGTGGGGCTCTAGTACGGTTTTGTTAGCTTTGTTAGTGTAGTAAATACCAAAACCTATACCCGATTGCCAGTAGTCTCTCGACATACGTTATTACAAGTATGTAAGTGGTGGGGATGAGTTGGCCGGAGTGGTAAGGGAGAGTAAGAATGTTTCTATGTTTTACACAGAGCTGAGTCAAAGTTCGCCAACTTATTACTCGCTTCAAAGCAACTGAATCAAGAGAAAAACCGAGCTGGACGACTTCTTTATACACTTTTTTTTGTGGTAACCAACCTACAGGATTAACTCCCAATTAGATGATGATAGATGTGATTATAGTGGAATCCAACCATTCGGACCCATTGGTATTATTGTCGGTTGTGCTGGGAATCGAACTGAGGACCGCTTTCATGCTAGGCAGACCCTCTACCGTTAAGGCCCGAATGTAGCTGTCTGCGAGAAAAGAATAGATTTATACAGATTTAGTGTGTCGAACAAAGACAGCAATAGGGAACGCGCTCTCGTAGAGGGATTAAAATTGGTACTAAATTTGAACGTATCATCACAAACAAGGGTTCATTTGAAAGATAAAAGTTCAATCTACGAGTAGATCCGTCTAGTGTTGAAATTTGCAATTTTTGTTGATAAACTGAGTAACAGTTATGTGAAGTTAGGCAAGTTATGACAAGTTTATGGCATTGTAAAATTGAAACAAAAAATAAAACTAAAATTTCAACACTAAGCGGATGTGGAGTTCATCTTTATCTTGAAATGAAAAAAAAAATTAAATCTATCCGACCAAAATTAGTCTCAATTTCATTCCCCATTCAAAAGCATGTTTTTGCTGCGCGCATCTTCACTACATTATGCTCTTAAGCTAACCACTGACCGTAGCAATAGGTAGCAAAGCGGTTTCTGCTAAAAAATTTGCTGGTAATCTATGTCCGCTCGATTAATATTGTTTACCAATTTAAAATTTCTAAACTCGGCCATCACATATTAGATGTAATGAGTCATTAGTATAGGTATGTGCGGTTACCAGCCGTCAACTCACTGGTACTCATGGTTGTTAGTGAAGAGTACACCATAGAGAAGATAAATAAATAAATAGTATTAGCTATGAGCATAAAAACTACTAAAATTAATTAATTTCTCGTCCATTTTAACTTATTTTGGGATTAAGGATACTACAATCTAAGTATATTTTAATCTATTCAAAATTAAAACAAAATTACAAAATTCAAAGAAATGTCATACATTTTAGCTGGAGGATGCTCTAAATTTAATATTATTTGTCTTGATAATTACGATATGTTTTGATTATTTGTTTGTAAAACCACTAATTACGACAATATTTTTTAGATATGATCACTGATATCTTATGTGGACATATTTTGGAAAATTGGGTTTTTTCTTTGATGTTACCGACCAGATAATATTGTATTAGTAAGTACTGTACGTCAATGAAATTAATTTTTTTTATTTGACTAGAGCCGGTAGTAAAAATGTATTACTCACGAATTTTGTATATCTGTGGTGATTTTTGTGTATCAGTAGCACGGCGAAGTTGCGGAAGGAAAAAGAAAAAAATGAAATATTTAAGTTTTTTCAAGATCAAAGGATGTTTCATTATATATATATAAGTTAAGTTTTTTTATACAGGAGAAATTACACAATAATCTAAACTCTTTCTCCGTATAAAAATTAAAATAAATAATACATTTTAAAAAATTAATTAAATAAAAATGTTTTATCCACGCCAGTGATATAATAGTCATATTATTTTCATCATTTTAGTGAGTTAATTAGTTATATTACCTCACTGGTGAAGTAATATGATGTGCTTTTGTCTATTACCTCTCGTAAATTTATAATATACTTGTCTACCTAATTATTCAATATTCTTAGAATAAATTTATTTTGAAATATTGTCCCATAATAAATAATTTATAAACGAATAATAATTAAATATCACGTATAAACTTACAAATTAAGAATTTGTTTGTATATAAAACTGACAGAATGTACATATAAATTGTATGTACCCTTCTTTGATTTTAAAGCAAATTTATAGAAAGTGACATTTATCAATTGTTAAAATATATAATTTTTAAATTTCAAATCTGACTTTTAAACAAAAATATCTGTTTTTATTAATTTTGAGCACTCGTGGATAAAATTTTGTATATCACATGTGGGCTAAAGCATATTACAGCACTCATGTAATAATGCTCTGATCCCACTTGTAATATAAATAACAATTATTGTACTATTTATATAACACCTGGGGAGGGTGTAACCTCAAAAAAATATATGTAAATATTTAATTATCGGAAAAATAAAACGAAAATAGATTTGTTATTATGTCGTCTCGACACTGGAAAGGGTAAATTAGATTTTAAAAGATAATAATATTACTTATATAATTACACAAAACAATTATTGACTTCGGAGCTGGGGTGGAAATTTTTTTTCATTGGTGGGCCAAATATAAAATGTAAAAGTAGAAACGAGGAGCGTAGCAAGCGAAATAAAAAATAATTTTTTGTGTTTTAATTTTGCATTTACAGATCCGTTCTTAATTTTTTCTGAAGAACTGCATTAGAATAACTGCAATTATGTCAATCTCATCAATTTGAAAATTTAAGTTATTTGAAAATGAAAATTAAGTTTTTAAGTGTTAAGGGGAGTCACTACCACCGTAAAAATGGTGAATAGTATATGTTGTTTAGTTTTTTCCTTAAAAATGAAGTAAAAATTCACATTTTTGGAAATAACAAATACATTTTTGAATAGATAAAGGTTGTCTCCAAATGCGTCTAATGATACATTTTTCATATTTGTTCTCTATTTTTTTTACATTCATGGCTAAACAGTTTTTAGGTATTTTATCACATATAAAAAACTTAAAAAGTGGCATTAGACGTACTTGAGGACAACCTGTAGCTATTTAAAAATATCTTTGTTTAAAAAATCTTAATATTGAAGCCAGTTTTAATGAAAAACTGAATATTGATTTTCGTCATTTTGACGGCTGTATTGCACCATTTGCAGTTTAATTTTCCTAATTAAATAGTTCAGAAAGAGTTGTATTTATTTATTTAATTTAATAATTTTATCTTTTGTTTATTCATGTGTAATATGCCGCACAGTGTAATCCAGCATTTAGGTATCGACGCCCTTAATATCAGTGTTCAATCAATTGTTACCGGCCCACCAGGAAATTTCCCGGTATTCCGGTGGGCCAGTCCGGTCCTGAGCATATCCAAAATGCAATTCCGGTTACTGATTCCGTTTTTACGTCCGCTTTATAAGAAATTAGGATCTAAAAAAATAAAATGTATCATTCCTTGTCCTTTTGACTGATAGTATGATCACGCAAAGAAAATATTTCTTTCTTTGCGGATACGATAAAATTTTCCTTATTTGTTCAATTGCTTGATTTGTTCAACAACTTCTGCCATATTCCAATTTATTTATAGGTGATATTTAACAATAATAATGACTGTGCAAGTATAGTTATTTGTTCTAACAAATAACCTTTTCATTTCATTTCATAACCGCATATCTGTAGATCTCAGTACTACGATGATTTATATTTTCTTGTGTTTATTTTTCCAAGCGTAACTCTAAAGTTTCCTTAAGATTATGTGATTCACTGGTTCATTCGGTTTGATTATTGTTAATTGATGAGTAATTATTAAGAGTAATTAGTTGGGATTTACTAGGGAAGCTGAGAATAGTATTGCGGTTGTGATTTAGAAATTTGTTTACAATACGTGGGAGATTGCCTGGCAATAATACGCATTGAAAAACGAGTAATTTTTGTGAGGATCTCAATCTAATACTGTTATACGTATGATGTTGAATTTTTGTATGTAGATTAAGGAAGAATACTAAAAGTGCGGAATCTGCAAAATCTTTAATTAATGTAATTAAGTTTGGCTTTAATAACTAAGCGAAATTCGGCGAAAATTGTACAAGTTTAGATATAATTTATGGCAATTCTGTTGATAAAATTATAGTTTTATTGTTTTTCCGCCCTTTTTACATCTATGTTCTACTCATTTTGTCTTTAAACTCAATGATAACTTTTATAGTTTATTCATGAGATCCTCACGAAATTCTAGTGTTTAATTTCTATATGTTTAATATATAGTTTGAATTTTTCAATTCAACAATGCTTTGGCGTTACTAATGTAAAATTTCAGATTTTTATTTTGCGCAATATAGCCAGAATCGTGAATTCTGATTCTTATTGCACTCAAGAAGTATAGCCCCTTAAGACGATCCTCTACCGCGCCAGCCAAAACAAGGATTTCGCGCGCCGTTCCACAGCGTATATTGTTTTGTTAAATATAATAATCTAAAGATATTGTTGAAGATAAAAGTACAGTCTACAAAATTGTCGATGCAGAATTTTAAAATTTTACTTTAAAATTGAAATATCTTAATTTGTTATTTTTTAATACAAATTTCTTCTATTTTAAAACTAGGTAATTTAAAAAAATTGATCGGTTATTTCGCAGATCCAAGCTTTGTTGACAACATATTAAAATTTGAAGTTAATCATAAACGTTTAACAAAACAATAAACGCTATAGAATAGCGTGCGAAATCAATGTTTTTGACTGTTTTATGCCATGGGTAGAGGATCACCTTAAGGTTGTTGACTAGCAGAGTCGATGAAGACAGAAATAAGTAACATTTTTATAGGGCATTTATATGATAATAATAAAATTTATAATAAATGATTTTGTTGTCCATGATTGTTTAACATTTGTTACTACAAAAAATTTAATTTAACAATAATGACACAACATTTATATCTTCTTAGTTGATTAAATAACTAAAATATATTTGTAAGTACCTACCTATAATTATTATATAGTAGTAAAATGAGTAGGGTATGGCGGGAGGCCTTGTATTGGCCACATCAGATTTTTTCCAATGTTATTATTTTCTTCTTTTCTGTATTTCCAGACACAAAAGAAACAGTAGTAACTAATTACAATTTAACAACATAGTAATTTCAAAGCCGTTTACTATCTATTAATTGATGTAGATCAATAATTAATCTAGAATTTTTCTCCCTATCTCGTTTCGTAACTAAATCTTGTTTATTTATCGCTATATATCACTAACTTGCGCTAGTTATTAGTCATAGTGACTATTAAATAAAATTGATTGCAAATTATTTGACCTAGATGCATTTAATCTATGCAAAATAGCGGGAGTGCGAATTGACTTTGTAGCGATCTAGAGATCTAGGAGATCTATAGAGAGATAATTATCGCTAGTTTAATTGAATTCTAGTGATTAAAGATTTATCAAAACTGTGAGAAACTTACGAACTATGAGTTGTTAAACCTTGATCAATAATTGGCTGCAACAAATTGTTTTGTATGACAAACCTTATACGAATTCGTATTTTTAATTTTAATTTATTGTGCGAACTTTCACAGCCCGCAATTTGGTGAAATTTGACGTAATTTGTGAAGTCTGTCATATGGCAATGTGTTCACTGCAGCTTAAGAGGCCCGTCTACTGATTTGCCCCCATAATTACCAATTCCTATTTACCACCGTCCCTTTTTTACCACCGTAATTCTTTTACCAATCCATTTTTTACCAACATTATACTTTTACCAATCCATTTTTTACCACCGTCCCATTTTACCACTAATTATTTTTTACCACCAACGTATTTACCAACGTATTCTTTTACCAATCCATTTTTACCACCGTCCCAATTTTTACCACTAATTCTTTTTACCACCAAAATATTTACCAACGTGTTTTTTTACCAATCCATTTTTACCACCGTCTCTTTTTTAACAAAGCTAACAAAACCGTACTAAAGCCCCACAAACTCGGTTTTGGTATTTACTACACTAACAAAGCTAACAAAACCGTACTAGAGCCCCACAAACTCGGTTTTGGTATTTACTACACTAACAAAACCGTACTATAGCCTCACAAACTATTAATGGTAAAACGGAATAGCGGTAAAAAGTATGGTGGTAAAAGTTGTAATGGTAAAAACGGAGTGGTAAAAATGTATTAGTGGTAAAACGAAATAGCGGTAAAAAGTATACCTAGTGGTACAAATGCAAAGGTAAAAGTTGGAGTGGTAAAAATTGAGTGGTAAAAAATGGGTTAACGGTAAAACAGGGTAGCGGTAAAAAAGAATGGTGGTAAAAATGCTCTGGTAAAAGTTGG
The DNA here is from genome assembly GCA_947534325.1 of Agonum fuliginosum. NCBI lineage: Eukaryota > Metazoa > Arthropoda > Insecta > Coleoptera > Carabidae > Agonum > Agonum fuliginosum. The sequence continues at coordinate 29,532,285 of OX384041.1, forward strand.
AGTGTCTACTACCTAAAATCCAGCAAAAAATGTACTAACGTATAGCGAGTGTTTTGTGACCAGTATAAGAATGGTAAAAATTTATTGCAACAAGGATTTAATAGAGAAATAATGAATCTATAGATGTGCCTTTTTAAAATTTTGATTAAAAAATTGTACATGAATATAAAAATTCCGAAAAATTCAAAAAAATTCTATTTTATGCAAACTTTATAATACAAATTAATTTTTAAAAGGCCCATATTTCCATTCTTTCTCTATTAAATGTTTATAAAAACATTATCCTCAATTCAATAATAATCTGACAGTTTACTCGCAACTAAAACACTTTTACACTCTAAAAAATGTATCCGTGTAAATTGAACTTATGCCTTTGGTTAAAAATTCAGTGTTAATTTTTACACTAAAAACTCGTTAAAACAACACTACATTTTACACTACGCATGTGGTAAAAGTACACTAAGAAATAGTGTAATATTTTACACTAGATATGGAACTTTTCACAATAATAGTGTGAAAGTAATTATTTCAGTGTGATATTTCTGAGCATAGTGTAATATTACCGTTATAAAACATTAGACTAACACGTTTAGTGCAAAAATATCTACTAGAAGTTGTGGTCACGTTATTCCTGTTCAGTGTTGGTATTACTACAGACCAGACGTAGTGTCGTAGGTTAGTCTATATTATATTGTGTTGTTTGTGTTTAGTACGTTTCATTTGGTTTTAGTGTTTTCTCTTTTTGCTATACTTCCATATTTTTGAATATATAAACCTAATTATTGTGACTGCACGTGAAGATATTTTCATGTAGGATGTGACCACTTCACCCGTTCCCATGTTTGCTTCAGTTAAGATGTTACCAGCTACCTACCTACCTAAAGAATCTATTAGGAAAAGCCGAAAAAATTATTTCTTTTTAAACAGGTAAGTTAGAAAATTCATGTTATTTAAATTAATTTATATATTTTTAATACATATTTTACAGAATAACTTATCAAAATTAGGAAAGGATATACTACAAAAAACAACCAATTTACCATTTCTAATCACAGAAGGATCGATTCCCGGAGCTATACCTAACAAACTATTTTGTTGTCACCGATAATACAACACCGATCTCATGAGTGAAGCAATGTAATGCAGCAAAAGCGATCATAACCTTATTTAAATCCTATTACGTATTTCAATTATTATACATATTTCTATATACTACATAATATGTACTGTATATTGTAGTTACCTAACCTAATATATACTTAATCTGGATGTAATATAAAATTTATAGTATATTTTGCATTAAATACTACTTTATATTTTACCCTATTTTGACACTATTTAGTAACACTAATGTTTTACACTAAATATATTACACTATTATTAACACTCTCAGAGTGTAACTTTTAACCGTTTGTGATTCCGTTAAAGTACACTAAAATTAACCATTCTTGAAAAAGTAAAAGTTAACACTAAATATTCTGTCCTCGATGGTACACTATTTTTGGTTAGTTTAGTGTTAAATTTAACACTATATTTTTTAGAGTGTACAGTATTTTTCAACTTCAAAATGACATTGCATAGCTAGGATGCGGCAAAGTACGAGTTTCGGGCTGGTTTCAGGCAGCTCTAGTAGTGTAAAAAGAGTGGAATGGAAAAAGAAGTAAAACCGAGAGTATTCAGGAATTCGGCAAAAACGTAGATGAGCCGCTTAAGAACTGTTTTTTATGTTTATCTCAAATTTGAGATTGACGGTACTTTATCAATGTTTTAAATGTCACTGATGTAATGTACGAAATTTATGGTATAAAATTGATATTTTTTTCTTTCGAAATTAAAATTAAATATTTCCTGCAATATTCTATTTCTATTATCTGTATTTAACTAAATTTGGTAAGATTCCTTAGTTATCATTTTCCTGTTTACTATAAATGAAAATTTACCTACTGTCTTTTATTATCTGATATTTTCCAATTTTCCAGTAAGACAGTGACGACAAAAGACGACATTATTTGTTGGTTACGCTATAGTTATGACGTCACTGATAAGGCCGCAAAGTGTAGTTTACAAATAAGGAAAAATATAATAATAAGAATTTTATTTTCATATTTTGTATTCGTCTCTACCGTGAATAATATTCTTATAAATTTGTCTTTGATAAAAGTGACTAATCTTTGATCAAAGAAAAAATCTAATCGTGTATTTACTTCTAATAAATTTGCACATTTGTGTTTCAAAGAACAGTTTGACATTCGTCTCAGTATATTTTACGTAGGCTACGTTTAAGTTAACCGCAAGTTATTAGATAATTTTATAAATAGATTCAAGATTTTCCCAGAAGTGTATAGTATCTTTTCTCGAGTCATTTTAATACAATAGGTTTTGCCCCGTAGAAAAATTTATTGGATATCCACTACTCTCATAAGGTGTAGACAATAAAAAATTATGACTAATTAAATAGGTTGGTTACAGGTTTTAGTTTTGTACTTTTTAAAAATGATTTGTGATTTTGTAGATCATAATCACAAGGTAAATTAATAAAAAATTGCTTGGTAAAGTACCAGACTAATTTGTATTTTGTTTTATTTTTTATTTAATAAAAATATTATTTGAAAACAATGATAATAAGTAATTGTTTCAAGATTCTGAATCTTGGAAAAAAAATTCACGGTTTTGAAGCAATCAATAAATTATACATTTTTCCTTTACAAGACTGATTTAAGATCAATTTAACGGCACCGCAATTTGACAGGTAATTCTCACTAGAATTATTTTTCTCAAAATTTTGAATCATGAAAGAATCGTCAAAGAATCCTTGTATGAATATCGTGCGTAAAAAATATTTATTTGTCATGAAATTGTGAAATTAGGCTTTTTATGTCACTCAAGAAGGGTATTAGGTTCTTTATTTAGTTCAGTTCAATAGATTTTGTTCAAAACCTGAATATTTAAGACTCTACCCAGTAAACATGTTTCATGTTTGCGATGTTACAATTAATCTCAAAGAGATCGCATTTGTGATCTCACATTATTACCACAAACATCACAAACACGTGACATATTTATCATTGCTTAAACCATATCACAAAGAGGTTAAATAAAAGATATACCTGCGATTTGCATTTGTGATATCCCCGTAATGTGCTAAATTGATCACAAAAGTGATGGATATCATAATCGTGATATCGCGGGAAGACCGATTTTGCAAGATCGCAAAGGAACATTTATGTGATATCACTGAGAGATCAATTTTGTGAGGTCGCAGATGATTATATTACCGAAATATCAATTATATAATAATTTTATAGTTCTTAGTTCTTTAATAATTAGCTCTTTATAGATAAAAATTTAACTTTATTAAGTATTACCTTATGTTCAGTTAATAATATTTACATTTCTTTTAAAATAGTGCCACAAACATTTCAGAAATTATGTATACGTCTGTTCATCTGTCACATTGACATATTCATTTTTGTTTTAATTTTTTTTCCTATATTGTGATTTACAAATCGTGGTAGGTAAAATTATATATCTTAGAAAAATAATTTTCCTTTATTGGTAAGAGATATAGACAAGATGTTAAATAGATATTGTAAGATATAACTTGTTTTTTGAAATGTCGTATGACAAATTGTAACTATCGCAGAATTTTCTATATTTTTTGCAAAAAATGTTAAAAAATGCTTCAAGAAAGTACCATTTAAGATAATGAATAAGAACGAAAGAGCATAGTAGGCGCACATACATACATACATACACAAAATAGTCAAAATAGGTGCTAAAGGTGCTAAAACGTGCTTATTGACAAAAATCTCGACACCGAACTTTTTTACGATCCCTATTTATACCTCTCTTCACTTTCGTCAAATACCAAATTTTGGACTTAGAATTTTGCAACTTGGGTGTAACCACCACACATTTTATATTATTTAGTGCGATTTTTAGATCCGTCAACTCACGGATACTCATGGTCATAATTCTTTAAGAAGCACATGTATTTAAACACCACATTGTTCTGTTTATACATATGTACAAATATTTTTTCCTTTTCTACGTCATTAATATAAAAACTGCACTGACTGTCTTGTGTCTTCTGACGTCACGGCAACAAAAAGACCCTGTGAAAGTGTACAACTCTTGTACACTCCGCGCTACAAGTTTATTACTTTGGTAATCATTGTTCTATTTTAAAGTACAGGAAATGCCGATTGATACAGAAACCAATAACAATGTTAAAATGTTGATTACATGAATTTGTCCATTAAGGTTGGCTTCTAGCCGTTAAAATGGTGAAAAGTATGTTTAGTTTTCCCATTAAAATTGAAGTAAGAATTGAAATTTTCGAATTAACTATATTTTTGAAAAGTTTAAGGATGCTGCCTCTTTGCTCTAATGCCAGTTTTTTTTTCAATTTTTTTATGTGCATGGCTAAACATGTCCAATTTTGTGAATATTTCATGTGTATTTTAATACAATCCTACATAAAAATTCAAAAAAGTGGCATTAGAGCAAAAAGAGGGCAACTCCAAGCTTTTCGAAAACGTCTTATTTGTTTAAAAAATCTTATTGTTTAAACCAATTTTATGGGAAAAACTGCATTTAGTTTTTCGCTATTTTGACGGCTGGTGTTGATCCATTTGAAATTTAATTTTCTGGAATACAAAATTCAAAAAGTGTTCAATTTATTCATTCAGGTATATAATTTAAATCTTTGTTTATTAAAGTAATACAGAGCGTTCAGCAAAACCTATAATTTGACTGCGCAACCGCCTTAAAAATTGTATTCTTGTCATTAACGATTAAAATGAAAGTAGCATTGAAAATGAAATACAAACTGCGATCAAGGTATAGTGCAGTAATTATAGATTTTATGATTAATTAATTGTCAAAATTGTTGTTATGAATTATTGATATTGTTATTGTTATATTATAAATCGATTAGGGTTTAAAAAATGTTTACTTTATTCACTAATTTGTTTTATAAATAAAACATTTTGTTATGTTTAATTTTTATCTTTGTCTGCAAATGTAAGGTATATTGACTTCCAACATTTCCATGTAAACAATAATTAATTACTCAATTAGTTTTTGACAAATACAATTTTTGGTATTTTGTTTTTTGTCCAATAACAATAATTGCGTATATCCAAACTTATTAGTATGTTTCCTAAGCTCATTTTATATTAAGCAAGCGCAACGGGCAACTGCAATCTTCAAGTCAGAGTTGAACAAGAAAATTGCAGAAGACATTTTTTTTCATTTTACATTGAGCAACATCAGCAAAATGCAATTACTTATTTATCCAACATTGTCGATTTTAGAAAAAATCGTAAGGGGTACCCCTTAAGGCGCTACACTTGTGTCAAAAATATATATTACAAACTGAGCTCTTGTTAGTACACCTACACTGTTCATATTTTATATATAGATAGTTCAAAGATGACTCTAGAGTGCTAAAAAATTATATTTTTGAAATACTTAATGGTATTTTAGTAATAAATTAGTAAAAATAGTCAATTTGGCCGATTTTTTACTATTTTTTTCCTCAGATGTGTAATTTTTTTGACAAAAAATATTTTCTTAGCACTCTCATGAACAATGCAAGGAATCGACTATTTAAAACAAAATTAATAAATATGCAATAATAAGGCCGTAGTTTGTAATATTAAAATGCATAATTTAATTCTTATTTTCTCTAATTGTTGTCGCAACAATGTATTGTATGAATTTTTCGATCAAATAATGCTTCGTAATTACTTATGGTAAATTTCAGATTTTTATTTTGAGCAATATAGCCAGAATCGTGAATTTTGATTCTATTGCAGCAATATTGCTTTCAACAAGTGTAGAGCCTTAAGTAAGCGCAACAGGCAACTGCAATCTTCAAGTCAGAGTTGTACAAGAAAATTGCAGAAGACATTTTTTTCATTTTACATTGAGCAACATCAGCAACATGCAATTACTTATTTATCCAACATTGTCGATTTAAGAAATCTTCAAAAATGAGGAAACCGTGATAAATCTTGTACCCGTCGGAATTTTGAGCTGAAAATTGGTACACATATGTAATTCGGCGCGAGGAATTCATTGGTGAATAAATTAAGTCGATATATTGAAACATTTTTGAGAAATCGAGGGTGGTCGGTTTTTGGGTGGTCAAAAAATTTCAAAAATTTCAAAATTCTGAAAATTTGTTTATAGGTTAATTTAAGTGTTAGAAATATAATGTTGCAGACTAGAGTTTGATGTCTCGCTGAGTTTTTGAGATATCGGAAGTTGGAAAAAGGGGAAAACGGAACATAATTTTTTTTCAACTTGTACGAAGAGATTAATCTACACTTTTTTAAATATATTTAAGTAATAGATATAATACTATTATTAAACTGCAATTAAAAGAGTAGGGTATCTTGAGTAGGGAGGTCTTGTGCTGGCCACATCAGATTTTTTTTAGTTGTCATTAATGTTTTTTTTATTTTTCAAAATCAATTATTTTTTTTACCTTTTTTGCCTGCCAATACCTCTCTTACAGGTAAGCGGGAGTTAAAAAGTATAACGTATCCAGCCTTAACATTGACGATTTTTTTAACGATTTATGATGAAATTTTCTTACTAATTTTGCTATACACACAATCTACGATCCATTATCTCTCTATCTGTTATTATTAATTTGCATAAAAAGTGCTTTAAGGCCAAGTAATATTTTTATGAACATTGCTATTCATAATAAACGAAATGTGTCCGCAATATTTCAGCAGGCAATTCCAAGCTGACATGTTATGTTATTGTTTATTAATTAATGAATAAACTAGATCAGAGAGGGCGGCGACTCGACGACATTCTTTTATTACGTATCAATGCCACCTACTCAAACTAATAAAACACACGCGCATGGAGTACTTGATTAGAGTGATTTATTTTAAGGATACCAATGATTTTCAAATTTGCATCCGCGTTTTTCATTTGTTATTCAGAGTTGTTAGATATTTTTTTAATTGCTATTAATAGACATTGAAATTTGTGTTTGTTTATAATGTAACTAAACGTGAAATTATTTTATATTGCATGCATAATATACAGTTTTATAATATGCTGATTACTGATAAAAAAATAATAGTAATGCTCTCCAAAACTTTTTTGAGTCTGCAAAATCATATTTTAGCAGATCATGTCTTTTAAATTGACGTAACCAAAGTAATCAGCTGTTACTTACATTTTATAGGATTAAGACGATCCTCTACCGTGCCAGAAAACAGCCAAAAACATGGATTTCGCGCGCCACTCCACAGCGTTTATTGTTTTGTTATATATAATAATCTAAAGATATTGTTAAAGATAAAAGTACAATCTACAAAATGGTCGATGCAGAATTTTAAAATTTTGCTTTAAAATCGAAATATGTTAATTTTGATAATTTTTGTTATTTTTTTAACACAAATATCTTCTATTTTAAAACGAATTTAAAAAATTTGATCGGTTGTTTCGCAGATCCAAGCTTTGTTAACAACATATTACAATTTGAAGTTAATTCATTTATAAATAAAAGCTGTACAGTGGCGCGCGAAAACCTCCTTTTTTTAAAATATTGCAGTTTTTTTTACAAATATGGGGCTCTAAATTATTTTTTCCCGTCAAACATAAATTACTTGTTATCATTATGTTTAACAAAACAATAAATGCTATAGAATAGCGTGCGGAATCAATGTTTTTGACTGTTTACTGCCATGGGTAGAGGATCACCTTAAGCTAGATTCACACCTACCCAATTATAAATATAAGTGCTAAATTAACCAACCAGCGCTTCCAAAAAATTTCAATTTCAATTATAAGTGCGAATGCTGAGCGCTGGTTGGTTAAATTAGCCACTTATACTTATAATTGGGTAGGTTTTTAGCTAGATTCACACCTACCCAATTATAAATATAAGTGCTAAATTAACCAACTAGCGCTTCCAAAAAATTCCAATATCAATTATAAGTGCGAACGTTGAGCGCTGATTGGTTAAATTAGCTACTTATACTTATAATTAGGTAGATCTTAAGCTAGATTCAGACCTACTCAATAATAACTATAAGTGCTAATTTAACCACCCCGCGCTTCCACAAAATTCCAATTTAAATTATAAGTACTAATAGATAGGTCCCTTTAATTTAGCAAATTTGTTAAAAATTCTATTTAAGTGGTTCGTCTACGTTTTTTCCGAATTCCTAGAATACTTTCGATTTTACTTTTTTCTATTCCACTCTTTTCCTCACTACTACGACTACCTAAAACCAGCCCCAAACTCGTACTTTACCGCATCCTACCAATACAAGGTCATTTTGAAGTTGAAAAATACTGTATAAGCTGTTTCGTTGCAAGTAAACTATTAGTTTATTATTGTCTTCTAAGTAATATTTTTATAAACATTTAATAGAGAAAGAATGGATCTACAGATGTGCCTTTTTAAAATTTTAAAAATAAATTTCTATTAGGAGATATAACCGTGTAAAGTTTGCATAAATTGAAAATTTTTATGATTTTTTTGGAATTTTTATAATCATGCAAAAATTGTTATTAAAATTTTAAAAAGGCACTACTGTTAATTATTATTGAAATACAATTTTACCATTCTTCTGCAGGCCACAAAACACTCGCTACATTAGTACGTTTTGTTCTGAATTTTAGGAGGTAGACGGGCCTCTTAATTCGTATCGTAATCGTCATATTAAACATAATGTAAGTACCTACTCGTAATTATGATACAGCCTATATAATACATTTTTTTATTATCTTGTAGGTGATTTGTTTCTATAAGTATCAATTTTTTGTATTGCACTTTTCAATCAATTTTTTAAGTAGAAAATCTATGTAATTTTTAAGTAACAAAAACTCAATTGACATAGTGACGAATTTGAAAAATATCTAAACTAGACAAGTATAGGTTGCTCGTAAACTCGTATTATCAATTATAATTATTTTTCTTTGCTTCTGATTTCTGATTTAAATTGGGTAATTCCAGGGCAAAAAATAAGGTAAAGTCTGCATCCGTTCTGATAGCAAAAATAATCGATGAATAATATGCGGATACTAATAAAAATAGCTCCGAATAATTATGTTTAAATTATGCAAATGTAAATTATTAGTCTGTAATCTATAATCTAGATTATTTATTGACATAACATTTAAATTGCAAATAAAACAAACTTATAGATATACTAATGTTTATTTTATATACAATATTCAATAACAAATACTTACAATTATAATTTACCTTCTAAAAGGTAACCAATAAAAATTATATACATAATTTTAACCAATAAGTTGATTCACAAATAGGTTAGCGCAAAAATTTAATTGTTAGATAGTTAAAAAATAAAATTGAATAATAAATGTTCAAAATGATGCTAACCCATTTGGTGAATCCAGTCCTACGTAGTCATACTGATTATTTTGTATAGTAATAAAATCAAGTACAAACCAATTTTGTGTAGTAAAATCGTAATAAATATTTTATTGCATTATTTGAAAATAAATAACTTCTTATAGATAAAAACTGATGGTTAAAAGATAGTTGCTGAAATGTCTTTCACTTTGGTGACGTCTCAGCAAAAATCTTTTGATTCTTGATGGCTCTTATTTTATAAAAATAACTAAACTTTAGCTTGCGTATCCTCGGGATGCTCCAGACGTACTCACAAGGGTGGAAAACGCGTTTGTTGCTCCCTAGAAGTAAACAAATAGTAAATAAAAGTAAAAACAATTGTAAATATGATGTATGAAATGATTCAAGGAAGACAAATGCGTTGTTAGTTTTATTTTATAATATTTTTAGATGAGAAACAACAAATGAAGCCCTGTTCCCACATCGATTCTTTGAAGATTCTTTCATGCTTCAAATCACTGTTTTGAAATTGAAGCTATCAATGAATTATATTTTTTTAAGACTCATTGAAGATTCAATTTAGCGGCGCCGCTATTTGACAAACAATTATTATCACCATGATTCTTTTATCGGGATTCAGATGCATGAAAGAATCATCAAAGAATTCTTGTGCTAACAGGGCTTAAAGTAGGTAATTACAATATGTAAAATCAAATTTGTTAAATTATTATTTGTAAAATTGTAAAATGTAAAGTCTCCATTAAAAACCATGAATACTCGTGAATTTGAGTTGACGACTAATAACCGCACACACGGTATAACATATACAGGATGTTACTATATTTCGAAAAAAATATTAAGGGTATATTATGTTACATGACGTACTGAGCATGGAACAAAAAGAAAAATTGTAATGAATAATTATTTTCCGATTTCCTAGAATACTCTCGATTTAACTTTTATTTCTATTCCACTTTTTTCCCACCACTACGACTGTCTAAAACCTGCTCGAAACTTGTACTTTACCGCATCCTAGCAATACAAAGTCATTTTGAAGTTGAAAAATACTGTAAAAGTGTTTTCGTTGCGAGTAAATTCTTATTTTATTGTTGACTTCAAGGTAATGTTTTTATAAACAATTAATAGAAAAAGAATGGATCTACAATGTGCTTTTTAAAATTTATCACGGTTATATCTACTGTAAAGTTTGCATAAATTGGAAATTTGTATGAATTTTTCGGCATTTTTATAATCATGTACAATTTTTTATTAAAATTTTAAAAAGGCACAACTGTTAATTGATCCTTTAAGTATATAATCCTTGCTGAAATACAATTTTACAATTCTTGTACTGGCCACAAAATACTCGCTACGTTAGTACGTTTTGTGCTGGATTTTAGCAGGTAGACGAGCCCCTTACACCGTCATTTATTAGACGTTCTGTAAAAATTTACTTGTGGTTTTGTCTAGTAGATTTAAATAAAATATTTAGAAAAACAATCTACTAGTAGTTCAATAGTTATTTGTATCACAAGGCCAGAAACTGACCTTTTGCAAGAGCGAGTATTTTTGACACGCCGAGCCACAGGCGAGGCTTGCAAATTACGAGCACTAGCATAACAGTATCTGGACGTGTAATACACAATATTTTATGTGCCGATTTCATTACAAAAATATAAAATAATTATACATAACCTAAAAAATTGTGCACTGAATACTTGCATTTGAGCTTAAAATATATTTATTTCAGTTTCTATTAACGATTTACGTCTAAAATTTGTCCAAATCTTGTTCATTCTTGTATAATAAATATTCAACGCATAAAATTGACATCTGTTTGACATCTGTAGTAATGTCAAGATGCCAACCTATAACTTCCGGTTGTTTGCCGGCCTAGGCTGGCAACAAAGAGTTTCTGGCGGATTTTGAGATATGGAAAACTAGCGATGCCGACCGGAGGCATATAAAATATATTTACTATTCGTTATTTTTGCGTATTTTCCATGTTCTGTACGTCATGTCTTATACTCTTAATGTTTATCTCGAAGTATAGTAACACCTGTATATCTATACCAATGACTCACAGAAAATAAGGCTCTCACACCCAAGTCGGAGAAAAGATGTAATAGATTTATTTATATTTTAATTTAAAAAAATGTATATAGTTTGTTAGTACTATTGGTCCTTTGTTGTATTGCATTCTCATTTAAAAATATAATATGACAGAAAAATAATCTAGAAGAAAATAAGTACAAGTATAAAAGTATAAAGTCTATTCTAAGACAAATATTTAGTAATTAAAATAGAAACCTTCTACTGTCCTAAATAATTATGCATTTGCCTTTAAAATGTGAATCATGAAAATATGAAAGAAAGCATGTTAAAAATAGGTTATGAAATAAAATAAGATATATGTTATACATAAAGTAAATTGATTACAATTATATCTACCGCCACTGTCTATAAGTGTGTTACAGTATAATATAAAATGTTCTTGAGTGAAATTTGAAGATGTGTTATGAATGTTAACGGTCATATCAATGAATGATATAAAATACACGTAGATATATTTTACCGTGTTGTATTATAAACTTGTGCCGTTGAGATTTACGTGTAAACTATTGTTGTAATAGTTTCTGAGTGACTGATTGTGTTCCGAAGAGTTGAAATACTCTACAAACCTAGACGCCAAGCCCTACAAACAACACACAACAAACAAAATATGTACAAAAACTAACAACACAAACATCACACATTCTCAAAAAGCTGAAATATATTTCATTAAAATATTTACATTATTTTAGATGCATTCCATTTATCATTTATCATCAACTTCTATTCTTCGTCGCGCAAATATATTTTACACAGAGTATTTTATAATTCGGGAAAAAAAATTAAGGATATATTATATTAAATGACGTAGTACCATAGGAGCTCTACTTTAAGGGGGTAAACTCAGATTAGGATGATCTCACTGAGTGAGAAACAGAAAGAATTTTTGAAAATAAAGATAAGGATAACTTATTTTACTTTAGTAGGTACCAGTGAAGAGTAGATAGTTTTTTTAAAATATTTTATTTGAATTTACTCGAATTTATCAAAATATTTTTGTTGCATGCTCAGCGTTCATTAAATTTACCTACCCTTAAATTTTTTTTCGAAGTATAAAAACACCCTGTATATTCATTTAAGGAAAGAAAGTAGTGATCATAGCAAAGAATCGTCAATTGGTCAACGTTCGTAGAAATAATTTTTATTATACAGGGTGAGTCATCGAAATGCCCGTCATCGATATCTCCCTTGTCGTTAACAATACTGCATAAATTTATTAACAGAATTTTTCGTCTACTCAAGGAGCATAACTTAAAATTATTTTCACATATACAGGGTGTTGCATAACGACTTGGCAATAATTGTTCGTCTTTTTTTAAATGAAACACCCTATATATTTTTATATATTTTGAATTGTATTTTATTTACCTATACGAACATATAAGTTTCATTTTAGTTTTCCGCGGCGTTGCCAAGTTATTCAATTTTTTCTCTAAAAAAAGCCGAATACACGTATTGTTTTATAAAGGCGTACTGAAGTTATTTTAATAGTAAAAATTATGAATTTTTTTTTCTGTACAGCTGTAACTATACTCTTTGTTCTGACATAACTTTTTTTTAATGTTATGATACAGGGTGTTCAATACAGAAAATCAAATTTACTCAATTTCAAATGGCTATAACTCGTCATTTTCAAATGGAACACCCTATATTTTATTATTCTCTTGTGTGTATTTTTGCATCTTCTTATGTTATAAAGGGTGTCCTATGCATAAAAACATTAATTTAATTAATTTCGAAATTAATGTTTTTAGGCATACGACACTCTTTATAACATAAGAAGATGCAAAAATACACACAACAGAATAATAAAATATAGGGTGTTCCATTTGAAAATGACGAGTTATAGCCATTTGAAATTGAGTAAATTTGATTCTCTGTATTGAACAGCCTGTATAATAAAATTTAAAAAAAGTTATGTCAGAACAAAGAGTATAGTTACAGCTGTACAGAAAAAAAAATTCATAATTTTTACTAGTAAAATAACTTCAGTGCGCCTTTATAAAACAATACGTGTATTCGGCTTTTTTTAGAGAAAAAATTGAATAACTTGGCAACGCCGCGGAAAACTAAAATGAAACTTATATTTTCGTATAGGTAAATAAAATACAATTCAAAATATATAAAAATATATAGGGTGTTTCATTTAAAAAAAGACGAACAATTATTGCCAAGTCGTTATGCAACACCCTGTATATGTGAAAATAATTTTAAGTTATGCTCCTCAAGTAGACGAAAAATTATGTGAATAAATTTATGCTGTATTTTTAACGACAAGGGAGATATCGATGACGGGCATTTCGATGACTCACCCTGTATATATATATATATATATATACCGGGTGCCTCAAAAAAATGGTACACTCGAAATAACTTTTTTATTAATAATGCAATTGTTATGAAATTTTAAATGAGTAAATTAGGCATAAGGATACATCGAAATATATATTATTTACAAAAACATCACTTCCGGTTAAACCGGAAATGGCGTCAACTTTCTTGTTTTAAATAAAACACTATATATATATATATATATATATATATATATATATATATATATATATATATATATATATATATATATATATATATATATATATATTCTTACATATTTGAATTCTACGTTCGATTCTGAATCTAATGATGTATCACAAGTGTAGATTCATGCAAAATACCTCAAGAAAAAGTCGAAATAAAGAAAGGTTAAAATTTGACATTTGTAAAAACAATTGAATTAACCTAGGCATAAAATGTGTGTAAACGAAAATGGCGGATACTTTGAACATTTTCTATATTTTTAAATTTGTTATCTTTTGTTTGTATTTCGTTAAATAATACTTAAACCTTTGATAGTTTTTTTGTGAGATATTTTGCATAAAATCTACTTGTGATACATCATTTGATTTAGAATTATAATGTAGAATTGAAATATGTAAACATATTTAGGGTGTTCCATTTGAAACAAGACAGTTGATGTCATTTCCTTATTGGTAGTTTACCCACATAAAATTTTATTGCGATTGCTTTATCAATAAAACAGTTATTTCGAGCGTACCATTTTTAGGACACCCGGTATGTAGGTCTCCAAAGAAGGGTGTAATGTATCTTTTATTTATTTCGGTGCCACACCCAAGTTGAGTAAAAGGCTTAAAACATACGTCATCAAAACATAAACACTTCAGACAGTGAGATAAATGGAACACACCACCCCCGCTCCCTCCTCACCTGCAGGGCATTCCCCAGGAAGCTGGTGAAGGCTCTGGTGACGCTGACGGCCGCGTTGACCAGGCGGCCTCGGAGCGCGGGGTCACCGTCGGGGACGCCCTCCACGGGCCTGAAGGCCACTGGAGGCAGCGCTGGCTTGCGAGTCGGCTCCGAGTAGTCCAGGCTCTGTGGCGAGGCGCGCGGAGGCTCTACGCGGGGGGACCTGGTGCACGGACACAAACGTTAGTCATTGTCATTATTGAGAGAAAGTTTTCTGTGTCTAAAACTGCTTCCTTCCAGAGGGTCATTAATTATGACTCACACTGGGATTCGCTGTGACGACACGAGGGCAACCCCCCTGTAGTACATTTTAATTGTAATAAGTATTTTAGTTTGCCTCTAATTTTAGTGAAACGTGAGGAGTGCCACAAGGCTCTAATGTTGGACCCTGAAGTTTTAATCTATTCTTAAATGAACTTCAGTTATTGTCACAAGGGCAGATCCAGGTGATGTTCTTAGGGGGAGTAATTTTGAAAAATGGAATGTTAAAATAGCACCGCAGGCGATTTTTTTTTTTAGTTCAAGATCAAATGCCTTGATATGAATTTCGGAGTTGAATAACACTCTTTTTTATGTGTAAAAATAAATTAAAACTTATTTTTTACTTCTACGTAAGTTAAAATAGTATTAACTTAAGTAGAAATTGGAATAGTCTTCGATTTTAAGATCTAACTTTAGGATTCTAGGGGGGGGGGGGGGGGTTATTACCCCGTTATCCCACCCCCTTGTATCCGCGCCTGCATTGTCATGTTCTGCCTATGCCGATGATCTGAAACTATTGGTGGGATTCTGTTCAAATCTGTAGTTGCTACAGATCTATAAAACTGTAAATATTAAACAAAATCGCAGTGAAATTTATAAGCATATGAACATTTTTATATTTGTCAGCAAATATTTATTAATTTTGTTAATTTAAATATTTACAAATTTGTAAAACTTACAGATTTGAACAGAATCCCACCATATAGGTATCTGATTTCATAAAGAAAGCTTCAGGAATCCTTGTGTTTAGAAGTATTTATTCAAATTTAATAAAATGTATCTAATGTAAAATTTACTAAGAAATCCAACGCTGCAAACCAAAAGTCGATATCTTTATCGGGATAGAAATTAAAGTTGATTAAATACATAGAGAAGAAAACTATAGTCTTTAAAAATGATTTACTGTGCAGTTCAATTTCAGTGGCTAATTTCCGATCATTTCACATGTTTACAATTTGTATCTTCCAATGCATTCCCGAAAATTCATTTTATGGTACGAAATCCCAAAAAACGGTGGAAATAGAAAAAACCGTTTTTTGCGATTACAGCACCACCAGTCCCGAATAGAAATGTTCCTAATAAAATCTTCATATTTTTTAAATTAGAATCCAAATCTGATATAAAATATAGGGGTTCCCATTTGAAATAACAAAGTTGCCCCTCCGTAACCCTTACAAGGGTGGGAAGGGGGGTTTCATTTATACGTCATTCGTTAGAGCACATCCGTATTGGTAAGATCGCTTATCGTTCTGTAAAAAAATCTCATCCCATTTTTTTAACAAAGGGGTGGACGGGTACTCTGGGACACAGTATTTCATTTTAAAAAGTACGCTCTAATAGAACATTACTATCAAATTCGTACCAATGGATACGAAATATTGCACATTAAAATAACCTCAGGGTATTTGAATCCGTTTACCTGGTGGGCTTCCTCGTGGGCAGCGTGTAGTCTTCTTCAGAGCTGGGGGACGGGCCGAGGAACTGCGAGAGGTCGATGTTCTGGTTGTTCTGCTGCAGGGCTTGCACTTGTTGTAACAGGGCGGTAAGTTCTGAGGGCGAGAGGTCGTTGAGGGATTTCTTGGGGGGTGGGGTTGTGCGGCGAGTTGTCGTTGTCGGCCTGGAATTGTCATTCATGTTAGTTTTTTATTACTGGAATTTTACTTAAAGATCAAAACAGCTTTTCTTAAATAAATCAATAGCTCACAGTTTCTTATAAATTTTTTTGTCATACCTGCACAAAAAGTAACCTTTTTCGTGCCTGTTTTACGTGCGCAAAGTGGCTTATTTTTTAACTAGACAAAAATGCGTGCGCAAAGTACAAGCGTGCGGGAATAGCGTGCGCAAAATTTCACTTTGCGCACGCAAATTTAACACTCACACAGTTTTCTCTAGTTACCGACACGAAATGTGCGCGTAGCACTAGCGCCACACACGTGATAATCTAATACTACAAGCACGTGAACAGCTGTAGTACCTACTTCTCTATGCATAGTTTCTACTGTCGACTATTGTGCAGATTGTTCATTGGATATTGGATCTAATGGACAATAATATTTTATTCTTATATTTTAATGTTCTTTTCTTTACTGTTACTAATTAGTTTCTTATGCTTTTACATGTAGGTAAATATTAGTTACTTTTTTATTTTATACATATTAATTTTAAAAGTCTTCATTTTATCTTTTGATAAGTAAGGTCACTCAAAAGGTTACTTTTTGTGCAGTAATGACAAAAAATATCGTGTGCATCTCGTGAGCAGAGGCGCAATTGCGCTTGGCTTCGTTGCAGCCCTCGCCGTAGCGACCCTCGGCCTCCTCGGCTCGCCTCGGTAGGCCTCGAGCCGCTACTGCTCGGGCTGCAACTCGCCTCGCGCAATTGCTTACTTTGCGCACTAGATACACAATATACTATTGTTGTATCTGGTTCTGTTCTGGTACCATTTAAGAATAAAATTACACTTTCATATTTAAATGTAATGAACCATTTACCGGAGTTTAGTATTAATTTTTGAAAAGTTGGAGTTGAAATAAGCTCTTCAAAATTGACTGAATTCCAGAAAATTTTCCTGTTCTCATTAGTATTTAAAGCTTGCTACTCTTTATTTTATTTTGCTGGTACCGCAACATGATTTACTTCCAATTATAGATTGGTAGATTTGATCTCAATCTGTGCAACGTCCCTTGAAATTCAAAGCTGCATCGAAGAGATTCTTATGCAAGCAAGACTAAATTTATACGATCAAGTGGTCAGCTTGAATGAATCACACACTGTAGGCCGAGAGACTTGAACCACAGTACTCCAGGTTCGTACGTCATCACATGCAGAGAACTGTGCTTAAATCCACGCAGGTACTGCCCCTTTTGGTGTATGATCGTTATATCGTTTAACATTTTTTAATGCTATAAATTATTCACTAGTGAGAATAACTTTTTCTGACTTATGCAATTAGGGATCGTAAGATTAATTATAGATTTTATGATTAGCTAATTATCAAAATTGTTTTTACAAATTATTGACACACTATTATTGTTGTTATATTATAAATCAATTAAGTCTAGGTTTTATAAAATATTTATCATTTAATTCACTTATTTGTGCTATAAATATAACAGTAATTTTAAAAAAATGCCTTTTGAACAACAAAACTTTTTGTATTATGGTAAATACAATTCTACTTATGGAAAAATAATTAGTAATATAGATAATTCCACTCCTGTATAAAGTAAGCCATAAACAAAACATAATTTTATTGGCTTGACAGCGGATAAAAGGAAGGTAACTTTTTGCAAGTGATAGCAACCAAACAATAAGCAAAAAGCACTAAAATGTCATTTGCTTCATATTTTAAAATTTGTCAGTGAAATGGTTAGATTTCGGGAATATATTTGTGAAGAAGAACCAAAGAAGTCGTTAAATTATCTCATTGAATTACACTCGATCATTTTATTTCCTCCGAATAAATTTCTGTTTGACATCTCAACCTGTCACCTGACAGTAATTTGACTCGAAAAATTGTTTTAAAATAAAATCCACCTACGGTGTCGTGATTTTATTAAACAAGTTTTCTTTTCAAATTGCTAGGCAACAAGTTTTGAATACAAACAGAAATTTATCCGGCGAAAAAAAATTACAGTTGATAATAATGTTCATCTTTCCTACCTTCTAGTCGTCGTCGTCCTCATAGTAGTCCTCCTGGTAGTGGTCGTCACCACCTCTCCCTTAATAACCCTCTGTACATTCTTCGCCTTATTGGGATCATTCTGTATCGCCTGGACCTCCTTCAACAGCACCACCAGCTCTTGGGCACTAAGCTCCCCTTGTCTTCCCGGCGCGTAGGTCTGACTGTTCCTGCCAGTGAACTGCTTGACGATGTTCTGCGCTGCCTGGGGGTCCTTCTGGATGGCCTGGATCTGCTGGAGCAGCACGGAGATCTCGCGTTGCTCCTGCTGCTGCAGGTCGGAGGGCAGGGACCTGGGTCGGGTCGTTGGCGACGGGATGGAGTTGGGACCGTCGTAGACCACCGGGGTCAGACGGGTGGGCTGCCGGGTCATTATCTCCTCTGTGTTGGTCTCGACTGGACGTCGCGCGGGTTGAACGGGAGCCAGGCGGTTGAGAAGCCAGTTCAGGCCTTGCATTATCATGCCTGGGCGGGGGGTGGTTGTTGGGGGACGCGTTGCCTGAAAAGAAGAAACAACAGGATTTACTCCCAAATAAAAAATAGTAGATGTTATCCAATCACTTCAACCGATTCGTCCTGGTGCAGTCAGATACTCAATCCAGGACTTAAACCAAAGGTTCCCAAACTTTTTTTCTCGCGTAGGCCACTTTCAAAATTTTACTGGTTTCGGTGGCCCCCTGCTGCTACATTTCTACCATATTCCCAAAACTCGACAAAAAAGTTTTTACAACAGTCACTGACCTTTTTAAAACACACAACTCAAAAAAATTAAGGGAGGTTTAAAAAAGGAAATTAATGCTAAATAAACAGGCTATCTGATCCATATGCCGGCCAATTTTTTTTTTCAAACTCGGGCAATATTATTTTTTGCTCTATCTGTTAGGATTGCATGAAAACAGTAGCTCCTAAAGAAATTTAGCCAAACAATCTGAAAATTAGAATCTTATAGCTTCAAAATGCTTTTTTAAAGTCTCAATATAACCATTTTCACCAAAATACAGCCTGTCAAAAATGACCGAAAAATTTTTTTTTTGCTTCCTTAATTTTTTTGAGTAGTGTATTATTTGCCTACATTGATAGATAAAGCCAAGTCAATATTTTTATTCTTTACTATCGTAACCAGATACATTTTCTTGGATCCCCACTTACAACTTGTGAACCCCCATTTTTTTCACGACAACATAGATCCCCGTCGAGTCTACCGTGGACCCCTGGGGGTCTACTTTGGGAATCACTGATTTAAACGATCAAGTGGTTAACTTGAAGGGCCACTTTCCCCTAAAATAATAAAAGATAAAACTCTTACCGCTGCTTGCAGCTGCCTGACAAGATCCAGCCTGGGCGTATTGGGTCCAATGCCCTGCTCCTTCAAAATGGCGGCCAAGATGGCGTCATTGCTCTTCCCATAGGGCGTAGAAACAGTCGGTTGCGTCGACGAAGCAACCTGCACACCTTGCACGTTATACCTCTTCAACAACTCCTCCAACTGTTCTTGGGACTGAGTCCCGGCAGTTTGTTGTTTAGTTCTCGTTGCTAGGACATCGAACAGACTCTCCGTTGTTTTCTTTGTTGTTGTTGTGGGCGCGGTGCTAGTGCTCTGCATTTGTTTCAACAGTTGCTCGATCTGCGCCTGTGTTGAGTCTTTCGGCTTTTGTTTGTCGGTTGTCGTGGAGATGATGTCGAAGAGACTTGATGTTGTTGGGCGTTTGGTTGTTGTTTTTAAGGTGCTCAGGTCGTACTGGCGAAGTATTTGGTCCAGTTGGGGGTTGGTTGGTTTCACTTGTTTTGTTGTGGTTTGGGAAAATGCGTCCAATAAGTTGAAGGTTGATGGACGTTTTGTTGACGATTGGATGCCATTGAAGGACTCCAATATCTATAAATATTAAACGTATTTTCAAGTTATAGTGTCTTCTTCTAAAATATGTATTTATCCTTTACTGGACTCAGTGACCCTGTGGAGCAAAAATTATACCACTGGGTCCGAGTGGTTGGATTCTACTATAATAACATCTGTAATTGGGAGTTAATCCTATAGGTTGGTTACGATCAAAACAAAGAAATAAACGTAACCATTTGATTACAAGAACCAAAAAAAGGTTTTAATAATAATTATGATCGTAGTGACGTAGATATTGCTGAATATTATAATAACGTCTCAGTTTTTAAAAATATTTGTACCTATTGCACAACAAACCATTTAAAGAACAATGTAACGTGTTCAAAAATTAATTGCTTACGTAACCCTTTAGTGGTCTTTTAAAATATTTATTTATTGTTTATTAGACTATGTAACTATATGGTTACAGTGTTTTCAGAAGCATTTTTCACTTGTAGCTTTCCAGGCAATGCAACCATATGGTATCAGCATCTGTTAAATGAGGGCGATACTATTTCAACTTTTAGTCACATTTTTATCTTTAAAGTCTTAAACATCTTGACCAATATCGGTAACAAAAATCAACGTAGCCATTTGGTTGCAAGGTTAAATCAAAGATTATTGGTCACAAAGTGTTTTCTGTGTAAAAACCTTAGATGAGTAGTAACCGATTTGGCACCACAGGTTAGCATTATAATAGTTAAGAAAATATATACAACGTATACCGTACATTTATACAAAAATTACATTATGTATAGAATCATGCAAATACCAAAATAATTATCTAAACTTTAAATCAGTAAGTCGATCAAATAAAAAGTCGACTTTTTACCTTTCGATTATTTTCGTTTTACTTACGCTATTGATCGAAGTAGCCGATTCCCTGGACGGTCTCGACGTAGTTGATTTTCCTAGAGATTTCGGTCCTCCTGGAATCTACAAAAAAAATATTCAACCCATTCCAATAATTTCTATAAAACACATTTACCAAATTAGTCAAGAACGAAAGTTGCTTCAAAATGGCAGCTTGTTCGCGTTCCAGCTCAGCTAGAGTCTCCAAATTCTTCTTTTGTTCCGCTGTCAACGTCTTCAAAGTGCTAGAAATAGTCCGTGCTGTTGTCGAAGATATCTGAACAGTTTCAGGAGTTACGATTTCAAATTCAGGAGTTATTGTCATTCGTTCAGCTTCTGTAGACGCCTGAATCTTTGCCAATAGTATAGACGACCCAATTGTTGTAGGTGCTTCAGTTGTTGTTGTTGTTGTTGATATAGTTGTTGTTGGCACAGTTGTTGTAAAGAATCGTCTACCTCCTCTTCCTCGAATCAAAGGCTCGATCTGTACTGTTGTTGTTGGCGGACGCGTACGACGCATTGTTGTCGGTATTGTTGTTGGCATTGTTGTTGGAGCCCTTGTTGTTGGAGCCCTTGTTGTTGGAGCCCGTGTTGTAGGAGCTCTAGTAGTTGTAGGAGCCCTAGTAGTTGTAGGAGCCCTAGTAGTTGTCGTAGGAGGCCTAGTTGTAGACGGTTGTGTGGTTGTAGGAACTTGAGTTGTTGTAGGAGGTCTGGTTGTTGTTGGAACTGGCGTTGTTGTAGCTTGAGTTGTTGTTGCTTCAGTTGTTGTTGTAGCTTGAGTAGTAGTTGGTGGTCTCGTTGTAGGAACTTGTGTTGTAGGTCTCATTGTTGTGCTAGGCGCGCCTGTAGTTGTATAAACAACAGTTGTAGGAGCAGCAGTCTCCGATTCCATTGTTGTTGGTGAAACTTGTATCGCAGCTCTTAAGTTTTGCCTCATTTGTTCCATGATATCCATGAGTATTGTTGTTACTCTGGGTGTTGTTGATGTAACAACACGTCGTGTTGTTGTTGAAGAAGAAGATGGCTGTCTCTGTGTTGTTGTTGTTGAGGAGGAGGATGGCTGTCTCTGTGTTGTTGTTGTTGTTGATAATGAAGATGGGCGTTTTGTTGTTGTACTGGTGGATGGAGTTATAGCAACAACTTTTGTGGGAGGTGTGCTGCTTGCGCTTCCTTCTACGTTTACTTCTGAATTAATTTTGTTGCCGATCTAAAATAGGATTGAAAATATATTTAGGGTCGCATTAGGGATTGAGGGTAGTATAGTACAAATACATGTCATCAACCTAATAATCATTAGCATTTATTAGGGGGTTATTGCAGTCACACAATGGTCAAAACCACAAGCCTGAGATGCGCCAGAGCATACAATACAACCCTGGTAATAAACTTCGAAAAACTCTTACTCTACCAGTGGAACACTGGGAGTAAAATATATATTCGGGTTAATAAATATGGCAAATACTGAACTGTTCGACTATATTTCTTATCTGCGGGCGAATCTTAAACGATTGCGGTTTTGGGCATTGTGTGACTGCAATAAGTATTTAACGATTATTAGGTACTTGATGTATGCGTGGACTATACCTCGACTATAGGAGGGGCGGTTACAGGTTTCCATCTGAATACTGTGTTACCGGCTGATCCACTAACTTGTCCAGGTCTATCTGTTTTTACTTGAAGCGTCTAGAAACCCCAAATTTTAGTCATTCATCTTACGAAGAAAATCATTATCACACAGCATATTTTCTTACATAACTGATAGTGGTTTGAAAATTTATACCAAACTGTTTTAGAATTAAAATAGCTTTATACAAACTCGTAATAAACAATAATTCATTTAAATGGTGTTACACGAGCAAATAAAGTGATTAGCTAAACGACAATAGCGGTCCCCAGTTCGATTCCAATAACCGGACAATATTACCACTGGATCTAAGTGATCAGGTTCTACAATAATAACCAGTGTTGTAACTGATATTTGATCTGATTTAGATCAATATCAAATAAATTAAGATCTATGGTCTTAAAAAAAGATCAGAAAAAAAATTTCCCAGTGAATATTCCCTAAAAATTTAAATCCATTTTTACTAAACCAAATCACTAGTGACTCGTATGAATCAGCGTGTCAATAATGTAAGAAATAGTTATTTGTGCATTAAGAGCGTAAAGTGACTCAAGAGGAACAAAGACACTTTACGCTCGTAATACACACATAATTCTATCTACGACTAAAATTAAGTTATGTTTTATTCGTAACCATGACGATACTAATAATAACGAAATAAATAAATAAAAAAATTGTCCTCCGTAATAATCAACTTTACGTTGACAATTGAAAGCAAAAATATAAACTTTTCATAGTAGTCGTAGATAAATATAATTATGTCTAAACTTTCAAGAATGTTTTTGCTATTTTGGCTTTACAATACTCACTAAGGGATCAATATCAAGTGTCTTATACATAACTCTTCCAGTGGTAGTACCATCAACAATCTTTCCACTTAGCACATCATCTAAACTTGGTAAGGAGGTCGAAGAACTCATAGTTTTTCCTTGAGAAGAAGAATTATCGTCCTGTAACGTAAACCATATCATAATCCACCCTCGCACTTAACAGTCTTCAGATTTGAACCCCTGCTCGGTGTTAGTAGCTTGGACGGCGTATTATTGTACAACATTCAAAGCTTAGTCACCTGATGGCTATCAACACCTGTTACTGACGCATGACGACATATGGCATGACATATGACCATGAGCTTGAAAATGGAATATCAGTCATTATATTCATTATTCATTAATAATTTTGTAAGATAAATAGATAGAAAAGTTTGAAGACTATGTGCATGAAACTCACTGAACGATAAATGAAACCAGGTGACCAATAGGAAGGAACAAGCGTGAAAGTTACCAACAGAATTTACCAGTTTCTGGGAAATTATAAAATGTGTACACATTTAAGACTCGTGTTCTTTAAGAGTTCATTTGCTTGGTTACTAAAACAACTCATCGCAATACCAAATGCAAAAGAACTCCTAAAATACGAGACTTAATACATTAAGACAAGAAATAAAATACAAATAGCCAAT
Source organism: Agonum fuliginosum (assembly GCA_947534325.1). Lineage (NCBI taxonomy): Eukaryota > Metazoa > Arthropoda > Insecta > Coleoptera > Carabidae > Agonum > Agonum fuliginosum. Next base: position 29,556,773 of record OX384041.1, read on the forward strand.
AAATATATTGTAGATAGCCAATTAGTTTATAAGGTGGTACTTCAATGAAACCTATAAGAATATTTAACATAGAAATCATTTTATTTTATTAGATTCATCAGTTTGCAACTGAACTAATTTTATTTTTGTTTGTTTCAGGTTAGTTCAACTACTTTCCTAATTCGTATCAATTTTATTTGGTAGGGTGAGTCCAATTTAATTAATCTTAAAAACAATTTTTGATCTTCCGAGTAATAAATCAAAGAAATGATTTTTTAAATTATTCTTTAATTTTGGTGTGATTTAAAAATCTGAAAAAAATGCCAATTAGGTACTAAAATAGTAAATATAACGTATTAAATTTAATAACCTAGATTGTCAATCATTTTAAACGATTAATTCAAAGAAGAAATGGTTATTTTATTAATTTATATGTTAAATATTTATAGTATATCATTGAACGTAACAGCCTATTTAGATTTAGAGAGTAATTTAGGAAATATGTAAATCACAGAAGTTTTGAAACATATTTACAATATTTCAGTACAGATATACAACAATTTAGAAGAAATATTTACAGAAAGATTGTGTATTTCCAATTTTGTATGTTATTCATGTGGCCAGTGTTTTGAACAAATAGGTTCCCGAAAAATATAATATCCCTAAACAAAATGTTTGCCTAAAAACGAATATTAAATTATAAGATTTGGATTTAAGTTCAGCAAGTAGTAGAAAAAACTTTATATCCAACTCTTATAATGTGACTATATTCGTCTTAGAAATCATTTATTTGGAAATATATTTTTTTGACATTTTGACACTATAATTTCCAATCACCACTTTGGTCACAACCAGGGATGTAAATGTGTAAATTACCGGGTAAATTACCGTAAATTTTTATTGCCGTAAACTTGCAAAGAAATTATTAATAAATTATCAAAAATTTAATAAATTACGTTTTAAAAATGATGAATATTATTTATATTTGTATTCTTGTATTTATTGAAAAAATTTACAAATGTTATTTTTATATATCAACGAGTATATCTATGTATTTTTCTATTTGTTTTTTTGAATTATTCACTTAAATCAATCCTTCTTAAATATTTTCTATGGTTTTAAATGTATTTGGTATGTTATTGGCAATTTGTCGATATTTACGGTTATTTATTTGTAATTTACTGTAATTTATAATATTTATATTTTTAAATTGCCCTGTAATTTATATGGTAATTAAAATCGGTAAATTACCAGTGATATACATCAACAAAAATACCGTAATTTTACATCCCACAATCATTCCACATCAGACCAAGAAAGCGGTGATTGAAAATCTGCTATTACAACTAGTGTTTTCTTCAAACTGATAAATGCTGACGGTTCGTTTTGTACAAAGCGCAACCACCTTGACAGTTTTAAGTACCGTGGTGAGAGTGTTATCCGTTGCTGGAGTTACTTGGTTACTGGTTATGTCCGGCGGGTCGGGCCGAGTGTCAAATCCACGGACTTGTATCACGGGTTCCTCGGGTACCAGGGTACCGTTCGGAAACTTGCGAATGATTGTGTTATTGGGATAGATACCGACAATCAGAAACGGGGTCTCTTTAGTGGGGTACATACTCGGCCTTTTACGTACCACCGTGTTATTCGGTAGGATCGCAAACAAGTAGTAGTCCTTATCAGGAGCCACCGTCGACAGGCCAGGAATAGGAGAACTGTTATTCGTCTGTGTTACTAGTTTACTGGGTGCTGGCTCTATTGTGTTAGATGATATATCAAGTGTTGTTGTGTCAAACATTAGTGTACTAGACTCGATTGGCTCTTTAGTTGTGCTTATTATTTCGAAAAGTAACGAATTATCTGTGACTGTACTTGTGTTTTCTGTGAAAGAATTGTCAGTGCTTTGTACAACCTCAGTGCTAATGTCATCAATGAGAGCTTGTCGAAGAGATGCCAGATCCAGTGAGGAAATATCGTTAGCTGAGTTTATTGATACACTATTAATATCAACTGCAAAACGAGGTGCAAATAAAGGTATTTCGATGGGGGAATAAGTACTAGCTACTGTTGTTCCACCAACTTCCATTGTTGTCATCGAATCCGGCGACATTGTCGAGAATTCAATTGTCGAAGATTCCATTGTCGACGGATTGGCCATTGTCATAGAGTCCAACGTAGAAGGATTAGCCATTGTCGAAGAATCATACATTGTTGTTGATGGATTGGTCATTGTCGAAGAATCAAACATTGTTGTTGATGGATTCATCATTGTTGACGGATTAGGCATTGTTGACGGATTAGGCATTGTTGACGGATTGGTCATGGTTGAAGACGGCATGTCAGTTGTTGTTAAACCAATTGTTGTTGACCCAATTGTAGTTGTGACAGGCCTGACAGTAGTTGCTGAAGCTACAGTTGTTGTTGGATTTGTCATTGTTAAAGAATCCAACATTGTTGACGGATTGGACATAGTCGAAGCTGACATTTTAGTTGTTGTTGGTCCAGTTGTACTTGTGACAGGATTTAAAGTTGTTGTTTGGGGCATACCTGTTGTTGTTGGAATAGTTGTTGTTAAGGTTATTCTTGTTGGACTCGATATGGCTGACGATGTTGTTGGTGTTGATTTCGCGGTTGTTGGAACAACAGTAGTCTGAGCAACCAAGGGCAAGGCTTTGGGGGAAGTGCTAGGAGTAGCAAGGTTAAGTATCTCAATCAAAGAAGAAAGCGTCCGTTTTTGCAGGGTGTTCTCAGTGGAAATCTCATTCAAAAAGCCACTGATGGGATCAATAGTGGGCTGCACCTGAGTGGTTAACATACTCGGAGGAGTGGACAGAATAGTAACCGATCTCGTGCCAGGCTTTTCAGTCGTAGTGCGTTTGGAGGTGCGACTAGAACTAGATTTAGCTTTTTTCTGAGTTGGTTTAGTTATAATTACCACACGTTCTGTAGGCGAGGAACTTGCACCCGTAGTAGTTTCTACGATGCTACGAATCGACGACAAGGAATTCAGAATATTTTCAATTACAGATCGCGGAGTTCCATAACTAATTTGATCTTCTCGTTTTGGGATTCGCTGAACCGTTGACTTGGTTGGCACCGTTGACTTCATCGTCGTCGTCGGTTTCTTAGTCGTCGTTGTGGTCGTCGTCGTCGTCGTCGTTGTTGTTGTTGTTGTTGAAGAGTTCTGCGTCAAAGATTGAATGATTCGTTCAATAATAGACACAGTTTTTTCTGTGGTTAGCTCGTTAGTATTCTCGATGGTTCTTTTATGTATGTTTTCCGTTATGTTTGGTTTAGAAGAAGATGAGACAGATTTGAATGTAGTAGAAACAGAAGGGAAAATAGTGGAAGAACGTAAAGGAGAAGATGTAGAACTAGTGATAGCGTTTATGATACTCTCTAGTAGGTTAGGTTTTCGACTACTAACTTCGCTCGTTTGGGACAAGGCATCTAGTGGCTCTCGTCTAGCATCTAGTGGCTCTCGTCTGGTCAGTGGTCCGTCAGGCAGTGTTTTGTTTTGAGGGGTTTGTAAGTAATCGTCTCGGATGAGGTTAGCGGAAGGGATTGAGACTCTGATGGGCTCATCCAGTGATATGATTTCCATTCCAAGCTCATTTTCTTCTGTTATTACTGCTGTTGTTGTTGAGCTCTGGAAAAAACCTGGCCTTTATACACACCGCATACAAGCTGCTAATTCTACGCAAGTTCAATCAATATTTACAACGACAAAGAAGATTATTCGTAAATAAATACAATTTACAAAAGTGCAAATCACTTTTAGGTTTAAAATTTATGAACGTTTCTTTAACAGTAAATTAGAAATTAGGGTATATTATGAATTTGATTAAAAAACTGAGCAAAAAATTAATTGATTTACTAGAGTCTCACAGACGAGGTGCAACCGAGACTATGAATCTAGCTTAGGCAGTAAATCAGTATTTTTGCCATGTTTTTTTTTTTATTTAGTGATTATTTTCAATATATTGACAGGTATCGCTATCAAATTATGTTACAATGCGCGTTTGTTGAACGATTGCTATGAGTTTGTTGTGCGATTTCTTTGAAAAAATATATATTATTTATATTTTCATGAAATTTTATTGATTCGCCATAGCAACAATTATTTTTACTGCCTAGGCATTACAAATAATTGTATCGCCTAGGCACTAAAAGTAATAGGTACTTCACAGATTGTCAGCTGTCAAAAAAAATTGCACTTTTGCCAATCAATGAAAAAGAATATTTTAGTTTCTAATTGAGTAGCACAAAATGTTCATAAACATAAACCCAAATTTGTTTATAAAATATACCTATACAACGTTTCTGTAAGAAACTTTTCCCTTTTCAGGACCACAATTGCTTCTAGATTCACGAAACGGGTTAACGCTAACACCATTTATTTTATTTCTTCTGCTAATATCAACTAACACATATTATTTTCATACATATTTAAATATATATATATATATATATATATATATATATAACTCTAATTATATATATATATATATATATATATATATATATATATATATAATTAGAGTTATATATATATATATATATATATATATATATATATATATATAACTCTAATTATATATATATATATATATATATATATATATATAATTAGAGTTATATATATATATATATATATATATATATATATATATATATATATATATATATATATATATATATATATATACGAGTATAGAGATTAATTTATTCTAGTGTACTATTTGATAATAAAGTAGAGACATTTTGAATATGGTGTCACCTGTTAACCGATTCTTGAATCTATACGGTTTTTATAAAAGCACTATAAAATATGAACACTAAATACAAAAAACTATTTTTCATTTTACACGTTATTTTAGCTAACAATATTTACGCTATATTACTTAAATGAACTCTGACTATTTTGTATAGTTTTAGTCATAATTATCTGTATGATATAATGAAATGTATGTACTATATACACGGAATATATACAAAACAAAAAAATGAAAAGCCAATTTAAAATATCCACTTGCTTTTATTAGTAAGTAAAGATAAAATACAAAATTATCTTAAATCTAACCCACTAAAAGTACAACACCTTAAATAGATAAAATGTTTACAAAAGAGTATATTATTATTATACAAAAATATATAATCAGGTTAAATAGTTAATATATTATGTATGTACATTGTGTAAATATATAATGTATAAATACTGATATTGTGCACAAACTAGTGGTGCGTAATAATAGAAAATAGAAAGAATAGAATATAAAAAGATATAAAGTAATGTGAATGTAATCAATGATTGGTAAAAAATATTTAGAAATTCCTTTGGTTTTTATTTACAATGAAATTGTGACAAAAAAGGTGAGATTTCAACGAGACAGTAGCGGAGAAAATATATTTAAAAAAGAGGCTTCTATAATAAATTGAGCAACCAATAAGTCTTTTTATATAAGGTACTTTTAGAAGTATCTTAAAAATAAATATAACTAAAAAAATATAAATTGATTTCGCCGCCCCTGGTTTAATCATAGACCTTAAACATAGCACAGATCAAGACAAGTAAAGAAAAAGTGAAAATATTTTGTTACACTCAAGTTAACTGCCGAAATTTTCTTGCAACTTTGTTAAAAATGATTATAAATGTAACGACTTGAATTTGTTAATATGTTTATCTAATTTAAGGTTTGCTTATTAAATGTTCGAGCGTAGCAAGCATACCTATTCCTATCATAAACTTTCGGTAATCTTTGAGTTGCGAGAAAATTCGGCATTTGAGTTATAACGTTCTTAAAATTTGCACCATTTGAAACAGCTATTCGTACTACAAAAATGAGTATTATTATTGAGTATTATTTCGAAAATATCACGTAAACTTACCCTTGGTACTCGACCAAATATAGGGTGTCTCACAAAAATGGACCAGCAGTTATGTCACTTTGTACCGTTACTGGTAATAAACTTCCTTTATTTTATATTATAATTTAAACGAAATTTTATTTCATTTAAAAACTGTAAGTTAAAATTAATTAAATTTTTCAAAAAAAAAACTGAAGTGTTAGCATAAAATTTAATGGATGTTCTATCTAAACAATATTCGGAACTGAATGTTCCTACATCAATATAAATGTATCATATTTATTAATAAAGGACTAAAGGTTCATTCACTATTCACTGCTATGCAAATAAGATATATGCATCAAATTATAAATTAGTCTTATAACTCGTATTCTCAGCTTCGAAAATAAAATACGTATTGTGCGCAATTATTTAAGCAATCTTTCTCCTTAAAACTACTTTTTTAATTAATTTCACATTTTTATACATTTTAATTGATATTCTGATAATTTTACAAAGAGACAGACCAATTTTTTCCAACCTCTAATTGACAGATAGGTATTTATGTTTATGCGTATGCTTGTGTAAAATATAATGACATTAAATGTCATTATATTTGCATATCCCTGTGTGTATGACTAATGTTTATTTTTATTTAGGACTGCTATGAACACTTCCATAAGAATCTATTTTATAGACTATTTCCCTCATTATATTTTAACCAATTAAAATGCACTATTTTTCACAAAAACAATAGAAACTGTCTATATAAATATCTATTTCAGTGCATATTTTTGAATATTGACATAGTATGCGTATATTCACCGTAACCATGACACAACAAAACAATAATAAATGTTTGTTTATTTTTCACTAAATTTCAAAATATTTAAAATGAAATTAAAAATTATGCTAATAAATAAAATTGTGTTATTTAAAATTGTTAAATTTATTTTATTCATGAAATAGTCAATGCGTATACCACGCGATCATCAAAAATAATAGAAAATACTTTTGCCTCCTGGTTCGACGTATTTCCGCAAAACACCTCTCGACCTCCGGTCTCGAGTTGTTTCTATGGAAATACGTTTCATCAGTCGGCAATATTTTCAATTATTTTTGAAGCTCTTGTGGTATAATAACTGACTATTGTTTTTATTTTTATGTGTAGGTAATTATATTTTTATTGCGAGCCAAATACGAGAATATTGGCAATTGCGCTATACATTTGCAGGATTTTAAAAACTGCTTTTTAATGCATTTGTTGATTATTATGTTTCTATGTGAGAGAAATTATTGGCAGTTACATTTCATAATAATTAATATAATAAGTAGAAAAATTTTGCTTTATCCCTTTTTGATAAATATGATTAAAATATCGAATTTTATACAAATATAAAAATATTGCACTTGAAATGTATATAAATTACTAGGTATAAACCGGAAGTAATATTATGGATTATGGTTAATAAATAAAATCGAAATTATAATAAAAAATACGACTAAGTGATATTCTTGCTGGTCCATTTTTGAGAGACAAGAATAAAATTTAGTATAAAATTAAAGCTTAATTTTCTGATTTTTGTATCCTTCGTCGATGACAATGTCTTGATGACGTCACACCCGGTTAAACGACCACTGATAATCGAAATACTCGTCGTTTCCGACATCCTTGGACAGAAGACAGAGTCGAGTTAATAACAATTAACAAATTAATTAACTTTAACTGTCTGTAGCCTGTATTTCGTAAGTTTTCTCTGTTCTTGTGGTGTCGGGTGTCATCGGGTGTTATCGGCTCTTGTCGGATGTCAGAGTTAGTCCTCCGGTTTGTCCTGCTACCGGGTTACAGCTTCCGGTAAATGTGGTGGCACAATTTGTAAATGTTTTTTTGTGACTTGTACTTGTAGATATTTTGTAACTTTTGTTAATTATTTTTATTAGTTAGTTAAGATCTGTGTTGTTTCAGTGGCATAATTTTTTACAAAAGATTGCAGGATAATAATATTATCACAATGAATATTGTAAAAATGTTAGCAAGAATATAAGCCGTACATCCCATTTGATTTTTTAATGTTTGAAATTTTCGCAAGCTGTCCACCAATTATTATAAAAAATAACAATTAGATTTTTTGTAAATTAACCTTTATCAAATTATGCCAACAGTGCTAGCAAGAAAAATATTACTGCTTCTGCTGTGTTAGAGATTTTTAAAAAGATAGACAATCCATGGTAACATTATCAAATTTACACTGTTGCACCAATCAGCGTAAAGAAACTTCGATAGATTTGCTAGCTTCATTGAACGCAGCTAGTAATTACAGTTAATATTAAAAAATTTCCGGTAAATTTTTATATAACCATGGTTACTATTATTGTAATCAATTCTTCTATTCGTTGTTATTTGTGTCATGCGATTTTCAATATTAAATGTTTGTTGATTCAATTTATTATTTAATTAATGATAGAATGTACAAAGGCCTTCCAGCAGGACCCAAACGCATCAAACGAGTACTTTGAATTTTGTTAAATTATAGTACTTTCTGGTCTTCTGGCAGGACCTTTAAGCATACCGTTCTATTCCTTAAATTTTAAGCTATATGCGCATTTTTTTCCGAGTCTGTATCTTTATTGGTTCGCAAGTTACGACCAGTTAAATGTGTTAACAGTGTTTGATGGAAAAAATGATAACTCTTGGAGTTTTTCGAAATTTGGAGACCAGTGGCGTAGTGCCAGATGCTATGGGATTGTTAAAAAATATAATAAGATCTAAAAACTTAGCTACAGTTCAATGGGAAATTGATGAAAAAAAAATATCTACATTAGCTTTAAAAGTTGGAATTGAAAACAAAAACGGTAATGTACATTATATTCATGTAGATTATAATTGTAATATTCATAATTCGTGTTTTTAGATATTGAGAATGACGATCAAAAAGAATAAATAATTTTTTTTCGAATATGAATTTAAACGTTTGAATACCTATCCCAAAACCCTAATACGCACCACTGATTTTTCAAAATTAATGTATTCGATTACACACTATTTATAAATAAAAACTGGCGCGTTTAATAATGACTAGGTATTGCCAGAAGCTCAACGTTGTACTGCTGGAAGGACAGACTGATTTGCGGAATATCAAACTTCCAGCAGGACTCTCGCCTTGTACAAAAGTACTTCAGGAAGAGCTTCCAGCAGGACAACGCTCTGTACGTTCTATCATTAATTAAAGCCTGAAATCCAACTAAATTTGAAATATTTATTTCATAACCTACTACAATTTCAATATTAAATGTTTGTTTCATTTAATTATAATGGTACTGTCGTTTCCGAAATAAATAGAAATTATCGAATTTTATACAAATATTCATCCAAGAACTATTAATTTCATAACGTCTGCCGAAAAAAGGCAGAATTGTTGCCTATCAAAACATTGATTTTATTGTCATCATATTACGATATTATTTCTTCCTTTTATGAAATTACGCCACTGACTTGACAACACAAAGTTCCTACATACATGATTAAAGCTTAAGCCGCATAAAGCTTATCTCATTCTATACCAATATTTAATATTTGAGGTGCAGCCTTCGACCATATATAGGTATAGACAGATAACACTCAATGCTGTAGTATACAATGTTGTAAAGGCAAGAAGTACGGTAGCGGGGAGCAGCAGCTATAGGAGGTGAGGACACGATAGAGTGTTGCACATTGCTGACTTCTGGTTTGTTGTCATGGAACAGAGAATGAAAATAGGCAACTGCAACACTTCAAGGTGTCTGCAGGTCATACTCCTCTTCACACCGCTACGCTAGTTCTTTGCTTCACAACAAAGGCTTGCGTTGTTTGTCGATTCTTTCGACCATGTATAGGAATAGACAAACTACGCAAGCCTTTGTTGTGAAGCAAAGAACTAGCGTAGCGGTGTGAAGAGCCACCTTGAAGTGTTGCAGTTTACCTATTTTCATTCTCTGTTCCATGACAACAAACCAGAAGTCAGCAATGTGCAACACTCTATCGTTTCCTCATAGCTGCTGCTCCCCGCTGCAGTACTACTTGCCTCCACAACATTGTATACTACAGCATTGAGTGTTATTTGTCTATATCTATATATGGTCGAAGGTCGATTCATATATATGGTCGAAGGGTGCAGCTATAACAAGTTCTACTCGACTAATTACATCACCCCCATTTACCGAAAACTCCGCCGATGGATACAATTGGCTTTTCATTTCGCATTCGCTCGACACGACGCGACACGGCACATGACATATTATAATGACTGTACTATATGAAGTGAATGGTGATGAGAGACCTCGTGGGACTTACCGAGACGTAGGGCACCGTCGGGACGTATGCCGGCGCCGGCGACGCCTTGAAGCCTGTCGCTCGCAGCAGATCGGATCGGTACTTGGCGCTGAAACGTGTCTTCTGGGGTGGGTGTGAAGCCTGCAATGCAAGAGCGTTAGCTTGGTTGCCGGAGACCAGGCGCGTCGAGTGCTAGCACATTCAAAGCAGGAAAACATGTTACAATAAACACATTTTTTCAATACCGAAAACGCCACCTTTCGTCCCTATTATTAGAGACGAAAGTAAGGTATTTCTAACCGGCCAGTATTTTTCCTCCCGCTTTATGCGGAAATCCACTTGATTTTTTACGTCACTCTGGGGAGGAAAGCAGTGTTTTCCTCTTGCTAATGGAGGGAGGGAAGCGAGTTTTCCCTCCCGCGCGGGAGGAAAGCAAGTGAGTTCCTCCCGAGCGGGAGGAAAACACAGTGTTTTGCTCCCGCTTGCAAGAAAGGTGATTTCGAGACCCTCGTGACGTAAAATATTGTGTGTCCCATGGGAGGGAAGGCTATTCCTCCCTTGGGCGAAGCCGACGCCCTCGCTCGGACCGCCGCTTCTCTCGCGGAAGTAATAGCACGCTTCCCTCCCTAGGTGCACAAAATACTATTCCTCCCTAGGAAAAAATGTTTTTCCTCCCGCTTTGTGCGGGATTCCAAAATTGATTATTTAGATTATTTTTATTTATTTCATGGAATTATTACACATTTTTCCAATGTTATCATCATCCGGTTCATCCCTTTCTTCAATTTAGAAATAGTTATTTATTATATAAGGGATAGAAGTAACAGATTTTGATGATGTTTGTCTCCCGACGCGCAGCGGAGGGTTACAATCACACCTTGCGCTAAAATCTGTTATCTAGCCTGTGTATAATACAATATTTTTTTCTATAACGACTAAAATTTTAAAAAATTACGCAAAATGAGAAAATCATGACGTATTTTTAAAATAAATTTTAGAATAGTAGATCGCTATTCGTTCTAATGTTATAGCATTTGTCAAGCGTTGATTGGTGACCAAAGGGACAAAACAATAACTGTTAATTTCTCAAGGGGGTAGAAGTGTTTTTATCCCTGGAGATGAAATATGACGTTTCAGAATCTGATAGCAGGTATAAAATGTCATCATTTCATATAGGTTATGGAAAAAATAATATTGTGTGCATGTCGAGACAAAAATGTTTTTCCGACTCGTGCGGTGGCAGCCCTCGCTTCGCTCGTGTTGCCAACTCCACACTCGTCGATAAAACCCACTTTCGTCCCTAGTTGCACAAGATACTATTGTGACTTTGGTTTTAAAATCTATGATCTCATATTTTACAATTATATACTTACAGGTTGTGCTTACACGGCTATAGATTGAAATTTAGAAAAAAACACAATATTTCCTTAGCCTTTAGGTTATTATTTAAAAATACAAGCACAGTTTTTGTTTAAATTCAATAATTCAGTAATTATATAGGAAATTATTTTCATTATAATTTGAAAATTCAAACTTATGTTCATAATAATTTATGATTTTGTTGATACAACGTAAACAAGTGTTTGAAATTGTAGGAAATAATTATCTCGCGCGTTACGCGTAAACTATTTACATATTTCTGAATATTTTAAATAAAATTACTAAATTTGTATAGTTATGAACATGAACTTTCTTCACTTAATTTGCATAATAAACAACAATTTTATTTACGTACTTATTTAGTTATTTTGTAGATTAAATAAAGATATAGGCAGTACATCATAATTTTACAGCTTAATTATTAATAATCAAAGTTTAGTAGCCATAAAATCAGAATAGCAAAACAAATTCAAATTAGAATGAAGAAGTTATTATTAAAATTTATGCACAATAAATTTAATAAACTTTCCAAAATATGAGAAAATGAAAAATTAAATTTCATTTTCATTTTCTGCTTGTACCATGTCAATCATAATTTATGTTTTGCACTTCCGGGACTAAAACTCTTCTTTAGTCTTTATTTTTAGGGACTAAGGTTCTTAATTTGATCCCAATGGATTATTTTTCATATTTAAACCCGTTGTCATGGAATTGAATTAATTAATCTCGTTGTTAAGTAAATACGTGCAATTTGTTACAGTTACAGGGAATCTATGGTATGTACAATCGGTAAATTTTTCTGGCGTGTTGCTTAATCATTTCTTTAAATGACCTTTATTATGTACATTAAGTAAAGAAATAATAAAATAAGTCACTTAGTACATGTTAAAACACTTCTTTAAAATAGCACCCTGTTTGAAATACCCCGGATGCAAATTTCATATTTACATTTTCTTGGAGGCAAGTCTTGAATTAACACAAAAAGTCATTTCAAGCAAGTGGAAAATTTATTTTTGCCATACCTGCACAAAAAGTAACCTTTTTCGTGCCTGTTTTCCGTGCGCAAAGTGGCTTATTTTTTAACTAGACAAAAAAATGCGTGCGCAAAGTACAAGCGTGCGGGAATAGCGTGCGCAAAATTTCACTTTGCGCACGCAAATTGAACACACACAGTTTTCTGTAGTTACCGACACGAAATGTGCGCGTAACACTAGCGCCACACACGTGATAATCTAATACTACAAGCACGTGAACAGCTGTAGTACCTACTTCTCTATGCATAGTTTCTACTGTGGACTATTGTGCAGATTGTGCATTGGATCTAATGGACAATAATATTTTATTCTTATATTTTAATGTTCTTTTCTTTACTGTTAATAATTAGTTTCTTATGCTTTTACATGTAGGTAAATATTAGTTACTTTTTTATTTTATACATATTCATTTTAAAAGTATTCATTTTATCTTTTGATAAGTAAGGTCACTCAAAAGGTTACTTTTTGTGAAGTAATGACAAAAAATATCGTGTGCATCTCGTGAGCAAAGGCGCAATTGCGCTTGGCTTCGTTGCAGCCCTCGCCGTAGCGACCCTCGGCCACCTCGGCTCGCCTCGGTAGACTTCGAGCCGCTACTGCTCGGGCTGCAACTCGCCTCGCGCAATTGCTTACTTTGCGCACTAGATACACAATATACTATTATAGTCCAAGAGCTAGCGGTCAAATTAGTGTGGACATTTTATTAGTCGTGAAATTGCAAGACCTTGTTTAGTCTGCCAGTCTAAATGGCCGGATTAGGCTTCCTCAAGTAAAATAATAAAAAATGACGTTTTATATTTTCATAACTGTCAAAGATTTGCTTATTTTCTGGTTATCAGCACTTATGATTGAATATTTTTATTAATATTTTTCATAGATAAGCAGATAAACACTGATGACTAGTAAATTTTTGCATTTATGAAAATTTAAAATGGAGGAATAGAAACATCGTGGCAATATGTTCTATAAATAAGAAATATAGTTTTTTTTTCACCTCTACATACGCCAGAACTCTTAATTTATATAATTAACATTTTTGTAACTCAACTTTTTATACTTGAGGAAGCCCTTCAATTTCACGACTAATAAAATGTGCACACTACTTTGTCCGCCGGCTTTCTGTCTATTAGCTATAAAAAACAATTTCATAAAATCTTACCTCAGTAGTAGAAGCTACAATATCAAGCACAGCGTTCCCTCTGGGCTGATACCCCCTTTTAAACTCTTTCGGGGGTGGCACCGTGCTCCTGGCCCCCTTCTTGCTGCTGTAGACCCCCGTGGGGACCTTCAGGGTCGTTGGGCCCCCCAGAGTCCGGGGCTTGGCCCTGCTGGTCCTGTTCCGGTCCGAGTTCCCCCCACCGGGGGTCGCAGTCTTATTGGAGGGGGTCTTAGGGTCGGCCTTGAACCGCGCATGGAACCTCTGACGCGTCACTTTGGACGAGATTGAGGTTAGGACCTCCTTCGTTGTCGAGGTACTCGGCGGCGAGGGGGTCGAGGATTTGGGGGGAGTTTTGGCAGAAGGGGGGAGTTTGGGTTTTGTTTTGGGGGGCAGGGATGGGGTGCGGGGAGTAGGGCGGCGGGGGAGCGGTTTGAGGGGGGTGTTTAGCACGTGGAGTTCGTTGTCTTCTTCCTGAAATTGGAAATTGTGAATTAGTTTATTTCGGTTTTTATAAACAACATAATTTATAATATTAAGACCAATAATTGATATAACATGGGTAGGTATATCATATCCATGGTTACGATTTTACAGCAATGTATTAGAGCGGTGTTTTTAAAATGAAACATAGGGAATCAATTTGAATTTGTTAATTGGTGTCACACGGCTGCTACCTGGAAATATGATTTATTCTTTGAACAATTAAAAGTTTATGTTGAAAGCGTTCCTTGGAACTATTGCAGCTGTCCATATATTTTATATTGTTCACAAATAATACAGTTACATTGATTCCCTATGTTTCATTTTAAAATGAACGCTATTTTTAAAAGTACGTCCTATCAGGTTCATGAAAAAATGAAGTACCTGACATAAAGAATTTAAAGGATTTTAAAGATTATTAAATGGTTAATATTTTAAGTAGTTTATTTTTAAATTTTTGATCCGGTGTATAGATACAAAAATTACCAGTGGCATTAGTTTATTAATAACACTCTAAAGCCCTGTTCGCACAAGGATTCTTTTAAGATCCTGCCAAGATTCTGAATCCTGAAAAAGAAGTATTTTCTATTTTCAAGATTAAGAATCTTGAAAAATAATCATGTTTTTTGAAGCAATCAATAAATTATAAATTCTTTTCCAATAAGACTCATTGAAGATATTCAATTTAGCGGCACCTCAATTGACCAGGTAATTCTCACTAGAAAAAAGAAAACTTCTTCTTTTCCAGGATTCAGAATCTTGGTAGAATCCTCGTGCGAACAGGGCAACACTTTTTCAGTTTTCAGACACCCTATAAAAATTTGCGCCCATTTTTAAACATCTTAAATAAATTATAGCTATTATTATTAATAATTTAAATAATTAAAAATAGAAATTTGACCAAAAAATTTAGGCTTCTTTCACTTACACTCAAAAATTATTGCATTTCTTGTTAATTATGCTATAAATTATTAATAATCGAAATTTTGTGTAAATTTAATTAATCGATACTTTCTTTTGAAACGATTTATGTTATTAAAATACTCTGAATTCTTAATGTATGTAGATTGTAGTATTCCTGTCTATATTTTCAATAATGCATTTACAAATTTAATTAAATTCAGACTGCAATTAAAATTAATTACACCAGAAAGATATAGCGAACATAATATATTAATTATGCTGTAAGTACATATTTTATTTGCGCATAAATCTTATTACGAACTTTAACATTTATTTCTGTATTATCTTTATTTAACTATTAGCATCTTTGCAATTACTAAGTTTACATGCAGTTTTGAAAATGGTTTGGTTTTTCAGTCAAAATTATGTAAAACTGTTTACATGCAGTTTTCAAAACAAGTGATAACGAAGGTTCGAAAACAGTTTCGGCGCAAGCGCATTTAGATGTAAATGGCAGATGAGTGACAGATCGGAACGAAAAATATAACCTCTTCACTCCAAATGTTTCGTTTTGGCATTTTTATTTTCAAATTTACGAAAACACTAAATAAGAAAACAACTCAGTTTTAAGTCACAACTGACAATTTATTGGTGTTTGTACTTTGTAGGTTAGTAAGTACGTTCAAAAAACGGCAGAAATCTCTGTGAAGTACGCATGCGCAATCTCAAAACTTAATTTTACCTGTTTACATGACTAGTTTTGAAACTAATTTTCAAGTCAAACCCAAGAATTTTGGTTTTGGTTTGAGTTAACTCAAAACCGTTTTGACACTGTTTACATGGAGATTTTAAAACTCAAAACGTTTTGGAAACGGTTTCAAAACTGCATGTAAACATAGTAATAGTAAACCTGTGACCAGTGGTTCTAAACTAAGCACCGTTTTGTGTCCACTGGCAGTATGTGTTAACACGGCGGGCGTATTTAGGCCAGACCGTTACCTTTTAAACCAAAAAAACCAATATCTTTCTTGATTATATCAAACAACTGTTACAAATATAACAATTCGAAAGTGAAAGTAACTTATGAACGGAGTGTAGTGCAGTTCATTTTGTACATAAATTGCTGGATACAATATTGCTTGTCAATAAATTATAACCAGAAGAAATAAATAAATTATAATATTTTATTGCTACACGGTTAACAAGAAAAATTGTTTTATTATTGTTCATAACATTCAATATAATTTTCTCATGCATCTTATAAACTCGTGAACATATTAATACCTATGTTAACTCGACGTATTATTATTTATTTATAAATTTACAGGCCTAAAACTTTAATGATTAGTACGAAATCTTCAATTTGAATTATTTTTAATTTGTTTACTCACAGTAAAAAATTTGAGTTGCTATTTGTTAATTTTGCGGTTGTTAATTTTTGTTTGTTAAAATTGACAAATATTTGGTGACGAAATAACAACTTCAACAAATATTACATTTTGTTAAATCAAATTTTTGTCAAATCTTCATATTTAACAAATTAATTGTTATTTTTCATAAATATGGCGTTCCATAAAAATTAACAATTCTATTTGTAGATTATAACAAGTCTATTTGCAAATATAGAAAAATTTTATAGTTAAAATATCAAATTTGAATTGTTAAGTAGCATCAACTATTGTTAAATTAACAATTAATTTTGTAGTTTTGTTTTTTATTTTAAATATTATTATAATGTTAAAAATAACAAATTAATTTGTTTAGTTGACAATATAGAACTAGTGAATATCTATTGTGATTATAATATTGACAACACATTATTGACGAAGTAACAAATTATTTTGTTCTTTTATTATGTTTTTAACTATGATATTATTTGTTATAATGACAAACTAAATTTGTCAACTTAACAAAATAAGCATTGTAAGTTTTCGTTAATATTTCCAAAATATTTGGTATATTCACACATAAATTTTGTGATTTTAACAATTCTTTTGCTATTATTTTCCGCATATCACTTTGTGCGCATGCCCGCATGCGCATTTACGCAAGTCTTTGTGGAAAGCAGGCGGAATGAAGACGTGTTGTGGCCAGTTGGTTTGTTGCTCTTAGCGCGTGTATTATTGTATGGTTCTTGTTTTGAAGTATCCAGGTAATAATGGATGATATTTTATATAACAATAATAGTAGTGAGTTCAATACACCTACGCCACCTTTGTACTGTAGAATTCAGTTAAAGGATGAAATTGAATGGTGCACAATAAGAACACCATGCCTATATGAAGATTTTGTTAATATTTCCAAACACTGTATTAAAAAATATATTAGACGATGGTGAAAGAAGCACAAGTCAGTAATTCGTTCAGCAAAACCGTATTATATCTTTAGTAATATGAGATTATATTCTAGACTGGAATAAGACTATTAGATCTCTTCTTTGTCTGCTACATTTATTGCCTCCAACGGCACATGGAAGAAAGGGTGGATCACGCGAAACCTGTAATTCGGCACAAGATTTATTCATTTTATTCCAAAAGGTAATTTTATTATATTAATTATTAAGGCAAAATTATACTTACGTTTATTTATTTTTTTAGAATGATACACCACTAGAAGAATGTTTTAAAAGTAGGAAAACCAAACAGCCTTATTTGTTAGCTGTCGGACCAAACAAAGCTGCAGCACAGGATTATTATATAGTTTTCGATAATATTATTATTTCTTGTTCGACCGTGTCTAATTCTGAATTTCCATCTTCAATTGAGCCAATAGATGTATTATTTAAAAGCTATTTTGTTTTCAATGTACACTTTGACAAAAACTTGCTACACTTTTGGGAATTTATTCAAATATTTTTCTACAAAATGACAAGCTCGGTAAATGTGACAAATCGAATGAGAGAACTGCGAGCCAAACTAGACAATTTGTAAATAGTAAGTAAATTTTTAATTTAATAATGTTGTTTTTTTTCTTTAGTAGGTACCTATAAGTGATTTGTTAAACACTGTTCATTATTATATTATAAGTTGTAGGTACCTACTAGATAATACTGTTTATTTTTATATATAATTTATAATAACAATTACAATTATTGTTGATTTATTGAAATAAAATAAAATTTATTAAATAAATTAAATAACCTTATTATTCATTACCACTAATAGTTTTGATGAAAATAACAAAATATTTTGTGAATTATTAACAAATATTATATTGTCAATTGCTAAATGTAGCTAAATTCGAATGTTAAATTAACTATTATTTTTGTGAATGTTAACTAATATATTTGTCGTTTTTTACGTATAATTTTGTTAAAATTGACAAAATATATTGTTAATTAATAACAAGTATAATATTGTCAATAATTAAATATAACTAACTTGTTTTGTTAATTTCCACATCAAATTTTGTGACAAAACTGCAAAACGATTTGTCATAAGAACGCAGTAATTTGTTAAAATAACAATTGCAAATTGTTCTTTTTACCATTAAAATTAACGAAATGTTTTGTTAGTATCACATGTAATTAAGTGTCAATAATATTGTTCACATAATGATTTTGTTAAAAAATACACAAAAATCATTTGTTATTTACTAACAAATTTGAAAGTTGCCAAATTAACAAAAAATGACGGTGGACCGTCTGGGACTAACGAATTTGTTAAAATTTTGTCAATTTTGACTACAAATTTTTTACTGTGTAGGGTTCCTCGCCTGACCAAGAATTGATATTTCATAATTGTGGGTTTCCGTCTTATTCGATAATTGAAAATTTATTTGTCATTAACACTCAAATATTTAATTTTTTGTATTCATTGGTAAGCAGATAAATCAAAATTGTAACAAATTTGTACTGGAAAAGAGTAAAATTGTGCTAGATAGAAACAACGTTTTAAATACAAATTGTACATAGTAACATTTAGTATACATTATTAATAATTTTACATTTGTATACTAATTGGAAGAGATACTAAGATTTTGGTACAAATACCTTGACCGGAAGTGGTAGTTTTTGAAGATTGAAAAGATTAATTGTCAAAAGTTTTTATTTGTAATAAGAACATGAGGAAAAGTTACTTGCAATTTACGTTATAAAAAAATTGTCTTTATCTGGTACACAGTTTAAAAAAAGAGCACTTTTTTTACCCTTATTAATGTTTATATAAGACCAAGGCCATATAACGCTCTATGATAAGGGTAAAATAAAAAGGGCACTTAATTCAGTAATATAAATAGGGTAAAACACGAAATAATACTTTTTTGTATAAAAATATAGTAAACTAAAAGAGGTTCTTTAAATTAAACTAATATGGGTAAAATGTAATTCTTTTAATGTAATTATTTTTAATCAATTATAGGTACTTTGTATTCTTAAAAATGTATAAAATTTGCTCTTAATCGAGTAATAAGTTTCTTTATTAAATTACAATTTTGTATTTTTTAAGATTACACTATTATACATGAAAGTTTACTACACAAGAATATCAATATAAGTTGATTATTTAACAACATTACAAAAATATGTACCTTGGGCACTAAATATAAACTTTTGCTTAATAATTTGGCACCGTGTAGTTCAAATGGTTCTCTAACATTTTTTGCAGCATATGAAGTTCAGTGGAAATATTATTATCTTTAACTATTTCAAAGGCGTGCAAATTTTCACAAAAATTATATTTAGTTATATTTAAGACTAAATATCATTCTTCATCAACCAGAAACACAATAACTATTTCACTATCAATATTAGTATGGTTACATACAACGCTGTCTGTATTTAAGTATCTAGGTAGGTCAGTCAGACTAGTTCCAGTTACTTTGCTAGACTAGATCTGACCAGGGGAAGAATTGATTTGCTTACTAAAGGAATTAGTACCCTTTCATGATGTACATTGTGCTGTTTTTAGTGTTTCTCATTAAACGTAATACATTTAAAGGGGTACCAATCTACACCAAAAGTGTAACATATGCACTAATTTGGGTAGTTTAATACTTATATTAGTATACAATAACCAAAATTATAATTTAAAGGGTAAAATCAAATACTAAAAAGTATAATAAATACTCAAAAATTAGTACTCAATAAAATTCAATAAAATATTACTCTTGCCCTTTTATAAGAATACATTTTTGAGTAATGTTTCTTTTATAAAGTGTATTATTTTACACTTATAAGAGCAAAAATTAGAACGCTCTTTTAAAAGGGTACCAACAAGTACTCTTATTTTAAACAGTGTAGCATTAAAGAACTGTAGTAAAATTTTAAAAATAAATTTATCAAAAAAACGTTGGAATCTTTTAATCCATGATCGGTTGATTTTTGTTCTTGCTTAAAAAATATTGATATGTTGGCACTAACGCCATATGAGTCATAAGTAAGATATTAAATGTAGTAATTGAACGGAGGATGGCTTCAACACAGAACTGTTTTCCTGTGAATGAATCTTTTGATTCAGGTGATGCAAATTTCTGTTTTTTTATTTTTATATTTTAAATAGGCACCGGATTGTACGTATACATTTATGTTTATAAATCTAGATATGGCGGGAGGTTGTGTGCTGGCCACATCAGATTTTTATCACGTATTGAAAACAAAAAAAATTTAAAAAGTGGCATTAGACGCACTTGAGCTATTTATGACCAGTTGCACCGCTTCCACTTAAGTTTTCCTTAAATGAACAATATCGAATCAAAATCAAATTGTCAAACGTAGAAATAACATTGCTGTCATGAGTTCGATTCGATATTTTTCATTTAAATGACACTTAAAATTTAAGTGGAAGCGGTGCAAATGGCCATTATCTATTTAAAAATATCTCATTTGTTTGAAAAATCATAATAGTGAAACAAGTTTTAGTGGAAAACTGTATATCGTTTTTCGCCGTTTTGACGGCATGCGTATTGAACCATTTGTAATTTAATTTTCTCATTTAAATAGTTCATTAAGAGTAGTATTTATTTAATAATTTATTATTTGTTTATTTATGTGTAACCTGGATTTCACTGTGCGGTGAAATCCAGGTTTAGGTATCGACCCCTCTTAAAATATATGCACAAAGTTGTTAATCACCCTGTACCTATGTTAGCAAATTCAAAGTCGTAGAAAACGTAAAATTATAAAATGCTCTTATGCTCATTGCTATAAATCCTGTAGTTATTTGTTTCTAAAATGAATATTTATCTGTTTTCTTTTTTCTCAATGATGAATGTTTCTTGCATTCCGTAATAGTGTTGTACAAGTTCACAATATGTAATCTTCTATAATCGTGATCCTGCATTGATTGATAGTCTGGTGCGTTGTGTTTCACTTTCAACTGGTGCATTTTTGTGTTTGCTCAACAGGCCGTGCGAAATGCTGTTTTTGCATGCAGAGAAATTGTTATGTTTTTATAGATTTATTTTCATTTAGAAGCAATTTCAAACGAAAGAAAATCTGTATTTATTTGTCCGAGAAAATAATTACGACGGTCAATGTGACTTATGAATAAATAAATAATAAACTTTCTTATTGTTATAACCTTCTTCGTTTAAACGGAAACAATGCTTTCGAATATAATAAATGAAAATTTTGAAATATAACCTTGCTGTGATTTGAAGGAATAGAACTCCTTTTACCTATAACTATAGTTTTGCAATTTCTTACCAGTAATATTATATTTTTATATCTGCCGATATAAAATCTATGAAATGATATGTTCTTATGTTCAGGCTTAAAGTTTTAAGTTCTGCTTGAGTTCTTCTAAATTGCAAAATACATAATTATGTGTTACATTACTTTAAACACATATCTTTAAATTTAAATGTCAAGATATAATAGTTGAAAAAGATTAATTATTTTAGGCATTAAACGGTTGTAAGTATTTTAATTTGATACTGATCTAGAACAGACAGAAAAATTTTTGGAAATGATTTGGCAATCGTCAAACTGTTGTTACTTATCAATCAGCACAATATTCATAAAAAAACAGTTTAGGTGTCACTGATTTACTAGACTAAAATCATAATCATATTTTGCGCACAATATTCGTATAGAGGAATAAACTGAACCTGTTGAAACCTCGTTTCAGCTGAACTAGGAAGATTAAAAAGATTAAATTTGTTATTTTTTCACGACATGCGGAGAAAACGCAATTTCCTTCTCGCGAAATAGTGAGGAAAGTAGGTTTTCCTTCTCTAGAGAGGAAAGTAAGCAGTGTTACTACCAGTGTTATTTTACGATGAAATATTTTAAAAATTGTAAGTAAATTTATTATTTTATTGAAAATTCTGATTTTATAGTCATATACTGTATACTATTATTTTATAATTATTATGTTTTATACTTTCTTTTTTGGCTGCATTTCGTTGTTTTCCAACGTCATTCTGACAGATGGCAGTTATAACCTAACTTCTAGTTATGAGTTTCTTCTACATTTACAATGTTTTTAAATACGATATATCGTGAAAAAAAACACGTGAGGAAAGCTCTTTTTCCACGCTTGCTCGATTGCCTCACTCGCTTCGCTTGTGACACAAACTTAAAAAAAATTGAAATTGAAAATATGAAATGTCATTTATTATTTATATGGTTATGATAAACATTAATAATAATATTATAAAACGCCCGAATTCCCTTCTACAATGGTATATTTGTGAGTAAGTACTACATAATTATATTAGAAAAATTAAAATAATAGAGTATGACGAGAGGTCATGTGTTGGCCACATCATAAAGTCATGCCACATTTAATTTAACTCAAACATAAATAAAATATATCTCAAAACCTCTAAACATAAACCAACACATAACTCCTCCGTCTCAGTTTCACTTTCATCTGACTCACCGCTTTGTGGTTCCGCTCCGCTGGTGTCGTGCTCCTGGTGGTCGTCGTCTGCAGGGAGGCCGTGCTTCTTGGTGCCGGCTGGCGCTCCGAGACGCTAGAGGACACCGACACGGATACTTCCTCTGTGCGGGGCCTTGAATCCTGCAACAATGAAGAGCAGAGGTCAAGATGAGATGTGGTGTTGTGAAAGAGAGAGTTCATTGTTATTGTCTGATGTGCTGTAATGGTACTTAGTACTTGAACTTGAGGAAGAATGAATGAGTGTTAGTTTGGATTATTTGTTGTTTTATTGTTGATGTTAATGTGGTGGTTTGTCAAATGGACTATTTTATATTGAAACGGGTTTATTTGGTCGTTGTTTAGATTCAAATCAAAGTAAATGGAGTAATGCTCATTCTACCTTCTAAAATTCGGCATAAAATGTACTCACGTAGCGAGTGTTTTGTGGCCAGTACAAGAATGGTCAAATTTTATTTCAACGAGGATTTAATAAAGGAAGAATGGATCTACAGATGTGCCTTTTTAAAATTTTGGTTAAAAAATTGTACTTGATTATAAAAATTCTGAAAAAATCTAAAAAATTCTAATTTATGCAAACTTTACACGGTTATATCTCATGAGAGAAATTCATTTTTTTAAATTAAATAAGGCGCATCTGTAGATCCATTCTTTTTCAATTAATAGTTTATACAAACATTCTCCGGAAATCAATAATAATCTGACAATTTACTCGCAACGAAAACACTATTACCGTATTTTTCAATTTTCAAAAAGGATGCGGCAAAGTACGAATTTCGAACTGGTTTCAGGCAGCCGTAGTAGTGAGGAAAAGAGTGGTATAGAAAAAAAAGTAAAATCCAGAGTATTCTAGAAATACGGAATAAACCTAGACGGTCCACTTAAGGTAGTAAATCACAACCTATAATATGATTCAAATTAATATACAACTTTCATTACTAGTTGTAGAATTTGGATAAAAATTAAAATTCAAAGCTAACCGTTGAAATAACGAAGATAATTGAATTTAAAGTTGACACTAAAACGCGGTAAAATGCATTCCGTATATGGAGGTCAGCAGTACTTTAACTAAACGATTAGAAAATAATATATCATAACAACCCAACACATGTTTGGAAAACGAAAATATGTTATTCTTTAACATCTGAGGTACCTATTTATTTAAAAAATAAAACTATGTGCCACCGTAATAATTATTGAAAAATCGCACGTAAAAGGTTCCAGTCTCAAAAAATTATATTTTTGACGTCGTACTACTGCAGTCCAATGTTTTTTATTTCAATGGATACCTATAATTTGTAATTTACTTCAAAATTATGTCTTATTATTTAACTGTATTGGCCTCAAATCACACCGAAATCACGCACGCCTATCTTAAAGCTGAGAATTATATTCAATTCTATTACTTCAATGTAAATTATATGTCCTATTTTAATTCGAAATGGCAAAAATGAACTTTTTAAAAATAAAGTTTTATAGATTTTATTTTTATTAATTTCATAATAATTATTGGTAGGTATATCAAATATCATATTATATTTTTTTACTTCAAGTGACAACAAAAGCTACGAATATGGTATTTTAGATTTAATTGTAATTTTAATTATTTCTGGCGGTACTCTACTAATAAATATGAGTACCCGTGAGTTGACAGCTGATAACCACAGTATACCGATCACTCATACTGTGAGGCTGCCACACCCAAATTGAGTAAAAGACGAGAAAGAGTATAATAACAAAAATACTTCCTTACCTTATTTTTGATCTTGGCCTGAATCAGAGCCTTGAACGGTTCCGGATAATTATCCTCATCACCAATAGCTTCTTCAGAGCTGGTCAGCTCCGAATGGTCCTTCGTGGTACCTCTCTTAGTATTCCTCGACCTCTTGGGCGCTTGCGTCACCGCCTCATCGACTTTAACATTCTTAGAAGATTCTTCAGACGAAACCAACTCATCCTCCATTTTGTTAAACCTTGAATTGCCCCTGGCCAGCGACCTGGAGGACGGTACGGCCTTCGGGGACGTCGGAGATGGTGTCGAAGAAGAAGAAGAAGAAGATTTAGGAGTAGTGGTAGTAGTTGTCGAAGAAGTTCTTCGTGTTAGAGGAGTTCGTCTGGTAGCCAGATTTTGTAGACGGTTTTCATTGACAGTTGGTTCAATTTTTTTAGGTTGTGTTCTAGTTCGGGTTCTTCCTCTTGGAGTTACAGAAGCTTCTGTGCTAGTTCTTGTACGAGATCTTGATGGTACTGTTGTACTACTTTGTTGTCGTCTACCAGTTCTTGGTTTAGGATCTTCTATCTTGTTGTTTTTGACTTCGCGTACCGGAGGTCTAGTTGGTATTCTTCGACCGTTTCTTGGTTTAACAGTCGTTGGTTCTGAAGTACTAGCAACAGTACTTGACGTAGTCAAAGGAGTAGTAGATTCAGGTAGTTTTGATATTTCTGGTATGTTGTCAACTGCGGTAAATTTTTCAGTTTTCGTTTCGCTTTCGAATAACGGAAGTACTTCTAGTTTAGTTTCATCAATTTGAGGAATTCTTCGAGATGTTTGACGAGTTGTCGTTTCAGTTCTTCCTCGTCGTAACTTATAATTCGAGTTGTCTAGTGCTTGGTTTTCAGCAGCAACTACAGTTTCTCGTCTTCGACTAGCAGCCGATTCAATTCCACTTCGTCTAAAACTTTCCCTGCTGTCTTCAACACTTGAGTCACTTCTTCGGCTGAACTTCTGGTGTTCGAGAATCTTCCGTCCAGTTCTGGACCTGACCGGGTATTCGCTTTCGGTAAAAACGGACGGTCCTTTTCGGGTAATTTCGTGAGCAATCGGTTCGGCGGAAACAGGTCTTCGACGGAAGTTGCTTCGGGTTCTTGTGGTTGTAGTGGTACTACTAGATTCGGGTTTTCGGGTCGCTCGGGTTCGGGTTGTTCTGGTTGTGGTGGACGGTTCTTCGATTCGGGTGTTGGTTCGGGATTTTAGTTGCGAACGCGGTAAAGTTCTTTTAGGTTCTTCTGATATTTCTGAAACCGGTGCGGGTTCTTTCGACAGCTTAGATATTTCAGATATTTCGTCTGTTTCTGGAGTAAACAATTTGGTTGTTATTAACAAATCAGCGTTTTGTGTACTTGTACTAAGTTCTGTGCTAATTTCTTCTGTTTTGGTTTCCTCAGTCGATGTTACCACCGGTTTAACTGTCTCTGCTTCTCGCTGGATTTGTTCGGGTCTGGGTCGAAGTATGGGTCGCTTGACCTCTCTGGGGATGTCGTCCACCGTTTCTTGTACTTCGTACGAGCCTTGCTTCCTGGACGAGGCATCTTGAGGCCGCTGTCTTGGTTCTAAGTGACGTTCGTAGTCTAAGCGACGTCTGGCTGCTGGTTTGTTGCTTCTAGGTTTTGTGATTTCGGGATCGTCAGCTATTTCGGCGAACTCTGGGCTTGAGGTGAACTTTGCTCGACCTCGGTTGGTGATCAAACGCTGGGGAGCGGGCTCAGCGGATGGTGGGTCCACCTTCTGAAAAAAAAAATAGTTTGAAATATAAATACAAACATTTACCTTTATACTTATAAGGTATAACAAGAAATTAATAAAAATGTTATTTATTAACGAGAATCATTAATCGCAATAATTATTTGTATGACAAGCGCTGAAAGTAACCTAGTCGAAGTATGCAAAAAGCCAGAAGTATACACAATATTTTTCCTACGATTAATTGATTTTTATAAACAATCTACGGGAATATTTTAAATTTTCATCTATATCAGTATTTCTACAGAAGTTAAAATTTTGAATGCAGAAAAATAATTATATAAACAAACTTGAAATTTTATTTAGAATAAATTATGAATGGAAATTGTAATATTTATATAAATTTAACCAAATTGTAATAAATCATTTATGATTACTGGAACATCTTTTTATGAGCAACGGGCTGAAAATATTTTCTTACCATCACTATTAGCAACGGTCTACAAAAAAGCAATTGTCCATTTTCAAGTAATTAGGATAATACATAAATGAATATGACAATGTTCGAAAATTTAACCAGGATAAGTCTAAAAAGCCTTCTTTTAATACCGATCGTAGAAAAAATATTTTTATGAAACTTAATTGCGTACAGTTCAGATAGGTTCGTTACAACCAAAATTTTGCTATAAAAAGGTTCAAAGAATAACCAGATATGTAACCATAAAGTAAAGTAAAATTTTAGACTAGCTTAATTACCTATTTTAATTCAATAATTATTATAAACAAGATAAGTGTTTAAAATTCTAATTAAATTTAAAATTTCGTAAACAATGGAACTCATCTTAAAGTACCCATTTTAAGAAATAAGTCTCAAACTTTAACTTTAACTTTAACTAAAAATATACCTACTAATTTTCGTTAAATTCATCATTGTTCATTTTTAAACAAATTAAAAGATTTGATGTTATATCTTAAATCATTTTTAAAATTTATGGATCCATTCACACCGAATGTGACCCATTTTTTGTTAAAATGTTAATCTGTATTTTAATTATTGATAGCCGAATTAGGAGAAATTTTTCATGATTGAAAATTTATGAAACGCGTAAAAAGAGAAAACTTTAGTTCGTCAAATGCGTTAAGCAATCGTTTCGTTGCGGTTCACACAGAGCCGAATTTCTATCAGTTTTCAACGCCTGCAGAACAATTAGTTTATATAAATTACTAGCAAAAACATAAACTTCTTACTAGAATAGAAACATAGAACACAACAAATTGAAACCAAACACAATAGAAGCGTTGCCCAGCTTTTTACAGACACATTTTGTAATTTTATTTAAGGAGCTCGTCTGGTAGTTAAATTTATAGCAAACAGGTGTGCGCGTCCTATGATCATTTGATATTTAGAGGATTTTTCTTTATTTACAACATGAAAATGAACCTAAAGATGTTAGAAGGTCTATGTTTTCATTTTTCTTATTTTGGAAAAAAATAACTTTGAAATCAGCCACGTGTCTCTATTTTTATAATTTTTTTTCTGGTGAACAAAAAGCAATTTTTAATTTCTGAAAACAGAAGAACATAAATTGAACCTTTTTAACATTCGTATTCAAACTTTCTTAAACGTAAACATAAATGTAAACCTTAAAACTAAACGCTTATGTGAACGAGGCTAAAGACGATCCTCTACCGTGCCAGAAAGCAGCCAGAATCATGGATTTCGCGCGCCACTCCACAGCGTTTATTGTTTTGTTAAATATAATAATCTAAAGATATTGTTGAAGATAAAAGTACAATCTACAAAATGCAAGATGCAGAATTTTAAAATTTTGCTTTCAAATCGAGATAAGTTAATTTGAATTTGGACAATTTTTGTTCTTTTTTTAAAACAAATATCTTCTATTTAAAAACGAATTTAAAAAATTTGATCGGCTATTTCTCAAATCCAAGCTTTGTTGACAACATATTAAAATGCGTACTTCATTTATAAATAAAAGCTGTACAGTGGCGCGCGAAAACCTTCTTTTATAAATATTGCAGTTTTTTACAAATATGGGTGCCAAAATTATATTTTCCCCTCAAACGTAAATTATTTGATATTATGTTTAACAAAACAATAAACGCTATAGAATAGCGTGCGGAATCAATGTTTTTGTCTCTTTTCTGCCATGGGTAGAGGATCACCTTAACTGCACAAAAATCTACCATGTGATGTACTCTACACCAGCTCAACTCAACTATAATATGTAGGACTGTCACACCAAGTTGGGTAAAAGGAGTGATTACCAACTTGACAAAATAAAATCCCCAGAACATTTCAAGAATGTGAACATCCCGGCTTGTTACTTGCTATATTTGCCCATTAACATCCTTATAATATCCTAGCGATTGCTAATGTCCGCCCTTGGTAACATTATCCATGTTACATCCCAATGTTGTAATTTGGTAATAATATCACAATGATGTGTCCAATGTAATTCTCTGAGATGTTTGTATTGAGTATGTAATAATTTTTGATTGTACTCAGGATGTGGCTAGGATATACTTACGTAACATCACTTAAAGTATATGAATAAGATATTTTTAAACATCCCATGGACGATTCATGTCAAGTGGGTATGCATGTATTTTTAAATAAATTTTAAAGACAATAAATTAATCTACAAAATTGTCTGCTTTCTGTAAGATATGTATCTGCATCTGTATGTGGATTATTCCACTGGTCAGCTGCTCTTAATATACTTGGTTCTGGTTTTTTATCAGTGATAAGCGAATGGATATCCTTGTACCAGAAGGCAAAGTTATAGAATGGAACGGCTAACTCTGTCCGCAGTTGTAGCATTTATAGTTTGTGAGAGTCAGTATGTTTACTTGTTACATATTATACAGTTACAGTTACAAGAAATAAAATTACTAGGAAACAATGCTTTGTACGCGAGTGTATGTTGCTTGATTTAAAAAACATACATACATAAAAACATTTGAACAATTTGCGTAGAAGATAATAATAGTATATTATATATTAAAGGACTAAAGTGCATGATTTAATCCTGAGGGTGAAGTTTACTTCACGAGCCGAAGGTGAGGAAAATAATCACCTGAGGGATTAAAGATACTTTAGTCCTGTGGTATATACCCTATTTTTTGCACTTCATCTTCAAATGAATGCAAAATAGTTTAAAAGAATACACATTTTGTAATTTTGACAGTAAATTTTATGACAAATATTTATATTGTTACCATAGATACTCTGTAACAAATAGCACGTATTTACTTGACAACGGGATTAATTAATTCAATTCCTTGACAACGGGATTAAATATGAGAAATATTCCCTTGGGTTCAAATTAAGAATCTTATAGTCCCTAAAAATAAAGACTAAAGAAGAGTTTTAGTCCCGGAAGTGCAAAAAAGTCATTTTAAGAGCTGCGTCTTGTCACATTGATTTAATTAATTAATTAAACATATTTTTATAATACTCGTAATTAATTCTAATAGGTTTTTCATTTCTTCATAATTATATTGTTTTAAGTTCAAATCTACATTTTTTAATACAATTTTGTCTAGATTACAAATTTGGATCCATCTAATTTGTATTATTAATTTGGAATTACAATTTACAATGATTGTATAATTTAATTTATTTACTACATAATTATCTAATATAATTTTATTTTAATAGTTTATTATAAATATGTCGGGGTTAGCAATCATGTTGATTGTAATAATAATTAATAATAGGAATGCAAGTGTGCTAATGAAGTTATGATCGTGTTTGTTTGTTCGATTACGTTAGTACACTTGGGATTACGTGCTAGGTGTGAGTCGGTTATCAGCAGTCTTGAAGATGCTCTGATAAGAGTAGCACGTGCCCGGGAATTGCCATCTTTCCTTATCGTCACAGTTTGTATATCACGTTTAACTGATCCATGACATGACTGGTGAATGTATGATTTATTTGGTGATTCGATTAGTTAACTATTCCAATAATTGCGCCTTTTAGTAGTTTTTTTGATCACGTAACTTATCATCTATAGTCCGCTCCGCTCGTACTCCGAATATATTTAAACCATTAAAAAAATCAATGAACTAGTTCATCTTTTTTGTAGATTCGGTAACTGAAATTTAATAAGAGTTTTTTGCTGACAGGATGTTTGTATAAAATTTTACGTCTATACTGATTGATTATGTTACATAATTCATCAAACTTTCACTATTATTGAAACATAATTAATATCTAGATAGATACTTCATTTAAGAAATATTTAATCATTTCAATTTATCAAAGTAATACACTTATATTAATTGAATTCTTTCAGGATTCTTTCATGCTCCCGAGCTTCTGAATCCTGAGTAAAAGAATCATGCAAGAATCGCGTGTCAAATAGCGGCGCTGCTAAATTAAATATTCAATGAGTATTGGACAAGAAGAATTTGTAATTCATTCGTAGCTTCAAACCAATGAATTTTTTCCAGGATTAAGAATCATGAAAGAATTCTCAAGGAACCCATGTGGAACAGGGCTTTAGAATTTCAAAAATTCTGACACTTTATTTTATACTATTCAAAATGAAAACTTCAAGTAACCCAGAAAATTAGTTTATCTATTTGACGTTCACAAAGTTAACTTTGTGAAACGCAACTGAATGTCGCGAGGGTTCACTTTGTGACACGCAACATATTTTTTAGAAGGTTGGTATTGGCAGAATCAGATGACATTTACTTCAATTGTCAAACGTCAAACCTCAGAACTGACAAATTTCAGTATAACCTCTAAATCTTTTTTGCGTAATATTTTTATTCAATGAAATTAATGGATCTAGTAATAGAAAACGTATAAGTTCAATATTTTCTATAATTTCTGCACTTATCACCCAGAATAGTTCATTAATTAATAATTATATAGGTACTTTTACAGTGACATTGACAGTTAACAAAAACATTGCACATATAATATTCCCTAAATCGCCTTGTGTATATTGTGGCAGTTTAATTTGAATTTTAATATTAAAAAGGCAACAAATAGAAAAAATTGCATAAAGAACTCATTTTATAAGACTTTCTTCGCTCTTGCCCTTTAGTAAATTTTGGACGCGTGCGAAAAAATCATGTCTTATACAACTTGTTCTTTAATATACTATTGTCAATAAAATTTAATAATGATTAAATCAAAATCAGAAATATAAAAATTGTAGCATTTAAATTATCCCTTACTTTTACAGGAAGTATAATTTATATAACACAATTTATTAATTATTATTAATATAAAATAATAATGTTTTCACACATTTACTAATTTATATAGGTATTCAACTAATTTATACTGTCAGCTACACAAAGGAACAAACAAAAATGTATTATAATATTTCTTGAGTTCTTCAAATACAACAATACATAATTAAAACAGATAAAACTACATTAATTGCTCTAATATGTTATAATCACGAATGCGATCTGTCATGGAGAAATTTCATTCAAACATAAACGAATTTAATAACAATAATTACAATTAAACGCGTCATTAGGAAAGATATTTTTGAAAGAAATTTAATTACACATTGCTGTATGACTTTTAATGTTTGTATGAAGAACAACTTAACAAAAACTCCTGTTAAGTAATTATAATTTAGTATTTGGCTCGTGGTGTGTTACTTTCACACTAACATAATTGAGAGAAAAATCACAACAAATTGAACAGCAGCACGCATGTCCGGAGTTTTTGTTTTACTTCCGAGTTCCGATATAAAAACAAAAGATTAGCAAAAACCATGATTAATTGACTGAATAATCTATTAATTTTAAATGGTCATGATTCTGAGTATGGAATGAAATTATTAGTTTCTCTAATTATTATTACGTTTTCTAATGAACTAATGAAGCACTGTAATATTTAATTACATTTTTTACCACCCGCCTTATATTCTATAAAGATCTGTTCGCACGAGATCTTCAAAGTTATATCCGTATTCTAATTCTAAGGACCCTAAAACCTGCTTATTCACTAAAAACACACACTCGAAAATTCACGATACCTCACTAACGCCCTGTTCGCACGAGGATTTTTTGAAGATTCTACCAAGATTCTGAATCCTGGAAAAGAAAAAGTTTTCTTCTTTCTGGTAAGAATTACTCGTTAACTTGCGGTGCCGCTAAATCGAATCTTCAATGAGTATGGGAAAAGAAGAATTTATAATTTATTGATTGCTTCAAATCCATGAATTTATTTTTACTTCTTCTTTTCCAGGATTCAGAATCTTGGTAGAATCATTAAAAAATCCTCGTGCGAACTATTAGGGAGGTATCGTGACTTGTGAAAATTTTCGAGTGTGAGTTTTTAGTGAATAAGCACGTTTTAAGGTCTCTAGAATACGGATATAACTTTGATGATCTTAACTGATATATTGAAGTGAAATACTTATTTTTGTTATATTTTGACATACTGTAAACAAACTTTGTATGTAAAACAGTGAATAAAAATCTAATCTAATCTAATAATAGATGTCTCTATTTATCTAATTGCTATGTTTCGCTCCGTTCTAATTTAGAAAAAATACTCAATTTGATTTATTTAATTTATTTAACAAATTACTGACTACTATTTGAAAATTTTATATAATAATGTGATACAATCATTTTCATTTACAATGCCATCAGAGTTTTCCCAGAATTATTATTTTTTATTCAATTTTGACGTTTTAAACTGCTATTATTAACTCCATAGCAACAACTTTAAATAAATGTTAATTCACAAGTGAATTAAAACTTTTTAAATCACTCAACACATTTTTAAATCACTCTGATGTCATTATTTCGTCAAAGATGCATAAAACCAATGACAACTTGCCACTGGCGACTACTTTGATTTTCTTTTTTGTTATGTCAAAATAAATTTATAATTCATATATTTGCAATAATTTCGTCCAAATTGAATAAAATATTGTATAAACCACGTGAGATACGAATGTTTATTCACTCGAAGAAATTATAAACTTTTTTCTCTTGAATAAAAATTCATGTATCTCACTTGGTGTATTGTGTATTTTAATTGTTTATAAATGAAAATAATAACAATTTTAAAAAATTAACATTGTAGCTAGTTTTTTCCTGCTTTTGTCATTATATGGTATTTTTTTTAGATTTATAAATTTAATAGGTTGGGAGTCATTTGCAAAATTTTTTTTACTGTGACTGTGAGATAATCCCTTAAAATAAAAATTCAGTTTTCTGGATAAGGCGGCAGTTTGTGTACTGGACACAGCAGATTTTTTCGTTCTTAATCAAATTATTATAAATTTTCGATTACATATAGGTATAAATAAAAATGTTGTCTAGTTTTGCAGTTAGTTTCTTCAAAAGAATATATTTTAAAAAGAGTTAGTAAAGAATAAACTTCGAGTATCTACACACATTAACTATTCAAAACTCTATTCATGTTTCTGAGCTAAATTTTTCTGCATCAAAGGTGAGCAATCTGCATAAGTCATAATTCAAATTCAGGTCGCATTAGTCCACAAATGCATAAACATGAAACAACAAAATTCACTTGTCCAACTGGCCGGTGACTCGTTCAGAAGTGGAGAAAGTAAACCTGTTCAGCAACAACCTCAAGATTGGACCGCTACCGCTGCAGATCTGAGATCATTAAGATTGACTCAAATTACTGCACAAGTAAATTTGGTGCATATGTGACCTCGTAAACTTTGCCTGGAATTTGTAAACGATTAATGCATTCGTTGGAAAGTTGATTGTTTGAAGAGAAGATTATATTGGTAGTTGATTTCTTTTATTCTTTACATTGTTTGTTTTTTTATTACCGTATCGTTTACCTAATTTGACGTATAGTGTTTACGGGTGCCTGTTTGAAATCTGTTAGGAAAAACAATGCTATTTTATAACTTTTGCTGTAGTTAGTGGCCTATACATTTTAGACGAAAGTTGCAAATACAAAACTTATTCAAATTTAAAAACGACACAATATATTAATTTAATTTACTTAATAGATATTTAACTATCTAGTGTGTTAATGAGGGCGATTAATAATTGAGACATAAGCGAACGCGTTAATTGTCGAGATTAACACATATTAACACATGAGGTAGTTACAATATTTTTCCGTTTTTTAGAGAAAATATAATTTTTGTCCATACCAAATATTTAGAATCGTTAGGTTAGTAACGTTTAAAACTGCTGAGCACAATGTTCCCTGAATATTATATAGTAAGAACTGTCATAATAATTTCGTTTAATTCTGTTTATTATTTTTCTACAAATTAACACTTGCTAATATACTATATTACGAGTGCTGAACGCGCATTCCAAAAATCGTTGATTAATAAAAATCATGCATTAGTAGTGGTCATTAACGATCAGTGGAAAAATATATTAAAGACAATGTTCATGTTAAATATAACTTAGAGAATAATGTATACAGCTGGCAATTTTTTTTATTGTTTGCTGTAATTACCATAAACGACTTTACCTCTGTGTATAACTCTACCTTTATTTTCAATTCATTGTGGCATAGTATATATAAGTCCCGATAAGTTCTAAACATGCTTTTCTGAAAATTCAATTCTTTGATTGATCTTGCATAGGAACATGTTTCAAAAAAAAATTTATTCGGTTCCAAAAAGTTTCGACTATTGATTTTATTTGAGATTGTGTAAAATGTATTGCAGTTTTCAATAAATATAGGATACAGTACATTATACTTGTATTTTGATTTTTATTTAAACTTTTGTATACAACAAAAAACTACTTTTTTACCCCTGGGCGCAATGAGACGGGGCTCGTATTTTGTTCTAATATTAAAGAACATTAATTTTGCGAAACTACATATTCGACTATTATGTTATGTATTAATCTAATATTATTTTTACAATATATTTATTTATTTATTATTTTCAGATGACAGGTAGCAGCACATTATGTCCCTATTGCACAACATGAAAATATTCTACTAAATTTGGTATGTTACATAGTTACAATTACAAATTATTTTACAATTGAATAAAAATATAAAAGTAATGTATGATATGTGCCTTAGTAAGCTTACATCAATTCGTCGCAAAAGTTATATTATACTTACTAAATATTAACTGAACTTATACTCGTATAAGGAAACTGACTGAAAAGAGAGAAAATGGAATACAAAACAATTTTTAAGTAAATTTACGGATAGAAAAAAAAATTTCGAACTCAATAATAAATTTATCAATCATTTGAAGTAAATTAATCAAAATAATTTTGAGTATCAAAGATAAACCAAGCCTGATAAAAAGCGAGATAGATAGAACTAATTTATTGTTTTGTACTTCGATTATTATTGTATCGATACATCTTTCATAATTTATTATTCCTATTTTAGATTGTAAATAACTACAACGTTCTTGCACTGATTTAGAGTAAAAAATGTTCGTTTTCTCAAGGTACGCGGATACTAAACGACCTTCGCAATTATTTAGAATCATAAATATACTTAACATTTATAACTGTATCAATAACTATATCTTCCATGGTAATTGAACCATAAAAAAACTAATTGAAATAACAAGATTTACATGAAAGAATCTAAATAAAATATTAATTATTTGTACGGAAAACGTAGCAAATTTGTTTGTGTGTATATAAAAAACTAATTGAAATAACAAGATTTACATGAAGGAATATAAATAAAATATTAATTATTTTTACGAAAACGTGGCAAATTTGTTTGTTTGTATACTTATCTTCCTGAAATAGTTGCATATGATTTCATGCACTCACAAATAAATTATGTAAATCGCTCAATAATTCTCCGTAATTAATTAGAATTTCTTGACAAAAATGTGATGAAAAACATTGTTCCGGCTTTCGCGGAAGTACAGTAATTTTTAAATCAGCATCGGTGATAGAAATGAAATATAGAGCATATCTAACAGCAGAATATCGTAGAATGTATTGAGTCATTCGAGCACTTTCTTTACCTATGACTAATTTGACAGGGAAATTATATGCTGTCGAATGTAAGATCATTGCTACTATGTTCAAAGTAAAGTGTTAATGAAAGGCTTTAACAATTGAGGATACAAAATTATTGTAATTAATAATACTTAAGCCTCATTCACAAAAGCATTTAGTTTTAATATTTAGATTGAATACATCTAACTAAATATGAGAATGCACAGTGCTTATTCTTATTACAAATAAATACTATATTTATCCAAATTTATATACAATTTTGATAAGTAACCTTTTCAATCTTCAAAAAATATCACTTCCGATGACGATATTTGTACCAAAATCTAATGAGCTCTTCTAATTTATATACAAATGTTAAATACCATAATATCAAAATTTTTGGGAAAGTCGTATTTGAGTTATCCGACTTACACCCCGGCCTTGACCACATACACACACACATACTATCAAAAATTAGTTGTAAGGACCCTAATTCGTGCTCATCCACTAAAAACTCACTATACCCGATTTTTTGCATGATTCCAACACCTTCCTTTACAGGTAAGTGGAAGGTAAATATAATATTTCGTGTACATAAAAACTTCTCAGATTGCGTTTTATTAATACTCTTTATTTTCGTTTACGAATACAGAAGTATTAAATAAAGTTCGATGAATCTATTTATAATAATATTTTTCTAAGCAGCAAAAATTTTATTTTCTTAATAAGGAAGCGATTCTAAATATTCCCAAATAGTTTCTAACTATAAATTCATATTTGAGATATGTGAAAAATGTTTCTCGACATTTCATATCAACTGTTCCATGATAAATCGGATTAATTCTTAAATGTCAAGAAAACAGGTTGCCAAAAACTAATTTTAACCTTATGCAATAGTGGCTGATTTTCACCTTGTGAACATGCTACATTAAACTTGTTTCAGTATCAGTTCATTTTTATTTAATTTACTCAAGGTAAATTAGGGCCCTTTATAAGAGTATAGGTCAAAATGAAACTTATTATATTATGCTGCTTCTATTCAATACAATTTTTTATATTTACTATAACATACAAATAGATGAGTAGCGTATATAAATCTCAAAAATTAAATAGGTATGTCACTTGTATGTTATAAATTGAATTAATGACTTAAGAGTATAGACTCCACGTAGCTCAACAGCGCGTTTGTCCTATGTTAATGCATAGAAACGCTCGCTAAAAATACGGAAAAGCAGTCTAGCAATTTCTATAATGCTCATTAAGTTTTATAGATAAAGCTAAATTTCATAAATTTATTTACAGACGAAGAATGCAACTAGGATTATGCCGAGTTACATTTTCTAATAAATCTCTTAATAATAAGAAAAAGCATGTAAAAAATTGCTTAAAACACACTTTTTCTTTTATTTTGTATATGTATTTCAAAGATTTTTTCAGAATTATAACTGGGCATAATCCTACATTAATTCTTTCACAAAAATCTAGTACCTGTTTTTCCTTCAAATTTTTAATATGCAATGACTAAAGCAGAAACTGCTACACCTCTAAACACGCAATATTTTGTTACGGAGACGAGACCCTTAATAGTATAGACTCCACGTAGCTCCACACCGCGTTTGTTCTGTATGGTAACACATGGAAACATTCGCTTAAAATACGTAAAAGCAGTCTAGAAATTTTTAAAATGCTCACGAAGTTTTATAGATAAAGAAAAAATTTTAAAATTTATTTACAGATGAAGAATGGTACTAGGTATATACCAAGTTATATTTTTAATAAATCTCTTCATAAGAAAAAGCATGTAAAAAATAGCTTACAACACACTTTTTCATTAATTTTATATTCCAAAAATGTTTTCAGAATTCAAAATGAGCATAAACCTAGATTAATTCATTCACAAACATCTAGTACCTGTTTTTCCTTCAAATTTTGAATATGCAGTAAGTAAAGCAGAAACTGCTACACCTCTAAACACGCAATCTTTTGTTTCGGAGACGGGATCCTTAATTTAGTAGATATAATAAAGTATAACTTAATTTCAATATGGCCATTACTAATTCAAATGATAACGACACTTGTCTTGTAGCTTCGGTAATTAACTTTCTTTCTCGTAAGTAAAGTCAATTGTTAAACTCTCGTTGAATGACTTTTATTTTCTAAACAAAAGATCATCAACCTATAGCGTGCCAGAATGTCATTTTCACGTTAAATAGTTTTCAAATAATTAATACCTATGCAAAGATAAGAGAAACGAAAATACACATTTAGATTTTTTTCTCCATTTTTTGTTCTTGATCTGTGGTTAAAGTAAATCTATACTGTAGTTTTAGTTTCTATTTTAAACCGCAGTGTCAAAAGTGTTTTATATAATAACTCAAATTAATTTTAATATTATTTTAGATTTTGCAATTATTATTTTAGTGTAATTTTGTGCAGTTGAATGGGTTTTTTTGAGGTCGCCAAGAAACATTTCGTCTTGAAAGAAAGACATTGAAGTGTCTTGTATAAAATATTTTATCCTAAAATGGTTTATAAAAATAATAAAACAAGTTTAAATTTACATAATAAACATTTCTAATTTGCAAAAATCTGTCAAATGAAATCGTAACATATAAGTTTCAACATAACATTATCAAAGTCGCAAGATGTTGATTCTAAAATGTCAAATTATAATCTACAACAATAAATAAATCATTTACTGAGGCAAGAATGTTTGAACGCACTATTAATAATCATTTTGACATTATAACGCCTTCAATTTTCCACTATTCGTAATCGTTCTGTAGGTAAATCAAGTCAACAACGCTCAACACAAGAAGTGTTAATGTTGAACAGCTATTGTCTAAGTGCACGTTATTAAGATTAAGACTGTTATTTTCCACATAGCTCAAGGTTGTAGTGTAGTACTGTTATTGAAGGTACTTTCAGAGGTATAAGATAGTTACATTGTTTTTGTTGTTGTATACTACAAGTATGATGGAGAAAATTGCATACAAATAACAGCCAATAGATGAATTGATTACAATAATAGTAACCATGGTTATATAAAAATTTTCTCTAGTAGCTTGAGTAACTTAACTGAAATTAATAAGCGGAAATTTTTCCAACGTCTGTCACTTTGACATTAAATTAAATTAAAAATTGGTTAAATTGTTATTTTGAGTAGTAAGCAATTAATAAGGTAAATAATACATATTTATTTATGTTAAATACAAATTTAGTAAATATTTCAAGTTTCTATTGTAAAAAGAATTCAAAAATAGAACGGCGGTGTCATAGCAATTTTCTTACCGAATATGCACTCGTGCATTAATTCATGCCCAGGAAATTTTTTATCGTGCATTCCAACAACGTAATTAGCTCTCGTGTACCACTCGAGCTAATTAAGACGTTGTTGGAAAGCACTTAAAAAAATTTCCGGAAAGAATTAATGCACATGTGATATTAAGTGAAAATTCAATACATATTTATCATATTTATCTTACACGGACATTTGACCGAACTGTTATTTGATCAAACTGGTATTTTACCAATCTGTTATTTAATGATACGCTGTTAAACCAAAACGTTGTTTAACCAAATCGTCATTTGACCAAATTGCCAAAGCGACAGACGCTAGGGACATCTTTAGGAAATATATTTTCGTTTACCATTTCATTTTTAATCCTTTCAATTTATTTAAAAGTTTTCTTTATAAGTCTACGTCTGCACTCTGAAAATATGAAATTTAAAACATCTACCGTTCTGTAATTGTGAGTTAATCCTGTAGGATGGTCACCATCAAAATAAAATACACCATTGGAAATAGCTAATACTTTCCTCTAGAAAGCAATTATTGATGTAATGACGATTTGGCCAAATGAAGTTTTCCCTAAATTCTGTGTCCTAAAATTTCGTTTCATTAAATAAATTAAATAGACTTGTTTAGTGGTTACGTCACACTGGTTCCAAACTGGTTCGTTGCTAAGACCGTTGCTATGCAAGTCGGTAAAACAGGCTGGTTTGACGTTTGCCGTTTGACAATAACTGCGTCTTTAAATTTATTTTGAGATTTAATTGTTTTAAAGTGGCTTAAAAACACGTAATAAAGTTTAGTTCGGTAATAAATTATTTTATAAATGATTTTTGATTGTCAAACCAAACTGTTTTATCAACTAGCATAGCAACTACCTTAGCAACGAGTGGCCATTTTCTTGTTTGGAACCAGAAAGTGACGTCACACTAAACAAGTCTATTAGATTGTATTTTATTTTAATGTATTATTTAGTCTATTTTCGAACCATATACCTCTGATGCAACTCTTGACATTTTACATGTAGATTAGATTTCAGTTAACTGATTGCCCATTTGCATGTCATACACAAAAACAATGTGTAAATTATAAAATATTAAATTGCACCTGTTTCGTTTATTCGTAATTACAAAACATCAGATATAACAAAGGATCCTTGTAACAATTTTCAACTATTGAAAAACTATTTTGGCGTTCAAGATTTTAAAAATAGATAGGTAGGTACTATATTTTTTCATATAACTGTTCTGTTGCAATAATTGCATGAAAATTTGTTAATAAATTCGTAGTTGGTAAATTGTTAATTGGGTAACTAGCATTGCAGAATCAAATATTTTTATTAATAATATTTTTTAAACCTGACACATTTTTAGAACGAAATTTGTTGGAGATTTCAATGAGTAAATTGGAAGGTAGCCCGCTATTCAGTAAAGCCTACCGCGCACTAGTGATTTTGAAGTTGACCAATTTAAAAGTTGCTCAACTAAAAAAGTGCTACTAGCTTTAAACTCCGAGCACTATTTATAGACTAGATACTTATACTTACATTTGTCACTTGTCAGTTGTCAACTTGTCTTGTACAAGATGGTTGTTCTGAAATAGCAAGTCTCTGTGCAATAATTATTATTTTTTTAGTTGCTCTGATTAAGTAGTTGCCTGTGCGCGCTACCTCATATAATTCAATGTGTTTTATTTTGGTGATTCAATAAATAAATGGTCAGATTTTTTCCTTCTAAAATTAGTTCTATAGATGTCACTAGTGCACCACTACAGCGATGTTAAATAACAACAAAAATGTACAAATTTTGTTCAAAACGTTGCTTAATATTTTTTATAAATTGTATAAGATATATGGTTCTAAAACATATATTTGAAAAGTGACAGGAATTCTGACATTTATTTGATTAACCGGTAGAAAATTTAATCAAATAAATTTAACTTATTTTATTTCATAGTTGGATAAAAGTTGATAAGAAGAACCTTTAACAATTAATAAAGAACCATATTTTGCAATATAGTTCAAATTTTCCATATATCAAATTGATTCTAAAATGTACGATATAGAGGTCTATATTGCATCACTGCACCCTCTCAAAGCAGCACTCTAGAAAGGGACTTTTTTGACCACATTGACAGCTCAAGTGCCCCAACCTATCTTCTAGTAACCGTAATTTAAAAATGGCTTTTTTGAACTTTCGCGGGTGTAAAACTCTTGTTATTATTTATTTTTAGGGACTAAGGTTCTTAATTTGTTCCCAAGGGATTATTTTTCATATTTAATCCCGTTGTCAAGGAATTTAATTTATTAATCCCGTGTCAAGTAAATACCATTAGTATCTAAGATAAAAACAAAAATATTTGGCATAAAATTTACTGTCAAAATTATAGAATGTATTCTTTTAAACTACGAGTATTATGCATTCGTATGAGAGTAAAATGCAAAAAATAGCGTATATACCACAGGACTAAAGTACCTTCGGTTCGTGAAATAAACCACCCTCAGGATTAAATCATGCACTTTAGTCCTTTCATATAATACGAGCACATATAATATACTATTATTTTCGAAAATGAAAGCTAAATACAAATTCATACCAGTTTTATTGTGAATAAATGTATTAAAATACAAGAATATGAATGACTGAATATTAATAAAACTAATAAGTATATAATTGTTGGCGTCAAAAACAATTACCTTCAAATTCAACCTAAATACATAACAAGATTAATTTAAAATTTACCGGAAATCTCTAAAACATTCCTATGCTTTTACAAATTTTATTTTTAAATTAAACTAGAACTCGAATTACCATCGCATCCTATATTTATTTACACAAACAAACAAACAATAATCACATAAAATTTATATCCTAGCAACAAAACAAACAATCCTTACAATTTTGTAAACAATTGCATATCATTTCATCTATAACCTGATTTCAGAATGTGTAGGAAGAATGAACATCGCTTCAGGTTAAAAAAAATTAAAGGATGCTTAGTTCGCGCGTGCCACTAAACTAATTAATATTAATAAAACAAGTGACTACACAGGATATCCTTCTATTTATTGTCGATAGTATTTGTTCTGAAAGATTTAATTTATTTTTTATTCCATCCGTTCTATATTTCAGACACCTGTAATATGCTATGATTTATTTAGTTTTTGTGAATAGTTCCGCAATTTTAGCTTATTAAATTGATTTGATTTTGTACCGCAATATGAAATTTAATTTACTGTTGTGTTATATTGA
Organism: Agonum fuliginosum; assembly: GCA_947534325.1. NCBI lineage: Eukaryota > Metazoa > Arthropoda > Insecta > Coleoptera > Carabidae > Agonum > Agonum fuliginosum. Next base: position 29,599,647 of record OX384041.1, read on the forward strand.
AAAAAGTCTGCAAGAAATAGTCTTAGAGAAAGCAAGTACATGTGTTATTATTTGCAGTACAAAAATATTTTACTTTGACACGATAAAATGATCTAATACTCGCATGATATTTAACTACTAAATATTTAATATTTGTTTTCACTTACCAGTAGTAACAAAACTATAAAAATGATTTATAATTGTACTATACACTTCTGTACCTAATGATAATGACACTTTCTATGCATTGTAAACAATGTAATCATTTTGTTTACACCTTTTCATTGTTTATTTTACAAGCACATATACTTCAATGGGTAATTATGTTTTCTTTAACTATAAATTAATTAGGTGGTAATTTGAATTATTACAGATGGGTTACCTACTTGCTTTAGCATTGAAGTCTCCCCTGAATTTTAAATATAAAATAACTTTTATAAGTTTTAAAACTTGCCCTGTGGTGTATTCTCCATTAACAACATTATGTTCGTTTATTTATTTTAATTTTATCCTCGTTAATTAATTAAATTAAAATTGTTGAAGACGGGTTACATACTTGTTTAGGCATTGGAGTCTCCAATACATTTTAGATATAAAATCACTTTTAGTGGTTTAAACTTTGTCCTGTGGTGTACTCTCCATTTACAACTGTAAGTATATAAAGTGGTGGACCATAGAGGAAGCAAAGGGATAAATTTAACCAGTGGCGTAGTTATTAGGAAACGAAAAGGGGGCTATAAATCCTATTCTTAGCAAAATAAAAAGGATTTTTTTTGTTTTCAAATTTTTTTTATTATTTATGGTGCGCTTTCCCAGTAACAACCATCGGTAATATACAGGGTGGGTGATTCACGACTTCGTCCATATATTTTAAAGGCATATTACTCAACTTACTGCTCATGAAACAAAAAGAATTTTTTTAAATTCGTAAATTTGAGGGCACATTTTTTAAACCACTGGATTGTTGATTATATAATGAAATAAAATAAAATAAAATTGTAATTAATTGTACAATGGCAAGAATAGTAAATATATGAAATTCCATTTGAAAAAATAACTCAAAACTGTTTGATTAAATAACTTGAAAACTAAAATTGCGAATTTTGAAAAAATTCTTTCAGTTCTTTGATATGTGAGTTAAGCGCTATATGTCATTAAAATATGTGTACGAAGTTGTGAATCACCCTGTATAAAATAAAGCAGCAAAATTTGACTTTTACCCTAAGGAACTAAATGAATCATTGTTCCTGGTAGCAACTTTTTAATTTTTGATGGTAGCCATTAAACAGAATAAATGTTATTAGTGGTACCAGTGGTATTAATGTCGGTTGCTGGGATCGAACTAGGGACCGCTAGATGCTAGGTGGACACTCTAGAGTCTACAGTTGACGTAACCACTAGCCGTGAACCAGCTTTGAAAAAAAAATCATGAATTGCCCATCAGTAACAATGAGAGTTTTTACGATTTTTTGGTAATAAATCTTTCAAAATTAACAATTATTATCACTTTCCTATAACTTATACAGGTTGGTGGAGGTGAAATGCGAACATAGGGAACATACATGACAATCGAACTTTCATGCCAGGTATCTTGATATATTTTGTAGTAGTGTCACAAAACGAAGTAAAGTGAATTTGTGTGGCAAAAAGAAACAGAAATAATAATAGAATCTAAAAGTGCATGTAAACTTTCTCGTTCTGCTCGTACAGATACATTATTATGCAAAGAAAATATTTTAATGAAAATAAAAATTTCAATAATATGACAGCTACTTTGACATTGACAGTACTTATTCCACGTATATCAAGATGCCTAGCATGATAACTCCATTGTCATATATTTCCCTATGTTCGCAATTGATATCCAATAAGTATGTCTTTAAAAGCCGTACGCTTGGAAACCCCCATTTGGTTTGGGAAACGCCTGTTTACTGTTGAATTTATAATCTCCGCTTTGAGCTCAGAGCTCTGCGATTTCACATCGCGACATTGACCTCCGTCCTCTGCAGACGGAATCGCATCTTGACTTCACGTTTAACTTCACTACTTCACGACTTGTTACTGGATGACCGAGAAGAAAGATGAAACACTCATTCCATTTCTACTTTCTTTAAGATACTATAAATAACTCTGCAACTTTGTAGTTTGTCTTCAAATAAACAAGGATACAAATTGAAGATTTATATCTATCAGTTACCAATGATCTTTGACATGGATTTGTAACACATAGGAAATTATCACCTATGCATTCATTCTTTCCGTAATTGGATTTCGTGTACCACTCGAGCTAATTATGACGTTGTTGGAATCCACGATAAAAAATTTCCTGGATATGAATTAATGCACGAGTGCATATTCGGTAAGAAAATCGCAATGACACCGCCGCTCTATTTTTGAATTCTTTTTACAATAGAAATTTGAAATATTTACTAAATTTGTATTTAACATTAATAAATATTTATTATTTACTTTATTATTGCTTATTTATACTCAAAATGACAAATTAACCAATTTTTAATTTAATGTCAGACTGATATATGACAGTAAAGTTTCCGCTTATTAATTTCAGGTAATGTAAAATCTAAATATTTCAAACTAAAATTATTAAAATAGTAGAATTTTTTCATAAAAATAAACAGTACGAAATAATATTTTTTCAGAATTAATAATAGTAATTTTACTTACCGTTCTAGAACGGCAAGTAAATTTAATATTAATTACGATTACGAAGAAATTAATATTTGCGTATGGATAAAAAAGACCAATAATGCAAAAAATTATATAAGCATCACGAATGTTCAGGAATTACCGATGTCAGACAAAATTGTCTTCCTTCGGTAAACTGTCCTTACCGTTCTTGATACTTAATATATTAATGTCGACTATTGTATATACCAAGGATAGAAAATAGCCTTTTGCAAACTTATTAGGCTAGAACTGCAATAACTATTTATATTACCATTATTACAACATTTTTTCTGATTTATAATTAATTCTAATGTAGCTAAATGTTTTGCTAAGTATTGTGTAATAATCTCGAACATTTTAGTGTTCATAAAAAGAACATTAGCTAAATTAGGCGTCAATTAAGTTAAAAAGAAAAATAAAACACATCCTACTCCTTTTTTGTCTTTTAAGAAAAGCAAAAAAGATTTACTAATTAAGAGATACCGATACCTGTTAAATAAATCTTCATTTCCGTGTAATAAAACTTATAAGAGAAATTATTTCATTAATAAATAATTGAGTTTCTAAGATTTCTTAGTCCAATGAGCAAAATATTTCACCAGATTTATATTTTTATAAAGGATGTTATTGATTATTAGTAATGCCAAACCAATTTAAAGCAAGGACCATACTTTACTAAACCATTAATTAACAGTCTAACACTCTGGTCATGGCCAACTTTTGCTAATAATAAAATACATAGAACAGAATTCATTTTAGAGAAATAAGTTTTTTCCGAATTTCTAGAATACTCTGTATTTTACTTTTTTTATTCCACTCTTTTCCTCGCTACTACGGCTGCCTGAAACCATCCCGAAACTCGTACTTTGCCGCATCCTAGCTATGCAATGTCAATTTGAAGTTGAAAAACACTGTAAAAGTGTTTTCGTTGCGAGTAAACTGTTAGTTTATTATTGACTTCAAGATAACGCTTTTATAAACATTTAATAGAAAAAGAATGGATCTACAGATGTAAAAATAAATATAACCCTGTAAAGTTTGCCTAAATTGGAAATTTTTCGGAATTTTTATAATCATGTACAATATTTTTATTAATATTTTAAAAAGGCGCAACTGTTAATTGATCCTTAAAGTATATAATCCATTTTGAAATGGAATTTTACCATTCTTGTATTAGCCGCAAAACACTCGCTACGTTAGTACATTTCGTGCTGGATTTTATAAGGTAGACGGGCCTCTTAATTATTGATCTCTCATTATTCTCATCAGTATGTTTTACCGTGTGTGCGGTTACCAGCCGATAGTTACTGAGTTACTCTTAGTACATCACAAACAGATTTCTACTCTAAATTATAATCTTTCTGTTTTGTATGATTCTAGGTAACAGCTTTATCTCTTTAAATTATACTTATATAATGTTTAGGTTATTACATGAAGTGAATGGTAAGTTACCAGATAAATCACATTTAAAAGTGAGTGTAGATGTTGCAGATTAAACGACAGAATAAGTTTGAATTATAATACTGTAATTATTTATAATGTGTTGCAGAAAAATTTATATCTCGTGAATTTAAATGTTACATTTAACATTTAATAAATTGTGACATGAATAAGAGTTTATAGCCGTAATTTTAAAATAATTACAAGTATATAAATGTTTATGTTGCTTTATAATTGGTCCATAATAATTGTTGTTAAGTGGATGTACAAATATAATTAAATTTTTATTATTCAGTTAATAACAACACAAAGAAGAACGCATGCCAAATAAAAACGTAGTACTCAATTTTATTTCTGACCTATATACGATATAACTATAAGAAGTTATGGTTTTTAATCAATAAAACTTTTAGAACTACAGCATAATAAATAAAAGTATGTTATTAAGACGATCCTCTACCGTGCCAGAAAACAGCCAAAAACATGGATTTCGCGCGCCACTCCACAGCGTTTATTGTTTTGTTAAATATAATAATCTAAAGATATTGTTGAAGATAAAAGTACAATCTACAAAATGGTCGATGCAGAATTTTAAAATTTTGCTTTAAAATCGAAATATGTTAATTTGAATTTTGACAATTTTTTTTATTTTTTGAACACTAATATCTTCTATTTTAAAACGAATTTAAAAAATTTGATCGGTTGTTTCGCAGATCCAAGCTTTGTTGACAACATATTGCAATTTGAAGTTAATTAACTTATAAATAAAAGCTGTACAGTGGCGCGCGAAAACCTCCTTTTTTAAAAATATTGCAGTTTTTTTACAAATATGGGCCTATAAATAATATTTCCCCCTCAAACATAAATTACTTGTTATTATTATGTTTAACAAAACAATAAACGCTATAGAATAGCGTGCGGAATCAATGTTTTTGACTATTTACTGCCAGGGGTAGAGGATCACCTTAGAGTGATCCTCTACTCATGGCAGAAAACAGTCAAAACATTAATTCCGCACGCTATTTTATAGATATTATTGTTTTATTAAACACTATGCAGCGTGTTTTAAAACTTCTAATAAAAATTAAATGGCGGTCTAGATGTACTGGTCACGAATTGAACATAGTTATTTGTTTAACTAGGCAAAAAAATATTAGATTTGCTGCCGCGGCTATTAGATTTGGCGCCTCGTCTATGAATCTAGCTTAGGCAGCAAATTTGTATTTTTGCCATGTTAAACACATTATTTTTTCGGCGATTGTTATTAATGAATATTAATTTAGTGATTATTTTAAATATATTAATAGGTATCGCAATCAAATTGTGTTGCTATACGTATGTTGACAGTTGCTATGAAAAAACAAAATAGGTTAGGTATGTTGATGAATTTTATAAATGTCAAATTTGTTGATTCACCATAGTAACAATTACTTTTGCTGCCTAGGCTTTTTTACTATTTGTGACACTTTGCTGACTGTCAGCTGTCAAAAAACAGCACTTTTAATGTCAAATGCCGAAAAAGAATATTTTTAAAATTCCTAAAATAATTGCATTCTAGCCGCATTCACAACCCGAAATTTGTGTAGTTTATAATTGTATCATGTGGTATGCAATAATTACAAATGCAGTACAAAAAACTTTACAAAAACAGGAAATTATTTCAGACTTATAAATTATTATTCGTTCGAATCAGTGACAGCAATATGTATATGCGTGCTCAAATCTAAGCATAACATTAAACCATTGGCAAAAACTTAGTATCTAGGCTGTGGTAACGTAACTTAGCGCAGACATGAGGTTCTTACAGTTCCTGCTGCAAGCGAGTGCGCGTGCTCGTGCGCCCGCTCTCCTGCCCCCCGAGGGCGAATGTTAGATAATTGTACTACTTGTATTTGTAGTTCTAGTTTTGTAGTTTCAGCCGCTCGTATTGAATCCAGTCGATTGCGAATCAAATAGAATGTATGCTATTTTGCAATAGTCAAAATTAGTGCACGAATTTAATTTGAAATGCTCACAGCAGGAATTTATACTGCGAGTGTGTGTTTGACATTCTAAAACTATTCTCTCTGAGCTTGAACCGGACACAAGATACTTTAACAATCAGAAATTAAATTATATCCACAGAAAAATATAATTTAAGCCCTGTTCGCACGAGGATTCTTTGAAGATTCTACCAAGATTCTGAATCATGAAAAAGAAGAAGTTTTCTTCTTTCTAAATGAGAAATATCTGTTAAATTGCGCTGCCGCTAAATTAAATCTTATGAGTCTTGGAAAATAAAAATTTATAATTTATTTATTGCTTCAATCCCATTAATTTTTTTCAAGATTCAGAATCTTTGAACTTCTTCTTTTCCAGGATTCAGAATCTAGAATAGAGCTTTATGTAAAAGTGCAATACTTTAACAATTTTGTTTATTTCAATAATAAAAAATAAAGTATAAACTATATATCATATCGATAAATAACTGAAGAAGCTTATTAATAATTTAAAAATATTTAAATTAAAAGAACTATTTTATTTATAATAATTTAAATCATAATGATATGAGTCCATAGCTAAAAAATTCTACTTAGGCAAGTGTGTATTAACTGTTATATTGATTAAGTTTTGACAATGGTTGAAAGAAATTATGAATTTCTCTCATATTTTCACAAAAATTAGATTCTCAAATATAGGAGCCAACTTCACCCTTTGCTTAATATGTTTGCTATGTTCAGCCCGTGCTTAAAAACGACCAGTCACGGTGTGTTTAAAATGCTATTTACCGCCATGGAAACCAGTTCGTCAAAAATAGTATATATTAAAGGACTAAAATGCATGATTTAATCCTGAGGACGAAATTTATTTCACGAGCCGATGTAAGGAAAATAATCACCTGAGGGATTAAAGGTACTTTAGTCCTGTGGTATATACTATTTTTGACGAACTGGTTTCCATGGCGGTAAATAGCAAAAATAGTTTAAATGAGTACATATTTTGCAATTTTGAAGTAAACTTTATGACAAATATTTATACTGTTACCATAGATACTCTGTAAACAAATAGCACTTGACAACGGGATTAATTAATTCAAATTTACAACGAGATGAAATATGAAAAATAATCCCTTGGGATCAAATTAAGAACTTTAGTCTCTAAAAATAAAGACTAAAAAGAGTTTTAGCCCCGGAAGTGCAAAAAAGGTTTTGAAAGTTTGAATTATTTTTGAGATAAGTCCACCTTTAAACCCATCACTATAATAATCTTGAATCTATATGTTCTGAAACTATTATGTTCACAATTTTTAAAATTACGGGAAATAACCTCTGAGGCAATAAAATTGAAAAATCTTCTGCATTCGAAAATGTGCGGTGCCTCCCAGATATTTCAAACATTCAAAGGTCAAGAAACAAATTTATCAAAGCAGCATCTTCTCTGCTTTCACTTGAATCTTAAATTACTTTCGCATCAATCACAACGGTACTTATTTCTAATTCGACAAAATAGAACCTTGAGACTTGTAATAAATATTTGATGCACGGATATGTCCCAACTTTTAAACATTCAGTTATTTGGGATTGATTTAGTAATAGCTGAAATTAGAACAACCAAATAGTTTTGTTAAATGTTAATCTGTAAGTGTCAAAACTTTGTCGCAACTTTTCTCACAATTAAGATAATTCTGATTAGAAACAAATATGTGAAAAACTATTTAATTGTTTGTAAGTACTCTTACCGGAAATAAACAACAAATTTTGAACCTCAACGTAATAATTATTAATAACAGTGTAACTTAAACATGAAGTGAACGGCGCACTGAAACTGAAAAATTCTTAGTTATTTTACTTTCACTTGCATTATAATTAATAATTATTTGAATAAATTTATATCGGGTAATGTGTTTACTCTGGATTTACGATGATGTAATAATTGTTTAAAGTTTGATTGTTATCTAGAATTGTAAAGCACTTTTTACACGAATTATAACAATTGTTCGGCAGTTCCTTTAATGGATTTTAAATAAACCGTTTAGATTTCAGATAACGGTTCATGGACATTTGTAATATCTTAGTGATAGATTATTTTAGATACAATTACATTTGTTGAAACGCATTAAAATTTTCTACTAACTCATCAACTATTATTGTTACTATTTTCTGACTGTAATAATTTATGTAAAACTCGCATTTTTAGAATTTTTAGAAATTATTTAACAAAGTACGGCAAGGTTTTTTCAAATTTCATTCTATAGTCATGTAAGCACAACCTATAAGTACATCATTGTAAAATATGAGGTCATCGATTTCAAAACCAAAGTCACAATAGTTATTTGTATATTAAGAGCGTAAAGTGACTCTTTGTTACTCGCGCACGGCAATTGCAGCGAGAGGCGAGAGCTGCAATTAATAGTGCAAGAGGAACAAAGACACTTTACGCTCGTAATACACACATAATTTTATCTACGACTAAAGTTATTTGTTATAATAATAATAGTATTCAGTTAATTCAATATGCGTTCAATCAATTTATGTTTTATTTGTAACCATGACGATACCATTAATATCGAAATAAATAAATAAAAAATTTGTTTGATTCTGTCATTTTATTTTATTTTATGTAATCACAAAGTAATTTATTGCGCGTTGTCATAGGAGACGCGCGATAAAATGTTTTTTTGATTGGTCCTCAGTAAGAATCAACTTTACGTTGACAATTGAAAGCAAAAATGTAAACTTTTCATAGTAGTCGTAGATAAAATGATTTATTGTAACATGATATTTCTTATACTCCTCTAAACTTCAGTTAATCTGCATTGTGTACCTGACTGGATCGAAAACTGACATGTAGTATGTTTACCTTATTAAAATAAATATTCGTCCTTTTTAATAAATAACAATTATAATAATATAAAAACACGTTTATTACAGTGTTATTATAGCAGGCAGCTGTTGATATTTCACACACAAGTATTTAACACATCTACTTTCGCGTTCAACTTTTACCTTCATACGAGCTTAATTACCATATTATACTGTTAATAATCTATCTTATATGTGTTTATAAAACATTGACATATTGCACGGCCCACTTTTTCAAAGCCATCTTCTGATCTCTATTGACAGATAATCACTATCCAATGAAGGATACGCATGCAAAATAACGCTAATACTACGTTAATTTACGCTAATTTTACGTACGTAAGTAGGTAGGTAAAAAGGGAGGATGGAAATAAAAAATAATAATTATGGAGAATAAAGGAAAGTTCATATTTATGCTAATTATTCATGTAAATGATATGTATTGAAATAAATATATGGAATATGGCATATTAATTTTATGTATGTTTTTATTGATAAATTGATGCGAAACAATAAGGTCACAATTTTAACTGTTTTGTGATCAAGTGTGTCACCATTTATATTTCTTTGGATTAACGAAAGAAAATATCTGATGTGGCCAGGACAAGACCTTCCACCATACCCTTCTTTTTTACTGCTATACAAATAGGTTTAGAATATATATTTTAGTCATTTGGTCAACTGTAACTGTAGAAGAAGATGTAAATGATGTGTCAGTATATTGACACTGTCACTCTGTCACTGTCATAATCAATTAAATTTTTCGTAAAAAAGTTAAACAATCATGGAGAACAAGATACTGAAGTTTCATACTCCAAATTATAAACAATACTTTAATTCCTAAAGTACTACGACAGAACAATTTATAAAATGCTAAAAATTGTAAATAATAATATATAATCTTTCATTTGAAATAAAAAATATCTGCTGTGGCCACCACACGACCTCTCGCCTAATTCTGCTTATTCTACTAATCTAATAAATAGTTTTACTTACATTTTAATAGTTTCATGTTCATGTAATATGTAAACGATAATGTAAACCAATATGCAAGCAAAAGATGTCAACTGTACTGTCACTGTCATAATAATTCAAATTTTATGTAGAAACAAATTTTATATCATGGACAACAAGATACTGGAATTTCAAAAAAATAGAATATTAATTGTACTTTATTTTATTGTTAAATACTTCCAGATTCAGCAATTTGTATTTATAATTAACTGTACACATAGATAATCACAATTTCTTTTATTTTTAATTGCAAAAATTGTCATAAATAAATAATGTACCAATATATTTAAGGAAAACTTTTCCAAACTTCTAAAAGTACTACTTCCGGTTTGCGGATTTCTACCAAAATCTTATCCGGTGTTAAGATACTTATTAAAACCTTAAATATGAAATTTGGTTATAAACGGTTTGATACTTTTTAAGTTATCGTGGACGAAAAATCGTCGGTTCATACAAACGCACACACACACACAGACATCATCGTGAAAATAGTAAATTCGTATTCTAGAGACCCTGAAACGTGCTTATCCACCAAAAACTCATACTCGAAAATTTTGACCCATTACAATACCTCTCTTATAGAATATGAGGCGAGAGGTAAAAATACTGCAATAAATTAATTATTTATCAAAATATTTAAGAAAAGTACTACTTCCGGTTTGGGAATTGCTTCCAAAATTTACTGGGCTTTTAAGATTAGTATTCAAATCTTAAATATAAAATTTGGTTGTTAAATTTTTGTAACTTTTTGAGTTAGAACCCGGAAAAATGTTACATACAACCTAAAATACATACATACACACAGACATCATCTCGAAAATACTTTATTCGTATTCTATCTAAATAGATAATGATAATTGATTGTACTTTTATTAATTATTATATATTATATTCCTTAAATATGCAGATTATAGGTTATAATATATTTTTGTTTAGAATGCATAAGAATCTTCAAATTTCATGCATATAATTAACATTTTCTAATTAAGGAATCGTCTAAAATGCGAATGTCAAGATCAAATTTTTGAATAAATACATAAATATAATCTTCTGTTCAAAAAAATGTCTTATTTTCACTTTTAAAGGAAAGTTAGGTTTCAAATTTTCTGGACAGGTTTTAAACGAAACTAAAATTTATTAAATCTAGTCATAATTTTGATAACTCGAAGAAAGCTAAACAAACAGGAACATTAAGATATAAATTATTATATCGACGATAAACTCTGACATATGAAATGGTCAATCAGACATCCTTATTAGATTAGTTGCTCTTCCTTTCAAAATGCATCCTTGAACAGCAGAAATAAATTAAGGTACAACTATGTAGGTGAAGAATTTTAAATAGCTCTGTAGGTTGATGTGATTCATATAATTTTTTACCGCAGATGCGTACTTGCAAACTGTTACGAAACTTGCAGATTAATCAGTTTATATTTGTAATTTCTAACATATTATGTTTTAATTATTGTTCAGTAACCAAAAATATTGTATACTTTAATAAGTTTGCCGCCGAATTCGCCAAAAATTTTAATCAATATAAGACTGAGCAAAACTAAATACACCAAAGCAAATAATACAATTTTTTTATAATGCAACTTTTGTTTGGATACTTTTAGCTCAATTTTAATAAATCAGTTTACTGTAATCATCTACTTAAATCGTTAAGGCCGGAATGTAGCTGTCTACGATTTCGTCGAGAAAAAGGATTTAGTGTGTCGAACAAAGTCAGCAATTAATAGCGAACGCACTCTAAAAGTGGCATCGTATTTGTAAAATATTGTATTTATAAGACAAAAGAAATAATCAAACGCATTATTTATATGCTGTATAACATGATACCTACAGTGCGACGCATGGATTTTAATACAATTTGTATTTAAAATGCCCTAAATTAAACATGTAAAAGTAGTATTTTTCTCTTTATTCGGCATTTTTTTTAAACAATGCTATGGCAAAATTTGGTAAAATCGATGCGTCGCACTGTAGAATGAATATTAAATATTGTCATAAAAAAAATTCCAATGTTCTTACGTTAGTATTAGATTCAATATTTTACAAACCGTAGAGCACCGTTTTTCCTCTTTATATAGCTACATTCCCGCCTTAAGCTCGTTTTTAATGCAAAATCGTATGTAGGATTGTGAAATTTTAAAAATAAATAAATTTAGAATCTCAAATATTACTTAAGTATTCCTCATTTTTTAAATCCATTCTTTAATTATTAATAATTGAATTTTAAGTAGGTACTCAACGCATTGCTTGTTTTTAGTGCAAATCGTCTTTAATATTATGAAATTTTAGAAATAACTAAATTTAGAATTGTTACAGTTAGAATATGCCTCATTTTATTAATCCATACTTTTAGCTATTAATATAACAAGAATATTATGCAATTTATAATACCGAGGATGTTGCTAAGCGACGAGGTGAAACCGAGTCTCTTTGAACATCCAAGGCGGCTTAAATCGCAATCGCGTTATATTCAAAGCTTAATCGTATCATCAACGACAGCGATGTTAAAACAAATCAACAATTAGATCTGTCAATTAGTTGACAGTTAACATATTTATGGAAGGTTTTGATGTTATTATGGTTGTTTCTAACGTATTAAGTCCGTAACTAATTAATTATAAGTATCTAAGGTATTATAAGTAACTAATGTATTATGTTGTTGATATTTAACGATAAATGTTGCATATTAAAAGATAATAAAGTTGATGATACGATTAAATTAAAAATTTAATTTAACATTTAAATTTTTTATTAATGATACCTAACTCATTTAGTAAAGGTCAATTTAAATAAACTAAAATAAACTTATGGCTATAAATAATTGAAATTATTTATTCTACAGTTACGTTTACTTCACAGTCTTGAAAAACTGGATCAAATAAAAACAAAATTTGAATTAATAAACATCAACAAAAAGCCAAATGTACAAAGTATGTTCTTTTTATAAATGTTCCAACTTCAGTTAATAATTATTTCTTCATTACCGTTGAGTTTCTTGAAGGTCTTATGAAATAGTTTCGTTTGCATTCTGGTTTAAATAAATTAATTCGTTTCACTTTTTATTTCGTGCGCTGCTAGACCTAAGAACCTACATTCTTGTCGTATTATTTCATTATTAAAACGTGCTAAATAAAACATTAAAAGGAGATAATTTAATTTTAGTCTGTTTTAAATATGACCGATTTTATAAATAATTAAACTTATAATTATTATGTATAATTATTTACAATTATTCATAGAAGATAGATGAAACTATACTGCATGTCTAATAAAAAAAATTGAGAGAAATTGCACTATTTTGTGTTTTACTGTCTCCATGACAAATTATAAAATATTAAACATTTCTCACTGTAATTTGTTTACAACTGTTTTGCATTGTTTATTTTTCGTCTCTTTGTATACAATAAAATTTCGAAATGTACAAATTTCTCTAATCATCTCTGAAATTATACAGTGACAGCAATTAAATCAAAATACAACTTTCATGTGTAAAATCCGAAATAATATTACAATAATTATATCTGGAGAACGCACCATTTTCACAAGGACCGTGAGACCATAAAGCGACCTTAACATTTGCGTCACAAAAGAAAAAAGTTCAATTTTGCCAAAAGAATCCGTATAAATAAAATTATTTTGTTTGATTGCAACAGCAACACGCAAGAGAAGTTTGACAGATTTTTATACAATTTCCATGAAAATTTGATCTTTATTTTACTTGAAGACTATTTAAAATGTCATTCATTCTGCAATTTTTAAACAAAATTGCTTTGAAGTTTGAATTAAGTTTTTAAAAAACTATAGGTACGATTTTAAAAAAAATTTAATGTAACAGTTCTTCTTAAATGGTTATTATAATAAAGGAAAAATAATATTACAAGTCATAAATACAATTTGACAGTACATAAACTATAATATAAGTACCTACCAATCTAATAATATACAAGACAAATTTTTATGAAATTTGTAGAGGTGTTTAATTTATAATTAATTTCAATAGTTTTAAAAGTAATCACATCGTAGTATCTACCTACATGTATTTATTTTATAAAATAATCTAACAAACAAAACATTGAACAGAATTTATAAATTGATCTACAATATTTCAAAGAAGTACAATATTTGATATTCTTCTATAGTTAAGGGTATTGTCTCCACGTAGCTCAACACTGCGTTTGTCCTATGTTAATGCATAGAAACGCTCGCTAAAAATACGGAAGTCTAAAAGCTAAATTTCATAAATTTATTTACAGACGAAGAATGCAACTATGATTATGCCGAGTTACATTTTCTAATAAATCTCTTAATAATAATAAAAAGCACGTAAAAAATTGCTTAAAACACACTTTTTCATTAATTTTGTATATGGATTTCAAAGATTTTTTCAGAATTCTAACTGGACATAATCCTAGATTAATTCTTTCACAAAAATCTAGTACCTGTTTTTCCTTCAAATTTTAAATATGCAATGAGTAAAGCAGAAACTGCTACACCTCTAAACACGCAATATTTTGTTACGGAGACGAGACCCTTAATTTGTTACGAACCATTTGTGTCCGCCATTTTGAATCAAAATGACAAACATATCTTGAAATAAGTTTGCTAATTATAAGTATTGTCAGGCAACTATATAAATAAATAAATATATACAACTTATAGGTTCCATGTTATTATGTTTTCAAGAATACTAATCCTCTTTTTTTATTTCTTCCACGGTTCAACCACCACTTTAACCACTCGTAACCACGGTAACCGGTCCAATTAACCGTTCGTGACAACCACACCCACTAATAACCCGGTATTACATGCTAACATAGTTTAGTAATTGTAAATCGAAAATTGGGTTACATGCTAAGAATGAAATTAACTTTTACTTGTAAATATATAAATAAATATTTGTGTTTTTATATTAAAGTGCATATCACTCGTATCCTTTCCAGGATGTGGTAGAATGTGAAATTTTGCTTGGTTTCCCGTCAAACGAATTTTTTCATTTCTATTAATCTCCTAAAAGAGTTAGATATTTATGCAAATTTTGTTGCAGTTTATTTTTATCTTTGAAATTTGCAAGTTAAATTAGCATGTTAAAAAGATTACTACATAGTTTAAGAATTCACTTTCATACATAACATATTAAGTCCTGTTCGCACGAGGATTCTACCTGAATCCTGGAAAAGAAGAAATTTCAAGATTCTGAATCTTGAAAAAAAATTCATGGTTTTGAAGCGATCAATAGATTATAAATTCTTCTTTTCCAAGACTCATTGCAGATTCAATTTAGCGGCACTGCAATTTAATTGGTAAATTCTCAATAAAAAGAAGAAAACTTCTTTTTTCCAGGATTCAGAATCTTGGTAGAATCTTCAAAGAATCCTCGTGCGAATAGGGCTTCACACGTGTGGTTTTTTAATTATTAAAATAGTTATTTATACAGGGTGTTCCACAACTTAGGACAAAAAATTAAATGGTATATACTGTACGACGTGCTGATCATGAAACAAAAAGAATTTTTTTTAAATTCGCAAAAAAATTGCATCGTATTTCAATCAAACATATTTTTGCCACTGGTCAGTAGTTATTTTTAATAATTTTTTTAAAATCCGCTACAATGAAAGTAATTGTTTACATAATATCTAATACTAATAAATGTCATATTATCAAATATACCATCAAAACATTGATACTTAAAATGTACACACGTCAAGTAAATTACCCTTAAGGTGATCCTCTACCCCTGGCAGTAAACAGTCAAAAACATTGATTCCGCACGCTATTCTATAGCGTTTATTGTTTTGTTAAACATAATAATAACAAGTAATTTATGTTTGAGGGGAAAATATAGTTTATAGACCCATATTTGTAAAAAAACTAAGTTAATTATTAACTTCAAACTGTAATATGTTGTCAACAAAGATTGGATCTGCGAAATAACCGATCAAATTTTTTTAATTCGTTTTAAAATAGAAGATATTTGTGTTCAAAAAATAACAAAAATTGTCAAAATTCAAATTAACATATTTCGATTTTAAAGCAAAATTTTAAAATTCTGCATCGACCATTTTGTAGATTGTACTTTTATCTTCAAAGATATCTTTAGATTATTATATTTAACAAAACAATAAACGCTGTGGAGTGGCGCGCGAAATCCATGTTTTTGGCTGTTTTCTGGCACGGTAGAGGATTTTAAAAAAATTATTTTTATTTCATGATCAGCACGTCGTACAGTATACTCTTTAATTATTTTTTGTCTTAAGTTGTTCTAACAATCCTGTATATCTAGGCTGTAAAGAAAAAGTTTTTATTACGAATGTGGAATATACATAAAAAATTCTGATTGCGGTATTAGATTTCCTATATTTTAAAATTAATATATAACAACAAAGAATAAAAATAGAAAATAAAATTTTAATATTTTTTGCCCAGTTAATATTATTTTTAAATTAATATAGAACAACAAAGAATAAAAATAGAAAATAAAATTTTAATATTTTTTGCCCACTTAAACTTATTAATCATATTTGGTTGTCTTTTATTTTTTATTCCTGCTGACGTAATAAATGTAAACTTTAATCTTTAAAGTGTAACATTTGTAACATGCGTTAATAATAGTGAAATGCTAATTGCTAAAAGTAGTCGGCCATGAGACAAAAATTAAAAATAAAATATTGAATGCTTCTATATTATAATGTGCGGTTAAGTCTAAAGAATTCTTAATCACAACTTTTACAGTTTTGTATTAATGCGAAAGCGAATTTTAATCTTTAATAATGACCTGAAACAATGACAGTCTACAAGGAAGCAATTAAACATATTAAAGTTTTAGTGAAAAGTACGAATTTTCTTCCACAAATAATTTAGGAACATTTAAAGTGAAATTATAATTTTCAGTACGCATCTACCTACTAATTTATGTAAATGTCATAATTACTTAATAATGATCGCTAAAAAATATATATAACATTTTTATTAACTATTGTCCATCTTGTACAATAGTTCATTAAATATATAACATTTTGTACATTTTATTTCCTTATTGCTTTATATTTTAAAATGCAAACAACATAATCAAATTTACTTTTTTGATTATTGTGTCTTATGAATTTAAATTAACCAAACCTAGATTTTATCTGACACAATCAAAGTTAAAATCCTGCATTTTCAAAACTTGTTTTGAAATGTCAACTTTGTTGTTCGACAAACAATAGATTGCAATTACAATTGAAATTATGCGTAGAATAATAATTGATCTAATTTAAATTTTGGGAAATTTGAAACTGATTTTAAGGTTCTACTCTCTATACAACTTAATTTTGTTGAAGAAAAGATCAAAAACAAATATCATCATTTTAGTCTTCTAATGGGCATTTATTTAATTATGATGCAAAAATATAAAACGAATTTTTTTCTGTACCTATATGTTTATACCACGAAGTATAGTATATGACAGGAGTGGACACTAGGACGGATGAAGTCTGGCCTTTCTGTTTACCTTTTAGAGAGAGACAGAAATTACGTTCCGACTCGGAACATGCATTCTATGACGATAAACAACGGTAACGATGGTAACGCACAGGCCCAGTAGTAATCTTTCTTTCTAGCACAGAGTAAACAGAAATGCCACGAATCTGCAGTATTGCTAAGATACGTAGTGTCCACTCCTGTGTTTATTGTATACTTTAACTTTATGTTCCATAATAAAATTAAACAAATAGAATTACAGGATGTTCCACAACTTCAGACAAAAAATTAAAGGGTATAACTCGACGACGTGCTGATCATGAAACAAAAAGAATTTTTTAAATTTCCAAAGTTAAGAGTAGTTTACTTGAAGTAAACTTGTTTTGGACCACTGGAGTAGCATACGTCATTAGACATTTATTAGTATTAGATATTATGTAAACAATTACTTTCATTGTAGATGATTTGAAAAAAATTATTAAAAATAACTACCGACCAGTGGCAAAAAAATATTTGCTTGAAATACGATGCAATTTTTTGCGAATTTAAAAAAATTCTTTTTATATCATGATCAGCACGTCGCACAGTATATACCCTTTAATTTTTTGTCCTAAGTTATGGAACATTCTGTATGTTATGCAAATCGGTTATGCCCATAAAATAGAAGATATTTGATATACAGGGTGGTTCATAACTTAGTGCATTATTTTATTGGCATATACTGCTCAACTCAATTGTCACGAAACTGAAGGAATTTTTTCATCTGCAATTTTAGTTTCCAGGTTTTGTTAATCAAACAGTTTTGGGTCACTGTTTTCGAATGGAATTTTAATTTTAATTTTGTTCCATCCATAGTTAACCAGATATTCATTATGCAATTAACAATCCAGTGGTTTCAAAAATGAGCTTTTTGCAAAAATTATTCTTAAATTTACAAATTTTTAAAAAATTCTTTTTGATCCATTATCAGTAAGTTGAGTACTATAACCACGAATTTCTGAATCATCCTGTCTAGATTTTTATTAAATCATTTAGGTATTCCAAATAACAATCTATGTCTAGTCTACATAAATTATACTTTAATGATAAATTTTTCTAATATCTGAAAAAAAATTCAATCTATAAATAAAAATATGTGCTTTCTTTTTCTGAATTTAAGGATACTATTTAAATTCTCAAATCTAAATTATGGGAAATTACACTATAATAATGTCATCACCGTGACGTTTTTTCGTTTATGTATAATTTAACAATAATACAATCTATTAATAAATGATCGTTATTTGTGTATGAATAAGTATAGTTCTCGTAATTATGGTGAATTATGTTATTGTTCAAGACGGAAGAAATGAAAGTTGTCCATTCAGAGAACGACAGTTACAAGCGTTTTGCTTATCATAGGCCGTTATGAATTCTTATTTTCTATTTCCTTATATGATAAACTCTTTTCTCATTCATTTAGAAGAGAGAAGAATATAGCATTATAATTAATTCCTACTTTAAACTTAAATATAGCAGGTTGTATGAGTAATATACGTATAATGTATGTAATAATAATAGCAGCTATGTAAAACAAAATTAAAAGCATCTTTAAAAAATTTGTATTTGAAGAATGCGATTTGATTAAACTTTAATTTTTATTTTCACAACTACCTAATTTACAGTACAGATTATGTTCCCACATGGATTCTTTGAAGATTATTTAATGCTTCTGATGCTAAAAAATAATCTGGTAAGAATCGCCTGTCAAATAGCGGAACCGCTAAATTAAATCTCCAATGAGTCTTGGAAAAGATCAATTTTTAATTCTTGATATTATATTGGTATGTTAAGCTGGAATAATCCCATTAGCAGAACCGGCCAAAACCAATAGGAATAATTAGTATTCGATTATTACTAATTAATTACCCTGATCCCTAAGTTATTACTGTGGTTTTTTTTTAAATTAACGAGGGTTTTACGAACCCGAGTTTGTGGGCTCTAGTACGGTTTTGTTAGCTTTGTTAGTGTAGTAAAAACAAAAACCGAGTTTGTGGGGCTCTAGTACGGTTTTGTTAGCTTTGTTAGTGTAGTAAAAACAAAAACCGAGTTTGTGGGGCTCTAGTACGGTTTTGTTAGTTTTTTTTTAAACCACAGTAATAAATTAGGGATTAGGGAAATTAATTAGTAATAATCGAGTACTAATTATTCCTATTGGTTTTGGCCGGTTCTGCTAATGGGGTTATTCCAGCTTAACGTACCTATATTAGATTCAATACAGTGATTTTTACAGGATTCAAAGGCATGAAATTTTTTTTAAATCTATAAGTTTTAAAAATAATCTTAGATATTTAATAAGACGATTTTGATTTACTCATTTTAGTTTCACAGTACAAAATCTGTCCGAATAAATTTTGTAACATTTAATAAAAATAACGTTGAACACTATTATTTGAAAAAAAATTATCTCCTAATAGTAGTATTATTTGCATTCATTACAATTTTTCTTTTAACTTACAGATTGTGTTCTTATTAAATACATTGTGATTTGCAACTAACGCGCATATATTTTTAAAATCAACTCAATTATTACGGAACTGAAAAAAAAAATTGCAATTTTAGTTTCCAGGTTTTTTAATCCAACAGTTATGTGTCTCTGTTTTCAAATGGAATTTCATAAATTTACTTGTAAATTAAAATTCATAGTTAATCAAATACCTTCAACAATCTTGTGATTTCAAAAATGTGCCAAAAATTACAAATTAAAAAAAAAAGGTTCCATGATTACTGATCATGGAACAAAATAATTTTTAAAAATGCTTTCAGTATCTGGACAAGTCTATATGTCATTAAAATATAGGCACGAAGTTGTGAATCATCCTGTATATCTAGATAAAAATACTGGAGTAGTACAATTTAAAAGCATCTTTATTTTAACCAATTAAATTTAAATTATTTGTACTTCAAAAAAGTATTAATCTTAAAAATGCATAGTTTTCAATACTATGCAGTTTAATATTTTCTCCATTAAACTATCGCTCTACCATAATTTTAATTAACATATTCTAGTTTACGTGAAGGTTGTTCACAACTTGTGCAACTTACGCAATTAATTATACGTTCACATATGCATAATTATATCAATTAATGAGTTTAATACGAAAGTTAAACCGATACACATATCACATATTCATGATTTGTTTTTATAAACTGCATGTTAAATTATTTTTGTGGTCACACAGGAAATTTGCAAGTTTATTTTTACTTATTATTGAAAGTCAGCAATAATTACATAACTTTTACGGAGTTTTTAAGAGTAATTAATCAGTTTTCAATTAGAACAGATTATGTAAAATTGTTTTTCTTACCGTGGGTCTGCGCTGAGCCGAAACTCCAAAAGCGAACAAAATCACACAAAACAAAAGTAACACCCTCATATTTAATCCGTATCACCACTAGTCATCCGTAATTATCACAGTCTTCACAAAAAATCCTAGATCACAAACTGAAACAAAAATCAAAAAACAATTCAAATTTCCCGCGAGATTCTAACACAGCGCCATTACTTAAGGGTGGCAAGTCCGCGCATCATCCACGTCAGTTGTTTTCGGCGCGCGACTTGAAGTCACACTGACGCCGATCGGGTATCGATGCAAAAATGGATAATTCTATATAAAAAAGAAACTGAAAAAGTATAACGAAGTTTCCCTCTCACTAGCGAACGGCCTTTCTCTGCAGACCGCGAATGGTCCCCTCTTCCACGAGCCAATGTGGGGACACTTGCCATTCGACAGCACAGCGCAAGAAGTCGAGGATTACTCTTTAATTGTTAACAACACGCGGAGTATCTCATTACTTTGCTCCTGGAATCTCATAAAATTTCTGCAAATTATTTGTTTATCGTAAAACCGAGATTCGAAAGCTCTAAATAACGGTTCGAGATCGTTTTGTGGGGTTTTGTTCCGGTTTTCATAATCATGTAATGAACTGGTTCAAGAATATGCAATTCTAGTTACGATTACTGTTGATTATTCAATATATTTAATGCAATTTGTTTGTGACAGCCTCACATATTGTGAGTCATTGGTACAGATATTTACCGTGTGTGCGGTTACCAGCCGTCAACTCACGTATACTCATGTTACGCCTATTATTAATTGATTTATTAAAGAACAATACTAATTCATTTTTATATCGGTTTAAATTTGGTACTGAGTTTAATAATAGTATATTATGCAATGAGTTTTATAATATGCGAGTATGAAATTTACGATACGAGCCATGGCGAGTGTCGTAATTCATACGAGTTTATTAATAGCCATTATACACGAGTTGCATGCACTATTTTTTCTATTCCCATGCTTTCATTTTAAAAAATTCATTTGCATGAAATTCTTTTGTCTCATAATGAAAATCTGTATCGAAATGTCATTCAAGTACAGACAATGCATATTTAATAAGTAAATTAAAGCATGGCATTAGAAATAATACAATTTTTTTTTGATTGATTTATGGCCAGTTGCACCGCTTCCACTTAAATTTTAAGTATGTGGTAGACGTACAAGTATACACAACATGTTAATTTTGTTAGGATGGTTGAATATAAAAAAATTTGTAGAATATAATGTTTTAGTTTTTATCTATAAAATTATAAATAATAAATTGCCAAACTATTTATCAGCTAAAATTAAATATGTTCAAGATATTCAGAGTTATACAACTCGACAAGTAAATCATCTGTATGTGCCAAAAACTAAAAAAAGTAAAACATGTTTGAGTATTGTCAACAAAGGTGGTATTATTTATAATAATTTACCACCAAGTATCAAAAATTCTACCACTGTTAAGGAATTTAAAACTAGATTAGGAGAAATTTTGTAAACTTGTACTTGCTGTAATTATTTACCAATTACGTACGTAATATTGTATTGCTTTCATAAACTTATGTAGTGTAATCTTTATTAGCTTAAAGCTATTTAAATAAATTTATTATTATTATTATTATTCCTTAAATGAACAATATCGAACCAAAATCAAATTGTCAGACGTAGATATAACATTGCTGACATTAATTCGATTCGATATTTTTCATTTAAGTGACACTTAAAACTTAAGTGAAGGCGGTGCAAATGGCCATTAGTAATTTAAAAATATCTGCTATTTAACTTTAAATGTAGGTTTAACATTTATAGGGTACACCATTTTTTAAATGTTAATCTTTATTTTAAATATACTAGATAAATAAATTTAGACTAATTTCGGACTAATTATAAATAATTCCTGGATTATAATTTGTTTATGATTATGAATAAATTAAATATGTCTGGCTTTTTGGGCTAGATTACTGTTCACGGAAATAAAGGTTACTAATATTATTTATCATGTCCGGTTGCCATGCAAAACTCACGGTTACTCACGGGTCATGGTACGACGGCTCGTAGTGATCTGTTGGGTTGTCACACCCTAATTGGGTAAAATGTGTAAAAAAAATTAATAAGAATACATATAAAATAACAAGAACTCTGATTTGTATATAATATATTTCTGTAATATACAAATACCTACTTTTAAATGCATCGTGTCAAAACATTAATAGTGAACAATAAATATTAAATATTGTGTAAAGATCTAATAAACTATAACTATGTTTGTACCAACAATGGACGGAATCATTTACAAAACATTGTGAAGAACACTACTTATAATATTATAACTAGTTCTTTAATCAGTATTTAAATACGGTTTGCTGTCTTCTATTTTCGCGAGTCTTCGGTGGTCCACTTTTTCAGAACACATTGGACATGTGTCGTCCGCTTCCAAAATACTAAAAAAAAATACATATTTTTAAAAATCGACTATAAAATTTTGTTTCATTTTATGAAGTAGTCTGTGCGATGTGTCAAAATATCGTTACCTAGGAGATTGGTTACAATTTTTTTGTTGCTTAGCAACCATTAAAACAGCGTGTTTTAATCTTGTGATAATGCACGCATTTGCGTGTTTTAATCATCGATTATGAAGTATAATGCACACCGGTCGAGGAGCATCGAGGACCATCGAGTAACTCCTCGATGAAACGATAGAACGCACCCCGTCCTCGACGAAAAATAGGGGCGCCGCTATTTTCATCGAGTTGTTCCTCGATGAAACGAATGTATCTCATTTCAGACGTATCTTTTGTATTTGATTTCGCGCAAAACTTTGATGTATTTGTCACCAATTAAATAGAAATCCATCGCGGACGGGTGCGTTCTTTCGTTTCATCGAGGAGTTACTCAATGCTCCTCGATGCTCCTCGACCGGTGTGCCATAAGCATAAGTAATTATTAGAAATCAATGTTACCTGATAAACTCGGTCCAAATTGCGGGAAAATCACATTCTGGACAAGCAGTCAAATCCGAAATAATAATATGACGTCCCTAAAAATCCAAAAACACTTCAGAAACATCTCCAACAAATTAATTTCTCTCTTACCGTCGCGATGCAAAACGGTAAATTATTCTTGCACTGAGTGCACGTCATTTCGGTTTCTGGCAGCTTGTATTCGCAATACGGACATGGAGTCAATGGTTCTATGGGGTCGGCCCCTTCTCCATCTTTGGTCGGTTTTGGGGGGCGGCGCACCACCGCTTCGATTTTCTTCGCGTATTTGGAATCGATTTGAGATCGGTTTTCTGGACGCATCAACATCGTCGCAAACGTGAAAGCTGATTGTTTTAAACCCGCCCGATGGCATTCTATCACCGCTGATGTCAGGATGGGAACTATATCTGAGAGAAGAATAATTAGTGTTAAAATTGTATTGTGCAACGAGTTTATAATGATAGCTATTATACGCGAGTATGAAATTTACGATAGGACCTATGGCGAGTGTCGTAACCCATACGAGTGGATTAATAGTCATTATACACGAGATGAATACCTACACTTTTTTAATTAAAAAACTATTGATTTGCATGAAATTAACTTGTATGTATCATAATGAAAATTTGTAATAAAATGAAAATCTATATCGAAATGAGTGTCATTAAAGTACAGATGACAGATAAAAATAACTAAATTGTAGAATGGAAGTAGAAAAATAAATCTATACCTACAATATCTAGTGTAGTGCATACGATGTATTTTTCTTGCTCCATTTTAACATTATGCATGTTTATTTAAAATAAGTAACTCCTGATGATGTAAAAAGTTAGTAACATTGAAAGCAAAATAGGGTTGTACAATACTTAGTACTGTATTGTGAGATGCTGTAACGCCATAATTGTATTAGATGCGGTAATAATGTTGTTAATTAATTAGTATTTCCTATAGGCGGTTTGCACATGAGTAGTCAGCGCCGCCCTGGGCCCTGGCGGGAAAAATGCATTAATATTAGGGTAAACCCTTTGACAGTTCGACAGTAGTTGTAGGTACTGTTCAACCAGTTCTGTTCTAAGTTCTAAGGTTCTATAATAAGATAGTATGAGGACGAGAGATGTAAAATTTGGATTTACAGAGTAAAACGAATTTCGTAAGTAGATACCTACATAACTGTAAATATATTTTATCACGTTTTATAATCTATTTATTAATTGTATTTTGAGAATTGACGAAAAGCGCTGGGAACCAGTGCTCATTTTATTTAATTAAACATTCAAACGTGTTGTATACCTAATACTTTTGCCGAATCTCCCACTAGAGGCGCTCATGCTCGATATGTGCAAACCGCCTATATTAATCTTGTAATTTCAGTTTTTGTTAGAGTGTTTATTGAGAAGAGAAGTCTTGAGGAATAAATTGGTTGCAAAGTTAATTGTGTTATTATTTGTGTATGTGTGACCCGATATTTAACAGTACCTATTTTTTTTTTACATACTGGGTAATTCACAACTCGTAAATATGTTCAGAATTTAACGATTCAGTAGGTAATAATTCATACTTTTTCGCGTTGTATTAATATTATAATAAAAATTCTTACGTGAAGGAAACTTGGAAATGTTGTTGGCAACTCGTATCAACATCCTAGCGCCTTTGAGATGATCCCCTCTTCTGACATGCAACCTAACTAAAATATAACTATGCAACAAAGTCAAATTAGCCAACATTTCATTCGGGACACGAATCCTATTCCTTCTGAGCTCCTGATACATGCTGTAAAGAACATCATGAGCGTTTCTGTAATTCCCATTGATTTGTTCTTCGCTTGCAATTATAACCGCGGTCTTAGCTGCTTCCGTGTACTGTTTCCGGGCCATATACAACCGGAAGAGGTATTTAGGGTCTTTTGGCATGCCGTCTATTTCCCCCAAAAGGAACTCGACCAATTGTTTGCCTAGAGATTCTTCGTTTGATGACGCTACTACATCGATTGCTGTTGTCAGCGCTTCATTTTCGTCGGAGTTTGACTTTGCAGCCCGTAGTAAATGTTTCATTGCCTGAAATAGTTTATTATCAAAATTAATATGTCACGTAACCGACTGATTCTGACAACTCAGATTCGAATCCAGTCAGGTACGCATTCTAGTTGACTGTACAAAAATCTCCCCTGTAGTGTACTCGCCACTAACTACCATGAGTGTGAGTTGGCGGCTGGTAATCGCACACACATTATAAATCTGTCGTACAATGTGTGAAGCTGCCACACCAAAAGTAAAAGGCGTGATGTATACAGGGTGATTCAAAATTTCGTGCATGTATTTCAATAGCATATAGAGGCCAATCTCTTATCATGAAACTTAAAGAATTTTTTAAAAATTCGCAATTTTAGTTTCCAGGTTTTCATATCAAAGAATTTTGGTTCTTATGGAATATTTCATAAATTTAATATATAAACTATAAAGACTAGACGTAGAAACTGTCTATTTAATGCTTATTTGTTTTGTTTATTATTGTTTTTATAATTTCCCTGTTCAGTCAGGGATTCATTGTAGATTCTATCATGCTTCTTAATTTTAAGAAAAAGAATCCTGGTGAAAATTGGATGTCAAAAGCGGCGGCTCTATATTGAATCTTCAAGAAGAATTTCTTTTTTCCAAGAAGCATGAAAGAATCCTCTGAGAATCCTTGTGTGAACTGGGAATAAGAGAAATTATTTGGTACTTGGTGCTTTTCATAATAATTTTAATGTGTCTTTTAGTCCCTTTTCGATAAGTAAGAGCAAAATGTGGCTTACTTTTTGGAAATCCCGTGCGTGGTAGGAATATTTTCCGGCTAGTAAAAAGTTACGTTCGTTTTCGAAATACATAACTAGACTTCTGAAATCTTGAGGGCGTGTTTCTTCAGGTGATAGAGAATTAACTAAAACTTCACCGTACAGAGGCAGCTTTCCATGTTTTCTAGCTAGTTCGAAAGCTTCTTCATGACAACGAGACAAAACTAGGAACCTTATAGCTGATGGATAGTCGTTCAGGCGCTGGAAAAATCTAAACAAATTTATAAAAATTAATTTTATCAATTTCATGTAAGTACTATTATTTGTAAATATAATTTATTTACGACTGTTAAATAATTCATTCATTACTATACACGTATCTTTAAAAAATAAACAGTACCTGGCAACTAATTTGGCGCCCTCAATGCTCTTAGTTTCCTGAACCAGTTCAACAGCAGCTTCCGGATTATTCAAAAACTCAAGCTGCAACCTAATAACAGAATCATAATCCTTCCCCAACATGTAAGCATTCGCGGCCTCATCAAATCTGCCCTCTTGTTCTTTGGCTTTGGCGTACTGCAGATGAATTTTATTTGAAGTGACATGCGAGATAAGCTCCCCGACTTTCTGCCAGTTCCTCAGCTTGATGTAAGCTAGGGCAGCTTTGTCATAAAGCTGAGCTTTTTCGTACAACACCGCAGCGTCTTGCGTTTGTTTCTTGTGCTCTAAGATGTCGGCACAGTCTTTTAGAAGCTGCTTGTTGTTGAGTTCTGCAGCTAAGTTGATGCCGTGTTTGTAGTTTCCACAGCGGATTGACATTCGGGCTACGCCCGATTTGCATTGAGTTATGTGGTCGCTGTTTGATGTCTCTGATAGGCCCTTTTCGTAGTGGACCAGCGCTTCTGGGTAGTTACCACTGATAAAAAATTACTTACGTTATACAAAATCTAATTAAAACCGATGTTTCGGATTATAATTAAATCTTTTATACCGGGTGTAACACCATACATGTATACATAGGCGATTAGCATTGCATTTCACATTTACGCAGATTCCTGCTCCCCATTTCCACGTAGGAAAATGGTAAAGGTGTCAATCGAAAGGTAAAATTAGTTCACACCAGATGCAATTTGTAATTTCGTTCTAAATTTCTTTTAAAGAACAATATTAGGAATTTTAAATTCGATACTTTCAAATCGAATCTTACATTGCTATGGTTACTTGATAAAACAAATTTTAAAATTTTGACGGAGGTGTCAGATTTGTTTTGTGTTTTAAAAGGATTCTTTGATGACTCTTTCATATCTGAATTTGGAAAGGAATATTCCTGGTAAGAATTATCTGTCAAATAGCGGCGGCGCTAAATTGAATACTCAATGAGTCTTAGAAAAGAAGAATTTCAAATTAATTGAATTTCTTTTTTCCAAGATTTAGAAGCATGAAAGAATCATATTTTAATATGACAGCCTCATATTCTGTGAGTCATCGGTATTGGTGTTGTACGCTGATTGTAAAATTAGACTTTTTGTAAAAAGCCAAGGCATACAGGCATATTATAAAACACAATGTTACATAATTTTATTTCACTTAAGAAGAGTATTAGGTTTTTTATTTAGCTCACTTCAATCAACCACAACTGAGTATGTGGGACTCACGAAGGGTATTGGGTTGTTTATTTAGTTCGGTTCAATTGGATTAAAACCGAGCATTTAGGACTCAAGACGGGTATTGGGTTTTTTTATTTAATTTAGTGCAATCAGAGTGTCTACCAAAACCGAGTCTGTGGGATTCAAGTAGGGTATTTAGTTCAATTCAGAGAGTCATTTAGAAAAAATCTAAGCGTTTTATAAAACGAGTACACCGTAAGGTAGATGTTTGTAGAGATTAAATGTGCACAAGGTCTAGATTCGAAACTGAGTTTGTTGTCAGAACCACACTGTTGCACGCTATTCATCCAATTATTTTAATTTTAAAAATTGTCAGACTACGAAAGTATAGAATCCACGTATGAACAAGGTTTTATTTCTCATAAACACTAACAACTAACGTTCACACGAGGATTTTTAAAGAATTCTTGCTTTTAAATCCTGGAAAAAAGAGATAAATTGTATTGAAGCTATCAATGAGTTAGAAATTCTTCTTTTCCAAGACTCATTAGGATTCAATTTAGCGCCGTTGCTATTTGACAGATATTTCTCTCCAGGATTATTTCTTTCAAAATTCAGGTATGAAAGAATCATCAAAGAATCCTTGTGTAGACAGGGCATAAGAAGCAAGTCGTGTTTTAATACTCACTCATTGTTGTTAGTTAAACTTTATACCTTCGCTAATAGCGGCGAAAATGTATTAAATGACAAAATGTAGCTACATGAGAAAAAAAATTGACGTGGAGGGGTCTTACGATTTTGACTTTTTCCCGAAAAAAATTACAAGTCCAAAAATCCCAAAAAAAATTGGCGCGGGACGGTGTTAGGATTTTGACTTTTTCCGAAAATTTTTACAAGTCCAAAACCCGGTAGCCAAATGGAGTTATGAGCTTGTAATATTTATGTGTGTATATAATTTTGAATGCGAATTGATATATTTTACAAATAATAGAATATTCTCGTACCTTTTGAAGGGAAGTTCTCTGCAGACCATATTTTATTTCTTACCATATCTTACCTTGAAACTCTCTCCTCTTCTAATTCTTTCACTAAACACTCATTAACTTTCCACAAAAGAGTTATTTACCCCAAAATAATTATTAACCAACCTCCCTCCCCCCAAGTAATATTTTATTTATTCAATATAAGAAGTATAACAGATACAAGACATATTAATAAATAAAAGTATAGGTAGATAATAAATACAAATATAGCACATTCTTTCTTGTGCGCGAAGATATCTGGAAGATAAAGTGCTGGACCTAAAACATACTCAACTAAGTATTAATTTAATATCGAAAATTTTATAATACAAAAAAGGATACATTTTA
Organism: Agonum fuliginosum; assembly: GCA_947534325.1. Taxonomy (NCBI): domain Eukaryota; kingdom Metazoa; phylum Arthropoda; class Insecta; order Coleoptera; family Carabidae; genus Agonum; species Agonum fuliginosum. The sequence goes on from OX384041.1 coordinate 29,629,169, forward strand.
AAATCTTCTAAACCCGGAAACATAGATCACATTATAATTATTTAGATGTATGTTCCAATACGCATAGAATTATAGACAATTTTTATTTCCAAATAACGTAAGTAATTCCAAATTTATATAATTATAATATTACTCGACATTAATTGTTCGCCTGGCTGGGATTTTTATAACAAACAATGTCGATAATACTGCTGCATTTAATTTGTATCCAAGTTGGGGCCCTATCCTATCCACCCTTTCAACAAAATAAATACCACAGTTTAAAATATTATAAAATTTAAACGCGAATTTAAAATAAATATCACATTATAAGAAAAATTGTCTGTTTTCTTTCCTACATTAAGTACAACTATTCTTTGACATTTATATTATAACATTAATCCCAAAATAAATGAATTATTACCTTTATTTTGAATACGAATTTTAAATATGTTTTTAATATAAGCAACGATTACCTTGTAAAATGTTTTCTGGAAATACTTTGTATATAAAAATACAAATCGCAAAACAGCCAAAATATTTAACATAAACATTAATTGTTCGCCTGGCTGGATTTATTTTAACTACAAATGTTAAAATTTTATACTTATTAATTTGTATACAAGATGTGCCCTATCATCTTATTTACAAATCATTATCCATATTTTATTACTTGATTAAATTTTAAATGCGAATTTGTATTTAAATATAATTTTATTTGAACCTTTATGAAGATCTCTGCTACGGAAACTCAGCAAATTCGGCGATTCCAATTTATACAATTTTTCGCAAATATTTTATTAATTATATGAAAATTATTGTCAAAAACGGTAGAACAATGTTTAAATCAATGTTTTATAACATATTTGAGTAATATTTTATAGTGTTTAAGTGATTTTTGATAATAATTAGATGCAACAATACGACCGCGTCCACACTTGACAAACAAAAACAAATGAATTACGACAAACATTGCAGCTGTGACTGCTTGCTAGGCTGTGTTTATCGTAATTCATTTGTTTTTGATTGTCAAAGTGCGGTCGCGATCGTATTGTTGCATCTAATTATTATCAAAAATCACTTAAAAACTATAAAATATTACTCAAATATGTTATAAAACATTAATTTAAACATTGTTCTACCGTTTTTGATAATAATTTTCATATAATTAATAAAATATTTGCGAAAAAGTGTATAAATTGGAATCGCCGAATTTGCTGAGTTTCCGTAGCAGAGATCTTCATAAAGGTTCAAATAAAAATTATATTTAAATACAAATTCGCATTTAAAATTTAATCAAGTAATAAAATATGGATAATGATTTGTAAATAAGATGATCGGGCACATCTTGTATACAAATTAATAAGTATAAAATTTTAACATTTGTAGTTAAAATAAACCCAGCCAGGCGAACAATTAATGTTTATATTAAATATTTTGGCTGTTTTGCGATTTGTATTTTTATATACAAGTATTTCCAGAAAACATTTTACAAGGTAATCGTTGCTTATATTAAAAACATATATAAATGTCAAAAAATAGTTGTACTTAATGTAGGAAAGAAAACAGACAATTTTTCTTATAATGTGATATTTATTTTAAATTCGCGTTTAAATTTTATAATATTTTAAACTGTGGTATTTATTTTGTTGAAAGGGTGGATATTAGGGCCCCAACTTGGATACAAATTAAATGCAGCAGTATTATCGACATTGTGTGTTATAAAAATCCCAGCCAGGCGAATAATTAATGTCGAGTAATATTATAATTATATAAATTTGGAATTACGTTATTTTGAAATAAAAATTGTCTATAATTCTATGCGTATTGGAACATACATCTAAATAATTATAATGTGATCTATGTTTCCAGGTTTAGAAGATTTTAAAATGTATCCTTTTTTGTATTATAAAATTTTTGATATTAAATTAATATTTAGTTGAGTATGTTTTAGGTCCAGCACTTTATCTCCCAGATATCTTCGCGCACGAGAAAGAATGTGCTATATTTGTATTTATTATCTACCTATACTTTTATTTATTAATATGTCTTGTATCTGTTATACTTCTTATATTGAATAAATAAAATACTACTTGGGGGGAGGGAGGTTGGTTAATAATTATTTTGGGGTAAATAGTTCTTTTGTGGAAAGTTAATGAGTGTTTAGTGAAAGAATTAGAAGAGGAGAGAGTTTCAAGGTAAGATATGGTAAGAAATAAAATATGGTCTGCAGAGAACTTCCCTTCAAAAGGTACGAGAATATTCTAGTATTTGTAAAATATATCAATTCGCATTCAAAATTATATACACACATAAATATTACAAGCTCATAACTCCATTTGGCTACCGGGTTTTGGACTTGTAAAAATTTTCGGAAAAAGTCAAAATCCTAACACCGTCCCGCGCCAATTTTTTTTTGGGATTTTTGAACTTGTAATTTTTTTCGGGAAAAAGTCAAAATCCTAAGACCCCTCAACGTCAATTTTTTTTCTCATGTAGCTACATTTTGTCATTTAATACATTTTCGCCGCTATTAGCGAAGGTATAAAGTTTAACTAACAACAATGAGTGAGTATTAAAACACGACTTGCTTCTTATGCCCTGTCCACACATGGATTCTTTGATGATTCTTTCATACCTGAATTTTGAAAGAAATAATCCTGGAGAGAAATATCTGTCAAATAGCAACGGCGCAAAATTGAATCCTGAATGAGTCTTGGAAAAGAAGAATTTCTAACTCATTGATAGCTTCAATACAATTTATCTCTTTTTTCCAGGATTTAGAAGCAAGAATTCTTTAAAAATCCTCGTGTGAACAGTGACGTTATTTGTTAGTGTTTATGAGAAATAAAACCTTGTTCATACGTGGATTCTATACTTTCGTAGTCTGACAATTTTTAAAATTAAAATAATTGGATGAATAGCGTGCAACAGTGTGGTTCTGACAACAAACTAAGTTTCGAATCTAGACCTTGTGCACATTTTAATCTCTACAAACATCTACCTTACGGTGTACTCGTTTTATAAAACGCTTAGATTTTTTCTAAATGACTCTCTGAATTGAACTAAATACCCTACTTGAATACCACAGACTCGGTGTTGGTAGACATTCTGATTGCACTAAATTAAATAAAAAACCCAATACCCGTCTTGAGTCCTAAATGCTCGGTTTTAATCCAATTGAACCGAACTAAATAAACAACCCAATACCCTTCGTGAGTCCCACATACTCAGTTGTGGTTGATTGAAGTGAACTAAATAAAAAAACCTAATACCCTTCTTAAGTGAAATAAAATTATGTAACATTGTGTTTTATAATATGCCTGTATGCCTTGGCTTTTTACAAAAAGTCTAATTTTACAGTCAGCGTACGACACCAATACCGATGACTCACAGAATATGAGGCTGTCATATCAAAATATGATTCTTTCATGCTTCTAAATCTTGGAAAAAAGAAATTCAATTAATTTGAAATTCTTCTTTTCTAAGACTCATTGAGTATTCAATTTAGCTCCGCCGCTATTTTACAGATAATTCTCACCAGGAATATTCCTTTCCAAATTCAGAGGTATGAAAGAGTCATCAAAGAATCCTTTTAAAACACAAAACAAATCTGACACCTCTGTCAAAATTTGAAAATTTGTTTTCTCAAGTAACCATAGCAATGTAAGATTCGATTTGAAAGTATCGAATTTAAAATATTTTTTTTAAATTCCTAATATTATTCTTTAAAAGAAATTTAGAATGAAATTACAAATTGCATCTGGTGTGAAATAATTTTACCTTTCGATTGACACCTTTACCATTTTCCTACGTGGAAATGGGGAGCAGGAATCTGCGTAAATGTGAAATGCAATGCTAATCGCCTATGTATACATGTATGGTGTTACACCCAGTATGGATGTACTCGAAGGTATACAACCTGTTCAAGTATAATTGATATTTTAGTTAATTTTTTACTTTATAAACTTGTCAGTTAATTAATCAGATATTTATTTACTCTTTTTTGTGTATTTTTATGTGAAAATATTTTTTTAACTTACGTGAATTCAAGTTGTTGAGCGTACTCTCTCGCAATAGAAGGAATCTGACTGGGATCCAATTTTTTTGCCAAAGTTAACGCCTGGTCCCATTGTAATAAATCTCTACGCATATCTAAAGCTGCGGTAGGTTTATTTGACTTCAAAAACCATTCTTCGGCTCTTTCATAATCATTTAAAAACAACGCAACATATCCGCACAATAATTTATAATTTTCAAGATCAGATATTTCGCTCAGAGCCCAAACCATGGCCACATCTTCAATATAGCGGTAAACACGCAAGGCTAAGTGAATTTCTAAATGTTGTAGGGCCTTTTCAGCAAGTTGGAGCCAACATTCTTTTCGGTTTAAAGTTTGGCAGGTTTTCCAAGCTTCAGTGTATCTATAAAATTATATTTTAGTTGAGAAAATTATTGATAAGTTGTAATTTACCTGTGTAGTAATAATTGTTTAGTCAGATTGACGTCTGAATTAGAGTTATCTTTTAAACTAACAGTTTCTGTATAAGAATCATGAGTTGCTAGGATCATTTGGGTGAGTTGCCCTCCAGAAGTTGCTAGAATTACTTCTCCAGCAAATAGTAACAGCGGAATTTGTTGCGTTACCAATTTAGTCTTTCCTACTTTTTCAACCGTTGAGCCTAAAAAATACTTCATTAATTAAAGTATTATTTCCATATTTATATCGTACCATAAACAGATTGTTTCACATAAATATAAGTATAAATATCATGTTCGTCAAAAACCAGAAACACATTTCGATCTGCCAGATTGCTTTCCCAAATGATTTTAGAAACTTTATTCGGTAGATCAGGTATTGAGATCACTTCATTACTAACTGGATTATAAACATATCCATGACTTTTATCATCAAGAAATACAAGTCTAGTTCCGGCTGGATCAACAAATAATTCGCGAATTCCACTCATGTGTCGAAATTCTGTAGAAAACGCCCAATCTTCGATGTAGAAATAGTAGATATGTCCAACATCTGTCCCGTAAACTAAAAACTCGTTGGTCAAACTATGGCAAGTGATGACAATATTTTGCGAGCCTGATGATTCCGGGAAGATTTTACTTTCCCGGTCTTCGCTGGTAACTTCCGGTTGCTCAATCTATAATTAATTAACTGTTAGATAAGAAACTAATACATATATTTTGTCGTACCATGTGTAAATGTATCTTGCCGTCGTATAAAACCGAAGCATATTCGGCGTTTAATTTCATGCTGGTAATTGCGCCCAAATATTCTCGGTCTCGAATTAAAAGTGGTTGCTTTTCTGGACCAGGTTGGGGTCTGGTTAAGTCGTAGAACCAAGCTCGGTTGTTCATACCAGCTGCTAAATGGTATGGACCTAATGCCAGAAAACCCGGTTCGGTTTCGGTTGAGATCAAAGATGGTATTAGTTTCGTCTGAAATAAAGAGATACAGAAAATAAAAAATGTGTTGATAAAATGTACTTGTAGATAGATTCTTAAAATATGAAAACAAAATTGCATGGGACGTCCCGCGCCAATTTTTTTTTTTTTTAGTTCTTGAACTTGTAATTTTTTCGGTAAAAAGCTAAAATCGTAAAACCGTTTCACGCAATTTTTTTCGCATTCAGCGCCAGCTATTTGTTTTGAGTACTTGCGTAACCTGTTTGAATCTGTTTGATCATAGCCAGTTAAGAATTTGTTTATTAGTGTTGTGAAAGTAATGATTTTTGTCTGATATATTTGTATTTTCTGTGTTTTATAGACTGAATATATAGTGCCAAAGTGGTTCCAGTCTACATTTGAGTGATGCAGATTCCCTAGAGCTAGGACCAACTAGATAATGCAGATACTGGAGTAAGGTAGGAATTTTAACCTCTATAACTAACAATACCTTCTCTGGGGAGTAATTATAAAGTGCAACCTCCATCAAACTTGAAAGCAATGCGATTTTAGATCCATACATTGCTGTTAACATCGGCAACTCGGACAAATAAACATTGACAGATCCATTTTGAGTACAAACTGCTAAGAGTTGACCATCTTCGCTCCAATCAATTCTATCGAGCCCTGTTTCTTGATTCAGGTACAGAACACTAGATGTTTCTTGTAAATTGGATATATCATGAATCTTGACCCTAAAAACAATATTTTAAATAATTTTATGGATCACAAAACATCTTCTTACGTGTTGTCTCCACAAGATGCAACTTTATTAATCGCAGTAGAAATTGCAACATCAGTTAAACTGTTTTTATGATTGCGAACTTGGAATAATTCTTGGCCAACTTCTTTTATATGAGTTGATATTGCAATAAAAAATCCTGCGCTAAAACCGAGTAAGATATAACCATCGCCAAACCATTTATAAGTTACGATGTGGCCGTAATGTTGCTGGAACGCTAATTCGATCGGATTTTCGGGATCGAGCAAATTGTACAAATACAAAGTACGTTTTCCTACGATTACACTGACCTAAGAAAAATATAATCGGGTAAATTATGCTGAATACATAGTGTTTTGATGGTATTTACTGTATTTTCGCCTCCAACTCTTTCGTCAAGTTTCATTTCGCTGAACTGAATATCTGCTGGTTCAGATCTCAAAGAAATAACTCTTAAAGTATCACCATCGGCATTACTTATTGATAAAGAACGGTCTTCAGACCCTAATGCTAAAAGGTTTTCCGAATTCCACGACCCGCATGTAATTCGTTTGGAATGTTTGCCAATAATTGGAATGCGCCTGTTTTAAAACAATAATTAACAATAGTCACAATTATTTTTGATAATGTTTACTTAGACGTGTTGTGATTGTAGATAGATAAGTTGCCTTTTGCTGTACCGACAGCTATGACTGGTCCAGTTTTAGACCAAAATATACAACTTAAAGTATCGCGAATTCCAACATCAATGTTGTGTTTTTTGTCTTGGTTTGCGTCCCATAAGATTAGTTGCGATGAATTTTCACTTATGACAGCTAGAAGGTCTCCATCGGAATCCCAGCCAAATCCACTGCAAAACCTAAATTTTCGCATTAGTTTTGTCTCTTATTTTTATTTGAGGGTTTAATAAATACCCCTGAAGGTGTATCGTGCTGAAAAGCTGTCCATAACGATCAAAAATCTTAACCGCAGAGTCATAACCCGTGGTCGCTAAATAATTTCCTGAGCCTTTTTGCCAAGCAATGTAGACGTCCCCGAGACCATGGGGCTGTTCCAGGCGAAAGAATAACTAAAAACAAACATTCATCTAGATTCTCATCCATTTTTATTATGATTTATACCTTTTCGCTGCCCATTTTCAAATTTATTTCAAAGCATTTTAAAAATGACAGTCTGAGAACTCAAGCGTTTATTGACCACCAGTTCTACCAACATAAATTATTTGACAGTTACGGTAACTTCCCTAGTTTCTGACAGCTGTCATGTGCACGTTTGACATCTGTCTAATTAATTAATTACGGTATTGTTTATTTAAAGGAAAATAAAATGAGTAGAAAACATCGTCGACGATCGCCAGAATATGAAGAATCATATAAAAAGCATAAATCTAGACATGATGAGCCTGAATCATCAGATTCTTTTACAGTTTTTGCAAAATATAAATATGAGCTAAACAAATTTTTATATGCCAAAGAAGTGAATATTAAAGAAACTGCAGATTTTTGGAAGTTCTTAGACAAGTATCAATTATTGTCTGAAAGATCAAAGACTAACCAAACAGACCAGTCATGTAATTATTTATTTTATCTACGACCATTGAATAATACATTCATTATGTACGTAACTGTAGTAAGATAAACCTCTTCATAACACACTATTGTATAATTAATTCAACACAATTGTATTATGGGTCTATTATTCAACACTACTGTCACTGCCATCACATCAAAATGTGTACTTAGATTAATATTTTAATGAATAAAAATGTTTTATTTAAATTGTCGTAGATAAAACGTCGTATTTGACTCGCACATAATGGCTATAATTCACAAGTATTTCATAATAATTTATATTATTGCAGGGAGTAAAACAAATTTAGTACATTTTTCGTTCAAGAAAAATATTCAAAGATTGTACGAAACGTTACCAGTATTAGACAAAAACGGTCACCGACTTAAAATAAGTTATAAACATTTTCAAACTTTTGTCGATATTATTTTAATTTATTTGGACTTTAAACAAAAAGAAAAGTTTAACAAGTTAACAAAATTGCGTAAAACGCAATCTCAATTACCAGTTTCTGAATACAGGTAAGGAATACAAGAATTATTAAGATTTGAAGTTCTTTTCCTTCACTAACGATCCTATAAATTATTAGTTTATTAAATGAGTTATTCGGTTGAATAATTTTTAGAGACGAGATTATAAAATCAGTTAATGAAAATCGAGTAGTTCTTATAGCCGGGGATACAGGCTGCGGTAAATCTACCCAAATACCTCAATACATTTTAAAAGCCGGCTACAAAAAAATAGGTATCATATTTCAACATTTAATCCATAAAAAACTAAATTTTAAATTCTTATAGCATGTACGCAGCCTCGGCGTATAGCCTGCATATCTTTAGCCAAACGAGTAGCTCATGAAATGCTTACAGAATACGCCTCAACAGTCGGGTACCAAATCCGCTTCGAAAAGACGAAAAGAAAAGACACAAACATTATTTTCATAACAGAAGGACTGTTACTCCGACAAGCATCAGATGAAGATACTTTAACATCTTATGATGTTGTTATTTTGGATGAAGTACATGAGAGACATCTCCATGGCGACTTTTTAATCGGTATCATGAAATGTTTGCTATATAAAAGACCAGATTTAAAACTTATTTTGATGAGCGCTACGATTAACATCAATTTGTTTAGCGAATATTTTTCTGAAGAAAAAGTTAAAGTCATTCAGGTAAAATAATCTAATAATTGCTTAGATTTTAAATCACGAGTGCTCATTTAGGTTCCTGGAAGGCTTTATCCAATAGAAACTATTTATAAACCAACAATAAAAGATAGGTACGATAAAAGAAATGTTAAATTCGATCCAACGCCTTATTTACAAATTTTACAAGTAATTGATGAGAAATATCCGAGTAAGTACTACCAATAATCGAGCTCATACCAAATGTTTTCTCAATAATATTTTAGGGAATGAACGAGGTGATTTATTAATATTTTTAAGTGGTATTGCTGATATTACTGCTTTATCTGACGCTGTTACTGAATATAGTAAAGAGACTCAAAATTGGATTGTTTTACAACTTCACAGTTCTCTTTCTTTAGCTGACCAAGATAAAGTAAGCATTAAGATTTACGAAATAATTTAACGGTGACGTTTTTTAGTTATTTATTATCTATATATCACGCCTTTTACCTAACTTAGGTGTGGCAGCTTCACGTATTATTATAAAGTGTGCGTTTATTAGCCACATGGTTGTTATTTTAATACACTCCATTCTATTGTACTTGTTCAGGTATTTTACTATCCTCCCGAAGGAGTACGCAAATGCATAATTTCCACAAACATTGCTGAAACTTCAGTCACAATAGATGGAGTCAGATTTGTAATTGATTCAGGAAAAGTGAACAAAATGAGCTATAATATGTTAGGAGGAGTAAATACTTTAAGCGAACAATATATTTCGCAAGACAGCGCTAAGCAAAGAAGTGGCAGAGCAGGACGAACAGGTATAAATTTTTAAAAGACCAATTAATACAAAACAGACTTCGTTAAATTAAATTCATAAACATTTATACTAAAAACCATTGCAGTAAATTTTTATCTACATTATTGAATATTATTGATATCTATCACATATTGTGTATCATCTGTCAATGTGTGTATTTAATCAAATATGTAAAAATAAATCCCAGATTCGTTTTCTAAGTTTGTTTTTGTACTAGCGGTCTTTCCTTTTAAAATATAAATCTTCCTACTAAAAATAAATTCTTATTTTTTCAATAGGGCCGGGTGTATCTTACCGTTTATACTCCGAAGAAGAATTCAACCAATTTGAACCATTTACAATAGCAGAAATACATTTAGTACCTTTAGAAACTTTAGTCTTAAACATGGTTTCTTTAGGATTAAGCGATATTACAAATTTTCCGTTTTTGGAAAAACCTAATTCGGTTGCTGTTAAAGATGCTGTTGAGAAGCTACGATTTTTTGTAAGTTCGATAAAATAATCATGAGTGTGAGTCATTACTTTTTATAATTACTAGGGTGCGTTGTATCATCTTGAGGGTTTACAATTAACCCCATTAGGCGAAGCCCTAAATAAACTGCCAGTCGATTTAGCAATAGGAAAAATGTTAATAATGTCAACAGTTTTTGGAAATGTCACTCCAGTTTTATGTTTAGCTGCTGCTGTAAGCGTTCAAAGTCCATATACCAACAAAGCGTACAGAGATTTAGAGAGCCAAGTAAATACATAAAACATTTTAGATACACTAATACTCCAAAGAATATATTTTAGAATTTGCGCAAAGAATTTGAGTCAGATCATGGCGATCCAATGACTTTATTAAATTTATTTAAAGAATGGTTAGATATTAAACAGCATTCAAGAGCATTTGACAATGAGCATCGAAAAACAGAAAACTCTAGACAATGGTGCAAGAAAAGAGGACTGGAAGAACAAAGATTATATGAAATTATTAAACTTATGACGCAATTTAAAGATATCTTACAGGTAATAATATCACCCATCTTAAGCACGATAGTTCTAATTAATCTATTAATATTTAAGGATTCAGAGTTGCTAAATAACAACCCAACCGCCGAAATGTCGAGCGCAGAGAGATCAATCCGTTACGGCGAACTTAAAAAGTTAAAGAAACTACGATACGAATTGAAAAATGATAAACAGGGTTCTCAAAGGAAAAAACTAAAATATAGTCAGTATAATGATGATGCAGAAGATGAAACATCTTCTAAAACTGATATAAGAGATGTAGAATTTAGAATAAGTAATGATTATGATACATTGCAAAAATTATTGAACGAAACTTCTCTTAATAGTCACAAAGATTTAACTTTACTCAAATTGATTTTGTGTGCTGGGTTGTATCCACAAATCTCTGTTGCTGACGAATATAATTATTGCAAAGTAAGTTATTTAATTCACATAACAGTGCAACGCTTACATTATTTTAAAACTCAGTTTGGTTGTGAATCAGCTTGTATGTTTTAATTTGTGTTACTCAAAATAGTGTAAGCACTAATTTATTTTTTCTGGAGTACAAATAAGTCAATAATTTTTACTTTCAGTCACCGAATGAACAATTATTTCACACTAGAAATAAAAACTTTGTTTCTCTACATCCAATGAGTTATTTTGGAAATAATACTGATTCATTAAAATTATCTGACGATGAAATTGAGGTACCACCTCCAGGATATTTTTGCAAAATTCCTTTAAGTTCCAAACATAAAATTTTAGTTTACCAGTAAGTAATATTGTTTTACTTAACAGTATTTTAAAATTGTATGGGCAATTTTTTTAGATCTTTATTAGAAACAACAAAAGTGTATCTTATGAATACAATGAGAATGCCAGCATTACAAACGCTATTATTATTTAGTAAAAATATTCAAACGAATGAAACGTTAACAAGAATAGCTTGTGATGAATTTTTAATGTTTGATATGCCTTATGTTGGACAAGGAAAAACATTACTATTAAAAGCTATAAAACTGAGAAAACAATGGAGCACTCTTCTAAATGCAAAATTAGAAGGTAATCTACAACAATTATAATAAATTACTATTTATTAATGTGTATTTACTTCAGGTAAAGAAATAAAAAATGCTGAATCTGTATCTTACGAATTAATTAAAGATTTAGTACAATTTGTAACTACTTCAGCAAGTTATACAATGAAACGATTATTAAAAGCTGACTTAAAAACTATTTTTACATTTCACGCAGATGAAAATGTAATATCACATTTAAAAGTCAACCCGTTTGATCCAGATTTTACAACGGAACAAGATTATAATTATGGAGGAGTAAAAATTACGAACAATGTAACTTATAAATGGTAACTATTTGTTAATCAACCTTCTACAAAATAAATACTCTATTTTTTGTAGTATTGTTGAAGATGAGTGGTCATTAAATTTGACAGAAGAATTAGAACGGACAGCGCTTTGCTGTCCAAAATGTGATAAAGAAATTTTTGGTAGCTTTGTAGAAAAATTAAATCATGAAGAATTTTGTACCGAAAAACGTAAAATAAGTAAGATATTAATTAATAATTTATTAACAAAAATATATTGTAATTTTTATTACAGATGACGAATTAAATTCTGTAAATACACCTCAAACATCTAAACAAATTGGTCAAGAATTTACCTGCCCTGTTTGCAAAAAGACTTTATTTTTAACACCGATTGATCAACTTAGACATAAAAAGAAATGTGTTTAAAATATTTATTTTCCAACTAGGTACAAAAATAATTAATCAGTGCAAATACAACAATATCACTAGAGATTCATTAAAATATTTTGATACTGAACGAGTTAAGTACTGACTATTAGTTTCTATATTTATTAATAACGTCTATTAAAGGTTTATAAACTAATTTGACATCATCTTTGCCAAATAAAAAGTCAATGTGATTAAATTCTTTCATCGGGACAACATAATGCCCAATTTTCTTTGGTAAAATATCAGCCAGTTTTTGTACATCCTACAACAATAAATATTAGAACCAATTCAAACAAAAATTTAATTTATTTACCTCTGGTCCAGCTAGCCAATCATTTTGCGCAGACATTAAATAAATAGGAACATTTATATTAGTTATATTATAATTCGGAGGAGTTTTCGTTCCGTAACGTTTAATATTTTCGGCGGAGCCATAATCATATTCGCAAAAATTGCCGTTTGCTTTAATTTCTTGAGCGTAGTGAACAACAGTTTTAGTTGACGTACCAGCGGGCTCATGATATAATACTGCTGGTAAAATGTCCTAAAACAAATATTTTAATAAAGTAATAACAAGAAATAATTATAATATTACTCGATTAAATTCCGCCTTGTCAAATCCGCAGAATAAAAATATTAAATCTTCGCAAAGATTCATTTCTTGAGTATTTCTATCGCAGCCAATATCAGCAAGATACTTCATAATTTTGCTGTTTGGCAGAAATTCGTTCAATCCTAAATATTTCGCCAACCACTATAAAATAAATTAGTTAATAAATATTATTATATTTAATATTAAATTCGTACTTCAATGTCATGTGCCCATGGCGCTAAATATTTAATTGGCGATTTTACATGAGCTGTAAAAGCAACAGGTGCCAAAGCTACCATAACTTTTACAGTATTCGCAGCATTTTTCTGAGTTGAAGAATAGACAAAAAACATTGTTGTTCCCATAGAATGACCAATATAAGTTATATTCCCGACTTGATTTGTCGTTTTATCCACAAAATCAAAAATTACTGGAAGATCTAGCGTTCCCATTTCGTGGAAACTAAAACATGGGCGTAAGAATTAAATATACTTGAAAAATTGTTTAGAATTTTACCTGAAATCCCAAAATTTAGCATCTCTTGGAGTGTATTTGACATGCCCCCGTGAATACATATTTCCTCTTGCATTTCCTAGCCAAACGTCGTAACCGGCGTCCGATAGTAAAAAAGCTAAACGGTTACAAATACATAAATATTTTTTTCCATAGCTGATGTTAAAGTGCTACTTTCTCGAATATTTTGAGTCGATAAAGAAACACTTTACCCGCAAGGGTAGATAAAGTAAAACTAGAGTATATAAAGTAAAACTGTAACAGCAAGGGTTGATAAAGTACTTAAATTCTTTAATATGTTTTCTTCAAATTCGTTTTCACACATTTCTTTGTAAAATAGTAGAATGAAAACATTACAAACTCCGAAATTATTTGGTATTGAACAAAAAAATTTAAATCTAAAAAAATCAGGTATACTATTTTTAAAACCTCCTTAGTAACGAGTTGTTTGTTATTTCATTATGGTATTGAGTACCATACTGCTTTCATTATGACCCTTGGCCTAAGAACGCTATTATGGTCCTCAAATTGAGGCTGATAATGTCGCCATTATGACGCGGCATCATATAAATAAATATTCTTAAATAGTTTAAAGTTATACCCAATGAGTGATTGCCCTGCAAAATCCAATCAGAAGATGATCCCAGTAAACCATGTTGTAGAAAAACTACTGGACGAGAACTACTTTTATTGCTGTTTTTACTAAAAGGAATACGATGTAAAGTCAACAAAAAGCCGTCTTTAGATTGGATAACGTGAGATTCAGCTGGATAGCCATAACGAGCAATGATTTGAGTCTAAAAAATATGATTATTACAAGAAATAACAACAATATCCTAACTCTTACCGTAGATAAATAAACATCCGGATTGTCAGAGCCCTCACCGGTAATTTTATCCTCAAATTGTTCTATAATACTGTAAGAATAAACAGTGGCAAAAGCACAAAATAAAAACACAGCTTCTTTGAGTTGTGTCATCTTCAAATCGATGACAAACAGTAAGTACTTTTCTGCGCTTGTAGATTTATTATATATTATGCAATTTGAACATTATCTTTTTCAATGACTCACTAAAATTGTCATTGAAACAAATAATTATTACTCATTTGAAATGATAGTATTCAGGAAGGATGAAAGATTAACAAAACAATACAAAAACCGGCAGATATCGATACGAAGCATTGGACTTTAGGCCTTATGCAAGTGTTGCATAAAAGTTATTTGCTCTTTGATCTTAATCCTACTCTAAACTCAACTCACACACATGTCAAAAATGTGTAAGTAGTATCAAATTATGAAACGTTTGACAAATTGTTATAAATAAATAAATAATAATTAAAATAACAAGTGATTCATCAACCGCAACAATGTAAGAGAAACGTTAGCATAAAATAAAGAACGTTTAATATTGTTGACATATTTATAGGTTAGGATTAAATGGAACGAAAACTTTAGCTCAGAGTTTATTAAAAATTTGTAATCCATTTCTGGAAGCATCCAGTAAAAACATCCATACTAACATCCCTTTATGTGCGTGGTCATCAGATAGAAAACCTTTAAAATGGATCAAATATAACGAAAAAATGTATCCACCCCAAATGCCTGATGAAGAACGTAGACCAGCTGTAAGATATTACAATACATAAGGGGCACATCAGTCTGCCTGTACAGCTAAGGGCATCGTTTGACTAATTAAAGCAGTAAACTTCTCCGGTTTGATATTTTGGAGTTGTTTTCAGCGGATATGGTTTCATTGGTTGAACGAAGACTTTAGCTGTACAGACAGAATGACATGCTCGGGATCTATAAAACGTTAATCTTTTAGTATATCTGCCACATGAAAACAAATATAAAATACAGCCCTTGGAAAATGTGGTACATTGCATCTCTAGTTCGAGGCATGAGCGTTGATGAGGCCCTTAGACAATTAAATTTCGTCTTAAAGAAAGGAGCCGCAGATGTAGCAGAAACAATTAAAGAAGCTAAAGAATTAGCAGTAACCAAACATAATGTTGAATTCGGTAGCAACTTGTGGGTCGCTGAGTCATTCGTTGGGAAAGGAAAAGTTATCAAAGGACTCAGGAGACATGCAAGAGGAAGAACTGGCAAAGTTGAATATTTTCACTGTCATTATTTTGTAAGATTAGAGGAGGGTTCACCTCCAGAACATTATTATATTCCTCCGAAACAACCTCATGAACAATTGGAGGATTGGCTCAAACAAATGAGAAGTCGCAAAGTTATTAGTTCATTGTAAATTTTGTTTAATAGCTGTAATATTTAACTGTTTAATAAATAAAAACCATAGAATTGATACTTATTTTTGTTTATTTGAAAAACGAATGGAATAACATTGCCTCAACAAAACAAAGTCGCCAGTAAAGTTTTATAAATATGTATTTTTCACATTTGTTGATGTTCTTACAGTAAAAAATATACAATACAAATGGAAAATAATTTACAACTTTAGCTTGGTACGGCGCCAATGACGTCTCTTAGCGTTGTATCTGCAACAGAAAACATACATTATAACCTCAAACATACATGACATTTAACACACTTCTTGCAACAATTTAAATATTAATAATTATACAAGGCACGCAATAAATAATAATTATGAATTGACAATTACCTGATTGTGTTTCCAGTCCTCATTCTAACCCACTGGGGGATGGGACGATTCTGCTTAAGTTTTTTCGCAAGTTTGCGCTTAATGATAAATGTCTTGTGAGCAGACTGAAAATAAAAACACAGTTAATTAAAATAGGGTCTCTACTTCACGTATCACTTATATTTTCACAAAATTATTAGATGATTACGCGAATATTTTAAAATATTTCGAACACCAACATACCATTTTGACTCTCAAATGTCTGATCACCGAATAGAAAGAGCACGCGCAGAAAGGAATGTGTCAAACGTTCATACACACGTGAAGTTAGCGAGATTGTGATGTATTGCCAACTTAAAAATGATAAAACCACTGACCTCTAAATTATGGACTGGAAATGAAGAATCTTTGCATGGAATTCTGGAATCTAACATCGTATGCAACTAAGTTCAAGGCGGAGGAGATGTTGTCTCTTTCTAACCAACGAATGTTAGATAGAGGCAGTATGTTAAATATGACAAGGAAGAACTCTCTTCCACGACAGTTCACAGAAGCCAGCACTTTGTTATATAAAAGTATGCGACTTTCCCGTCCATAATTATTATAGATGTCACTGGACAAAACAAAATTTTACAGGATTGCTTGATTTTGAAATGTACTGTAGAAAAGGGAATATACAAAAAATTGCACTAATTTCTGCACAATATTAATTTTATTTTCTTGGTTTGGTTTCAAATAAATAGTAAATTATAATGGCTCGCTAGTTTTTTAAATCACATTAACAAAATTTTCTACAACACAATTTAATTCAGAGAACATAACAAATTTATTATTTACAAATTTCAGTTTCGTATGAAACCGTATTAAAAAGAATTTCATAGAGTATAACAATTATTTTGTTAAAAAGTTATTATGGAATGAATGCTGTACATTTATCAAATATATTTTTATATATTATAGACTTGCAAGTACGAATATTTATCCTGTCTCTGTTGTGATGTCTTAACATTCAATATTATTTACTTTTCAATAAATAAAACTGTGATCATCCTTGACTATTCTTAATTGTCTGTTAAGCTTAAAAGGCAGAACATATGAATAAATACACCAGACAGCACCATTAACAACAAATCATGCAAACACAACAGTATAATTTAATTATGAGGAACTATACAGTTGTCAGATTATTATTTGTCACGTTTTATGGCATAAATATTTGCGATCCTTTAAAATATTTTACTCAAATCTGGGATGATACTTGGTGTTATTTCTTTTTTCGGAAGTTCTAACCGGGGCAAATCGGCTATTTTTATTTCTTTCCTAAATAATTGTCCTATACTTCTTCCAATCAACTAAAAAACAAACCAATTAATAACAAATAATTCAATACATGATTAATAAACTCACCGGCCCGATAATTTTCTTGAACAGATCTTTCTTAACTTTTTCAACTTTATTTCCTTTACTAGTTCCGCTGGAAATTCTTTCATCCAGCTTTTGCAAATCAACTGGGTTAACATTCGGTATTTGTTGCATTACATGTAACACATCAGGGAAAAGAGGCCTTAACATTTCATATAATTGAGCTCCCAAAGTTAACAACGATCCTTGATTCGCGTCATGTTGTCCATGTAAAGTTAAAGCTTGCAAAACAGACATCATAACATGTCCAGCCATCCCGCCAGTTAAAGATCCATCAGTGACTAACAATCTCACAATCGGACCCGTTATTAAAGTGGCTTTAATCGATGCATTGCTGTCAATCCAAGATAGAGCTCCAAGAACTGTTAACACTAATGGCTGACAAGTTCTTTCGTTTCGTAATAACAAGGTTCCCAATTCTGAGATTACTTCAGTTGCTAACGCATTTCGAGACGGTGGCGGTGGAGCGTCCATAGACAATTCTTCAACTTCTGCTGTATCTGGGAGAATGCCGCCTATTAAAGCGATTTTAACTACGTCTAGATATTCTCGAGTTAAAGCTCTAGTTAGAATGTCGTCCAGGACTTCTTGTGTATCGGCGTTTTCGTCCAGGGCTCCGCTGTCGCGCAGTTCGCTGACTTGTTGCCATTTTGCTCCCAAACGGTTCACCACTAAAGATAATATTACATATTGTTAGATTATCATTAAGTAATTATTTAATTGACAGGAAATATCATTCATACAATATAATCGACATTTTGGTTAAAGGCGGAGTTACACGATGTCAGTAACTCGTTCAAGTCGCTAAAATCCAGTACTCAAAGTGAGTGATTTTGAAGAAAGTTAGTAGCTACATTAAATAACTGCAAAGTAAGCAATTTTGGTCAAGTAGCTCCCTGAAATAGTAGTGTTTATTTCAAGAGGGGCGTATAACATTTTTGTTACTAAAAACAAATGATGAAATCTGACACGTAATATTGTGAAAGATTGTACTAATCCTGAAAAAATTTAAAGAGTAAACTAAAATAGCTGTTATTTTATGTGGTGTATTCTCAACTAACAAACATGAGTAATGAGTACCCGTGAGTTGAAGGCGGATAATCACACACAGTATAGAATATTTCTGTATCGATGACTCACATTATGTGATAACTACCCAAGTTAGGTAAAATGCGTGATGTATGAATGATATTTATTGTACATTATAAACTAATGATAAGTAGTAACTTACTGAAAGGCGCAAGGTGAGCCAAGACTGGAAGTAAAACAGCTTCGTAAAACGCCGGCGGACAAGAATGTATGAATGGCTTTAAAAATACTCGAATCACTGGTCGTAGTCTATAATCAGGTATAACATGTAAACTGGACAAAACACTGTTCACCACCGCATCTCCCAGCATCGGCAATTGATATAAATCCCTCCCTAAAGATGGCCCAGCAGATCCCAACATATGATAACAGGCCTCATGTAAATACATCAAAAATCTCTGCATTCTTTCCCCGGTAGTCTGCGCCCCGGACGCCTCCATGGGGTCAGTATTCACTGATGTTCCAACGAGTCCCAGTAAATTAGTGCGTTCTAAAGTTGACATATTCAAACTCATTGGAAAGCCTTTTGAAATTCGAGCCTGAGCTTCTTGACAGTACATCTCATTAAATATACGCATTAAATCCAGTAAATGAGGCAAAAGGGGCACTACATGAGGCGTGGCCGGATTCCGACACACCGGATTTCCGGATTCGGTCAAACCGACCACGAAACCGCCTCTTGCTGCCCGCTCTGGGTCGTCCGGCCATGCACAACGTTTCACAACTCCTAATAATAAATTCACGCAAAGAACAACGTGGCTTCTGTTTTGGCCACATTCATCTTCGCTTCCTGGAGGTACTGGAGATTTGTCCAAACCAATAAACGACATAAACTGAATCACATTTTTAAATATACCCGCTTGACCAATATTTATCCAATGAGCATTTGCTTCCCGGATAACTTCCCCAACAAAAGTAGTTTGACGTTCGTAATCACAAAAATGATTCGATATTAACAGTAAAGCTTCTTGTAATGTTACTCTCTCCAACATACTTAATTGCGAAGCACCAGTTTGGCGCTCGAGATTAGAAACAGTTGCGCAGATTTGATCAAAAACTGGTAGAAGAAGTAGTGGATATTTGTGACCGATTTTGACCATTAAAGATGCAGCATGTCGCCGGACGTTTTTGACAGCTTTTGATCGAGTATCTTTAGTTTGTCCAGGAGATGCAAACATTAAAACTGAGAAAATTTTATCTAATACGCGAGGTAGTAATGCCGCTCCTGACAATGCGACTGGATTTATTGCTGGAGCCATATGTCCTGACGACATGCTTAAAAACACAAACAGCGCAGAAATGCAGGTTAATAAAGTCGACAAAATCAATGGGTCATGGGGTTCATAGACCAAACACAGCTCAAGAAGTCGCAATCCAGCAGCAGTTGATGGCCGTTCGGTTGCTTGCAATACGCGGCTTAGCACACTTTCAGTAACATTCGCCACTGCTTCCCATTCTAAATACAGCGGATCTTGGTTGCTCAAGCCAAAGGTTGTGTTCGGCATTTGTAAACACTTTTGCATCCACTGCTCCACGTATCCAAAAGTAACCAGCGGAGCGACAACCGTAGCCTGACGGAATGTGTCCAGGAAGTCAACTCGGCAACGATAGAAAAACAACGCGAATTCTTCTTCGCTGTCGTAGTCAAGTTTGCAGTAACTGGCAGTGTCTGGAGGGCTGCAAGGAACCGAAGTTAGCGGGTAGTTCACTTTCATGATCTTCGGGGCGGTGCATTGAACCCAACGTGGAATGTAGGACAAGAACACTGGGTCTCTGGAGACGTGGTCGTGTTTCAGCATACTGTTCCATAATGGGTTGGCTAAATGCGCTAGAGTCAGACTTGCGTGACTTGAAAATGCTAGTATGGCGTCGAGGTATAGGGAGAAATTGTTTGGGCGGCCGACTAGACTTGGGTCTTTTCCCCATAATGCACATAACTGGGAGCCTAGGCCTGTCAAAACCTAAAAAAATAATTTTGTTAGTTATGGTTAAAGGGGTTAAAGCCGCATTGACAGTTGTTTATTGTTCTGATTGTGCTAGGACTCAAACTTCGAGCTGTAGTCAGTCAAATCAATTTTTCAAATTTCAGTAACACTAATTACATCAAACGGACTGTGAATGTGGCTTAAGGGGGTTAAAGAGTTATCTTACATGAATGATTTTCTTTTTGAACAAATACTGCTGCTCGTTTAAAGTGGGGCTCTCGAGTTTGGCAGCAGCTAATAAACAATTTGCCGCTTCATCACTGAATAAAATTAAAAGTGGTTTACGTTCTTCTGTGCGTCCTTTACGGTTTACAATCTGGAACGGATTATGTAAAATTATTTCTTGCCCTTGAGTTTCGTCCAAAAATAAACAAATCTACCTGGAGAAGACACTCAGCAGCCGCACATTGAAATGCACTGTCAGTCAAAAGTAGGCATAAAATATGCAATAGTCGTCCTTCACGGGCCATGATGTGCGTCATTGAAACCCATTCGACGAATCCGCCAAGAGTCAACAAAACAACTTGCACAACTCGCCCGTGGGCTGCCGCTTTCTCGGTATCGCCGGCTTCGCTTCGTGCTCGAAATTGCCCTACGTGTAGTTCAATTAGTTGTAAAAAGAATTCGAAAATTACTGCCATGTTTGTTGTCAGCGCCTGGTATATATCTTTCCGTCTTTGATTTGATTCTAGAGTCTAAAATAAGTAGGTAATATTTTAGTGTAGAGTTACAACACTACAACAGAATATAAAATTCTAGAATATTCATTCACAGGAAAATGTATGAACAAATGGATTCAAATCTATAAAATTCATAAGTTATAATTAGGAAAATATCTGCATCAAAAGATTCACTCACAGGAAGATGCAAATCTAGAAATGTTATTATAAAAACCGAGTATGTGGAACTGGTATTGGGTTGTTCATTTAGTTCAGTTCAACCTAATTTATCTCAATTGAGGATGCTGTTGGCATTCGGTGAAACATGATTATAAAATTAAAACACTTGATTTTGTTTCACAAATTTAACAATAAATATTGCACAATTTCGGCAGTTACGCCATCATTAGAAGGTACATATAACCTGTACCGTTTTTATTTTAATTTTATAATTTATTTCTCTTGTGTTGAAAAGGCAAACTATTTGGATAAGCATCTTTCTATGATTGCATTTATGCCGAATCTAAAATTCTAAATTTGCATTTTCCTTTGAATGAATCTTTAAATGCAGGTATTTTATTACCTATAATTTTTCTAGATTTTAATCTTCTTTATGCATGCATTTTCCTCTGTGTATGAATATTCTATAATTATATTTTCTGGTGTTGAATGGTCACCCATAACAGTGTTTGTTATCTTACTTGTAATAAAGCCACGTCTTCTACTAATCGTAAAAAGATTAATAAAACTAGTTCAGTCTGTATTTCTCCACAACCGCAAGCATCGGACAATTCGGCGAGTAGCCCAGGCCATTGTTGCGGCCACTCTCGTTTAACCATTTCGACAACAACTCGACTTAAAGCATCTTTCATGTGCGGTTCATTGCCTACGCCGCCTGCTGCCAATAATTTCATAGCATTTTCCTGTACAGATAAAGTGTTACTAACTTTATTTATTTGTAAAGATTATTTCATGCTTCTGAATTTTGGGGAAAAAATCACGGTTTTGAAGAAATCAATAAATTATAAGTTCTTTTTTTCAAAGACTCATCGAAGACTCAATTTAGCGGCATCGCAATTTGGCAGGTAATTCTCACTAGAATTATTTTTCTCAAAATTCAGAAGCATGAAAGAATCTTCAAAGAATCCTCGTGTGAACAGAGCATAAAGATATTTTACCTTAATAAATAACTTTTCATGTTGAGATATGTGGTTCCAACGATACTTCACAGTATGTTCCATTAATTGCAAACCAAAGTGCCGTACAACCGTAGAATGTTGTTCGCTCCCTGCTAAGTAGAGTCCAGCTTGCGCGCAAACCGGTGAAGTTTCTTTAAATCGTTCGCAGGCGGTATAAGCTTCATGACGTGCAACTTGCGATGCAGTTGCACTCATCGTAAGTTCAACTGCACGCGCCAATTCTTCCGCCAAAAGGGCCACATCTTCCCCCGACATGATGAACTACCCGCAACCAGGCTCCGGATTACTAAAATAATTAATTTAACACTATCGTTAAAACAGCATGGTCCATATTGCACATGTGTATTACACCGTGTTTTCATCATCCAAAGATGACTTATCATAATGCAATCACTTACTTAATTTAAACTAAACAGGAATCAAATGCTCATAATCAAGATTTTGATATTTACAAATATTTGAATACCGACAACTGTAGCGTATCACAAGCATAGAAATCGTTCAAAACAAAAAGGTTGTGTTGCGAGTATTAAATATACATCCCTCTCAAGCATGTCAAAAGTGAGCATGCGCAGAAATATTTTATTCTGCTCACCGATAACTTCTAAACTGTATTGAAATATCTTTATCAAAAATTGTAAAAAGCAATGTAAAGCCTCATTCCCACCTCTATCATAGTCGTAGTCGTAAGTCGTAGTCGTAGTCGTAAGGAAAACCGACCGTTCCCAGCTCTTATCATAAGGGTAATGTTTTGTTCACAACTAAACTAATAAATGAGTCAAATACATTTCAAATAATTGATAATTAAATTTTACTGTTATATCGGAAACAATACTAATTTGCCCAGGAAGAAAATTATAGTATTAGGACAAATAATAAAAAATAAATGTATACATAAAATGTATTCAATTGCATGTGAACATACCATGATTTTTAAAAATGTGTAATAAGATATATGAAATAAATCATAGTAATATTGAATTACCTTAAAAGCTATAAAACATTCAGAAATATTTAAAACAATATTATTTTTATTCATATTTATATTTCTATAACCTTTCTTTCGACGAGTAGTGCAGTGACAGTAGTGAAACCAGCAGCACTACATATCTCCATCTCTTTCTATTTATGATTACGACAAAATGTTTGGCAGAGCCAAATCCTTACGACTACGACTAACGACTAACGACTTGCGACTACGACAAGAGGTGGAAACGCTGTAACGTTGTTTCGTATGTCAAACTCTCAAGGTTACGACTAAAGACTTAAGCCACATTCCCACCTCTATCATAGTCGTAGTCATAAGTCTTTAGTCGTAACCTTGAGAGTTTGACATACGAAACAACGTTACAGCGTTTCCACCTCTTGTCGTAGTCGCAAGTCGTTAGTCGTTAGTCGTTAGTCGTAGTCGTAAGGATTTGGCTCTGCCAAACATTTTGTCGTAATCATAAATAGAAAGAGATGGAGATATGTAGTGCTGCTGGTTTCACTACTGTCACTGCACTATTCGTCGAAAGAAAGGTTATAGAAATATAAATATGAATAAAAATAATATTGTTTTAAATATTTCTGAATGTTTTATAGCTTTTAAGGTAATTCAATATTACTATGATTTATTTCATAATATCTTATTACACATTTTTAAAAATCATGGTATGTTCACATGCAATTGAATACATTGTATGTATACATTTTTTTTTATTATTTGTCCTAATACTATAATTTTCTTCCTGGGCAAATTAGTATTGTTTCCGATATAACAGTAAAATTCAATTATCAATTATTTGAAATGTATTTGACTCATTTATTAGTTTAGTTGTGAACAAAACATTACCCTTATGATAAGAGCTGGGAACGGTCGGTTTTCCTTACGACTACGACTACGACTTACGACTACGACTATGATAGAGGTGGGAATGAGGCTTTATGACTACGACTATGATAGAGGTGGGAATGTGGCTTAAATAAACGAAAACCATTATTTCAACTAAAATAGTCATTAAATATATTAATCCTTTTATTCCTAATAATATATTTGCCGTAGTTATAGAAATAAATATTACATCGTATTATAATCTGCTTTAAGTGGCGCCTGTAAACGTACTCATAACAGAACTGAAGTTTGTGCAAAAGTCAAAAGTTTCAAAAAGTCAAGCCGACAGTTCAGAAACGTTAATTTGAAATATCTATTTGTGATTTTTAAAATGACACGATATAAAACTGCTGTCAAAACGCCGGAAAACATAATTAAAGACAATAATAAACCGAGTTACATAAAAAAATTTGATAACCAAATATATAGCGTACAGTTTTCTCCTTATGAATTATCCAATGATATTTTGTGCATTGCTTTTGGAAAGAAAATTTGTATAGCACAAGTAAAATTCCAGGTATTATAATTATCTGTTTTATTAATTACATATTTAATTATTAAATTTTACAGGAAGAATTTGAGTTTAATATTATTGGAGAATTTAACCACGAAGTTCTAACTACATGTGTTGCTTTATCTCCCCAAACTCATCTTAATATTTTGCCCAAAATATTACAGTTTTGTACAGCTGGTGATGATTATAAAATAAGGTTTTTCAAAAGTGATCTCGTAAGAGATAACACATTTCAGGTATATTGATAATAGCTAGAGAGCTGTAATATAAAATCGTGCCTGATTTTTACACTTGCCAAAAATGACTTTGTGTTTATTCATTCAAGTCTATAAAATAGCACCTTGCTTGAAATACCCAGGATGCAAATTTTATATTTACATTTTCTTGAAGGCAAGACTTGATTAACACAAAAAGTCATTTCTGATAAGTGTTAAAATCAGGCACGATATTATATTACGGCTCTCTAGCTATATAATATTATAAAAATCTTGATAATAATACTTATTTGAATGTAGGTTTTAAATGGTCATACTAATTATATAAATGACATCTGTTTCGAGTCTGAAAATAATTATTTAGCATCAGTGAGTGATGATCAAACAGCAAGAGTTTGGGACACAAATGATTATACTTGCCTAACAATTTTTTATCTCACATCTCCAGGTATGAACAGGAATTAAATTTAATTATTTAAATTAATAAAACAATATCGTAGGTGTATCTATTTGCTGGCACAATGAAGATAACAAATTAATGGTTTGTGAGAAAAACGGAATAATAAGATTTTACAATATACATTCACAGCAGCCAATATTATCGTTAGAAAATAATTCACCGGTTTCTTTTGCACATTGGAGCCCTTCTGATTCGCAACTGGTAGGAGCTATTCAACAGGGTGAATTAGTTTTGTGGGATGTAACTAAACCTAGGTAAATAATTAATTTATAGGAGTATATTTTTGTGGTACAAGTATATTTTTCTACGAAAGTGCGACATGTTTTGATATTATTAAAATTGATGGTGAAAGTAGGGTTTTAAAACATTGAGTGCAGAAAAAATTTCCACACTCATTTTGTGCACTGATTGTAAATTTCTCAAAAAGTACAATATTCATAACTTGAACACTTTATTTGAAGTAATGAGATATTATGACCTTCAAATGAGGACCGTAATAGCGTTCATTATAGGCCAACGGCCATATTCTATAGGTATAGGTATCACCCGTCTCACCTGTCAATATTTTTTACGCTTTAACAAAAATCAACCGATCATGGATTACAATATTTCAACCTTTTATTTAATAAATTTTAATTTTTTCTTTAATGCTACCAGATAAAGACAATTAAGTTGCAAATATCTTTTCCCTTTATTCTTATTACAAATAAATACTATATTTATCCAAATTTATAGAAATTCTTGACAATTAATCTTTTAAATTTTCAAAAATATCACTTCCGGTGTTCCAAAATCTAATGAGCTCTTCCAATTTATATACAAATGTTAAATACCAAATATCAAAATTTTTGGGTAATTCGTATTCGAGTTATCCGACAAACAGAAATCCGGCCCTGACCACATACCTACACACATACAGACATCATCATGAAACTATCAAAAATGAATTGTAAGGACACTCATTCGTGCTCATCCACTAAAAACTCACCCTATTTTTAGTATGATTCCAATACCTTCCTTTACAGATATGGCGGAAGGTAAAAATAAATAAATAATGAATCCAGACTCGTTACAAAGATGCGAGTATGGATGTTTCAATAATAGCATACCTGATTTTTATGTTTAAATTTTTTTTGTTCAATCCAAATAATTTATATTACTTTTTACCTCTCGCCTCATATTCTATAAGAGAGGTATTGTAATGGGTCAAAATTTTCGAGTATGAGTTTTTGGTGGATAAGCACGTTTCAGGGTCTCTAGAATACGAATTTACTATTTTCACGATGATGTCTGTGTGTGTGTGTGTTTGTGTGTTTGTGTGTTCGTGTGTTCGTGTGTTTGTGTGTTTGTATGAACCGAGGATTTTTCGTCCACGATAACTTAAAAAGTATCAAACCGTTTATAACCAAATTTCTTATTTAAGGTTTTGATAAGTATCTTAACACCGGATAACATTTTGGTAGAAATCTGCAAACCGGAAGTAGTACTTTTAGAAGTTTGGAAAAGTTTTCCTTAAATATATTGGTACATTATTTATTTATGACAATTTTTGCAATTAAAAATAAAAGAAATTGTGATTATCTATGTGTACAGTTAATTATAAATACAAATTGCTGAATCTGGAAGTATTTAACAATAAAATAAAGTACAATTAATATTCTATCTTGTTGTCCATGATATGAAATTTGTTTCTACATAAAATTTGAATTATTATGACAGTGACAGTACAGTTGACATCTTTTGCTTGCATATTGGTTTACATTATCGTTTACATATTACATGAAGATGAAACTATTAAAATGTAAGTAAAACTATTTATTAGATTAGTAGAATAAGCAGAATTAGGCGAGAGGTCGTGTGGTGGCCACAGCAGATTTTTTAATCTTTCACGCCAGCAGATAAAATTTTGTATGCAATCGAATCGTAACCAATCATGGTACACGTCGTGTTATCAAACTCGGGTTCGCCTCGTCTGATAATCTTCGCGAATAGTACCATAATAATTAACGTTACGATCGTTATACCTAAATAAATAACTATTTCTGGACTAGAAATTGTGCATTTACTGGAAGGTCCAAGTTGTCAGAATATTTTTCACTTCTGAGGCAAAACTTCTCATTGTTTTCAGCTATGAAAGCAAGCATACCTGATTTGTTTTTCTTAAATTTGTTATATTTTATAATATATTTATCTTGAATATTTCACACTTTCGTAGAGTAAATAGTATGTAACACACTTGCGGAAAGAGTAATTGAAAAACTCGTATGATAGGAGTACTCGCTATCGCCCGTGCTCTAACTTTCATACTAGTTTTTCAATGTAGCCTTTTCCACATTTGTATTACAATATACTAATTTTGCAGCTTACCAGCACATACTAAAGTTATCCACGTTGATGGGGGCGGCCATATGCAGTTCAGTCCCCTTGGAAATCTCGTCGCAACAGTAAATTCTTTAGAAAGTTGTATAAAAGTAACTCAGCTACAAAATGGCCAAACAAAACTAAATGCACCAGTGTTACTTCCTACCAATGCAACTTGGCATTATCGTTTGCCGATTATATGTATTGGCGATGACAGAAATATTTGCTTCTGGAAAATTGATCCTAACTAATAAAAATCATGGTTGTGTGTAAATGATTTGTTTTATAAAATGTCAAACCAATCTTTTATTTTAAAATAAAATTGCTAAATTAACGTTACATGTTTAAATTTTTTTGTGCATTTTAAAATAATTTGGGTGGTTTTTATATACATTTTTGTGTCGAAATGCCGAAGGTATAAGAGTATATTAAATCATTCTTCTATTACATTCGTTATTTTAGGAACGTTGTAAAGATGGTAATGGTAATGACGACGCTGTAGAAGGAATTACTGTAGAAACAACACCATTTGACCCCCGTTTTGCTGGTAAAGATCAAGCTTTAGCTTGTTTTACATATTACGTTGATTATTATCGTTGTATGGATGTTCTAAAGGGGGATGCAAAATGTGAATATTTAAAAAAACTATTTACTGTTATTTGCCCTTATGGCTGGGTACAAACCTGGGATGAAAGGAGAGAAGCCGGTAATTTTCAACACCCAATCTACAGAGTACCGGCAGATTACTGCGCAAAAGAAGATCTAAAGAAAGCTCAAAAAGCGAAAAAGAAACTATAACACATTGCTTGTATAACATGAGTATTTATTGTTTATCAAAATACATTTTTTCATTTAAAAATATATAAATAAATTATGTGCAAATTGTAATAAAAAATAAATGAAAGAAAAAAATCTGTGCAATATGAACAAAGTTACTTACTACCGTACGAAAACAACACAGAAATTGGCACTTTGGTTGTTGGGGAAGTTCAGTGGCACACAGCTACCTACAACACAACAGTCTAATCTGTTATTGTATTGCCACAATGCCGGAACGAGCAGTCGGGGTCTCGGCACACGCCTAGCAAATCGTACGGGCACAGAATCGAAAGCGGGTTCGAATCGGGTTGCTCTCTGGAACATAACGTTCAAAGGGTTTACCACTACATTATTTTACACTCATATTGCACAAACACCCACTATAAAGCTGCATTCACAGCCCGAAATTTTACGTCTGCCATTATGGCAATGTGTACTTGACTTCACATCACGGAAATTTGGTGTTGTGATCGCAAGTACACATTGCCATATATGACAAACATCACTTTCGATCTGTGGATGCGGCTTTACACTCCGAAATTTGGTGTATCACTGAAACTTGAAGAAATTAATTTTACTGGTCACAGCTCGAAATTTGAGTCATAGCACAATCAAGACATAAAATATTCAAATGCTTTTCAGCACAAATCAGCTGTTTATTTTACTCTTTACTTTAATAATTGCCTTCTAACAACTTTACATATTTCACCAAATTTCGGACTGTGAATGCGGTTTAACACGCACTACTATAACATTATCCAATTGACAGGTAAACTAGAAATTTAAATTAATAGAACTACGTTTAATGTTATTTGAACAAAATGCAATCTACCCAAACTACATTAAAGGAATCATCTACTTTTCATTTTTATGAATAAAATGACACTATTATGATCGATTTAAGACCAAATAGATTCGTTATATTAATATAATCTAGAATAAAGCATTGTTTAAAAAATAAACTTATATTATTTGTGCCGGTGCCGATTTTTAAGTAATGTTGCAAAAAATACTAAACGTCCATTTAAGGTACAGTTTTAGAAAAGTATTATGCAAATATTACGTCACATACTAATGCATGCTTTACAGGATTTAATTTATTGATTATTGATCAATAAATTATTAATTTATAGTTGTGTGTAATACAATTAATTAGAAAATATTCTACTTTTAAACTTAAATTTTTTTGAAATAATAAATTGAAAATTGATCAATTTATTGACCAATAAATTGTTTTATAGATAGATAAATAGATTTATTTGATCTTCCAGAATCTTTTAATAATCTCATCAATAAATGCGAGTATTAGACGAACGAAATATTTTAAATTATGAATTTTCTATTTTATGGCACTAAAGCCTCATTCACATAAGCATTTAGTTTATTAGATTTATGTTTTCGTTTAAGAAAGCTTGAATACATATAACTAAATATATTTTTCACAAAATATAACAGTGCTTGGCAGTGGGAAGTATGAACGCTCGTAATTAAATGAATTTTAACTTTCTTAAACGTAAACATATATCTTAAAACTAGATGCTTATGTGAATGAGAGTTAATAAAATTTGTGTAGACGATTCCTTTGATAAAAACGCATCTGCATGCATAATACGAAGTTTGATTATAATAACTTGCGCACCTGGTAAGTTGTATGTGGTCCAACGGTGAACTGTATTTCAAAATACTACATTCCTGTTTGTCTTCCTCTGGCGTTTCCTCAATTTCCATGTCCTCTACTTGGACAATTGTGTTATCATCTTCTTCAGGTACTTCGGCATTATCTTTCTCTGCAGGTTTAGTCTCACTTTCATTTATGGCACTCAGATCACAAAGACTTTCTTTTAAATCCACCTTATTAGGTGTCGATGTACAAATGGCCGCAACGCTATTCTGTGTTTTATTTTCTAATGATTGGTCCAAACTGCAAGTTAATATTATTGTGCTGCAAATAGCTACTAACATACAAATTAATCCGAAGACACATTAATTTATAATAGCTATATGCTGCAACATATAAAATTATAATAAATGGGTGTGTAAACTAACCGTTTGTCAATAAGTGACTTTTCTTTGACTAATTGTTGCATCAGGGTTGTGTAGTTTTGGTGTGTTGATGTCAATTCCGCTCTAGCAATTCGTAAATCGTTGATTAGTCTTTTGACCTCTGCTTGGGCCGTGTCTCTTGCGGTTCGTGCGTCCGAAACTTTAGTCATCAACGGTCCAAGGTCTTCATACTTACCTTTCACTTGCAACCTGTAACTAACAGTGTAATTATCTTCTCAAAATACGACCATCTTACAGACTTTTCACCTGTCGTCTTTACTGTTTATTTGTTTTTCGTTAGTCATTGTTCGTAATGCTGGCTTCACTTCTTGAGTTGATATGTATTTGTTCACTAATTTTTTGTTTTCATCTGTAGTGGCAAGTTTCTTTTTCGCGGAAATTTTTAATTTGTTCCTTGTTAGTAATTGTAGTTTACGTTTTAATATTTTATATTCTAGCTGTTGCGATTTTGGAAGATGTGAAATACTTTTATGTTCGGCGTCAGATTTTGCTCTTGCTTGTTGGAGAAATAATGATAAACTTTTATCAAATAGGACTTTACTTGTTTGTTTGTTTACATTATCTGATTTTTTAGTTTCAAGCTTAGGTTCATCACAGTCGGAATCAGTGTCGGAATTTAGATTAATTATAAATCTATTAACAGGTACGGAAGATACTTTATTTTTGGTATCACTAGGATTTATTATTCTTTTTGGGAGAACGCGATTAATTTTTTTCAACTGAGTATTAGTTTTACTAAATACATTTTTTGTTTGTTTCGCGGATTTTTCTGTAGCTATTTTCTTAGATATGTTTGCAAGAAGCATGGCGCGTAATATATCCTCATCTTCATCGATACTACCTTTTGTATTTTCTGTTTTTGCAGAAGTGGCACGCATATTCTTATCTACATTTTCTTGATTGGATTGTGGCACATCTGTATTATTGTTGCAAATATTTGAAATAAGCATAGCACGTAAAAGTGCTTCGCTCTCATTATCGTCTGATTTTTCTGCTGATTTAGCAGAATTTTCAGCGGCATTTTTATTGTTTTGATTTGATATGCTTGAAAGAAGCATAGCTCGCAGAATTGCCTCATCCTCTTCGATTGTTTTTGCTTTATCATTTATTTTGTTATCTGTATCATTTTGCATTTTTTCCTGTTTCGATTCAGGATTTTCTGATGCCGCAGAATCAATTGTAGTATTCTGATTATTTGCATCATTAGAATTAGTTTCTAATTGTGCTTTTTTAATTTGTTGTTCTTTATTTTTCCGTCTATTTTGATGTTTTTTAAGAACGGCTGATTGCAAAGCTATTAATCGTAATTCTATTAAATCTTTATCTGTTATTGATGTTTCTGTATCACTCTCTTTTTTCGACTTTGACTGTAAAGCTAAATCACGTAAGGTATCTAAGTCGTTATCATCTTCAGAATTGCTATTTTTCGAACCTTGTGAATCAGGCTCTATCATCCGTTTTAATCTTGTGCGTAAACTACAATTAGGAAGTTTTTGTGATCGATTAATTCTAACTGCGTCTCTTAATTGTCGAAGAATTTCTTTATCTTGTTTATAATAATCTGTCTCATCAGAGCTGCTAGATACGCTACTATAGCTTTTGTGCAAGCTACTTGTTCTGCGCCTAACTACGCGTCTTTCTGATAATTTCCTAATTCTTTTAGTAGCTGAATGCTTTCTATCATCTCTACATCTCTGTTTTCGGCAAAACCCATTACTATCTCTACGTGTGGCAATCACTCTATATCTGATTTCCCTGTCGTCAGAATCGTCACTAATGCTCGTTAGTGATAACTCTCTGAAAGGTTCCCTGTTCGCTGATAATGAAGGTGACTTACCCGACAAAATCATCGGTATCGACACCATCGATAGAGAACTGTTATCGGAGACGTCCTCCAAATCTTCGTCTGTTAACTCTCCTTCTTCGCGCTCCATGTTCGTAATAAAACTAACGCGGAATAAAAGTGGTAGAAAGAGTACCTTAAAGAATCCTACACACTAAAAATATTTAAACTACTCCGCTGCAATCAACAAATTAAAGTATTTAAAATATAATATCAAACACTAGCAATCTGTTAACACTAAATTATTACTACACGTACCACTTAGATGTCCAAAATCATTAGATATTAGTACGACTTGAACAATATGCTTCTTTTAGCACAATGGTCAAATGAACACTAAAAAAGTGACATCTGTAACATGAGTCACGCGGGTTTTAAAGGAACGCCTACCAGATACATTTCGGGACAAAAATTATTTTAAAATCGGATATTAAATTTTGTATATTAACAATAATTTACAAACAATGCATTATTAAAAATATGATATATTATTGTGACAAACATGCAAGAAATACGGAAAATAATGTTATAATAAATATTTTAATTGTGCGTTTTACAAAAGTTCTTACAGATATTTTGTTCTTTGATTGTACATCTAAAAATAGCGGTAAATAAAAGGAATCTCATTGGTCGAGTCTAATTAGTTCACATTTTTCTCACAATTTTAGTTTGTATTTAATATTTAATAATTAAATTAATAATTTGATAAAAAGTAATAAAATAAAACTTACTATAAATAAAATAATCAGAATCATATTGTTTTTTAAACGATAATTCAAACAGTTATAAGTATCAGGCTACATAACCTAACTATTTTTGAATTCATCAAAATGTCAGAAGAATACAAGCACATGTGCACTTTTCCTGGCTGTGAAGCTAAATTTGTAAGGCCTTCAAAACTAGAAGCACATTTAAGAAAACACACAGGCGAAGTATATTAATAATAATACATAATTTTACAATAAGTTGTATAACGTTTGCATTTTTAGCGGCCTTTTGAATGCGATGAAGAAAACTGTAACAAGTCATACACAAATGAATCGCATTTACGAAGGCATAAACAGCGCATTCATCAAAAAGATAATAGTAAAACTTATAAATGTGACCTTGAAGGATGTTCTGGACAATTTACCACTGCAGATAATCTAAAGAGACATAAAAATAACATACATTTAAAGAAGAATTACGAATGTCAAATTTGTAAAGAAAAATTTCATAAGAAATGCAAACTTCGAGATCATATAACACAAAAGCATATTGGTGGTATAACGTAGGTTTTGTTGATATATAATTTGAAACAATATTGTATTGAGTAGTTTTACAGGTGCAGTTTATGTTCAATTACTTTTGAAAATGCAGCAGAGTATAAAAAACATAAGTATCATCATAAAACCTACACTTGTTCATGCGGAGAAGTGTTTCATAGATGGACAGTTTATTTAAAACATCGAAGAACTGTACACCCACAAAGTAAATATATATTTTTAGTATATTAATATACTTTGAGAGAATTATCTCTAAATCGTTTCTTTGTGAACTGTTTTGAGTGACTAGTGTAGTGAATCTTCACAGCGTTATGTAACACTTACACAAATTGAGTTTTAGAGGACTCACCAAATTTAAAGACTCGGCTTGTGCCTCGTCCGTAAATAGATTCGTCCTCTAAAACCATTTTTAGTAATTGCTACATAAATAACTATTATACTTTATACATTAAAAATAAGTATTTTAATATTATATACTTTTTAGAACATATATGCGATGTTTGCCAAAAAGAATTCGGAAGTAAATTAACTCTGAATTCACATAAACAAACACACAACCAAAATCGAACAGTAATTCATTGCCCGATGGATAATTGTGAAAGGTATATTAAACAAATAAATAATAATATTACATTTACATATATTTTATTCTTCAGGACTTATTATTATAAAAGTAATTTAAAAAGTCATATAGAAACTTTCCATTTAAAAATAAAGAAACCTGTGCCGCCATCTAAACAAAAATTAAAAGACGCTGCTAAAGAACCGAAACCTCCGAAAACTTTATTGACAGGTAGACAACCAAGAAAAGATATTAAAAGTTTGAAGAAAAGTTCTGCTTTAAAACTTGTTGGCTTAACTGTACCTTACGAAGCTGAAAAGGCTTTAATAGAAGGAAAAGAAATAGACGTCGATGTTTCTACAAGCGAAGTTAGTGATGTAGAAATGAGTATCCAAATTTTAAGAAGAGAAAATAATACATCGGATAGCGATAGCTCGACCCCGAGAATGATAGCTGTAAATTAAATAATTTACTTTTTACAAGGTTGCAATGGCAATTACCTCATTTACAGGTAATTCTTTATTTCGTATTAAGATATTATGAATAAATGAGTTAAGGATTTAGGCAATTGTAAGATATAATATGTATAATAATACGTATAGATAAATAAATGCATGCTCCTAGACTACAATTATATTTTTCATTTATAAATCTAGTATTTATATTTTCGATAACCGTATGCATTTGATGCTATTATGTCATTGTTTTTTTTATATATATAAAAAGCCATTTAGGAATTTTTATGATCACTAGCAAATGTACAAAAAGTAAATCATTTCTCGGACTAATAAAAAAATTATTGTTGTCATGGTATAAACAAATTGGTATGTTTACATTTTAATAGTTGCGTAATGTGAGGGTTATGTCAATTTACATGAAATTACATCTATTTAAGCGGTTAGCGAAATAATATTATGTCGCGCGTCGTCCGCAGAGTTGGCAAATCTGGTATAAACCACTGGTAAAAGTGGTTTAAACCATAATTTTTACAGAATTAATTTTAAAAAATCTGACGTGGACACCACATGACTTCCTTGTACGCCTTGTATGTTCATAATTTTCTTAATAACTAAAATGTAGAATAATATAAAAAATTCTTTAACTTATTATACTAGTATATACTCACAAATATATTTTAGTCATTTTATTTAAACTGCAGAAGAAGATATAAACGATATTTTACTATTGTCACTGCTACTGTCACTGTCATGTCATAATCATTTAAATTTTACCTAGTAACAAATGTTAATCGATCATGGACTACAAGATACCGAAATATTAAATTATAAGTAGGTATATACTTTAATTATTCTTAAATGATAGAAGATACAGAAAAATTTATAAAATACCGATTGTAGATAATAATCACATAATCTTTCATTTAAAATAAAAAAAATTGCCTAAAATTAATTATTTATCAATTTTTTTTTTAAATTTACTACTTCCGGTTTGTAGATTGAAACCAAAAATAGGAGGTGCACAACTAGATGCTATAACAGTCCTAAATACAAAATTTCAGCTTTCTACGTCTAACCGTATTTGAGTTATGCGACACACATACGTCCGTACGCACGTACGCACGTACGTACAGACGTCACGACGAAACTAGTCATAATGGATTCAGAAAAGGTCAAAACGGATATTTCCGTCAAAATCTGAGAACCGAAATTTTTCGCGATTACAATACTTCCTTACTTCGTACAAGGAAGTAAAAACACACGTTTGTTATATATTGACAGAAATATGTTGCATTTTATAGCTGAACATAACTGTATTAAATACCGTGGCAAAAATATACAGATAAAATGTATTTATCAAATTAAGGCCATAAAATAGAAAAATCTGAATTAAATATTGCATCGTTCTGATTTTCTAATATTTACATTCCTTGATTATTGCAAAATATTATGGCAGTTGATTCTACCTATATTTATGCCGCTTCAAAATATTTTATTTTAAAACTGTTCTATAAATGGCTATGTTCAATATTTTATTGCAGCTTTATTTGAAATTATTTATACTTAAACTTTATGTTTCGTTAATAAAATAATAATAAAAGTTAAAATAGACTATAAAGATAAGTCAATCAAGGTAGATGCTGCCCGTTGCGCATGAGTGCAAACTTTTAAAAAAGAGTTGCCAAAATTTTACAAAAAGAAAAAAATGGCGGTATTCTCCCAAACTACCTGATGACATTGAAAAGTACGTGTCTTTTGTATTAGCGAGTGGGGCGTGCAAAACAACCAGTGCCGCGTCTGAGAAAATGCTGTGATATCATTTGTGTAATACTTGACTCCGAGCAAGTACTCATAAATTCACTTTCTCACATGTGGAATCTAATAAGTTCATTGTTGCCGTTTTATAGTTGTCGCTTGTTATTAAACTCGTCTTAATTACTCAAAACAGTAAGTACAATTTGTTTACGTTACATTTTTGTTTTTCATACATAACCAGCATTTTTTTTACTAAAATGTTTTGTATAATAAGATACTTTCTCGTTCGCGCATTGAAATTTCGATAGTGAAAGTTGACGGTAGAACGTTAGTCGTTTGTTTAATGGGCGTTGACAAACAAACTATGTTAGGCATTTAAAACAAAAGAACAACTATTTTGCTAATAAACAAAATTTTACGAGATTTGTTATCGTCAATTATTTTTATTTAAAAACTTATAAAACTTCTGTTCATGATTTCCAAATAATGAGTAACTAAAGTAAATTAGTAATAAAAATATTTAAACAATGATGCAATTAATATAAAATGAATCATAATAATTTATATTCGTCCCTGATCTTTGATGCAATGTCCGTCGAAATGACCTACTTACGTTACACCTGCAGATGTAACGCATTTAAAACCTTGTTTACTTAGCCGGTACGCTCATTTCGTATGCGAAGACAATCCCAAGCACTTATTTAAATTAAAACACTTAGTAATGTTCAATACGCAATGCATGTCGAAAAAATGTTGCGTAAACTTCCAAATAGTCTCGGAAAACCCATTTTAAATTGCGACGCTGATGTTCGTTTTCATTTTGCTTAGATCATTCCACATCATGGGGTACGGACAAGAGATGGATGGTTGTGGGAAGTTCATGAAGTTCAGCATGTTCATTGTCAATTTTGTCATCTTCGTAAGTTGATTTTTCATCTTATTTTATCCGCAACATTCTTAATCAATTATTGGAAATCCAGTAAAAAGAATCAGATTCATCAAAAAGGACCAAGCGATATTTTTGTAAAAACGACGAATACGATTCTTATAGTATTATTCTGAAAGCACCAAGCTTCAGATAATTTTTCTAACACAAAAACATGATCAAAATAAGCAACTTTATTCTTGTATTTGTCTTTTAGCCTTTTTCTGGTTTAAACGGTCCATTTTATAAATACATCTTTCACGCTTTTTACCCAACTTGGGTGTGACAGACTCACATATTGTAAAATTTCAACATAGATCTATATTTATCGTGTGTACGCTGTATAACCTATATACAGGGGAGTTCGCAACTTCGTGCATATATTTAAATGGCATTATAGTATTATAGTAATTTATTTAAATTCGTAAATTTAAGGATAGTTGTCGCTAGAAGCATATTTTTTAAACCCACTGCATTGTTGATTATATAATCAATATCTGATTAACTATGAATGGAATAAAATTAAATTTAAATTAATTATGCAATGGCAAGAATAGCAAATTTATTAAATTTCATTCGAAAACAGAGGCCCAAAACTACCTGATTAAAAAACCTGGAAACTAAAATTGCGAATTTTGAAAAAATGCCATTAAAATATATATGTACAAAGTTGTGAATCACGCTGTAGATATAAATATTTACCGTGTACGGTTACCAGCCGTCAGCGGTACTCATGGTTGAATAATTCATCATTCATTATGTTATTTAAATTTGAAACTAAATAAATGAATTATTTACTGGTCGAAGCTAAATACTAATGTCAAACTATTATTTATTTTTACGGTTTGAATTAGCGCTCCAAATAAATGTCAAGATTTTTATTAAATGTGTGATTTTCTTCTTGCAGCTTGGAGGATGCATCGTTCTAGGCCTCGGCATCTGGACTTTGGTGGACAAAGCCTTCGTCACAGAACTTTTGGGAACGAATTTATTTATGGGAGCCGCATATGTCCTAGTAGCTACTGGAGCAGCAGTTTGTTTAGTATCGTTTCTAGGATGTATTGGATCTTTACGTGAAGTTCGATGCATGTTAATCACGGTAAGAAAACAATTCATTATAATATAAATTAGTTTTATTTCTTTTTAAATGGTACAAAATATTATATAGTAAATTTTAGTTTTATTGGTTTTTTATTGGTTAGATTTAAATAAATAAATAACAAGGACTAATGTTTGAACACAGATAGTCATTGGTATAGTTAAATATTTTTACCGTGTGTGCGATTACCTGCAGTCATTTTACGGGTGGAATATCATTTATAATACTAAACTTTCTGATCGTGGAATAAAAAGAATTTTTAACAAATTCGTTAATTTAAGACGATCCTCTACCGTGCCAGAAAATAGCCAAAAACATGGATTTCGCGCGCTACTCCACAGCGTTTATTGTTTTGTTAAATATAATAATCTAAAGATATTGTTAAAGGTAAAAGTACAATCTACAAAATGGTCGATGCAGAATTTTAAAATTTTGCTTTAAAATCGAAACATGTTAATTTGAATTTTGACAATTTTTGTTATTTTTTGAACAGAAATATCTTCTATTTTAAAACGAATTTAAAAAATTTGATCGGTTGTTTCGCAGATCCAAGCTTTGTTAACAACATATTACAATTTGAAGTTAATTCACTTATAAATAAAAGCTGTACAGTGGCGCGCGAAAACCTCCTTTTTTAAAAATATTGCAGTTTTTTTTACAAATATGGGTCTCTAAATTATTTTTTCCCCTCAAACATAAATTACTTGTTATTATTATGTTTAACAAAACAATAAACGCTATAGAATAGCGTGCGGAATCAATGTTTTTGACTATTTACTGCCGTGGGTAGAGGATCACCTTAAGGGCAGTTTTCGCAAGAAGCACGTTTTTGCAACCACTCAAGTTAGGTAAAAGTGTGATAGATAACATAATTATAAAATCTTGCAGTACTTCATCACAATCCTGGTGATCTTCACCGTGATGCTCTTGGGCGGCATCCTCAGCTACGTGTTTCGCGAGCGAGTGGAAGTAACTATGCGTCAAGAGATGTTAAGCTCCTTGCGGCTGTACGGCAACAACCGCGAAGTGTCCGACGCTTGGGACGCGACGCAAGAACGTCTTCAGTGTTGCGGAGTCCACGGTGCTGATGACTGGAAGAATACAGTCCCGATCTCATGTTGCAAGGAACCAGTCCCCGGAAAGAAACAGCCCTGTCAAGACCTAAACACTAGAGGAACAAGGCATGAGATCGGATGCTTGAATGTCACCAAGCAGTATGTGAAGGACCATGCCGCTGTCATCGGTGGTGCTGGCATTGGAGTCGCTTGTGTGATGGTAAGTTCATTCAGTAATTCTTTCATGGTTCTGGATCCTGAAAAAAATTTATTCACTGGTTTCAAGCTATCAATGAATTATTAATTCTTTTCCAAGACGCATTGAACATTTAATTTATCAACGCCGCTATTTGACAGGCAAGTCTCATTTTTCTCAAGAATTTGAAGCATGAAAGAATCCTTTAAAAAATCCATGTGTAAACTGGGCTTTATGAGAATGTTTACTATACGAGCCGCGGGCGACATATCGCTGACTTAAAAAACAGTATATTTTAATTTATATTACGACGTTTCGTAAACGACGAAGGATCGAGTGAATTATTTTTCTCGAGTCGATAATATAATTTTATCGTCGTGTATAAAATTAGCTTTTTTCTACAGCTGATGTTAAAGAAAAAATATAAGAAAACCAATTTTAAATTAAATTATTATCAATACGCAATTTACTTTATCTACCCTTGCGGTTAAAGTGTAACTTCGACTCAAAATAGTATATAAAGTAGCATTTTAACTTAAAATCATCTATGGAAAAAATAAATAAATGACACCTATCAAGTTTCGATCGGATAAACATTCATTTTCAACAAAAACTTGGTTGCCTAGTAATTTGACGAAACAAACTGTCTCTGACAATCATTAAAAGGTAAATAAAAATTTATCCGATTTTTTTATCAACTGTATTTACACAAGAGTTTTTTATTTCGTCGGATAAATTTGTTTGTATTGAAACCTTGTTGCCTAGCAATTTGAAGAAAAAAATTATTTAATAAAATCACAACACCGTAGATTTTTAAAACAATTTTTTCGAGTCAAATTCCTGTCAGGTGACATGGTTGAGATGTCAAATAGAAATTTATTCGGAGGAAATAAAATACTCGAGTGTAATTCAACGAGATAATTTAACGACTCCTTTGATTCTTCTTCACAAATATTCCCAAAATCTAATCATTTCACTGACAAATATGATATATGATGCAAATGACATTTTAGTGTTTTGTTTATTGTTTGGTTGCTAAGAAAAAGGTAAATAAGGTTTTGTTTATGGCTTACTTTATACAGGAGTGGAATTATCCGCTGAAATAACGAAAAAAAAAAGCTGTTTCCATGGCTTCTTTTATATAGGAGTGTAATTATCATTTTGATTTTAATATTTTGTTCATTATTACCAGTTATGTTTTTAATGTGCTATATTACAGCAATTTCTTTTAACCAAAACCCTAATACAAGAAGTTTTATTGGTTTAAAGGTTAGTTGAGTTATGATTAAATAATAAATAATGTATAGCATTACTACGAGTAAACTGAAAACAAACAATTATGTTTGAATGAGCTATAGTACAGGAAATTCTATTATCTACAATCAGTATACAAGATAATTAATGTAATGGTCAAAAGTTAGTTCAGTATTAATGAATATTTTAGAGCATTACTAAATTGGAAACAAGCATAATTAATGTATTATTAAACAGTCACAGATAAAATATAAAAAATCAGGTACTCCAGCTACTGATGTACTTATCTTTTGCAGATACTGGGGATGATCTGTTCATGCGCCCTGTTCAAAATGATCAAATAGTACTACAGTGATCTGAAATCATGTATCATAAGTATCATTTTTCATTCTATTTGTAAATGGTAAATTTTTATATTGTATTTAATACTAGCATAGCGTAAGTGTATGTATGAGTGAGAAAGATAGTCTGTCTGAGTGTAAAAAGCACTAGCGTTTATTTTTGTTCAAATATTATATGTTTATAATACAAAATATACATTCTGAAGCTGAAATGGAACGATGGCAGTTAACTGCGGCAACTGCAAGCAGCGAAGCAAGATCAGCAACAGTAAACTTCATGGAAATTAAAAACATTTAAAAATAATTTATCTGCAATTCTATAGCAAAGCGATTTTTCTCTGAATGAATTATGATTGTATATTGGACCCGCTTGTGTAAGAAATGGTTCAAATAAATTATTTTGTGCAACGTGTTCAAGTTGCATGAAGTCTACTGTGTCTAATAATAAATGAAACATGTTATACACTTAAATATTATAATATATACATATAAGTATTATATACGAGAATATCCTTACAGACAAATATATATTCTTTAACGACTTGTAAAATCAGTAAATCTTAATCGATGTTGGAAGAGTCAAAGGTAATGTCTTAATTCTTAACCGCAATCCGCAAACCGCAAGCGGCTCAGCGTTTTTGGAAGCTGCTGAACATTGGACATGGACTGTGCAAATGAAAACATCATTTGCGTTCATTCGTTCACGAGGATTCACGCTGGAAGGCCAAACAAGCGATACTGATTGAACATAGACACATTGTTAAAATGCCAATTGTCACATAGACGGACGTGATTAGCCAAAAGGCGAACATGTATAAAGTTTTGTTGCAATACTTTCCGTAACCCGGATCGTAGTTCGGTTCGAATTCTTTGTACACCCAAATTGATCCAATTATGAACCAGCCTAGCATGAAACAACAGAGCAGTGTTTGCGTCGGAGACTGACGCAAATTCTCTTCATCTCGTTCTTCGCCTCGCTTTTTTACGCGAACAGACAAATGCAAAAGTTGTTTCATTATCCCAAATATTCCGCCGACCAGCAGGTAAATAGGAATATACGGATTCTGCGGACATTCGTGTAGATATACAGATCCTATTACGATCATGCATATTGGAATAACGAAGCTAACTCCTAGTATAATTGTACAGCCAACTAAAAAGTAGCAGTAGTGAAAATATTATTCAGTAAAACAATCATCAAATTATAATATATTTCAACATCTAGACATTGGATTACAAGAGGGGAGATACCACTAACAATAGAGAGTAACCCTCTGAAAAAGCCGCTCCATTCTAGCTCAACAGAGTTGTATAGTAGAGGCACGGAATCAGACGAGGTGGGGATTCAAAAGAAATGACCTATAAATGGCTATGACTATGACTATGTCGTCAATAACGAATATTTTTACATGTAAAATTTGTGTTTCTTTTAAATCCCCACCTCGTCTGATTCCGTGCCTCTACTACATTAAGTTAATCACCACGAGGAAAGTTTCAAATATGTACTCAATTTGTATCACTATTTTCGTAATAGATCTAAATCAATCAGATTCTGATTATTTTGTTAAATTCACCGGCAAAAGAAAAATTGCACCATACCTACTTGCTTTACTCATTGTACAATTAAAAATTTGAAGGAAAAACAGGTACTACTCGTAGATGTTTGTGAAAGAATTAATCTAGGTTTATTTATAAGTATAAATGCTAAATTAATCAATCAGCGCTTCCACAAAATTCCAATTTCAATTATAAGTGCAAACAATGTGCGTTGATTGGTTAAATTAGCCACTTACAATTATAATTGTGTAGGTTTGAATCTAGCTTTAGAATTCTGAAAAAATCTTTGGAATCCATATAAAAAATTAATGAGAAAGTGTGTTTTTAGCAATTTTTTACATGTTTTATCTTATTATTAAGAGATATATTAAAAATGAAACTCTGTAAGTAAATTTATGAAATATTGCTTTATCTGATCTGTAAAACTTCGTGAGCATTTTAAAAATTATTATACTGCTTTTACGTATTTTAAGTTTCCATGCATTACCATAGGACAAAAGCGTTGTTGAGCTACGTAGAGTCGATATGTTATCTCCCCTCTTGTAACCAAATGTCCAGGTAAGGCAATTGAAGTATACTATACTCACTTGTGCCAAGTAAAAGTATGAGGATGTTTTTTAAAAAGTCTACAACTCCTGAACTAGATTTCTGGACTTCTTTCACACGGCCAAATAGAGAATCATATGAAGGTGGCGGTGCTGAAAGAGGTTAGGCCAGTATAAAAATATAAAATATTTATTTTAAAATTTACCATTTGGGTTGCTCACTTCTTCGTACGTGGGGAGGGCTCCGAAATCGTTGTCAATAGCCACCCCATCCAAGTGCGTATTCACTGGAG
Source organism: Agonum fuliginosum (assembly GCA_947534325.1). Classification (NCBI taxonomy): domain Eukaryota; kingdom Metazoa; phylum Arthropoda; class Insecta; order Coleoptera; family Carabidae; genus Agonum; species Agonum fuliginosum. Next base: position 29,673,121 of record OX384041.1, read on the forward strand.
GGGGCGTGTTATTTTGATTTACATTATTTGTCATGGGATCTGGATATCTCGCGAATAACATTGATTACCACTTACTGTTTTAACTCAATCTACAGTTCATAATGTCAAATGACATAACAAGCAAAAATAACTTGAAATAAACAAATACTCAGTGCGGCCATCTACTGAAAACACCTGTTATGGTTTCGAACTATCTGTACTTGCTTCTGTTATAGAATATTTTACAATTTATTGTTACAATCATTTGGCATGATTGTTATGTGAATAATAAGCAAAATTCTAAGTATAGATATACTAATTTCATATTTATTGATCGCTCATTATATTTCGCGGAATGGACAACGTCATAGCGCGGTAAAATAAAAATTTATACATCATTGAAAAGTCAAAAGTAAAATATGTAAAGATCTTATTTAAGAATTAGGTTTTCCAATAACTAAATAAAAATCTGCATATTTTAAATGATTTTATTGTTTTACAATAATTATTGATTATTGAATGAAAGTTTATTACACGAGCCGAAGGCGAGTGTCGTAATCATGTGAGTGAGTATGAGTAATTGCCATCGTAAACTCATTATAGAACACTATACTACTTTACTCACGACTATACTAAATAATTCGTTTATTTTATATTTTATAAGATATATTTGTACTAACTACTGTCAAAAATCTTATTTTTAAAATTTGCACTGCAAACAATTGCATAATGAACGTATTATTCAATAGTGGATAAAATCAAGGATAAAATAAACTATAAAGACACTAGTTTTCAGTTGGTATAGTGAAATCACCAGCAAATATCACTAAACGACTAAACCATAAACTGGATCATAAACCATATTTTGGCATAATGGCATAATTATTCTCATTTTACAGAGTTTATTAATAATAGTGAACTGATTTATATATTAAAAGACCTAGAATTTAATCTCGCAGACAGATTTTTGTATGTATTATGATATCATTAAAATAGGAGGTAAATATTTCCAGTGTTTTCTGGTGAAAGATTGTGGAATTATTTTATAAAATAATTTTAAATATCTTGTATTAGAAGTTTAGGATTTCTTTATGTTTTCTAGAGAGTTGTCAAGTATTGTCACCACTTTGCCGTCCAGAAATGCAGTTTTTCCCTTAAAATAAGGGCTTGTTTAACGTATTTTAAGGGTTGCTGGTAATGAAATCGGTTAATTAAGGTTCGCTGATTCTAAATATGGCCTCAGAATTATATAATTACTTAACATTCTCGAGAAATTACGAAAATTAACAACTACCCTATGTAAAAATTTAATTTTTTAAAATAAGGTCTTGTTTAACGTATTTTAAGGGTTGTTGGTATTAAAAACGGTTAATTATGGTCCGCTGATTTCAAATATGGCATCATAATTATTTAATTCCTTACCGTTTTCGAGAAAACTAAAAACAAAATCTTCCAAGTTTGTTTTCGTGGTTATGTCATATTTGACAAGTGAAATATTATTAATTATATAAATAACATAGTTAAAGCTGAAAATTAGTAAACATATGTAAAAAATTACGCTGAATCGATTGCTGTAGTTGTTTTTGTCGAAAGATAAACAGGTTAGCCGTAAATAATTAATTTGCAATACGACACTAGCGCCAATCCGCAAAACTGAGCGCGGTGTAAGTCTGGTGAACTACTCTTGCGACTAAATAACAGTTACCTGTTTTACTGACTTGAAAACAGTTACCCGTTTTACCAATCAAATAGTTCACCAGAATTACGAAGCTAAAAAAATTTGCGGATTGGCGCTAGTGTTCCATGAGAAATTAATTATTTATGGCTAAACTGTTGGTTTTTGATCAAAACCGATTATAGAAATCGATTCAGCGTAATTTTTTCTATATGTTTACCAATTTTCAGCTTTAAATATGTTATTTAAATAATTCATAATATTTGACTTGTCAAATGAGACAACCATAAAAACAAACTTGGAAGATTTTGTTCTTAGTGTATTATAAATAACTGTTTACTGTACTTTATGCCAAATATTTATATTTTACCATAGATACTCTGTAACAAATAGTACGTATTTATTCAATTTCTTGACAACGGGATTAAATATGAAAATTAATCCCCTAGGATCAAATTAAGAACCCTAGTCCTGAAAAGTAAAGAGTAAAAAAGAGTCTTACGCCCGAAAGTGCAAATAATTTCTTTTAATGCTTCTTATTATGTACATCAAGTACCAGAAGTAGTAAAATAAGTCCTTAGTATATAATTAAAACACTTGTTTAAAATGGCGTCCTGTCTGAAATACCCCGGATGTAACATTTTCTTGGAGGCAAGACCTGAATTAATATAAAAAGTCATTTCGGGCACGATATTATATTACGGCTCTCTAGCTATATGAATGTTTTTGATGAATTTGAGTATTAATTGTATTTTTTTGTAGGTACATCTTATAAGATTGGAGAAATGCTTCCGCATGCGACTGGGAACTGTCTGGAGTGCATTTGTGGAGCTGGTGCACGAGTAACATGTTCACCGCATCTTTGTGCACCTCCTGGAGATGACTCTGTGGATTATCGACCTCCAGGTCCATTTTAGACGTCATCACCGAAATTGAGCCTTCCTCTTAGCCTAAAGAGTGTAGCAAACGTTAGATTATCTAAATAACAAGGTATTTATTTTTTTATTTTTTTTTTATTTTTATCATAAAATTACATTTTTATTACACGCATCATCACTTATTATGTTTAAAAAACGCAGACTTCTTTATAAAATGATTCAAAATGCTGTTTACCAGCTCTATTTTGCAAATAGGATGCAGGTGTAATAAAAATAGCGTATGACACAAGTGTATAAGTGCTTTTAAAGCACTAGCGACGTAAAAATATGTCGAATGTACTTTAAAAGTTTACTTATACACTTGCATCATAATATACTATTTTGATAATTCAATTTTTATTTATTTTACTTTGATATTTGGCAGTTTGTTGTTTTTTATGGTTGTTATTCAGATAATCCTTCGTAAAAGGTTATTTATATGAAGTAGCGAAATGAATCTTTAAGTCTTGTTCACACAAGGATTCTTTCATGATTCTGAATTCACCGTTTGCTATAAATAAATTAGAAATTCTTTTTTCCAAGACTTATTGAAGGTTTAATTTAGCGCCGTTGCTATTTGACAAGCAATTCTAACCAGGATTATGAAAGAATCCATGTTTGTTTAAATTTAATGATTTATTCGTTGCGAAGTTCAAAATAGACCAACAGATTTAGAACAAATAATTTATTATATTCCAATAAATTGCACCCGAATATTATTCCCAGATCCTGTAATTATTATTATTATTATTATTTCTTAAATCAGTATAAGGTAATAATATTCTCCAGAAATAAAATGGTTTATCAATTTTATAGGTTCAAAATGATACCAATTAGTACCACAACAAAAACATAGACTCCTATTAGTTATAGAATAAATATACAAAATATATTTTTGGTTATTTGTAATATTTTTGTAAATGGGGAAATAGCGTGCGTTACAAAAATTTAAATGGTTCCCCATTGCATTTTGAGACAATATAGCATAAGGGTATAATTTTTTCATCGTGTTCTTCTAATATACAACCATAGACTAGAGTGAAAATACAATATTAAGCTTATATCGTTAAAATCATATCATATTCTATGCATAATCAAAAGTTGACCATTAATATGTGATTAAAACTGGTAGAAATCTTGTAAAGAAGTAGTCATGATGCATTTTATGTGTGAAACAATCTTACAATCTATTTTCTAGTATTTAATCTTACTAGAAACAGTACCAATCCCAATTAGCCTGAATTACTAAAGTAATGTCACATATTTACAATATACATTGTCAAATATCATGGTTATCATCTTTTGTTGAATAATGCTTATGAAAACAGAATTTTCATAATAAACTAATCAAAATGAGTATTAAATTATATATAAACTCATTTTTGTGTATAGAAATATTGAATTATCACATGGAATGTTATGATTTGTGTTATAGAATAATATTAGTTATGATTAATTACATTTATATAAAATATAATAATAATTGAATAAATTATTAATACGTGTGATATCTATATACAAAAATTCGTTGAATTATAAATAGTATTTATCCGTTTCACATCTATTTTATCTTTATAAACAAAATAGGTATACTTTTAGATTAAATTTTAAATTATGTGCATTATTAATTTCTTATATAGCTATAGAAATATATTCAACAGTTCCTGGAAGATCTTGGTACTTGGTAAATACATAATTTGTTACTATACATATTTTTGTATTTAAAACAATTAGATTCCTTGCATGTTTCTGTCTTAGAAATAATGTTTTTCTAAATTTTTAATTGAATGCACTTTATTTATTTAAAATATCGGTTTTTATTTAATATAATTGGATTCCTCAGTCGTAATAGTATTATTAGTTTAACCTTTCTTTATAATAATTTAAATTTCCCTCCTTCTTTCCCTCCCACATAACTTCGTCTCGTATTTAAAATTTGCGAAATCGCTTGTCAAAAATCAAAACTGCGTTCCTAAATTACATTCTCTAATATTAGGTTATACTCTACACTTCAAAACTAAGCGACTGTTGAGAAATCCGTCTTCTATCATGTGAAAGCATTGTGAAATACGTTGCAAACGTGAAATTTCCAGTACACAACTATCTAAACTCTACACCGTTTAAAACTTGATAAAAAACTTGGGAACGTAGCCAGGTAGTTCTTACTTTATTCAAAAGAGGGCAGAAATCACGGTTTGATTTCACGATTTATGAACAAATTATTGATTTTTTTCAACGCCATATTGAGGTTGTGTAATTTTTAATGCAATGTAATGAAACTGACGCCATTGCATGTTCGTAGTTTGTTCTTTGTATTTAAATAACAAGTGGCTTAATTTCAAGTGATAAATAAGAAATGTGAGTATCCTAGACATAAAATAATGTTGGTTTGCGACAAAATGATCCACAAGTTGTTGTAAACTTATTAATTTGCTGTTAATTGTTAATGGATGCGCGATCAGTTCATGCCAGCCGTGGGCATCGCTTCAAGTATTAAAATAAGTGATTTATTTACAGGTAAACGCTGTTATATGTAGAAAAGAGACAATTTCAAAGAAAATACTCGAATTACCTACAAATTCAGGGTCTCTAACATCATCTTTGAAGAAAATGATGATCTTAAACATGAGATTACATAATGAGAATATTTATTTGTACAGTTAAGGTAAGCAGTCTTTCTTTTATTATTTATTTACGCTAATTGCACATTAACATTCGTTCGTGATGTAATAATTTCTGGCAAACGTACATATTGATTTGCGATGCATTTTAAATGTTTGCAGTTGTGTAATAACGAAAATATTTATTTATTTTTAACTCAAAATTTCATATTGAACATGATTTATTTAATGTTATTGAATAATTATGTAATTCTACAAACCAATTTGGAACTTAATTATTCTGTTTACTGTTACAAGGTTGAATCAATATATAAAATATAATAGTTATTTTAGATTCACTCATAGTTGTTGGCGAAAAATAACCAACAGGTGTAATATTTGTGCAGATATTCCTGTATAAAATAATATTTATTTAGTAATTATCAAATGTAAATAAATGATTTGTGGTTTCTAGGAATTCGAGCATGTCATATGTGAACAAGTGGACTGGCAACTTGACAATAACTTTAGAAGTCTTCGAAGGACGTAGAAGAATATTCTGCACCTGACACCAACGACGAGAGATTTCACTGGACAACAACTTCAACATTCATCTGAGCAGACTTCGGAAAACATCAACTTCAACAGTCAACTTGTAATCAACATCTTCAGATCTTCAAGCCATCATGTAAGCATTTTTCTTCATCATTCCTCTGACATTTCTACATTAAGAACCACAATTTCAATGTCGTAGCTCATTGAGTCACGGGTACTCTTGTTTTATATTTGGGATTATAGATTAGATATTTTGACATTTATAATTAAAATGTCTGCTACAATCTGTTTAGCCGCCATTATTTTTAAATACTTTATGATTTATCTGGTAATAATCGTAGAATAACCGTGAAATTGTAGTCAGGGGTAAAATTTCCTGGGGATGCCGATTCTGAGCTCAAACATTATCCTCCTTTACTGTTGGGCCCCATATTACGCTGCTGTCTTCCCCTAGAGGTAGTACATATGAGGCATTTCGTTGTTATATTATTTATTTTATTATTTGTCGTAGAAAATTAGTGAAAATTTTGTTACTGGCATAAAATTGTATGAGAGCTGACAAATATAATGTACTATATCTTCTATTTATTGAAATCAGCAATACATTTATCACAATATCAATTAAAATCAGCAGTCGAAATTTTATGGAACCGAATAATTTTTTTTTTTTGAAAAATCGTCCTATGCACTGACAATCAAAGAATTGTGATACAAACTGTAGAATATTTGGGATTTTTTTCTCCAGAAAGGTATGTTTAAGACTTATAGATACTGTACCACAACGAATTAAAACAGTTTAAAAAATTAAGGTGAAGTTAAATAGGGGTAAGGTCGTTTATAATAATTAGAGCAAACAATAAAAAAAATTTGCCAGATGTATACTTTATTCTCTAAGTTTATATTTAAAGTTACATGCACTTAAAATATACCTTTAATATATTTTAAGTAAATTAAACTTTAAATATAACTTAGATAATAAAGTATATAACTAGCATATATTTTTGTTGTTTCCTCTAATTACTATAAACGATTTTACCTCTGTGTAACTCCACCTTAATTTTTAAACTGTTTCAATTCATTGTGGCATAGGATCTACAAGTCCTAAACATACTTTTCTGGAGAAAAATCCCAAATATTCTACAGTCTGTGTCACAATTCTTTTCAAATTATTTTTTTATTCGGTTCCATAGTTTCGACTGTTAATTGATTTGAGATTGTGTAAAATGTATTGCAGTTTTACAGTACATTATACTTGTATTTTGATTTTTATTTAAACTTTTGTACAACAAGAAATGACATTTTTTTATGTCTGGGCCAACTTCAATGAGACGGAGATCGTATATAATAATTATTTAATTTACAAGTCACTGAAATAAGAGAATTATTGGCATTTACTTTGTGAAATAGATGTTTAACTTATTATTCTTATTTAATATGGGTGCGATAAATGTTACTAATATATTTGTGTTTTCTAGGTATTCGAGGATGTCATAGAGGACTTGTATAAGTGTCGTGTTATCTTCTAAGGAAGCAGGAGCAGTTGTAGCAGCCTTCAAAAGACATGGGAGAATATTTTTTCGGTAAGCTTCTTTACTCTTTTATTACAATTACATATCTGTCGTGCCTTTTACCCAAGTTGGGTACGGCAGCCTCACATATGTGAGTCATCGGTATGGATATTATGTTTTACCGTGTGTACAGTTACCAGCAGTTGGTAACTCACTCATAGAGTACACTACAGAGCAGATTTTTGTGCAGTAAATTAAAATTGGATCTGAAACTAAACAGTCAGAACCACAGTCGGTCATTAGCACATTCAGATTGCATCAAATTTAAATTATAGAATCTTAAAACATTACATTTATTAATTAATTAATTTATTATTATTATTATTATTCAACAGGTTTCGAACCCAATTACAGAATAATATTATAACATTTCAAATGTACATTGACTAAATATAATGAACAAAATAGAAAAAAAAATTGAATACAAATACAGATAATAAACCGAGATTAAATCGGGGAAACAAAGTCAAACAAATATAATAATATTAATTACATACATAATCTATCACGCTTTTCACCCAATTAGGGTGCGGCAGCCTCACATATTGTGAGAATGGGTATAGATATATATTTTTATCATGTGTGCGGTTACCAGCCGTCAACTGTTGGATACTTCCTGTATACAATAATTCATTTATTATAAATATTTAATATTTTCAGGATAAGCAAACACTGTTTATCAAATGTAAATAAGTGATTTGTGGTTCCTAGGTATTTGATGTGAACAAGCCAAGCAGTCTTCGAAGGACATGGAAGAATTTTCTGCACATGACATCAACCACGAGAGTCGTCGAGGGATTACACTGAACAACTTCAATATCCATCGTGGGACTTTCTGCAGGCGACATCAACTCCAGCAGCCTTCCAGAGACTTAGTGATAAGTTAATTATCAAAGATAGTTTTGCCAGTCTTTTCCTTTTGCGTGAATAATTCTTTAACTCGAATCTCGAAATAATACTTTACATAAATAATAAACACTGAATCTTCTATCTTTGATAATAATGTTGAGATTTGAATTAAATGAAGAGGCACAGTCTTGGGTTCAATTCCCAATGACCATGTGAATATGATCTCAACAATTAATTTTAACTTAGGTAATAGTTTGCAAGGAGTAAACCACATCGTCTTTACTTTACTATTACTTTAATAGTACTGTGGTAGTACAGATTAAGGGATCAAGGGAATTTCAATGAAACTAGTGACATTATTATTGATTTTAAAATAATTTTAATTGGGGTGATAGTTTTGCCTTTGGTTGTTTTGTTTGTCATGTTCTTGGGTTTCAAGTTAAAATCAATTGCGGTCAATATTAAACTTAAATAGGAAATGTCACTAGTGAAAATAAATGTGGTTTACTCCTTGTTCAATGATCCTTTTTCAACGAACAAAATAAATAAAGAGATGCATTTGAAATTGCAAATAAAATTGAAGATGTAATGTGACAATACAATAAATAAAGAACAAGAAGTGATGAATAAATTCGTTGTTGCCAGATACTTAACATTAAGTTGCGAACATAATGATGACAATTTGAGCAGAATTAATTTTTTATAAGTTGAATGTTGTAGACTTTTGAATAATAACAAATGAATTAATTTGAAGTAACTGGCAGCTTCGAAACAGCAGAGAGCATGCATCTCTTTCTTTAATGAATTATGTACAGGACCATTTAGAATTAGGAAATTTTGGTAGGTGAAATAACTTACAGTGACATTTCGGTTCGCGAATTATTCTTTTGCAATTGGGTGTGGCATTGATTTGAATTGAATTTGAAATTTAAATTGGGATTAGTATAGTTAGGGGCTTGTTATCTTATATAGCTTGCTTTTAACTTGACAACGTTAGAACTTTTTTGGCTTTGCTAGACATGTGTGCCGCAGCATGCAGGTCTAGTTTTGTACCCTCCCATACTCGTGTATGGGGGCAACGTTGGATTTCGGTACCCCACCATACTCTCTGCATGTCTAAGCGAATCCAAGCGCAGCTGCAAGCGGACGCCTCGCCCTTGCTTCAGTGATGGACGACTCCTTAGTGTATGTACGGTATTAGCGGATGTGGTGACGGGAAGCCAGTCGATGTTTACCTGCGGCTATCGAGTCGGTGCGCGCTGTCGGAAGGTTCATTCGCTAGGTATGTCAAAGGCTGTCGTAGTCCGCCTAGCGAATATGCTAAATCCGACCAGGACATGGTGCGTACGTCGTTGTGGGCCAGGCGTAATGGTAAACACTGGAATAGCGGTTAACTAGGCGGAAACAACGGGGAATCGGATAAGACGTCCCACGTAAACTTTTGAGCATAAGAACAACACTAGGCCGGCTTGTTCTTCAGGGTTAGAATCAATCAGCGACCGGGTAACTCAAAATTATGTACAATGATGTACTTAGGACAATGCCACACAGTAAATTCAATTAGAGTGGGTTGGGGGCTGGGAATGGTTTAGGAACCGTTAAACCGCATTTTAGTATTTGTATTTGTTTGCATGTCCTTCCGTTGAAGGGCCGACGAGGGCACGGTACACCCTGCATAGACCGCTTTTGGAACCCCAACCTCCTGGCGCCTTCGTCATCGTGCCTCGGATGGCTTAGACGCCAGGGGGCAAGATGGAACCAATAAGTCTATGTTGTGGTCGGTGAGTCATTGGCGGGCAGTATAGTACTTGGTCGCAGTTGACTTCGAACCGTACGTCCTTGCACGTGTAAGGATCGGCGAGGGATCCGGTGCACTCCACGGGGAGTCGGGATGTAGCAGCACGTAGGGTTTAGGTCAGTCAGCCTTCGATAGCTTGGATGAATTGAGTCACTAGAATGCAAAACTGAATCCATCCCGGCAATCCTGAGCATGAAGGTGGTGATGGACCGTGGAAAGTCTTTCCCTGGCTGTCTACCGGGCTCTAAGCACTCATCCGGGGATCGGCAAGAAGTCCCACGACATTTGCACAAGAACAACAATCGGTTGTTCTTGGGGTTAGAATCAAAAAGCGCGCGCGGTAAATGTTAAATATTGGGTGGAGCTGGATACCTAGGTCAAAGTCACTAGTATTTCACCTATCATATTTCAAACTTAAGTTTCAGTAAGCAAAAAGTTGACAAAGAATAAACCGTCCTCATTTAACTGTACTATTAATTTAATAGTCAATATTAAGCTCAGATAGGAAATGTCACTAATAAAATATGTGTGCGGTTTATTCCTTGTTTAATGGTCCTTTTATGAATTGTGTACAGGGCCATTTACGTGGAGAAAAGAGCCGTGTTGGTTGGTTGCGTGTTGGGTTCTCTTCTCCGCTCCTTTATTTTTTTAGACATTGCCATGATATGTAACTTAATCTTTGATACGATTGTATACAAAACATACGTATCTATTTTGCCTATCATCCAGCTTGGATGTGGCAACCTCACATACTGTGAGTTATCAATATAAATGCAGTTATTACAATATTGACTTGTAATTACATTTGGCAATAAAATTCAATTGCAATGTAACAAAATGTAATTAATCATTTATTGTATTTCTTTCAGGGCAAGTCATTTCATTATTTTATATTGTAATAAAATTACATACAAAAACTTGTATTGTATTTGAATATTTTTATTTGCAAATATGTTGATGTTAGAGAGAATGATTATGTGAGCGAATGAGTTTGTGAAATAGTTAGTGTGCGTTTGCGTGAACGTTCTGCGAATTAGTTAGTTAATTGCGAGTGCAAATGATTTCGAGTGAACGAAGCAAATGAAGTGTGTCTACCCAACTTGGGAAATGACACATTTATGTGTGTTTTAAAGAGAATGTGTGCGGTTGAGATGAGCTTTTGTTTGGACGTCCGGTGAATATGTTGATTGGAATGACTGATCATGTATTAGAAATGTAAATGATTTGAGTGGAAAGAATAAAAGTGCTTGAATGAAAAGGATAATAAATGTGGATGACGCGAAAGAAGTGTGTCAGGATGGGAATGTTTGACTGCTTGTTGAGTTTAAATGTGTGACAAGGTTCGTGCCACCCAAACTTTGTATATGGCGTGATATTATTGCATGTATTATGTATGAAAGTATATATTTCTCTTATGTATTTGTGTTGTATATAAAAAGAAAGAAAAATTAACAGTTTTTATTTATTTTCCTCATGTTTCCTTTCAAAATAAGTAAATATGCAGTATTGTTGCATGAATTATTTAAATGAAATGTAATTTTTGTAAAATAAATAATTTAGTCAGAATAGAAAATTTGCTTTATTATATTTATTAAACAACTTATCGTTGTCCTACGTCCCGTAATATAGCGTTTAATTTAATTTTTTAGGGGTGTGACGTCATAGAATATTTTTGAGCAGTGGCCTAGAAAGTGAAGCTGCTAATTAAAAATTTGCTATCACAATATTCTTCTAATTATTTCCTAGGTAAATTTTAAAGTGCTTATTTCTCGTAAACTAAGGATAGTATGATAAAGAGGGGTAGTTTACCCCCTCAATTAGGACCTGCTGAATCCAAATGTGTTTTAAAATTTTCCTAGCGTAGTTGCAATTTTGTATTTATATATAAATATATCTAAAGGGTAAGTAATTATATAATTCTGAGGGTAGATTTAGAAACAGCGAGTCCTAATTAGGGGTATTCGATATAAACAATCCATGAAATCAACGTATTTTTAGTCGATTTTGGTGAAATTTTGCTGACATTAAATAATTATTATCTCGTAAACTAAAGGGCTAATGGCAAAAAGTTAAATACAAAGACTGCGTAACTTTTCATTCTCTATCTGCCTGTCTATAGATACGGCCGTTTTGGCCTATTTTTAATTATTTTTTTGATCTCTCACCATTCATGTTATCCTGATACAAACTTTGTGATTTTTGTTCGATTCAAAATTCAAGTCGAGTGAGGGTGAAAATTTAAAAACGTGATTACGTAAAAACTAAGGGTTGGGGAGTGATTTACGGGTCATATTCGTACTCTACGCGTTGAAATACACCAGTATGCATATTGCCACCCCTAAAAGTTAATTAGCACCAGAGATATTCAACCCTTATTTGTATCTCCGGTCCTAAGGGTCGTATCGAAAAAATCTACATTGCATTCGATAGGGGATGCAAAACTCAGCACCTTTTACATTTAACTTTTTCTTCTACGACCCTTAGTTTAAGGGTTATGAGCAATCAAAGTGGTGAAAAAGTCGTCTAAACATAGTCATTAACCCTTAAATTAAGGGTCGTAGAGGAAAGACTTAAATGTAAAAGATGCTCAGTTTTTCATCCCCTATCGAATGCAATGTAGATTTTTTCGATACGACCCTTAGGACCGGAGATACAAATAAGGGTTGAATATCTCTGGTGCTAATTAACTTTTAGGGGTAGCAATATGCATACTGGTGTATTTCAACGCGTAGAGTACGAATATGACCCGTAAATCACTCCCCAACCCTTAGTTTTTACGTAATCGCGTTTTTAAATTTTCACCCCCATTCGACTTCAGATTTGAATCGAACAAAAATCACCAAGTTTGTATCAGGATAACATGAATGGTGGGAGATCAAAAAAATAATTAAAAATCGGCCAAAACGGCCTTATCTATAGACAGGCAGATAGAGAATGAAAAGTTACGCAACCTTTGTATTTAACTTTTGGCCCTTAGCCCTTTAGTTCACGAGATAATAATTATTTAATGTCAACAAAATTTCACCAAAATCGACTAAAAATACGTTGATTTCGTGGATTGTTTATACCGTATACCCCTAATTAGGACCCGCTGATTCTAAATCTACCCTCCGAATTACATAATTACTTACCGTTTTGATATATTTATATATAAAAAATGGAACTACGCTAGAAATTTTTTAAAACGCATATAACTTGAAAAATAAGGATTGAACGACAAAACTGAGAGCATATTTGGATTCAGTAGGTCCAAATTGAGGGTGTAAACTACCCCTCTTTATCATACTACCCTTAGTTTATGAGAAATAAGCACTTTAAAATTTTTCTAGCAAATAATTAGAAATATTGTGATGGGAAATTTTTAATTAACAGCTTCATTTTCTAGGCCACTGCTCAAAAATATTCTGTGACGTCATACCAAGAGATGGCAGCACTAATCTCGTTTTTTTCAATTTCACCCCTAAAAATTAAATTAAACGCTATTATAACGGGACGTAGGACAACGATAAGTTGTTTAATAAACATAATAAAGCAAATTTTCTATTCTAACTAAATTATTTATTTATATTAAAAATTTTACATTTCATTTAAATAATTCATGCAACAATACTGCATATTTACTGATTTTAAAAGTAAACATGAGGAAAATAAATAAAAACTGTTCATTTTTCTTTCTTTTTATATACAACACAAATACATAAGATAAATATATACTTTCATACATCAAGTTTGGGTGACACGAACCATGTCACTCATTTAAACTCAACAAGCAGTCAAACACTCCCATCCTGACACACTTCTTTCGCGTCATCCACATTTATTATACTTTTCAGTCAAGCACTTTTATTCTATCCACTTAAATCACTTGCATTTCTAATACATCATCAGTCATTTCAATCAACATATTCACCGGACAAACGCTCATCTCAACCGCACACATTCTCTTTAAAACACATATAAATGTGTCATTTCCCAAGTTGGGTAGACACACTTCATTTGCTTCGTTCACTCGAAATCATTTGCACTCGCAATTAACCATCAATCATTTTAATCCACTAATTCGCAGAACGTTCACGCAAACGCTCACTAACTATTTCACAAACTTATTCGATCACAGAATCATTCTCTCTAACATCAACATATTTACAAATAAAATATTCAAATACAATACAAGTTTTTGTATGTAATTTTATTACAATATAAAATAATGAAATGACTTATCATGGCAATGTCTAAAAAAATAAAGGAGCGGAGAAGAGAACCCAACACGCAACCAACCAACACGGCTCTTTTCTCCACACAATTCATAAAAGGACCATTAAACAAGGAATAAACCGCACACATATTTTATTAGTGACATTTCCTATCTGAGCTTAATATTGACTATTAAATTAATAGTACAGTTAAATGAGGACGGTTTATTCTTTGTCAACTTTTTGCTTACTGAAACTTAAGTTTGAAATATGATAGGTGAAATACTAGTGACTTTGACCTAGGTATCCAGCTCCACCCAATATTTAACATTTACCGCGCGCGCTTTTTGATTCTAACCCCAAGAACAACCGATTGTTGTTCTTGTGCAAATGTCGTGGGACTTCTTGCCGATCCCCGGATGAGTGCTTAGAGCCCGGTAGACAGCCAGGGAAAGACTTTCCACGGTCCATCACCACCTTCATGCTCAGGATTGCCGGGATGGATTCAGTTTTGCATTCTAGTGACTCAATTCATCCAAGCTATCGAAGGCTGACTGACCTAAACCCTACGTGCTGCTACATCCCGACTCCCCGTGGAGTGCACCGGATCCCTCGCCGATCCTTACACGTGCAAGGACGTACGGTTCGAAGTCAACTGCGACCAAGTACTATACTGCCCGCCAATGACTCACCGACCACAACATAGACTTATTGGTTCCATCTTGCCCCCTGGCGTCTAAGCCATCCGAGGCACGATGACGAAGGCGCCAGGAGGTTGGGGTTCCAAAAGCGGTCTATGCAGGGTGTACCGTGCCCTCGTCGGCCCTTCAACGGAAGGACATGCAAACAAATACAAATACTAAAATGCGGTTTAACGGTTCCTAAACCATTCCCAGCCCCCAACCCACTCTAATTGAATTTACTGTGTGGCATTGTCCTAAGTACATCATTGTACATAATTTTGAGTTACCCGGTCGCTGATTGATTCTAACCCTGAAGAACAAGCCGGCCTAGTGTTGTTCTTATGCTCAAAAGTTTACGTGGGACGTCTTATCCGATTCCCCGTTGTTTCCGCCTAGTTAACCGCTATTCCAGTGTTTACCATTACGCCTGGCCCACAACGACGTACGCACCATGTCCTGGTCGGATTTAGCATATTCGCTAGGCGGACTACGACAGCCTTTGACATACCTAGCGAATGAACCTTCCGACAGCGCGCACCGACTCGATAGCCGCAGGTAAACATCGACTGGCTTCCCGTCACCACATCCGCTAATACCGTACATACACTAAGGAGTCGTCCATCACTGAAGCAAGGGTGAGGCGTCCGCTTGCAGCTGCGCTTGGATTCGCTTAGACATGCAGAGAGTATGGTGGGGTACCGAAATCCAACGTTGCCCCTATACACGAGTATGGGAGGGTACAAAACTAGACCTGCATGCTGCGGCACACATGTCTAGCAAAGCCAAAAAAGTTCTAACGTTGTCAAGTTAAAAGCAAGCTATATAAGATAACAAGCCCCTAACTATACTAATCCCAATTTAAATTTCAAATTCAATTCAAATCAATGCCACACCCAATTGCAAAAGAATAATTCGCGAACCGAAATGTCACTGTAAGTTATTTCACCTACCAAAATTTCCTAATTCTAAATGGTCCTGTACATAATTCATTAAAGAAAGAGATGCATGCTCTCTGCTGTTTCGAAGCTGCCAGTTACTTCAAATTAATTCATTTGTTATTATTCAAAAGTCTACAACATTCAACTTATAAAAAATTAATTCTGCTCAAATTGTCATCATTATGTTCGCAACTTAATGTTAAGTATCTGGCAACAACGAATTTATTCATCACTTCTTGTTCTTTATTTATTGTATTGTCACATTACATCTTCAATTTTATTTGCAATTTCAAATGCATCTCTTTATTTATTTTGTTCGTTGAAAAAGGATCATTGAACAAGGAGTAAACCACATTTATTTTCACTAGTGACATTTCCTATTTAAGTTTAATATTGACCGCAATTGATTTTAACTTGAAACCCAAGAACATGACAAACAAAACAACCAAAGGCAAAACTATCACCCCAATTAAAATTATTTTAAAATCAATAATAATGTCACTAGTTTCATTGAAATTCCCTTGATCCCTTAATCTGTACTACCACAGTACTATTAAAGTAATAGTAAAGTAAAGACGATGTGGTTTACTCCTTGCAAACTATTACCTAAGTTAAAATTAATTGTTGAGATCATATTCACATGGTCATTGGGAATTGAACCCAAGACTGTGCCTGTTCATTTAATTCAAATCTCAACATTATTATCAAAGATAGAAGATTCAGTGTTTATTATTTATGTAAAGTATTATTTCGAGATTCGAGTTAAAGAATTATTCACGCAAAAGGAAAAGACTGGCAAAACTATCTTTGATAATTAACTTATCACTAAGTCTCTGGAAGGCTGCTGGAGTTGATGTCGCCTGCAGAAAGTCCTACGATGGATATTGAAGTTGTTCAGTGTAATCCCTCGACGACTCTCGTGGTTGATGTCATGTGCAGAAAATTCTTCCATGTCCTTCGAAGACTGCTTGGCTTGTTCACATCAAATACCTAGGAACCACAAATCACTTATTTACATTTGATAAACAGTGTTTGCTTATCCTGAAAATATTAAATATTTATAATAAATGAATTATTGTATACAGGAAGTATCCAACAGTTGACGGCTGGTAACCGCACACATGATAAAAATATATATCTATACCCATTCTCACAATATGTGAGGCTGCCGCACCCTAATTGGGTGAAAAGCGTGATAGATTATGTATGTAATTAATATTATTATATTTGTTTGACTTTGTTTCCCCGATTTAATCTCGGTTTATTATCTGTATTTGTATTCAATTTTTTTTTCTATTTTGTTCATTATATTTAGTCAATGTACATTTGAAATGTTATAATATTATTCTGTAATTGGGTTCGAAACCTGTTGAATAATAATAATAATAATAAATTAATTAATTAATAAATGTAATGTTTTAAGATTCTATAATTTAAATTTGATGCAATCTGAATGTGCTAATGACCGACTGTGGTTCTGACTGTTTAGTTTCAGATCCAATTTTAATTTACTGCACAAAAATCTGCTCTGTAGTGTACTCTATGAGTGAGTTACCAACTGCTGGTAACTGTACACACGGTAAAACATAATATCCATACCGATGACTCACATATGTGAGGCTGCCGTACCCAACTTGGGTAAAAGGCACGACAGATATGTAATTGTAATAAAAGAGTAAAGAAGCTTACCGAAAAAATATTCTCCCATGTCTTTTGAAGGCTGCTACAACTGCTCCTGCTTCCTTAGAAGATAACACGACACTTATACAAGTCCTCTATGACATCCTCGAATACCTAGAAAACACAAATATATTAGTAACATTTATCGCACCCATATTAAATAAGAATAATAAGTTAAACATCTATTTCACAAAGTAAATGCCAATAATTCTCTTATTTCAGTGACTTGTAAATTAAATAATTATTATATACGATCTCCGTCTCATTGAAGTTGGCCCAGACATAAAAAAATGTCATTTCTTGTTGTACAAAAGTTTAAATAAAAATCAAAATACAAGTATAATGTACTGTAAAACTGCAATACATTTTACACAATCTCAAATCAATTAACAGTCGAAACTATGGAACCGAATAAAAAAATAATTTGAAAAGAATTGTGACACAGACTGTAGAATATTTGGGATTTTTCTCCAGAAAAGTATGTTTAGGACTTGTAGATCCTATGCCACAATGAATTGAAACAGTTTAAAAATTAAGGTGGAGTTACACAGAGGTAAAATCGTTTATAGTAATTAGAGGAAACAACAAAAATATATGCTAGTTATATACTTTATTATCTAAGTTATATTTAAAGTTTAATTTACTTAAAATATATTAAAGGTATATTTTAAGTGCATGTAACTTTAAATATAAACTTAGAGAATAAAGTATACATCTGGCAAATTTTTTTTATTGTTTGCTCTAATTATTATAAACGACCTTACCCCTATTTAACTTCACCTTAATTTTTTAAACTGTTTTAATTCGTTGTGGTACAGTATCTATGTCTTAAACATACCTTTCTGGAGAAAAAAATCCCAAATATTCTACAGTTTGTATCACAATTCTTTGATTGTCAGTGCATAGGACGATTTTTCAAAAAAAAAAAATTATTCGGTTCCATAAAATTTCGACTGCTGATTTTAATTGATATTGTGATAAATGTATTGCTGATTTCAATAAATAGAAGATATAGTACATTATATTTGTATCTTGATTTTTATTTAAATCTTTGTACAACAAAAAACGATTTCTTTTTACGTCTGGGTCATGTGTTATGTTTCAGTTTCAAATCCAGGCAGGTACACATTTCAGTTAACTGCACAAACATCTCTCCTGTAGTGTACTCTAAACTCATGAGTGCGTGAGACTGGCAACCGCACACACGGTTAAACATATACCTAAACCGATTACTCACATAAGTGAGGCTGCCACACTTAAATTGAGTGAAAGCATTGAGTCACTTTTTGATCTGTAGTATTTATACTGATGTTCACAGTGATCTGTGAGGCTGCCACACTCCAGCTGAGTAAAAGCAGCATGTTCCAAATCGAAAACACAAAGTGAAAATAAAAAACTTACGTGTTAAACTGGGGAACGAGACATTTTTAGAAGTACACCAGCTGAAGAAGATTCATTCATTTAGTAGCACCAGATGATGTTTCTTGTCCTAGACTAGAGACTAGACTCCAACAGTAGAATTTCAAACCAAAGAATCTTCAAACTTTGTACATGAAGTCCAAATTAATCTAAAACAATAACAAACATTTAGATTCATATAAACCTGCACTAAATATCTAAAAATCTTCACTGTGCTGTGCTCTCCGCACATTTAAATAATGAGTTAGAAAAAAATAACATCATGACTGTGTTCTAGATAAAACACATCTTTATAAAAGGGGATCCAATAGTAGCGATGGATAATTTTCAAGGCGGAATAATTTCCTCAGGCAATTTTACACCAAGAACCACATATTCGCGAATTTCTACGACAATTACATATTATCTCTTTCGTGCTACCATTGCAATAAGGGGCAACAGTAGAGACAGCATAATATTTAAAATACAAAATCAGCTCTCATACAATTTTATGCCAGTAACAAAATTTTCACTAATTTTCTACGACAAATAATAAAATAAATAATATAACAACGAAATGCCTCATATGTACTACCTCTAGGGGAAGACAGCAGCGTAATATGGGGCCCAACAGTAAAGGAGGATAATGTTTGAGCTCAGAATCGGCATCCCCAGGAAATTTTACCCCTGACTACAATTTCACGGTTATTCTACGATTATTACCAGATAAATCATAAAGTATTTAAAAATAATGGCGGCTAAACAGATTGTAGCAGACATTTTAATTATAAATGTCAAAATATCTAATCTATAATCCCAAATATAAAACAAGAGTACCCGTGACTCAATGAGCTACGACATTGAAATTGTGGTTCTTAATGTAGAAATGTCAGAGGAATGATGAAGAAAAATGCTTACATGATGGCTTGAAGATCTGAAGATGTTGATTACAAGTTGACTGTTGAAGTTGATGTTTTCCGAAGTCTGCTCAGATGAATGTTGAAGTTGTTGTCCAGTGAAATCTCTCGTCGTTGGTGTCAGGTGCAGAATATTCTTCTACGTCCTTCGAAGACTTCTAAAGTTATTGTCAAGTTGCCAGTCCACTTGTTCACATATGACATGCTCGAATTCCTAGAAACCACAAATCATTTATTTACATTTGATAATTACTAAATAAATATTATTTTATACAGGAATATCTGCACAAATATTACACCTGTTGGTTATTTTTCGCCAACAACTATGAGTGAATCTAAAATAACTATTATATTTTATATATTGATTCAACCTTGTAACAGTAAACAGAATAATTAAGTTCCAAATTGGTTTGTAGAATTACATAATTATTCAATAACATTAAATAAATCATGTTCAATATGAAATTTTGAGTTAAAAATAAATAAATATTTTCGTTATTACACAACTGCAAACATTTAAAATGCATCGCAAATCAATATGTACGTTTGCCAGAAATTATTACATCACGAACGAATGTTAATGTGCAATTAGCGTAAATAAATAATAAAAGAAAGACTGCTTACCTTAACTGTACAAATAAATATTCTCATTATGTAATCTCATGTTTAAGATCATCATTTTCTTCAAAGATGATGTTAGAGACCCTGAATTTGTAGGTAATTCGAGTATTTTCTTTGAAATTGTCTCTTTTCTACATATAACAGCGTTTACCTGTAAATATATCACTTATTTTAATACTTGAAGCGATGCCCACGGCTGGCATGAACTGATCGCGCATCCATTAACAATTAACAGCAAATTAATAAGTTTACAACAACTTGTGGATCATTTTGTCGCAAACCAACATTATTTTATGTCTAGGATACTCACATTTCTTATTTATCACTTGAAATTAAGCCACTTGTTATTTAAATACAAAGAACAAACTACGAACATGCAATGGCGTCAGTTTCATTACATTGCATTAAAAATTACACAACCTCAATATGGCGTTGAAAAAAATCAATAATTTGTTCATAAATCGTGAAATCAAACCGTGATTTCTGCCCTCTTTTGAATAAAGTAAGAACTACCTGGCTACGTTCCCAAGTTTTTATCAAGTTTTAAACGGTGTAGAGTTTAGATAGTTGTGTACTGGAAATTTCACGTTTGCAACGTATTTCACAATGCTTTCACATGATAGAAGACGGATTTCTCAACAGCCGCTTAGTTTTGAAGTGTAGAGTATAACCTAATATTAGAGAATGTAATTTAGGAACGCAGTTTTGATTTTTGACAAGCTGTTTCGCAAATTTTAAATACGAGACGAAGTTATGTGGGAGGGAAAGAAGGAGGGAAATTTAAATTATTATAAAGAAAGGTTAAACTAATAATACTATTACGACTCAGGAATCCAATTATATTAAATAAAAACCGATATTTTAAATAAATAAAGTGCATTCAATTAAAAATTTAGAAAAACATTATTTCTAAGACAGAAACATGCAAGGAATCTAATTGTTTTAAATACAAAAATATGTATAGTAACAAATTATGTATTTACCAAGTACCAAGATCTTCCAGGAACTGTTGAATATATTTCTATAGCTATATAAGAAATTAATAATGCACATAATTTAAAATTTAAACTAAAAGTATACCTATTTTGTTTATAAAGATAAAATAGATGTGAAACGGATAAATACTATTTATAATTCAACGAATTTTTGTATATAGATATCACACGTATTAATAATTTATTCAATTATTATTATATTTTATATAAATGTAATTAATCATAACTAATATTATTCTATAACACAAATCATAACATTCCATGTGATAATTCAATATTTCTATACACAAAAATGAGTTTATATATAATTTAATACTCATTTTGATTAGTTTATTATGAAAATTCTGTTTTCATAAGCATTATTCAACAAAAGATGATAACCATGATATTTGACAATGTATATTGTAAATATGTGACATTACTTTAGTAATTCAGGCTAATTGGGATTGGTACTGTTTCTAGTAAGATTAAATACTAGAAAATAGATTGTAAGATTGATTCACACATAAAATGCATCATGACTACTTCTTTACAAGATTTCTACCAGTTTTAATCACATATTAATGATCAACTTTTGATTATGCATAGAATATGATATGATTTTAACGATATAAGCTTAATATTGTATTTTCACTCTAGTCTATGGTTGTATATTAGAAAAACACGATGAAAACATTATACCCTTATGCTATATTGTCTCAAAATGCAATGGGGAACCATTTAAATTTTTGTAACGCACGCTATTTCCCCATTTACAAAAATATTACAAATAACCAAAAATATATTTTGCATATTTATTCTATAACTAAAAGGAGTCTATGTTTTTGTTGTGGTACTAATTGGTATCATTTTGAACCTATAAAATTGATAAACCATTTTATTTCTGGAGAATATTATTACCTTATACTGATTTAAGAAATAATAATAATAATTACAGGATCTGGGAATAATATTCGGGTGCAATTTATTGGAATATAATAAATTATTTGTTCTAAATCTGTTGGTCTATTTTGAACTTCGCAACGAATAAATCATTAAATTTAAACAAACATGGATTCTTTCATAATCCTGGTTAGAATTGCTTGTCAAATAGCAACGGCGCTAAATTAAACCTTCAATAAGTCTTGGAAAAAAGAATTTCTAATTTATTCATAGCAAACGGTGAATTCGGAATCATGAAAGAATCCTTGTGTGAACAAGACTTAAAGATTCATTGCGCTACTTCATATAAATAACCTTTTACGAAAGATTATCTGAATAACAACCATAAAAAACAACAAACTGCCAAATATCAAAGTAAAATAAATAAAAATTGAATTATCAAAATAGTATATTATGATGCAAGTGTATAAGTAAACTTTTAAAGTACATTCGACATATTTTTACGTCGCTAGTGCTTTAAAAGCACTTATACACTTGTATCATACGCTATTTTTATTACACCTGCATCCTATTTGCAAAATAGAGCTGGTAAACAGCATTTTGAATCATTTTATAAAGAAGTCTGCGCTTTTTAAACATATATTATGATGCGTGTAATAAAAATGTAATTTTATGATAAAAATTAAAAAAATAAATAAATAAATACCTTGTTATTTAGATAATCTAACGTTTGCTACACTCTTTAGGCTAAGAGGAAGGCTCAATTTCGGTGATGACGTCTAAAATGGACCTGGAGGTCGATAATCCACAGAGTCATCTCCAGGAGGTGCACAAAGATGCGGTGAACATGTTACTCGTGCACCAGCTCCACAAATGCACTCCAGACAGTTCCCAGTCGCATGCGGAAGCATTTCTCCAATCTTATAAGATGTACCTACAAAAAAATACAATTAATACTCAAATTCATCAAAAACATTCATATAGCTAGAGAGCCGTAATATAATATCGTGCCCGAAATGACTTTTTATATTAATTCAGGTCTTGCCTCCAAGAAAATGTTACATCCGGGGTATTTCAGACAGGACGCCATTTTAAACAAGTGTTTTAATTATATACTAAGGACTTATTTTACTACTTCTGGTACTTGATGTACATAATAAGAAGCATTCAAAGAAATTATTTGCACTTTCGGGAGTAAGACTCTTTTTTACTCTTACTTTTCAGGACTAGGGTTCTTAATTTGATCCTAGGGGATTAATTTTCATATTTAATCCCGTTGTCAAGAAATTGAATAAATACGTACTATTTGTTACAGAGTATCTATGGTAAAATATAAATATTTGGCATAAAGTACTCTATCAACCACATTCGTCATGATTTACATTCTTCAGACATAAATTTATTCCGCATTCAATACTCAGTTAAATAAATTCAAACAAGCATCCCTTCAAACATTCACATTTCATACAAACTTATCTAACGCATTTTACAACCAGCGGACATTATTCTTTCGATCTTCCAGTCAATCATTCAACCACAAGACATAACACAACCCAAATATACAAACTCATTTACTTACTCAATCATCTCTCTCAAACACCAACACATATACAAAAATATATTTATATACAATACAAGTTTTATATTTTTATTACAACATAAAATAATGAAAAAATGATGTTATATAAATAAAAAATGATACAACTAATTATAAAAAATTGTTATTTATAGGATTATTAGTAGTTTATGAGGAAAATTGAAAATCTAAACTATTTGCATTAATTTGACGTTTTTTATGGGCGAATGCAAGTATTATTTAAATACAAAACAACGTTATTTTGAAGGTTGAGCTGAGTTGGAAGGAAATTTAAATCATAAATAAGATTATAATCAAAAGAAAATATATAAAACTATCTGCTGATTAAACTTTCCGAACATAAAGGAAAAATCTATATCGAAGGCAGTAAATCAAACATTGATATTGTAATTAAATATTTATATTTACTTACAATTTTAAACGTGAGAATTGTACAGTAACTAAAACCATTTCCTGCGAAGCTCTGAATCATCCTTAGGTCGAAGAAATAATGAGAAGACAACAGGAGACTTCTTCATATTCTTCCAAGCCTAAGAAACACAAATCAATTAGCTCATTATGAACAAACGATATAAATACACACTTACATTTTAAATTCCTATTTCTTTAACAACAGTTGTATTAAAAAGGGCTTACTGCTAGTCTTAGGTAATATAAAATAAATAAAGAAATTTGTATTGTGTTACATAAAGTAATTTAAATTATTTATAACAATTACAAATACAAAAAACCTACGATGAATAAAACAATAATTTACATACAACTGAATCGTTTCGTATGGAATGAAAGCTGTTTAATACGGTTTTAAATCAAATACTTGAAATAATTGCTCTAAATCATATAAATTATTTGCATGTGAAATTAAACAGTGGATATTATTTTCAATTTTGACAAACACGTGAAAATTGAGAATAACAGAGTGTGAACTCAACTGCGCTTTGCGGTATTTATTAAACCTTTTCAGCATTAAATCTAGTATTGAATATTCTAGCTAATTAAGAACAATCCATTTTATAATCTTCTTGAGGGGGTTGCTGCTGTTGGTCGCTACTGGTGTCATTTTGATTTTGTTGGGGCGCAGAGTTTTGCGAATTGGCGTCTCCACCATTCTTCTCGTCTTTGGGGGGAGATGGAGGTTTGGGCACAGGCTTATTAAGGATGGGGCTCACGAGATGTTCGAAGTTCTGTTGCTCAGTACGAATCTGTGCGCACGTCACAGGTGGCGCTAGATGGCGAACACTAGTTTGAAGCGACCCACGGGTTTGTTCCAACCACTTATGAGCGTCTTGAGTAGCAGATATTACTTTGTTTATTTCTTCTTCTGTTAGATGAGCGAACTTCGGATCTTTTGATCGAATTTGGTCGATTGCTTTCTTGGCCAGCAAGATTGCTCTCGCAAAATCTTCTATGATTCCTGAACGCATGTCAAATTCGGCCCTTCTAGTTTGAATTGGATCACCGTGATTTCTAAGTGTTGTTAGTCTGTCGTGGTATTCTTGTCTGTTGCAATCTTCGCCGTCTTCGTACAACCAGTTTTCCATCTGATCGAGCTGGTTCACCAATGAAGAACGGTCATTATCTGTTACGAAACTTGCTAAATCGTCTTCGGAAGACAACTTGCCACGCAATTCGTAAACATATTCTTCTAGAGCATTACGTGCATCTACTCTTTCTTTCTCTTGTCTATCAGCTGGAATAATAATACAATTGTAACACTAGAACACAAATAAATGCGATCAAACTTACTTGCAATCATTTTACATTCCTGTTCCAAATAAGAATTCATCTGCACTTGATTGAATCCGTGAGTATCTCCATCAATGGGAAGATCGATAGCTTTAACTGTATGTTTCTTTTTCTTATCTTTCTTCTCAGCATTTTCATCTTTACCTTCCTGCAAATTCAAATTGACACATTGAAAATATGAAATTTAATAGTCCGCATATTGTTTGAACAGTCACACCTGCAGAATTCAACGAAATTATTGTCAACGAACAAAAAAAGCTTGTGCCATGCACAAAGTGAACAACTAAATCATGGTAAACAGCTACGCAACTAACTGGCAACTGTTGAGTTGAACTAGATTGTTTTATTCCCCAACAACTAAAGGGATTTATAATATTTTACGACTAGTTTTAGGTATGTTTTATAAAAGGGTAAGCTTTGAAACTTGAAAAGTCTGTAGGTCTGTTCGTTAAAAACGTTTTGTGTTGTTTAAATTTGTCATTAAAAATTTTGTTACCAAGATGCAGTAAACAAAAATAACGAAAATAAATTGAGGAAATCATGTGCTGGCCTTTCAAGTTTTATATGAAATTTTAGCAAGGGATACGTAAACGGAGACATGCTACTGTGTTCTGCAGGCGGAACAAGTTCAAAAATATGCGTACCGAGCTGAACCAGCTGCTGATGCGTTTACTCCAGCTGGGGCTCACCTCTGTGGATGGTGTGGCAGACTCCTGGCTGTTGTTGGTCTGTTGATTCTCTGCACTTTCTGCGTCTTCTTCACCATCGTCCTGATCCTTGCGCTCGTACAACGACGCGCTTGAAACGTTGAATAAACCGTGGAGATTCACACGGACTTTCACTTTTACTTTTTGGGATTCACCCTCGACTGTTGGTTTGATGTCTTTGATTGTCCATACCCCTATAAAGATGAAATTAGATATTAAATTATTATTACAAAATTAAATATTAATTTATCAATTAACGTCAAAAATACATTTCGTTCGTAATTCTTGTCACCAATGATGTAATCTAATATTGAATAACGCCCACCAAACTATTGATAAAATTCTTTATATATTACGGTTGAGAAAACATAGTTAAAATTTGACGTCATATTACATGGTTTAATCTTAAATCAATATTTTTATCACTTGATCTTACTTTTGTTACCTATGATTGCATTTCTAAGAAATATATTTTCTAAGAAATTACAGAAAAATGAGTGTTACAATATTCAATATCTTTGTACTTATATTTTACATATAAGTGCTTAAAGATTATCCCAAGATAATATTCTTAAAATACCCAATAGTAATCTAGTATTAAATTAAAAAGATACAGATATGTATTTTTTTATGATAACCATTCAACAAGATTTGCTCCCAATTATACAGAATGGTAGAATTTTCTTATAGTGGAATCCAACCACTTCGACCGAATTATCGGGTGCAGTCAGAATCTCAATTCGTGCGACCTTTGAAAGCGGCAACGAAGAGATTCTTTATGCAAACAGAACTATATTTAAGACACACAAGTCAGTCAGCTTAAAACGCCCAAGAGATTTAATTACAATTTTAATGACAATCACACAGCGGCCGAGAGACTTGAACCACGAAACTCCGGGTTCATACGTCATCACATGCCGTGCCTAAACCTGCGCAGCTACTGCCTCAACTATGTATGTGTGTAATTAAGTCTTAATTTTCCTTTAAAAATTAATGAAAGTAATTATTCTCACCGATTTTGTTATCAGGGTAGGGAATGGGTCCAGAATAATACGCAGTCAGATTAAACGGCTCCTTCCTATAGAACGTCAGCATCTTGGAGAAGGGCACCGGGTGATGCATCGGGAACACTTCCATCTCACCATGTCCCTCTTCACCCATGCTGACTTCCCAGGCGAGGTGGATGGGGAACGATTGCACGTCAGTGACGCTGAACTCGCGAACTCTGACTGCGGGAGACAGCATGGCGCACTGCAGGGCGCAGCCCCGGCTCACGGCCTCGTCTTGATTCAACGTGGTGCTCGGCACGCGGTTGAAGATCTTCTCAATCAGCTGCTTGATCGCTGGGATGCGAGAGGAGCCGCCTACTATTTCCACGGAGTGGATTTCGTCCGGGCGAAGTTCTAATGAGAAATTAGAATTGTTAATCATTATTATACACGGAGGTTTCATAGTGTAGTTAATAAAGTAGATAGTTGAGAGCGCTATGTGACCGATAGTAATCCTAGAAACTCAGGTTCGAATACAATTAAAACACATTTCAGTTTACCTAAAAAGTATAGAGGATGATTCACAATTTAGTTCATATATTTTAATGGCATTATGTCAATTACTCAACTTACTGCTCATGGAACAAAAAGAATTTTTTTATTCGTAAATTTAAAGGCAGTTTTCGCAAGACGCACTTTTTTTAAACCACTGGATTGTTGATTGTATTATAGATAACTATGAATGCAATAAAATTAAATTTTAATTAATTGAGCAATGGCAAGAATAGTAATAGAAAATAGTGACCCAAAACTGTTTGATTAAAAAACCTGGAAACTAAAATATCGAATTTTGAAAAATTTATTTTTGTTTCGTGATAAACACTATATGCCATTAAAATATTTGCATGAAGTTGTGAACCTAATCGGGTAAATGGATATCTACTTGAAATCTGTTTTAATATAGAAAAAACATTGTTATTTTATAAATTTTGATGTAGTTAGTTACCTATTCATTTTAGACGAAAGTTATAAATACAAAACTTATTGATAATTTAAAACTACACAATATGGGACCACAGTCGAACATATTGATTTGTTAGTTCTCGAGAAAAACGCAAAAGAAAATAGACATTTATAACATTATTTGGCACTCTCATACTGTGTAGTCTTTAATTTGGAACAAGTTTTGTATTTTCAAGTTTCGTCTGAAATGAATTGGACCAGCAACAAAATTTAAAAAATAATATTGTATTTCCTATAGAACAGATTTCAAGTAGATAATCGGAATAAAAGAAAGCTATTAAATGGATTAATTTGATTGATGGTTTGCTGCGAGTGCGAATAATTCCAAATAATAATTGATAAATAAATGTAAACGAAATAAAAAGCCCTATTTAGAATAAAATGTTATTTTTAGTAGCGCATTCGGTCGATAATGTGCATAATAGTGCAACTGCGTAGAATGCAGCGATCAATACCAAATGTTTACTACCGCTGATGGAAATTGTTCAATTAATACGCGGGGCAAAGAGCATGAAATTACATTTAAACTAATTATTATCTACTTGTATGAATATATAATATAATAATATAACTTATGAATAATGACAGGTGATTCTATTATATAATAAAATTGGTTTAGTACGGGGAATTTGGCGGGAAATATACTTACTGGATTGCTCTAAACATGTGCGTAAAGTGTGTTCCACACGGTCGAAGAAATGAGCGCACAAGGTTTCCATGTCTGCGCGCTTCATTTCTCCATGGACATCTTTGTCGTCCATAAAGCATTCAATATTTAAAGGCAACATTGTTTGATTGGCAGACATTTGTTTCTTTAATTTTTCTACTTCGGCTAAGAGACGTACGTATGCTCTACAAAAATAAAAGCTCATGTCACACTCAGTTCTTATTAGACACAAATATGCTTATCAGAAAGGGACCAAGCGACATTTTTATGAAAATAAAATTAATCTAAAATTGCGAATCTTTATACACCAATTACAAACATTCTCATATTATTTTAATCTTGGTTCGTTTATAATTTATACCGATTAAAGTGTTTTAAATTTCCAAAATTTTATCAATTAAGAATCATAAATCATTAGTAAATCGATAAATGCAAGTTATAAATTACAGTGACATCAAAACTTGGAGCTTAATTTTTATTTAATACTTAAATTTATATGTTTATTTATACACAAAATAGTTTTTGCGGCAAAAATTTGCAACTAATAAATGTTCCCCAACTTGTTGATAGCAACCAGACCGCATTTCCAGGCCTTGAATAATAACGTAGGCGATGGTTAATTTTTGCTGATTGTTATTAATTAATATTAATTTAGTGATTATTTTCAATATTTTGAAAGCTATCGCCATCAAATTATGTTACTCTATGCGCATTTGTTGAACGGTTGCTATGCGTTTGTTGAGTGATTGTTTTGAAAAATAAATTCTTTCTTATAAAATCGATAATACCGTGAGTTTTATTTTTAACGTGAAACATGGGATCATTCATATCTATGGTTACGAATTTGACATCAATGTATTAGAGCGTTTCAGTTAAAATAGAACATAGGCTGTCATTGTCCAGTAAATATTACCTGTCAATTAGGGTTGTGTTGTTGAAAATAAGGTATACAATTGAAGAAAAGGTGCAAATGATACGTTGGTATAATGCAGATGTTAGCCTCAGACAAGTATCTGAACTGATCTGTCAAATTCGTAACCATGGATATGAAAGATCCCATGTTTCACGTTAAATAAAACTCACGGTATTAGGTACATGGTGTATTAGTCGGCAGACGGCTATTAAACAAATAACTGTAAAAAAAAAAATATATATATATATATATATATAACTTGTCTTTTAACTAATTTTTAACAAAATACCAGGTTTTAAAAAAAATTTAATTCTATAACCTTTAAGAATTTGATAGAAATATTTGTGATTGCTCACCTGGCATTCGAATGCGCGTCGATTTTGTACTTGGCCTGAAAGTCCTTGCAAAACTGGTTAGCTAAAGTCATATCGATGTCCCTGCCGCCCAAGTTAGGATCAGAAGCAGTGGCCAACATCCTCAGCTTGCCTCTGTGAAATGCACAAGCAAAGACCTGCAGCGAACTGTGTCCGCAGTCCACGAAGATGACGTTTCTAGGTTTCTCTTCGGGTGCAGGTAAATCTTGTTTATAAATGCCGTAAGCAAGAGCAGTGGCTGTCGTCTCATTCATGAGTCTCAAGACGTTCAAACCGGCGATCGATGCTGCATCAAGCAGCGCTTTTCTCTCACGGTTTGTGAAATAAGACGGAACGGAAAGCACGCAATCGTTCACTTGGGTCTGCAAAGCGGCAGCGGAGGTATCTTTTAGCTTTGTGAGTAACATAGCTACGCATTGTTCTGGAGTGAAGATGTGCTCTTCGCCTAGGTACTGAACTGAAATGCCTATTGAGTTGTCACGTTGTGGAATTGCTTTAAATGGTAGGTGCTTCAACTCTTTTTGTATATGAGGATCGTTAAATTGACGGCCTAATAATCTTTTAAATGAATAAACTGTATTTTTCATGTTGGTGACCTGTTGATTTTTAGCAGCTACTCCGAGTATTCGATTTTTTTGTGAAAATGCTACGTACGACCTGCAATCAATGAGATCATTTAATTATAGTGATTTGAGATATAGTTTATGGTCGAGGGGTAAACCACTTAGATATTTAGTGTACAAAGATTTTACCGAATTTAACATCAATAGAGATTTAACCGACTTTGAAAAGATTGTATGGATTCTTTAAGATTCTATTTAGGATTTTTGGATGACCTAAAATTTTACATAGCAAAATTTTTCAAATTTTATAAAAGATTTTACTTTCAATTTTAAGCCCTGTTCACACGACGATTCTATAAAGATTCTGAATCTCCAAGACGCATTGAAGATTCAATTTAGCGGTACCGCAATTTAACAGGTAATTCTTACTAGAATTATTTTTTCCAAGATTCAGAATCTTGAAAGAATCTTCATAGAATCATCAGATTCCAGATTTTACAAAAGATTTTATAGATTTGACTCTGGAAATTACGGGTTTTATTAGTATTTACGGATTTTTATATTTTACTAAAGTTTGTAAAGATTCTTATAATTTTTGAATGATTTTTTCAGGGTGTACAAAGATTTTACAAGTGGTTTACCCCTTGTTTATGGTCGATTAATGTACATTGTGTAATGTGATAACCATGTGTTAAAAATTAACAATGGAACATAAGTTATATAGAATGAAATGTATTAGTAATCGCATTTTGAAAACACGACTATCCAAAAAAGGGTAAAATCCAAGATATTATTGCAACACCTACTGAATTCCCCTTCTCCAAAATATGACCTTTATATCCATACAGCATAAGACTTTAAGGAATGGTTTTTAATATAATTAAAAATGTACCAGTCATTTAAATTGGAACATATTGTATGACATTTAATACACACAATACATGAAAGTATTGAATGTTTGATTATATTAGGGAACGTTAACAGTGAATCTTTTATGTTGAATTGGTTCGCGATTAACCACATGCAAGGCACACAATGAAATGAAGTGGTGCAACATTTAATTAAATACTACTTACGGTGTCGATCTTAAACTGTAGTCATTAGCTATTGTTTCAATTCCTCCTGCCTTTGCAACGGCCAGATAGCACGATTCATTTCCAAAATCAATTCCAATAACTGACATTGCAGCCATTTCTGTATAATTTTATATTTTTACAAATATAACACTTGAATAATAATCACTGACGTACTAGAAACACCAAAACTGTCAAGTATATTGTTTTATTTGTTGAAAAGCCAACAAAAATGATCGTTCGTATTTATGTCGTTCGGAAACGTGTGCCTTACGCCGGCTCGTTTTCTAGAAAACCACTAAACTGCAGGGATCTGCGGTTGTACAAATACTGCCAACTTATTATTTGGAAAATCTAGAACATTCCAGTAAATACAGCATTCTCATGATACCGGAAACCTACAAAATCACCAAACATAAATTCCCTATATTCATTTAAATTTCAATATTATATTTTGCAAAAAATTTAAAAAATGGTTAAAGAGCCTTTGTCGCAAATGAATAAAGCTATCGCATAAAGTTTAAACTTAAACCTCATTCACATAAGCATTTAGTTTTAAGATTAATAATTTTAATATGAGCACTTTTAAGCCTCATTCACATAAGCATTTAGTTTTAAGGTTTACAGTTAATGTTTACGTTTAGAAAATTTGAATACATTTAACTAAATGAGCATTTACAGTACTTGAAAGTGGGAAGTGTGAATGCTCGTATTTAGTTATTTGAACTTAAACTTTCTTAAATGTAAACCTTAAAACTAATTGCTTATGCGAATGAGGCTTTAGACTTTTAAAATATAAAATATCAAGGAATTTCGTCTATAAATTATTTCTTTAATATAATTTATTTATTTTATACAAGTTACCTAATTACAACTATAAATGTTCTGATAATTCAATATCAATTATATACATTGTACGTAAATGATATTCATAACAGAAACATTTCAATGCTTGTATAACAAGTTTACTTGTCGTTTTCATAATCAGCGGGGTTCTTCCTCATCAACTGTGCGTGACTTTTTTCTACTTGATCATAAACTACGTAACCAATGACGAAAGCTAAAAGAGTAGAAAAACATCGTGTAAATCATTTGTTTGGAAACAAATAAAAGCGAATCAGTTGCTTAGAAACAAATGAAGGTATATCAATTGTTTAAAAACAAATGAAAGGAGCCATACGTGGGACAACTTTGAAGAAAGATTCCTGCATTCTTCTGATCATATTGGGGAAACCATTTGAGAAAAGTCCAGTCAAGGCCTTTTGTTCGAAAGGTGATAAGCGGTACATGACAATGCCTCGAAGTTTGAATAATTCGCCAAAGTGAAGACCCATTTTGATCTAAAAGTAATTGTTGTAATTACATAACAGTAGACGCAACAATCACGAAGAAAACTTATTGCACATTTATTATAAAACAGGGATTCTTATTGAAGTACATATTGTTATTAAACTTACGTGTTGTTTTGTTAAATAATGATTGAATTTGTACAAGGGACTCTTGTGTTCTGCCCAAATTCAATATTCCAGCTGATGCCCTGCGTGATAATAGGGAAATTTTTATTTTCCACTGAAACAACATGCTCTGACGGGGAAATTTGTTTTTAACATTGCCTATAAATTATTATAGACTGGAAAGAAAGAATCTTTGTGTGGCACATAAAATATCGCATGCAGCTCGTTGCTCGATTCAATGCGGAGGAGAGGTTGTCTCTTTCTAACCAACGAAAGTGCATGTTAAAAATGACAAGGAAGAAAGCTCCTCCATGACAGTTCGCAGGAGTTAAAAGTGTACGGCTTTCCCGTCCATAATTTTTAGATATCATTGGTTTTTAACCTAATATATAAAACGATAGTTATAAAATAAACAATATAACTAAAACAGAAAGTATATTATTATTAATCATCACAAATGTCTACTAGATGGTAAATATTTAGAAGATTACATAAAAACAATGGAAATTAATTAATATTTCATAGGTATCCTATTTATCAAAAGGGCAATCCCCAACTTCGAGTATTTCTGCCCAATTTTTGGATGAAACTTGTGAGACCTACACACAGACAGCCCCCAAATGTTGTCCAGTTTATATGTTCAATGGAAATGACAAAACATGATGTAAAAAATTATTTAGAAAAAATTTATAACATCAATACAGTAGATATTCGAACGAGAATAGCGTTAGGCAAAACGAGAAGAGACCCAGGCCAAGGATTTGTTGTTAAAGCAGAAGATGTAAAATATGCCTATGCAGTTTTGGTAAATCATTAAATTATATAGTGTATTTAAATATTGACAGCAATATATTTCAGCCAAAAGACGAGAAATTCGAATATCCCAATTTGTTCCCTGAAGAGAAAAAAGAAGCCGAAGAAAAAGAAAAGAAATCATTAGACGAAACAAAAAAAGGATTCGAAAACTTCTTAGAAAGAAATAAAGACAGGCCGGGTACTCCTGGCTGGTTCTCATTTTAATTTCACTAATTATTTGTAAATACATTTGTACCTAGTCTTCAATAAAGCATAAGCGTTTGAGCGTTAAATTTATTAGTTTCATTGATTTATTAACAAATACATGCGTCAATAAATGACGCACAGAAACATTTAATTATTTGTTTACTTGTTCTACATTTGTATTTGTTACATTCTACAATTCAAGGCCTATGGTTGTATTTTCATATTTTAATAAATTTTACATAAAGAGAAAATAATTCACTGTTTGCATGTTATGTATAAATTATGTGTAACAGACAAATAATGTTCTATATTAAATTGCTGCTACTGATATACAAAAAAAACAAGATAAAAATATAAAAATTCTTATATTACTTCTTAAAAATTAATTAATAACATGCGCGTCATAATTTCGTGTGTCTAAAATATCTTATTAATAATATGTATAATACTCAATCAACTATTGGCTTTTTTATGAGAACAAATATAATAAATAATCAAACCGTGAAAAAGACAGATTGATAATCGATATGCTCAGTAATCAAGGAACCCGATTAAATTAATTTCTGTTTACAGCCACGACCCATGGTTACCTACAAATAAATTATTTTCCTTTACTGAAATTTGAAGTGAACTTAAAATGAGAGTCACATACTGTACAGACCTCGACAAATCAGTTGTAGTTTCGAACTGCGAGAAGCGTGGGTGGCACCAGGTGGGCCCCGATGATGAGTGGAACATATACTGGGCAGGGACCCAAACTTGCCGAAATATATTTAGCATTGAAACTGGATATCGGCTAAGTGACAACCAGTAAGAAACATATTGCTGAAATTGACAATTTTAACCGTTAAAATATTTTACCAGGATTATTAATCATTTTCAAAATCATTGTGAGATATCTAGAAAAGATTTACTCGTTAAAAATATTAAAAGATACAGAAGAGATCTCGAAAAAGAAGGGAATTCGCTCGCAGAAAGAGGAGATTCGAAATATTTGTATTTAGATTTTATTCCAATTACTTTTGTGCTTCCTGCCGATTATAATATGTTTGTAGAAGAATATAGAAAAGCACCTCAAAGTACTTGGATTATGAAACCTTGTGGAAGATCTCAAGGATTAGGAATATTTTTAATTAATAAATTATCTAAACTTAGGCGATGGTCTCGCGAATCGAAAAGCTCGTTTCAGCCGCAACTTTCGAAAGAGAGCTACGTTATTTCAAAGTAAGTAAACTAGAAAGTAATTTATAAATTCTACTATTTTATTATTGCAGATATATAGAAAATCCTTTATTAATCGGAGGCAAAAAATTTGATTTGCGCTTATATGTTTTAGTGACATCTTTTCGGCCGCTAAAAGCATATCAATTTAAATTAGGCTTTTGTCGATTTTGCACAGTAAAATATGACTCAAGTGTTGCAGAACTTGATAATATGTATGTTCATCTTACTAATGTATCGGTTCAAAAACATGGGGTAAAATATTTTTCATATTAAATTTAAATCAATATTACAAATAGTTGAAATCATATTTTAGGACGAATACAATTCAATGCATGGCGGTAAATTGAGTGTTCAAAATTTGCGCTTATATCTAGAAGGAACCAGAGGAAAACAAGTAACTGAAAGATTATTTGATGAAATAAGTTGGTTAATAATACATTCTTTAAAAGCTTGCGCACCCGTAATTGCTACAGACAGACATTGTTACGAATGTTACGGGTACGACATTATTATAGATAATAATCTGAAATCGTGGTTAATAGAGGTAAGAAATAATAGAAATGAAATTACTTTTATTATTACATGAATTATTTTAGGTAAATGCTTCTCCTTCTCTTACATCCACTACTGTTAATGATCGAATATTAAAACATAAATTGATAGACAATATTTTTTCTATTGTTGTACCACCATCGGGTGTACCAGAGTAAGTACAAATAATTCAGGGTGATTCACAACATCGTGCGTATATTTTAATGGCATAGAGTGCTCAACTTACTCTGTTTTGAGCTTTGAGACTAAATTTCATAAATTTAAAATTTTTGCTATTGCACAATAAAATAAAATTTTATTCCATTCGTAGTTAATCATTTCAACAATCCAGTGGTTTCAAAAATTTGCTTCTTGCAAAAATTACTCTTAAACTAACGAAAAAAATTTTTGTTCCATGATCAGTAATTTAAGTACTGTTCATGCAGCCAAAGTTGTCCGGAGCGGTAACGGAGAGCAATAATGTGCCTTTGTTCTACGCAGAGTTGAGTTACAATTCGCTAACTTATTACTCGCCTAAACGCAACTGAAGAGAAAACCCGAACTGGATGCCTTTTATATACACTTTTTTAAGGTAGCAAAGCAGTGTCTGCTAAAAAATTTCATGATAATCTATGTCCGCTCGATTAATATTGTATAGGTACCAATTTGAAACTCTTTAGTTCGGCCATCTCTCATTACGCGTACTTTGTATGTATGACGTTTGGTAATGATTTATAAATGATGCAGATCCTGATATATCAAGTAATTTTTCCCTTATAAGGAATAAGTATTTTGAAATTCTTTTCCGGCCATCTCTCATATCGCGTACTGTACTGTATGCCATTAAAACATATGCACGTAGTTGTGAATCACCCTGTGTTTACATAAAGCAGAGAAAACTTTTAATTTTAGCGTGCGATGGAACAAAATACCAGCACCCGAAGCACTAGGAAATTTTGAGCTACTAATAGATGAAGAAATATTGTCTAAAGAAGATTTTGCAAATGACAAAAACAGCCAAAATAGGACAGCACATAATTCCCGCTGGGGTAGACAATAAAACAGAATGTTGTCGTTTTTACAACAGTATATATTTGATCATAATGTATCTATATTAATACACAAATATATTCAACATTCATTTTGTTTAAGTTGACACATAGTAACACCACAGTAAGTGCTCATCTTTCAATAAATAGTTATAAGTAAGTAAAGAGACTCAAATAAACAACACGGCAATTGTAACATCAGACTTGAACTCAAAATGTACCTGCATAAACGCTCTAATACATTACTGTCATTCTGTAATACTGTAACTATGGTAATGAAACTACTCTGTTTACTTATAAAAAAAACTCTCTGCGTATAGCTTCTGCCATATAAAAAACGTAGATACATTTCTAATTGAATTGGTCATATAATTAATGTTAAATGCCTGTGTCATCTTGACTTCGAAGAAGCACAGGAATTATATGGGATGATTAAAAAAGTATTTGCTTTTACTGTGAAGAAAATAATAATTATTATTAAAATACGTACGTAAGCCGTGAAAAAGACAGATTGATAATCGATATGCTCAGTAACTAAGGAACCCGATTAAATTAATTTCTGTTTACAGCCACGACCCATAGTTACCCACAAATCAATTATTTTCCTTTACTAAATTCTCAGTGAACTTAAAATGCGAGTCACATACTGCACAGACCTTGACAAATCAGTTGTAGTTTCGAACTGCGAGAAGCGTGGGTGGCACCAGGTGGGCCCCGATGATGACTGGAACATATACTGGGCAGGAACCCAAACTTGCCGAAATATATTTAGCATTGAAACTGGATATCGGATGACTGACAATCAGTAAGAAATTTATTGCTGAAATGGACAATTTTTAACCGTCAAAATATTTTAACAGGATTATTAATCATTTTCCGAATCATTATGAGATATCTAGGAAAGATTTACTAGTTAAAAATATTAAAAGATATAGAAGAGAGCTCGAAAAAGAAGGGAATTCGCTCGCAGAAAGAGGAGATTCGAAATATTTGTATTTAGATTTTATTCCAATTACTTTTGTGCTTCCTGCCGATTATAATATGTTTGTAGAAGAATATAGAAAAGCACCTCAAAGTACTTGGATTATGAAACCTTGTGGAAGATCTCAAGGATCAGGAATATTTTTAATTAATAAATTATCTAAACTTAAGCGATGGTCTCGCGAATCGAAAAGCTCGTTTCAGCCGCAACTTTCGAAAGAGAGCTACGTTATTTCAAAGTAAGTAAACTAGAAAGTAATTTATAAATTCTACTATTTTATTATTGCAGATATATAGAAAATCCTTTATTAATCGGAGGAAAAAAATTTGATTTGCGCTTATATATTTTAGTCACATCATTTCGGCCGCTAAAAGCATATCAATTTAAATTAGGCTTTTGCCGATTTTGCACAGTAAAATATGACTCAAGTGTTGCAGAACTTGATAATATGTATGTTCATCTTACTAATGTATCGGTACAAAAGCATGGGGTAAAAAAATTTCCATATTAAATTTATATCAATACTACAAATAGTTGAAATAATATTTTAGGGCGAATACAATTCAATGCATGGCGGTAAATTGAGTGTTCAAAATTTGCGCTTATATCTAGAAGGAACCAGAGGAAAACAAGTAACTGAAAGATTATTTGATGAAATAAGTTGGTTAATAATACATTCTTTAAAAGCTGTTGCACCCGTAATTGCTACAGACAGACATTGTTACGAATGTTACGGGTACGACATTATTATAGATAACAATCTGAAACCATGGTTAATAGAGGTAAGAAATAATAGGAATGAAATTACTTTTATTATTACATAAATTATTTTAGGTAAATGCTTCTCCTTCTCTTACATCCACTACAGCTAATGATCGAATATTAAAACATAAATTGATAGACAATATTTTTTCTATTGTTATGCCACCATCGGGTTTACCAGAGTAAGTACAAATAATTCAGGGTGATTCACAACTTCGTGCATATATTTTAATGGCATATACTGTTTTGAAACTAAATTTCATAAATTTAAAATTCTTGCCATTGCACAATAAAATAAAACATTATTTTATTTTATTTAATTCATAGTTAATCATTAATCAACAATCCAGTGGTATAAAAATTAGCTTCTTGTGAAAATTACCCTTAAACTAACGAATAAAATTTTGGTTCCATGATCAGTAATTTAAGTACTATTCATGCAGCCAAAGTTGGCCGGAGCGGTAACGGAGAGCAATAATGTACCTTTGTTGTACGCAGAGTTGAGTTACAATTCGCCAAACTTATTACTCGCCTAAATGCAACTGAACCAAGAGAAAACCCGAACTGGATGCCTTTTATATACACTTTCTTAAAGTAGCGAAGCAGTGTCTGCCAAAAAATTTCATGATGTCTGCTCGAATAATATTGTATTCCAATTAATTCTTTATTCCGGCCGTCTCTCATATCGCGTACTGTACTATATGCCATTAAAACATATGTACGTAGTTGTGAATCACCCTGTGTTTACATAAAGCAGAGAAAACTTTTAATTCTAGCGTGCGATGGAACAAAATACCAGCACCCGAAGCATTAGGAAATTTTGAGCTACTAATAGATGAAGAAATATTGTCTAAAGAAGATTATTCACATGACAAAAACAGCCAAAATAGGACAGCACATAATTCCCGCTGGAAATAGACAATAAAACAGAATGTTGTCGTTTCTACAACAGTATATATTTGATCACAATGTATCTATATTAATACACAAATATATTCAACATTCAATTTGTTTAAGTTGACACATAGTAACACCACAGTAAGTGCTTATCTTTCAATAAATAGTTATAAGTAAGTAAAGAGACTCAAATAAACAACAAGGCACTTGTAACATCAGACTTGAACTCAAAATGAACCTGCACATTGAGAACTCAGGCGGTTGGAACAAAACACAAAAGTAACCACATACTAATCCATTTCCATGCATCAATTTCCGTCTGGTTTTGGTTGAGTAGTGTCGTAGGCCCGGATAATGTCTGTTTGTGTGACAGATGCGCCTTCCTCTTGCGAGAATGCAAACCCATCTATTTACAGAAAGAGACGGTTAAGCTACCTGCCGACCACAGCTTCCACCACATGCGATTACCATTACCACATTAACCCTTTGTTAGTATAACCCAGAGTGTAATTACACGACTTTTGCTACTGTTAGTTTATACAGTGCCCATTGTGGAGATGATTCTACTGTTATCATGCAACTAGGTTTCGCTATGACAGCAAACACTTTTATTTATTACATATTTACATTCTTTTACGAAGTATGTACACCTTTGTTATATTATGCGCAATAAAATAATACGTTATTTATTACCCATTTTTCCTTGAACTAAATAATAATGATAAAAAAATAGTTGTTTCATTTAGATTCATAAATAATTATTAATATATAATTATTTTCTTTAAAATATAGATTAATAAATTAGGGTAAATTAATTTTGTACTACCTGTTTATTAATCTATTCAGTATAAACATGATCTGGAAAGTATGGTTTAATACGTTTATGAATCTAAAGCCCGGGTCATTATAGCTTATGTCATATAAAAACAGACACATTTCTAATTGAATTGGTCATATAATAAATGTTAAATACCTGTGTCATCTTGACTTCGATTCAGGAATTATGTGAGATGATTTAAAAAGTATTTGCTTTTATTTTGAAGAAAAGTTATACTTATTTTCTATAAATAAAAGTATAAACCTATTGTAGTAGTGAATCCTGAAAAATAAACGTTTTTTCCTGAAGCAAGAGCAAATACCTTTTTATTCATAAATCTTTTATATGAATGTTTCTGAATCCTGAAAAAATAGAAATTAACTGATTTTAAAATTATCAATTAATTATAAATTCTTCTTTTCCAAGACTCATTGAAGATTCAATGCACTACTTGCATGATTTTTTTATTAAATAATTTTTAAGGGGAGACGTATTTTTTATTTTGACCAAATTTTTGTTACGTAGAATAACACCGAACTTATGAATGGCCGTTAGTCCGTAGCAACGACTCAACTAGTGAATGCCCCATAAGAACGATTAGCGCGGGAAACTAAAATGCCATTCCTAATATGCTTCCTTCCTTCCTATATTTAAAAAAAAATGAAATTCTCACCATAATAATTTTTCTCAAGATTAGAAGTATGAAAGAATCCATGTGTGAACAGGGTTTTACAAATGTACATGACATAAGCTATGTGGTTTGGTCTATAATTGAATTGTTTCCGATTTGTGTTTGCCGCCTGATTTGAGATGTTAGTGAATAATAAAACTAATGCTAGCGCTCAGCGTGTGGTACTTACGAGACATTTCAACGTCCGTGTCGTACCGGGAGTGGGATCGCCTGGTGAAGACACTCCGCACGTTCTTCAAGAGCCTGGCAGTCTCAGATAGCCTGTAAGAATCCGGCAGTGGCACTTGTTGCTAAACCGCTACACTAAGTGCTTGGTGCGTGTAAAGCGCTCAGCTACAGTACCAAAACTACACAACAATGCTAACCATGCATCCCCAACGAAGCTAAACTAAGAACTAAACGATACTTACACCTCGCCAGTTGTTCCAGTGCATGCACAGGTCTTGCAGAAACCAACAACGAAATCATGTTAAAACAAATTATTTCTTAACGTCATTAACAACAAAAAGGTCTGTTAGCGAAAGCTTAAAGAGGTTCTGTACGAAAGAAGAAAAAGCAGTACCAAAAGCTTATCGAAGTAGGATAGTAACTATTCATTATTTGTAAAAAATACATATATATTTCTGGAGAAGCAACAATCACAAATAAATAAATTCATTCCTATAAAAATAAATCGTTGTTTGTCCATTTGTGCATATTTGTCATATGCATGCCCATGATACTGAAATATTGTGCGTTTATTCATAGCATACACATTACTTTCTAATGGC
This sequence comes from Agonum fuliginosum, assembly GCA_947534325.1. Lineage (NCBI taxonomy): Eukaryota > Metazoa > Arthropoda > Insecta > Coleoptera > Carabidae > Agonum > Agonum fuliginosum. Next base: position 29,715,200 of record OX384041.1, read on the forward strand.
ACACCTATTGGTCCCTATTATGTTACAATCTTTATACATTGGAATCACCTATGATATGTATATTTATATTATAAATAACAATGGCGATGGATGGAATAGTTATTTATAAATAAACTAAGTCATAATTGTGTCAAAAAACAAGTGGAATGTAGACTAATCCTCAATAGAGCAACAAATATCTACATTGATAAATGTCACATGTTTCTGTGAGTCTAGCTACTGGTAATCACAATTCTCTTTATAGAAACATACAAAAATTCGTTCAGAAACATGTTGGAGGGAATGTTGATAAATGTTACCCTAATTGTATATTAGTTTAAAGAATGCAGAAGGGCTACGATATCGTCCACAGAGAAGAATTGGATAGCTCGGGATCAACGCTATTATTTGGTCGCCACCTCAGTCCCACTACGGTGTTTTCCTGACTATAATATCAAAAATTAGCTAAAAGCTAACTCCCTTGTATTTCAAAAAGTGTTCTCTAGCTGGAATTAGGGCACACGCTATTCCTCGCTCCATTTTATTTACATTTTATTAATTTCCAATGGGATTTAGTTCATCTGCCATGCCGCTCTCGGTCTTCACGTTTTAGAGAGGGTAAATATGTACAAAAAGGAATTATTAATAAATGATGCGCTTAATAGATTGTGCCACTATCAATTCCACATATCACACGAAAGTGCTTCCAAAAAACATCAATAAAAACTATTAAAATTACCAAACAATATGGTAACTCTAACATAAAAAATTCAGAATAATTTGAACGCAATTTTATAAATTCTTAACAATCAAGCTGAGTAAACCGATTAACAATAAAACATCTACATTAAGTTTTATTTGTTTTGAATAAAACAAGTGAGGGTGGAACTAGGGCACACGTAGGCTGTGCCAATAAAAACCACAGACATCCACACAATTTGTGCTTTTAAAAAACATTGCAAACACTGCGCTGTGTTAACAGAAAATACGATTACAAACAGTTGCCTAATAGTGCGCAGTTTTATGCAAGCAAATTGTCCTGTAAACTGTTAATTCATGCAAGAAAAACAGAAAAAGTACTCACGAATGCTTGGATTCCTTATTTAAAACCTCACTTGGATCATCTTTCCGAATTTCTATTTCTCTTACCCAATCTGTTAGCGACTTGAATATGGTATTTCTCACCCTAGATACATAAATAATGCTGGTAAATCTATCTATAATATATTTATTGAATTAAAAGGATTAAATAATAATATAATAATAACTCTCCTGGTTGAGTAGTAGTTGTCTTATATTTTCCACTCATATACTATAAAAATGACTATAAGACAACTACTACTCAACCAGGAGAGTTATTTGATTATTTAATTTGTTCCAACTTCAAATATAAAAGGATTAAGTTTAGTTATAAAATTTTGTCGGAAAAATAGGAATAATACGTACTCCAACTTTCATTAATTGCATCTCGATACAAAGGTAGGAATTGGGCAATCTAAGGAAGGAAAAGGAAAATTAGGATCAGAGGTATAAAATGATATAAAATTGTACTTACACCAAAAATACGAGATCCGGAATTACAGTTGCTACAGGAATGATAAATAACCCCAACCAGAATAACGGACAAGTGTATAACATTTTATCCATACCCAACATTACGGCGCCTACATTTACATGCGGCCAGACATTACTGAAACACAAATACATTTGTAGAATAAATTTAAAATAAATATATTACTTGCACGTGACAGTTGAACAATCTACTGATTGCGGAAAACATATTTTACCTGATGCCGTGTCATAATGAGAACATTATAAGCATCAATTTAATAGTGTTCAAGGACTATAATGAATCCAGTATTGTACTCAGTTCCATAACAAACAACTCGTTACTAAGGAAGTTTCATATATAACATACCTGGTTTGTTAAGATTTTTTTTTGTTCAATACCAAATAATTTGTTTTATTTTTTGATTAATTTACGCCAGCAGATAAAATTTTGTATGCAATACGGATCGTAATTATTATGGTACACGTCGTGTTATCAAACTTGGCTTCGCCTCGTCTGATAATATTCACGACTATACTTGATTTAATAACTAAACGGACAAACTTGAAGTTGTCTCGCTGAACCATATTTTTTACACTGTGTAAATACGAGAAAATATCACTAATTTTTTTTACGGCAAAATTAAATTTGACCTATCAGCGGGAAAACTTGATAGTCACTGACAACAGCTGACAAGATGGAGAACATTCGTTACATTACAAAGCTTGTGTGGTGTAAAACTGGTGTTATATCAGCCAATCAAAAACGATCAGTTTTAGCATTCCAACTTCAGATTTGTCCGATTAGTTTTTAAATAGAGTATAGTTCCATAACGATTACCTATTCAATTCTTCTTTTTTTTAAAATTCCACTCTTTGTTAACTTTTCTTTGCTATTATTTATAATTCGTATTGTAGAGGCACGGAATCATCAAAATAAATGGCTATGATGCTATTAGTATAACTTATGTCGTCATAAACAACAAATTTACAAGTAAAAATATTCGATGATGACGACCTAGATCATAGTCTGATTCATTGCCGCTATTATAAACCAAATGCACATTACAAAGAAAAAATCTCGTAAATATCCAGTACTACTGTTGGTTGTCAGTCGTTTGAGTAAAATTATTTACCTCAAAAATGTAAAATCAGTATTTCAAATACAGTATTCTTAAAAAAATGAAGTATAATTTGTATAAATCAGCAATTATTATAACTGTCATGTACAAGTAGTTGTGATATAAATATACCTGTAAATTAATATAAATGTAAACCACATAAGAATTGATCCCCAGATTGCACAATGAGTAGGGATTGTCCAAGAATTAATGACTAGACCAGCTTTAAAACAAACAGCGACAACGACATACTGCAAATAAGATAAATAATACGTAACAGTGATGCATAATGTTATTAACTTACTGTATAGACAAACATTCCTGTTACTAAATATCCACCACCCTTTCCATGGCTCCAAAGAACGTCTTTTTCGCAAACGAATAATGTGAGCCAATACAGAAGGGCGGAATGGGCTAACGCGTTAAATATCCACACCCAAAATACCTGCAAAACAAACATTTTATTAATAAGAAATTAAAATTGTTGTTATTTGCTTTATCACCGATAGAGAATTTATAATTATGTTGTGAAATGAATCTATTATATTGAGACTATTAAATCATTGTATAAATTTTTACATTTCAAATACAGAATGTGTCATAACTTCGATTATATTATACAATTTATAGGCTATTTCTTTTGAATCCCCACCTCGTCTGATTCCGTTACTTTACTATAGTAATTTTATGGTAATTATTTACTCGAATGTTTACGAATTCCAAATAGGTACTACTACTATAACGTCAATCGGCGAAAAGAATGATTATGAAATGAATTCTCACCTTAACGTTGAAGAGTTTAGCTTCCTGTGAGGGTTTATACAATTTAGGATACTTCAGCATCGTATCAGCCGAACAGGCCCTGTCAAAAAGCCCCATCGCAAGGGGCGGAAACGCAGTAAACAACACATTATACAACCCAATAGTCCAACGTTCGAATAAAATCTGCCCAGACCAGCCGGAATAAATAGCGAACCATAACTCAATCACATATAAACAAATATTCTTATAGAAACTATATAAAATTAATTTACAAAGTCTTGAATAATTCCAAGCACCGTGAACTAGCAACAGCCGCAACAGAAACCGGAACTGCGCAATGCTGTAGTCCGACGCGCACGACGCCTGCAGGCCTTCGACGCCGGATATTCCGACGCCTACGTTCGCCTTCTGGATCATGGCGACGTCGTTGGCACCGTCGCCGATAGCGAGGGTCACCGCCTTCGTGTGCACCGTCACTAGCTCCACCACTTCGGCCTTTTGCATCGGAGATACGCGGCAGCATATTACAACTTTACAAGCTATGCACAATTCGATGAAATCTTTCTGCAACTCGTGGCTCAGAGCGTATTTTAATGTGTTGCCGTCCACGACTAAACCGATTTCGTTTGTTTGGGACAACTGCTCGCCAAGCTCAGAACTGTGCCGTTGGATTGATTCTCGAGTACTCTGAAAATAATATTTTAAAAGTATAATATACTTAATATACCGGGTGTAACACCATACATGTATACATAGGCGATAAGCATTGCATTTCACATTTACGCAGATTCCTGCTCCCCATTTCCACGTAGGAAAATGGTAAAGGTGTCAATCGAAAGGTAAAATTATTTCACACCAGATGCAATTTGTAATTTCGTTCTAAATTTCTTTTAAAGAACAATATTAGGAATTTTAAATTCGATACTTTCAAATCGAATCTTACATTGCTATGGTTACTTGGTAAAACAAATTTTCAAATTTTGACGGAGGTGTCAGATTTGTTTAGTGATGGTTTGTGGTTTAAAAGGATTCTTTGATGACTCTTTCATACCTCTGAATTTGGAAAGGAATATTCCTGGTGAGAATTATCTGTCAAATAGCGGCGGCGCTAAATTGAATACTCAATGAGTCTTAAAAAAGAAGAATTTCAAATTAATTGAATTTCTTTTTTCCAAGATTTAGAAGCATGAAAGAATCATATTTTAATATGACAGCCTCATATTCTGTGAGTCATCGGTATTGGTGTTGTACGCTGATTGTAAAATTAGACTTTTTGTAAAAATCCAAGGCATACAGGCATATTATAAAACACAATGTTACATAATTTTATTTCACTTAAGATGGGTATTAGGTTTTTTATTTAGTTCACTTCAATCAACCCCAACTGAGTATGTGGGACTCACGAAGGGTTGTTTATTTAGTTCGATTCTTCGGTTCAATTGGATTAAAACCGAGCATTTAGGACTCGACGGGTATTGGTTTTTTTTATTTAATTTAGTGCAATCAGAATGTCTACCAAAACCGAGTCTGTGGGATTCAAGTAGGGTATTTAGTTCAATTCAGAGAGTCATTTAGAAAAAATCTAAGCGTTTTATAAAACGAGTACACCGTAAGGTAGATGTTTGTAGAGATTAAAATGTTTGTTGTCAGAACCACACTGTTGCACGCTATTCATCCAATTATTTTAATTTTAAAAATTGTCAGACTACGAAAGTATATAATCCACGTATGAACAAGGTTTTATTTCTCATAAACACTAACAACTAACGTCACTGTTCACACGAGGATTTTTAAAGAATTCTTGCTTCTAAATCCTGGAAAAAAGAGATAAATTGTTAGTTAGAAATTCTTCTTTTCCAAGACTCATTCAGGATTCAATTTAGCGCCGTTGCTATTTGACAGATATTTCTCTCCAGGATTATTTCTTTCAAAATTCAGGTATGAAAGAATCATCAAAGAATCCTTGTGTGGACAGGGCATAAGAAGCAAGTCGTGTTTTAATACTCACTCATTGTTGTTAGTGAATAGAGACGATTTTTGCGCTGTTAAACTTTATACCTTCGCTAATAGCGGCGAAAATGTATTAAATGACAAAATGTAGCTACATGAGGAAAAAAATTGACGTGGAGGGGTCTTAGGATTTTGACTTTTTCCTGAAAAAAATTACAAGCCCAAAAATCAAAAAAAAAAATTGGCGCGGGACGGTGTTAGGATTTTGATTTTTTCCGAAAATTTTTACAAGTTCAAAACCCGGTAGCCAAATGGAGTTATGAGCTTGTAATATTTATGTGTGTATATAATTTTGAATGCGAATTGATATATTTTACAAATAATAGAATATTCTCGTACCTTTTGAAGGGAAGTTCTCTGCAGACCATATTTTATTTCTTACCATATCTTACCTTGAAACTCTCTCCTCTCCTCTTCTAATTCTTTCACTAAACACTCATTAACTTTCCACAAAAGAGTTATTTACCCCAAAATAATTATTAACCAACCTCCCTCCCCCCAAGTAGTATTTTATTTATTCAATATAAGAAGTATAACAGATACAAGACATATTAATAAATAAAAGTATAGGTAGATAATAAATACAAATATAGCACATTCTTTCTCGTGCGCGAAGATATCTGGGAGATAAAGTGCTGGACCTAAAACATACTCAACTAAATATTAATTTAATATCGAAAATTTTATAATACAAAAAAGGATACATTTTAAAATCTTCTAAACCTGGAAACATAGATCACATTATAATTATTTAGATGTATGTTCCAATACGCATAGAATTATAGACAATTTTTATTTCAAAATAACGTAATTCCAAATTTATATAATTATAATATTACTCGACATTAATTGTTCGCCTGGTTGGGATTTTTATAACAAACAATGTCGATAATACTGCTGCATTTAATTTGTATCCAAGTTGGGGCCCTATCCTATCCACCCTTTCAACAAAATAAATACCACAGTTTAAAATATTATAAAATTTAAACGCGAATTTAAAACAAATATCACATTATAAGAAAAATTGTCTGTTTTCTTTCCTACATTAAGTACTACTATTTTTTGACATTTATATTATAACATTAATCCCAAAATAAATGAATTATTACCTTAATTTTGAATACGAATTTTAAATATGTTTTTAATATAAGCAACGATTACCATGTAAAATGTTTTCTGGAAATACTTGTATATAAAAATACAAATCGCAAAACAGCCAAAATATTTAACATAAACATTAATTGTTCGCCTGGCTGGGTTTATTTTAACTACAAATGTTAAAATTTTATACTTATTAATTTGTATACAAGATGTGCCCTATCATCTTATTTACAAATCATTATCCATATTTTATTACTTGATTAAATTTTAAATGCGAATTTGTATTTAAATATAATTTTTATTTTAACCTTTATGAAGATCTCTGCTACGGAAACTCAGCAAATTCGGCGATTCCAATTTATACACTTTTTCGCAAATATTTTATTAATTATATGAAAATTATTATCAAAAACGGTAGAACAATGTTTAAATCAATGTTTTATAACATATTTGAGTAATATTTTATAGTTTTTAAGTGATTTTTGATAATAATTAGATGCAACAATACGATCGCGACCGCACTTTGACAATCAAAAACAAATGAATTACGATAAACACAGCCTAGCAAGCAGTCACAGCTGCAATGTTTGTCGTAATTCATTTGTTTTTGATTGTCAAGTGTGGTCGCGGTCGTATTGTTGCATCTAATTATTATCAAAAATCACTTAAAAACTATAAAATATTACTCAAATATGTTATAAAACATTGATTTAAACATTGTTCTACCGTTTTTGATAATAATTTTCATATAATTAATAAAATATTTGCGAAAAAGTGTATAAATTGGAATCGCCGAATTTGCTGAGTTTCCGTAGCAGAGATCTTCATAAAGGTTCAAATAAAAATTATATTTAAATACAAATTCGCATTTAAAATTTAATCAAGTAATAAAATATGGATAATGATTTGTAAATAAGATGATCGGGCACATCTTGTATACAAATTAATAAGTATAAAATTTTAACATTTGTAGTTAAAATAAACCCAGCCAGGCGAACAATTAATGTTTATATTAAATATTTTGGCTGTTTTGCGATTTGTATTTTTATATACAAGTATTTCCAGAAAACATTTTACAAGGTAATCGTTGCTTATATTAAAAACATATATAAATGTCAAAAAATAGTTGTAAACAGACAATTTTTCTTATAATGTGATATTTATTTTAAATTCGCGTTTAAATTTTATAATATTTTAAACTGTGGTATTTATTTTGTTGAAAGGGTGGATAGGATAGGGCCCCAACTTGGATACAAATTAAATGCAGCAGTATTATCGACATTGTTTGTTATAAAAATCCCAGCCAGGCTAACAATTAATGTCGAATAATATTATAATTATATAAATTTGGAATTACGTTATTTTGAAATAAAAATTGTCTATAATTCTATGCGTATTGGAACATACATCTAAATAATTATAATGTGATCTATGTTTCCAGGTTTAGAAGATTTTAAAATGTATCCTTTTTTGTATTATAAAATTTTCGATATTAAATTAATATTTAGTTGAGTATGTTTTAGGTCCAGCACTTTATCTCCCAGATATCTTCGCGCACGAGAAAGAATGTGCTATATTTGTATTTATTATCTACCTATACTTTTATTTATTAATATGTCTTGTATCTGTTATACTTCTTATATTGAATAAATAAAATACTACTTGGGGGGAGGGAGGTTGGTTAATAATTATTTTGGGGTAAATAACTCTTTTGTGGAAAGTTAATGAGTGTTTAGTGAAAGAATTAGAAGAGGAGAGAGTTTCAAGGTAAGATATGGTAAGAAATAAAATATGGTCTGCAGAGAACTTCCCTTCAAAAGGTACGAGAATATTCTATTATTTGTAAAATATATCAATTCGCATTCAAAATTATATACACACATAAATATTACAAGCTCATAACCCCATTCGGCTACCGGGTTTTGGACTTGTAAAAATTTTCGGAAAAAATCAAAATCCTAACACCGTCCCGCGCCAATTTTTTTTTGGGATTTTTGGACTTGTAATTTTTTTCGGGAAAAAGTAAAAATCCTAAGACCCCTCCACGTCAATTTTTTTTCTAATGTAGGTACATTTTGTCATTTAATACATTTTCGCCGCTATTAGCGAAGGTATAAAGTTTAAAAGCGCAAAAATCGTCTCTATCCACTAACAACAATGAGTGAGTATTAAAACACGACTTGCTTCTTATGCCCTGTCCACACAAGGATTCTTTAATGATTCTTTCATACCTGAATTTTGAAAGAAATAATCCTGGAGAGAAATATCTGTCAAATAGCAATGGCGCTAAATTGAATCCTGAATGAGTCTTGGAAAAGAAGAATTTCTAACTCATTGATAGCTTCAATACAATTTATCTCTTTTTCCAGAATTTAGAAGCAAGAATTCTTTAAAAATCCTCGTGTGAACAGTGACGTTAGTTGTTAGTGTTTATGAGAAATAAAACCTTGTTTATACGTGGATTCTATACTTTCGTACTCTGACAATTTTTAAAATTAAAATAATTGGATGAATAGCGTGCAACAGTGTGGTTCTGACAACAAACTCAGTTTCGAATCTAGACCTTGTGCACATTTTAATCTCTACAAACATCTACCTTACGGTGTACTCGTTTTATAAAACGCTTAGATTTTTTCTAAATGACTCTCTGAATTGAACTAAATACCCTACTTGAATCCCACAGACTCGGTTTTGGTAGACACACTGATTGCACTAAATTAAATAAAAAACCCAATACCTGTCTTGAGTCCTAAATGCTCGGTTTTAATCCAATTGAACCGAACTAAATAAACAACCCAATACCCTTCGTGAGTCCCACATACTCAGTTGTGGTTGATTGAAGTGAACTAAATAAAAAACCTAATACCCTTCTTAAGTGAAATAAAATTATGTAACATTGTGTTTTATAATAGCCTGTATGCCTTGGATTTTTACAAAAAGTCTAATTTTGCAATCAGCGTACGATACCAATACCGATGACTCACAGAATATGAGGCTGTCATATCAAAATATGATTCTTTCATGCTTCTAAATCTTGGAAAAAAGAAATTCAATTAAATTGAAATTCTTCTTTTCTAAGACTCATTGCGTATTCAATTTAGCGCCACTGCTATTTGACAGATAATTCTCACCAGGAATATTCCTTTCCAAATTCAGAGGTATGAAAGAGTCATCAAAGAATCCTTTTAAAACACTAAACAAATCTGACACCTCCGTCAAAATTTGAAAATTTGTTTTACCAAGTAACCATAGCAATGTAAGATTCGACTTGAAAGTATCGAATTTAAAATTCCTAATATTGTTCTTTAAAAGAAATTTAGAACGAAATTACAAATTGCATCTGGTGTGAAATAATTTTACCTTTCGATTGACACCTTTACGATTTTCCTACATGGAAATGGGGAGCAGGAATCTGCGTAAATGTGAAATGCAATGCTAATCGCCTATGTATACATGTATGGTGTTACACCCGGTATACTTATAATCAGTCTTATTATTATTATTACCGTGAGTTTATTTTAACGTGAAACATGGGATTTTTCATATCCATGGTTACGAATTTGACAGCAATGTATTAGAGCGTTCTTTTTAAAATAGAACATAGGGAATCAATTTAACTGTATTATTTTTGACTAATATAACATATTTGGGCAGCTGTAATAGTTCCAAGAGACGCTTTCAACATAAACTTTTAATTGTTTAAACTATACCTACATCGTATTTCCAGGTAGCAACATTTGAATTTGTTAATTGGGGTCAAACTGATGCTACCTGGAAATACGATGCAGGTATAGTTTAAACAATTAAAAGTTTATGTTGAAAGCGTCTCTTGGAACTATTACAGCTGCCCAAATATGTTATATTGGTCAAGAATAATATAGTTAAATTGATTCCCTATGTTCTATTTTAAAAAGAACGCTCTAATACATTGCTGTCAAATTCGTAACCATGGATATGAAAAATCCCATGTTTCACGTTAAAAAAAACTCACGGTATAAGGAACGTAAAGCTTAGTTTACTTGTACCGTTGACACCGTAAAAACGTTTGTCGTTGACGCTGTTCTGTGATTTGATTCGTTGATAACCAACTAAATGACAGCAGTCAACTGCGTCGTTGGTTGTCAACGGCAAACGTTTTTACGGTGTCAACGGTACATGTAGGAAAGACTAAAAGTAAAAGATTAATAAACAATTTAATTTCTTTTATGATTCTCAACTGTAATTTCATAAACAATATTTTTATTTGTTCAGTTTGTTCTTGTTCTTACATCCATGTATTTATTACAGTTTTTACTTCCTTGTACGGAGTAAAAGAAAGTAGGTAGGTATTGTAATCGCGAAAAATTTCGGTTCTCAGATTTTTACGGAAATATCCGTTTTGACCTTTTCTGAATCCATTATGACTAGTTTCGTCGTGACGTCTGTACGTACGTACGTACGGACGGACGGACGTATATATGTCGCATAACTCAAATTCGGTTTGACGTAGAAAGTTGAAATTTTGTATTTAGGACTGTTATAGCATCTAGTTTTGCACCTCCTATTTTTGGTTTCAATCTACAAACCGGAAGTAGTACTTTTTTCAAATATTTCGATAAATATTTAATTTAAGACAAATTTTTTTATTTTAAATGAAAGATTATGTGATTTTTACCCACAATCGGTATTTTATAAATATTTTTGTATCTGGTATCATTTAGTATATATTTATAATTTAGTATTTCGGTATCTTGTAGTCCATGATCGATTAACATTTGTTACTACGTAAAATTTAAATGATTATGACATGACAGTGACAATAGTAAAATATGCTTTATATCTTCTTCTCCAGTTTAAATAAAATGATTAAAATATATTTGTGAGTATAGTAGCAGTAGTAGTAGTACTTATATATTAATATATTTGTATAATAAGTTAAAAGAATAAAGTCAGATTTTTTTATATTATTCTACAGTTTAGTTATTAAGAAAAGTATAAACAGTTTAATAGGCGTACAAGGAAGTCATGTGGTGTCCACGTCAGATTTTTTAAAGTTCAGTGTTGATCAGTATTTTATATTATTTATAAGCTTTTTACTTACATCTAAACTGTGTTCATTAATTAAGATGAGGGGCATTCCGTGGACAATCAACTTGCAAGAGTATCCAATATTGATGGCGGTCTCTTGTTTGTCTCCGGTCAACACCCATACATTAATATCTGCCTTAAGTAGTGCTTCAATAGTTTCAGGAACCCCTTCTTGTAGTTTATCTTCGATTGCAGTAGCTCCTAACAGCCGCAAATCTTTTTCAATTGTATTTGCAACTTCTTCTTGCAGTCGTTCTCTATTTTTTATAGCTGTGGCTGCTTTGTGATATTCAACATGCCATTTTTGATATACAGAATTATTTATTTCTACTACAGCGCAACAAAGAGTTCGAAGCCCTTCTGTTGCAAAATTTTCTAATTGTAAGAGTAAGTGGTCCGAATGGTTGCGGCCTGAACTTGCCAGTCTTTCATATATTACCTACAAAAAATATTTTAGAAACTAATAAACTATTGTTAATAATGGGCAGCACTCTTCTTTATGCTTAAAGCTTCTCTAATTACTATAGATATATATTTTAATTAAATAATTTTTACGTTTGTATTTTGTAATCTGTCTGCCGGTGCTTGAAAATAATCACTAAACTAAAGCATCATTCACATAAGCATTTAGTTTTACGGTTTACGTTTACGAAAGTTTACACGTCCCACTTTCAAGCTGTGAATGCTCGTATTTAGTTAAATGTATTCAAACTTTCTTAAACGTAAAAATAAATGTAAACCTTAAAACTAAATGCTTATGTGATTGAAGCTTCACGTAAGCATTTAATTTTAAGTTTTACATTTATGTTTCCGTTTACGAAAGTTTTAGTTCTTGTAACTAAACACGAGTATTCATATTCACAGTGCTTGGAAGTGGAAAGTGTGAATGCTCGTGTCTTTGTTATTTTGAAGAAGCTTCTTTAACTTAGAGAAGAGTGCTGAATTCAGTACAATATATTTACAGTGTCGGCGCCCTTGCAAAATAATTTAATCTTTCCTTTTTGATCTCTCACGATGACTGACATTCTTTTTCTGGTAGAAGTAAACTCCAAAACATTTAATATTTCGAAACGTTCTTTACGACCGAAGATATCAATTTCCACGTAGTCTGGTGTACGAACTTCAAAAACATAACCAAATTTGCAGGCCCCAGCTACAAGTGCACGTTCATCTGGTGATGCTGCGTGATAATTAATTGAACCATCCGGTCTTCTTTCTGGAATTACCGTGTGACATACCGAAAGGAGGATCAGCATTTCATGTAAAGTACTTGCATTTGGATGCCTATTTTGTATATGCTAAAACGATTTTTCATTAATACACATTTTCAATAAACACAATATTAATATTTCAATACTTAATTCCTGTTTATCAGAAAGGAATTAATGGCAAAATATTGACAATATAAATGCTTTTGTTGATTATTGTAGGGAGTGCGCATTATTAATTGTGATTGGCAACTCAGTTTAAATACATTTAAAGGTACACATTTTAGATAAACTGCACAAAAATCTCTCCTGTATTGTACAATACACTAACAATAACAACCAAGAGTATTATAATGAGCTGTACATGTATATAACAGAAATTATTTCACAATAATGTTGCAATGATTTTAACGCGTCGTTTTATAAAAATGTGCCTGGTTCCTTTTTGATAAGCTTGATTTAATTGTTAATTGAATTGATTGAATTTTACTGACTTGTACTAAAAGTGACTCATCAGGTGTTGCGGCAACGGAGTAAATTTCGTTGCCAACAGCTATCTTTTTAAATTCCATAATATTTCTTGTTAAAGTTCCAGTCTTATCAGAAAAAACATATTTGACTTGTCCAAGTTCTTCATTAAGATTTGAAGTTCTAGCCATCGCAGGTGTATCACTCTCCGAATGATACATTTGTACATCCATGTTAATAAATATCGCCTGTATAAAACGTACTACTTCTAATGTTACTTGTAACGAGATAGGAATTAAATTATTAAATAGAATTATGAAGGTTAAAAAATTATACGCTATGTTTCCGTACGCAATTTCTAAAAGAGAACAAAGTTTACAGAAACCATTACACAAGCAATTCACAAAAACGTTCAGCACCAACAATATTTTTATAATGTTTCTGACATTAGTTCTTTTAAAACAGAAGGATTATCTCTTCATTTTGAGAAATGTAAACCTGGTGAGAATTGCCTGTTAAAAAGAAGAATTTCTAATTCAGTGAGTTGACAGCTGATAACCGCACACACGGTATGACGTATAACATATTTATATTTAGTCTTGATTTGTATGTATAGAAAAGAAACAAAATAAAATTAGTGTTGACGCTACGCGTTCCGTGAATATCCGTGTAAAGTTTATTACTTTTTAGTCCAATGTACCAATTAGTGTCTGCATGTTGTATCATCCAAACTTCGTTACAAACGGCGCACAGAATACACATAAAAAGTAAAATACCAAATAGCATGAGAACTTGCGTGTTAGTTAGTTTATCTACAGTGGACCTTTTCAAGGGAGCAGATGTTGAATTTTTCATAAGTTTAGTATCGTGTCCAGTGTAAATTACTACTCCAAATATCCATGAGGTATTTCTAAGCATTGCCCCACGTAAAAGAATTTGATCCGGACCCAAAGGTTGCGATCTAAAAAGTAACTTATAAGAAAGAGTTCTTTCATTGACTGCGCTGTTCATAAGTTGAAAAATTACTTGAAATATAAATTATTATTCTTTTAACATTTACCGAAAAGTCTGTTCACTTTTAAACCTTTTTCAGGATCGGCAAATTTTTACAAAATAGGGCAGACAGATTAGAGCATAACTTTTCATTCCAGTTTATTATTAAATTCTGCCAAAAAATTTCTTGATAATCTATGTTCGCTCGATTAATATTGTATACTGACCCTCTTATTACGCGTATTGTATGTATGCCGTTTGGTAATGATTTATAAATGATTGCAGATTCTGATATGTCAAGTAATTTTTCCCTTATAATGAATAAGTAATTTGAAATTACGTACAGTTTATCAGTCTCCTTTAAAACTCCGTTAAATTCGTATAAATGTCTGTTTGGTGCTTCGCACTCTAATGTTCCCGTAAACTGTTTTAATTCATGTGTATCTATAAGTCTTGATGTACTTGTTAATCCCTGTCGAATTTTTAAATTTGTTTCCCCATCTAAATTTGATGTTTCGATAAAGCTCATTGCTTGGGGTTCACTAAAAGAGAATTTATTCTTCAAAATTACATACTGAAAAAACACTTCATAAATATACGTAGATTGATAGAAGTTTTCAGAACTCAGATTTTTTATTTTACATAAAATAAATAAAAATTACAGAACTTTACCCAAATAAAATAATTCACTTAGTGAATTCTTTAGTGAATTGTTAATTTAGTAGGCAGAATTCCCAAAATTTTAAATTCTCTTATGACATGAAAAATAATGCAAATTATGTGAGATAAAAAAGTAATCAACATTAATAAAAAGACAATTAACAAGTGAATGAAAGATACTCTAATTAATTAATCTTTCACGAAAACAATCACATTTGTTCTATTTAACTACTTTGATTTTCTCTTCAAACATGCCTTCAATTAAATGTTAAATCCCTTCACAGAGAATAATGTAATGATTAATTTAATGTAATAAAACAAGGAAGATTGATTTTTTCAATAAAATGGAAAATTTCTTGGAGTAGCAGTCAATTTATTAAAACACACCTACCTATGGTGTTATTGGATTATAATAAATTGACTGCTACTCAAGGAAATTTTCCATTGTAATAAAACATGTTTGAATAATTGCCATATTTCTAAAACTTACCTGGAAGCAAGGAGAAGAAGATCTGCTGGGAAAAACTTGTTATTCTGCACTTTGACAATATCTCCTACAGCGACGTGCCACCACCGGATTCTTGTCAGGGCCCCATCTCGCAAAACTTCCACTTCTCGATAGTTGGTCTCATCATCAGCCCGATGACGTTTCTACAAAAATACAAAACATTGTTAAAAATATACAAATAAAATGACAATAAAACATAATATACCTACAAGAACTATTAAATAATATTTTAGAATAAACTAAATTTAAATTGGCTGATTAAAATAATAGATATTTTTATACAGCTGGCGTTCAAGAACAAATATAAGAAAACCAATTTTTAACAAAATGTAATCTAATTTTACTTTATCTACATCAAATTTTATTTTATCTACTCTACTTTTATCTACTCTATAATTTTAAATTATCTACCCTATCTAACATCAGCTAAAAATAATAAATTTAAATATAAATTTTTGATCAAGTTATTAAAAAGATAAAAAATGTATCTAGTTGGCCTAGACAACGCGTTTTGTTGTGCGGCAACGTAGTAATTCATTTGTTTTTTATTGTCAGAAAGTGTGCAAGTATTGTTGGATGTAATTATTAGATAATTGGTTAAAAAACTGTGAATTTATACTTAAAATTGGTAAAAAACATAATTTAAAACATTGTTCTAATGTTTGTGATAATAATTTTTACATGGTAAGCTAAATTTTCGTGAAATAATGTATAAGTGTGGTACAAGAAAAATAGCAGAGATCTCCATTATGGTAGAAACAGACAATATTATTTAAATATGATAATATAAAATACGCATTTTAAATATAATACAGTAGATATTGTTTCTATTTTGTTAATAATAGAGATTGGGCCCTCTATTATTTACAAAATAATTACCATAGTATTTTTAATTCGACATTAATTGTTTTTATTTAAAAACCCAGCCAGGCGAACTATTAATGTCGATAAAAAATATAATACAATTTGTACCATATATCTCGCGAATTTACATAAAAATTGTCTGTAATTTTTATGTATCTGTATAATTATAAAACTATATTTTCAGGTACAAAGAGGTCATAAAATAATAATTTATTACTAATTTTAAGTGTTTAGTTTGTTTCAGATCCAGTTATATTTTTTTTGAAGAATTCGCCGCTAATTTCAAAAATTTAATAGTACCTACCTACTAAATTAATATTAAGTTTAGTATGTTTCAGGAGTCAATTTTTTATTTGCCAGATTTTAGAAGCGAATTTATCTCTTTACGCGGTGTCGACTTTTGAAGAAAGAAAATTGTTCTCAAAATTTACTTTACTACATATTGTATAGATATTTTTGTAACTATAATATTACTATTATATGTATGTATACGTTGAATAAAAATAATACTGCTTGGGTGGTGGGGATAATAATTATTTAAATGAGCGTAGGAAAAGTGATACATAAACGAAATAATTACAGAACTTCTCTTCAAAAGGTAGGACAACATTTTCATTATCATGAAATATAAATTATAATCCGTATTAAAAATTATGAAATTCAATGTAACTTCATTTGGCATTTTATGGGTTATTTTGGGACTTGTAAAATTTTCGGCAAAAAGTGCAAAATCCTAAGACCCCTCCACGCCAATTTTTTTTTTGGCTATTGGGGACTTGTAAAATTTTCGTCCAAAAATGCAAAATCTTAAGACCCCTCCAAGCCAATTTTTTTTGCTATTTGGAAACACATACTACTTATTTGAACTATTGGTCCATTAATTACTGGAAAGAATAAAACGCTGATTTGCGAAGAAAAGCACAGATGCACGTAAAAATGAATTAAAATCAATCCAAACCGAGTATATAGGACTCAAGACTTTAGATTTAGATCAGTTCAATTAGAGTTTGTATACCAAAACCGTATATGTGGGACTCCAGAAGGGTATAAGCTTTTTATTGTTTAGTTAAGTTCTTTCAGACTTCCTACCAAAACTAATATTGTGGGACTCAAGACAAGGGTGTTAGGTTACTTTATTTAGTTTAGTTAATGAAGATCAGCGGATTTTTACGTTCATCCGTGTATTTCTTCGCAGATCAGCGGCATTTCAGCGGTCAAAGCTGATCTGCGTTTGATTCTTACTCATTAATTATTATTAGAAAAGACTCAGAAACTAAAAATGGTAAAAGAACATTATTGAAATCATTTTTGATAATAATTGTGTCTCCACAAAATGCGAGGGACCCCAAATGTTTGTTTTATTAAAAATTTAGCATTTCATGTCGCATACTTTTAATTAATAAGCTACGGTAATGTCGCCCTTCCCTGGCTACAATAAACTCTAATTCTTTAAATGCCAAGTGATATGTCAACCTTTAGATAGGCCTCGCCCGAAACTATTTCATTTAGCTGATGAACTAGAGCGAACTAAAACAATGGGGGAGCTTACGAGAAATTTAGGGCGAGCTAATTACAGTGAAAGAGCTAATGTATAATATTCGCTATTTTCATTCAAGTCATAATGTACTGAACATTACTGTAATAATGTTGAATAATACAATGAAATATGAATCGATAAACTATAAACGTAATCATTCCTGGAATTGTAGTTTACGTAGAAAATATTTGACAAATTCTATTAATAAGTTTAATCTTATAAATACATAATATCGTCTGAATAAATTAGGATGAGATTATCAACAAACTAAATTTATATATTGAGGAAAAACTTCATAACCAGACAGCATAAATATTTAAAGAGATTACTTCTATGCTCTTTAATTAACTAGGATAATATTCATTTAACATTTCAATGCATCACAAAGAAATTGAAAATCTTTAAAAATTAATTAAAAACTTGATTTCCAATAAATTCTTTTGTAGTTGGTTATGAAGTATAATAGTTTAATTTATTTAAGAGCATTAACTACAAATAATGTACGATATCAACTTTATACAATGCCTAGATGTTGAAATGATTGTAATGGAAGTAATTGAATTCGATTGAAAATAACAAATCAACTTGTTTGTTAGTAGGCTAGCCATCAGGTGTTTAATAACTATTTTAGTTTAAAGAGTAAAATAAGCTTTAAAAAAATAAAGATTTTATCTAAAAAGAGCTGTGATAGCCTCATGGATAATTAAGGGTCTCGGTACACCTAAACAAATTCTTTTACTATGTTGGATCAGACGATCAGATTAAGAAGATGAGTTTTTTAAATATTATCAAATCAGTATACCTATTTAAGTTGTAAATAAATACACATCACCAATTCAAATATTTTATGGTTTTACGAATATTCAAAAATCTGGTTACGCCACGATCAAGTGGTCAGCATGACTGTCCAAGTGCGATTTAATTTTTTTCGTCTAGATTCAAGTTCGAGATTTATTCGCGAAGTTTCTAGTCATTTCTAGTATAATGTAAATCAGAAATTCCCATCCGAGTTCCGTTAGATTTGCATACTTTTTCTAGTATAAAAATATACTATATTATTCGAGATTTGTACTAGATTTGTCGACGCATGCTCAGTTGAGCGGGGCATTATTGCGTTTTGAAATAAATAATAAGTTACGATGAATCACCCTGTATAATCTAACATACTGGCTATTAAATAACGAGACTGCGCACACAGAAGGCGTCCTAGAGGGGAAGGAGGGGAAACGAATGCAGCGTTGGATAGCTGAAAGTGTCTACTATTCCAGTACGAAAATACGTTTTTGTCGCTGTAGTAGTATTTTTTCTATAAAAGTTAGAAACGAACGTGTTTACTTCTCATGCCGATAACAATTTATATTATAACAATGGATTTTGCACCAGGACAACGCACCTGCCCATAACGCGCTGTCTGTGAAACGTTATTTAGCCGCTAGAGGTACTCCAGTGATCGAACACGCGCCGTACTCGCCTGATTTAGCACCCTGTTACTATTTTCTATTTCCGAAGATAAGATCTGCCTTAAAAGGAACCCGGTTCGAGTCGATGGAAGAGATGAAGCAAAAATCGGCACAAGAAGAAAACACGTTCGTTTCTAACCTTCATAGAAAAAATACTACTACAGCGACTAAAACGTGCTTTCGTACCGAAATAGTAGACACTTCCGGCTATCCAACGCTGCATTCGCTTCCCTACCTGCCCCTCTAGGACGCCTTCTGCGCGCAGTCTCGTGTTTTTTAATAGCCAGACCTCGTATAATCTAGTATACAGGTTGGTGGAGGTGAAATGCGAACATAGTGAAATATATGACAATTGAGTTATCATGCTAGGCATCTTGATATACGTGGAATACTGTCAATGTCAAAGTAGCTGTCATATTATTGAAATTTTTATTTTACCAGTGGAATAGTTCCTTGGCCAGATAGGTCTCCGGACTTATCTCCCCAAGATTTTTTCTTGTGGTGCTATATTAAATCTAAATTAATAGTTATCAAGAAGAGTGACAGCCCTGGATGAACTGCAAATTAAAATTTTAGATGCAGTTGCAACAATTACGCCACAAATGTTAAATAATTTTAGAACTTGATTTTACAGAACGCAGAAGGAGGAAATTTGTTTGACTATTTATTGTAAATTCTAGTTTTATAATTTATTTAACAATTAAAATAAATGTGTTCCTGCTTTATTTTCATAATAATTACTTTTATGTACGACTGCATTATAAAGTACTGTTTATAACATAATTTTGCGGCAATAAAGCAGCTCTTTATAATACTAGTAAAATAAAGTTTCTTTATTTTACTAGTAAAATAAAATAATAGAAATAATAAAATAATAATAGAAAAGGCACACTTCGCTAGAGATTAAATTTTAATTTGTCATTTGTCAAATGTGTCATTTTGTAAATGTCATTATAGATAATAGAAAATCTTGCGTATAGGGCAGTCAAACATAAAATCTTGTATGCAACACGTATATAATAGGGTTTTATTGACTCGCCCATTTATGTGCCTCGCT
Organism: Agonum fuliginosum; assembly: GCA_947534325.1. Taxonomy (NCBI): domain Eukaryota; kingdom Metazoa; phylum Arthropoda; class Insecta; order Coleoptera; family Carabidae; genus Agonum; species Agonum fuliginosum. The sequence goes on from OX384041.1 coordinate 29,735,543, forward strand.
TCGCTGCGCTCGCTCGTCCCCTAAACTGTCTCGCCAATAAAACCCTATATTATATACTTGTTACATAAATAGCTATTACTATACTAACATTCAACATGCACTTTTAGATTTTATTATTATTTCTGTTATTCATTACTCTTTTTGTCAGCCAAATTCACATTACCTACTTCGTTTTGTGACACTATACTACAAAATATATCAAGATACCTGGCATGAAACTTCGATTGTCATGTATGTTCTCTATGTTCGCATTTCACCTCCACCAACCTGTATGATCAAATGTAGCAAAAAAGTAAACTTACAATGTCTTCAATGATCTCCTTGATGGCAGAAACACTGAGTATGAAAATCAAAGGCACGAGTGTAGTATATCTTCCAGTGGGCGAGACGTCCGGTATTTGCTGCATGAGCGCGATGAAGAGAAAGAAGATGTTGGCCCAGCGGCGGAACTGCTCGAAGAGGAACATTGGGATGAAGCTGAGTAAGTTGTACTTGCCGGTGGAGATGCGGTTGTTGCAGTACTTGTGCGGCTGCGGCCGGTTGATGAAGATGACTCGGTGCTCGGCATCTGTGCCTTCCGCATCTGTCATGCCGTCTATCATCCCGGACCCGGCACCATCGTCTTCATCTACAACACCACGGAACTTAACACTGGAGAACCGACAAGCCCATTTTAGATAGTGCAATAGTACAAGTTTTCTCAGATTTCTATTTTAATCACAGATTGCGCCGTGTAATACAGTACAAAAAATTGCATACATTTTCTTGCTGTAAACAAAATTGCACAATCTAAAACAAACTTCACAACTTTGCAGTTTATTGATATTTTTGTAGACTCTAACTAAATATGAACGTTTTGTTTCTTTCTATTTGTCTAATTACTATAAATTAATTGTTTTAAAATAATTTGATTTTGCTTTTATTGGAATCATCTTCATCTACAACACCAGGAAAACTTAACACTGGATAACCGCTAAGACTGAAGAACGGTACACAACTGTGCAGTTTTTTGATATTTTTGTACACATTAAACAAATAAGAGCGTTTTGTTTATTTCTATTTGTCTAATTACTATGAATTAATTGTTTTAAAATAATTTGATTTTTCTTTTATTTATAATTAGTTGTTTAAAAATAGCAAAGTCATGCTCTTTTATTGAAATCATTTTCATCCACACGGAAAAACTTTATCTGAAGAACGTTCCAAAACTAATAATTTATAAACAATTTAAATAGATCAACGTTTAGAAATAAATCACCTATTAATTAATTCATTGTTTATAAATAATTTTATTTTGCTCTCCTATTGGAATCGTCTTCATCTACATATGGTCAAACTTCAACTATATAACGAATGAATTAATTGTTAATTTAAAGATGATTCGACTTTTTTCCAGAACGCATAGTTTTATCAGTATAATAGATATTTATGTAACAAGTGCATAATCTAGGACTTTATTGAAGAGCCGTTGTTTATAGCTGAGTGTGCGCAGCGAACGAGGCTAATAAATAAGGCGAGTCTATAAAGACCGATTATGTACGAGTTGCATACAATATTTTATGTACGACTTCATTAAATCATTAGATTTGATATATCCTAGTTTTATCCCTAAAAAAATTACATAAGGTGTGTACTTAGATATTTTATTTTACATGAAAGTTATTAATATTACTTATATTATTTTGTAGGTAATTTAATGTCAGTTTGTCAGAAGCCTGTAAAATGTATTCCTTATTGTAATTTGTAAAATTTTCATTCAATTGAATTCTTGTTCATAATTTAAAAACATCTGCTGTGGCCAACACAAAACCTCACGCCATACCCTACTCTTTTTACTAATACAAATATATAGGTACTTACAAATATATTTTAGTCAACTGTAGAAAAAGATATAAATGATGTGTCACTCTGACACTGTTATTATCAATTACATTTTTCGTAGTAATTGTTAAACAATCGTGGATAACAAGATACTGAAGTTTTATTACTATAATTATAAATAATACTTTAATTCCTTAAGTACTAAGACAGAACAATTTACAAAATACTAAAAATTGTAGATAATAATATATAATCTTTCATTTGAAATAAAAAATTTTGCGATAAATTAATTATATATCAAAATATTTACGAAAAGTACTACTTCCGGTTTCGGGATTGCTTCAAAAAATAACTGGGTTCTTAAGATTTGTATTACGATGTTATATACAAAATTTGGTTGTTAAATGTACAATACCTCCCTTATAGAATATGAGGCGAGAGGTAAGAAATTGAATTAATTTTAACTGTTTTACTTTACCATTATACACTAGTGAATAAACTGTTACTTTATGCACGCTAAACAATATTATAAACAATTGATTATAATGAAGTCGTACAAAATATATTTAACTTGTTGTAGGCACATCATGTTTTATTAAATAGTGTCGTTTTGCTTTTATATTTTTTGATCTCACACTACTTTTAATTTTAATAAAATTCAAAACTTCAGCACGAACGTTCAGCTCCATAACTCATCTACTTCTACTACTAAAATTTTGTACAAAACAAACATACATATTTAATATAATTACTAATTAGTTGATTGTTCAATAAAGCTAATAGTTTTAAATCGGATTAATTTATTAAGATAATTTAACTGTTAACAATTATGAAACAATCAAGTAATTAGTGTCTAATTTATTACACAAATTTATGTAAAATTCTACTGATGTTTTTGTAACTTACTGTACACATGGATACAAATATGCTGAGTTTATACCCCTTTTGTAAATATATAAAATAAATACCAATGCTTATTGATTTTAATATTTTCTCACAGCAAAATACAGTCAATATTAATATTTCGTATCAGTGTTATATTACGACTGAAATTTAGTCATTTATGAAAAAATAAACGTAATAAAGATTACGTTATTGTAAAATATATGAGATCATTATGTTGATAAGTAAAGTATTAATAGAATAAAATTATATTTACCTTATAATTAGTATGAAATTCAGCAAAATATTTTACTTATTGTTATTCGTATAAAAATTAATGCGCAGCAAAATTATAATGTTGTTCTTCGCAGTAAATGTCAGAAATAAAACACAATTTAACTTCATAAAAATCGTTTAAAAGAAAATATATTACGAATATTAATAGTTCCTGTTAGTCTATAAATGACATGAACTTATTTACCATTCCCACACTTACATAAATATTTATTTGCAAACTAAAAACAAATTTCTAGTTTTTTAATAAATTAAGAACATTTTTTATCTATACATACATCGTCCTCCAAAAAAACTATTTATAATTTGGAATTCAATGAATAAAAAAATTATCTGATTGTATCGTATGAATCATTTACCATTAGACCATGAAATACAAAAATTCAATGCATAACAAATAAAATCTATACACCAGTGTTGAACTCGATAAAAAGCTATTTGTACAAACTACATTAGGTGTAAAAAGCACAAAAAACTTACTGCTCAAAGAAAAAATATCTACAATACTTCAAGAGATTTTGGCACAGATTTAAGGAAATATTATAGAATGCCAAAATCTTTTGGTAGATTTCTGAGTGTGTTTTTATAATGTTCGCAAATAAATGCCTCCTTGACAATTTATTAATCATTATTACTTGTATTGGTAGTGGTTGAAGATAGATCCGAGTAATTGTTTCAATTGTTTGAATGGTTGATTTTGACATGTAGATCATAGTAGAAAATAAAAATATTGAATCAATATATACAGGATGTTTCTATACTTATGGACTACACTTAAGGGGAATATATAACATGAACTGATAACGGAACAAAAATATTTATTTTAAAATTCGCAAAATTAAGGGAGAAGTTCAGTGCTACTTGTTTAGATAGTTTCAGAGAAACAAAATAATTAAGATTCATTTATTATAAAAATTACCTACAATGTAATGTTTGCAAAAGAGATATAGATATACATAACACAAGTACAACTAAACTAATTTTTAATTTAAAAAAAATATTTGAATAGGATACTTGCATGATTTCTTTCATTAAATATTTCTGAAGAAGAGATAAAAACTTGGAAACGTATTTTTTATTTTGACAAAATTTGTATTTACAAGCTCAAAAATAATTATTGAAAATTGAATGAATGCTTCCACTTTATTAAAATAAATAATTACGCAGAAAAATGTATTTCTCAATTTCGGTACTAAAAAACATATTTTTTTAAAATAAAATTTACATTTTTACCTATGTTAGTGATTGATAGAAATATAATTTTCAGTACCATGCAAGTAGCAGAACTATAGAAACTCTCTGTATAAAGATAGTAATTTTAAATGAATAATTGAACGTTTCATGCCCTTCATCAGCTGAATTAGTAAACAAACAATAATAAATAAATTTCACCAAGTAATATGAACTATGATTTATTTACAAACCAGCTTATAAAGGGCAGCATTGGACACTACATCAAATCATTCATTCAATATGCTTTCAATCATGAATATTCTAGCTGATCTATTTTGAGTTGACATTGTCGTAGAAGAGATGTGTGTTTGTGTGTATGTATTGTAACAGGTGGTGTGTAGGCGGAGATCTAAGCCACTCATGACATCTTCACCGACGGTGGTTTCGGTAACATTAAATGAAAGAAACATAAACACATATAACATATGTTTGTTGTGCAACAATGACGTACAGAGCCAAGCGATGGAAGATCGATAACATGTTTGCAGTGACACTTATATTATGAATTCTGCGATACGCCATGAAACTTACGTTTGAGTATTCTTCCGCGAACGGCTTTATAAAAGTTATTGAATAAGAGTGCCATGGTACCATATTCAGTTGTCCGGCGTTGACATTTCTAAACGGGCGATTCGTTTTGTGTTTCTGAAACGATTCAATACAGTGAAATTCGATAAACAGACGAGAATGAGCGCCGCGTCGGCGTCGACTAAGGCACGGCTGACACGCGCACTACACCGACGCCTCCAACGATTCAAATCTCTATTTTGGCGGCTGTTCGACTTTCAAGTGGTGCCCATTCAACACCAGAAAATATAAAAGTCTAGTATATTCATGCACAAGAAGATGCAAATCTAGAAAATCTGCACTACTTTCCCGACTATAAATTTCAATAACTTGCTTTTTTCTCGAGAGATTTAAGTTGATCAAGATACCAACTTCGGCATAATTTATAACTGACCATCTTTTAATTGTTTTTGATGTTTCGATTAGGATTCTTTTCCCGAGTGCTTCCCGAAAACTTGTACTTATTACCTATGTATTAAATTGTTCAATTTGATGAAACTTATAAGTACTTCATACATATCACGCTCGATAATATTTTAATAAAAATAAAAAGTACAGTTTATAAAGTGAGTACCACTGGTTGAATAAAGCTCATTTGCGAACTAGAAGTTAGTTTTATGTCTCAAGATCTTAATATAAAATTTCAGTCCAAAATTCCAAAGCGTCGGGCCGACTTTTTTTAAAACCATATTTTTTTTATTCAGTAGAGTATATCGTGAAGATTCATCGAAATCTCGAACAGTCAAAAAAATCACGATTACAATATTTCCCCCTATTACATAAGTTGGGGATGTTAAAATTTATAAGTAATAAAATACCTGCACCAAAAGATTCATTAACAGGAAACTTCAAATCTAGAATTTTAGATTCGACATAAATGCAAACACAGGAAGATGCAAATCTAACTTTTCTAGATTTGCATCTTCCTGTGTTTGCATTTTGTCGAATCTGAAATTCTAGATTTAAATTTTAATGTGAATGAATCTTTTGATGCAGGTATTTTATTAATTATACATTTTATAAATTTGTATCTTTTGATGTTGCATTTTCCTGTGTATGAATATTCTAGACATTTAATTTCTTGATGTTATTCCTCTGCAAATCATTATGTTGATGCAAAATACAAACAAAGCACCGAATATTTGATACAAAACATCATGCACATGCTTAAGCCTTTGCCATTCATCACAAACAGTTTTACTCCAACACAATAGTTGTTAATCTGTATAAAAATGACTACATGACCATCCTCCAAAAATATTTATAAACATTTATTAGACCCTTGCAGATCAAGACTACAACAAATCAAATCTGCAAATATACCTACTTAAAATCAAAAATATACAAATAGTAATCGGACCACATCTACATAGCTTCTTGTTAAGATATGTCATGAAAAAAACATGTATATTTCTAATAGAACCGGTCATATACTTGATGTCACATACTTGTGCAATTTTTGTATTAAACGTAGCATACTTATTTGATATAGATTTCATTTCTTATGGTACAGATGACATGTCAAATTTTGGTGCTACGTTAATATAAAAAATGGCACAGGCATTTCACATAGATTATGTGACTGATTCCATTAGAAATATACATATTTTATTTCATAACAGAGAACATAAACTATATGGCCCAGTCAAAACTATTTTATATTTTTCACTCGTTCGTTATTTATTTATAAACGGATGTATTAGTGCGGATATTTTTATTTTGATTTGATAATTATTTTTGAGTACAAAATGAGTATGCAGTCATTTTTATTCATTACCAAATACCCAATAATAAACGACAAACATATTGCTTCCGGAGTCAATAAAATAACAAACATTTATTTACAGTATTCTATAATGAACGAATAATGAATCACAAACTGTTTATTTAACACTCCAAAGCTGCAATTCACAACTTCGCTCATATATGGTATAAAATACTGATCATGGGACAATAAGAATTTTTTTTAAATTATCTAACTATGAATGGAATATAATATTAATTTTTTTGCCTCCTGAAGTGTAAACATAACAATCACACATCGTTGACATTTATGGTAGTTGCGATTTTACATATGGCCAATGATGTTTCCACACTAATGCGGTAAAGAAACTCGAAATTTTTTAGCTTTAAGATGTTATTTAAGAACGTGGATTTGTAATAAAAAGAGAGGCTACAAAAACGCTACTTTACACTATTTACTGTTCAATAGAGCCTGAAATAAATAAAACAGATTAATTTTAAATGTGATATTTACTGGCGCCATCTCTGTAGTTGTTTCAAAGCTACTTGACAAAAAAATTTTAATGCAAATGCATATTAACATCGTTGAAAAACGGTATTATAAATAAGTCGGTTAAAAAATATAATAAATAATGTGTGCGTTAGGATTTGGTCACACGAGGATTCCTTCAAGATTCTGAATCTTGGAAAAAATAATTTTAGTGAGAATTGCCTGTTAAATTTCGGTACCGCTAAATTGAATCTTCAATGAGTGTTAATTTATTGGTAGCTTCGAAACCGTGAATTTATTTTTTTCCAAGATTTAGAATCTTGAAAGAATCTTCATAGAATCCTCGTGTGAACAGAACCTTAAGGTGAAGTCGACGGTGTGGTTACCGACATTTGCAGTTTTGCAAATATTTCAGTTCGAAAGCTAAATCAAGTTCTGGAACTGATTCATTAGATTTTCTCACTTTCGGAGCATCTTTTGAACATGGGCAGGTTAACATTTGTAAAGTATTGTGGGCACTGTTAGGGAACGCGTTTGTGAGGTGGCGAAAATGCGAGTTCCCTAACAGTGCCCACAATACTTTACAAATGTTCATAAGATGCTCCGAAAGTGAGAAAATCTAATGAATCAGTTTCAGTAGTTGATTTAGCTTTCCAACTGAAATATTTGCAAAACTGTAAATGTCGGTAACCACACCGTCGACTTGACCTTAAGTGTTTGTATACCGCTCGGTTTTATTAAAGCACTCTGCTTCGCGTTGTACTTTAGTGTAGAACCTCGAGTTGTAAAATAAAATCTACCGCACTGCTTATAATGTAAATAACAATTTTTTAATTATTCAATTCAAGATTTACTTGTACTACTACCGTTAAAAATTAAGCAAATTTGATTTAAAAACCTGGAAATAGAATTATTTTGAAAAAATTCTTCCAGTTCCTTAATCAGTAAGTTACGAAGTTGTGAATCACCTTGTATATTTACACCAGTATATTATTTGTTGTTTATAATAGTGAGTACAGCCGCAAAACATACAAAGCCCAATCCATGCAAGTGAATAAAGTAAAAGCGATAGTTTTAGTCAGGTAGTTTTGGCGCGCGTTCGGGGCGTGAGATATCGCTCCTACCTGGTGTACGATTCTCATCGTCATCACCGCTGATGCTGCCGTCATCATAGCTCGTGTCGGGCTCGGCGTAAAAGCTCGGGGCAGCGTCGTCGATGCGTATGGGGTCGAGCTCAATGCTGCTACGCTGTGGCAGCTCTGGCATTCCGCGATCGACTGCAGACGACGGCGCGACGCGAACTTTACGCCTTCACGTGCTCCACGGACCGTGTCGCGGCTACGGCTGACATTTGTACAAAGGTTGCCGTGATCAATGCACGAGGGCTGCTGAAGGTGTCACAGATAAGATTGCTGGGTTGGGTTGCACGCTAAAACTGGGTGCGAACACATCAGCCGAATTGTCTATCACCCAATACGGTTATTAACACTACTGCTTCTGAATTCCATTTGTCACGTAGTTATAACTTATAATGAACCAAATTCAATAAACTTCTATAATTACCATCAAAACATTTTGTACTACCCAATTCACGAACTGTACCGAAACGAACCGCAGCTATTTTAGTAAACCGCGGAAACCAAACCTGAACCGTTATAAAATATTTTATCTGATGCCGAATCATTATGGCAACATTATAAGCCCCAATTTGAGAACCATAATAGCGTTCATTATAGGCTAAGGAGCATAATGTATCCATGGTACTCAGTACCATAATAAAATAAAAACAACTCGGTACTAAGAAAGTTTTAAAACTGATTTTTTTATATTTAAATATTTTGTTACAAAATAATTTATTTTACTTTTTGACTAATTTACGCCGTGTTAATTTAAAAGAAACTTCTTTGACCTAAACAGTGTGTGAAAATTATGCCAAAAATATGTATCTACAGAATGTGTTAAAAAAATTAACACCTAAATAAAAGGAGATTCATTTAAACATTATACAACAAGGGATTAATGAGTATACCCTTAACCCATATATTCGAAAAAATGATACACCCTGTATATTATAAACAACACCCGACACTTACTACTAGAGCAGAGGTGCACCTAAATATAATTTAAATTTTTTAAAGTTCTGAAGAAGTTAAAAATTCCCGCCTTCAAAGTTCATCTCTAACAGAAGGAAGTAGGAAGTGCGCAACCTTCAAAAAATTCCCGGTCTTTTTTGAATTGTTTAATACCGTTGCTAAATTTATTTCTACAGCGTTTTATAATTAATTACAAGTGCAGAAATTTAAAATCGACCGTAAACAAAAGTGTAAAGTTCTTAAAACATAAACAAGAATTTTATTGATTAGAAACAATAGTTTGTGAACCTATTTATTAAGACTTTTGACTTCTTTCTTTTAAAAAAAGTCCTTTTAATACCTTCTAAACAAGTTATTATTATTTTATTATTATTTTGAATCTCTTCAGAATTTATTTATTTTATATAAGTAGTTCTCTTTCAGTAAGATCAGTTTCAAAACTGTAACATCAATTAACAAAATTTGACTAACTAGCAACAAATGGAATACAGCTAGTGTAATAATCAGTTCCGCAAAAGTAACCTTCAAACACTTCAAAATATTTCGTAAATTTGAACAGTTTTGTAACTAATAAATATTTATAGTAAGCACGTTGCTTAACTAAGATAAACTACCAGTTATCAGGTTAAATATGAGATAAAATTTTTATCTACTAGTATAAAACACACCTTTTAAAGTAATCAAATTGCGTGAGTTTACTCCGAATTTTAGTTGCGGTTAAATTTTATAATCACGATAATGTGTAATTCTTGGCACTATTCGGAACCAGCGAGGAAATTTTTCAGTTAAAATATTTGATTAATCCATTTATGAAAGCACGATATGTATCGTGAAAGAATTTTCATAAATGTTTCATTCTTTGTGAAGCAGTTATTTAAACTTGACGTCGGGCACGACATATTTATTATTAATTTAAAATGACATTATCATTTAGATCTAATTATGTTTTATCAGTTTAAAACTGCAAGAGATATTATTGTACTTTATTTGTTCTGTCGCGACAGTACAATATCATGTTTTATTAGGTTGCTAATTATACAGATGAAATTAACCTTTTACCAGAAAATCAATCGTGTATCCGGTAAAAATTTTATGAATTACGGATGTGGTATACGGCACATTACGAGTATTAAAGGTGAACCATCTAATTATTTGCCGAAGCCTTGAAAGTTGAAACCCAAATATACATTATTTAAGTTTTTTAAATGGACTATAAACTACGATAGCAATGTATCATTTTTTATCTTAACTATTAAACAATACATTCATTACAATTAAAATTTTAGTAATAAAGCTATACTTATTTTTCTACAGTCGTATAACGTCAAAAATAACTAATTTTATTTACGACCAATGAATAATACATTCATTATGTAGGTAAATTTAGTTAAGATAAACCCCTCTATAAGAAACACTATTGTATTATGAATTCATAATTCAACACTATTCTATTGAGTTCCAAATAAAAAGTTATAGATAAAACGTCGTAATTGACTCGCACATAATGACTATAATTAACTCGGAGTATTATACACTCGCTTTCAGCTCGTGCATAAACTTTCTCTTGTATTATAGCCTACATTATGTGCTCGTTAAATAATATATGCTATTTAACTTATTATTTGCCGTGCTTATAACAAAACGTTTATAAACAAAATGTGAACAATCGTAGTTTAAGGCCAAAACGGTACTTTGTCGCATTAGTGCGACAATTTTGAATATCAATGTTCATATTGTATGACTATAGAAATAAATTTGTGTGCACCTCGTCGGATCAAGCTTGTTTGTTACATTTGACAAGTCGTCGATCTCAGCTTTGCCTCGACCGATCAAATTTCTCGCTGCGTGCAACAAAAAATGATCTACCCCTATTTGATACACAAATATTTTATCCTGTACGTCAATATTTTTACCTCTCGCCTAGAGAGGTATAGGGATCGTGAAAAAATTCGATGTCGAGATTTTTGTCAATAAGCACGTTTTAGCACCTTTAGAACCTATTTTGACTATTTTCACGATGATGTCTGTGTGTGTGTGTGTGTGTGTGTCTGTGTGTGTGTATGTATGGAAGTCTGTATGTGCGCCTACTATAGTCTTTCGTTCTGATTCATTATCTCAAATTCTACTGAACATAAAATTCTAATATTTTGCAATATACATTTATATATGTTAATGAAGAGCTGATAAGATTTTGGTAAAAATCTGCCAACCGGAAATGGTATTTTCTTGAAGCATTTTAACATTTTTTGCAAAAAATATAGGAAATACTGCGATAGTTACAATTTGTCATTCGACATTTGAAAGAACAAATTATCTTTTACAATATTTATTTAACATCGTTTCTATATCTCTTACCAATAAAGGAAAATTAATTTTCAAAAATTTGTAATTTTACCTACCACGATTTGTAAATCATAATATAGGAACAAAATTTAAAAACAAAAATGAAATGTCAATGTGATAGATGAACAGACGTATACACAGTTTCTGAAATTTATGTGACTCCATTTTTAAATATAAATATATTATTAACTGGGTTGAAACTTAGAACCTATAGGAGCCGAAATATAATAAATTAAAAACTGACAGAATTCCATTAAGTTTTCATCCTTCCATTAAACGTATTCAGTCAAGAAGTATCATCGATTCATTATTATTATTATAACTGGATATAAATTTTATCTACAAAGAGCTAATTTGATTTCAATGTCAATAGGAATCGGTACTTTGCTTGAAGAACTATAACAAAAATTACAAAAAGTAGCCTAACCAAATTCAAATTCACATATTACAGTGTCAAGGCGGGAGGTCTAGTGATGGCCACGTCAGATTTTTTAAAAAGTTACGGCTCGAATATAGAATTATTCAAACAACTAATTTGTTGCTAAGAAACATGTAATTTTAAAAAATAATGACACATGAATTTATTCACTCGAATGAGTAATTATTGACATATTAAACTCGAGTAGACTTTACCCACCAACAGATTATTATGTTTGGATAATATGCTATACGAGTAGTACAGGAAAGTCTATTGGCCAATAATCATAATACAAATACAAGATGTTTTATTGGTTCAAAAGCAAGTTGAATAATTTAAAAATTTTCACTTATAAGTATAGCATTACTAAATTGTATTATAATGAATTTATTATTAATAGCTGTTTTTGTATGTAGTAGGTAAGCATACTGAGATCTCACGCCCCATAAATGAGTATTATTTGTTTCAAATAATATTTAGTTCCAAACCGAATGAGCCCAATTTATATCGTATTGGAAATAAATTATGAAACATAAATTGGTTCTAAAAATAATACTCTATTAAGCGAGTTTAATGCAAATATAATGCGATCGTCACGCCATTATTTTGCCTTTTAAAATAAACAAAACTTATCTGTCAGTACCGGGAGTAACCACAATCCGGATGTACAGCATGATGTTAAGAAAACAAATAACAAATCACTATCGACTGTCAACACAAAATAAAACAAATGAACTATAAGAGAGTGAGAATAGAGAATAGTGAATGTAATCTGTGATGACACCGCTAGATGGTTGGCATAGATTGAAAGCGTTCGGTCAGTGGGGGTCCCGCAGGTTCCCGGAAATGCTACGGGGGTTCTGGGAGTGACACCGGATGTTTAATCAGGGGGCGCGTTACGAGGTCACATGATTTATAGCGAAATGTTACACGCTGACATCGCTTCAAACAATCGACCCAAAAGAACAAACTTATTAGCCGAAATATTAGCAGCAGGATCGTGAAATACAGGCTGATTCACAACTGCATAGTGTACACATTTAAATAGCCTATACTATATCTCATTTCAGTTAAGAAAAAAGTTTTGGGTTTGATTGGGGTTGGTTGATTGAGATGAATGGTCGATTTACACCAGCAAATATTTTCGTTTCTGTTACCAACTATCATATTTTGAATTACTTAGTTACTTTTAAGTACTGCATTGTTCTATAGAAGACAACTTTATTCACAAAACTACCTTCTTTAAGATGGCGCCAAATTTTGAACTAATAAAATGTGTTTCTTAACTGAAATGGACTATATTATAGTCCTCAACTTACTAAACTCGGTCTGAAAGAACTTTTATTAAATTTACAATTTCAGTTTCCCGCATTTCTAATCAAACAGTTTTGGGTCACTATTTTCATATGAAATTTTATAAATTTACTATTCTTGGCATTGCACAATTAATGACAATTAATTTTGTTTAGCAAGTGTCAAAAATAGTTGACATTGGTGTCCGCAAATCAGGCCGCGAAGTTTGTGTTCAATACATTTCGCGGCCCGTTACTATTAGTAACGGCTGCGAAATAAATGTATTGAGTCAGATATTTTTGACAGTTGTTACAAAAAATATTGTATATAACTCGTCTGCGAAATGTGTTTAGTGTCCTCGAGGATTTTTAAGTCTCGGTCTTCGCCTCGGCCAAAAATTCTGTCGGACGCTAAACAGACATAACTATTATTTCATTCATACCAAGCAGTATACAATCAACAATGCATTGGTTTTAAAAATGTACTTCTTGCGAAAACTGCGATTAAATTAACGAATTTTAAAAATTTCAGTTTGTTCCATGGTCATTAATAGATTAATATGCCATTAAAATATATGCACGAAGTTGTCAATCATCCTGTATAACAAAGTCCTATTTATCTATCGCGAGAATTTGTTTTCCATTAAATTCCTGTCATTTTCATGTAAAAGTATTGTTTACAGTGTAAACAAAACTTTATTATTGCGGTCTGATAAGAATAAGTTAAAATTTTATTTTCCGGCATAAAACCAGGCCATGGAAATTCCAATAAAATTATTCAATAGTAAAGAAACATGAAAAAAATGAATATGCATTATGTGCTTTGCACGAAACCCTATTTTAATTCAGTACTCATAAAATATTTACACGAAATTGTCCCTCGCTTTATTTCACCGAGAAACACGGAGAACTTAATATTAGATGAGTTACTCACTGAATAATGATTCATTCACAGTTTTTAGTGGATATGCTGGCAAAAATTCAAAATCTATTTTCAAAATTTTGTCGTCAACCATTGCGTAGTTGCGGCGTAGACAATTACGTTTAATTGAACTTATTAAGAGGTAAATAAAACTAAATAAAATTACCAAGTTGCTCTCTGTACTTCTTGTCCAAAAAAGTATTACCGCTTTGTCACAACATAAAACATAAACTGGCTATTTTTAAATATAATAGTCCATTAAGTCGTAACAAATGTGAAAATAATGTCCGTGGTCTATGGTCTGATGACTACATTTGCAATTATAAATTAAACAAAATCTGAAAAAAATATTGCAACCATTTAGTGGGCGTGACTTGAAATACAAATAGAGGAAATTGAAAAGTGTAACAAGCTATTAGTACAGGATATCAATACAATAAAAGTGCATTTATTTTTTTGTAATACTAATGCACATACCAGTTCCTTGTAATCTACAGTAACCGCTTTTACGACACACTCCGCGTATATCGATCATACTTATAATACTGCTTGATTACGCGTTATCTTGCTCATATAAAAAATATTAACTATTATATTGCTAATCAGTAATTTGCGCACGTAGATCAACACGTGGTTTGTAATTAAAACTGAATGCATATTATTGTTATCAAGTTATGACTAGTACCGTTTTACATACCAAATGCTTTTTAAAAATTTACGAAAAGTGGCACATGCGTTTGCTAATAATTTCAAATTTGAATAACTGATAAAGAAAATTGGGTTTATAACAATGTGTTTTCCTACTCATTATCTAAAAATATACCGGTGATAAATTTGCATAAAAAACGACATATTAATTATTCCTAATCGAAAACGATTGATCCATGATTTCTTCATTTAAGTGATAGGTTTTTGATTAGTAATGTAAATCTGTGTATTTACAAGTAGCTCAAGTATTGCCAAGGGACTAGTATGTTTAATATGTACAACCAAATCATTAAATGTGATTAAAATAAGCAATCCCACACCAAAATACAACAATTAAATAAAAAATGAATCTTTTACACACCTTATATTAGGTCTGTGACTGTTAAGGTTAGATACAAACCAACATCTTTTGACTTCTTTTATCCTTTTAATGTCTTTTTGTAAATACATAACTATACACTAATATGTTTTAAATGTTATATAAATAACAGAAAAGTCCTGCTCTTCATTTTAAAACTTAAAAAATAATGCGTAGGCAAATGTCAAACTGTCTAGTGGAAAACCACAGGGATTTTTAATGCCATGCTTGACAGTTTAGTTACCCAAAAATAACCTCACTTTTTAACAAAATGTCGTTTTCACTCATCAATCCAATTTTTACAAAATTGAGTCATTTTGTGAGATATTGCCCTACACAACTATTTACCAAATCCAATTTTGTACCTGCAGTGTTGAGTAATTTGAGTATTCATTCACATTTAAGCAAACCTCTCGAATTTAGCCTTCTTGACAAAAAGGGCGAAAAGGCTATTACAGAAAGTAAACAAGGTAATTTATTTATTTACCCATAAATACTAATTGTTGTTTTACCAGGTGTACTAAGAAAAATTAATGAAGAACAAATAAATTCACCATCTAGAACATTTGCAGTGGTACAAGTTTGTGGTAAACAGTTTAAAGTTACAACCGACGATGTTATAATTATTGAAGGGTACTGGCCCCCTGATGTAGGCGATAAAATAAGTTTGGACAAGGTAAATTAGAAATATTGCATAAAATGTTAGCTTACCATCATCTCTTCCATCACCAGATTCTATGCGCTGGTGGTGAGAATTACTCCCTCGTAGGTACTCCACTAGTCCAGCCAGGATTGGTAAATGTTCATGCCACTGTCATTGAGAAAAACCTATCGCACACTAAAACACATTTTCGCAAAAAGAGAAGGAAACAGTACACAAACATAAATTGTAAGTCAATAAAATAACAAGAAAGGGTATAAAACTTAAAATAACTTTAGTTTACAGAAACGAAAGAACCGTACTAAGGATCAACGATATTGGTATTGGACTACTTAAAGAAACTATAGATAGTTAATTAATTAAAAAGTAAATTATGTAAATGTCATTAAACAAAAATACAAGTATTTAAACACAGCATTCTTGTTATTTTAATTATCATTTTGTTCATTACGTAACGTTACATTACTTTTAATAATGTTTTTCATAGTACCATATATGTACACATATACTAAGCGAAAAATGTACAAACATTGTTTGCTATTAAATCAAAGATGGAAAATAGAGAGATATTTTTACATATTTAAAAAATAATAAATTATCTTTCGCTTCGAGGAAAAATAATGGCATTATTTTTCAAATCTCATTTGCTTAAAATTACCTTTAGAAGAAAAATGTCTGTAAAAAAGTTGGTGCTCAATTTTAGACTACTACGGTTTCCTACCATTAATTTAAATTCCATTCTTGTTTTAAAGCAATCAAAATGACTAATTTTACATCATCAATTCATAATACGTTTATATAATTAGATCAACAGGGTAAATAATATGTATGATTACATTCGTTATACAAAAATTACTACAAAAGATTAAACAGTAAATTGACTATATCTGTACCAAAAACTTAACTGGAGATATTCACCAAATACCTGGTCGCTTGCGTACAAAATATTTGGCACTGCAATAACAATTATCACAATTCCATATGTAATCAGTCTAAATTATCACTATAATGGGAAGAAATAAAATGATGTAGTAACGGTTAATAAACACTGATCTGCCATTCATCTACTTCTTGGGTAGCATCCATCTGCTGGACTAGTAAGTAGTTCGAGGAATCTACACACCGATCTAATTATTCAGCTCCGTGAACTTTCAGTTTATTTTACTTTTGTTTTTGTCACCACACGTGCTTATTAAAACAGTTGAAAGTGATGATGATTAGTTTACCTGATGTTCATTTGGTCCTGGCGTTAGTGTTTTGTTGTTCTTCGGCTCGCTTGTGCGCGTGGTTGCTATGGCTCTTGCGAGACCTGGTGAGCGTGTGACAAATGCACAGCGTGGACGTGGTGGAGCACAGCAAGAGGGCGAGTCAATCAACGAGCAGACCCTGAGACACGTTTACTAACTGATCTTTCAGCACCCGGAATGACGGCCGTTCATCTGGAGTGTGGCTCCAACATTTCCTCATTATCTAACAAATAACAGCACATATTATAGCTTGTAGTGGCAGCCGAACCACCCAACACTTGCTTTTTTTTCTTATTAGAAGTCGCAAACGGCTTGCGAACTTTGTGCGCCAACCACCGAGCTAAACAAATAAATTCAATACCTATATTATACGCAACTTTAAGCTTTGTTCACACATAGATTCTAAGCAGGTACTCGAACCACACAAATCTATTTGACAAAATCAATCCCCAGAACATTTCAAGAATGTGAACATCCCGACCTATTACTTGCTATATTTGCCCATTAACATCCTATTAATATCCTAGCGATTGCTAATGTCCACCCTTAGTAACATTATCTATGTAACATCCCAATATTAATAATTTGGCATAATATTCCAATTATGTAACCCATGTAATTCTCTGAGATGTTTGTATTGAGTATGTAATTTTTGATCATACTCAGTATGTACCAACATGAATAAGATATTTTTAAACATTCCACGGACGATTCATCTCAAGTGGGTTCACGGTTCACTGCGCTTTATAGGGTTAAATGTTAAATTTAAATTAATGTTTCGAATCGTTCCGAACCGGTTCACAATCATCGGTTTGCCATAATATTTTATAACGGTTTGGTTTCCGGTTCACTAAAATAGGTGCGGTTCATTCCGGTTTTCATTCCTGTTTCGGTTCGGTTCGGTTCGAGTCCCTGATTCAAAGTGTTATTTAATCTATGCGCGAACAGGAATTTATACAAATCTAATCTAAAATCGTGACCGTACAGTCTATCTATTAATAGGACTGCTGCACCCAAGTTGGATAATGTGACTTTACAAGTATTAAGCACTCACCTCATATACTTCTTTGTAACACTGTTTTGGTCTTTCTAACACAGCACCCCGTTGTACTCGCTCAACAACCTCAGTATTTTTTAATCTACCATACGGCATTTTTCCACAGGTAAATATTTCCCACATCAAAACACCTGCAAAAAAATAATTATTTTAAATCAATTGCTTCATGAAGATATGTATAAATAACTCATGAAGTTAACAAAACTATGTAAGTATTAAGATTTTGGTATGACGGTAGTTGATATTATGTAAAGTACTTATTATAAGATCATGTATTAGATTCACAAAATGACGCTAGCAGGAGCAGGGTTTGAAATGTGTTAAATGACAAAATGTAGTTAGTTAATCAAACCATGAAAAAAAAAATTTTCGTGGGACGGTGTTAGAATTTTAACTTTTTATCGAAAAAATTACAAGTTCGAAAACCCAAAAAAAAATTGGCGCGGGCGGTGTTAGGATTTTGACTTTTTCCGAAATTTTTTACAAGTCCAAAACCCGGTAGCCAAATGAAGTTATGAGCTTATATATTTATGTGTATATAATTTTGAATGCGGTTTCAGATTTATCTCATAAATAATGAAATATTCTCCTACCTTTTGAAGGGAAGATCTCCGCAAACCATATTTTATTTCTTACCAATATCTTACTTAAAAATTCTCTTCTAATTCTTTCACTCAACGCTCACTCAATTGTCCACTAAAATTTGCTTACCCCAAAATAATTATTAATCCACGGCCCCCGGATCGCCCCTTCACCCAAGTAGTAATTTTTTTATTCAATATTAGAAGAATAACAGATAAATTGAAATAAAATAAGTATAGATAATAAATAATACTTACAAATATAAATGTTCTTAACATTTCCCACATTTTTTCTCGTGAGCGAAGATATCTGGGAGATAAAGTGCTGGACCTAAACATACTCAACTAAATATTAATGTAATATCGAAAATTTTGGTAAACATGATAATCTTATTATCTTCTAAATCTGGAAACGTAGATCACAATTATAATTATTTCGATGTATGGTCTTATATTTTTACACATAAAATTAACCAGACAATTTTTATTTCAAAATAGCGTAATTCCAAAATTATATAATAAAATCGACATTAATTGTTCACCTGGCTGGGATTTATAAAACAACCAATGTCGATAATACTATTGCATTTAATTTATATTTAAGATGGGGGCCCAATCCATCCATTCAACAAAATAAATACGATAGTTTATAATTATACAATTTAAACGCGAATTTAATTTTTTTGTCACATTACAATATAAATTGCCTGTATTAATTTATAAATTATATTCAAACAATTTTTTGTCATTTAAATTATTAATCCCAAAATAAATGAATTGTTATCTTAATTTGGAATATGAATTTTAAATATATTAATATAAGATACAATTACCTTTTAAAATGTTTTCTAGAATTCCTTGCATATTAAATACAAATCGCAAAACAAGCAAAATTATTCACATAAACATTAATAGTTTGCCTGGCTGGGGTTTAATTTAAATAAAACTACGAATGTTAAAATTCTGTACCTACTTATTAATTTGTATCCAAGATGAGCCCAACCATCTTATCAACAAATTATTATTCATATTTTATTTTAAATGCGAATTTGTATTCATATATAATTTTTCATTTAATTAAAATCTCTGCTACAAGAACTCAGCGATTCTGCCATTAACATTACACTTTTCCGTAATTATTTTATTAATCAAAAAGAAATAATTATCAAAAACGTTTAAATAATGTTTATATTAATGTTTATTACATATTTGATTAATATTTTATAGTATTTAAGCGTTTTTTGATAATAATTAGATGCAACAATACGCGACCGCACGTTGACAATAAAAAACAAATGAATTACGATAAACACGACCGCTGTGATTGTGTGCGGCCAGTCGCTGCACTCAGCGGCCGTGTTTATCGTAATTCATTTGTTTTTGATTGTAAAATGGCGGCGATCGTATTGTTGTATCAAATTATTATCGAAAATTACTAAAAAAACTATTAAATATTACTCAAGTATGTTATAAAACATTGATTTAAACATTGTTCTACCGTTTTTGATAATAATTTTCATATAATTAATAAAATATTTGCGGAAAAGTGTATAAATTGGAATGGCCGAATTTGCTGAGTTTCCGTAGCAGAGATCTTCATAAAGGTTCAAATAAAAATTATATTTAAATACAAATTCGCATTTAAAATTTAATCAAGTAATAAAATATAGATAATGATTTGTAAATAAGGTGATTGGGCACATCTTGTATACAAATTAATAAGTATAAAATTTTAACATTTGTAGTTAAAATAAACCCAGCCAGGCGAACAATTAATGTTTATGTTAAATATTTTGGCTGTTTTGCGATTTGTATTTTTATATACAAGTATTTCCAGAAAACATTTTACAAGGTACTAATCGTTGCTTATATTAAAAACATATTTAAAATTCGTATTCAAAATTAAGGTAATAATTCATTTATTTTGGGATTAATGTTATAATATAAATGTCAAAAAATAGTACTTAATATAGGAAAGAAAACAGACAATTTTTCTTATAATTTATAAAATATTTGCGAAAAAGTGTATAAATGAAAATGGCCAAGTTTTCGGAGCAGAGATCTTCATGAAGGTTCAAATAAGAAATTACATTTAAATAAATACGCATTTAAAATTTAATTAAGTAATAAAATATGGATAATAATTTGTTGATAAGATGGTTGGGCCCCATCTTGGATACAAATTAATTAATAATTAATGTTGATGTTGAATAATTTTGGCTGTTTTGCGATTTGTATTTATATAAATAAATTTTCAGGTAATTGTTTCTTATATTATAAATTATTTAAAATTCGTATTTAAAATTAAGGTAACAATTGATTTATTATGAGATTAATAATATAAATGACAAAAAATTGTTTGAATATGATTTAGGAAAGAAAACTGGTGATACAAATTTTAAATTCGCGTTTAAATTGTATAATTATAAACTATCGTATTTATTTTGTTGAAAGGATGGATTGGGCGCTCCATCTTGGATACAAATTAAATGCTATAGTATTATCGACATTGGTTGTTTTATAAATCCCAACCAGGTGAACAATTAATGTTGATTTTATTATGTAATTTTGGAATTACGCTATTTTTAATAAAAATTGTCTATAATTATTGTATATTAAAAATATTGGAACACAAATCCAAATAATTATATTGTGATCTACGTTTCCAGATTTAGATCCTTTTTTGTAATACAAAATTTTCGATTTTAAATTAATATTATTTGAGTATGTTTAAGGTTCAGCACTTTATCTCCCAGATATCTTCGCGCACAAGAAAGAATATGGGAATTTTAAGAACAAGTATATTTGTAAAACGTGCATTATTGTATTTATTTATTAATTTTTTTCTTTGTATCTGTTATTGAAAAAAAATAGTACTTGGGGCGAGGAGGGCTGGTGCATAATTATTTTGTGGTAAATAACATTTTTATGGCAAAGTGAGTGAGTGTTGAGTGAAAAAATTAGAAGAGAATTTGTAGGTAAGATATGATAAGAAATAATATATGGTCTGCGGAGAACTTCCCTTCAAAAGGTAGGAGAATATTTCATTATTTATCAGATAAATCAGAATTCGCATTCAAAATTATATACACATAAATATATAAGCTCATAACTTCATTTGGCTACCGGGTTTTGGACTTGTAAAATTTTTCGGAAAAAGTCAAAATCCTAACACCGTCCCGCGCCAATTTTTTTTTTGGGTTTTTGGACTTGTAATTCTTTTCGGTAAAAAGTCAAAATCCTAACACCGTCCCACATCAATTTTTTTTCACATTTGATTAACTAACTACATTATTATTTCCGCCAATATTAGCATATTTAAAGTTAAAAATCACAAACATTTTATGTATGGATGAATTATTTTACTTGACTGGTGGTAGATAATCAGGAATGGAGAGAAATTTCTGGGATACAGTCAACAATGAAATTTATTTCTCAGTCTAGACAAGACTGAGAAAATAGTTAAGAGGCCCGTCTACCTCTTAAGATCCAGCATAAAATATACTAACGTAGCGAGTGTTTTGTGGCCAGTGCAAAAATGGTAAAATTTTATTTCAACAAGGATTATATACTTAAAGGATCAATTAACAGTTTTAATTTAAAAAATTGTACATGACGAGGCAAAGTAAGAGTTTCGGGCTGGTTTCAGACAGCCGTAGTAGCGGGGAAAAGTGTAGAATAATAAAAAAAGTAAAATTGAGAGTATTCTAGGTGTTCGGAGAAACGTAGACTACCGTCAAAAGAATAATAAAAAAAGTCTTACCATAAGCCCAGATGTCAGACTTAGAGGAAAACCTCGTGTAGTTTAAAACTTCTGGCGGCGCCCATTTGATAGGAAACTTAGTACCTCCTGAAGAAGTATACTGATCATCGAGAACGTATCTCGCAAGGCCGAAGTCTGCGACTTTGACGACGTTTTCAGAGCCGACGAGGCAGTTACGAGCCGCCAAATCTCTGTGGATGTAGTTGTGTCGTTCTAGATACGCCATTCCTTTACAAATTTGTATGCACATATCAAGAAGCAAGCCCACATTGTTTGCGAGAGATGTTTCGTGCCGCCGTAAATAGTTTAATAGAGATCCATGTCGCATGTACTCCGTGACAATGAAAATAGGTCGGTGTTTACTGCACACGCCGTACAGTTGGACTAAGTTTTGGTGCTGTAGTTTTCTGTGGAGAATTCATTCAATATTAGGCACTGTACACAATAGCATTTAAACATAAATAAACAACCATGAGCACCCGTGAGTTGACGGCTAGTAACCGCACACACGTTATAATATAGGTGTATCCGGTAGAGTAGAACTAAAGACTCACAAATCACAATATGCGAATCTGCCACAGCTATTTATTTATGTTTAACGTTAGATGATCTGTAAGTTAGATTGGTATGTAGCAAAAACTGTAAACAAATTAGTAATAATGGAATTGTTACGTAAATCTAGATTTTAATTACCAGCTACCTTGATTTAATACTTTTTAAGTACATAATGCACACACATATTATTCATTCATTGGTTCGCAGCTATTCTACGTCACATATTAATGTTCAATTTTCAATATATTTTTTTGCCTTGTTAAATAAAAATAGGTGTTCCAATTTTTATCTATATTTTAAAAATATTTAATAAAACAAATAATGCAAGAAGCCCATTATGTTGCTTTAAATAAAATATTATAATTCGGTAATAACTATTAGAAATGTTGTTGAATAATCCTCTCTTGATTTTGCGAATTATTAAAAATTTACAAGTTTAATGTTTACTTGAATTATAAAAATATCCTGTACAATATGATTAGGTGAGGTACTTAATAATTTTTTCCTGTATGAGTAGGTACTTAATTGATAAACTGATAAATAAATGAGCTCAGATAATGTTTGTTAGTTTTAGGCTTACGCTTGTTCAAATTCGCGATAAAATTGTTTATTAAGTTTGATACAGTAATAAATTATGTATAACTGCGTTAAAACTTTTACTCGCTTTGAAACCTTATAAGAATTCAAAGAAACTTTTAAGCATCCAATTAAAATTTACCCAAGCACGCTTCATAATAAAACAACTATAAGTCACTCACGTCATAACTTTGGCTTCTTCTATAAAGTCATCCTCGCTCATGGTGCCCTCCTTCATCATCTTCACAGCGACATCTATCGACCCCCGCCATTTTCCTCTCCGGACAACGCCGAACTGCCCGGATCCTAATTCCTCTAAGAGCATGAGCTCCGTGGGGTCTATCTCCCACTTGTCATGGCTGAGGCCGGCGGTGGCGGGCGCAGGCCTATCACAGGGGCTTGTCTTCAGTCGAGAGGCCAGGCCCCCGCTGTTGTGCTTGTGGTAGTTCACTAGGTCGGCTATAGAGCTGCAGCAGTGCTTCTCTGAGAGGAAGAATTCACCCGCGGAGTTCTGTTTTATGTGGTAGTGCTTCACATGCGGCGTGGGGCTAAAATAAATCAAAAATATTGTTGAATTTTAAACAAATCTATTATTTTACAGATTAATTAAAGCGTGAATGCTTTCAACAGCAAAATATTCATAATCCGAGTTATGTTGCAGCAGAATATTCATTTTCAGAGTATTCGGCTGCAACACGCGCAGCTTTTGCCTGTCAAATAGAGGCGCCAGGATTCAGAAGCATGAGAAAATTCTCAAATAATCCTTGTGTGAACAAGGCTTAACGAAACCGATAGCTGAGTGTGTAAAGCCATGTTCACACATGGATTCTTTGAGTATACTGGTAAAAAATTAATTCACTGATTTCAAGTTATCAATGAATTAGAAATACTACATTTCCAAGATACAATGAAGTATCAATTCAGCGGCACCGCTATTTGACAGGCAATTACTCTCACCAGGATAATTTTTTTCAAAATTCAGAGCATAAAAGAATACTTGTGTGAACAGGGCTTAACATGACTGACTATGATTCTGATAACTCAAGTTCGAATCCAGTCAAGTACATATTCAGTTGAGTACCATAATAAGAACATTACCAGTCAAATAATAATGATGAAAGTACTTACACTTTTGTATAAAGAGATAAAGTGTATAATCCTTTTGTGGAAGAATTTCGTACAACGAAACAGCCTTCTTTGTCTTCTTGTTTAAGAAGTGATTCTGCTCGTTGCCGCGACATATCACTAACGTACCACCTAAAATTATTTCCAAATTAGTTACTGGTAAACTAATTCTTATAAGAATCTTACTCGTATTTTTGTAATCCTATAAGTTCCTTTTCTTTAACATAGTTACTTGGAATGTATCCTACCGATCTGGAAACAAACATTATTTATTAGAATATATTATTGGTGTTGTAATTAAATGGTTATTTACCCATTTTGGTCTTTAACTTTCCACCAGTGTTCTTGTGAATCGTCAAGAACCTCATATTCAGCACCCTGAGAGAAGAGCATAATATTAAAAATAGGTCATCGAGTTTAAAATGGACAAATACCTTTTCTAATGATAAATCACCCCCTTCAATGGCTCTAAAGGGATACAAAGCTACCACAACTTTGGTCCTCAGCATCACTTTATCTTTTAATTTTGCTGGGGTGCCAGGTGATGCCCCTCCGGGCATTATAGTCGAATTTTGTTGCGACCCTGACCACATATGATTTATTAAATACATTGGGAACGTCTTTACATCACCACTATTAATTATCACACAATTATTAACAACAGATTACGTTGAAAAGCACAAAAATCCAAGTAGAAGTAAAATGTTAAGTTCTTTCGGTATGACCTTGAAAACAGATACATCTGTTTTTGCTCCAGCACTTCATACAATGAACGGTAAATGGTACACACACATATCACTCAAATAATAAAACAATTAGATGTAAAAATTCACTCATTCACTTGGTAGTATGCAAATGCGCGATCACTGATATTTCGACATAAAAATACCATCGACCATATGTTACGGCGAAGTGACAGCGTTGACGGTAGTCAACATTTCTTTTTTACGAACACGGAGCGACACCACTGTCGACATTTCGTGGGCCGTGAATGTAATTAACAATCAAATTATTAAAGACGACACCTCGCAAACATACCGTAACGGTAAATCCAAGGTGAGGCAATCATCCACAGGGACGAAACGACTGAAAGCCGCTCTCCCATCAAATACTTCAAGTGAAACACGTGATTGTTATGTTACCATTACATCTACCTGTCGCTCGAAACTATACCGCTCTTCATTCTAGTTACATACCAGCAATCGCGAACTTGCGTCAAACCATTTAGTGCTGTTATTGTTACTACTACTATAAGTAAATTTATCAATGGGGAAAAAGTGAAACTGTGATAAAAATATCGGATAATGTGTCTATTTTTATTGATATCCGGTCGTTGAGGAAGTGCGGAGTCATGGTTGTTGAAATGAAATTTGATTCTACTTAAATGCCTTCAACACTAAAATATTTATAACAAGAAAATTCAATGAAGAGAAAATTCTTACAGAGAATCATAAATGAGCTAAACTTCATGCTAAAGAAAACTAACAAAAATAAACATAAAAAGAAATTTCGTATCAAGAATCCAGTGGACACAGAAAATGTAAAGGAATATTCAAATCACGTGTTTTGCGCGAGTGTCAGCGGTATTGAAACAAAATTGAAAATCGGTCCAACACGACGAGTGTAGTGCCCCCCTCGTGGCAGTCCCACAAGCTGCGCGCAGCGGCGTGTTCAATATGTTAGGATCAGTTCTAGTTTAAAAAGCCAACAGCGAGTTTGTTGTTAAACAAAAATTATTTCTAAACCACTATTTCATAATCGCATCCAGATTTTTATACACGCGATTTCTAGATTTGAATTTTCTATTTATGCATTTTTATGTACGAATTTTTGTCTCTGAATTTTCTTGTATTTGAATTTTCTAGCTCTGAGTTTTCAAGCAGCCCGTTGATTTGATTCTTACCTGTAGTGAGTAAATTTGGGGACGGGTTGTTGTTGTCCGAGTTGGCCAGCGGTTCCCAAACCGAGGATTCTTTACATCCGAAAGCGATTTTGTTGACTGCCCGGCAGCAAGTCCACCGTTTGTTATTCCAAACGCCTTCGTGAAAGTGAGTGCTCGGCTTATTCGAATGGGACTTGCACACTGTTATTCAGTTCATTATTAATTACATTCGTAACTCAAATAGTAATCTTTCGGTGTAAAAATCTAATTACAAACTTTTCTCATTATTAACAGAATTAAAGTACACCGAAAGAAAACTGCAGTTGTCATTCAAAGAAATTTTGCTACATTTGCATAAAATATTGATTTGATGTTCTTTGTGATATCTAAACAGGAAAAAACGGGGATTTTTCTATTGACATAGATTATTATTTCCCAAATTTTTGCATAATTTTTCCTTGTTTAAATTATCAACCACAATATTTATGAAAAATATAAATATGATAACAGAAAACACTGCTGCAGTGTCATAGGACCATTATAAATCCATTATGGTTCTCAGTACTATAATAAAATAACAAACAACAAAAATATAATATAATAATAACTGAAAATAAATCTGCACTAAAAGTAGTTTTCTTAGCACTGAAATTTGTTGTTTTACCTTGTAAAACTAAAAAGTTTTTTATCTACTAATGTGTCATAAAGATACCATTATAAGCCTCAATTTGAGGACCATTAAGGTTCATACCAAGGACCATAATAAATTAATTATGGTAACAAACATGTCGTTAATAAGAAAGTTTCAAAAATAGCATACCTGTTATTAAAAGATTTAAATGTTTTTGTTCAATATCAAATATTTTATTATTTTACAGATTTACACCAGCAGATAAAATTTTGTACGCAATACGTATCATGTTATCAAACTCGGTTTCGCCTTGTATGATAATCTTCAGGACTGTACTTAATTTTTTTAAAGAATTCCGCACTTTTTAAACTTTTCTACCATAGTATTTGTCAATTGTAAAACAAATTCACATAGCAAAAAAATAATTCTGGTAAATATTCAGTATTGTTGTCGGTTGTTTGTGTGAAATTATCATAAATAATTTACTTGACAAATGTAAAACCAGTATTTCAAATACAGAATTCTTTAAAAAAGAAGTATAACACCATAATGATGCACGTTAGGATTACTTATAAGAACATAAATAACAATTATAGAAAAAATAATCATACCAGCTCGGATTGCAGTTATCCAGTCAGCTCTATCTGGTTCCCGGGCGGAAATGAGATACAGCGTGTATGTTTGGGAAGCTTCTTCATAGCAGACCTGGAACGGGTATCCATCGAAAGCCGGACATTCTTCGCCAAGATTCCGCTGGGCAAACTCCACCGCGTAAACGTTCCGCAGGTCTACTCTCCCCCGCTCTTTTCGTTTCTATATCAGGAAAACACTTGCACTAATTTTTTGGTAAATTACACGAATATGATGAAATATGTTTTATTTTGACGGATATCCCACTTAATAGTAACTATGGCAATCTGATAAGGATTTTTGAGAATAATGGAGCAGATACGTCCTCATAGGGGAGGGCGTCGACTGAGAAAGACGTCGATTTTCGTGCGCGCTCTGCGCATTGTCGAAACGCTGTGAATAGGGAGAAAATGAAGGGTTGTCACTGTAATTCAATAGCAGTGTAGCATGAATACTGACAAGCAACTGTGATAGTTTGGCTACATTTAATACAGATACATTCATACATTATTTAATTTACAGTGAATTTATTTTAACGAAAAACATGGGATTTTTTATATCCATGGTTACAAACAGCAATGTATAAGAGCGTTCTTTTTAAAATGAAACAGGAAAACAATTTGAATTTGTTAATTTGTATCACACTGGAAAGGCAATGTATATATTTGGAACAATTAAAAGTTCAATTTGAAATCGTCCCTTGGAATTATTCCAAATGCTACCAAATAGGTAATCTTATATTGTTCAAGAAATGATTCCCTAATCCTATCAATTCGTAATTGTAACCATGGATATAATATTATCACGTTTCACGTTAAAATAAATTCACTGTACGAAGAATTTATTTATTTACGATTACAATTTGACATCGTCCTTTTAAAAATGAAATATAGGGAATCTATTTATAATTATTCTTGAACAATATAAGATATTTGGGCAACTGTAATAGTTCCAAGTTTTAATTATTGTTCTAAGTATACATCGTATTTCCAAGTAGAAGCATCGTGATATCAATAAACAAATTCAAATTTATTCCCTGTTTCATTTTAAAAAGAACGCTCTTAGGCCCTATTCACACAAGAATTCTTTGAAGATTCTTTCATGCTTCCGAATTTTGAGAAAAATTATCTTGGCGAGAATTGCCTGACAAATAGCGGCGCCGTTAAATTGAATCTTCAAGGAGTCTTGGAAAAGAAGAATTTCTAATTCATTATTTAAATTAGAATCAAAAAACGTAGTTATGGAAACAATGAATCAAAGTTTGTAATAATACTGCAACATTGTTTATAGTTGTGATTATTGCTGATAAATAATTGATACTTAATCCTTAATCGATTTTTAAATTTGTAGGACCATGGGGCGCTTATTACCAACTATAGAATAATGACACTTTGGTAACTTTAGCCAAATATAATTTTCAAAATATAAAATAATGCTTAAAGTTTCATATACTATTTTTAACGAAAAATAAGTCAAAATACAATTAGAATTAATAAACTTACATCGTTTTCCGTGTCATAGTAGATTAAGAATTGACGTGTTAACACAAACCATCTTTGTTTATAATTTACTGTTGTAAAACGCTTTTTATTTTGCGACCGCTTTGTCATGAGTCCTTGTTTTAATATTACATCATAAATAGTAGCCATTACATTTCTAATTATCAGTAAATTTCTTGTAATTTGACAGTAACAAACACAGGTTATGTTTCATCTCTCGAACATCGCACACACAACACACCCACCATAAAACGCCAAAATATATACCTCCCACATTGCATGCAAGACATTTTTATATTTTTTATTACCACACCAGTTAGGAAAATAATCTTTGTTTGTATAAAAATATTATCGTTTAATTAACACAAAATATAAATACTACATTTATAAGTACATGGATTCGGAAATGAATTCAACAACAAAAAATTAATATCAAGAGTACTTCATACACAGGAAAATGCAAATCTAGAATATTTATAAGTAATAAAACGTGCATCAAAATATTTTTTCAGAGGAATATTTAAATCTAGAATTTTAGATTTGGCATGAATGCAAACATAATTTGCATCTTCCTGTGAATTTATCTTTTGATGCAGGTTATAAATTCTATGTACTTGCATCTTCTGGTGTTGCATTCTCTTGTGTATGAATATTCTAGATTTTTATTTTCCGGTGTTGAATGAGTACCCATCTACGCGGTAAATACTTGAATCTTTATATGAACTTCGTCGTTTTTTAAAAATCCCTCATTTTGCAAATCGCTAATAAGAGCGAATTCTGTATAGCCAAATCCTCTTGGATTTAAAGTCTGACTTGGTTTTCTAAATGCTTCTAATTCTGGCTTAGTTAGCATAGTTTCTCTAATATTTATGGACGGAATACTATAAAAATACTTATTAAATATTTAACTTAATAAATTTCATTATTAGTTACCTGGGATGTATCAAAATAATTGTTATTCTAGCATTTAACGGCCAGTCCAATATAAAATCATGATCAGTCTTCATTACATGTACAATTAAAGCTAAATAATTATTATCATGTGGTGATAAATTAAATCTGATGCACAATCTACAAAAATCATCATTAGAACAAAATTTGAAAGTATGATAAATATATTTCTTACTTATATCCATTTGGATTTGTATAAAATCCATTACTGTAAAACATTTTCTTTGGATCGTTGTACATAGCTTCTAATTTCGAGTGAAAATCTTTAACTGTCCATAAATAAGTTCCATTGCAATATCTTAACGGTAATTCTAATATTTTTGCATTGTTTGTTGTAATTTGTTGAGACATATTTGTTATAATTATATCTTGCTCCCTATTTTTTTGTTCCAATAGAACAATTTTTTCATATAATACCCTGAAACAAATCACATTACTATCAACAAGAACTAATATTTAATATTAGTTTTACTTTAATAAATTATGTAAAGAATCTTTTGATTCTAATTCTGTTGAGCTATTTCCTTCTTTGGTTGGTGGGTCCCAAAAAAATGATTCTTGAGCCTTATCGGACGTGCTAGGTGCGTCATGTTTAATTTTTAATTGTGAATAAACACTACACAATAATGTGAGATGATAATTCATGTTTTTTGATAAATGTTCTTGACTCTCTTCGCTTGATTTGAATTCTGCAGCACATCCAGCATCTTTGAATAAACAGAAATATTTTCTTACGTCTTCGGAATACAGACAATTAGCTACATGAGATTCTACATCTAAAGGAGATATTTTTTCTGGACAGCCTAAATTATTATTCGGACAAATTGTTCTTTGCTGCAGTATTTCTCTTCTTGTAAAATTATCTGGGAATAAATCTGTAGCTGGTATAAGTTTTAAGTTATCAACTGGACAGGCGCCTTCTTTCCTAAAATTAAATAATGTTAATAAACTAGTTAATGATATATTTTATTTGAACTTACTGTAACCAGGATTGAATGCACAATCTACAAAATCTGTGTCCACAGGAAGTCAAAACGGGGTCCCGTAACCAAGCTAAACATATTGGGCACTCAAATCGCGATTCGCTTACAACTTCCGAATCAGATATTGAGCTTTCTTGAGCTTCCAATTTACTCATTCTTACTTATTTAAAGCTTTACGAAGTTCCGTTTGCATGAATCACCTGTTGATTCCAACAGGTGAAATCGCACGTTTATTCCGCTATTATTCATCATGAAAAAGTTGATCACGTCCTTGAAAATCTCAGGTAAAAAATATGCAGGTAGTATAATCATCTCTTAATTTAAATTATTGTAGTAAAGGAAGTATAAAAGAAAAATGTTATTTATTAGTGTTCTGATATCTTTTGATTGTTTTTTATTCGAGCGTAATAAAAAATATAAACAATTACTACAACCTTTGACTACAAATTTAAAAATTCTTACATTGATCTAGTTAAAATCAGTCTAGAATCGGATATTTGAAATGATTTCGGGGGACATTGTAACAACAGTGGAATGAGATACAAAGATATAATCCACACATTGCAATCCTATACCAAATGTATAATTATGTACATAATCAATAATAGTTATAAGTAGTGTTGAGAGATGAGTGCAACTCATATATAAATATAAATCACCGTTATATAAAACTAATTCTCTAAGTAGTGCTTTCACATTTGTCTAAAGCTATAGGTTTGAGGATATATAAGGAGACTACGCTGTTTAGAGCGAGCTACTAGAATCACCTGGAAAATGCATCATAGTTTCACCGTTGTACGACAGCGTTGGCGAAGCCCGACTTGGTGAGCTGAAACTGCTCGAACTCAGTTCCTCCGGGTCTCGGTACAAGCTGTCCACACATTGTTCGCCTCCTGTAACTGACAAAACAGCCACCATCTAAATACAAAGCATTTGAATAATAAATCCTCTTATGATCGCATTTGCATTTATTTTTTTCTTTTGCTTTTACATTTTTTGGTTCGAATTTGTCAATACATCTTTTTGTGTTACTTATCTTTTATTATTTTTTTGTTTCACTAATTTATTACTTACTGCATGAATTGAATTATTATTATTTTGTTGTTGAATTTAGTGATGAAGTAAAATTTTAATGTACATGTTATAAAACTTACGATCTAATAAGAATTATGTCAAACATTCCCAATATAAAAACATTAAAATAATAATAGCTAGACAGGTTAGCACGCAAACAATTATGATAAATATTTATATGTACATGCAATGTATCAAGGAGCATAATAATACACACACCATACAATGATAATAATATTTACAACTTTTAATAACTTGATTAGAATTTATTTTCGCTTTTTCTTTGCCTTCTTCTTAGAGGTTTTCTGAACTGGCAGCGTGGTAATTACAGGAAGACTGGCCGAATCATCCGCAACATTATCAGCATTCGGTTCATCCATGCAACTCACCGGTAGTTTGTTCTTTGCTGAATCATCGCTCTCCGTCGTCTCGGTCTGTGATCCTCCATTGTTGTTGACGTTCGTCTCTTCATCTGTCTTATCAAACACGGTCTCCTCAGCAGGGCTCAACTCTGCATCTAGTAGAGTTGAAATCTCTTCTTCATTATACGAATCCACGTGCACACTAGCTACGTAACTATCCATTCTGTGCATAGTTGAATCTTCAATACTACTCCACATTTCTTCTGGCACCACAGGTTCTGGTTCTGGTTCAGGTTCAGGCTCCGGTTCATATACAGGCTCCGGTTCATATACAGGCACAATAATACAAGGTGGTGATGGTGTACGATTACTGATATGTATAATTTCAACAGTATCATTGTCTAGTATTGGTTTGTTCATCCGAACTCCAAGTTTAGCTTTAGCTTTGCGGTTCTTTTTACCCGTTGCGGTTGGTTTTTCTGGCAGTTTTTCTGGTACGGGCGGCGGAGGTAGAGGCGGGTGGACAATTTCATCGAGCTGTAATCCCTGGTAGCGCTCGTTACTGACAGATCTCTGCGGCGGCGGCGGCGGCGGCTGGGGCAGCGGCGCGGGTGCAATGCCGACGACGGGGCGGAACAGGGCCTCGTCACAGTTCTCGTGTATGACGGCATCCTCGGGAGCAGAGTCCGGCTCTGAGCTAGGCGGCTCTGCCGGCAGGGTCACTACAGTACCCAGCGGATTCACAACTTTGGCAACACTGTGCGCATTATGCTTGACCGACACAAGCACACATCTGCCACCTGAACAGAAGAAGCCAATGGCAGGTGTTACTGCGGCCAGACAACAAGGCTCTGGGTTTCATGCAAACACGACGCATCGCATGACGCATGCAGTTACAGGAGCAACACGGTTAGAACAACCAAGGAGTGCACACACACTACGTGGCGGTCAGTCTGCCTGCCGTTGGCTAGTTCTGATTCGTCCCACAGGGTGCTGACATCAACAACCAAGCGCGCGATCAAATATCAACGTTACCAATATACCTTACGAGTACATTTACTATACGTCACGTACGTGTACGTGAAGTTGTGCAAAAGAGCGGTAAAACAAACTGTCTATCAGAGCGGACTTACCATTGTCTCCGCGTGCTCTTCCTGGCGACTCCAGCATAGCATCGGCAAGGTCTTCCTTTAGCTGTGACTCTCCACAGGTACCAGGCACCTCGCGGTCTAACAGCCGCGGAGATTGCTCGAAGCTACTGGCCGAGCCGGACTCGATCAACACGGGCACACCATCGTCAGGCATGTTCAACGGCTTTGAACGGGCTGGTTTCAACGGGGATCCCACTCCTACTTCCATGGCTTCCGTTTCCAGCACGGATACCGGCGATCTACATACAAAACAATTTTATTAATGATTCATTGCAATATTATTTAACGTACCCATTATTTCCGTTGTACATCTTGAACGTAAACTGTGGTCCCATCCAAAGTCTTCTGTGTGGCCCAGCATGAGTAACAATTTCAACTTGTGACAGCCAACGATCATCAGAATAATCGTTCTTGGTGTATCTATTCTCACATTCTCCATCAATTGCACAAAGTAAAAGATTATCAGGCGTCAAAGGCGCCTGAATATCACCAGCACTCGGTTGCCTTTGCAACGTCCACTGCGCTTTAGCATTCACTTTAAGCTCTACAGGTGTTTCATCACAAACCCTTTCTTTAGGAATATTCACTGAATGCCTGGGCTCCAAGTCATACTGAATTAAAGTTCCGTGACTAGAAATCACAAACAGAGATTCAACAGGTCTTCGTTGTTTGTGGCCCGAATCTCTAGGCTGCCCTATCGTATCCAGCCATGCTCTAGGTGCAGCGAAACAAGCAGCAACCCTTAGTGCGACATGCGAGGAATCCTCCGACGAAGAGCCCAGTCTAGTTCTTCCAGAGCCAGACCGCTGAGTCAAACCAGCCCCAGAGATCGGAAGATTTAACTGTTGTCTCAACTGTGCAAGAGGATGAACAACAGTTGAATGAGGATAAGGAGGAAGTCTGGGATTGCGGTATGGGATACCTGAATGCACCGGGATTTCAAGCTGGGAAACAGGACTATTGGAACGCCCTTCCACCGGCAGACCAGCTGACCGGTGGAATCTTGACATTCTATTAACAACATGAGGGGTAGCATGGGTTCGCATTCCTACAGACCCGCCATAGGGAGTGATAGGGAAAACATGGGTAGTTCCTCGGAGAGTAGACACCGCCACCCATCTCGAGTCAGGAGAGAAGCACATATCCTGAACTCGAGCGCTGGTGTCGCCTCTATGAAGAGTGTATAAATGATGAACGGCCGCTAAACTTGGGCCGCCAGGGTGAGGTTGTATTCTAAATAAATGAAAGTCGTGGCCGCGTTTGTCTGCTGTTACTAAAAGCATGCCACTCGGATCGAACTGTAAGCAGACAATCGCTTCTGAATGGGCAGTGAAGTGAGCTACGACTGATTCGACTGGGAGGCCTCGATCTGATGAACCGTTCTCTGCATTCTACGCAAAGAAATAGCGAAAAGTAAGTTTGTTTCAAGTTATAAAATAATTAACCTACCTGCAAATCTAGTATAGTGACAACACCAGGTTGCACAAGATCTGCTGATAACACAGGAGGAACGTGCTGCGCAGAAACAGTTGACGTACCAGCTAAACTACTCGCAACTGTTTCTCCAAGTTCTCGTAAACCTTTCCCTAAAGATTTCGCCGCGTGTAGAACTGTGGCTGTGTAACTTTGTACGCCTTCACCTTGACAGAACAATCAAACACTCTGAGCATTTTAAAATAATATATTTAATATTTTTATTTGTACCTTCATTGCCGCCTCCACTTCGCCTAGCAGGGATAAGTTTTTTTTCAGCATATGCCAACCAACGAGTACCTAAAGCTACTGGGTTAGGATACAAACCAGGACTTAAATAACAAGTTGTTACGGTTAGTCTGTCTTCAAGTGTATGAGCATCAAAAATAGCAATTCTTTCCGCAAATGTTACCACAACCGATCGTTTATTTGCCAATACGTCCAAAACGGGATTTTTAAACTTAATATTTTTTACCTAAAATAATTTCAAATTTATATTTTTATGTTTTGTAGGGTATTTGAAACATACTTGTTCTCCAGTTTTGAGAGAAATAAAACTAATAGAGTAAAACGGGGGTCCAGGAGCAGCAGTATCACACAGTACCAACAAAGGCCTCTTATCCGAAAATAAATCTATCTTATCACTAAACGTGTTGCATTGGGGGTTCGGTAATATTCTAAGTACTCTAACTGAACCATGTCTCCACGACAGCACTTCCGAAGCTTCGCCATTAATTGGCAAAGCCCAAACCTAATAAAAATTAACATTAAAAATTTAATACTTGATAATTTGTAGTTTATTTTACCTGAATGCCTGATCCATATCCAAGAACAACAATCAACGGTGCTGGAATACCATTTTCATCCATTCCATCGATGTAAATAAGTTGATTTTTGTCTAGATGTTCGAAGTGCACCCATTGTAGCTGGTCTTTTGTGTCTGTGGGAGTTGAATACGATGCTGGAACGACTTCGTTAATAAATCCAGCCACACTGTCTATGATCGACCGATCATTAACTTGTTGTGGGGTGATGACTGCTGGACCAGAGCTGGTCGCAGTTTGTGTACGAGTTCGCCTGGGAGTCTCCGCAGACATTGTTTAACTATAATTTATAATTAATTTATAATGATACACATGATTCAAGTCTTATCAACTACACACGATGCTTTGACAACAACCATAACAAAGAAAAATTTCAAAATAACGACTGCTACATTTCATAACACAGTTGAAGGACAAAGGGTTATTCACAGTGCTTGATTTTCAAATATAAACAACTAACAGCTAAATATATACAGTGATTTGGACTCAAATATGTTATAAAACTACGACACAACTCACCTTGTTACTTCATTTTCTCATAATGCAATATTTTTTCACAAATGAATACTGCGTCATTAGTTCTTGACAGCTACAAAACACAAATGACGTCATTCACCATTATCCAAATAAATAAATCTACCAATTACTATCTCTGACATTAATTCATTGTTCTAACAACTCTGTTTGTTTGTCACTTAATTGTAATCTATTACAATAAAACAGCTCAATAATGCACTGTTAACAATAACACAGATCAGCTGATTGCTTAACAACGGACCAAGGACAAAGACGTCTACTGTCAAATGCCAGATGTTTTTACACCTACCTTTCAAAGTCCTTGCTCGTTATTTTTACAATTGATATTTTTTTTAAATAATTAATAATAGTAAATGCGTAAAAAGATATCTTTTATTAATTTATTTGCAAATCTACTTAAGTAAAGCTATTTCAGTTCAAGTTAGTTAGATACATACTTCGGTTTATTTTAGACATGCAAATGTAGACAAACAATATATTAAAATTATTCAGTCAAGGTCTATTGAATTTCCCATTATTACTTATTATATCCCTCTATAAATGTACAACATTCTAGAGCTCGATAACAATTATTCTATTCAGGAACATGATAACAAAACAGAATCTTTTTAAATTATATATTTTGATAAAAAATACTAGCTGAATTGTAAACTTAAATTAAAAACACCAAAACAAATAATATACAAAATAATGTTTCGTTTACAATTAGTTTTAAAATTGATCTAAGTGCATATTTACTTTTTTTTTGCTATTATAATCACTAGACATAAGACATTTCCACAATATTTTTTTTTCTAGTTTTGAAATGACAATGTTACTCTTGATACCAATTCATAAAACTTGAATGAATGAAATGAATAATTTAATTAGCACAATATTCACCATACAGATTATTTTAGTTTAGTCAGACAACGTCATTCTAGCACAACGAACTTGTGGTGGACGGGGTCGGAGACTAATGCTCACAACGCAACAATAGCGCCCAACCATCGACCTGATAATATTATTAATCAACTTAAAAACAATAGATCTATAGATATACATACATATTGCAACATAAAAGACTCATGATGGTGGGGGCAAAAAGCATTTTGTATATTAATAAAACTGATACAAGGTGTTGTTGTGTAAGTTTAGTTTGGAGAAGAATGGCATTGGCGGAGTTCCAGAGTCGGGCATTTGGGCTCGGGCAGTTGCAGTTAGGACTTGACGACTTGAGATAAAAACAGGGAAAGCGGCGGATTCGGAATCGCGGAATTCAACTAGGATATTTCGTATCACATCACATGGGGGCAGGACAGCACATCACTTACAGATCTCTAACACATTTCTCTATGTATCACTACCCATTAAAATTATTTATAAAATCCGAACAGATGACATTCACACATTCGCAATTATTACAATGTACAAATTCTATGTATATTTGATAATTAATCCCGTGCTGAAAGGAAATTCACTTAAAAACCAATTATGCTACCTATCCATGATAAAATGAATACTTGACTTGTGTAAAGTAAAAACAATTAAACAAAGGACAAACAGACGAAGACAAGAGGTGCGAGACATAGGGAAAACAATTTATCCGAGAAATATGAGTAAATTTTGTTTCAGTTTAGTTAGTGTGGTGTTGTGGCAGAATAAATAAATTAAATATTGTGGCTTAGTCGTCTGCCTCGTCATCTTCTGACTCGGCTTCTTGCAGCCACGTGAGCCACTGATTCACCTGGAAGAGCGCCTGGCCTTTGCCGGGGTAGGCGTCCGTCAGGTCCTCCTTCCACTGCAGGAACGCCTCCTCCTCCACTACCTCCAGGTCATAGAGCGCCATGAACC
The DNA here is from genome assembly GCA_947534325.1 of Agonum fuliginosum. NCBI lineage: Eukaryota > Metazoa > Arthropoda > Insecta > Coleoptera > Carabidae > Agonum > Agonum fuliginosum. The sequence continues at coordinate 29,774,102 of OX384041.1, forward strand.
AGCGCAGCAGCAGACCCTTGGGGAAGCTGAGCGCGTGGCAGTGCGCCTGTAGCGAGTATACCGCCGTTACCTGTAGGTCGACGCGCTCGTGCAGGAAGTGCTGCAGCACCACGGTGTAGCGCTTCAGCAGCGCCTTCTCGCGCTCCTGCACCGCCTTGTCCGTGGAGTCGGCGCCCACGCTGCCCGCCTCCTGCATCATGTACTTGAGCAGCACAGTCATGAGCGCGTTGATGAAGCCCGTGTCGGTGTAGCTGGTCGGGTCCAGGTTGTCCTTGATCCACTTGTAGAACTGTGTGGGTTGTGGGTCGGCTTGCAGCTGCTTGGCTAACTCTGCCTGGATGCGCAGCAGTGGGTACAAGAAGGTCAGGTCACGGTCTTCTAGGATCTCAGCGAGACGCTCCTTTGTTCGGTCTGCCTCTGGTAACTGAGACATGAGATTTACTTTGCTAGCGTTGAACAGATCCACCAGCTCTTGTTTGTCTAGAGCTTTGTGAAGCTGCTGCAAAACGAGAAGGAACAGCGGGTGGTGTGCTCCATTTTCTGTGAACGATGCTACTTCAATTAGTGGCATTATCTTTTCTCGTACAGCGCATCCCATTATGACAGCGCTCTTGTCCTGCTGTGCGTCTGCTTCTGGTTCATCTAAATTGTTACAGAAATTCTTGATTGCTTCTTGGCATATTGAGGCGTTCACCATGCCATCGTTGCGTAATGCAGAGATGAATTTAACTACTTTTTCGCGATTAGAATCTGAAAAAAATAATAAACATGAGTAAACTGAATGCATTAATAAATGTAAAGTATATTTTACCTGATTTATCTACACACATCTTGAGTACATGCAGTATAGCGTCTTTGGCATATTTATCCGGTATTTTGTGCTCTTTATAAGTCTCCAAGGTTTGAGTGAAGTTTGTGTTATCTTGTAAATATTCATCAACAAGTGATGTGAGTTTCTTTAAGACTTCTTCTTTATTCGGCCCCTAAAAGCAAACAATTTATATTTAATAAATACATCTGAATAATTAAAAGTTTTAAAATTCTAAGTACTTGTGTAATATAAAATGAAGATTGTTACCTTATCTTTTTTCGTCTGTTTGGGTTTGTCTGTAGAAGCCTGTTTAATCGGCAGCGGTTCTTTGTGGAGTGGCGTAGGCGCAGGCATGCTTGGTTTGTTGACATTGGAATTGGAATTGATGTTGTGGTCTTGACCGGCTTGTGCTCTGCTACTGTTTAGCACCATGTTAGTTGGCTGCTTATTCACGGAGGGTTGATTAAATAACATCGAGTTGGCAGATGGCCTTAGCTCCAGATCTCCTAGGTTCTGTTCTCTGGCCGCCATCAGGTTCTTTTTAAATCTTGGCGCGAGTTCTTTATTTGAAGCTGTAATCATATAATTAAGTATAAGTATGGTAATTTATAGTTACAAGTAATGGAAAGTATTTACATTTACCGTTATTGTATTGTGCATTATTATTAGAATGTTGGTTGTTCTGGTTGTGCTTATTGAAGCCGCCACCGCCACGTTGGTTGTTGTACATATTGTAGCCGCCCGAGCGCTGGTTGTTGTGAGCTCGGTAGGAACCATCACGTACACCGTATCCATTAGGGTTAAAGTTAAATTTATCGTTATGTGTAGGTATGAGGCTAGTAGATGAAGTGCCAAGGGTAATACCAGCCAACATATCCTCAAAACCACTACGTACTTTCATACGGTGACGGAACAGTTCATTGGAGGCGACGCGGTCGCGGTCAGAATCACGATCCTGGTTACGTCGCTCGCGCATCAGGTAGTCATCGGTGGGCCGAATCTGATTAATAGGCATGGGCCCCTCCACCGTAGTGGCCTTGCGTGGAACCCAACTATCAGCACGTAGCTCGATTACGTCCTTGAGCATGAAGCGGATGCGCGGAGGCAAGTCCGGGTTCTCGGCGAGCAACTTCATGCGCTCGAAGTACTGACCCATCAGCTTTTGCCCTTTGTCCGTGTCGAGAATGCGTCCGCAAGTGCGCAGGATCTGGCACAGACACTCGAGGTCTTCCGACATGTCCTGTGTCGTGTCACCGCGCCGCCTCTTGTCGACCAGAAGCTGTTGTATACACCTATGCAAGATGCTCTCCGACAAGATCTCCAACTTTGCCAGCTCGCCAATGAACTTGATGTTGCCCAACATCTTGCGCTTGGCAAGCTGGCGCCGTTCCTCGTCCTCTGGACTGGCGCCATGCTGTTCGAATGCCTCGTTCGCGGCAGCAGACGCAGCGGATCTGTTCTCAAACTCGGCTTTGCACTTGTTGAGCAGCAGCAGCCGGAATGTGCACGGCTGATCGTCAGGTTCAAAGTTTGGAGCTTCTTTGGACAGCCGCTTGCACAGCTGTGCGTACATAGACGAGTATTTGGGTTCATCGAGTGCTTTGTCAAAGATCAACAAAATCACACCTTTAAGAATAACACTGGAGTTTAGTTCTGTTCCTAACAGATCATCGCTTAGCTTCTTGAAATTCTCTGGTGTGAGTTTGTTGAGAATGCCCCGAACCTTTCGGAATATGAGGTCATTTCTATTTTCTTGACTAAGCACATCTTGGTGGCGTAGTGTACTTGGAGGGACCCAGCGTCGCTTGGCGGGGGGAACAGTGTCCCTTCCCGAGACACGAGCTAGTGGCCCCGTTTGCCTGGGGCACTCCGTTTTGATGGCGTTACGTGCGCGACCACAAATCCCTCTCTCCGGAACCAAGTGAGAACAGCAGGCCGGCCTCGGGAATCTGTGTACACAAGAGAACAAAGCCCATTCAACTATGAGTAGTACAGGTTACACAGGTATAATAGAATACAGCTGATCGAGGTGCGTTAACATGAACGCGCATTCGCACCGCGACCATAGGTCAACGGCCTCTGTTCCGCGGCCGCGCCGCCAGTCAGCGCTACAAGCGGGGAGGGCAAGGGTAGCGCGCGCGCCCGGCAAAGCTCAAGGTCCCGACTTCACATTCCAAGGATTTACCCATACCTACGAACCATGAACCACGAACCATGTGCAATGCAAACTAAACTTATACCGTTATTTTATTATTAGTCACATAATCGCTTCAACTTCCAACTCTGATAACAAACTAATCAACTAACCAAACATGAAACCTATCACACGTCATGTTATAATGTCAAATTCATAAACATAAATACAATGTAAACTACCGTGGCCATGTAACACATTGGTTAGTAAGGAAGGATACCGGTTCGATGAAAAAACCATTAGCCTTAATAAAACAAATAATTTACAAAAACAAAGATTCATTTGATTATCGTAAACAATAAACTTTAAACAAAACCATAGGTAAATATTTGTTGTAACAGTCGTCTATAGACAAAGAAATATTACTAAGCAAATAACTATTCAGAATTAAAAACATTGGTACAATTAATTTAATGGTAATAATTGGAACCAAACATTCTAAGAACATTTCACTTAAATTTTTCCTCGTATTACAAGTTTTAACAGTGTCGAATAAAAGCTAATTTGCAGAATAAGAAACATATAAATACTTCATGATTTCGACATGAGAAAATCCAAGAATAAAGGAAAACGGGTGTTCACTTAGTACTCGAGTACGACAAAGCAAAAAGTTTTTATGCATAATTTCTCTATTTAGCACTTTAAAATCTCTGAAATAAACAAATAAAAGTGGTCATTTATACGTAATTGTAATTGAATAAATATATTGTAAAATATTTACACAGAATCTTTCCAACAAAAGTACATCAGGCATGACGCATCGTCTCTGTCATGAAATTATTGAATAAATACCTTTAATTTCTGCCCGTTTGATGCAAGTAAAATATAAAAGCCACTTACCTACTTATGAAATGTTAATGTATGTTGAAATTAAACAAATAAATATTTAACTACACCTTAAATATACTAGGAATTGCTTAAAATCACAAGTAAAAATCACTTACGGGCCGTCGCTTGTTGTTTGTGAGGGCTGTAGAACGTCTACTTTCGTGCAACTTCGCTAATATTCGTACACAGAGAATGATTCAAGTTCTATACTTTTTATTTTTGAAAATAGAAAATTTATACATTACAGAAAGCTGATATACATTTAAAATAAAAATAAAAATTTTACAAACAAAAATAAGTCGAAAAATATGACATTTTAAACTTTTAGAATATCAAATAAATGTCATTGATTGACATTTCTAGAATAGTTCCAAACCAAAATATCCCTACATTGACAAAATAAACAGGATTTATGAAATTAATTCAAATATATTTACTCATAATAAAAAATTCTTACAAAATATTTCTTATGTAATCTAAAGGGTTAATTCTAATTCTTTTATTTTATCTGGTACTTCTACTTTTAAGTATTTTAATGAATTTACGGGGTTTTCGATTTTCATGCAGTTTAAATAACATTCGGTAGTCAAGATAAAATTTTGCAACATTTTTTTGTTCAAAACATTTCTCAAACTATATAAGTAAGCAACTTGTAGAGCTGAATTTAATTTAATTTCTGTTGCCAATGGACGTTCTGCAATTAGTTTGTGGCTTACCTAAAAATTAATAACTGTAAACACAATCATTATTCATTATATTTAATATTACCTCGTAATTTTTAATTATATTTCCTGGAATACTTAAATAATGCTGAACACAATCCGCAAAATATCGCATTTTTTTAGGAAAAGCCCCTTCTAGTTTTTGAGTTAACATATAATCTGCAATCTATAAATAATGTTATATATATTATTTCTATATTTAATGTTTTTACCTGTGTATCAAAAACATTAGTTAAAGAAACGTCGTAAATATGTTGCAAACAATCTGCAAGTATTTTACTATCATGTATAGTTTTCGTTATATCGTCAGCTTCTAAAATTTCTTTTAAACCCAAGTCAAATGCTCGCATTCCTGATATTTTAAGATCGAAAATAAATATTTCTTTCTTTGTAGCTATTGCTAGTAAATTTATTTTGGAATTTCTGCCATATAGATTTCCAAAGCCCATAACAGCAATATCTGTGCATATTTTTATATACTCAATCGCAGAATAAAATCTGTGATCTACTACTGCTAAATATTTGTATTTATATGACAATTCTTTTAGTTTGTCATATTCTGCAGGACTTATTTGCGATTCCCCTTCACTAGATTCTGAATTGGATGATTCTAATTTGTCCTTTTCTTCCAAAACTGTAATGGATTGAATTTCCATTTTATAGTAGTGGAACAAGCCATCATATTCCATTGTGTCTGGATATTCTGATACTTTCGTTACTGACACTCTCGTGTCATCTCCATAACAGAAGATTCCTTCGTAGATTTTGCCATCACATAGTTCTATCATTAAACGGGTACCCTTTTCAAAGTTGGTGTTCATTTTCTGAAAATTTATAGGTTATATTGTTTAATTATTTAAATATTTGAAATACTTTATAGTTACCTTACAATTTTCAATTATTACAATATACAAAATAACAAATATATAATTATTAACGAATTAAAATAATCATATTGATAATTTAACAAGTAGATGAAACAATGGCGATTCTTATTTAGGTGAACCCGATGCTGATGCTAGCAAATCTTTTATTTATTATTAAGTAATTTGGTAAGGTTTATTTTTAATTTAAAAAGTTATTACACTTTAAATTAGTTCTGAAAGTTTCTTTACTATATTATTACACTTTTGTTATAGATTTTATTGCATACTACGAGCAAATGCTATCTACATTAAAATACTTTCTGTAGATTATTTAAAATTTATTGCTACTTCTTACAAATAGTTTTAATTATTAGTACATGTTAATAATATTAAAAATATTGGAATGTAAATATGTTTAATCAATTTTATCTGGTTTTGTTCTTCCTGGTTCTGAATACGCTTTGTAAATATACATTCCCAGAAGAAGATGTAAGGCAACAATAGCAACTACAGCAGACCACACATTACTAGCAACGCTGGATATTCCAAACAATCCTAAAAAACAAAGAAATATACACTTTTTCCTAAAAAATACAATAATTACTTGTCATACCATCGAAGATGATTATTTTTGTGCCAAAGAATATTGACACTGGTGCTAAAATAATTAAAGCCGTATAATAGAAAATTGTAGTAAAAATTCTGGATTCTCTTTGATCCTGCATTTTATTTCAATTTGTGGATAATATTTTCTATTTATCAGGTTCAGTGGTTCAGATGTTTTGAGGTTATTCACCGGAGAATTTAGGTTGCGTTCTACAGGGGCAATCGTTTGTCGTTTTTGCGGAAAACCGGTAAAAGCAAAAGTCAAGTGCGTTGCGTAGGTAAATAATAATATTTCGTGATAAGATAAAATGTCTTCAGACGATGAAGATACTAGAACACTATGTAAATATGGTGCATCTTGTTACCAGAAAAATCCAGCTCATCACGAAAAGTTCAAACACCCAGAAAAAAGAAGGGTAATTCTCAAAGAAAATTATTTGAAGAAGAACTTAATTTCACAGGTTATCTTTATTTTTAGAGATCAGAATCACCTGAATCAAGTGATACTTCAAAAAAACAAAAGAATGACAACGAAACCAGTCCTTCAAAAACAAAAGATAGTCCAGAAAAACAAAAGAAAGTCAACGAAACCAGCCCTTCAAAAACAAAAGATAGTTCAGAAAAACAAAAGAAAGTCAAAGACGACAAAACAAATGAAAATCAAGACAAGCAAAAGAATGTGAACGATATATCATCATCCAGTGATGATGACTGGGTGAACGATGTAAATCTTCTTGAGCTTGAAACATTGGCAGATAGAAAAGAATTTATTAAAAAACATTTTCTTGTTGAAATGCCGGATGATTTTTACACATTTTGGGAGTTTTGCAAAGAATTAAATAAAGAAAAACCTAAAGAAGCATTTAAATCGGTTGGTTTAACATTAGTTGGTCCGTATGATGTATTAGATGAGTCATTCAAAACAGTTAATGATTCCAACAGCCAAAAATATTTCTTACATTGGAGATATTATTATGACCCTCCAGAATTTCAAGTAATATTGCAAATTTAAGTAGTTTTTTAAACACATTATTTACTGTAACAATTTTCAGACAGTAATTAAGGGGGATGATAAAACCGGTTACCACATTGGCTATTTTCGAGATAGTCCTGAAGAAAATCCATCTTTTCTTGGATACAATGAAGCGAACAAAAATTGTATTATAAATCAACTGGGTGAAAATATCTTTGGAGCCATTAAGTAATATTTACGATAATTTATTGAATCAAATATTAACAGTAATTTTTTTTAGTACTTACATGGAGAAAGTATTAAGAATAGCAGATCCTTTCAAGAAAATGTCTCTTACTAAATTACAAAAATCTGTTCAAAATAAAGCTAGAGAATTAAAACTAAATTTGAACAGTCATGGCAAAAGTAGGAAAACTGTTTGCAAATCTTTTCACACAGCTGGTATTGTTGTTCCATATAATCGAAGTACCCAACTTGGTTATCGTCCTTTATCAGTAGACGACAAAGAATTAAAAAAGTTATTAAACCAAGTTGAAAAAACGTATGAAGAAGGTGGAGACAAGGCATTTTCTTCTCTACAGCCTGTTATAACTGCAGCTACGATTGCAAATGATGAGTGTGATTTTGGAACAGCATTAGAACTTGGCATTAATATGTTTTCTTTTGGTCATAAATGTTTCAATACGTCTATTCTTAATTTACTAAAAATAACTTATGCCTTATTAAGTAGACATGCATTTGCCGAAATCATTGAAGAACATTTAAAGTGCAGAACGAAAGAAAGTCCACATATTATTAAGTTTTAACATGTATTTGTATTGTGAAATAATAAAGAATTTTCCAGTAACGATTGTTTTTGTTCAATTTTTTGACGTCACGTTTACCGCGAAAAAATGAACGCGTGCGCAATGAGGCGTCGCGACGTCGGGCGAGTACGCCGTGACGTAGTGACAGTTGAAGATCTCCAGCGTCGCCATCGATGGTGTCAATATGTGATAAAATGTAACCAGTTCATAATTTACAGCACTTGCCTGCCAAAATCTAATATACAGCAATGTTCTATTTTGAATATGAATATTACAACTGTGCTACTGTACAGTGATGAGGGTATCTAATAAATAATGTGTTGGTGTTTGTCGAAACGATTGCGCTCGTTCAACAAGTAGACGTCAGGCGTCGACCGCACGAGCACAACGGCAGCGCTCGCGATTTCCACGGCGCGTGCCACGCGGGCCAAAAATAGCAGAGTGTTGCGGACATGGGCACGGTGGATGTCGGCATCAATCGCACCCGATAATCAGCGTGCAACGGCAACATGCAGTCCATTCCGGCCAGCAGATGACAACAAGCGCCCACATCCTTAACGTCATGTTCGACACAATTCAATCACAAGTCTCCGTAAAGAAGCTTCTGCTATGAAATAAAAGGTAAGATTGCTAATTATGTCGTGTTCCAGTTCCATCGTTCAGATTCCAGAACAACGTGGCGCTCTCAGCTGTTTATTTTAATTAAGACAAAAATAGGATTTGTTGTTGTAATAATTATGCACGCATGTTGCGCCTGATTTCGCCTTTAGTTCAATATGTAAGGAAACCCGATCGGTATGGGGCGCCCAAAGAATATTTAATTTTCAAATAATCACTCGTATCCGGTTTGCTGTGCGCTAATTAGAAACAACTCGACACTAATCTCCGTTCTGGAAAAGGAAATTAAAGACTTGCCCGTGATTTACCCATTCGATTTGATTTATATGAACGTGCCAAAGCAATAAACTTGTCGATATGTCCAATCGAAACATTTATATTTACGCATTTAAATGTATTAATAAATTACAAGTGCGTACTTTATGTTGTGTTTAGTAGTAAAGTAGTTTGTGGTTTTGTGTGTGCAGGAGCGGCGGTGTGATGGACCCCGTGTCATCGGCCACATCGTCAACGTCAGCAGCACCGCCGGCGCCAACTCCAACCATTGATAGAGAGCAAATCAAAATCGAATTCTATCGCACTTACGATGTGATGACGGGTGTGCGGATAGCCGCAACGCTCGGTGGATTCTTCGGTCTAATGGTTATCCTAGTGGTCTATAAATCCAAGTCCAAATCCGAGAAGGTTCTGGCGAATCCTCAGTTGGCCGCCGCTGTCGTGGAAGCAGAAGAAGAGCGACAATTGAACGCAGCATTAGAGGCGACAGCCGAGTATCGTTGCTTGAACCCCCGCGGAGCGCGGCGTTCTCTGGGCAACGCAAGTGTACCATGTGGACCACGCTACATGAGATTCTCCTCCGTGGGAGATCGCGGTAGCTTGTTGGCGCCTTCGCCAGTCGAAAGGCCTCAGCACAGATTTTTATTAGATGTTCCTGATGCGAGTAAAGTAGCTCGCCGACCAAGCAATACGACCACAACATACTCGAGCTCTGAGAGTTCGTATCTCGAGCGGCGTGACTCTGCCGTTGGTTTGGGGCCGGCCCCGCACCAGCACAGAGCGAGACGACGGACTTCTTCGCCGCTTCCCTGGGATATGTATTATCCGATTGATATTCGTGTGATTCAACCAACGCCTGGTGGTTCCCCGTGCGGAAGTGAGCGCACGTTGCACGCGGCTGCGCACCGACTGGCTCCACTCGCGTCAATCAGTTCTTGCGCAAGTTCTCTGGCCGTGGATTACCCCGACCTCGACGCCCGGTCTCTGGGATCCGACTCTGTGTTCTTGGATGATGAAGAGTGTTTGGACACGGACGATGAGATCACGCAGTTCTCTACTGACAGCGATACGGACACGCTACCCGGGTGTCCGACGCTGATGCCCATGTCGGAGCTGTTACACAAGCCATCCTCTTCCATTGACATGGAGGAGGGATCGTGGTCGCAAGAGACGCTGTTTTAAAGTGCGCCGAATCTATGTGTGGATAGAGTAGCTCATGTCGTCCTATCCTAGCCCATCCTGCAGGGTTAGCCTTGTGTAGCGTGCGGCGTTCGTCGTCGATGTTTCTCCATAAACCTGATTGCCTGCATGTATTCGAAGTCCACGGCGCGGTAATACACGAAGCGGACCTAGTCTTAAAGTGAGGAAGTGACTACATGCCTTCGAATTTGTATTATTGTATTATAGAAAAAAATATAAAACTTTATTTATGTTGCACAATTGTATAACAGGTTGTTGTGGTAATAAGTTGCAATAAATGTAAATATTTATTTGGACGTGTCACATTTTGGTGCATTTTTGTCCCGTTAACAGCAAACAGCACAGGTTAAAAAGCATACATTGCATTATCTCCGCCATGTTGCAACCAATTTCTTATTCCCAACATTATTCTACAAAACATAGTACATAAATATTTATAAATTAAACTGGTAAACATATTCTTGCGGTTACAACGTAGCGAAACTAATACAGATCCATTAATATACTAAGATGAGTTCGGCTACTTTTCTTCATCTTCTACATAGTTTGTGAGTAGGGCGAGTGTTTGATTCCAAAACTATGCGCTGGTGGAAGGTCCACTGAAACCTGTGAATCAACAGTTTATTTGACGCTATTGTTCAACGCACGTTGTTGTTGTTATTGTTGTTAGTAATCTCCGTAATTCTCCGCATGCGGTGAGTGCCTGATGCCGAAGGAATGGATGGGAGCGGTCCGCAAGTGCTTGAACACCTACAGCCCACGCCCAAATGTTAGTAAAATTAACCATAACTTCAAAACCGAATTGCTTTGTAATTTAAATCTATTCAAATGTGATGGTAATTGTCAGCTTATTAGTTAGGAACGGCTGTTATTATTATAATTTTCTATTGTTTATTTACCAAGCCATTAATTTGCAATCACATTTGTGGAGTTAAAAATAGATTGAAATTGTAAAACATTTTTCTTACTTTTTCGGGTGAGTATACTCCAGGTCCAGGCTTCAAGGTATCATCGGACGGCAAAGTAAAACGCGAACTGATGGTGTAACACGGTGAGTGTGTTTTGTTGTTATACACATCTGGGTTGATGTTGTTGTAAGAGCCAGGTCCAGGATTCTTGATTCGGTCATCTGCAGGATCTTTCTGACGACCGGACATGGTAAAAGCGGGAGCTGCCTTCTTGTTTCCTTCTTTCGTTCCGCCCAAGACTGAAGGAATGTTGTATATGTTCGGTGCTAAAAAAATAAATACTAACTTAGTTCCCGTAAATATTTATAAGCGATTTTGAAAAATATTTTTCAATCCAGTCGATCTTTCGTTTTGTTTATTTATTTTAAGTATCAATGTTTTCCAAACATTTGTATAGTTTTCTAATCAGAGCAATCAATATGAATTAGTAACGCTTACAAATTGGTTTACTGATTGCAGTCTCACGCGACGTTTTTACGTTAGAAAAACATTGGTTTTATAATCACCTGGAGTATCTATAGGTCTATCATGGGCTGTCTTCAGCCCAAATGAATATTTTGGTGCATAATCGAGATTTGAGTGTTCTGGTCTATAATCGCCAGGTGCTGAGAATCAAACAAATATACGTGCAACAATATTTTACTTACTAATCTAAGTTCTAGTGCTAAACTATTTACCTGGTGTATCTAATGGCTTTTCAACATTAGTTCTAAGTCCAAAAGTGTATTTCGGTGCATTGTCAAGCATCATATTAGCTTTCTCGGGACAATAATCGCCAGGAGCTAGCAAAAATAAAAAATATATAAACCAGAAAATAAGCAAATCATAAAATAAATTACCTGGGGTGTCAAATGGTTTCTCAACGTTTGTTTTAAAACCGAAAGTGTATTTGGGAGCGTTGTCCAAAATAACTTTATATTTTTCGGGACAGTATTCTCCAGGAGCTAAGAATAAAATAATATAAAATAAAAATAAAAAATAAAAGTTTCATGATTTTTATAAAATTGCTTTTGCTATATCATGACAGAAATGAATCTTTACCTGGCGTGTCTGAAGGTTTACCAACATTTGTCTTTAAGCCAAAAGTGTATTTAGGGGCATTATCCAAAATAAGCATCGCTTTTTCAGGGCAGTACGCACCAGGAGCTAACAAACAAAATTTTAGTTTCCAATTGAAAATCAGTACAAAATTTATTACCTGGTGTTTCTGACGGCTTTTCTACATTTGTTTTAAGACCAAACGAATACCTCGCAGTACTATCAAAAATAATTGTAGCCCTTTCAGGGCAGTACGCACCAGGAGCTAACAAAAAATAAATATAATAATGCGAATTTATTAACTTTTATTTTGATTGAATACCTGGTGTGTCTGATGGTTTATCTACATTTGTTTTAAGACCAAACGAATATCTCGCTGTACTATCAAAGATAATTGTAGACCTTTCAGGGCAGTACGCACCAGGAGCTAACAGAAATAAATATAATAATGCGGATTTATTAACTTTTATTTTGATTGAATACCTGGTGTGTCTGATGGTTTATCTACATTAGTTTTAAGGCCAAAGGAATATTTTGGTGTGTTATCTAAGTTAGCCTTTTCTGGGCAGTAATCACCAGGGGCTAGTAAAATAATGATAAATTATTACGAATGACGTATTTATTGTTTATGTATTATTAAATTACCTGGTGTGTTTGATGGCTTTTCTAGATTGGTTCTCTGACCAAAAGAATATTTAGGAGTGTTGTCTAAGTTAGCCTTTTCTGGACAGTAATCACCAGGAGCTAATAAAATAATTTTAATTATTACCTACTGATGCTGTATTAATTTTTAATGCTTTATTAAAGTACCTGGTGTGTCTGATGGCTTTTCTAAATTGGTTCTGTGACCAAAGGAATATTTAGGAGTGTTGTCTAAATTAGACTTTTCTGGGCAGTAATCACCAGGAGCTAATAAAATAATTATAAGTTATTACGAATGACGTATTTATTTTGCATATATTATTAAATTACCTGGTGTGTTTGATGGCTGTTCTAGATTGGTTCTGTGACCAAAAGAATATTTAGGAGAGTTGTCTAAGTTAGCCTTTTCTGGACAGTAATCACCAGGAGCTAATAAAATAATTTTAATTATTACCTATTGATGCTGTATTAATTTTTAATGCTTTATTAAAGTACCTGGTGTGTCTGATGGCTTTTCTAGATTGGTTCTGTGACCAAAGGAATATTTAGGAGTATTGTCTAAATTAGCCTTTTCTGGGCAGTAATCACCAGGGGCTAATAAAATAATTATAAATTATTACGAATGACGTTTTTTTTTGTATATATTATTAAATTACCTGGTGTGTTTGATGGCTGTTCTAGATTGGTTCTGTGACCAAAAGAATATTTAGGAGAGTTGTCTAAGTTAGCCTTTTCTGGACAGTAATCACCAGGGGCTAACAGAAATAATTTTAATTATTACCTATTGATGCTGTATTAATTTTTAATGCTTTATTAAAGTACCTGGTGTGTCTGATGGCTTATCTAGATTGGTTCTGTGACCAAAGGAATATTTAGGAGTATTGTCTAAATTAGCCTTTTCTGGGCAGTAATCACCAGGGGCTAGTAAAATAATCATAGATTATTACGAATGACGTATTTATTTTGTATGTATTATTAAATTACCTGGTGTGTTTGATGGCTGTTCTAGATTGGTTCTGTGACCAAAAGAATATTTAGGAGAGTTGTCTAAGTTAGCCTTTTCTGGGCAGTAATCACCAGGAGCTAATAGAAAATAATAAATTATTTCGAATATCGTATTAATTTTATATAATTAAAGTACCTGGTGTGTCTGATGGTTTTTCTAGATTAGTTTTGAACCCAAATGAATAACTCGGAGTACCATCTAATACAATAGAGGACTTTTCTGGGCAGTATGCTCCAGGAGCTAACAAAAATAATTATGACTATTTGTTTTAACCATTTTTAATAATTTATAATTACCTGGTGTGTCTGATGGTTTTTCTAAATTGGTTCTATGACCAAAGGAATATTTAGGAGTGTTGTCTAAATTAGCCTTTTCTGGGCAGTAATCACCAGGAGCTAATAGAAAATAATAAATTATTACGAATGTCATATTAATTTTATATAATTAAAATACCTGGGGTGTCTGATGGTTTTTCTAAATTTGTTCTGTGACCAAAGGAATATTTAGGAGTATTGTCTAAATTAGCCTTTTCTGGGCAGTAATCACCAGGAGCTAATAAAATAATTAATACATTAATTGCAGTTTTTTCTCATATTTTTATTTTATTATATACCTGGAGTATCTGATGGTTTTTCTAGATTAGTTTTGAGACCAAAGGAATATTTTGGTGTGTTATCTAGTCTAGCCTTTTCTGGGCAATAGTCGCCAGGAGCTAATAAAATAATAATAATTAATAAATTATAACTAACGCAACATTCGTATTTTTATTGTAAATAAAATACCTGGAGTGTCTGATGGCTTTTCTAGATTAGTTTTGAGACCAAATGAATATTTAGGAGTACTGTCTAAAACTATGGCAGATTTTTCGGGCGAGTAAGCACCAGGCGCTATTAATAAATAATTTATAAATAAAAGTAATAAAACTCGTAAAAATCGTTTAATTACCTGGTGTATCAGATGGTTTACCCACATTGGTTTTTAAGCCAAATGAGTATTTGGGAGTGTTGTCTACATTTGCTTTTTCAGGGCAATAATCTCCAGGAGCTAACAAAAAATTAAATAGCTGATAGTTTATAAATAATTTTTAAATTTATATTTCTCTACCTGGAGTATCTGAAGGTCTTTCTGCATTAGTTTTGAACCCGAAAGTATATTTTGGTGCACTGTCTAATACATCGGATTTTTCTGGACTGTACGCGCCAGGAGCTAGCAAAAGTAATTTCAATAAATTTTGATAATCTTATAAGTAGAATAAGAAATTACCTGGTGTGTCTGATGGCTTTTCTACGTTTGTTTTTAAACCAAAACTATATTTGGGAGTATTGTCTAGTTTAGCCTTTTCTGGGCAATAATCACCCGGTGCTATTTAAAAAAAATAGTTTCATTAATATTTAAGTTTGATGTACGTTGTAATAATTTACCTGGTGTATTTGACGGCTTTTCAACGTTAGTTTTTAAACCGAAAGAATACTTGGGAGTACTGTCCATAACAATTTTAGCTTTTTCCGGACTATACGTACCAGGAGCTACAAGAATAGATAAAATCAATAACCAATAATTCGATTAATTTATTTTTAAAATTACCTGGAGTTTCGGAAGGCTTTTCAACGTTAGTCTTTAACCCAAAAGAATATTTCGGAGTATAATCTAAACCTGAAGCCTTTTCTGGACTGTATTCACCAGGTGCTAACATAAACACATATTCAGAATGGAAAACAATAATTATAATCGGTTAATTTCTACCTGGTGTGTTAGATGCCTTTCCTAAGTTAGTTTTTAATCCGAAAGAGTATTTCGGCGCATTGGCAAGATTAGCTTTCGCTTTTTCTGGACTGTATTCGCCGGGAGCTAATAAAATTTGAAATTAAAAAAAGAAAAGAAAAATAATAAAAATAAACACCTGGAGTGTCTAGCGGTCTCTGTAAGTTTGTTTTTACGCCGAAGGAATATCTTGGCGTTGCATTTGAGACTATTTTTGAATTTTCAGGGCGGTATTCTCCAGGAGCTAACAAAAAGAAACGAAATTAATTTGAAATCCTTTAATGGTCGCAACAAATAAGATGATTCATGAATTTTGTCGTTACTAATACATGTCCCAATAAATTATCTCCAAATTAGTGGAACGAATATGCATATTAAAAACTAGTTCGCCCACGGCTGTTTCTTATACGATTTATTAACATTTTGTTCGCCGAGTTTTAAATTCATTGTGTATGTAACGTGACCGACTGTCATTGTCACTGTACTGATGACTCACATTATGTGAGCCTGTTACACTCAAGTTGAATAAAAGGCGTCATAAATAATTATGTAATACAGAACTGAAACCAAATAAGAAATAAATGATAATGATTTGAAGCGTGGTAGATATGTACGATGAATGATGATGATATCTTAAATTCAAAATCATCAAAACATACTGCTAAAAATTATTGTATTAATATATGGTAACAATTTAGCGAGATCTGTATCTATTATAAAGTGTCAGATTTAAATATAATTTAGATATATACCAGTTTAAACTACCAAGTTCAATTGCTGATAACTATTCAATAGGATTAACTCCCAATTACATAATGGTAGATTTTATTATAGTGAAATCCAACCATTCGGCCCCAGTGGTATTGTCAGTTGCTAGAATCGAACTGGAGACCGCTATCATTGATGAGCTTATCATTGGCCGTAAATTTTTTATGTTACCAATTTATTAAGATCTGTTGTATCATATTTAAATTGATTTTAGGTAGGTACCAGTTTAAATATTGAAGCCTTATTGAAGGCACAGCTCTTTCTATTAAATTCGAAGCAAAAAGCATATGTTACAATAAGTCATTTTCTGACTTTGCATGGACACTTACTGATGAGCTTATCATTGGCCGTATTTTTTAAAAGTTACAACCAATTTATTGAGATCTGTAGTGTCATATTTAAATTGATTTTATGTAGGTACCAGTATAAAGATTGAAGCTTTATTGAAGGCACATCTTGCTATAAAATTCGAAGAAAAAAACAACTTTGAATGCCATATTTTACAATGATGTACTTTGGCGCAAATTAGTCAAAAAGTAAAATAAATTATTTGGTAGTATAAATCTAAAAAAATAAATATACTATTTTTGAAATATACTTAGTAAAAAATTGTTTATTTAATTATAGTACAGTACCATACTGGATTCAGTATGGCTCTTGGCCTATATAGAACGTTATTATGGTCTTTAATTGAGGCATATAAAGTTCTGATTATGATACGGCATCAGATAAAATGGATTATTAAATGATAAAAATTAGCTCTAAGTTTTACTGATGTCACAGCAATTTATAATCTGTATTTATCGATTCACGAATGATTTTAAATTTCAGTTTCAATTGTGAAGCCTCGGGATTCACAAGTGTTGTGCAATAAAGGAGATGTATTTCGATAACTTCGAGGTGTCTTTTCATGCATATAATATCTTAAAATCGTCCTTTTTGTGCAAAAGCGAAGCTACCATGCCATGCTCCGTCTCATTTACATCATGCAAGCAAAAGCATTTTCTATTCCCCTCGCAGCCTACCTGGAGTGTTGCCCGGCTTGTAGACATTGGTCTTCAGGCCAAAGGTGTACTTGGGGGAGGTCTCATGCATCACCTTCTCAGCCTTCTCTGGGTTGTAGTCCCCAGGAGCCGGCGTGTTGTCGTGCTTGCCGTCCTTGTGGCGACCGTGGAGCGACACGGCGGGCGGCGTATCCTTGCCCTTGGCGCTCAGCCCCGTCACGTTGTACTGCCCGGGCCCCGGCCCGAGGCTCTCGCTTCGCCCCCCGTGACGGCTCCCGAAACTGAAGGCTGGCGCGCGGCCCCGCTTCGAGTCGGTGGCTTGCGACTTCCCTGAGGAAAAGGTTGAGGATGAAGGATGGAATATTCGGGAATGCAGTCAGTGAGTTTTTATTTTTACTAAAAAACCGACGTTTCGTTTTAGTAAAATAAAAACTCACTGACTGCATTCCCGAATATTCCATCCTTCATTATTCTACCAGTCGATATAATTCCATTCTCGTTGAGGATTATGCCAGTAACTTGTTCAAGTCACTAAAATCCAGTGCATGGTGTAGACAGATATTTTAGCATTACATTCCATCATTGGGTTTAGTTATGTTTCCAGTCAAGTGAATAGAAAGCACTTCTATTTACTGGAACAAGTGGTGCTTCCAACTAAAGGCGGCGTTACACGCTGTCAGTCAGTCACTAAAATTCCGCACTGGATTAGTACTTGCTTGGTGTAGACAGTACTGGATTTTAGTGGCTTTAACAAGTTACTGGTACGCCGCATTTAGAAAATTCAGTTACAAGAAATTTCTTGCGTAGAATCATAAAACACCCGAAAATTCAGAGACAAGAAAATGCATAAAAAGAAAATTCAAATCTAGAATCCGATGGATTGCAGGAACCACATGTAAAGGAATATTCAAATTTAGAAAAAAGTTTTGGAATTTTTATAGCGATTGTGAAACAATGGTTTAGACATAATTTTTGTAGGCTGTAGGCATTTTAAACTACTGACCCTAACGAGGGAGGCGACTGAAAAGGGGGCACTATACTCGTTGTGTTGGACCGATTTTCAACTGGAATAGAATCTGACGTATGCGCAATGGAGGCGGATAAGATTTTTCTAGATTAGAACATTCCTTTACATGAATTTTCTGTGTTCACTGGATTCTTTATATGAATCATAAATTTTCTTTTTATGATTATTTGTGTGCATGAGTTTTCTTAAGCATGCAGTTTTGCTCGTTTTATAATGTTATGTAAGAATTTTTTTGAAGACGTTCCCTTTGAGGACTGTAGATTGCTGATCTCTAGTGGCAAACTTATTTATTGAGAATAATAAGTTTGCATAAAAAACGCCACAACTGCAAATTTGCTTCTATGGCTTTTATCGCTCCTGTATCGTGTACAGAATTAATAAACCTTAGAGAACATAATAAATAAATCTAGTCTTTAATAAATTATTATTGTATTTCGTAGAGTTCCTGGAAGTTTTAAACTCAAAGCGCAACCTTTTAATAACAACTTTGAGCAAAGCTTAGTAAATAAATATTTAATTAAGAACCAAGAGAAAAAAATCAATAGATTTGAACGACACAAGTGAAATTAATTAAAGCAACAAAGAATACTATAGAAATAGACGTTACAGCATTTGCAATTTAGATTAAATTAATTATAGAATATAAGATTTCAATTAAACAGCAGAAATGAATAAGTAATGTATAATTAATTCAAATGTTATTAGTTGTAAATTGAATGATACTTGATTTTGCATGTAAATGAATATGTTTACTTATGTACTGAAATATGGAACAATTTCTTTTTGAAGCATTTCCTTTATTAGTGTGCAGAGTAGCGCACAGAAATTCATTGAAAGGTAAACAAGCTACGGTCAAGTGGGTGCCTTATCTCAAGTGGAAGTGGTGAAAGATACTCGCAAAGTAATGTAGGCGATAAACGGGAACAAGAAGGTCAAAAATAATAGACGCATTCTTAATACCAAGTTAAAAATAACTAGATCAACAAAAAATCATTACCCACAACTGCACGTGGATTCTATGAACAAACACATTTTAAATTCTAATTATAATTGCACTCAAAAATGGACATCTGCTAATATACCTACATATTAGACTTCTTTATTTGTCAGTTTGTTAAATAAAAACGTATACAAAAATCTGATTTGTTGCAAGTGAGTTTAACAGGCTTAGCGGTTGTTTAATAATAGTACGAGCGAAGCAAGTCTACACGATCTACACATAAAATTTCAGTTTTCAAATTTTAGGATTTTATTTTCTTACGTGAATTTTACATTTTACTAACGATAATAAGCCATAATCATGAACAGGGTTGACACGAATATTTGATGCAAAATGTCTATTCATTTTCATGTTTTAATTACATACAAGGTGATTCAAAACTTCATACTCATGGTACAAAAAGTGTTTTAATTTTTTTTTTATTTAAGGGCAGTTTTCGCAAATAGTATATTTTTCAAATTAATGGATTGGTGATTGTATAATAGATATTTAACTAACTATGAATATTATAAAATTAAATTTTAATTAATTATGCAATGGCAAGAATAGTAAATTTATGAAAACAGTGAAAATAAAATGCGAATTTTCAAAAAATTATTTCAGTTCCGTGATAAATAAGTTGAGTACAATATGCCAGGGAATGGGTTCAACAAGAAAATTAAATTCTAGAATATTCATACGCAGGAAAATGCATGCACAAGAAGATTCAAATCTAGAAAATTTATATCTACGTAATAAAATACCCGCATTAAAAGATTCATTCACAAGAAAATGCAAATCTAGAATTTTAGATTTGGCATAAATGTAAACATAGGAAGATGCAAACACAGGAAGATGCAAATCTACAAAAGTTTTAGTTAAAACTGAGTATGTGAGACTCACGAATGGTCTATTAGGTTGTTCATTTAATTCAATTCAACCAAATTTGTGTATTCATCTTGTGTTGAAGAGACAAATTAGTTTTCTAGATTTGCATCTTCTTTCGTTTGCATTTATGCTGAATCTAAAATTCTATATTTGCATTTTCTTGAAAACGAATCTTTTAATGCAGACATTTTATTAGGTATAAATTTTCTAGATTTGAATCTTCTTGTGCATGCATTTTCCTGTATATGAATATTCTAAAATTGTATTTCCTTATTTTTTATGGCCAACTCTATATTCACGAAATTGTATCACCTATATAGGTAACTTAGTTGCTGTCATTTAATCGATTCGATTCCAACATTTCAAATTTAAAGAGGAAAGAATAAATCGGAACTGCGGTCAAACAATTTAATTAATTATCAAATGTATTGTATTTGACTGCAGTTCCAATGTATTATTTTCTTGTATTAACTGTTCTAGTTAAATATAATTAAAAATTGAACTCACCGATGTAGCTTGGAAGTCCGACACATGCAGGTCCAGGGCTGCTGTACTCCGCCGCAATGGGTCCCCGCCGTTTAGTAGGGGTCCATGGTCTCTGACTGTGTCCGCCCATTTTAAAAGCACGAATTTAACTGAAAATAAACCACGAGGAACCCTCCAATATATTACCCAATCACAACAAATAAATTAGATTGATTACAACAATAGAATCATTCAAGTCTCGATTATTATAACTAGACCGGAACGGCGGGCAGCCGTAAATATTCAAAAAATTATTAAGGGCATCGTACCTCCCGGTACCAGGTTCGAGATCGGTTTGTTGGGAACCTTCCGCAATTTCGTAATCGATAAAATGCCTGCACTTCTCTAAGATCAGTCTTAGTGGAACAATTCCGTGAAATGAAAAACATGTGCGACTTTCTACTCGCTTGGGCGCCGTTCGCGCCTTATATGGCGTCTCCTTGTGCCATTTTGCTCACGACATGTCAAGGACAGCGATGGATCCCGGGTTTACAAAAATTTGATACAATGGTCATTTAGGATTACTTTATATTTTATAAACAATAGTTATATTTTTCTTGTGCAAAACAATTATTATATGGTAAAATGGCTGATAAAATTGTTATTTATACAGGTTGTTTCATAACTTACTTCAAGTACATACGTTAAGGCGCTACACTTGTAAATCCAGAAGATTAACAATTTGAACGATTCTGGCTGTAATATAAAAAATTTCAAATTGAAATTAAACATGAAGAATCATCACTCATTAGTGAATCAATAAATATAAATTGCTGTGACATCAATTAGCAAAACTTGGAGCTAACTTTTATCATTTAATAATCCATATTATACGTTGGTTAATACACAAAAATAAATTTTTTCTTTTGAAATCGGTACCTAATATATTAGCCGGAAGACGGGTATAGAGAGATTTTTTAAAACAGTTAACTCATTGCCTGTAATAATTTATGCAAAACTCGCATTTTTAGTAATTTTTATAAATTATTTAACAAAATACGGCAAGGTTTTTTGTTAATTTCATTCTATAGCCATGTACATACAAACTATAAGTACATCATTGTAAAATATGAGGTCACCGATTTCAAAACCAAAGTCACAAAATGATTTATTGTAACATGTTTTTTTGGTTTGCATTTGATAGCAAGAGATGGGCCTTAAGGGTATATATGTTGTTTGATATGCTGATTACGAATCAAAAAGAATTTTTTTTAATCGCAAAATTAATTTCCGTGTTTCCCAGTCAAAAATTTTTCGTTACCATTGCCACTGGGTGGAGTAATTATTGATTCATTAAAAATTAATTTTGTTTGTTTATTTTACTAGTATTATGTAAGTTAAGATCTTGATTACCTATTTCTATTATTTGTGTTTAATAGGAAAACGAATCCAGTGCAGTACTACAAAAATGCTGCAGGTAAGCTACCCTTAATTTATCTAATTTAAAAAAAATTCTTTTTGCTTCGTAATCAGCACATCAAACAACATATAATGTACTCGAAGTTATGAAACACTCTGTATAGCTAGGTTGTAAAGAAGAATTTTTATTACGAATGTGGAATATTATTTTTCGACTCGTGAGACGAGGAAAATAACCACGTGAAAAATAAAAAATATTTTTACAGCGGTAAATTCGGTGATGATTGCACGCCTTAGGGCTGATGATAATCATCACCAACACCGACGTTCGTTCAACTGGTTTCATGAAGCCAATAAATATTTTTATGATTACTACTTAATTATAAACACAAGACCATGATGTTTGTTTTTCTTAGAATGGAATCCCATTGGTTGTTTCGCATTAAATTTTGTTATTCAAAGAGTAAATTATGCTGTAATAAATATTGTGACTTTATTATGGTTATGTGGAACAAATAAAATTTAATTTGTTGTCTGTTATGGTAAAATATGCACTGTTCTCAACAGATGATTAATGTATAGGTAACAGAGAAAGTGGCGAATGACATCATTGCGTTAACAGTTTTTATCTAAACTTGATCCCTTGACCTTTCTACATTATAATAAATAATTACATCATTTAAATATTTGCTATTTTTGGCTATGAACAGGAAAGTTGCTATTTGTGTTCATTTTTTTCGCACATTTTTGTCAACATCCAGTTACAAATAAAATACAATTTGTCATATACTCAAATCAAGCCTCATTCACTTAAGCATTTAGTTATATACAATTATGTTTACGTTTAAGAAAGTTTAAATTCTTATAAATAAATAGGAGCATACACACGTCTCACTTTTAAGCACTGTGAATGCTCGTAATTAGTTAGATGTATGCAAACTTTCATAAACGTAAACATAAATATAAACTTTAAAACTAAATGTTTACGTAAATGAGGCTTAAACGCAAATAAAAAATGTATCAAATCCTTATTGGCAACTCGATTATATGTTTAAAAAATGTAAACCATAAAAGGAAACTAAATAATTAATAATTCCAAGAAAGTATTACTATTTCCGATTATAGGTATAGTTGAAAAAAACATTACATAACTAGTAAACATAAATAAATGAACATGATAAAATAGTTAAGCTATTAATCACAACTATTTCACAACCAAAAATATTTTATCTAAAAATTTAAATCACTCAAACAACAATAATAATAAAATAAACTTACCTTAACTCTTCAAAACAATAACAAACCAACAATCGCTAACAATAAAAGCACCTCGCAATATCTCTTCTGTTTGAGTGTTGTGACAATACTAACAACTCTTTCGGAGTTGTCACCTCCACCTGCGGTCGGTGGGTGCTCCGCCCTGGTGTGGTGGGCGCCCCACGTCGTGACTCATCGGTCCTTACAAGGCCCTGTTGTGTTCATTCACCTAAAGCCGCGGCCTCGAGAAAACTTCTCGAATAAAAATCACAATTCGGTTATAAAAGACGGATTTATTTGTTACATTTTGGAGTATTTTATCTACAGTTGGTTCATGATGTAAGAGAGATTATTATAAGTTGTTAACCAGATGTTTCTGTATTTATCTGCTGGGCTAGAATGCGCTCCATTTTTGCCGTGTAGTAGGAGTAATCCAATCTGCAATACATACAGATATAATTATAAGTCAATTATTTCTTATATGTATGTATCAGTGATTATAGTCCTTTATCAATTAAAGTATGCGCAATCGAATGCCGCAAACAGAATTTAAATATCTGTTTTACAGCAACAAGCATGCGTACCCGTTAGTTGACGGCTGGTAACCGCACACACGGTATATTTACATCTTTACCGATGACTCGTAATATATGAGGCTGTCACACCCAACTTGGGTAAAAGGTGTGACAAATAAGTATGCAATTTCAATTAGAATTTTTAAATAATTTTTAAATCTCCATTAAATTAACGCGTCGAATTACAAAATAATTTTTTTATGTCTTCCTAGTATGTAATTGTTTAATTATGTCATAGATACGAGGTATGTTATATACTACATTATACCCTAGGGTATTAAGAAATTGCCATGGTAATATTGAGACATCACAAATGTTTTTCTTCGAAAATTAATATATTTTCTGTCTGTTACTAGGATACCAAAAATATTAACAAAATTCGAAACGTCAAAGCGAATTGTCACGTGCGCAATATTTTAAATAAAATAGTAAGACATAAAATATTGTATGCACCACGGGCATTATTGATGTTTATAGCCCACGGGCGATTTACAGACCCTCGGACCAGAGGCTCTTGGGCTTGTAAACATGTCGCCCTCGGATGAGCATGAACATCATCATGATGCCCTTGATACATAAATAACTATTTTGTCTTCCTAGTATGCAATTGTTTATTTATGTCATGGATACGCCGTACGTTACATACTACATTATGCCCTAGGGCATTACCATGGCAATATTGACACATCACAAATGTTTTTCTTCTGAAATTGATATATTTCCTGTGTGTTGCTAAAATAGTAATGTAATAATTGCTATAAATAATGTTTTTATCAAAAAATTAAGAAAACACTAAGAGGCATCCCTCAGTCAGAAATTTTTAGCTAAAAATTTGTATACACATCATCAGCTATGTATTTCTAAGTGAGGAATATAGTGGTATAATAAAATTCGCACCTTATAAAAATTTTGAAACATCAATTATTAAAATATATTTAGAAGCTAAATAAGATTTTAAAGATGCGGTTTGCGGTATTAGATTTAACACAATTTAATTTATAAAAAACTCTCATAAACTTGAAGCAAATATTTTGAATAATAACTTAGTTGAGATGACCTTTGAATAAAATAAATACATTTTCTTTATATCTCTATAACTATAATTCATATGCATGTATAATAAATTTATTCTTGTCGATTTCTAGATTTATGATAAATAAATATGTATACTGTTAAAACAGTCTGTTTTTCTTGAAACCAATAAATTTGATATTTACCGCTCTCAATTATTTATCTAACGGTCTATCAGCCCACAACTAAGAAAGATCTACGCAAAATGTCCTCAATACTTATATTTGCATCAGACATTTATAAATTTTTCATGTATGCGTCCAACTTACCGGTACAGCAAATTGAAGAGGCGATCTTTATTAGAATCGCGTCCCATTTCATTAATCTGATCCAAAAGATCAATCAGAGTGATTGTGAATCGAGTATCCAACTGATCTATGCACTGTCCATAGCTCCTGATTTCGTCTGGGCCGGCCAAAACGTTAGGATCGGTGATCTTCAAAAGAAAGCAGTCTTCTATTACATCGTTTATCGTTTCCTAAAGCAATCAAAATGATTTAAATATATGTTTCTCTTACTATTAGTGACACATGCAAGTTTCTCTGCAACAATACACTGTAAATAAAATCATGTGAAGGTTGTTTCAATTGAACTTGTCACAGTATGACCTTATAAATTTAACAAGTATTGGTATTAAATATAAAAAATCGCATGAAACAACTGAGAAATATTAATGGAAGTTGATCAAGCTCTGGATTTGGATCAAGGGCAACGCTTCGAAATTCTCGCAAAATAAACACTGATGATTCACATTCTTGTTAACATGTCATTCAAATAAACCAACACTTCAGAATTTTTATTATTTCTAAAAAAATAAACATAGATATGTTGCAAACCGCAACTATATTTTAGTTTTAAATTTGAATTATATTTAAAAATGATATCAAAGATGACCTATATTATTTCAAAGAAATATATTATTATTAGGTCAAATATTTTAATAAGCAACTATAGTATTTGAGATGAAAGAAGTCTAAAAAAGGTCATTTGTAAACAGTACGAAGTATAAGCTCACCCCATACTGTCATATTCAGTAATAATAACTGAACATACGTTACAATAACAGTGGAAATTAAAAGAAAATTTACTGGAATTTAGTCAAATTTTCCTTTTCTCATACTTTATTCACAAGAAAATGCAACACCAGAAAATACGAATCTAGTTCATAAGTAATAAAATACCTGCATCAAAAGATTCATTTACAGGAAAATGGAATTCTAGAATTTTAGATTTGACGTAAAAGCAAATCTAGAAAACGATTATAGCTTTTCTAATTAACACAAATTAGATTAAACTAAACAAACACAACAATGGACAATAAAGTACTGGGTTATTCATTTAATTCATCCTAATTGTGTTTAAGAGTTTTCTAGATTTGCATTGTCTATTTGTATTTATACCGAATCTAACATTCTAGATTTGATTTTTCCTGTGAATGAATCTTTTAATGCAGGTATTTTATTCTTGCTTCTTGAGGTGTTGCTATTTTCTGTGTATAAATATTCTAAATTTTTATTTTCTGGTGTTGAATGTTGACTGGGCACGCGATAGTATGTATGTTGTGAGCTCTATTTGTGTTGACTTTGCGACAATCTCGTAACAAGTAACCATCATAAGTTCGTTCGAATGATGTGTACAGTATGACAGTATGCACAACTACCCTAAGTGCTCATGCACTTGTGCAGCTACCTGCTCATAGGGTAGCGAATCGAAGCAGGAGGTGTGAACGCCGTCCTCGAAGGAACACAGTTCCGCCTCCACTGAGTGTTGCTGAGTCACCTAGTTATCCATCAAAGGCAGCGTGTGGTATAAATACAAAACATTACTACTCATAAGTGCTAAGAGAAAAATACCAAACTAATTTGCAATTCACAAGTTTATAATTTGGCGGCAATTCTAAACTCTTTTATGTTTATCAACATTTGAAATTAATAATTCTTCAGCACTAACACGAACAGTTTTTTTTAAATAATTGTCAAAGTTTTGAATGTCATACCAACATAATCTGCACCCAAATAGGGTACGCACGCAACTCTCTAAAATATAAACACTACTCATTAAGGCGCGTTTACATTGGAGGAGTAACTGAGACAGTTACTGGTACAAGTAGCGGGCTATACTAGTATACTCAACTAAGCGCTAGGCTAGTAGGTGTTTACACCAGAAATACAATTTAGACGACTAGCTATAGTTCTAGTACCAGTATAAGTTGTTCTGTAGGTGACAAAATGAATTCTTTTCGTGGTTGTATATCATCTCGAACAAAATCTATTATTAAACGAAATAAAGTAAAGATAACAAAATTTAGTGACATCCCACAAACACTCATGATCACGATATAGTTCTACAAACTTTATTGTCTCCGTTTAAGACCACTTTAACATTTTAATAAAATAAAAATACCGAATTTAACTATAAAACAATTATCTTTAAAATGAGACGTCAAAACACACTAGTATATCCCTAATCAGTAGTGACTGTTTACATTGGTATAGTGCAGAGATGAGTGTAGTGGATAGTGCAGAATGTATGTAAGGGGAAGGCTAGTAGGTGAGTAGCTAACCCGGGAGGTTAGTTACTTCACTACCCCAACTACTTGTACTAGTACTAGTACTGGTACTAGCTTCTGTTGGCTACATTGGATGAGTAGCGCTCTGGCGAGCTAATAGTACTAAGGTCTGTTCCAAATAAGAATATAGTATGGGGCAAGATAGGGCTTACGATTTGAGCGTGATTGGTCTAGCCGGAAACCAAGTTTACATCAGCGAAAAATTTGTGATATGCGTGCATCATTTAGCTGTCGAACGCCGTAGTAGTAACAGCTGGTATTGTTGAAAAAGTGAGTCGTTGATTAGCGTCAGTGGCGCGTGACGCGCGGAACATAACACTATTTCAAAAATACCGCGCTACTTTTAAATTTCTATTTAATATGTGTAAAACGGGCTGGCTCCGCAGCGCCATCTACTATACTCTTATTTGGAACAGGGTATAGTAACTAATCCATTTACACGACCAATGTAAACCCGCCTTTACTCTATGGCAACGTTATTTTATAGAAACACATCATCATACAAATTTCTGAAACAGCAGAGACGCAAACCAAAACTGCAGACTCACTTTGACCAGCTTGAAGCTTAATTTCCATGCATCCGTTTTGTACGTCGCCTTTCATCCGTCAATTCAATGTCAAAAATACATACGTCATATCCGAAAGTTTGACAAGCAAAACATTGACAATTATGATGAAAAATCTGTCAGTGCTTAATACTTATTTTCAGCAATGATAAATAAGCAGCACTAATGTTCAAATACATGATTAATTATTTTCTCATTAATTAAAAAATGCGGTAAATACCTGAATAAATGTGCAATACTCTCGGCATATTTCCAAAAGTTGAGTGATTGTTTTCAGCAATGATGGACTGGTCAGCATACATTCTTCCAGGCATTTGTCTTGGAAATCACAGTGGCAAATTAGGACTTCATCTATGTTGGTTACCTAGAAAGAAAGAAAAGCATTTATTTAGACATGACATTTACTGTTACATATGCAACTTATATTTCACGCATGTTATGCGGGTTGACATTTTTAAAGACTGTCTTTCTAGTATATACTTATTTATTTATACAAGGCCTATAATGCAGTTATTTAGGGCCTAGAGCGTAAAAAATTACTATAACAATATTGACACATTACTAACAATTTTCCACTAGAAATTAATTACTTTTCTGTCCGTTTCTAGATCAAAAATATCAACCATGGGCACTAATAATTCATGTTTATACCCCTCGGGTGATTTACAAACCCTCGGACTACATATTTTATAAATTTATCGCCCGCGAACAACATAAAAATCTTCATAATGCCCTTGATAAACGAATAACTATTATACAATCAGCAAATATTTTTCAAGGATCATTTTAGCATCAAACCATCAATTAATTAATATATTTATTTTACCTAAAATTATTTATTTGTACGGTATTTCCTAATTTACATTTAGTTGCCAAAACATTAAATTTATTCAAAATATACAAAGTAAAATTTCAATAAACGCTTACTGAATCAAAAATAATTCTTAGAACCTTATATCTTTTTGTATGCGACAAAGTTTATACATACATAATAACATAATGTATCACGCCTTTTACCCAATTTAGGTTTGGCAGTTTCATATATTGTCACTCATCGGTATAGATATTCCGGGTGTGTCTGTACTTCGGGACAAATATTTAAGGGTATCTATTACATGACGTACATAGCATTTTAGAATTTTTGAAAAATTCGCAAAACTAGAGTAATTTATTTAAAGTAAAGAAAACACTTTTTGATTAGTAGATAGTTTTTTAAATATTTTATTAAATTATACTACAATATCACAGGTAATTCTTTACATAACGTTTAATAATGTCTGATGTTGCAACGTCATGTAAATTAAGTTGCTTTTAATAAAAAGAAGATTCTGAATCCTGGAAAAGAAGAAGTTTTCTTCTTTCTAGTGATAATTACATGGTTTTGAAGCAATCAATAAATCATAAATTCTTCTTTTTCAAGACTCATTGAAGATTCAATTTAGCGGCACCGTAATTTAACAGGTAATTCTCACTAGAAAAAAGAAAACTTCTTCTTTTCCAGGATTCAGAATCTTGGCAAATCTTCAAAGAATCGTCGCGCGTTAAGGACATAATTTTGCGAATTTTTCAAAATTCTTTCTGTTCCACGTTCATGTAATATATACCTTTAATATTTTTCCTGTAGTACAGACACACCTGTATATTTGATTTCGGATACACTGCTAATAACATCGCGAAAACAATTTGCTAACTGTACTTAATCAGAAATGTGTACACATATTAAGTATCTATTTACTTATCTAATTACAAATATGTAAATATCAATATAAACATCAGAAAACAAATATGAATCATTGATTAATGATCAGATTGCTCCATTAAAAATCAACATAAAATTAAAAACAATAATCCACTTTCCAGTTGATTAAATCATTTGTAAAAGTGAAACTAAAACCAGTTAATCGTAGTCACCGGATGCCGCTTATTTAGCTCCTTTTTCAGAGTCGTATGCGATGATGACGCATTAACATTTTGTCTCTGTCAGCATTATTGATGCAGTGTATTGTTGTTTCTCTCGCCAAGAACTTGTTTGATTCATGAGAGATACCTGTTGATCGTATGGATCAGTGCAGCAAAATAAACAAGTGGTACTAGTAAACGTACCTGATTTCGGCGAATAAATACAAATAGGGTGATATAATTAGTGCAATTGGGATTATTATGTGACACACCCGACCATTTATGGCCTTGGAGCTGGAAAAAAATTTGTAGAACGAGGTATGATGTGAAATATTTTCTAAAAATATACTGACAGTAATCTATAAAAATGCTACACAATAATTGTGATAGATATCTAAGTTCATTAACACATTAGTACATTTTTTCCTGATTGTTATTAAATAATGTGATAACTAAATTATCTGACAACTGATAACAATAATATTTATTTTCAGGGCAAATACATTCCGAAACTGCACAAAAACTAATCAAATATGGAAATGAAAGAAAAATTAATTCGTTCTTGTACGCTGACCGAAAATGTGCAAGACTTGCTTCTTGAATATATTAAAGACAACGATTTGGAAGAGCTAGAAAATATTCTGCAAGAAGATAAACTTGATATAAACCACATATACAAAGATGCAACTGTATTTTATTACGAAGACAAAAATGCTTTGCAAATAGCTTGTGCTTATTTTTCTGCCGAAATCGACGAAAAATGCATACAACTGCTGTTAGATTACGGGGCTGATATTTTCTACGAAGATCCTGATACTCAAAAAAATGCACTTAATTTTGCGGCCGAAAGCGGTAACGAAAAAATATTAGAAGTTATTTTAAAATACATCCATAGAAAACAAATTGATCTTGCTAATAGTAACGTAATTTATTCTGCAATTAAAAATATTCGAGATGCTGGCGATCCTGAAGAAAAGTTTATTCCAATTTTAAAACTATTACTAGCAAAAGACATTGATATTAATTACCAAGATATACATTCAGGTTGGACAACAATATACATGGCAGCAAAATACAAATTTAAAAACGTTGTTCAAACTATACTAGACGCAAAAAAATTCGAAATAAATTTGGACGAATTCAAAGACAAAAAGGGTAAATCAGCAAGAGACCTAATAATTGAAGAAAAAATATACTTAGGTGAATTACCACCACATGCCGAAGAAAATAGCAACATAACTATTTTTACTTTATACAAAAATATCCGCAGCAGATCAATAGAAAACTTCGCGCAAAACTATGAAACAATCGAAAATATTCTAAACGAAAACGATAAATATAAACTGTTGAACATGTCAGTAAAATATCGTCTAGAAAGAGCAGTAAAATTATTACTAAACAATGGAGTTAATTACGAAAAGTATTATTCTAACAATGAAGACAACCCAATGATTATTGCATCTCAGAGAGGGTACCATAAAATATTAAAATTATTTCTAAGCACAAAACCTAACAGCGAATTAGTAAGTCAATCGCTTTTTGAGCTACTTAAAACTCCTCAAACTGCAGAAGAAAGTGAAAACGTTAATTACTATAAATGCCTAATACAACTGCTCAAATCAGATAATTTAGACATCAACGCTAAAGACTACAACAATAACACAGCCCTGCATTATGCATTAAGGTACCAAGATTCAGAAATGGTTTTGAAAATACTTCGAAAAGGGGCAACGTTAGCTAGTAGAGATTCATTCAATCGCCTGGCAGTTGCTGATATAGATTCACAAACTTTAGAAGCACATTTGAACGAGTGTATTCAATACGAAAATGAAGAAATATCTACAAGAGACGATGCGTGTTTACGAATTAATTTCACTTCGTTGCTACCTACTGAAAATACTAGAATCGAAAACAAACTTGAAAAAATAGCTGTAGATGTTGATTCTCAAACTTCTGGAGAAGTTGTCAACAATGTGTTTGCACCAGAAACAGAGGTTTTGGAGTATATGTGTACTTCTCAAGAATTAAAGCAACATTTGAAGCACCCTGTCATCATGTCGTTCTTGTTTTTAAAATGGTATAGAATTGCGAAATTCTTTTATATAAATCTATCGTTATATATTTTATTTGTTCTGTCTTTACTGTGTTATATTACTTTTGATTTCAACGTAAAAACAGAAACATACCACAAAATTATTATTGATATTAGCTACAGCATACTTTTATTCACTTTTGCTTTGTTAGTAATTCGAGAAATATCTCAAATGGTACTATACAAACACAAATATTTCTTGACGTTTGAAAACTGGCTTGAAATCGTTTTACTCGTATCTACTTTTGGTATTATAGTGACAAAAACTGACGAACACGAAACATTATTGAGACAATTTTCAGCCATTTCTATTGTTGCAGCTGCTATAGAATTTTTATTACTTGTTGGGCAATTTCCATCAATGTCTACTAATATAATGATGTTAAGAACAGTTTCTTATACATTCTTTAAATTACTTTTATGGTATTCAATATTATTATTTGCGTTTTCGTACAGTTTTTACACATTGTTCCAAGAAAATGCTCAAGAAGGGCAGAATAATAATAGAACTGTTGCTGAAACTAATGTAGAAGATGAAGAACAAGATTTTTTTGAAGATCCAGGAATGAGTTTACTTAAAACTATAGTCATGTTAACAGGAGAATTCGATGCAGCATCTATTAACTTTAAAACATATCCAGTTATAAGCCATATTATTTTCGTAATGTTTGTGTTTCTCATAGCAATAGTATTATTTAATTTACTGAACGGTTTAGCAGTTAGTGATACTCAAATAATTAAAAACGATGCTGAATTATACGGTCAAATAATTCGAGTGGAACATATAAGTCACATCGAAAGAGTACTTTTAACAAATAAATTTTTGCAGTGGATGCCAGCTGTCAAAAATATTTGCCTATTTTCTCTACACATTAAAAAAGCAGAGGGCTTGCTGTATCCTAATCAAAATTTTAAATTGATTTTAATGGAATCTGCAAGAAAAAATGATCAAGTAAATAAACTAAATCCAATACATTGTTTTAGAGTATTTAGTGGAATTTATGTTGATAAAAAAATACAGAGAGAAATTAAAATACTGATGAAAGAAATTAAAGAAGAAACTAGTAAACGGAAAAGAGAAGATCAGTTACTGGCAGAAATTGCAGATTTGAAAAGCTTGATTCAAACACTCATCAAAAAGCAATCGTAATATTACTTAATATGTAATGTGATTCAAACAGTATATTATAGTTGTCTTTCAAATATAATGTTTATATTATAGTTATTTATGTAACAAATAATACGCAAAATTGAGTTTTAGAAGACGAATTTATTTACGGGCGAGGTGCAAGCCCAGTCTTTAAATTAGATGAGTCTTGTAAAACTCAGTTTGTGTACTTGTTACATACAAAAAATTTAGTATATGCTCTCCAAATTTGTTTAGTAACTATGCGAAAATATTGTAAACTATAACTTTTAACGTAATAATCCTATTAAATGTAAATAACAGCTCATTGTCTGGGTAACGTCATTTTAAAGGACTGGATCCCCTAAAATATTATTTTGTGGACTCAGAACAATTCGCAAAGTAACGATTTTAGAGAGCATGTACTAAAATATATTTTTTGTTAAGTTTATTGTAATATTGCTTGTATCTGTGATTATATATTTGCAGAATAATTGTATTATTTATATATTAATAAAAGTTTACACAAATTATTGTTTTAATTAAGCATCTATTAACGCCAGGTACACTTCAAAATTTAGTTTTTCGACAATAATTTTCAATAGTTATTTAATAATTATTTATAGTAGATATGATAAATCGTACAAAATTGTCAAATGTACAGATTATTTTATTTTTCTCAGCAAGTAAACAGTAGTAATTTATTTTATTGTATGATTGTATCGATCATAAAAACAAAAACACTTATTTAAATAAAGATAACTAAACTATAAAAATAAAACACAAGTTAGTTATCTACATTATGATTCACATAATATATTTTCTACAACAACAATACAATGTATGTCTAATAAATTCTAATTTACATAAAAAAACACCTAGAATCTCATACTACGTTTGTTTAACGTAACAGCAATTTTATCACACCGATTTAAAACGCATCACAGACAAAAAAGTGTTCTAAGTTACTAAGAAGCTCAAAATTGTTCCTAACAAAAACCAAAAGAATTAAATATTATGGTTTAACAAGCGTGAATTTTAACCTCATTTACGTGATCTACTCAAACAACATCAATAAAATTTAAGTATTCAGATTATTAATGAATACAGAACCTGTCTAATAACTTATGATACATTGTGTTACTGGTAAGGCATAATTTATTTTTTTAAATATAAATGCATTATAAGAAGTAATTATTAATGTCCTGTTCACACAAGGATTCTTTAGAGATTCTTTCATGCTTTACAAATCTGAAAAAAATAAATACTCTGTTTTGAAACTATCAATTAATTAGAAATACATCTTTTTCAAGACTCATTGAAGATTCAATTTAGCGGCGCCGCTATTGAGAGGCAGTTCTGGCCAAGATTATTTTTCTCAAAATACAGGACCATGAAAGAATCACCAAAGAATCCTTGTGTGAACAGGACTTAAGAGTGCTCTCTTTCACATCTCATTATTTTACATTTTAGATGATTATACTTATCAAAAGATGAACGATATAAAAAGTGCATCAAAATTTGATAATACAAATCTGAAGAATTATTTACAAACCATTTTCCATAAAAATAATGCCCAAAGTTTATTGCTGCAATATATTAAAGAAGACCAGGCAACCGAATTAAGATATTTACTTGACGAAAGAAGAGCAAATGTGAACTATATTTATGAAGATAAAATTGAGAAATATAAATACAATGCATTACAAATAGCATGTCTATGTTTCTCTGACAGTACCAGTATATATTGTATTATACAATTACTTACTGAAGGTGTAGATATATTTTATAAAGATCCATTTACAAAGAAAAATTCTCTTCATCTCGCAGCAGAATGTGGCAATGACTGTATTTTAAAAACTGTTTTGGAATACGCAAAAAACTCACCAAAATATATTGAAATAATAGACGACAGTAATATTATTTATACACTCATTAAAAGTGTGTGGCATTCTAAAGAAAAGAAAGAAAAAGATTATATTTCTGTTTTGAAAGTATTATTAATGGAAGAGTATAAGATCAACATTAACAATGAAGACAAAAAAACTGGACAGCCGGCTATTTATTTAGCAGCAAAATATAAATTTGAACAATTTGTTAAAACAATAATAGATCAAGAATATGACACAATAGATTTAGATACATACAAAAATAGTATGAACGAAACAGCAAGGTTATTAATAAAAAAATATAATTTGTACAATGTTGATAACTTACCAAATAATAAGATAATAGAAATTACATCTGTTTCAACATTATATAAAAATATACGAGAACGTTCAGTAGTTGATTTTGACATAAACTTTTCTAATATTTACAACACAATATCCGATGGTAATTTACATTCATTACTTCGACTGGCTATAAAATATAATTTGCCGAATATAGTGACAATATTAATAACCACACAACGTATAAATTGCTCGGATAAAGAAGAACACCCTGTAGTATTAGCTGCAGAAAAGGGGTATCACCAAATACTAATCGAATTTATGAAACCTTCTATGTGCACCGATGAAATAAAATCATTTGCGCTGTACAAATTATTTAAATCGCCACTGTATAGCATAGACACAGATCCCTCTCCGGATATTAATTTTAAAAAATGTATAAAACATTTGCAAATAAATAATTCAACTATAAATACAATTTCAACTGATATAGCTCTACACTGTGCCTTGAAATACAATGATCAAGAAATGACATTAAAATATCTCCAGAATGGAGCTTCATTAGGAAGTAAAGAATATAAAGAATTTGGAACTAAAATAAGTGCTATCGAAAAAATAGATTCAAATACACTAGAAAAACATTTAGACAAATGTGTACGAGTGGAATACGAAGAAACGTATCAAGACACTTGTTATATTGTAGATTTTTCATCACTGATAACAAACATTGATTATTATGTAAAGAACGATACCAAAAAGGGAATAGAACTTGTATATTACAAGGCGGGCACATATAATTTACAAACCCATACGGAAATAGATGTTATATACTACATATCGTCGTTATTTGATCTACAAACCCATTTAAAACATCCTGTTATTAAATTATTTTTGTTTTTAAAATATTCCTTATCACAGACATATCACTTATATTCTTTCATATTTTACTTAATCCTAGCAATTATACATTTTACTTCAAACTTTAAAACCAGCCGTATTTTTATGTTAGTTTTATTTATTTTTTATGCAATTAAAAAGCTATTCAAATTATATTTCAAAATTCAAAATAAATCATTTTCCTTCAAATTTAAAATAAGTTTTAAATTTATTTTATGGATTTTGATATTAATAACAAATATAGGAACACTAGTACAATTTGATGAAAAAAAATTAATTGATTTGATAATACTGATATTAATTATTTCTCAAATGATATACTCAATTCGTTACTGCTGTATGACAAAACAAATTTTAATATTACAACAAATGCTACGCAAATTTGTTTATTTGTTTTTTTTCTACTTTTCTGCAATATATTTTATTACTAAATATTATTTAGAAGGAGCAGAAAATGAATTAAATAGTAGTAAAAGTAATGAAGTACAATGTGAAATTCATATAACAAATATAATGCTTTCTATATTAACCGGAAAATTTAGGGATTTGTCATCGATTTGCGAAAGTGCTGGTATATATACTTTAATTATAGCTATCATTATAACTATAATTACTTTCAAAAAAATATATTCAAACGACGAGTTGAAAAACAAAGCAGAAACAAAAGAACAGAAGTCATTAGTAGACTTTATTAATCAAATGGAACAAGTTTTCATAAAATATCAAAACATATTTTTCATACGTACATTAATAAAGAACACATTCTTATTTTCACAAAATTATAATATTAAACCAGAAATTAGAATATATCCAAATAAAAAATGGGAAATTACTCTAGATAATAATTTAAACCAAGGCAACAGTAATATATTTAAAAAATTCTTATTTATATTAATCTTTCGAACTAAATTTTTACCAATTTATTTAAACCGCGAAAGTTTAAGAACAGATATTAAAACACTAATTCAAAAAATTCAGAAGCCGAAAAGGAAGAAAGAAATGGGGTTACTGTGAATATAGGAAAAGATAAATCATTAGACATAAGGAATACTAGCATTCCAACCTGGGGAGACGTGCATATAAATGGTAATGTTCATATTAATAATAATTAATCATAATTAAACCGTGCATCATAAATATTAGCAAAATAAAATTTTATATACTTAAATAATAATATTACTTATGTGTTATGTGATATTTTGTTAAGTTTTTTGTAACATTACTTGTATCTATGGTTATATTTGTAGTATTTAAAAATATATAATTATTACCAAAAATCTGACGTTTCTCACGCATTATTAATTCCTTATTAATTAATAATCAAAATATTGTAAAAATATAATATAATGATAAAAATAGAATTCTTTTTAAATATTCAAGACAATAAATAGAATTGGCGTGGCGTCGACTGGTCGCTTTTTAATTAGAGGCGCCGCCATGCAAATTTTGTAAGGCGCCAAACGACAAAAAAAAACTTTAAAAATATTGGCTCCAAAAAACTTATACTGTCTCCGGACTAGTGATAGTCAAATAAGCGCCCTATTGTTATTACAAGTGCCAAGACATTACCTCAAAAATAAGACGTATAAATTTTTTTTGTTAAAAATCTGATAAAATGAAAGATCATAATTTTAGGAAATCGTTTACAAATTATTTTAGGTTCGTATGTACTAAAATTAGATTATTCATAATCGTTTCATATTAAATAATAATAAATAAATGAAGAAGTAGGTAGGCACAGCAGCATTTGTTAAAAATAATATTATTTTGGTTGAAAAAATTACAGATTCATTTTTCTTGATTTTATCTCTAATATTATCTAATAAACAATGATTAGTAAAATTATATCCAGAGTTCAAATAAGTTCATTAGGTAAGTATATAAACTGCCCAGATATAAGATTATATAGACAATTTGTAAACAGAACAAGTTTAGCAATTATTAGATTGATGTGATGTGATAATATGTGATCTGGTAAGAAATATTTCTCTATATTTTAATTGTATATACCGATGCTAAAATATAAAATTATCTTAATTTATTTAAAATGAATTATAAAAATTTCTACACAAAATATTCCATTTTTGTTTTATTAATATTAAGCACTATATTTTAGGCGACTATATTGAAATAAAATGAACGAGCCAAATATAAAAACAATTAAAGTTAATAATTCAATGCTGACGAATTATTTATTTTCTGTTTTAAATAAACATGATGCTCAAAGTTTAATGTTGCAATATATTAAAGAAGACAAGGCAGCAGACTTACAACATTTACTTAGAGAAGAAAGAGCAAAAGTGAATTATATTTATGAAGATAAAAATGAAAAATATAAATATAATGCATTACAAATAGCATGTGCTTGTTTCTCTGAATCCACCAGTTTATATTGCATCGGGAAATTACTTAACAAAGGTGTAGATGTATTTTATATAGATCCATTTACAAAGAAAAATTCAATTCATCTCGCAGCAGAGAGTGGTAACAGCTACTTCTTAAAAACTATTCTGGAGCATGTAAAAAATATTGAAAATTATAATGAAAACATTAAAGATAGCAATATAATTCATACTCTTATAAAAACTATATGGCAGTATAAAAAAGATGAAGAAAACTTTATTGTTAATTTAAAAGTATTATTAATGGATAGATATATGATCAATATTAATAATGAAGACAAAGAAACTGGCCAAACAGTTATTTACCTAGCAGCTAAATATAACTTCAAACAATTTGTTCAAGTAATAATAGATACGAAAAAGAATATGATCGATTTAGATACATATAAAAACAGTTTAAACAAGACGGCGCGAATTTTAATAGAAGAAAATATGTTGTACAGTGGTACTTTGCCTAGAAATGAAATTGAAAATGATAATACATTATCTATTTCAACATTATATAAAAATGTACGAGAACACTTAGATACTGATTTCGACACAAACTTTAAATTTATTTCCGAAGAAATAACCAGTAGCAGTAGTAATTTGTACTCATTACTGCAGATGGCTATAAAACATAATTTACCAAATGTAGTGACAACACTGTTAAAAACAAATTGCATAAATTTAAATACAGATAAGGAAGATCATCCACTAGTATTAGCAGCCGAAAAAGGATATTATAATATAGTAAACAAATTCATGCAATATTTACATACTGAAGAAATAAAGTCGTATGCTCTGTACCGATTATTTAAATCACCATTGTTCACAACTCATTGTTATCCAAATATTGATTACGCAAAATGTATTGAACATTTGAGACCAAGAGATTACAATTCTAACAGAAATACAGATGCATCTAATATTGCTCTGCACTGTGCTTTAAAATATAATGATCAAGAAATGATATTAAGATACCTTGAGAATGGAGCATCATTGGGAAGTATAGAAACAGAAACTAAAATCAGTGCTATCGAAAAAATTGATTCAGATACGCTGGAGAAACATTTAAATAAATGTATACAAGTTAAATATGAAGAAACGTATCAAGATACTTGCTACATTATAAACTTTAAAACATTACTTACAAAATTCAACCTGGATAATAATATAAATAGTAATGTAGTTATACAATCCTCCTTTGTTATACAATTCATATCTTTATTATATGATTTACAGGCGTATCTAAAACATCCTGTTATTTCATTATTTTTGTTTTTAAAATGTTATTTATTACAGTCGTATCATTTTTATTCTTTCATATACTACCTTTGTATTTTATTGTTACTATTAGATATTACAAAACATTTTACTATTTTTTCTCGACTAATTATGGTGGGTCCACTAGTTATTTACAGTATCAAAGAAATATTAAGATTTAGTGTAAATCTTAAAAAATCAACCGCTTTTTCATTTGAAATACGTTTTAAACACATTTTATGGTTCTTAATTCTAATAATAATAACAAATGTAGCAGGTGAAATTAAATTAATAAATTTAGTAGCTCTTATAATGGTTGCTTGTCAGATGATTTATTATTTGCGGTATTGTTGTATGGCAAGACAAATTTCACTATTACAAGAAATTTTACGGCAATTAATTTATTTATTTTTTCTCTATTTTTTTGTAATATATTTTATAATGGAATATTATCTAGAATATTCAGAAAAAGACGAAATCATGAATACAAATAATGACACATTGTTAGAAGAACAGTGTGAAATGAATTTAAATAATATAATAATGGTTATACTAACAGGAAAATTTAAAGATTTGTCAACGATTTGTAGAAATGTTGGTATATATACTTTAAGTTTAGCTATAATTCTATCTACGATTACTTTTAAAATATTATATTCAAATGACGACTTAAAAAATAAAACAGAATTACGAGAACAAATGGTATTAGTAGATTTTATTAATGTTGTAGAACAAATTTTCTTCAAATATCACAATAAAAAAATAATAGGTTTCTTTATTCGTATTGTACTAGGAAATACATTCTTATTTTTTAATAATGATAATCCGGAAATTAGAATATATCCAAATAAAAAGTGGCAAATTATTCTACATAAAAATTACTTAAACCTTAACCGGAGAGAAACTAATGCTATATTTCAATTGGTCAACAAAATATTTTGTATATTATTTTTTAAAATTAATCATATGCCTATAAATTTACACGGTGATCGTCTTAGAACAGATATAAAAACATTGATTAAAGAAATAGAAAAAGAAACAAATGCAAATGGAGAAAATAATGAATTCACCGTGAATTTAGGAATGGGTACATCAAACATAACCGAGACCATAACCAACACGAGTACAAATATATCGATAAAATATGAAAATTACACTGTACATAATTGAAGATTCAACGAAACCTGTACTGTCCCTGCAGCCAGAGTTGGTCGGCGTGGAAAGATAAAGAAAGAATGTGCCTATTTTCTACACAGAGCTGAGTCAAAGTTCGCCAACTTATTACTCGCCTAAACGCAACTGAGTCAAGAGGAAAACCGAGCTGGACGACTTCTTTATACTTTATTTCAAGGTAGCGAAGCGTTTTCTTAAATTATAATAAGTTTTTCATAAGGGTGCAACGGTTTTTACAATTATTGTTTTTAACAATTTATTTTTGATGTTATCCATGATGTGATATTTATTGTTAATATATTTTGAATATGTTATATTTTTGCTAATTTACAATTTTCTCAATTCTGAAGAAGACGCATGAGGCGTCGAACCGGTCGATTTAGAGAAAAATAAAATTTATCTGACTGCATTCCAGTAGCGTTTTATTGCTAATAATAATCTATGTCCGTTCGATTAATATTGTTTACCAATTAAAAATTCCTAAGACCGGTCATCTCTTATTTCTTGTAGGTTTATTTATTTTATTATTTATGTACACTAATAAAAGTTTATAGAATATTGTTGTTATTATTAGCATTTATAAAAATGTTACACTTTAAATTTGGTTTATTTTCAAAAGATGGTTAATAAGTGTGAATATAATATCAATAGTAGATATGAACAAAAATAATATAAAATTGAATTGTCCATCGTACACATTTACTTTGATTGTAGGTACAGATTGTTATATTTTTTATGAGTAAATAATAAATAGGAACAATTTATTTTATTCCTAGATTGTATCGATTATTAAATCAAACAAAAAATAATTGAAATAAAAATAACTGGACCAGGAAAACTAAAACAAGTCGTCAGCTATCCCATAGTATGATTCACATACTTATAAATATCTGCATTATGCAAAATCATACTACGTTTGTTTAACGTTAACAGTGATGTACCATGCCCGCCGACAAAAAGATGTTCAAAGTTACTAATAAGCTTAAAATTGTGCTTCAGAACAACCAAAACTATTAAATATTATTAAAATATTAGCTTTGAAATAGTTACATACCAAACGTGAACCTCATTAACGTGATCTACTCGAACAATATTGATAAAATTTACGTATTCAAATTATTGATGAATGCAGAACCTGTCCAGTAACTTCTAGTCCATTGTGTGTTACCGGTAAGTCATAAATTTAATTTTTTAAATATAAAATCTCGTATAAAATGCATCGTAAGAAACAATAACCTAAGAGTGCTAATTTTTACATTTCATTATTTTAGATTTTAAACGATTATAAATAATATTTAAAAGATGGACGAGATAAAAAAAGCATTAAAATTTGATGATACAAATTTGAAGAATTATTTATATGCCATTTTCCTTAAAAATAATGCCCAAAGTTTATTGCTGCAATATATTAAAGAAGACCAGGCAACCGAATTAAAATATTTACTTGACGAAAGAAGAGCAAATGTAAATTATATTTATGAAGATAAAATTGAGAAATATAAATACAATGCATTACAAATAGCATGTCTATGTTTCTCTGATTGTACTAGTATATATTGCATTATAAAATTACTAACTAAAGGCGTAGATATATTTTATAAAGATCCATTTACAAAGAAAAATTCTCTTCATCTCGCAGCAGAATGTGGCAATGACTCTATTTTAAAAACTGTTTTGGAATACGCAAAAAATTTACCAAATTATATTGAAATAATTGAGGACAGTAATATTATTTATACACTTATCAAAAGTGTGTGGCAGAAAAGGAAGGAAGAAAAAGATTTTATTCCTGTTTTGGAAGTATTATTAATGGAAGAGTATAAGATCAATATTAATAATGAAGACAAAGAAAGTGGACAAACAGCTATTTATTTAGCAGCAAAATATAAATTTGAACAATTTGTTAAAACAATAATAGATAAAAAATATGACACAATAGATTTAGATACATACAAAAATTGTATGAACGAAACAGCAGGGTTGCTAATAGAAAAATATAATTTGTATAATAACATACCACACAATGTGATACAAGCTGATAAATTACCTGTTTCAATATTATATAAAAATATACGACAAGGTTTAGAAATAGATTTTAACACAAACTTTTTTTATATTTACAACACTAACACATTTTCCTATAGTAATTTGTATTCATTACTTCGACTGGCTATAAAACATAATTTACCGAATATAGTGAAAATATTAATTAACACAAAACGTATAAATTGCTTGGATAAAGAAGACCATCTTGTAGTATTAGCTGCAGAAAAGGGGTATTATAAAGTACTAATCGAATGTATAAATATTCCTATGTGCAACGGTGACATAAGATCATACGCGCTGTACAAATTATTTAAATCGCCACTGTATAGCACAGATTCTTCTCCGGATATTAATTTTTTTAAATGTATAATACATTTAACACAACAGTATCAAGATCAGGATATAAACATTCAACTTAATGATAATGCAACTATTAAAAAAACCGCAACTGATATAGCTCTACATTGTGCCTTAAAATACAATGATCAAGAAATGACATTAAAATATCTCGAGAATGGAGCTTCATTAGGAAGTAAAGATGAATATAAAGATTTTGGAACTAAAATAAGCGCTATCGAAAAAATAGATTCAAATACACTAAAAAAACATTTAGACAAATGTGTACGAGTTGAATACGAAGAAACGTATCAAGACACTTGTTATATTATAGATTTTACATCACTGATTACAAAAATAGATAATAGCCATGGAAAAATTACTCATAGGGAAATAGAAGTTATATACAACATATCGTCATTATTTGATTTACAAACTCATTTAAAACATCCAGTTATTAAATTATTTTTGTTTTTAAAATGTTCCTTATTACAGACATATCATTTATATTCTTTCATATTTTACTTAATCTTAGCACTTTTACATGTCTTTTCAAATTCAAAAATCTGCTGTTTTCTTATCTTAGTTCTATTTATTTTTTATGTAATTAAAAATATATTCCAATTATGTTTCAAAATTCAAAATAAATCATTCTGCTTTAAATATGAAATAAATTTTAACTTGTTTTTATGGGTTTTGATATTAGTAACAAATATAACAGCAGGAATACAATTTGATGAAAAGAAATTAATTAATATAATAATACTAATATTAATTATTTCTCAAATGATACACTCAATTCGTTACTGCTTCATGACAAAACAAATATTAATATTACAACAAATGATACGCAAATTCTTTTATTTGTTTTCTTTATATTTTCTTGCAATATTGGTTATTATGAAATATTATCTAGAAGAAACAGAAATTAAATTAAATA
Source organism: Agonum fuliginosum (assembly GCA_947534325.1). Lineage (NCBI taxonomy): Eukaryota > Metazoa > Arthropoda > Insecta > Coleoptera > Carabidae > Agonum > Agonum fuliginosum. The sequence continues at coordinate 29,818,332 of OX384041.1, forward strand.
ATAGTAATAAATATTCTCTGGAAGGAACAGAAAATAAATTAAATAGTAGTAATAGTAATGAAGTACAATGTGAAATTCATGTAACAAATATAATGCTTTCTTTATTAACTGGAAAATTCAAAGATTTGTCATCGATCTGCAAAAGTGCTGGTATATATACTTTAATTATAACTATCATTATAACTATAATTACTTTTAAAAAATTATATTCGGATGACGAGTTGAAAAAAAATGCAGAAATAAAAGAACAGATGTCATTAGTAGACAATATTAATGAAATGGAACAAATTTTTTTAGAATACCAACACAAATGTTGCATAGGTAGATTAATAAAGGAAACATTTTTATTTTCACAAATTGGTAGTAAACCAGAAATTAGAATATATCCAAATAAGAAGTGGAAAATTGTTCTAGATAATAATTCAAACCAAGGCGATGTTAACATTTTTAAAAAATTCTTCTTTATATTAATCTTTCGAAATAAAAATGTACCAATTTATTTAAACTACGAAAGTTTAAGAACAGATACAAAAACATTAATTGAAGATATAGAAACTGAATTGCGCAGAAAGGAAAATAATGTGTTGCATGCAAATTTATACCAGAACAATACACACCAACCATACAATACAACTAATGTCTCAATAAATTCGAGTAAAGTTGGAACTTTAGTTGTAGGAGCTACACAATAGGTTTTTACTAAAAAACAAACTATATGGCCCAGAAACATATTTTGAAAGTTAAATTTATAGTAGTATGCTATAGTTAAATCTAATTATTTAAAAGGCGATTTTTCGCGAAAGTAGTTAACTGTAGTTATATGTGGTTAACTATGGTTTGTCATTTTCGCGACGAAATTGATGACGTCACACACTAACGTGGTAAAGAAAAGTTAGCCAAACCACTTAACCATCCTCAGGAAGTAGGTAAAGGCGCGTTAATATTTCTATCTCTCTCTAGATTCTGAAGATAAATTTGTTTCTGCTTTCTGTACATTCGAAGATGAAAATAAAAATACTATTCTAAATATTTTGAAATCCATCTTTCATAAAAATCAGGTATTCTAAATGTTTGTCTCATAATTTTCATGCTGTTATTTTTTTACAAACTAGTTTATTATCAAATTAATTGCTGAGTTTAAGAAAGTATTAACCTATTCATTTTATGAAAAATGAAATGAAAATTTATAAATTTTTGCTTATATTCATGTTTCCAACAAAACTTTCTGTCAAACTTAACTACATCAAACCAAACAAATTTTCTTGCGAAAGTTAACTATTACAAGTTTATGACGTCATCGTCACAAACCTCTTTAAACGCTAACAAACCTAGTTTATTGTAGTATTTATCGCGAAAAATCGCCTAAAATTTAATTTTTGGAAATAAATAATAACTTCCTACCTTAGCAATCCTCTGTTGAAACGTATTCCAATTGGGCTCAATCACCTCCACCATCATATGGTACTCCAAATTCTGCACGCAGTGCAGCATTCTTTGTCTGAGTGCAAAGGCAGCTCTGTAGAGGCTGGAAGACGCGAAGGAGAACTTCTTCGCCATTTTATTACTCCGCCAGACTTGACACAGCAGCCTTTCCACGTACTTGCAGTAGAACAAATGCCGGAAGATCATCTGGTAGCAAGCCACCGCCTTGTGGTTCAAGATCAAAGACACCGGCCACTCGACTTTGTAGCCGAAAGTGAAGGATTCCAAGCCGGTGAGCTGGTGCTTTTCTTTTTCTGACCGATATTCTGCAGAATATAGGGATTATTGTATATATTAGTTTGTAGAAAATTGTTATTTAGGCACTGAAGTTCTATTTTATTTCGAATATGGAGTGCCTACTTAATAAAAACGAACTTCAGTACCAAAACATTTTTTTCTGAAACTAAAAATCTTGAATTTCAATAGAAAATATAAAAATTGTATTTTTAAATTATTCAGTTTTAGTTTTATTGACGATTTCTATTTAATTCAATCATGATTTCAGAAAAAATACACTTGTTATTATTTTATGATAGATTATAATTATTAATTAAATTGTAATTTCTTGACTGTTTAGGTAAATGTAATGAAAAAGTAACAGAGTTCTCAGTCTTCAAAGTTAAATTTATTTATTAACAGATGATAATCATCACCGACGTTTCGGTAGCAAATCTACCTTCCTCAGGGTTCTAGGAGAAAACCACATACAATAAATTACAAACATCATACAAAAATAATACAATTAAGGTAATGTACTTACAATTATCAAAATCTTGAAAAATTAAACATTTAGTTACATAGTTCAAGATTTTGATAATTGTAAGTACATTACCTTAATTGTATTATTTTTGTATGATGTTTGTAATTTATTGTATGTGGTTTTCTCCTAGAACCCTGAGGAAGGTAGATTTGCTACCGAAACGTCGGTGATGATTATCATCTGTTAATAAATAAATTTAACTTTGAAGACTGAGAACTCTGTTACTTTTTCATTACATAATTATTAATGTTAGATTATAAAGAAAGACACTTTAATAAACTATAAGGATTTATTAATATTTAGTTTCATTAATATCGTTGCTGAAAAATTATTAAATTAAAAAAAAACTATTGTAGAGGCACAAAATCAGACAAGGTGCGGATTCAAAAGAAATGGCCTATAAATGACTCTTCATAAACAAAAATTTTACATGTAAAAATATTCGTTAATGACGACATAGATCATAGTCATAGCCATTTATAGGACAGCTCGTCTGATTCGGTGACTCTTCTATATAAACTGAAATTCAATAAATACTTTTATGTTATTATAATATATTTTTGCATCATTACGCCGAATTATACAACGGCTTTAGGATTAAGTAAGTAATATTTTTCAATTTTTGTATAGCAATCAATGCTTTTTGTATTAATTTAAGTTTTATACTATGTATTTCCATATTTTATTCTACTGTATTTATATTACTTAATTTTGTTCAGAAATCAATAGACATGAGTTAAATTTTAGTTCCAAGCATTAATTTTATTTTAAAGTAGATATAATAAAATATGTTTGAGTCAATTACAAGTTATGATTTTATTTTATTTTTCTGTATAACTAAATGAATTGTTTCGTTCTAGCTCCTAGATTAATCTTCGATTTCGTGTCCATTAAGGTAAGATATGCATAAATAATAATAATTAAAACTACAAAAACAGGTAAGATATATTGATAGTTTTTGAGTTTAAGTGTGTAATAATGAAGTTATAATTTATTTACTGGATAGTAAATATAATGTATTGAAATTACAGTGTTTCAGTCAATAATAGATGATTTATTTACTGCATCGACGTTTCGATCCACTCGGGATCACAAACAGAATCTACATAATTGTTTATTCAACATGATTTATAATTGGCATCAATATGTTACATTTTACTTACGTGTTAATTGAGAAAAATTAAAATCAATTAACATGATAGTAAAATGTAACACATAGATGAAAAAGTAATGTTGAATAAACAGTTATGTTGATTATAAGGATGATCTCGGGTGGAAGTATTATGCCTATGGCACACCGGTCGAGGAGCATCGATGATCATCGAGTAACTCCTCGATGAAACGATAGAACGCACCCCGTCCTCGACGTAAAATAGGGGCGCCGCTATTTTCATCGAGTTGTTCCTCGATGAAACGAATGTATCTCATTTGAGACGTATCTTTTGTATTTGATTTCGCGCAAAACTTTGATGTATTTGTCACCGATGAAATAGAAATCCATCGCGGACGGGTGCGTTCTTTCGTTTCATCGAGGAGTTACTCGATGCTCTTCGACCGGTGTGCCATAGGCATTAGTGACTGAAACCCAGTAAATTTCCTATCTTATCCAGGATATTTCACAACTTCAGGATAAAAATTAAAAGACATGATATACTGATCACGAGTCACATAGAATTTTTCAAAATTCGCAAGAGCCATTGTTTCAATTATTATTTTTAATCTGATAGGAAAAAAATAATATTCAATTTCGGTCACGTCCATGAAACCAGCGACAGTAAAAATATAGACGTTATTTGGAGTGCAATTTAATTAGTGAACTTTGATTTTTATTTTATTCCTGAAGTTGTGAAACACCCTGTATGAAGTGTGTAAGTTCACTAACCTTGTTCATCTTCAGTCTGAATGCTGAGAATCTTAAACATGTGGAAAAGCAAATCATCATGTAACAAAGTGGTCCGCATATCTTCTTTGTAAGGGTCACTATTAGCACTAGACATCCTGAGCGCAATTTCAAGAAAAGCTTCCAGTCTCGCCAGCAAAACTTGATTCACATTCTTGCTCAATTCTTTCTCACAGAAGTTCAAAAATTGCAAAATAAAATCGCCCTTATCCAAGAGGAAATAGTGCTTCACTGATTTCAACCTTCCCATTAAATCGTGTTCAACCATGAGGAGGTCTAGCAAAGTTTTACTAGCGAACATATAGGATTTTTCAATTATTCCTACGTATTCTCTTTCCTCAATTTTGTATACTATGTGGTCGGATTTTGAGATGATTGTCTTGCCGCATTGGCGGATGACGTTTAGATATTTCCCAGTGCGACATATTATGTCGGCTACTCGTTCTAAAAATTTGGGGATGCGTTCTCTTCGAACTGTGTATCTCTTGGACCAATAATCTGCGGAGTAGTCTTCAACTGATACACTTTCGCGTTGGATTACTTCATTATCTTCCACCAAGAACTAAAAAATAATACAGTTTATTTATGAATTAAGGATAGCTGCATGCGTAACATGACCGACTGTGGCTCTGACAGCTCAGATTCGAATCCAGTCAGGTACACATGAAGATGCAAATCTATAAATTAAAATTTCATAAGTAATAAAATACATTTACAGGAAAATACAATTTTAGATTAGGCATAAATGCTAACACAGGAAGATGCAAATCTAGAAAAGCTCAAGTCAAAACTGAGTATATGGGACTCAATAGTATTGGATTCTTCATTTAGTTCAGTTCAACAAAATTTGTGTATCCCCCTTGTGTTGAAGAGACAAACTAGTTTTCTAGATTGACATCTTTCTTTGTTTGTATTTATGCCGAATCTAAAATTCTAGTATTCTATATTTGTATTTTTTTGTGAATGAAGGTTATTACGTATCAATGTACTTCATTAGTATCTTTTTGTGCATGCATACAAACTTTAATTTATATATGATTGTGTTGTTTTATGTTAACAATTTATCAACTGTAATTACACAAGAGTTTTTTATTTCGCCAGATAAACTTCTGTTTGTATTGAAACCTTGATGCCTACCATTTTGAAAAGAATAGTATATTACATTACAAGTCATGAAAATGTTTCATTGCAGACGAGGAGGCTTGTTTGAAGAATGCGAGGATGCGCAGCGTCCGAGCGTTTCTTCAAAGCCTCCGAGTCTAGCAAAGACATTTTTATGACGCGTGATGAATTTTATTTTTTTAAATGAAAAACTACGAGTGGAATTGTCAGTGAAAATCTTACCACACAGGTGGTTGAAAAACATTACTCACTTCTTTTTGCGGATCGTTGATAACACCTTTATAAATCCAAGTCTCCAGTATATTCATATACGGCACAGCAGAAGCCTGAGTCAAACTCAAACACAATTCTTGAGCCTTAGCATCTCCAATGGACCCTAAAGTTTGTTCATGCAACAAACTGAGTACTTTACCACCCCGTGCATCAGCTTTGCTAATAGTTGCAGTAATTCCAGCAACAATTGCCATCGAATGCATATTTTGTTGAACATAAAACCACATTTTATGCAGATTTAAGGTTCCGTTCTTGTATTCGGTTTCTATTTGGCAAATAAATAACTGCAAGAATATGAATTAGTTTTGTGAATAATAAGTTCGAGAAAATCTTACGGAATAATCGATTAGAAGCGTTTGAATTGCAGCACATAAAGCATTGTTGACTTGTCCATATTCAAACTGCATTTTTTCTTCGACAAATCGTTGCATCATTGAGTAATGCGAAGCAAGGGGAAGAATTTGTCGAACAAGTTCGCTTAGAGAAACGTCCACTGCTTCATCTACGACAAATTCTCGCGGGCCATAAGGATCCATTAAAGATTTGGATTGGATAAAACATCCTTCTAGACCCATCAAAACGTTTAACAGATCTTCTATTAAATTGTTTTCTTGGGAACAAACCGGAACGTCTCCTACAAAATAATATTTCAGGTTTGAAAGGGTCGACTTAAATGATTTTTAACCTGAACTTCCAACGCAAAAGTTTGATTGTGTTATAGTAAAATCCCAGGACATATTTGGTCGTTTTTTTACCCAAGAAATAACGCAAGGGCTCAAATCTCTGATGCTAATTTGATGTTTGTTTGATAATACGCTAGGTGGTTGTAGAGGGCTCTTTTTAACTGCTTTTAAGAGACGATTCCTAACCTAATACAGAATATTTCATTATTTTAATCATATTGTTTTGTATTTGTACATACATACATAAGAGAGTTAGTACGAATCCCTAAACACACTCATTCATTCCACAAGTCAAATACATATAATCAGCAATCAATCTTCGCCAAACATTTCTATCCTGACACACTTCTTTAGCCTCGTCCACATTCATGCAAGCTTTCCTATTCTTCCCACTCGAAATCAATCACATCAATTCATTTACTCATCGGACGTCCACGCAATCGCTCACTAACTATCTCATCTGCATATATTCGCTTTACTAACCTTTCATTCGACATTCGTTCCACATGTCCGAACCATGCAACTGGCATATTCCTACTCTATCAACTACATTCTTAACGATTCGACTTTCTTCATATACCAATTTATTCCGCATTTGGCCCCTCCTTGTATAACCATATACACCACGCAAAAACTTCATTTCAACCGCAGTCACACGCCCAACATACATACAACAATGCAGCCATAAGTACTCCATTATACACTCAAACGAGCATCCCTAGAAACATTTACATTACGGGAAACCGATTATTTATACCTGTGGCAAATCGTCGGGAGTCATTTCGGCAGCAATTTTACTTTCTTGTTTCGGTAATTTCATAGGTCGATCTTTTTCTTTCTTAGAAAGAATGCTTTTTAAGTTAGTATCTTCTGAGATTTTGCTTAGAATGTGAATGAATGGACCTAAGTAGTCCACACTAAAAATGAATATTCGTTAGTTGATATATTTGTTGTTTTATTGGAGGTACAAACTTCTTGAGTTTCAATTCCTCATATTTGTCTAAGAACAACTTGGGATTGTGACTAGTCTCAGCCAAAGCATTAATTTTGCTTTGCAATATAATGTGAGTCTCTGATGTAGCTGAAGTAACATTTTCGTTTCTGCTTTTTTGAAGTAATTCAATAAATTCTTCAGGAGATGCTTTGCTCCTAAAAAGAGGACGATTATACAAAACTGGCAATTGATTATTGTTGGTTATTTACCCTAATACTTCCAGCAAATCTCTCACTAGATGATGAATCTTGAATTCACTCATTTTACATATTGTTGAATAATTAAAGAATCTGTAACGGTTTGGATAAACAAAACTTTAACCTCAATCAATTTTGACGTTTCGGTTAACCGTCAGTTAAGTAATTATTGAACTCTCAGTACGTATAGTTTAAAACAACAACAAATTTATAAACTTGTAAAGATATTAATAATTATAAAGTAAAGGAAATAAATTATATGATTAACAAATTATTAATTATTGTTCATTTACGCGCACAACAATAAACAGCGACATCTATAACTTCCATAGGCGTAGAACAGAAATTCAAAAAGTTTTTGGGGCAATTTAAATTAAATACTTTTGATAATGATTATTATTTTACTAAAATATTACTTATAGTCTTCATTACTATGATGTTTTATTTATTTTATATTTTAATGGTAACCATTCAACAGGATTTGCTCCCTATTCATTTGCACCGATTCATCTTGGTGCAGTTAGAATCTCAATCCGTGCGACGAACCTTTGAAAGCGGCAATGGAAGCAATGGAGAGATCCTTTGTACAATCAGAACTACATTTAAGACGCTCAAGTGGTCAGCTTGAAACGCCCGAGTGAGATTTAATTTTAATAATAAAATGTTTTTACAATTTTAACGACTATCACACATTGCCGGCAGGGAGACTTGAACCATGAAACTCCGGGTTTGTACGTCATCACATCACATGCAGAGAGCTGTACCATGCTTAACCAGTGCAGCTACTGCACATTAAATATTGTGTAAATAATGTACCATAATCGTTAAATAAATAAATAATATGATAAGGATATCTAGAACAAAATTTTAAAATGTATTTAGGTAGATCTTTTAAAATTGATCTTTGCGATTGAATACTAAAAATTTTTCTGAACTAAACTGAGAGTAATAATGTTAGTTTATATTGTTTCTACTTGAGTAGCACAAATTTAGTGACTTGATAATGAACTATAACAATATTATTTTGAATTTTTTGCGTGCTTAGATGATAATTAAAAATATTTGTTTATCGTTATAGCAAATAGTGTTTAAAAATTGAACTATGTATTTACTACTACACCTGATTATTTATTTACAATGTATCCAAGGTTGTACCTACTATTGCGCCACAATAAACTGAAACTTATACGAAAAGATTGAGCAATAAACCCGATATCAATGTTTACATTTGCGTTTTTATCTAATCAACCAGTTAGGAGCACCTACCAGGTGCCATTTTACGTTACATTACTAGTCTCTTATTAATATATTTTAAAAAATGAATCAACTAAAACGCGATACTCGCAAGCACCCTGTAGCCAGAAGTGTTGCTTGTTATTTTTGTAACGAATTTCTGGAAGAAAAGTACCTACAGGTAATTTGATACTCATTGATTTAAACCCAATTCAGATAAAACATTTGATTCTAGGATCATATTATTCAATGTAGTGCGGTTTTAGAACCTTGCCCAAAAAAATGTGGAGTGTACGTGCAAAGGAGCGCAAAAGAAAAACATATAATGGAATGTAGATTTAGAAAACCTCGGCCGAGAAGTAGCCATGGTGAATTATCTCCAACATTAACTGTATCTCCTGCATTTTCTTCTAATAATAGTAGTTATTTAGAAAACGAAATTGTTATTTTAAAGTCTGCTCTCGCCAAAGAAAAACAACACAGACAGGAAGCTCAGATAGAAATTAAAAATCTGCAGAAAATGCACAAAAAATCAGAAGAATACATCAACCACTTAAACTCTGCTTTGGAAAGTCTACGTCGCTCATGTTTCGAAGATTTAGAGAAAAGAAAAACAAACAATACACAATCACAACTAGAACTAGACAAAGTACATCTGCAGTACCAAGTTTTAGATAACTGGAAGAAACAAATTGATGCTAGTGTCGAATACGTCAAGAACCGTTTAATAGAAAATGACAACAAGTTGTTAGATTCAGAGTTTACAGTCAAAAACCATGAAAAACGTCTTGAAATCATTGATCGCCTAGAAATGGAAATCAATATGCTTCATCAAAAGGTCAACGACGAACAGTTCAACCGCCAAGAAGAAATAATATCTTGGCGAGGCGAACTAAACGAATTTAAAGATTTCTTTGCTCAAGAAAACGCCATGATTGGAGCTTTATGGACTGACCACCGAGACGAAATAGAAAATTTGAAAAAAGCAATCGAAGTACAAGCTAATGGCCTCGGCGATTTTAAAACTAAATATCAGAGTATCATTTTTGACACTAAATCTGTTACTCAAATAGCTACTGAATCTTCAGATCGACTTGATTCGCAAAACAATGAATTAAAATATATTCGACAGTCTTTGGAGCAACTGAAACAGGATTTCAAAACAATCGAAACGGCTGTTACAAATAATTCAGCAGTTTCTTCCATTCACAATGGTATGAATACGTTGTTTTTTAAATAGTTGATGTTAAAGTGCTACTTTATCGACTATTTTGAGTAACACTTTAATCACAAGGGTAGATAAAGTAAAATAGAGTAGATAAAGTAAAACTTTAACATCAGAGGTAGACAAAGTATTTTGTGAAAAACGTAAGATGAAAAACATTACAAACAAACTGCGAAATTGTGTTTTAATAATAATTTGGTGAAAAATTGGTTTACTTATATTTTTCTTTAACATCACATATAGAAAAAAATAGAATTTTATACACGACGATAAAATTATATTATCGACTCGAGAAAAAATAACTCACTTGCTCCTTCGTCGCTTTTCTTTCGTCGATAAAATATAATTTATTTAACTATTATTTAAAATAACGAAAATAAATTTCTAGGTGGTCTCCTGTGGCGAATCGACGATTTTAAGTCAAAAATGGAAAGTGCCAAAGAACACAATACCGTTTTGCACAGCCCAGTTTTTATCAGTAGAATTAATGGGTATAAATTACGGGTAGGAATTAATTTTATGCTAATTTTCGTTGCTTTGTGGTGTCAAAATGTGCTTCAAAGAAAAAAAGTGGATATATTTTTATTTTAGTTAGAGTTATTTTTGAACGGTATTAAAAAATGGCGAGGAAGGCATGTTATAATTTCTTTGCAAGTGTTAAAAGGTGATTTTGATCCACTTTTATCATGGCCGTGTAATATTGAAGCCAAAGTTTTGCTAAGAGATCAAATTGGACAACAGGTAGTACTATAAGGGTAAGAATAAAACGCTGATCAGCGCTGACAGCTGCTGATCTGCGAAGAAATGCACAGATGGACATAAAAATCCGCTGATCTACATTAACTTAACTATCAGTTTTTATAGAAATTCTGATTGAACTGAACTAAATAAAAAACCGTATTATACCTTCTTGAGGCCCATATACTTAGTTTTGGTATAAAAACTCTAATTGAACTGAACTAAATAAAGAAACCTTATACCCTTCTTGAGTTCCACATACTCGGTTTGGATTGATTTTATCCTTTTTTACGTGCATTTCTTCGCAGATCAGCGGTCAGCGCTGATCAGCGTTTTATTCTTTCCCGTATTATAATAATTTTAGTTGCGTGTACCAGCTTTACATAAATATTTTGTTTTATAGGCAAAAAATTTGGTGAAATTCATAACCGCTAAAAGACAAACAGGGAATGAAGAAAATGAAGATCCTCAGGAGTCATCTTCACAATATATTTTTATTACGCATACATCTCTTGAAAAACAAGAATTCATTAAAGATAATACAATGTTTTTTGAAACAATTATTTTAAACGATCATTTATAATTTATATTAAAACAATTCAAACAATTATAATATTTTTATTTTACCCTTGAGATACAATTGTTCAACTTAACAATAAATAAAAAATTCATTATTAGTACAGATATATCAAACATTATTGTCAAGGCACACAGCAAATCACAGTCAAAGTAAGTTCGAAATTATTATCCTGAAATGCTACTCAGGTTTGAGTAAGGTTTTATACTGATTGAGGAATATTTCTTCTTGCTCTAAGCTAAGGTCCAAGTGGTCATCATCCACCATTGGAATAGCGTTTTGTAACCTGTCCAGTGCTTCCATTTCTTTTTGCTTCTGATCGTTGTTTCTGGAAGACTGGGCTTGATTTTCATCTAAAAGATTTGAAAATTGAGGGGCACTACCTCACAGATCACTGTAAGCCTTCGGTACATACAATATACAGGGTGATTCACAACTTCGTGCATATATTTAAATAGCATATACCACGTATCATGGAACTGAAATAATGTTTTCAAAATTCGCAATTTTAGTTTCCAGGTTTTTTAATCAAACAGTTTTGGGTCACTGTTTTTAAATGAAGTTTAATTAATAGTATATTTCCTCACTGTGAGGAAAAATAGCGTACTTCACAAGTGGGAGAAGTAAAATGCTCCTGTAACTCGTGTCCTGATTGGCCACTCGCTTTGCTTGTGGCCAATCAGACACTTGTGACAGAAGTATTTTACTTCTCCCACTAGTAAAGTAATATACTATTTCTTCACTGTGAGGAAAAATATAATTTTATTCCATTCATAGTTGTTTAAAAAATGTGATTCTTGCGAAAATTGCCTTTAAATTTACGAATATTTAAAAATATTTTTGTGTTTTGATTACTTTGTCACTTAAAGTAGGTATCGGGTAAATCATTTTCTTTGAGTAAAACTTTGTAAAGTTCACTGTATGAAATTTCAAAACTCGCGGTAATACGGCGCATGCGTGTGTCTAGTAATGAACAGCCTGATATTGATATATGAAGCTGTCATACTCAAATTGGGTAAAAGGCATGATAGTCGTAGATAAAGTTGTAACTTAATAAAAATTGTGGAATCACTCTTGGATATAATCGGGATATAATTAATAAAGAAACTCACCATCATCTGACAAAGTAACGCCCTCAATAATTCCTCCATTAGCAATCAGATCTTCAATGGCAGCCATAATATCTCCGCGATGTTTTTTCAGCGCCAGTTTCGCCATTCGGAAGTCGAACCCAGCTGCTTCTAACTGCGGCGCCATATCGGCTATCAAATGCGTAATACTTTCATTGGAGCTTGTACTGGCTACTTCTAATAAATGCGGATTGTCCTGAATGATCTGTACACTCATAGACACGTTATTGTTGCTTTGCTGCAGCGCTAGACGGGCGGTTTCTTTGGAATACCCCATGGCTTGCAACATTTTAACGAACTTTGGCTCGACGAACTGTTTGCCGTCAGCACATTTGCCGAGTTTGCGGCGTTCTTTGTTGAGGATGAACTCTTCGAGAGCTTTCTTGCGACTTTTTGTGCGCTGTTCTCGTTGCTCGTTAATGTATTCGGCTGCTGCGTCAACATTCCCGATTGTTGCTCGAAGGCCTAAGCGGGATTCGGCCATGGAGAAGCCTAAAATAAAAATAAATAGCATTACATTGCATATTAATGTGTATAAAAATAAATATTACGGGCTCTGAACCAGTAAAATGATCTTGCAAGTTTGTTTTTCATATTTTTGTTACTGTAACAAATATATTAATTTAAGTAGTTGAAAAGTAATTAGGTACCTCGACTTACTGATCATGAAACAATTTTGATTTAAAAAAAAAAAAATCGTGAATTTAAGGGCAGTTTTCGTAAGAAGAACGTTTTTGAAACCACTGGGTTGTTAATTGTATAATGTGAAAACGCGAATTATGTTTATATTGCAAATTGTCCCAGAAAATAAAACATAATAACTTGGCAGCGAAATATAAATCGTCTATAGCATGCTTTATACCGGGTGTAACACCATACATGTATACATAGGCGATTAGCATTGCATTTCACATTTACGCAGATTCCTGCTCCCCATTTCCACGTAGGAAAATGGTAAAGGTGTCAATCGAAAGGTAAAATTATTTCACACCAGATGCAATTTGTAATTTCGTTCCAAATTTGTTTTAAATTTTCAAATTTTGACGGAGGTGTCAGATTTGTTTTGTGTTTTAAAAGGATTATTTGATGACTCTTTCATACCTCTGAATTTGGAAAGGAATATTCCTGGTGAGAATTATATCTGTCAAATAGCGGCGGCGCTAAATTGAATACTCAATGAGTCTTAGAAAAGAAGAATTTCAAATTAATTGAATTTCTTTTTTCCAAGATTTAGAAGCATGAAAGAATCATATTTTGATATGACAGCCTCATATTCTGTGAGTCATCGGTATTGGTGTCGTACGCTGATTGTAAAATTAGACTTTTTGTAAAAAGCCAAGGCATACAGGCATATTATAAAACACAATGTTACATAATTTTATTTCACTTAAGAAGGGTATTAGGTTTTTTATTTAGTTCACTTCAATCAACCACAACTGAGTATGTGGGACTCACGAAGGGTATTGGGTTGTTTATTTAGTTCGGTTCAATTGGATTAAAACCGAGCATTTAGGACTCAAGACGGGTATTGGTTTTTTAATTTAATTTAGTGCAATCAGAGTGTCTACCAAAACCGAGTCTGTGGGATTCAAGTAGGGTATTTAGTTCAATTCAGAGAGTCATTTAGAAAAAATCTAAGCGTTTTATAAAACGAGTAAACCGTAAGGTAGATGTTTGTAGAGATTAAAATGTGCACAAGGTCTAGATTCGAAACTGAGTTTGTTGTCAGAACCACACTGTTGCACGCTATTCATCCAATTATTTTAATTTTAAAAATTGTCAGACTACGAAAGTATAGAATCCACGTATGAACAAGGTTTTATTTCTCATAAACACTAACAACTAACGTCACTATTCACACGAGGATTTTTAAAGAATTCTTGCTTCTAAATCCTGGAAAAAAGAGATAAATTGTATTGAAGCTATCAATGAGTTCTTTTCTTTTCTTTTCCAAGACTCATTCAGGATTCAATTTAGCGCCGTTGCTATTTGACAGATATTTCTCTCCAGGATTATTTCTTTCAAAATTCAGGTATGAAAGAATCATCAAAGAATCCTTGTGTGGACAGGGCATAAGAAGCAAGTCGTGTTTTAATACTCACTCATTGTTGTTAGTGGATAGAGACGATTTTTGCGCTGTTAAACTTTATACCTTCGTTAATAGCGGCGAAAATGTATTAAATGACAAAATGTAGCTACATGAGAAAAAAAATTGACGTGGAGGGGTCTTAGGATTTTGACTTTTTCCCGAAAAAAATTACAAATCCAAAAAAAAATTGGCGCGGGACGGTGTTAGGATTTTGACTTTTTCCGAAAATTTTTACAAGTCCAAAACCCGGTAGCCAAATGGAGTTATGAGCTTGTAATATTTATGTGTGTATATAATTTTGAATGCGAATTAATATATTTTACAAATAATAGAATATTCTCGTACCTTTTGAAGGGAAGTTCTCTGCAGGACCATATTTTATTTCTTACCATTTATCTTACCTTGAAACTATCTCTCTTCTAATTCTTTCACTAAACACTCATTAACTTTCCACAAAAGAGTTATTTACCCCAAAATAATTATTAACCAACCTCCCTCCCCCCAAGTAGTATTTTATTTATTCAATATAAGAAGTATAACAGATATAAGACATATTAATAAATAAAAGTATAGGTAGATAATAAATACAAATATAGCACATTCTTTCTCGTGCGCGAAGATATCTGGGAGATAAAGTGCTGGACCTAAAACATACTCAACTAAATATTAATTTAATATCGAAAATTTTATAATACAAAAAAGGATACATTTTAAAATCTTCTAAACCTGGAAACATAGATCACATTATAATTATTTAGATGTATGTTCCAATACGCATAGAATTATAGACAATTTTTATTTCAAAATAACGTAATTCCAAATTTATATAATTATAATATTACTCGACATTAATTGTTCGCCTGGCTGGGATTTTTATAACAAACAATGTCGATAATACTAATAATTTGTATCCAAGTTGGGGCCCTATCATCCACCCTTTCAACAAAATAAATACCACAGTTTAAAATATTATAAAATTTAAACGCGAATTTAAAATAAATATCACATTATAAGAAAAATTTTCTGTTTTCTTTCCTACATTAAGTACAACTATTTTTTGACATTTATATTATAACATTAATCCCAAAATAAATGAATTATTACCTTAATTTTGAATACGAATTTTAAATATGTTTTTAATATAAGCAACGATTACCTTGTAAAATGTTTTCTGGAAATACTTGTATATAAAAATACAAATCGCAAAACAGCCAAAATATTTAACATAAACATTAATTGTTCGCCTGGCTGGGTTTATTTTAACTACAAATGTTAAAATTTTATACTTATTAATTTGTATACAAGATGTGCCCAATCATCTTATTTACAAATCATTATCTATATTTTATTACTTGATTAAATTTTAAATGCGAATTTGTATTTAAATATAATTTTTATTTGAACCTTTATGAAGATCTCTGCTACGGAAACTCAGCAAATTCGGCGATTCCAATTTATACACTTTTTCGCAAATATTTTATTAATTATATGAAAATTTTTATCAAAAACGGTAGAACAATGTTTATATCAATGTTTTATAACATATTTGAGTAATATTTTATAGTTTTTAAGTGATTTTTGATAATAATTAGATGCAACAATACGACCGCGACCACACTTGACAATAAAAAACAAATGAATTACGACAAACATTGCAGCTGTGACTGCTTGCTAGGCTGTGTTTATCGTAATTCATTTGTTTTTGATTGTCAAAGTGCGGTCGCGATCGTATTGTTGCATCTAATTATTATCAAAAATCACTTAAAAACTATAAAATATTACTCAAATATGTTATAAAACATTAATTTAAACATTGTTCTACCGTTTTTGATAATAATTTTCATATAATTAATAAAATATTTGCGGAAAAGTGTATAAATTGGAATGGCCGAATTTGCTGAGTTTCCGTAGCAGAGATCTTCATAAAGGTTCAAATAAAAATTATATTTAAATACAAATTCGCATTTAAAATTTAATCAAGTAATAAAATATGGATAATGATTTGTAAATAAGATGATTGGGCACATCTTGTATACAAATTAATAAGTATAAAATTTTAACATTTTTAGTTAAAATAAACCCAGCCAGGCGAACAATTAATGTTTATGTTAAATATTTTGGCTGTTTTGCGATTTGTATTTTTATATACAAGTATTTCCAGAAAACATTTTACAAGGTAATCGTTGCTTATATTAAAAACATATTTAAAATTCGTATTCAAAATTAAGGTAATAATTAATTTATTTTGGGATTAATGTTATAATATAAATGTCAAAAAATAGTTGTACTTAATGTAGGAAAGAAAACAGACAATTTTTCTTATAATGTGATATTTATTTTAAATTCGCGTTTAAATTTTATAATATTTTAAACTGTGGTATTTATTTTGTTGAAAGGGTGGATATTAGGGCCCCAACTTGGATACAAATTAAATGCAGCAGTATTATCGACATTGTTTGTTATAAAAATCCCAGCCAGGCGAACAATTAATGTCGAGTAATATTATAATTATATAAATTTGGAATTACTTACGTTATTTGGAAATAAAAATTGTCTATAATTCTATGCGTATTGGAACATACATCTAAATAATTATAATGTGATCTATGTTTCCAGGTTTAGAAGATTTTAAAATGTATCCTTTTTTGTATTATAAAATTTTCGATATTAAATTAATATTTAGTTGAGTATGTTTTAGGTCCAGCACTTTATCTCCCAGATATCTTCGCGCACGAGAAAGAATGTGCTATATTTGTATTTATTATCTACCTATACTTTTATTTATTAATATGTCTTATATCTGTTATACTTCTTATATTGAATAAATAAAATACTACTTGGGGGGAGGGAGATTGGTTAATAATTATTTTGGGGTAAATAACTCTTTTGTGGAAAGTTAATGAGTGTTTAGTGAAAGAATTAGAAGAGAGATAGTTTCAAGGTAAGATAAATGGTAAGAAATAAAATATGGTCCTGCAGAGAACTTCCCTTCAAAAGGTACGAGAATATTCTATTATTTGTAAAATATATTAATTCGCATTCAAAATTATATACACACATAAATATTACAAGCTCATAACTCCATTTGGCTACCGGGTTTTGGACTTGTAAAAATTTTCGGAAAAAGTCAAAATCCTAACACCGTCCCGCGCCAATTTTTTTTTGGGATTTTTTGGACTTGTAATTTTTTTCGGGAAAAAGTCAAAATCCTAAAACCCCTCCACGTCAATTTTTTTTTCTCATGTAGCTACATTTTGTCATTTAATACATTTTCGCCGCTATTAGCGAAGGTATAAAGTTTAACAGCGCAAAAATCGTCTCTATCCACTAACAACAATGAGTGAGTATTAAAACACGACTTGCTTCTTATGCCCTGTCCACACAAGGATTCTTTGATGATTCTTTCATACCTGAATTTTGAAAGAAATAATTCTGGAGAGAAATATCTGTCAAATAGCAACGGCGCTAAATTGAATCCTGAATGAGTCTTGGAAAAGAAGAATTTCTAACTCATTGATAGCTTCAATACAATTTATCTCTTTTTTCCAGGATTTAGAAGCAAGAATTCTTTAAAAATCCTCGTGTGAATAGTGACGTTAGTTGTTAGTGTTTATGAGAAATAAAACCTTGTTCATACGTGGATTCTATACTTTCGTAGTCTGACAATTTTTAAAATTAAAATAATTGGATGAATAGCGTGCAACAGTGTGGTTCTGACAACAAACTCAGTTTCGAATCTAGACCTTGTGCACATTTTAATCTCTACAAACATCTACCTTACGGTTTACTCGTTTTATAAAACGCTTAGATTTTTTCTAAATGACTCTCTGAATTGAACTAAATACCCTACTTGAATCCCACAGACTCGGTTTTGGTAGACACTCTGATTGCACTAAATTAAATTAAAAAACCAATACCCGTCTTGAGTCCTAAATGCTCGGTTTTAATCCAATTGAACCGAACTAAATAAACAACCCAATACCCTTCGTGAGTCCCACATACTCAGTTGTGGTTGATTGAAGTGAACTAAATAAAAAACCTAATACCCTTCTTAAGTGAAATAAAATTATGTAACATTGTGTTTTATAATATGCCTGTATGCCTTGGCTTTTTACAAAAAGTCTAATTTTACAATCAGCGTACGACACCAATACCGATGACTCACAGAATATGAGGCTGTCATATCAAAATATGATTCTTTCATGCTTCTAAATCTTGGAAAAAAGAAATTCAATTAATTTGAAATTCTTCTTTTCTAAGACTCATTGAGTATTCAATTTAGCGCCGCCGCTATTTGACAGATATAATTCTCACCAGGAATATTCCTTTCCAAATTCAGAGGTATGAAAGAGTCATCAAAGAATCCTTTTAAAACACAAAACAAATCTGACACCTCCGTCAAAATTTGAAAATTTAAAACAAATTTGGAACGAAATTACAAATTGCATCTGGTGTGAAATAATTTTACCTTTCGATTGATACCTTTACCATTTTCCTACGTGGAAATGGAGAGCAGGAATCTGCGTAAATGTGAAATGCAATGCTAATCGCCTATGTATACATGTATGGTGTTACATCCGGTATGATGCTTTTGAATTCAGTCAATTACACATTCTAGTTTAATTGCACGAAAATCTCGTCTGTAGTGTACTTTCCACAACCATGACAACCGTACACACAGTATGATATTATATCTGCACCGATGATTTACAATAACAACCATGAGAACTTGTCAGTTGATGTTGATACTCGCGCACACTGTAAAATATTATTATATCGATGACTCACAATATGTGAGGCTGCCACACCCAACTTGAGTACAATACGTGACAATTCATAATGTAGATATGAGTAAATTATGGTATGATTTTATATTTACCTAGTTCAACCAAAGCCATCAAGCTAGCTTCATCCACTTTTAACACTTTAAGTTCATCTTCAGCTCGCTGTAATAATTTAATTGCTTCAGGTCTTCGATTTTGGTGGTACAGAACGATTGCTTGCATCAAATGAAGACGCATAAATAAGGCTCCTTCGTTACCTACAATCAAATATATATTAACATTATTTACATTATTATATTATTAGATAAAATTATACCTGTAGTTCCTTTTAAAGCTATAAGTCGTTCTAAATTTGGTCCATAACTACGATGAAAACTCTGTTCACATTTTCGTAGTCGTTCTTCAGCTTCTGGTATTTGAGAAACACTTTTAAGACATAGATAACACCAGACAATATCTAGATTTAGAAGTGCGTAATTATCTACGCTTTCTAATAGACTAGAGTTGCATTGACTACAAATAAAATATAATATTAATACAAGTGACAAGTCGTAAAATAAAGTACTATTGTCCATTTCAGTTAAAATAAAAGCAGATGGCACTGCGAATGCAGTTCGTTTTACGTTTTACACTCACACATTTCATTAGTTCAAAATTTGACACGAACTTAAAGAAGGTATTTTTTTGTGAATAAAGCTGTCATATACAGAATAATGTAGTACTTAGTTAAATGTAACTATAAAATTCAAAATAAGATAGGTATAAGTTGGGTAAGTAAAGTAATGTTAACGGAAATAAAAATGTTTGCTGGTTAAAATCCACCTCTCATCTCAACCAATCAGACTCAAGGATATCATCGCCATATTACCCAACGCTTTTTTCTCAACTGAAATGAGGTATATTATATATTCGGTATATTTATTTACCTGAATTCTTTGTCAGCGTCCAAAAACATGACAAGAGCCATTGAATAGTCCTCATTTTTTAAAGCTGCTCGACCTTTTTCATGTAATGCCATAGCAACCATTAAAGCTTTCTTTTCATGTTGAGGTAAATTAATAGCATTGCCAGATTGGTCTTCGAGCTAAAATAATCTGTTATGTACTCTAGTTAGGTAATGTGTTTCTGAAACATACATTCATATAAAAACTTTCACTATTGCTTGCAAGTAAACTGGTGTCTGCTTTAATGGTTTCAAGTTCTTTCATCTGCTTTCCTGCATTTTGTATTTCACTTGGATTTTCGTGCATAATGAGAGCCATAATAACAGTACCATTTTTGATACCTTGATCTTGTAAAACTGCATCATCTATGAGTACTTTTCCGTGAGCAATCAATTTTAAACTACAAAAATATTTGTAAATATGCGATGAGAAATATTTATTATGATTCCTACCGAATACTGGGTATTTCTGTTCTTAAATGAACTTCATTTTTTAAATCCAGTCCAAGAGCACTCAGACGCAATTCTATATTGATTAATTTAGAACCAGAAGACTCATTCGAAACGCGTATTTTTAAAGTAGCAATTCCGGTTTCTTTAAATAGATCTCTTTCTTTTAATTTATCCAAAGCATGACTTTGCAAATCCTTTAAAACTTTAAAGCATGATTCGGGTGGAATATTTAAGCATTCGCTGTAATTTTTGGACAGATTCTGAAAGAAATACTAAATAATAAAGTTTTATTTTGATTTTTGTTGATGTTAACCTGTAGTTCTGTATCGCAGGGGCCGTTGTTTTCTATGTAGTACGGTGGGACCCACAGTTTTATTTTATCATGTTGTAGTTTATTTCTTATTTGAAGCACTGCATCGTCTATTTCTAATTCTTCACTCATTTTTACTTGAATATTACACCATAACACACAAGAGTAAAACGTCAAACTGACAGTTTATTTTTTGTAAATGTGTAGCAAAGTTCAGAGTATTGCTGTGACCGCTGTGACGTCATACCGAACTTCACACATGTGTTTATGTCAAACGTAGTAAAACGTCAAAAGTTTTCAGATTGTTTTCTTTATTAATTAGCTAATTAATTGAATAGACAAAAATGTCTGAAAGAAAAGTATTAAATGTAAGTATTATTTATTGTTATGCAAGTATAAATGTTAAGTTTCGTTATAAAACATGGTTAACCTAAATTTTAGAAATACTATCCTCCGGATTTCGATCCCTCGAAAATCCCTCGTATGAAATTACCCAAAAATAGACAATATACAGTACGTTTGATGGCCCCTTTTAATATGCGCTGTAAAACTTGTGGAGAATACATTTACAAAGGCAAAAAGTTCAATGCAAGAAAAGAGGACGTAGAGAACCAGGATTACCTTGGAATTCGAATATATAGATTTTACATCAAGTGCACTAGGTGTTTACAAGAAATTTCTTTCAAAACTGATCCCAGAAATTGCGATTACGAGATCGAAGCGGGAGCTACTCGCAATTTTATGGCCTTAAAGTTAGCCGAAGAGCAAGCTCAAAGAGAAGAAGATGAACTAAAAGAAGAGGAAGCAAATAATCCAATGAAATTGTTAGAAAACCGTACGATACAATCAAAAAATGAAATAGAATTGCTTGAATCTTTAGAAGAATTAAAAGATTTAAATAAGAGGCAACAAGCTGTTGATTATGATTCTATGTTGCAACAATATGACACAAGATTATCTGCACAAGAAATCGAAGAGAAATTGAAACAAAGAGATGAAGATTTTATTAAGTATGTACTAGGAAAATACCTCATTAATTTAGAGTACTAAATGTTGTTTTAATTCCAGAACTGTTACCTTCAAGAATTCCCAAAAACGGAGAGTAGTAGTTGAAGAAGAAATTATTGAAGATGATTCAAATGAACCAGCTGCAAAGACAATAAAAACTGAAGAAGAGGAAGAACCGGAAGTTAAGCCAGAAATTGATCCATTACTGGAATCAGTAGAAATTAAACCTCAAATAGAGTTGGTAAAATCAAATCAAACTTGGAATCGTAGTGTTGGAACATCAAGAAAAACAGTTCTTTCTGGACTTGTTAGAGTCAAAAAACCTGCTGACAAAATAGAAGTCAAAGAAGAAATTAAAGAAGAGTCACAAGAAACAAAGAAAGAAGAACCAAAACCTGAATCTTCATCAAACGGATTGTCATTATTAGGGGCATATTCTGGAAGTGAAACTAGTGACGACGAATAACTAAAATATTTTATTTTTAGTGCAAAATTATAATAAATTACCTATTCATTTGAGTATTAGTTCTGTTTTATTTGATTTAAAATGCACAAAATAAAGATTTAGGTTCGGAACCGGTTAACTGTGATTTATAGTGTTCGGTTTTGTTTCGGATTTCGTAATTCTATTTTAAATGAACCGTTGGCCGGTTTTCAAAAAAGCGGTACAAGGTTCAGTTTCGGTTCAATGAATTATCAAATAATAATTAATAAAAAATGTTCGTTTGTTTTATTCTCTTTGCTAAAATGTAAGAAAATTATTAAATCAAACTTACCTACAGAAAATACAACGTTTTCTAAAAATTTAATTGCATTTTGATATTAAATTTTAGTTTGCTATAAACCGTTTCGAACCGCTTCGGCTTTGATTAAACGTTTACAAAATTATTTTTTATTTCATACTGTGGCATACAGTGACATTTTTCGGACTATTTATAGGCTGCGAAATAGAATTTCAAAAGCTTAGGTTGCAAAATTTTACTTTAAAGGCCTAGGCCGCAAAATACAATTTTACCTCAACAAGGCCATTGCTAAGTAATCTTTATAAAATAAAATAATTCCTGTCATTTGAAACAAGTCCAGCACTCGGAAAAAAAAATATGAAATAAAATTTTGTACGTATCTCAGACAAAAAGTGAAACATTAAGGTACTCTCAAGTAATTGCGACGCCTCGGTCGTAAACAACTTGCTTGTTCCTTAATGTTTCACTTTTTGTCCTAGATATATAGGTACATAACTACTAACTTCTCAAGTTTGGTTTCGGGTTCACTAAAATAGCAGCAGTGCGTTCATGTTTTCGTTTCTGTTCCGGTTTGGTTCGAGTCTCTCTTTAGCATACAACGTTTAATATACCGGGTGTAACACCATACATGTATACATAGGCGATTAGCATTGCATTTCACATTTACGCAGATTCCTGCTCCCCATTTCCACGTAGGAAAATGGTAAAGGTGTCAATCGAAAGGTAAAATTATTTCACACCAGATGCAATTTGTAATTTCGTTCCAAATTTGTTTTAAATTTTCAAATTTTGACGGAGGTGTCAGATTTGTTTTGTGTTTTAAAAGGATTCTTTGATGACTCTTTCATACCTCTGAATTTGGAAAGGAATATTCCTGGTGAGAATTATCTGTCAAATAGCGGCGGCGCTAAGTTGAATACTCAATGAGTCTTAGAAAAGAAGAATTTCAAATTAATTGAATTTCTTTTTTCCAAGATTTAGAAGTATGAAAGAATCATATTTTGATTATGACAGCCTCATATTCTGTGAGTCATCGGTATTGGTATCGTACGCTGATTGTAAAATTAGACTTTTTGTAAAAAGCCAAGGCATATTATAAAACACAATGTTACATAATTTTATTTCACTTAAGAAGGGTATTAGGTTTTTTATTTAGTTCACTTCAATCAACCACAACTGAGTATGTGGGACTCACGAAGGGTATTGGGTTGTTTATTTAGTTCGGTTCAATTGGATTAAAACCGAGCATTTAGGACTCAAGACGGGTATTGGTTTTTTAATTTAATTTAGTGCAATCAGAGTGTCTACCAAAACCGAGTCTGTGGGATTCAAGTAGCCTATTTAGTTCAATTCAGAGAGTCATTTAGAAAAAATCTAAGCGTTTTATAAAACGAGTACACCGTAAGGTAGATGTTTGTAGAGATTAAAATGTGCACAAGGTCTAGATTCGAAACTGAGTTTGTTGTCAGAACCACACTGTTGCACGCTATTCATCCAATTATTTTAATTTTAAAAATTGTCAGACTACGAAAGTATAGAATCCACGTATGAACAAGGTTTTATTTCTCATAAACACTAACAACTAACGTCACTGTTCACACGAGGATTTTTAAAGAATTCTTGCTTCTGAATCCTGGAAATAAGAAATAAATTGTATTGAAGCTATCAATGAGTTAGAAATTCTTCTTTTCCAAGACTCATTCAGGATTCAATTTAGCGCCGTTGCTATTTGACAGATATTTCTCTCCAAGATTATTTCTTTCAAAATTCAGGTATGAAAGAATCATTAAAGAATCCTTGTGTGTACAGGGCATAAGAAGCAAGTCGTGTTTTAATACTCATTCATTGTTGTTAGTGGATAGAGACGATTTTTGCGCTGTTAAACTTTATACCTTCGCTAATAGCGGCGAAAATGTATTAAATGACAAAATGTAGCTACATGAGAAAAAAAAATTGACGTGGAGGGGTTTTAGGATTTTGACTTTTTCCCGAAAAAAATTACAAGTCCAAAAAATCCCAAAAAAAAATTGGCGCGGGACGGTGTTAGGATTTTGACTTTTTCCGAAAATTTTTACAAGTCCAAAACCCGGTAGCCAAATGGAGTTATGAGCTAGTAATATTTATGTGTGTATATAATTTTGAATGCGAATTGATATATTTTACAAATAATAGAATATTCTCGTACCTTTTGAAGGGAAGTTCTCTGCAGACCATATTTTATTTCTTACCATACCTTACCTTGAAACTCTCTTCTAATTCTTTCACTAAACACTCATTAACTTTCCACAAAAGAGTTATTTACCCCAAAATAATTATTAACCAACCTCCCTCCCCCCAAGTAGTATTTTATTTATTCAATATAAGAAGTATAACAGATACAAGACATATTAATAAATAAAAGTATAGGTAGATAATAAATACAAATATAGCACATTCTTTCTCGTGCGCGAAGATATCTGGGAGATAAAGTGCTGGACCTAAAACATACTCAACTAAATATTAATTTAATATCGAAAATTTTATAATACAAAAAAGGGTACATTTTAAAATCTTCTAAACCTGGAAACATAGATCACATTATAATTATTTAGATGTATGTTCCAATACGCATAGAATTATAGACAATTTTTATTTGAAAATAACGTAATTCCAAATTTATATAATTATAATATTATTCGACATTAATTGTTAGCCTGGCTGGGATTTTTATAACAAACAATGTCGATAATACTGCTGCATTTAATTTGTATCCAAGTTGGGGCCCTATCCTATCCACCCTTTCAACAAAATAAATACCACAGTTTAAAATATTATAAAATTTAAACGCGAATTTAAAACAAATATCACATTATAAGAAAAATTGTCTGTTTTCTTTCCTACATTAAGTACAACTATTTTTTGACATTTATATTATAACATTAATCCCAAAATAAATGAATTATTACCTTAATTTTGAATACGAATTTTAAATATGTTTTTAATATAAGCAACGATTACCTTGTAAAATGATTTCTGGAAATACTTGAATATAAAAATACAAATCGCAAAACAGCCAAAATATTTAACATAAACATTAATTGTTCGCCTGGCTAGGTTTATTTTAACTACAAATGTTAAAATTTTATACTTATTAATTTGTATACAAGATGTGCCCTATCATCTTATTTACAAATCATTATCCATATTTTATTACTTGATTAAATTTTAAATGCGAATTTGTATTTAAATATAATTTTTATTTGAACCTTTATGAAGATCTCTGCTACGGAAACTCAGCAAATTCGGCCATTCCAATTTATACACTTTACCGCAAATATTTTATTAATTATATGAAAATTATTATCAAAAACGGTAGAACAATGTTTAATAACATATTTGAGTAATATTTTATAGTTTTTAAGTGATTTTTGATAATAATTAGATGCAACAATACAACCGCGACCACACTTGACAATCAAAAACAAATGAATTA
Source organism: Agonum fuliginosum (assembly GCA_947534325.1). Taxonomy (NCBI): domain Eukaryota; kingdom Metazoa; phylum Arthropoda; class Insecta; order Coleoptera; family Carabidae; genus Agonum; species Agonum fuliginosum. The sequence goes on from OX384041.1 coordinate 29,844,448, forward strand.
CGACAAACATTGCAGCTGTGACTGCTAGGCTGTGTTTATCGTAATTCATTTGTTTTTGTTTGTCAAGTGTGGACGCGGTCGTATTGTTGCATCTAATTATTATCAAAAATCACTTAAACACTATAAAATATTACTCAAATATGTTATAAAACATTGATTTAAACATTGTTCTACCGTTTTTGATAATAATTTTCATATAATTAATAAAATATTTGCGAAAAATTGTATAAATTGGAATCGCCGAATTTGCTGAGTTTCCGTAGCAGAGATCTTCATAAAGGTTCAAATAAAAATTATATTTAAATACAAATTCGCATTTAAAATTTAATCAAGTAATAAAATATGGATAATGATTTGTAAATAAGATGATAGGGCACATCTTGTATACAAATTAAAAAGTATAAAATTTTAACATTTGTAGTTAAAATAAACCCAGCCAGGCGAACAATTAATGTTTATGTTAAATATTTTGGCTGTTTTGCGATTTGTATTTTTATATACAAGTATTTCCAGAAAACATTTTACAAGGTAATCGTTGCTTATATTAAAAACATATTTAAAATTCGTATTCAAAATTAAGGTAATAATTCATTTATTTTGGGATTAATGTTATAATATAAATGTCAAAGAATAGTTGTACTTAATGTAGGAAAGAAAACAGACAATTTTTCTTATAATGTGATATTTATTTTAAATTCGCGTTTAAATTTTATAATATTTTAAACTGTGGTATTTATTTTGTTGAAAGGGTGGATAGGATAGGGCCCCAACTTGGATACAAATTAAATGCAGCAGTATTATCGACATTGTTTGTTATAAAAATCCCAGCCAGGCTAACAATTAATGTCGAATAATATTATAATTATATAAATTTGGAATTACGTTATTTTCAAATAAAAATTGTCTATAATTCTATGCGTATTGGAACATACATCTAAATAATTATAATGTGATCTATGTTTCCAGGTTTAGAAGATTTTAAAATGTACCCTTTTTTGTATTATAAAATTTTCGATATTAAATTAATATTTAGTTGAGTATGTTTTAGGTCCAGCACTTTATCTCCCAGATATCTTCGCGCACGAGAAAGAATGTGCTATATTTGTATTTATTATCTACCTATACTTTTATTTATTAATATGTCTTGTATCTGTTATACTTCTTATATTGAATAAATAAAATACTACTTGGGGGGAGGGAGGTTGGTTAATAATTATTTTGGGGTAAATAACTCTTTTGTGGAAAGTTAATGAGTGTTTAGTGAAAGAATTAGAAGAGAGTTTCAAGGTAAGGTATGGTAAGAAATAAAATATGGTCTGCAGAGAACTTCCCTTCAAAAGGTACGAGAATATTCTATTATTTGTAAAATATATCAATTCGCATTCAAAATTATATACACACATAAATATTACTAGCTCATAACTCCATTTGGCTACCGGGTTTTGGACTTGTAAAAATTTTCGGAAAAAGTCAAAATCCTAACACCGTCCCGCGCCAATTTTTTTTTGGGATTTTTTGGACTTGTAATTTTTTTCGGGAAAAAGTCAAAATCCTAAAACCCCTCCACGTCAATTTTTTTTTCTCATGTAGCTACATTTTGTCATTTAATACATTTTCGCCGCTATTAGCGAAGGTATAAAGTTTAACAGCGCAAAAATCGTCTCTATCCACTAACAACAATGAATGAGTATTAAAACACGACTTGCTTCTTATGCCCTGTACACACAAGGATTCTTTAATGATTCTTTCATACCTGAATTTTGAAAGAAATAATCTTGGAGAGAAATATCTGTCAAATAGCAACGGCGCTAAATTGAATCCTGAATGAGTCTTGGAAAAGAAGAATTTCTAACTCATTGATAGCTTCAATACAATTTATTTCTTATTTCCAGGATTCAGAAGCAAGAATTCTTTAAAAATCCTCGTGTGAACAGTGACGTTAGTTGTTAGTGTTTATGAGAAATAAAACCTTGTTCATACGTGGATTCTATACTTTCGTAGTCTGACAATTTTTAAAATTAAAATAATTGGATGAATAGCGTGCAACAGTGTGGTTCTGACAACAAACTCAGTTTCGAATCTAGACCTTGTGCACATTTTAATCTCTACAAACATCTACCTTACGGTGTACTCGTTTTATAAAACGCTTAGATTTTTTCTAAATGACTCTCTGAATTGAACTAAATAGGCTACTTGAATCCCACAGACTCGGTTTTGGTAGACACTCTGATTGCACTAAATTAAATAAAAAAACCAATACCCGTCTTGAGTCCTAAATGCTCGGTTTTAATCCAATTGAACCGAACTAAATAAACAACCCAATACCCTTCGTGAGTCCCACATACTCAGTTGTGGTTGATTGAAGTGAACTAAATAAAAAACCTAATACCCTTCTTAAGTGAAATAAAATTATGTAACATTGTGTTTTATAATATGCCTTGGCTTTTTACAAAAAGTCTAATTTTACAATCAGCGTACGATACCAATACCGATGACTCACAGAATATGAGGCTGTCATAATCAAAATATGATTCTTTCATACTTCTAAATCTTGGAAAAAAGAAATTCAATTAATTTGAAATTCTTCTTTTCTAAGACTCATTGAGTATTCAACTTAGCGCCGCCGCTATTTGACAGATAATTCTCACCAGGAATATTCCTTTCCAAATTCAGAGGTATGAAAGAGTCATCAAAGAATCCTTTTAAAACACAAAACAAATCTGACACCTCCGTCAAAATTTGAAAATTTAAAACAAATTTGGAACGAAATTACAAATTGCATCTGGTGTGAAATAATTTTACCTTTCGATTGACACCTTTACCATTTTCCTACGTGGAAATGGGGAGCAGGAATCTGCGTAAATGTGAAATGCAATGCTAATCGCCTATGTATACATGTATGGTGTTACACCCGGTATAAATAAAAATAAATTATTTATTACCTGAAGATTGAAATACATCGAATTTATAATAATAATAACGAGTTCTATTACAGAATTGTTAGGTATACCTACTATTTTTATTAACAATAAATAATACAAATATTTCGCCATAACTTAATTAAATAACAGAGTAGGAGATAATTTTGTACATCCTTAAACATTTTACATACACAAAATTTTCTAAGAAAATACATTGGCAAACTAACCAAGTGAAGATGAACTAGCATTATTTTCGATATGAAACCCTTCGGTGCTCTTATATCTCCGCATAATGTCACTGACAGTGGTGATGATCTTCGTCTTGGTCTTCCTCTGGTGCTGCAGGGTGCAAGAATGCACTGTCTGGGGTCTAATTGAGTTCTTCAAAGACCCAAGTGGGGTATCTACCAAGCTTTGTAGAGCTGCACGGCTGTGAAGTCTTTTCCGGAAACGAATGGCTTCCTGAGTGCAGAGGTTCTGCGCATGGGTGATGAACTGTTGTAGATTTTCCCTGGAAGGTGGTTCATGTAGAGCCAAGGGTTGAGAAGGTATGTTCATTGTGCTAGTCTAACGGAGGAAATTTCAAATCAGAATTGAAAGCTACACATCGTTACTTTCAGAACTCATTTTGGGCTGCTCTGGTCTGACACCAGTTAAGTACTTTCCACTGAATATATAAAAACGAATAGTGTAGGCTGATTCACAATTTCGTGCATATATTTTTGTTTTCAGGTTTTTTAATCAAACAGTTTTGGGTTTCATATGGAATTCCATAAATTTACTATTCTTGCTATTGCGCAATTATTTAAAATTTAATTTTGTTCAGAGCTTCGAAACGAACAGGAACGCTGGCATTTTAGAGAACCGTGGTTTCAAAATTATGTTTCTTGCGAAAACTACCCTTAGATTAACGAATATTTAAAATATTCTTTTTGTTCCATGAGTACTATAAATAGCCAGTTAAATATATTCACGAAGTTGTGAATCAACCTGTATAACAACGTAGTATATATGTATTCATATTAATTATGAGTATACAGGATGTAACACAACCTGTGTAACAAAATTTAAGGGTGTATATAGTATTGGACGCACTGATCTTGAATCAAAAAGAATTTTGTTGAAATTCTGCAAGTAGTTACCTACAAATTTAATTTTGTTTGTTTGTATAATTATTAATACATTAATGTAATTACGCTATATATACTGCATAACTATTGTCTAACTTTATTGTATTTAAACACTATTGCTCATTTTACGAATTTCAACAATGTTTTTACTTCCTTGTACGGAGTAATAAGGAAGTATTGTAATCGCGAAAAATTTCGGTTTTCAGATTTTGATGGAAATATCCGTTTTGACCTTTTCTGAATCCATTATGACTAGTTTCGTCGTAACGTCTGTACGTATGTACGTACGTATGTACGTACGTCTGTACGTATGTATGTCGCATAACTCAAATTCGGTTAGACGTAGAAAGTTGAAATTTTGTATTTTGGACTGTTATAGCATCTAGTTGTGCACCTCCTATTTTTGGTTTCAATTTACAAACCGGAAGTAGTAAATTTTAAAAAAATTTCGATAAATATTTAATTTAAGACAAATTTTTTAATTTTAAATGAAAGATTATGTGATTATTACCTACAATCGGTATTTTATAAATATTTTTGTATCTGGTATCATTTAAGAATAATTAAAGTATATATTTATAATTTAGTATTTCGGTATATCTTGTAGTCCATGATCGATTAACATTTGTTACTACGTAAAATTTAAATGTTTATGACATGACAGTGACAATAGTAAAATATGCTTTATATCTTCTTCTGCAGTTTAAATAAAATTACTAAAATATATTTGTGAGTATACTAGTGTAATAAGTTAAAAGAATTTTTTATATTATTCTACATTTTAGTTATTAAGAAAAGTATGAACAAACAAGGCGTACAAGGAAGTCATGTGGTGTCCACGTCAGATTTTTTTTGATTCATGATCAGTGCGTCCAAATACTATACACTCTCTTAAATTTTGTTACATAGGTTGGGTTACACCGTGTATAGACCAATGTTGTGTAGTTCATATAATTTATGAAATATTGAACGAACATACTTTTCATAGATAAAGAGCTAGACAACTTATCCACTAGATAAGTGAAACAATTATGAATTATAGCATAAATTGATGCATTTTATGATTGCTACTAGTACTTAGTGTATGAATACTTATATAGAAGTTTGTTTATATGATTATGAATTTAGTAAAACAACAGAGTTACATAAGGACCCACAAAATGAAGAGAAACAAAAACGATTAGTAATTTTTTTGGGTCAAATATGGGTCGTTACCGTTTGTTTAGTCGAGAAATTTTATCCCTGGTAACTCTGAGTTCACCATCGGCATTACATATGTTTTCTTGCAACATTACCCGCTTATTTTTTAACTCCAGGACAGAACCTTCTAATTCGGCTACGCGATCTTCTATTTTGTCGATATAGCCGGTTTTTTCTTCTAATAATCGAGTGAGTGTTTTTAGTTCTTGCTCTCTTTTCGATTTGTCGATACTCAGCTAGGAACAACAGATATAAATTTGAAAATTTTTGGGCTAGTTCAATAGACTAAAATAGGTAAATATTTTTTTATAAAATACAAAACTGTACAGAGACGTGATATAATAGTGGAAAGAAATTTTAAGAATAGGTATAAATGTAAAACATACATTTTGTATTAATTATCCATACTTATTTATTAATTTCTTTGTAGATGTTATACTTTTTACATTTAATAAAAAAATATTACTTGGGGAGAGAGGGTTGGTTAAAAATTATTTCGAGGTAAATAAAATATTTGTGAAAAATTATATTACGGTAAGAAATAAAATATGGTCTGCTATCCGTATTTCCCTTCTAAAGGTAGGAGAACATTTCATAGTGTATGAGATAAATCAGAATTCGCATTAAAAATTATATTCACATAAATATATAAGCTCATAACTTTATTTGTCAATCGAGTTTTGTACTTGTAAAATTTTCCGGCAAAAATCAATATCCTAATACTCCCGCGCCAATTTTTTTTGGGTTTTTGGACTTAAAAGTTAAAATCCTAAGACCCCTCCGCGCCAATTTTTTTCACATTTTGATAAATAAATTACATTCTGTTACGCTATTAGCGAATTTTAAAAGGGAGTCAGTTTATTTTGTGAATATATAAAACATACTTTATGATAATTATTTGTTTAAAGGAATTAAATGCACTTAAGGAGGTTCCCTACACATGCAGTGGCGTACTCAGATATCAGACTTTAATTAATAAAAATATTTTTATTAATGTAAAACAAAATTCGGTTAACGGGTGTTAGTTGATATTGCAATTCGTTCAGTTGCGGTGATATATTTTTACAATAATTTCTAAGTCACTAATCAAAAAATGCTTGAAGATTTTTTTACAACAACAATATTGTTACAACTATGTGGTCAACTTTCTTCAAATTTTGGGAAATTGATGTCCGTGCTTGCATACGTTTATATACCAAAAATTAAGTAAATAGAACATTTCTAACATCTTTTTATTTAATCAATTAATGGAAAGCCATAAGAGCCCATGTAAAATATTAAAATTTAACAATTAATTTAGTTCAAACTACGTGGTCAAAAATTTCCAAAAATTCAGGTATCATTTTTATGACATAGACAACATAAATTCAAAGTTTGGTTGCATTAAACCATTTTTTAAAATGTCTAGGGAACCTCCTTAATGGAAATTTTGATGCTATGTCAGAACAAGTGTACAGCTTAAATTTAATACTTACTAAATTTAGTTGTTCCCGCATCTGAACTATATAATCCTTCAAGCTACAATTTTGTTCTTCGGTAGCTTGTCTCTTTTCTTGCATCATATTCAGGAGACCATCTCGTATTTTTAATAAGTTTTCGTAGTCTAGCAACATTTCTTTAATGTTTTTGTTGTCATGTTGTGCTTTCTTTACTTGATCTTGAAGTTCTTTGTTGTGATCAATTTCGTATTGCAATTTTGCGTGCAGATCGTAAATCTATAAAACGTTTGTTTTACTATTAACCGTTTATGGATTATTAAAAACTTTGTATGTACCTCTTTTTCGGTGTCTACGTCAGATTGGAACATTTCCTCGTTGATAGTTTGGATTTTATTTTCTAATTCTTTGATTCGCGTACATTGGTGATCATTTTTTATTCGACTAAAATGTGAATTTGATATTAAATACAGTTTTGGTAATCGCACATAATATATAATGTAGTATTTATACAGGATGATTCACAACTTCATGTAATGGCATATAGAGCTCAACTTTTTTTTTAAATCCGTAAATTTAAAGGCGGTTTCAGCAAGAAACACATTTTTAAATCATTGGATTCTTGATTGTATAATGCTCTAAATTTTAATTAATAATTGTACAATGGCAAGAATAGTTTTATGAAATTCCGTTTGAAAACAGTGACCCAAAACTGTTTGATTAAATAACCTAGAAACTGAAATTGTGAATTTTGAAAAAATTCTTTTACAACTGTGATGATATGAAAATATGTGCACGAAGTTGTGAATCACTCTGTATCACTGTATCACACGATAATTTAATCTGCGCTTTTTAATTTAAATGCTTTAATTATAATTTTGTTGGTAACCAATCAACAGGATTTACTCCCAGTAACAGATTGGTAGATGTTATCATAGTGGAATCGAACCACTTCGACCGTTTCGTCTTGGTGCAGGCAGAATCTCTATCAGTGCGACGACCTTCAAAGCGGCTACTGAGAGATTCTTATGCAACCAGGACTACATTTAAGACGATCAAGTGGCTAGCTTGACCATCCTAGTGCTAGAGTACCTATTTAGGTACTCTACCTAGTGCGATTGTAATTGTAAGATGTTTTTACAATTCAACGACTCGAACTACAGAACTTCGGAACAAGCGCAGCTACTGCCTGCTATATCTAAATAGTTAGTTTTCGTATGAGGCTGCCACACCCAAGTTGGGTAAAAGGCGTGATGTAAATAAACATAAATACGTACACTTCCTGCACAGATTCTTTAAGTTGTTTATTTTGCAAAATAAGAGTAGAAATTAATTCTTCTTTTTGCATCAATGTTGCTGTCATGCTAACATTGTTATCATCTTCAAAGTTTTCATTGATGGTGTCCAAGAATCTTGTTTTTTCATCCGCATATATAGAAATTTTTTCTTCGGCTAATTTCAGGGCACTTTTTGTGTCTTTTAATTCTTGCCAAAGCGCCATTTCGGTTGCCGTTTTTGATGGATTTTCTTAAATAAATTATAATATTAATATCGCATGATAACCGTGAGTTGACGGCTGGTAACACGGTATGGTAGAGTAAAATTCAAATATTTAGGACCCTGAGCTGCGCGAGAAGGCAGAGCTTGTCATGTACTGTCCGTTTTACAAAAGTGGAGCTAGCGAGTATAAGCTGCGCTGCACTTAATTTTCAAAGAAAACTAAAATATAACTCAATCACAATCAATTACAAAATTCACAGCGTTACACGAAGCAAAACACTACAAACGTCAACATGAAAATAACAGATTTTGAAGCTGATGTTCTGTAGAACAGACAGTAGCGTAGTTTCCTCTTGTTTATCATTTATGCCTCTCTTACTAAGACGATAATTCGTACTTCGCGCAGGGTTCTGCTTATATGAATTTATACTTTGTCCCAGAATTCAGAGGAGCACCTAGAAAAGTCCCATTTATACAGGGAAAATAAATTGAAGTATAGTTTGGCGGCAAATTTGAATCACTTACAAATCAATGTAATATTTGAATTACAAATCAAATAAAAACGATTACCTTTCATTTTTATTACTTGTTCCTGGTTTATCCATTGTTAACCTTAACACTTTGTTACTTAATACAATTTACACGCAAATATTCTAACCTATAAAAGAACTGTCACATTTTGTAAACACTGGAGCTAAATTACTGGGTGTAAATATGGCTCAGAAATGAGCAATCTTATTGGTTAGAAAAACGCGGCAAATTTAATAAGCTCCTCCGAATTCTGAGACAAAGTATAGTAAGTTGAGTAACAGGCGTGATTGATATGTATATAGTCTCACCTTCTTCGACTTGCATTTTGCTCTGGCTGAACATGTGGTTGTACACTTCACTGTTTACTGATTTAACTCGCAGAACGTCAAACTCGGTTTCCAAAGTTGCCTTTTGTGATTTGACTCCTTCTAGTTCTAGTTCAAGTTGCTGTATTTTTTTTATATAGTGGCGTTCTTGATCATCCATTTCGGTTTTCATATCTTCCACCCTGCACAAAAAACAAGGCTCATTCCAATGAAAAACTGCCAGTTCGGCTGTATACCTTTTTTGTAGCAGATTATAGGGAATGTCGCCATAGTATTTTCAAAAATGGTTGATTTACATACAAATTCAATGATACAGGTTGTTCAAAATGGTACAATATTAGTTTTAAAGGCACATATAACAAGAAAATAAGTTGATTGAGTTTGAAATGCACAAAAATTTACTTTCCACTAAATATACTGAGTATTTCCCGTGTGTTGACGGCTGATAACCGCACACACAGTATAATATGGCTGCCACACCCAAGTTGGGTAAATGCGTAAAAGATATATACAGGCTGTTTCTGTACTTATGGATCAAACTTTAAGGATATTTATGTAACACGTTCTACTGATAACGGAACAAATAGAATTTTTTAAAAATTCGTAAAATTAAGGGTGGTTTATTTATGTTGAGTGCCACTGGTTTCATAGCTGTTTGTGTTGCTTTATTCAAATATCAACAATGCACGTAATTATCTAATCCAACGCTGATATTGTGTAATGAACAAATTTAATTAATTTTGAAATGAAACCAGTGGCACTCAAGATGGTTTCTTTAAGTAAACCACCCTTAATTTTACGAATTTTTGAAAAATTCTTTTTGTTCCGATATCCGTAGAACGTGGTACATATACCCTTAAAGTTTGATCCATAAATACAGAAATACCCTGTATATAGGATGTAATTTTTTTTCTGTGGTGTACTCTCTACTAACAAACATGGGTAGGTACTCGTGATTGGTGGATGGTAACTGCACACATGATACAATACATGGCTCAAAACTCAAGTTAAGTAAAAGGCACAATATACCGGGTGTCCACACAATTGATCATTCATAATATGCGTAAGCTTCACATTATGTGACATTTTTTTTAACAAGAAAAGTGACATCAACTTTCATATTTGTAATACAACATTTTTGAATTCTACGTTAATTTTGAATAAATTGAAAGTAATTTCATGTAAGAAAAAAGCAGATGGCACAGTCCGTTCTATATTCATACATTTTATTAGTTCAAAAGTTTGCGCGAACTTACAAAAGGTATGTTTTGTGATAGAATAATGTAGTACCTACTTCGATGTAAGTATAAAATTCAAAATAAGAAGATAAGTAATATGTTAACGGAAATGAAAATGTTTGCTGATGTAAAACCACCTCTCATCTCGACCAATCAGATTCAGTATATCATCGCTTGATCTCACCTAACGCTTTTTTTTTGCGTGAAATGAGGTATAGATGTTTTTATAAGTAAAACACCCGGTATATGTAGATGCAAATTAGTTATTTTAAGATAAATATTGTGTAGTTTTTCAAGAATAATATATTTTAGTACCGTATTATTTACGTGAAGATAATATTTTTATAATATACATTTGAATTACCCGCCTTTCTTGTTTGTTTAAATCACGGTAAGTTTTTCTTTAATAGAGTGAGGAGTGAACAGTGAGTGATAGTGGTAAATAAGTTAATTTTGGTCAAATAAGCTAAAATTGTTAGCAGATTGGTATTTGGTAAGTGTTTTCAACTTATTTCATGTAATATATGCCCTTCAAATATTGCTTGAACACCTTGTGTAGAGGTGGTTCTTGAAATGAAAATTTGCAGGTTAAATAATGATATTACATATGTCTAGATTTAATGTTACGATTTTTGTATAAAATAGTAAATATACATACAAATAATTTCGGGTTGACTAAAATTTAGTAACTAGCAACTAACGGAATAAGTACTTGGTTAACAGCGTTTAAGACAAAATGGAATAACAACCTAATGTCTAAGGTATGTCGTTCCCGTTCTAATTTATCCACTTCTTGCTTGTGGGTGAGCACAGTGTGCTGCAGCTCTTTATGTTTGGCTTCGAAATACATTTCTTTAGTTTTCCAATCTTCGGCATTTTTCCTACAACAAACAGATAAGTCTATAATATGATTGGGTAAATATTCGAGAAGCGATATTACTTGATAGTTTCGGTCAAGTTATCGATCTTAACTTCCAGTTCTTGCTTCGTCATTTCTGCTTCTTTCATTCGATTCTTTGCGGATTTCACTTTGTGCTCCAGGACTTGTTGCCGCTCTTTTTGAGATTGCGCTTTTGAGCGCTCCTCTTCTACGGATTTATTTGCGTCCTGCAAAAAGCGATGTTTAGGAATCATAAATTACACAAGGATTCTTTGAGAATTCTTTCTGAATAATGAGAAAAATAATCCTGGTGAGAATAATTGCCTGTCAAATATCGGCGCCGCTAAATTGAGTCTTGGAAAAGAAGAATTTCTAATTCGTTGATAGCTTCCAATCAGTGATTTTTTTTCAGGATTCTGAAGCATGAAAGAATTGTCAAAGAATGCTTATGTGAACGCATACGGTCTAGGAAGAACAGTTAGGCCCTGTTCGCAAGGTGATTTTTTGAAGATTCTACGAAGATTCAGAAAAAAAAGAAGTTTTTTCCTTCTACGGATAATTACGTGGTTTTGAAGCAATCAAAGAATTAAAAATTCTTCTTTTCCAATACTCATTGATGATTCAATTTAGCGACACCGGAATTTAACAGATAATTCTCACTAGAAAGAAAAAAACTTCTTTTCCAGGATTTTGAATCATGGTAGAATCTTCAAAGAATCCTCGCGTTAAGGACATTAATTTTCGAATTTTTCAAAAATTCTTTCTGTTCCACGTTCATGTACAGGGTGTCCTATGAAACTGTTTAAGCATGGGGATCTCGAGTACCATAGAGATACGAAGTGGTTAAATTAGACAAAAGTTGCCCCTTAGGGGGCCAATTTAAAAATGTTTTTGTTTTCCCAAAAATTAATAGGTAGATATACGCAAAAATGTAAATTTTGCCAATTTCGTTTTTCACCTATAACTTTTTTGTTTGAATTAGTACAAATTTCTAATTGCACGTTCTATAGACAGTTATTAACGAGGAATTTACAGCAGTCCTCAATTTTTTTTAATCTCCTACAGATTTAGATAAATTAAAACCAAATTCAAATTTTCATATGGAGGTCATAGTGGTCTATGACCCGTCTTAATAGAGATTTTTTTCCTCACAAAAACTGTCTATAGAACGTGCAAATTAAAAAATTATACTAATTCAAACAAAAAAGTTATAGGTGAAAAACGAAATTGGCAAAATTTACATTTTTACCTATGCATTTTCGCGGAAAAACAAAAATATTTCTAAATTTTGCCCCCTAATGGCGCAACTTTTGTATAATTTAACCAACTTTGTATCTCTTATGGTTCTCGAGATCCCCATGCTTAAACAGTTTCATAGGACATTCTGTATACCCTTCATTTTTAAATCCTTTATATTAACTTCACCGTCGTACGTAGGTACGTATGGCAAAAAAACAAAAGTAAAAAATGACCCACTTCCCGGTATCCTGTCGAGCTGAAATTTTGGAAATAGACTTTTGTCACCTAACAATGCACTTTGGCAAAATTTCAGATTCTCCGCCATCTTGAAACGAAATGGCGGCTAGCTATCTCAAAATGTACTACACCGATTGCGGTCAAATTTGGTACAGTAATAGCCAAGGATATAACTTATAATATAGATATATTAAAATGTCAGTCCGCCGTCTTGAAACAAAATGGCGGACAGATATCTCAAAATGCACTGTAACTATTGCGTTTAAATTTGGTACAGTAATAGCTAAGAATCTGTCTTAAAACATAGGTATATTAAAATGTTAGTCCGACATCTTGAAACAAAATGGCAGCTAGCTATCTCAAAATGTACTGCACGATCTGATTCAAAAACAAAAATTTAAATAAATATAGATCGAGTCTCATTTATAAAGGATTTATAGTGAAAAACTGTGTTTTTACGGGTTCGTTTTTTTCCCGTACTACAGACCTTAGACCATTTAAGCTTATAGACAAGCCGTATGCTACCCCTGCCGCGCTGTGTAGTGAAGCCATATTTTTGCCCACTTGTGACGTCACGCGCGTAACTATGGTGTATGCTTTTGACGTTTGTTTGACGTTTATCCTGTTTTAATATTGTTTATTGAAGGTTTAATGTAAAACTTCTATTGTAATCATGGTTCAAACATGCTGCGCTTCTAATTGTACAGAAAGGTACAAACGAGGAACAGTTATATCATTTCATTTGTAAGTATTTACTATGAAATTATTTTCTAACAGATTTTACCTGCGTACATTCTTATATTTTAATTAAATTGAATAAGTAATATAAAATACGATGTAATTTCAAAATCACTACAGTTTACTTAAACAATAATCATTTACAGGTTTCCTTTAGCTGCTTTGGCGTGTATTTTTGCCCACATGTGACGTCACAAGTGCTTGTTATGTTGGCTTAAACGTAGCGACAGAAGGCGTGTCTATAAGCTTAAATGGCCTAAGGTACAGACACACCGACACACCTGTATCAGAATCAGAAATGTGTACACATATTAAGTATATATTTACTTATCAATTTACAAACATGTAATTATCAATATAAACATCACAGTACAAATACAAAATTGATGAATGATTAGATGGCTCCATTAAAAATCAACATAAAATTAATAACAACAACTTACCGCATATGTTCTTGAGTTACCTTAAGTCACCTCATAGAATGATACATTTCTGTTCTATTTGATCATCTGAACTAACTTTAATGTTTTGTTGATTTTTCTTTAATGATCTGATTTTGTAGAGTGATAAACAAAACATCAGCTAAAGTTTAATGTACAAAACATTGGTGGCAGTTGTGAATAGAAACATAAAACATTATTTACATGGAATTTTTCCCGCATGTTCGCAAGCTGGCGTTCCAGGTCCCTGTTCCTGTCCATGAGCTCTTTGTTCTTCTTGGTCTTCTCTATTTGCAGGTCGGCTAGAGCTTGTTTCAACTTGTGCTCTGTTTCTTGCAGCTTGTACTCTAGTTCGGTGACTTGTTGCTGTTCAGGTCCATACACCTCTCCGATGTGCATCTTTGCAATTTGGTACCACTCTTTGATCGTCTCGCGCATTCGGCCTTCCTCTTCCTTAAGCTTGCTCTCAATCCGGCCTTCCAGCATCACGGACTCTTCTTTATAGAATTGTATCTTGCGGATGAGTTCGTCTTGGTTCCATTCGCCGTCGTCGTCGAAGACTTTGTCCAGGATGCCGCATTTTTCGTCCAAGATGCAACGACACAAGTCCATGAAAACCGCTGGGCTGTTGTTCAGCTTCGTTTTCATGTCTTTCAGACGTTCTTCCTCTGAAATAGTTATTTGTGTAGAGCATTGTTTGTTGCACACGGCGAGAAATTTGTTGTTGATTGAAGACTCGCCAAGGGCAACAAACAAGCTCTATCCAACGAGGTGCACACAATATTTTGTCTACAATCGTAACGTCAATTTTAAAATTATTATTATTTGCCGTAGGTACCTATACCAGTTCAATTAAATCGTGGTTATGGATCATAATAATGACAATGTTTATAAACAAAACAAACATTTTTGAAACAAACTGTCACAATCGTAGTTTGAGGCCAATTTGACGCAATAGATTAAATAGTTTTGTTTTTGTCGCACTAGTGTGACAAAACAGCAATCAGCATATCCTAACTAAAAATTGAATAACAATGTTCATATTGTACAACAATTGTAGACATAGTATATTATATATTGAGAGACTAAAGTGCATGATTTAATCCTGAGGGTGAAGTTTATTTCACGAGCCGAAGGTGAGGGAAATAATCACCTGAGGGATTAAAGGTACTTTAGTCCTGTGGTATATACGCTATTTTTTGCACTTCATCCTCAAACGAATGCAAAATAGTTTAAAAGAATACACATTTTGTAATTTTGACAGTAAATTTTATGTTAATTATATTGTTACCATAGATACTCTGTAACTGTAACAAATAGCACGTATTTACTTGACAACGGGATTAATTAATTCAATTCCTTGACAACGGGATTAAATATGAAAAATAATCCCTTGGGATCAAATTTAGAACCTAAGGCCCAGTTGCACAGTTACCAGTATTTTTTATGGCTTAAGTTTTAATTTATGGTTTAGCTGTTGCACAGTATTGATTTTCAGTTTAAGTGTCACTTAAATGTCAAATTACTTAAGCGGTAGATGCGAAAGTTTAACATGTTTTTGTGATTATTATTGTTATTATCCATTTTTCATATATTTTTAAAATGAATCGCAGAAATATTATTGACATTGATCACGATGAGAATGAAGATATCTTATATATTGACATTTTCATGAGAGTTCGCCCCACACCGGTCGCCGTTATTCAAGACAGGGACAATAATTTCAATCAATAGAAAATAATTTTATAATAGATTTCATTTATTCAAGTAAAGAAAGTTATAATTTATCAGAAAAAAATTAGACACCAGGTAGTAATATTTCTTCACGTTTATTAGAAAATTTTATTGGTCTAATTAATTATTATGGGAATAAAATTGCAGGACAAATGTTTACTTTTCTAATTTATTGTAATCCAATTACATATATTATAATAAATCAATTTGTATTGTCTCTTGCAAGTTTATATTTTCGAACTTTTTTCTTAAACAATATGTCCTACTCTCCTAGTACCAATATGGATTTCACTATTGAATTCAGTGATTGAATTTATGGTGCACTGTTTTTCAAATAGTAGTTTTGTGCTTCCATAATAACGTGTTCGATTTTTTTCACTCTTCAATATGTTTAGATTTTCTTACAACATTTAGTAAAAATGGTACGTCATACTTCATCCTTTATGAAATTCGAAGCGCTTTTTATTTTATTTCTTTCTGAATTGTCCACGTTTAAGATTTATATTCAATAATTACACAAAACACTGTTTTAAAATTCATTTGAATTATGACAGTTGGTTATATTTTGTTTGTTTTTATGTCAAATTAGTTATAAACTGATATTCATGTTACCAACATTGATCTTTTTTCGCTTAGGTAAGTATTTTCTTATTGAGAACTGTACAACACGTACGGCTTAAGTATTTCGTTTAAGTGACAGTTTAAGGATTAACTAAACTTTTACTTAAGTGGTAACTGTGCAACTGGCCCTAAGTCTCTAAAAATAAAGACTAAAGAAGAGTTTTAGTCCCGGAAGTGCAAAAATATATATTTTTAAAAGATTGTTCTCAAAGTTTAATATATTTTTTTCAAGTTAGAGAAAATTATACACACGCGGCACGAGTCATAATGTCTATACCGATGAAACATATAATATGAGGGGCTCAAGTTGGTTTAAAAGCGTAATGCATGTAATAGAAGTAAATTCATTTAAGCAGAACCCTGCGCTACGTACGAATTCTCGTCTTAGAAAGAGAGGCATAGATGATAAACAAGAGGAAACTCCGCTACTGTCCGTTCTACAGAACATCAGCTTCAATATCTGTTACTCTCATGTTGACGTTCGTAGTGTTTTGCTTCGTGTAACGCTGTGAATTTTGTAATTGATTGTGATTGAGTTATATTTTAGTTTTGTTTGAAAATTAAGTGAAGTGAGCGGTAGCATATACTTGCTAGCTCCACTTTTGTAAAACGGACAGTACATGACAAGCTCTGCCTTCTCGCGCAGCTCAGGGTCCTAGATATTTGAATTTTACTCTAGTATATTACTAGCAAGGTAAAACAGCTTTTACTGGTGAAAGGAGGAAATGACAGGCGAGCCTGTCAACTCATTGAAGCAGTAAATCAGTTACCTTTTAACTCATGTTTGTTAACAAGTATCTTTCTTACATTAGCATTGAAATCTCTGCAAAAATGCCACCAGCATTACTATAATGCATTGCAGGTGTACGAGAAAATGCATATATTATAAAACATATTTTCGAAAATTGTTCAATATTTTTGATTTGAAAGACAAGAGATTAACCAAATAGGTTGAGTTATAAAATTCACGAAACAGTTTAGCGTTAGCATCAATTTTGGGAATAATAGATACGAATTAAATTTGCTCTATAGGTACCTCATTTCTTGTAAGAAAAAAGCAGATTTAATTAGTTCAAAATTTTGCTCAATTAGGTATAGCTTTGAGCTCCGCGCACTATCGACTAGATAGTTGCCGTGGTCTTGTACTTGTACTTGCACTTGTAAGTTGTCATCTTATCTTGTACAAGATGGATGTTATTGAAGTAGCATGTCTTTGAGCACTAATTATTAATTTTTTAGTTGCTCTGATTAAATAGTTGCCTGTGCGCGCTATCTCATATAATTCAATGTGTTTTATTTTGGTTATTTTTAAGTTGCCGCAACAAATTCACTATTAAGGCTCTACACTTTTTGTTGAACGCAATATTGCTGCAATAGAATCAGAATTCACGATTCTGGCTATATTGCTCAAAATAAAAATCTGAAATTTACCATAAATATTAGAGAATTAGAGAAAATAAGAATTAATTTATGCATTTTAATATTACAAATTATGGCCTTATTATTGCATGTTTATTAGTTTTGTTTTAGTCGATTCCTTGCATTGTTCGTGAGAGTGTTAAGAAAATATTTTTTGTCAAGAAAATTACACATCTGACGAAAAAAATAGTAAAAAATCGGCCAAATTGACTTTTTTTACTAATTATTACTAAAATACCATTCAGTATTTTAAAAATATAATTTCTTAGCACTCTAGAGTCATCTTTTAGCTATCTATATATAAAATATGAACAGTGTAGGTGTAGTAATAAAAGCTCAGTTTGTAATATAGCAAGGTCTCTTTTTCACTATATTTTTGGCACAAGTGTAGCGCCTTAAAACAAGCATTAGATTATAAAGTTGGTTTTTCTTACCTGCTTCTTTCTGTCTTTCGTCCATGACCTTAAGGTCCGGGTACTCAATAATTTTCAAGTCTTCCAACGGAAGATTTTTTCCTTCCGTATCAAAATATTTGTTTCTCAGAAGTATTAGAGTTTTGTATATTTCAATTGCAGGTTTCTGTAACAATATTTCAGTATACTAGATTAGATTTTTTGGAATGTATACAGGGTGTTATGTAAGTATACCGCCAACGCTTAACTGCTACGTCAAGAGAGCAAAAGGAGCAGTGATTCACTGTTGTTTCATTCCTGCAGTGTTTTGTTTAGGTGCAAGAGGTCTTTTAATTCGTCCAATTAAATCGCTATATTTATTTTTTAGAAATATCAGGAATCAACTAACGTGTTTATCTGTTTATTATAAATAGCGGGTATTCAAATAGAAATCGACTTACAGTTTACAAATGGGGGTTTCCAAGTCTACGGCTTTTAAAGAAATAATTATTGGATATACATTTTCAGGATATATAAGTTATAGTAAAGTGATAATAATTGTTAATTTTGACAGATTTATTACATTTTTATCGAAATGAAAATGTAACTCTTTTGAAACGTGCATTAAAATATGCCATATGTGACGTAGACAGCATTGAAACCAAACCGTGAGGAGATTTGTTCGTGTAAGATCGTATTTTGTCGTTTTGACTACGGAATGGACGACGGACCTGTGTTGAAATAGGTAAGATTTACGTATCGTATTAATAATAATAATAATAATAATTTATTTGCCATAAGATTTACAATGAAATACAATTGGCTTGTCGAAGATACAAATAATTTGAAAAATATTGACAAAGTAAAAAAAAAACAACATAATGGTTTCAAAATAAATAAGTAATAGTACAATAAATTAAAAATTAATAAATATGAGATGTCAATCAAGTATTAAAAAAATCGTTTAGGGAATAAAAACTTTTCGGTCCTTGTCAGCGCGGTGAACGTATGTTCTCAGGGCCGGTGACGTCACACACAGCAACGTTTTTCGAGCCAGCTATTTTTTAAAATTTATGAATTTTTTTCTGGCTTATTAGCATCTTTTTGGCAAAAATAAAAAATACGGGTCTAATATTTTAATGTGTAGATTAACAAATAAAAAAATTTAAAAATCGTGGAAATCCCCATAATGTATTTAAGCACAAAAATCACAAGAAAAATGTGAATTTTATATAATTTTTAAAACCTAAACACGTTTCACGCAGTTTTATACTTAGGTATATACTTTTTCTGTCAATTTCGAATTAAAACACGAAATTCAAATCGATCTACTTGCTTCGCCATAAATTAAATAAAAGTAAATCTTTCTGTATTCATCCTATCAAAATTTTAACAAACTGACAGGTGATAGATTCTTAACACGTCACTACTTTGCTACTTGATTTAAATTTTGAAATGAATTTTAACAATGAGCTGCGATTGGTTCATTTAACTACTCTTTGCGGTTGAATGGAAGCACTGAGGATGATTGATACTCCTTGAATCTTCGTTATTTACCATGCAAGCGTTGGCGGTATTCTTACACAACACCCTGTATAATTGATTTGGTACTTGTTTTTCAAGTAGTTCCTTCTTTATAGCATTTAAGCGTTTGGCTTTCATGTTGAATTGTATCTCAAGACTTCGTTTGTGGAAATCTGGTGATTTGTTGTGAACGGGGCTACCTGCACGGGATCCAAAAGACTTTGGCCGAGACCCTGAAATAGGAAATTATCAAAAATACAAAATATATGAAGCACGGTGCTCGATGTGGCATTTGCTACATGAAAATCTGTCAAAGGCTGTCGCACCGGTATTGCAAAAAGCCATACGAAATGTTCACTTCGTATTTTGAACGTTTCTGAAATAGTATATTTTGTACTCATCACCTAGGAAGTGACATATGAAACACGCAATTGACAATCGGAAATGTCAATTTCCCAGTGCAGTCAACCAGGAAAAATGCAAAAAACACTGGCCTTTCTAGACATTTCAGAGTAAAATCATCTTAAAAATAATAAAATTTAGTTTATAAAGTGTTATGGTGGGTTTATGCAGACAATTAAATTATGAAATTACATTATGAAATTAAACTAAGGAAGTAGATATCATTGTTTTTTATATAATCGTTTATGCAACTAAACTAACAAACTAAACTATCGTCACTAAACTAAAAAGTTAGATACTTTCAACTTCTTAGTTTAATTTCTTAATTTTATAATGTTTACACATGCGCAATGTCAACATAACCTCGAATTTGACGTTTGAAGCGTGCTGGTTGGTGTGATTGTACTATACGCACGCGCAAATGTGCATTCCTATTGGTTTATTCTTTAGTTTAGTTTTGAGTATAAACACTGCATTTATAATTTAATTTTCTAGTTTAGTGGTTTAATTTAATTTTCTAATGTAGTTGCTGCATAAACCCACCATTACTTCCGGGAATTATAATTAGTGAAGACCACCGAAAACCGCCAATATATAAAAATAAAACTTGTGTGCAGCGCGACATCTGTCCGTAGTAGTGAGTACAAAAAGCATCGTAACCTCAAATTTAATGACAAGACTACAACTATAACTTGAATGTATTTGATTATAGTTTTATTCGTTACAAAAAACATTGTACAAACCTCTTGCGGGAAGACACCATCCCAGCATTCGCGTAAATGAAACCCTCGCTCCGCTCGTGTTTCAAAAAATCCGCTCATGTGGGATCAAAATCTTCCCGCATTTGGTTCGTAAATAACTATTGTAATACAAGTGCGGAAAGGGCTTCATTGAAAATCTAGTATGACAGTTGGAGCACGAGCGTTAGCGAGTTCTCCTATCATACGAGTTTTTCAATTACCCTTTCCGTAAGTGTGTTACATACTATTTTTTCTACGAAAGTGGAAAATATTAAAAATTAATAAAGAAAATTGGAAATAAAATATTTACAAATTTAAAAAACAAATCAGGTAGGCCTGCTGTCATAGCTGAAAACAGTAACAAAAATATTTAAAAACTGACAGATCAATTTTGTAATTTTACATTTATGGTGTGATTTATAATGCCTAGTGCACACAGGGAAACTTTTCACAAAGTTTCCTGAAAAAAGTTTCCAGAAAATGGAGATTTTCTTTGAAAAACTATAAATATGTTTATGATCACATGTCACATTTGAAGATTTGACAAATAAGAAGTTAGTTGCACTTCACAATGTTTCCTGAAAACGCCTCATTTTTATAGGCGCCGTTAAAACTTTGAAGTTTCCGGAAACTTTTTCCAGGAAACATGTCAAAAAGTTTCTCCGTGTGCACTAGGCATAATAAAAATAATGACAATAATATAAAACAAAATAGTTTCGTTTATGAACTCGTCAATGAAAAATGTATCCAGAAGTGTATGGTGTGAGGTTTGGTACAAAGATCGATAAAATGTATGATTCAATGCAAAAAACCAAACACAACACTAACTGGGATACAAGACTCGACACTAGGTTGATCACGACGCATTTCGATCTTTCGATCATCTTCAGGTGACCTGAAGATGATCGAAAGATGGTGTGAGGTTTGGTACAAAGATTGATAAAATGTATGATTCAATGCAAAAAACCAAACACAACACTAACTGGGATACAAGACTCGACACTAGGTTGATCACGACGCATTTCGATCTTTCGATCATCTTCAGGTGACCTGAAGATGATCGAAAGATGGTGTGAGGTTTGGTACAAAGATTGATAAAATGTATGATTCAATGCAAAAAACCAAACACAACACTAACTGGGATACAAGACTCGACACTAGGAAGATCACGACACATTTCGATCTTTCGATCTGGTGACCTGAAGATGATCGAAAGATGCAAGATGCAAGATAGGATGTTTAAAATTACTGGACTAGAACTTGCAAGTCAGATTATTAATATCGTTTAACTATCGATAAACTATTGTTGAGGTATCGACAAACTGTCGTTTAAATATCAATAAACTTTTCTTCAGGGTACTACCGGTAACCATCGATAGTATACGAGTATTATCGTTACATCGCAATTATCGATATATCGATTTTAATTTTTTTTCTAAGACTATCGATGTTTACCCACACTATTAGAGAATGTTTGTTTTCTCTATCAGTCGTTTGAAAGCATTCGCTCGATAACGTTCGCATAGTATGTATAGTATGTCCCAAAAAACTGGATCACCCCCAAAATTGTTTCGGAGTAAAATTGTGTGACATGGAAACACATACAAAATCAACAGAGTGTCATCTCCTGTCTTATTATGGGTATGTTCCAAAATTAAACCATGTTTACCGTTGTGTTAGGTTACGGTAATTCTTTGGTAACTGAATGTGACGTTTCTCTCAGTAACTTGTGAAACACTTCGGTAAAATTTTGACATTTAGGTTAGAGTATTTATTGAAATGGAAGCACAAAAGTCACAAAAATATACGTTTTCACCCTTAAATAAAAGCATAATATAATATTACACAAATAATACATGTTTACATACAATTTCGCAAATTTTTCGAATAGATAAATCCATTTGTATATAATCATTTCCAACAGAGAAAAATCAGCCATTCAACAGCAAAACAAACCAACGTTTTTAAGTTAAAACTGTGAGATCGCAATACGCAAATACAAATTTACCACAAATATCGTGCTCTCTAGCACGGTGATCGTGGTAACGAATATGTGCGAAAATTTACCGCCGTTTTCAGTTACCGCGTTTCAAATTAGTACTGACATCCTGAAAAAATTACCATGGTACATGTGGTTTAATTTTGGAACATACCCTATACTTCGTGTTTTTATCATAAGTAACATCTATGTTAACTTAGATATTTGAATAAAGAATCGAATTATTAATATAATTTGTTTTTTTTGCATGGTTCATAATTTTAAAAATGCACTTATTATGGTTGAATTCAGAATATTGCGTAGAATCCAAATTTTTAAAAACATACAGCGTGTTCAATTTAAAATAAGAAAGTTGGGGTCACTTCCGCTTAAACCGGAAATAGAATATTTTCACTCTTTCTGTAGTTTAATGCGTGTTTTTATATACTTTCTAAATTATAAAATGAATGTACGAGGGTTGTCCGTAAAGTAAGGTTCCCAGTGACTTTTCACAGTGTAAAACATGTTTAATTCCAAAAATGCGTACATTTTTGGAAAGTTCAGACTTTTACCTATTTTACTACATAGTCGCCACTGCGGTCAATGCATTTTTGCATGCGGTGTACGAGCTTTTGAATTCCCGAGTCAAAAAATCTGCCGCCAACTCACGCAGATACGCCCGGAACGCTCTTCATCATGGACGTCAGTACGCCAGTTTTTGAACTCTCTGCACCATTTGCGCACGTGTTATAGGCTCATACACTTGTCTCCATAGATTTCGCATAGCTGGGAATGGGTTTCTGTTTTTTGCATGTGTTAGCTGCGGTAGGTGATCCGTTTCCTGTCTGCAAAAACCATTGCGCCGGTAGAAACACATTCCCAGCTATGCGAAATCTATGGAGACAAGTGTATGAGCCTATAACACGTGCGCAAATGGTGCAGAGAGTTCAAAAACTGGCGTACTGACGTCCATGATGAAGAGCGTTCCGGACGTATCTGCGTGAGTTGGCGGCAGATTTTTTGACTCGGGCATTCAAAAGCTCGTACACCGCATGCAAAAATGCATTGACCGCAGTGGCGACTATGTAGAAAAATAGGTAAAAGTCTGAACTTTCCAAAAATGTACGCATTTTTGGAATTAAACATGTTTTACACTGTGAAAAGTCACTGGGAACCTTACTTTACGGACAACCCTCGTAATTGCTAAAATAAATTACATTTTGGGGGAGCCAGTTTTTGAGACACCGGTATAGCTTTATAATCGTTCTCATCATTATTTTCCCAATTGAAATAATACCATACACTTCTTACGTGAGGGGATCCTCGACGACGGGGGCCCGCTTCTGATGGTGTCAATCGTGGTGTGGCTTTCCCTGGCGTAGATGCCATCTTCGACCTTCTTCGCGGACTTGGGTTTGACGTTGGTCTTCTTCAGGTTGGGCCGTCCTATCTTGCTCCCGAAGCAACCTTGCTTCGCCGCCGCCGCTTTCAACTTCAGCCTGGCCTGGTTCAAATCAAAACTATAAGAGTCATTAAATGACGAGGTTACGGCGAAGAGGACTTACTTCTGCTAGGCTGTTGGGTTGCAGGTCGTCATCTTTGTTGGTCTGGAATAGACAAATCAAATCACTTTATAATAACAATCGATTTAGAAACACTGATCTGCGAAGAAATGCACAGATTGACGTAAAAACCTACGACGGCGTAGAAGGGTCAGGGTAAATATTTTTTTATATTGAATTCCCGACTTTTAAACTCGGGATCCCGACTTTTAATCTCGGGATCCCGACTTTTAAACTCAGGATCCCGACTTTTAAACTCGGGATCCCGACTTTTAAACTCGGGATCTCAGCTTTTTAATCCCGAGTTCAAAAGTCGGGAATTCAATATAAAAAAATATTTACCCTGACCCTTCTACGCCGTCGTAAAAACCCGCAGCTCTACATTAACTAAACTAAATAAAGAAATCTTACAGCCTTCTTGAGTCCCAAATAATAAGTTTTTGTACAAATAACCCAGTAAAATAAGGAAAAATAGCTACAAAAATTGAGGGCGAAAATTTTATTTTTTAAAAGATTGACATCTTCTTCGAGAATAGCCAACAGCCTGAACTCTACCCCCTGTGCTTCGCCCCCCACTACCCCTTTTAATGGATGAAAATCACATTTTTAAATTAACCCTTTTCCTTTAAGATTTAATAAAAAAATAAAAATACCAATTTGTAGAGCGGAAAATTCTCTAAGATAGTTTATAAGCGATTTTCATGAAAACGCATTGTTTTCGAGAAAATCGTACAAATATATTTTGCCTCACAGTGAGGAAAAATATCGTACTTCACATGTGGGAGAAGTAAAATGCTGCTCTAACTCGTGTTCTGATTGGCACTCATGACAGAGGCATTTTACTTCTCCCACTAGTAATATACTATTAAGGAGGTTCCCTACACATGCAGTGGCGTACTCAGATATCAGCCTTTAATTAATAAAAATATTTTTATTAATGTAAAACAAAATTCGGTCAACGGGTGTTAGTTGATATTGCAATTCGTTCAGTTGCGGTGATATATTTTTACAATAATTTCTAATTCACTAATCAAAAAATGCTTGAAGATTTTTTCTTTCAATTGACAATATTGTTACAACTATGTGGTCAACCTTTTTCAAATTTTGGGAAATTGATGTCCGTGCTTGCATACGTTTATATACCAAAAATTAAGTAAATAGAACATTTCTAACATCTTTTTATTTAATCAATTAATGAAAAGCCATAAGAGCCCATGTAAAATATTAAAATTTAACAATTAATTTCGTTCAAACTACGTGGTAAAAAATTTCCAAAAAATTCAGGTATCATTTTTATGACACAGACAACATAAATTCAAAGTTTGGTTGCATTAGAACATTTTTTAAAATGTCTATTGAACCTCCTTAATGCGCTACACTTGTAAATCCAGAAGATTAACAATTTAAACGATTCTGACTGTATTATAAAAAAATTCAAATTGAAATTTAACAAGAAGAATCATGACTCATTAGTGAATCAATAAATGTAAATTATTAATTGCTGTGACACCAATTAGCAAAACTTGGAGCTTTATTTTTATCATTTAATATTCTATATTATAGGTAGGTGCGTTGATTAATGCACAAAAATATATATTTTTTTAAATCGGTAACATGCATTAGTCGGAACGGTATAGAGAGATTTTTTTTAAACAGTTAACCCATTGACTGTAATAATTTATGTAAAACTCGCATTTTTAGTAATTTTTAGAAATTATTTAATAAAATACGGCAAGGTTTTTTGTAAATTTAATTCTATAGCCATGTAAGCACAACCTATAAGTACATCATTGTAAAATATAAGGTCATCGATTTCAAAACCAAAGTCACAAAATCATTTATTGTAACATGCTTTTTTGCTTTGCATTTGATAGCAAGAGATGGGCCTTAATAAATCAATGAGAAATACATTGACCCCAGTGTAGAATTTCGTGGAGTTGAATGTTATTTTGTAAGACCACAATGCACAATTGAAACGTTCATAGACGTTCTTTCAGTGCCTCAATGTCTTCAGTCCCGTCGTGGGAATCGCCGATTGCAGACAATGTTCGCGAATTACAAATAAACACATTTTAAATTGTCTGCTGGAGGTTTCTCTACGCTGGCTTTATTATTTTTGATTGTATCACGCAACAATGCAACTCTATCCGATTTGGTTTTGTTTGTTTCAAGTTAATCTCATCGGATTCTGCGGGGAAAATGACCACATAAACCCCAAATCGCATTATGTACAAATTTATTTCGTCTTAAAATTGAACGACTATACCTTTTCAACTTCAAATTGGGACTAAACAATTCCATATTGGCAATATAAACAATTTCAAATTGTTAATAAACAAATTCACATTTTATATTGTTAAGTCTCGATTTGAAATTGTTTAGTCTCAATTTAAAATTGTTTATTTTGTACTTAATGTTAAAAATTGGTTTTATACGTTCATTTTCAGTAGATAAAGTATTACTTTAACATCGAGGGTAGATAAAATAAAATTTGAGTAGATAAAGTAAAATTTGAGTAGATAAAGTAAAATTTGAGTAGATAAAGTAAAATTTGAGTAGATAAAGTAAAATTTGAGTAGATAAAATAAAATTTAAGTAAAATAAGAATATTTTTACACAAATTAACATTAAGTACAAAATAAAATAATATATTGTACACGACGATAAAGAGTCTTTATCGACACGTGAAAGATAGCCCACTCGTTCCTTCGTCACTCGTGAACTAACATCTTTCACTTTTCGATAAATGATCTCTTTATCGTCTTGTATAATAAATTACTATTATTCCCAATTTGAAATTGTTTATTTCAAATTTGAAGTTGTTTCGTCCCAATTTGAAGTTATAGAAGACACTAAATAATTGAAAGATTTGCAAAAAGTTATAAGAATTAAAAATAATTAATTATGCAACGGGTTCATAATGATTTCCATTATATAGGGTGATTCATAACTTCGTGCATATAGTAGGTTATGGAACAAAAAAACTTTTTTTTAAAGCTTGAATTACATTATACTTTTTTCGGCTAGAAAAAAGAACTTTTATTTAGATACTTAATTCGGCTAGAATCTAGTTTTCAAATTTGTTCTTGCTGCCAACTGAAATTTAAAAAAAATGTAATTGTCATTGTCAGTTCTTGAGTTTTTAATACCCTGGTAAAGTACTGGTAGCATTTCATACAATTGTACAAGAGTTTTTGTTATTTCAGGAGTTCATTTATACCTCATTACGGTTCAAGACTTTACTTTTACTTTTGATTCTGCTGTCACTCAACTTTATTATTTTTGAGGTTATATACAGAAGGTTGGTAATATGAAAATTCGACAGTTCTAGTATGAAACTTGGATCGAAATTTTCTTGATTTACATTATCCAAGTAATTAAGTATGAAAATTGTCAAAGTTTCTAGCCGAAAAAAGTATAATGTAATTCAACCCTAACTTCGTAAATTTAAGGGCAGTTGTTTCAACAAGCATATTTTTAAACCACTGAATTATTGATTGTATAATGGATATCTGATTAATTATGAATGCAATAAAATAAAATTTTAATTAATAGGGTACTTTACCATATAGTAGCAACTTAGCAATCCAGTCAATTATATTGAAAAGAGACCTCAAAAA
Organism: Agonum fuliginosum; assembly: GCA_947534325.1. Lineage (NCBI taxonomy): Eukaryota > Metazoa > Arthropoda > Insecta > Coleoptera > Carabidae > Agonum > Agonum fuliginosum. The sequence goes on from OX384041.1 coordinate 29,872,256, forward strand.
TGAGTTATTGCTTGAAAAAAGTTTCAAAAAGTTAATAGTTCTTTAAATATTTGAGATTTTACGGATCGATACATCTACGTCACAGTAATGCATTTCACGTGTATTCTTACTTACAGTAATAAAGAAACTACCAAATTGTATTTTATATTTTGTAACATTTAGAAACAGTTGATTTTACATGAGTACATTTTAATTCCAGCCCTGTGGTTTGAGAAGATTTTCAGCTATACATCTACGTCACACAAACTTTAAAAATTAATTACAGTTTTATTAAGAACAATTAATAAGGCTTATCAGTACTCTCACACGCTTTCAAATAACATGAAGTTTCGGAAAAAAAGCTTTAAAAAAATGGTAAACTACCCTATTGTGCAATGGCAAGAATAGTAAATTTATAAAATTCCATTTAAAAACAGTGACCCAAAACCGTGTGATTAAAAAACCTGGAAACTAAAGTCTCATGCATATAAGCATTTAGTTTTAAGGTTTTCATTTATGTTTACGTTTAAGAAAGTTTAAATTCTTATAACTAAATACGAGCACACACTTCCCACTTTCAAGCACTGTGAATGCTCGTATTTAGTTAGAAGTATTCAAACTTTCTTAAACGTAAACATAATTCTAAACCTTAAAACTAAATGTGAATAAGGCTTAATATTGCGAAATTTGAAAAAAAATATATCTAAGCGATCGGCAAATTTTATAAGTAATTTGAGCAACAAATTCTTACCAGCAAAATTATTGAGCAGCAAACTGGCCAAAAATATTATTAAAACAGGTATAATTCCAAATAATCTGACGTCAAAATTTAAGCCATTTACTTAGTTTAAGTGCAAATAGTCTTTTGGTACTCAATTAGAAATTTTATTATTGAAATAAAATAAAATATTTATTCAAAAATGTCAGGCAAAATCTTTATAAATTTTTGGTGGCAGCTGAAATATAATTACTATTGGCAGTACTAGTAAAAACAACAATAGATTGACAAAGTTAATTAGCAAAATGAAAATAAGTTCTCATTTGCGCCTCCCAATTTAATTTCCCCCCCACCCATTTAGAAAGTTGTATGTAGTTCAGTAGTTCAGTTAGTTCCCTATGCTCTGCGGAGTTCGTGTTGGACTGTTGTCAGCAATGAAAATTGACGTTGATATAACAATAATAATTACAATATTTGTCCAGCAAAACGAAATTGATTTATGCCACCGCCCTGTCGACACGGATTAGCGTATAAATCAACTTAGAAATGGGAATAAAAATGAAATTTTGTTGTAGGTGTAATTTATGATACATAAAAAATATATTGATTTTATGTATAGAGAATAATAATTGCCTTAAATTTTAATACAGCCTTTCACAATAAATTATCTTGATGTTTATAATATTTTACAATGCCACATATTTCATTTTTAAATGTAATATTTTAGGTTTGACATGATCAATTTATTGTTACAATAAATAACCTTACAGGTAGTCATATTATTGTCAGAATTGTGAAATTTAAGCCACGTTTCGTCCTCTTAACATAAAGACTATTTTAAATAAAATTTATATTTATACCTATGTTTCTCACGTAACATTATGCCCTGTTCACACGAGGAAAGTTTTCACTAAAAAGTTTTTTGAAAGTAAAACAAGTGCTAGGAGCTGTCCTTGTACGGAGTAAAAAGGACGTTTTGTAATCGCGAAAAATTTCGGTTCTCAGATTTTGACGGAAATGTCCGTTTTGACTTTTCATGAATCCATTATGACTAGTTTCGTCGTGACGTCTGTACGTACGGACGTATGTGTCGCATAACTCAAATACGGTTAGAGGTAGAAAGTTGAAATTTTTTATTTAGGACTGTTATAACATCTAGTTGTGCACCTTTTATTTTAGATTGCGATCGTCCGTGCCAAAGGGCCACTTTTTGGTATTTTTCGCATTAATCAAAAACGGTATGTGGTAGAAAGTTGAAATTTTGTATTTGAGACTCATGTTGCATCTAGTTGATCACCTCTAATTTTTGGTTGAGATCGTCCGTGCCAAAAGGGCACTTTACTCTAGGTATTTTTTGGGATTTTCCGCATAAATCAAATACGGTTATTATATTATTCTACATTTTAGTTATTAAGAAAAGTATGAACAATTTAATAGGCGTATAAGGAAAGCATGTGGTGTCCACATCAGATTTTATCTTAGCTAAAAGGAGGTATAAAAAACTCATTTTCAGTACCATGCAAGTAGCCTTTGATATTTTGTTAAATGTTTATTGAAGTATATACAGGCTGGGCCATAAGTCACCAACATTGTAATTTTGATATAATTTTTTATTGAAAAAGAATAATTTTGATTACAAAAGATCATGGAGTTTTTAAAAAAATTAAATTTTAAAAATAATATCTTTTAGATACCTGCCATCAGCCTCTTCGTAAGCTGCTGCTCTTTGCTGTACCTGGTCCATAACTGAAGCCAAAACTGGTTGATCAATCGCAATAATTTAACATCTCCAAATCGTGAAACGATACGGTTACCAAAAACCGTTCGCAGCAAATTCATTGTTTCTCTTGCAGTATGGGACGTAGCTCCGTCTTGTTGAAACCACATTTCTTCAGTTATGGACCAGGTACAGCAAAGAGCATCAGCTTGCGAACAGGCTGATGGCAGGCATCTAAAAGACAGTATATTTAAAATTTAAGTTTTTTAAAACTCTCCATGATTAAAACTATCTTTTGTAATTAAAATTATTCATTTTCAATAAAAAATACAATGTTAAGTGACTTATGGCCCACCCTGTATATAAATTTTGAAACTTACACAATCTGCAAAACTGGCGCTAACAATTCCGCCACTTTTGTCACTCCTCGCAGATTCTCTGCTTTTAGTGGGAAAGTCAGTCGCACTAGACCTTTGCATTAGATTTTCTACAAAATGTCACTTTTAATTCGATCAATAAGGAGATATTTGTTGACACAAACCTGGTTTCTCCCCGAATCTGGCAACTTTTGATTTACTGAACGACATTCCTCTTCTTCTTTTTTATGACTGTAATATAAAATACGTTATAATTTTGAGCTACACATGTCAGAATGGGTGCAGACTATAGGTTTTTTGCCAATGTATTTTTATGCTGTGATAAACAAAATAATATCTTTGTTTTTGGTCCCCACGCAACCTTTGACGTTTAGGCGAAACATTCACGCATATATTTCCAGATTTTATTCATTTTCTTTATAAATTATCGAAAACATAAAATCACAATGTTTGCAGTTATAAATGCATTTCACACGGTCATAAATGAATTATAATATTTCCAAAGAAAATTTAGATACTCATGGATACATTTTGATATATTAAAGCCTCATTCACATAAGCATTTAGTTTCATGGTTTACATTTATGTTTACGTTTAAGAAAGTTTATATTCATATAACTAAATACGAGCGTTCACATTTCACACTTTCAAACACTGTGAATATTCGTATTTAGTTACATGTATTTAAACTTCTATAGCTGCATTCACATAAGCATTTAGCTTTTTAATTTTCCTGTGAATTAATCTTTTGCTGCAGGAATAAATTTTCTAGATTTGCAACTTCTGATGTTACATTTTCCCGTGTATTAATATTCTAGATTTTTATATTCTGATTGATGATTCAATTAATTTTCAATGCTTGTATAATTGTGTTTCTTAAACTTAATTAGGTACCTATCTTATAACCAAATTTAAATTTATTTACTTAACCCATTTTCATGAAAATGCATCACTTTTGCCATAGACGTACTGTTGGTTGCATTTTGAATTCATTGCTTTCAATGATTATTTTCAGGAAATTTATTATTTCTAATAAAATAAGGTCAGATGCAGTTTTTTACCTCTCGCCACTCAGACCTGTAAGAGAGGTATTGTAATCTGGATAAAATTTCGATAGTGAGTTTTCAATGGATATGCACGTTTTGAGGTCCCTAGAACACGATTTTGATAGTTTCGCGATGATGTCTGTATGTGTGTGTGGATGGATGGATGGATGGATGGATGGGTGGATGGATGTTGGAGGTATGATAACTCATCACAATAAAAAAATTTGAAATTTTGTATACAATATTCTGACACCCTAGATTAGATCTGATTAGATTTTGGTGTTGATCATGCAACCGGAAGTGGTAGTTTCTTGAAGATCTGAAGAGTTTTTCCGGAATATCCTCAAAATTTATGTATTAATAGGAATTTTTTAAATAACACTGTGTACTAAATGTTACTGTCTACGTACAATTTGTATTCAAAACGATATTTCTATCTAGCACCAATTTCCAATTTATTACAAGAAGTTAAAATTCTACAATGAAAACAAAAATAAAATATTTGAGCGTTAATGACATTTTGACAAATTGAAAATATGAAATGTCATTTATTATTTATATGATTATATGGTTATGATAAACATTAATAATATTATAAAAACTACAATTCTCGAATTCTCTTCTACATTGGTATATTTGTGAGTAAGTAGGTACTACATAATACTTATATTAGAAAATAAAAATAGTAGAGTATGGCGAGAGGTCATGTGTTGGCCACATCAGATTTTTTAACCAGGACTGCACTCGATTTAGCGTTTTGAAGTGCCAAATGAATTTAGCGAGTTCGACGTTGCATCTCAATCCGAAAATCCGTTTGGAAAAGTCCGTTAATTATAACGATTATGAGATTATACTTTCGCGATCATTTGCTCGTAGTCGCTATCATTTAACTCGATTCACTCCAGTTTTAATCAGCGTCGCCCGTCGCTTAATCGGTTTATAAATTCCCTTAACTTTTTAACGAACGGGCGTCCGTCTCCCATGGCCCAGTCGCTGATGAATTGTGTCATTCTTTCGGATAATGCAACACAAATATTTATTTTAATGAATTTTCAAGCCTAGTTGGATGTCTGTCGCTTTTCAAGATTTTGTGTCAATATTAGCCTGACAAATTTGACAAGGCTTTAAAAATTGTTTGATTAATCGAAAAGGAAGTCTATACAGAAATACTGTTATTATATTGGCTTGAAGTTGAAAGTAAATAAATAAATATTGGATTGTTATAGTAAAAAGGAAATAAACTTAACTTGAGTGTAAAGCTTCATTCACATAAGCATTTAGTTTTAAGTCTCATTCACATCAGCATTTAGCTTTGAGGTTTATATTTATGTTTACGTTTAAGAAAGTTTGAATATATTTAACTACATTCAGTGCGATCTTGCCTTAACAAAACTGTATTTGACCTCATTTAATTAAAAAACAAAAATTACTTGAAAGCAATAGCAATCATACTATTTCCTCACCCATTCAAAACCCACCAGAATATATAAATCTAGAATATTAATACACAGGAAAATGCATCATCAGAAGATGCAAATCTATAATTTATGAGTAATTTTACCTGCAGCAAGAGATTCATTCACAGGAAAATTCAAATCTAGAATTATTTTAGATTCGGAATCAATGCAAACACAAGAGGTTGCAAACAGGAAGATTCAAATCTTGAAAATTAGTTTCTCTTTAACACAAGTGGGATAAACAAATTAGGTTGAACTAAATGAACAACCCAGTATTATTCCTGAGTCGCACATACTCAGTTTTAATTAAAACTGTTATAGAATGGCATCTTCCTGTGTTTGTATTTTTTGTGTTTGCATTTATTCCGAAATTAAAATTCTAGATTTGAATTTTCCTGTGAATCAATACTTTGATGCAGATATTTTATTACTTATCAAATTTTTAGTTTTGCATCTTTTTGTTGTATTTTCCTGTATATGAATATTTTATAAATTTTAGTTTTCCGGTGTTGAATCCAGGTGGCCACTCAACACCAGAAAATTCTAGAATATTCATACACAGTAAAATGCATGCACAGGAAGATTCAAATCTAGAAAATTTATACGTAATAAAATACCTGATGACTGTTAAGTAACACGTACGTGTGTGTTGAGTTTTATCTTCTTTTGATTGAAGATTTCTGTAAAATAATTTACATGATATTCTTTAATTTTTAATAACCAATTATCATCCTGAGGAAGACTGAATTACAATCGATGTTAACAATGTTAAATATGTTTGCATCTTCTTGTGTTAATCTAAAATTCTAGATTTGAATTTTCCTGTAAATGCATCAATAATTAATGCAGGTATTTATTTTCTAGATTTAAATCTTCTTCTACCTAGATGCATTTTCCTGTGTAGGCCCCGTCAAATATATCTTCGGACACTGTGTTTTTTGTATTTAGTCTTACTTATTACATACATATTTTTTAATAATGTCCGCAACATTAGCGACGGGTTATGCAAAATATTTTTTCGTATGAATATTCTATAGATTTGTATTTTCTGGTGTAGAACCCATTCCTCAAGTCGCCCCTGCATAGTTAGTATTGACCCTGGAGCATTCAACCTAGTTCCACGCCATCCGTCAGTCCACAAGCACTATTGTGTAAAAAGGAAAAGCCTGTATACAAAATGGGGGTAATTTTGAACGTTTGGGGTCGTTTGTTAACACTGCGCCTCGATCAGACTCCCGACGTCGGTATATCGGATCAGGACGGCGCTGTAAGTCCGAAACCCGACAAATGCCGGTCGTGTGCCAAGTTATAATCTATTAGCCCTTCGACCACTTCGAAAACCCGAGGATAAATTAGTACACTGAAATGTGCGGGGCTGATTTTTTACAGAATAGGTTAAAATTTAAAATTTTTAGAGTTTGGAATCAAGGTAATATATTTCCTATTCTATAAATAATGCTTTCTTTTATGGGTATGATTTAACTGGAAATTATTTAAATAGAAATGCGCATTAAAATAAAAATATTTAGCATTAAATAAATATATTTAAAATAATTGAGCAATATTTTATTTATAGTGTGCTTTAAAACGATTTTACTCGTATGCATTAAAATATTTTAAAAATGAAATAAATAAAAAAATAATAAATAATAAAAATAAATAAATAAATAACATGACATAAATACTTTTCTTTAAATAAAAATATTGGTGCGTACTAATGGAATAATGATCATCAATAATGATACCTAATAATAATGATCATCAATGGTCAATAATCATAATGACGAATAAATACCGATTTAATAATAATGATGGCTTGAAACAGTTTATCCTCCTTCTTAAATTCCACATAATCCCACAAACGAAACTAAATGAAAAATCCATTTTACTATTCTTGGGTCCCACATACTTACTCCATTTTTGGTAAAAACTCTAATTTAAACTAAACTAAATGAAAAATCCCTTGTACCCTTCTTAACTCCCATATCCTCTGTTTTTGTTGAAAACTCTTCTTAAACTAAACTAAATAAAAATACCTTTTACTCTTCTTGAGTTCCATATAAGTATCAAGAACGGTCAGGACAGTTTACCGATGGAAGACAATGTTGACAATAATTTTGACTGACATCGGTAATTCCTTAAAGTTCGTGATGCTTATATCATTTTTTGCACCATTGGTATTTTTTATCCATACGCAAATATTAATTTCTTCGTAATTAATATTAAATTTATTTACCGTTCTAGAGGGGTAAGTAAATTAATTACCGTTCTGTTAATTTACTTATCGTTCAGTTTTGTTTAGCCTAGCAACCGGTAAGATCAACATACTGTCTTGGAAACAGGCATGTTAAGTTGATAAAAAAGACCAATTGTGCAAAAAACTCTTCTTAAACTAAACAACATAAATACACAACCTTTTACCCTTCTTGAATCATTTCTTTGTTTTTGGTAAAAACTCTTAAAGCATACTACATAAATTTTACTCAATTTTAAGTTCTTTATTTTAAATAAATATATTTATTTAGGTGATCCTAAATATTTTTTATTTTAATGCACAAAGTATTAATTTTAATGCACATATATTTTTAAATAATTCCCAGTTAAATTCTAAACATTTCATTATATTATAGGTTGGTAATAGTAATTCAGATAATTCTTTTCCTGAGTGAAAATTATCTAACAAAAATTAAAGAAACCTTCCAAGTAAAACTTTCCCATTCCACCCCTGTTGAGTGTAGAATTTCCGTGTAAAACCCTAAGTGAATTTTCCTTCTAACAATAGACACATCGATTCATTTAGTGTAAATTTGCATTCCTCTCGCATCGTCCGATGATGATCTTTATCTCGCGTAATGAACGTTGTCATTTTTGAGGAGGGTAGAGCTTAGGCCTAGTCTTTAGGAGGCGGGGCTGGGTTTATCAATTTACTCGGCGATTAAATCCAGTACTAGCCACGTTCGCGCTGATTTACCGGCGAGTTTAGGCACTGTATAACCTAAATCCATACATTTACAACCGGGAATTAACAATGTTCAATCACAGGACTAATGCAACAGGAATTTCGCCCACTCGACACTGTCCGTTGCTCGGTGTGTTCTATTTCTCACTACTCATCCCTTCTTACAATGGCTGGGTATTGATGAATTTCATTATACGAAGCTAAACTTACTAACTATTGCAGTGGAATTTCGACTGAAATCAAATATCTTCATCTTATTATCTTCCCTCCTTTCAATTAATATATCTACTCGTATAGGTATTCCGAAACTAGTCTGTAAAGATGTGTTTCCATTGATTCGGATCCAGTCATCATCAGGTACACAGGGACGTAACTGGATGTTCCAGGGCCCACCCTGAAAAGTCCTGGCCCACCCTGAAAAGTCTTGCGTAAGGTGTTCTAAAGCCGCGTACTGACTTGAGCACTTTTGCGCGCACGAACGATTTGCGCGCACGAACGTTTGCGCGTACAGACTTATGGCTTTTAATAAAAATTTTCCAAATTCGTCCAAAAATGTCTGAGACGGCAACAGCATGCATTGCATAATAGAAAAAAAGAAGAAAAAATCAAAACGATGGTGGGTTACTCAACTATATAGAAGCAGGGAAAAATAACAATGTTTAGGATCCCATAATATTGGGAATTTTTCATAATTGTCAATGAACTGCAGAGACATACCATTTGACCACTCCATTGCAATTTCTTGTAACTTAAATCTTTTCCCTCTGCTGTCAGTTGCTACGTACGTGCGCGTAAACTCTTAGCTGCCAAATACACGTCCACACTGAGTAAGCATACGCGCGAAATTCTTTGATGTACCGACAAGCGACGGATAGCGTTCGTGCGTGCTTAGACTGTGCGCGCACGGACAAAACCTACGTACTGACTAGAGCAATCTTGCGCGCAAAAGTGAATTTCAGACTGAGTTGAGATGGAACTAGAGACTGGTAGCTCAAGTGGCGAGTCAAGTGGTAGAGCGTTGGACCGGAGATTCAAAGGTTCCTGGTTCGAGTCCCGGCCGAGTCCTGTTCAGTCTGAGATTTTTCAAAAATTCTTACACTTCACCGGAGGGATTCACTCGCTATTTCGTTATCACAAATGTTAAATTGCCGATCGCGTTACGTGATACGTAAACGTATACAAAATTTCTGTGACGTGTCATAGTTAGAACACATCTCAGACTGAGTTGTACGACGGTGTAGAAGGGTTAGGGTAAATATTTTTTTATATTGAATTCCCGACTTTTAAACTCGGGATCCCGACTTTTAAACTCAGGAAAGTCGGGATCCCGAGTTTAAAAGTCGGGAATTCAATATAAAAAAATATTTACCCCGACCCTTCTAAGCCGTCGTAGAGTTGAGATGGAACTAGGGACTGGTAGCTCAAGTGGCGAGTCAAGTGGTAAAGCGGTTGACCGGAGATTCAAAGGTTCCGGGTTCGAGTACTGGCTTAGTCTAAGATTTTTCAAAAATTCTTATTATTGTTAATCATTTTTATTTTAAACTTATTATATGAATTTTAATAATATTTTTCTGAAAAAGTGATACCGCGAGGATCTATATATTTCAGAAAAAAAATATTAAAATTCCAGTAATAAATTTAAATAAAAAATCTGACGTGGACACCACATGACTTCCTTGTACGCCTTGTGTGTTCATACTTTTCTTAATAACTAAAATGTAGAATAATATAAAAAATTCTTTTAACTTATTATACTAGTATACTCACAAATATATTTTAGTCATTTTATTTAAACTGCAGAAGAAGATATAAAGCATATTTTACTATTGTCACTGTCATGTCATAATCATTTAAATTTTACGTAGTAACAAATGTTAATCGATCATGGACTATAAGATAAAGAAATACTAAATTAAAAATATATACTTTAATTATTCCTAAATGATAACAGATACAAAAATATTTATAAAATACCGATTTTAGGTAATAATCACATAATCTTTCATTTAAAATAAAAAAAATTGTGTTAAATTAGATATTTATCGAAATATTTTTAAAAAGTACTACTTCCGGTTTATAGATTGAAACCAAAAATAGGAGGTGCACAACTAGATGCTATAACAGTCCTAAATACAAAATTTCAACTTTCTACGTCTAACCGTATTTGAGTTATGCGACACACATACGTCCGTACGTACGTACGTACGCACGTACGTACGCACGCACGTACGTACAGACGTCACGACGAAACTAGTCATAATGGATTCAGAAAATGTCAAAACGGATATTTCCATCAAAATCTGAAAACCGAAATTTTTCGCGATTACAATACTTCCTTATTACTCCGTACAAGGAAGTAAAAACATTATAATTATATTAATGTCAAAATCATAGCTCATTTTTGCTATAAATTGTTGGTATTTTCACATAAGTACATTCTAAAACATGAAACTATATAATACCGTAGAAATGTGCATACTTTAGTATAAATTTTTATAATTATATTTTAACAAGTTATTAATCTTTAAACCCAACTGACTACAATTCTGAATCTGATAGTAATAATGAAAATAAAGAATAATATATTCAAAAGTTCAAGCTAGATCTATTTCGTAGGTAGGTATACCTAAGTAGTAATTTAAAAAATTGATCATTGAACTGAAATATTTTATTAATTCATCGAAAAGTATCTTCAGCGGCCTGCATCGAACCCTGAATTTTCAAACTGTGTAAATATTTTAATAAAATGAATGGACAGGTCAAAAGTTCTTTAAATGTTAAGGGCTGATGTACTGTGAATTCGAATCGCGTGAGTTAGTAATCTGTAAATCTGTCTCACCCAAATCGTTTAATTTTAGTGACAGTCATTTATTTAATTAATTTATTAACAAAACTGTAAAATATTTCTGCATCTAAAAGTTTTAAGTTTTGTCATTTACTCAACAGCTGATAATTTACAAAACTGTTACACGCGTCGAGTCATTTATTTTACTTCTTTATTTATGAATAAACACCTTAAAATATAATCTGCATACATCTTCAAAACTAAGTTTAATATTAAGGGTCTCGTCTCCGTAAGAAAATATTGCGTGTTTAGAGGTGTAGCAGTTTCTGCTTTACTCATTGCATATTAAAAATTTGAAGGAAATACTGGTACTAGATTTTTGTGAAAGAATGAATCTAGGATTATGCCCAGTTAGAATTTTGAAAAAATCTTTGAAATTCATATACAAAATTAATGAAAAAGTGTGTTTTAAGCAATTTTTTACATGCTTTTTCTTATTATTAAGAGATTTATTAGAAAATGTAACTCGGCATAATCCTAGTTGCATTCTTCGTCTGTAAATAAATTTATGAAATTTAGCTTCATCTATAAAACTTCGTGAGCATTGTAGAAATTGTTAGACTGCTTTTCCGTATTTTTAGCGAGCGTTTCTATGCATTAACACAGGACAAATGCGGTGTGGAGACGATACCCTTAAGTTTACCGTGTCAGAGTTGTACTCGTATTGCTTCTTGCTGCAAATTAATCAATAAACTAATCTTGGAAGTTGTAATAAGGTTGTCGTCCTTCGTAAAGGCGATTATTAAGGAACTCTATAAAGATTTCCAAGTATGATGGTTGTGTAAGTGTTTCATATCGGCTTATGTTCTGCTGTTTTCGTTAGGATTGTTTCATTACGTAATAGGATCAGGATCATTTTACATAATAGAGTTTGCGCAGTGAACTGTCATTTATAATTCTTACGAAATCTCGAAAATCATTTAAATTTCCTAAATTGTTTGCGAGTTCTGAAATTTGATTATTTCTAATTTATTTGCAATTTGTGTTTTCTATACAGGTCTTTTTGGAATAATTGTAGTTCTTTATGAGTATCTCTATTTTTGGCGATTCATTTATTTCAACAAGTCCATTAACTCTTTTAGATTTTTATAATTCTATGCCAAGTTCATCAAATTTTTCTTTCTTCTTTGTAGTTTTAAAAATTCTGCACAAGTTTCTGTATGTTGCGGTTTTCATATTCTTTGTGATTCTTAATTCTAAACAAGTCTCATTTCTTTGCGATTCTAGAAACTACGTAAGAACTAAGAAATATGCAACTAGAAATACTGTTTTATAAAAGGTGTTAATATTTATTACAATTTGTGGAATTAACATAAATTTATATAAAAAGTTCAAAAGATTATTTTTTAAATTCTACATTAATAAACAATAGATTTAGACTTACTTGTGTTATTTTTGTATTATTTGATACATAATTATGTTGTTTGTTAGCACTTTTTAACTTTTTTACGCTAATAAATACTGCATAACTATTGTTTAACTTTTTTTGTATTTAAATGTGACAATCAGTGGTACCCAAAATGATATTGTTTTGCAAACTACTGTTAATTTTACGAATTTCAACAACATTCTTTTTGATTCATGATCAATACGTCCATTACTATACACCCTTAAATTTTGTTACTCAGGTTAGGTTACATCCTGTATATTATTATTATTATTATTCTAATAATTTTATGCAAGTACTTAATATATGCTATTGTAATTCTTTTAATTATATAGGAACAAGTCTTCTCATATATTGTTTGACAAGTTTCTTATTTTTACAATATTTTAAATTATTTTATGCAAGTATTACCTTTATCAACAATTCTTTAAATTTTATATTTAAGTCAATTTATTCTTCATAATTCATTGTTTTTTATATTTAATAAGGAATCAAGTTTTTTTTATCTTTACTGTACTGATGTTAATTCTCTAATAAATATAATGCCAAATAAACGTTTATGTATACCTTTAGGTTCGATTGATTTGAATGTTTGAATCGTCCTTAAAAGAGCATTGAAGCATTTCTAATTAACCTTTAATTATTCCATTCCAATCAACTTAAATCTTTTCATAAGCTTCCAATAAAAATACACGCCCCAGTTTTTAATTACACCAATTCTCTTTTTAATACTCGATCAAAATCTTAAACAACAAAAATCACTAATGGACATTTCTTTTTGTTTCAGGATTCGAAGGACTTTCCATGAATAATTTGCTGTCGCAACATGAGGGAAAAATCAGGTTAGTAAGAATAAATTTATTATTTACTCTGCAAATTTTCTGTGCTAGTTTTTAAATTATGGCTATGAGATTTAAAATTTTATTTATATTTTTACGGTTATTATTTGCGATTCCTATAATGTAATACAAGTCTCTTAAAGGGCTCGTTTACATTTTTTTCGAATTTGTAGAATACTCTCGATATTAATTTTTTCTATTTCACTACTACGGCTAGGCTCGAAACCCATACTTTGCCGCATCCTAGCTATGCAATATCTTTTTGAAGTTGAAAATGCTGTAAACATGGCTCCAATATTTCTATAATAACCTGTATTTTTAAAAGAAATTAAGTAAAACAAAAATTATTCGAAACAGGAAGTTAGCTGCAGGCTTCTTTTCATTTATTGTAGGAAAAAAGTCATATCAGATAATGACAAAAACTTAATTTTTTTTACTTCAAATTCCTAGGGCAAAGACAATAAATAAAAATATAGAGATATTAAGACATCCTTTGTTAATACACTTATATGTCAAAGCATAATATATTTTTTTAATTTTAAAAAGGCACATCTATTCTATAAAATATTGATAAAAACATTATCCTGAAGTCAATAATAATCTGACAGTTTACTCTCAACGAAAACACTTTTACAGTATTTTTCAACTTCAAAATGAGATTGCATAGCTAGTATGCGTCAAATTACGAGTTTCGGGCTGGTTACAGGCAGCTGTAGTATGAAATAGAATAAAAGTAAAATCGAGAGTATTCTAGGAATTCGGCAACAACGTAGACGAGCCGCTGAAGGATTTTATTTGAGCAGTAGAAAGTTTCTACCCCTGCATCTAATCTTCCAGTTCACATTAAACTTCCCTCTAGTCGTCAGAGAGTCACCCCCGCATTCCACCCCTCGTGTGTAACGTAATGCTTGTCTAGTTGCTCTTCTACCTTACAACACCCTGCACGTTCTGATGGATCAAATCGTTAAGACCCTAATCACTTTAGCGAGACGAGATGCCACCTATCAGGTGCGTCTTCGTTTGTTGATTTGTTAGTGTCACAAGTGAGTGAATAGGGTCGTTTACCAATTGTTTGAAAATTTTAAATTAATTTTCAGGTATAAATATTTCCAAAAATATATTTTTCACCTTTTAAAAGTGCAAAATATAAGTGAAAACATATTTTTTTATGTTGCTCAGTTTAAAACACCTAAAACTCGTGACGACAAACATTTCGGTAAAGTCTCCGTCTAACGCCGAACAAAACGGCGTGGCCTTGCGAAATGTTTGACGTCACACCTGCAGCTGCTATGTTAAGGGTCTCGTCTCCAAGTAGCTCAACACCGCGTTTGTCCTATGTTAATGCATAGAAACGCTCGCTAAAAATACGTAAAAGCAGTCTAGCAATTTCTAAAATACTCACGAAGTTTTATAAATAAATATAAATTTTATAAATTTATTTACAGACGAAGAGTGCAACTAGGATTATACCGAGTTACATTTTTTAATAAATCTCTTAATAATAAGATAAAGCGTGTAAGAAATTGCTGAAAACACACTTTTTCATTAATTTTTTATATGGATTCCAAAGATTTTTTCAGAATTCTAACTCGGCATAATCCTAGATTAATTCTTTCACAAACATCTAGTACCTGTTTTTCCATCAAATTTTTAATATGCAATGAGTAAAGCAGAAACTGCTACACCTCTAAACACGCAATATTTTGTTACGGAGACGAGACCCTTAAAGCGTTCGAAAAAACGCCTATTTCAAAGCTTAAATACTTGCGTATCATTGAATTTTCAAGAACTTTAATTTTGATAATAGTATAATTATGTTCTTATTTTCAATATTTGGTAAAAATTATTTAAAAAAATTACCGGAGTAAACGACCTCATTGTAGATGACAAAAATGTAAAATAGAATTTATTGTGATAAATTAATTATTATTTATCGATATAAACTCGCCAACACAATTAGGGGAACACTTGAAATGAGGTGAAATTTCACCCATTTTTAAATCGTCATAACGTATTTTCAGTCGATTTCGATGAATCTTCGAGGGCAAAAAACTTTAAAGTGTCTACTTTAAAGTCATGCATGAGAACTTTATCGTCACCTCTTCCGCCCCTTCCAGCATCCCTGTGAAAAAATGCTTTTAAATCGAAAATATGTCCAACTTTGAAAAAATTCTTCGATTCGATTCACCAAAAGTGCACTAAAATTTGTTCAATTTCCTGTGCAGGACAAAAAGAACTAAGTTCCTACGTTGATTTTACACAAAGTTATGAGTGTTTGAAAAAAAGTGCATTTCGAGGTTTTTCGCGAATAACTCAGCGACTTTTCAATTTATTGGCATACATGGTAGTCATAGCAATGTAACGGAGACAACTTGAACAATCCCTAGGGCATTTTTACAATTTTTGCCGATATATTTTGTACGTAAGTGGTCAGAATTTAAAAAATTGATGCAAAAGATTGGTTTAATTAATATGTGGGAAATAGTCCATCAAATTTTTCATAGTAACAAATAATGTTAAACAATCTTGTTCATGTACAATAATATACTGAAGTTTCATTCTCTAAATTATAAATAATACTTTCATTCCTAAAGTATTATGGCAGAACAATTTATAAAATACTAAAAATTGTAGATAATAATAATATAATCTTCCATTTGAAATAAAAAATATTGCGATAAATTAATTATTTATAAAAATATTTACTTCCAGTTTGAGGATTGCTTCCAAAAAATAACTGGGTTCTTAAGATTTGTATTAAAACGTGATATATAAAATTTGATTGTTAAAGGTTTGTAACTCTTAGAGTTATAGAATCCGAAAAAATGTTACATACAACCTAACGCACATACACACACACAGACATCATCTCGAAAATACTTTATTCGTATTCTATCCTAAAACATACTTATCCACTAATAACTCACACTCGAAAATTTTGACCCAGCACAATACCTCCCTATTAGAATACGAGGCGGGGTTAAAACAACATGAAATAATCTTCGCTTCCTGCGATTAAAACTTGTTCTTTCGCGACGCCGCACGCAGCGTCGAGCCGCTATATGAGCCCGCGCGCGTCGTTCCTGAGTCAGTTTGTGATTGAATTCCGCGGAGAGAACTTCTATCCTGTCCTGTGTTTGAGAACATCACGCGTAGTAATTTGTTTACACGTTGCCAAGGAGACTCGGTTCTAACTTTGCTGTTAGTGTGTTGTGAAACAAGACTACATGACTGATTGATGTAAGTTTGTTTTCCTTTCTTTTGTTTACAGGATAATGGCCGAGTTTTAATATGATATAGTCGAGAGAAAAGTTTACAAACACGAGGAATCTTTACAGTAAATGCGCAATTTTGTTATTATATTATTATTAAATTGTATAAATATTTTACAGATAATAAGTTACAGATTACAGATTTGTAATAATATATTTAGGGTTAATTTAGCATTGAATGATTTAAAATTCAATATAAATATTGTATCTTCTTGACTGGAATAATTATTGTAGGAAAGAAAAGAAATACCTACTTTGCAATCAGTCAATTATTGAGTGGATTATTTTTTAATAAATTGACTGATTCCATAGTATTTCTTTTCTTCCCTATAAATAATATCAATGTTCAATGTTATTATATTTTAAGTACTTAAAAGGACGACTGATTTCTGTAAATCATTAGATTATCATCGATTTTGATCTTGTATAAATTTAAAAATATGAATCGAAATTTTGCAAGTAGGTAAATGAATCATTAATAATTACATTGAAAAGTCAAATAATACCACCTAATATAGATACATTTTTTAAAGAAGACAGTACTTGTAAACATTGCTACCCTATTATTGGCCAATCATAAAACAAATTCACATAACATAAACAAATATCGTAAATGTCTTGAGCTGCTATCAGAGAATTTGAGTAAAATTAATGTTCATTAACCTATAAATTCAAATTCTTCTTAAAAAAAGGATAGCTACTTAATAAATTATATAATATTTGAGTTTGTTTATTAAATATGGATTTTCATTTTAATATTAAAAAATGTTTAATATACTCATAATAATTTTGTCTAATGATATCAGCATGCATAATCCGTTTAGCTAATTTATTAATAACATAAATAAAGGTTTTATGCTCATTAAATTAAGCGTGTAAAATAAATATTCTGTGTTTTAAAACAATTTAAACAAGATTTATTTTTCAATGTTTTAATTAAAATAAGCAAATACTGAGTAATGTACACATTAATTTTTATACAATAAAAACAAAACTTGTTTACAAAACTCGCTGAATTTGAAATTAATCAAAATATAGTTTTAAACAACTTTTGTAATTATTAAATTTAAATGATTTCAATCGTAAATTTGTATGCAAATAATGTAGGTTACACAAAATGATAATTTATGACACCCCATAAACAAAATTACTGTAACTGTACCTATTACATTTTTAAGAATCAGAATAATTCTGAGTAAAATTTATACAGGTTGTTCTACAGCTTAGGACAAAAAATTAAAGTGTATATATGTACTGTACGAAGTGCTGATCATGAAACAAAAATAATTTTTTTTTAAATTCGCAAAAAATGCATCCTATTTCAAGCAAACATTTTTTTGCCACTGGTTTTACACAATATTAGACATTATTAGTATTACATATTATGTAAACAATTACTTTCTTGTAGAAGATTTGAAAAAAGTTATTAAAATAACTACCGACCAGTGGCAAAAAATGTTTGCTTGAAATACGATGCAATTTTTTTGCAAATTTTAAAATATTATTTTTGTTCATGATCAGCATGTAGTACAGTATATACCCTTTAATTTTTTGCCCTAAGTTGTGGAACACGCTGTATAAAGTAAATAGATTATAAGACCAAAGAAATTTTCAGAACAATATAAATTAATTTATTACCTGAAGAAAGAAGCAAAGCACTAAGTAGCTTCTAAAATGTCGTTATAAAAATAAAATTCGGGATATTTTCGTTACTTCGGTGTACAGTTGATATGTTGATGGATCATCAGAATTTTTTGAAAATTCCAAAAATATATTTTAAAGTTTCTTAAAAGAGTATTTTTCATGCTGATAATTATTTAAACATAACTCAGTAATTCTAATAATTTTA
Organism: Agonum fuliginosum; assembly: GCA_947534325.1. NCBI lineage: Eukaryota > Metazoa > Arthropoda > Insecta > Coleoptera > Carabidae > Agonum > Agonum fuliginosum. The sequence continues at coordinate 29,890,701 of OX384041.1, forward strand.
AAAGAATATAGGTATTCGATGAATATCATTCTAGGTGTTCACTAAATTTATTTTACACCCTGTATACAGAAACTATACTTAAATTTATTATTAAATTAAGATGTTCGTCTACTCTAAAATTTTACAGCGTTACAAAGAGGTGTACGCCTCCCACGTTTATTTTTTGTCTAGGCCTAGGAATTTGAAGTTAAAAAATTTTGAAATGACGTTTTTTGCCATTATTTGATATTATTTTTTTCGATCACTATAAGTGGCAAGAAAAATTTAAAAAGCAAGATGCATGCAGCTAAGCTTCCTTTTTCGAATAATTTTTGTTTTACTTAATTTCTTAAACAAAACAAGTTATTATGGACATACTGGAACCATGTTTACAGAATTTTCAACTTCAAAACGAAAGTACGAGTTTTGGACTGGTTTCGGGCAGCCATAGTAGTGGGAAAGAGAGTAAAATAGAAAAAATAGTAATATCAAGAGTATTCTAGGAATTCGAAAAATAGGTAGACGAACCTCTTAAGTAAATTATATTTGTTCAGTTTAATTTTTGTGTATTCTTATTATGCGCCACAATTCACAGAACTATGATGCCATTAAATTTACTGTTGCAAGCATCAAACCTTATCAAGAAATTTATTTTTAATGTTTTCGTGCGCTTTAAAAATGGCGCATCTGTTGAAAGAAATTTCATCACATCTTTAATTATCAGTTATCAGAAATCTTAATTAATTTACTCTTTTTAATTACGCTGATCCGTAGTAAGTTTCTCAGAGAGCAACGTTTAGCTGTCAAGGATATTCTCGGATATTCTCTTCCTGTAATCACAATTCTAGAAATATTTTAAGAGCGAATATTTCTTCGACTACCGACTGATAAATTGCGCCTTTTGATGTCAAAACTGACGGCAGTGTATTCTTGAAGTCATGGCGTTAAATTTCATATTTGAATTCTGGTTCAATATTATTCTATCTACGGACATTTTAAAATCAAATTTTACAACCAGTTCGATGGAATTTTGAGGCTTTCAGGGAGTATTACGTACTTAATTTGATTTATTTTTCTTGGCTGTTTAGGTAAATGAGATAGAAAATATATCATTGTTGTCAGTCTTCAATAGTCAATTTATTTAAATGAGCATCACCAATGATGACTGATGATTATCATTCTTTTAATAAATTTAAATATTTAATATTTTCGACGATTCTGATTATTATTTAAAATTGGAGGAATTAATTATTATAATTATAAAGATGATTGTATCCAAAAGTTAAATATTGTAGGATTGATAGTGGGAAGTTGGATAATTTGAAATAAGTATAATACTCAATTTCACATGGCGAACGTTTCGATGTTTATTACATCTTCTTCAGTGCAGAGATCATAGATTTACAATAAATTATGACCAACATGGAAGTTCAACCTTCCTTCTACAATGTTGTTGTTATTATTTTATTAATTTGTAAAAGGAAGGTTTAACTTCCATGTTGGTTATAATTTATAGTAAAATCTATGATCTCTAGACAATGAAGAATAAAATAGAAAACATCGAAACGTTTGCTTTGTGAGATTGGTTGTTATAATTATTATAATGTTAAGCAGTTAAGCAGTTATAATGAATCAAAATATCAATAATAATTTTTTAGTTCGTTTCATATTGTTATTATTTTATTTATATGTCAATCTCTTGCTGTTAGGGAAAATATCTGAATGTTTTATTTCTCCTAATATTTCGTAATTCTCTCATATTTCATTAAAGGTGCTTTGAGAAGGAAATATAAGCTTTTAAAATTCATAAACAACATAAAATATGTACATAAATTTAAACTTTGCGCTTTCAAACTCGAGAACAGAAATACGCAGCTCGCATTTTGGTTAGGTACCACTGTTTAAATTCAATTTAGAGGAAAATATAAGATATTGAGAATAATTGAAATATAACCACAACTAATATCTAATTCCTATATTATTTTATATGGATTGATATTTAGTTATACTACAATGAATTAATATGAAGAAAATTTTTATGGTAAGCACTAAGCAGGTACTTATTTTCAATGAGATTTTGATTTTGGTTATAACTGACTATTTAAATATTGGTTATAAAATAAATTATTCTTAAAAGTAAATAAAATTATAATCGTAGATAAAGAATTGTCGGATTTATAATGAATTACATAAGCACTAAGCAGGTACTTATTTTCAATGAGATTTTGATTTTGGTTATAACTGACTATTTAAATATTGGTTATAAAATAAATTATTCTTAAAAGTAAATAAAATTATAATCGTAGATAAAGAATTGTCGGATTTATAATGAATTACATAATACGAGTCCCGTCAACTGTATCTTCGGACACTTTGTGTTTTTTGTATTTAGTCTTATTTATTACATACATATTATTTTTTAATAATGTCCACAACATTAGAAACGGGTTATGCAAGATATTTCGCTATTATTCTACCTTAGTATCAGATAAATTTATTAGATATAAAAAATTTTTTCACAGTTATATACTTAAATTTCATCTTTTCCTGTCAATTTCGTATTAAATGTATATATTTACACTTTATTTTCATATAAACAATGCCATCTTTGTAAGGATACTTCCAAAGCTTGACACAACACTACAATCGCTGACGTCACAACGAATATCGTCTTTTGCAATAATTCCAAAAACGACGACATTCATTTTCGGCTCCTATAATACTTATGAGTAATTCCCATCTTAAAATGTATATTTAATAATATACTGTTAATCATTATTTTTTCTAAAACCAATTTTTATTTTAATAATTTCTAAATATCCAAAGTAACTTTTTATAAATGTCATTATTTTCCCCTTTAAACACAAGGGTACAACCCTTGTTCAAAATATGCATGTCAATTAAATTTAAATAACAATTAGCTGGGTTAAATTATTACATTGTAATTTTATACAAATCTGTAAAAGCTGTCAGCCCAGCACAATCATGCAATAAACAAAATCGTAATTAATTTGTTTGCTGAAATTTTAAATACGCTATTTTATAATTTACCGGTTCCTTGGGGTATTTGCATAAAATTTCACTGGAATAATATTCCTGTGGAAATATTCTGTGGCGAGGAATTTAACGAAAATGTTTAGGTAATTATTATAACTGAATATCCCCAAAATACTTGCCAAACAAATTCTAAATATTGTTTCGGAGTAACGAGTTCTGGTAAGCTAATTTTTGGGGCAAAAAATTCGCTAAAAAGTAAAAAAGTTTTAAAGAACTGCCAGAACTCGCAAGATTTACATAGATACGATTGTCCGTTTCTTAAACGGAAATAGCTTTCCATTCATGTCAGTTTTACATCAAAATTTCATAAAAATCACGTCAGGGCAAACTGCGCTTTCTACATTCGTAAGAAGCTAAAATTTCAGGAGGCTGCTTCACTCTATTGGGCAATGACAAGAAATTATGACATTTTTTTGCCCTCCTGAAGTGTAAACAAACAACCACACATCATTGACGTCTATGGTAGTTGCAATTTTACACATGCCATGACTTTACCGCATATTGTACGGTAAAGAGCATTAATAGGCCCTTAAAAAAGTTGCTTTGTAATATAAAAGAGCCTACAAGAACGCTACCTACTTTACACAATTCATTGTTTAATAGAGTCTGAAATTAATAAAAAAATATTAATTTTTAAATGTGACTTTTACTGGCGACATCTCTTTTAGCAGTTGTTTCAAAGCTAACTTGACACAAGGAAATTTTAGTGCAAATGTCAAATGCATCTCACTTAAGGTGGGTTTATGCTCAAAAATTGAAGAATAATAATTAAGAATACTAAGAATAGTTTTAAAGTTAAAACAGTTATCACATATATGAGTCGGTTTATGCTGGAAAAAAAATCCTTAATCCTTATTCCTTATTCTTACTTCTGCAGCATATACCGACTCATATGTTATAACTGTTTTAACTTTGACTATTCTTATTCTTAGTTCTTATTCTTAAACTTTGTGAGCATAAACCCACCTTTAACCTCATAGAAAATACTCTTAATTTTTCGAATTTAAAAAAAATTCTTTCTGTTTCGTAATCTACACATGTCATACTACTTATCCTTAAATTTATGACATTAACTTCAAAACCACTCTGTATACGCCGTTTTTTTATTAGTTCATGATATAGATGATCATTTTCAAACTTCTTTCACCTCAAATTAAATACTATACCCTTTTTGATTCCCACATACTCGGTTTGGATTGACTTTATTCTTTTTTCTATTTGGCGTTCACAAAGTTAACTTTGTGAAACGCAACTGAATGTCGCTAGAGCTCACTTTGTGACACGCAACATATTTTATAGAAGGTTGGTATTGCTAGTATCAGATCAGTATCAGATGACATTTATTTCAATTGTTAAACGTCAAACTTCAGAATTGACAAATTTCAGTATAACCAATAAATATGTTTTGCTTAATTAATTACTTTTTATTCAATAAAATTAATGAATCTAGAAATTGAAAACATAAGTTCAATATTTTCTATAATATCTGTACTTATCACCTAAAATAGTTCAGTAATATATACTTTTGCAGTGACAGTGACAGTTAAATAAATGGCAATATTAATATCACCAACCAAAACGTTACACACATAAATTTCCCTAAATGAACTTGTGTATATTGGGCAGAATAATTTAAATTTTGATAATAAAAAGACATCAAATATAAAAAATAATATAAAGAACTCATTTTATAAGACTTTTTCGCACTTGTTTTTTAGTAAACTCGCCCGAGGGCTCGTTTTACTAAATTTGAACACGTGCGAAAAAATTATGTCTTATAAAACTTGTTCTTTAATATACTATTTTACGCACATTTGTGTGTGAGCGTATTATTCTTTCCCATAATAAAACCTCCAAGCCCACAGTGCCATTGAACTCACAGTCCTCCAAAGTTTATTTGCGTATTTTATGTCAGGATTCAGTTATGTATTTAAGAAGCAAACCCTTTTAAATTTCAACTTCTCCCCACAAACCGAATAACAAAATCTTTTTGCAGCCAAACAAATGCATTTAAACCTCAAGAGTAGGTTTCAAAAACTTAGTTCTTATTCAGTCCGCTGCTACTTCGCTGCTTGGCGTTCTCTTCTCCCCTCGTTCGCGCCTTCTTATTCTTGTTATCCTGGGAGTGAATGAAGCCGGCAGAGGTGCGAAGAAGGCGTCGACCAAAGAAACGGAAAAACACAATTTCTCTTTCGCTCGACAAGCAGCTGAGACCGATTTTGCTGTCGGAAAATTTTGTTTAACATTCTAAACGATATACCGGAGTATTAGAATTTTATAACGGGGGAACAGATTGTGAGGGTGTTTTCAGACATAAGAAAATGACAACTGAATTATGTAATCCAGTCGAGGTAATAGCTGTCTATCTCCCAAAATCCACACAAAACGTACTAATGTAGCGAGTGTTTTGTGGCCAGTACAGGAATGGTAAAATTGTATTTCAACATGGATTATATACTTAAATGATCAATTAATAGTTGTGCCGTTTTAAAATTGTAATTAAAAAATCTGACGTGGCCATCACACAACCTTCCGCCTTATCTAGACTTTAAACAGAAATGTATACGTACAATCCGGTGCCCATTTAAAATATACAAATAAAAATCTAAAATATTCAAACACAGAAATTTGCATCACCTGAATAAAAAGATTCATTCACAGGAAAACTCTGCTGTGTTGAAGCCATCCTCCGTTCAATTACTACATTTAATATCTTACTTAGGACTTATATAGCGCTAGTATGCCAACTTGTCACCCGTCTCACCTGTCAATATTTTTTACGCAGAAACAAAAATCAACCGATCATGGATTACAAGATATCAACGTTTTATTTGATAAATTTATTTTTTTAATTTTACTGCAGTTCTTTAATGCTACCAGATAAAGACAATTTTTTTATAACGTAAGTTGCAAATAACTTTTCCTCTTATTCTTATTACAAATAAATACTATATTTTTCCAAATTTATATACAATTTTGACAATTAACCTTTTCAATCTTCAAAAAATATCACTTCCGATAAAGATATTTGTACCAAAATCTACGGAGCTCTTCCAATTTATATACAAATGTTAAATACCAAATATCAAAATTTTCGGGTAATTCGTATTTGAGTTATGCGACTAACACCTCTTGACCACACACACACACACACACACACACACACACACACACACACACACACACACACACACACACACACACACACACACATACACACAGACATCATCGTGAAACTATCAAAAATGAGTTGTAAGGACCCTAATTCGTGCTCATCCACTAAAAATTCACCACCCGATTTTTTGCATGATTCCAATACCTTCCTTTACAGGTAAGCGGAAGGTAAAAATTGTACATGCTTATAAAAATTCCGAAAAATTCATAAAAATGTATGCAAACTTTACACGGTTATATATAAATTTATTTTTAAAATTTTAAAAAGGCACATCTGTAGTTCCATTCTTTCTCTATTAAATATTTATAAAAAACATTACCTTGAAGTCAATAATAAACTAAAAGTTTACTCGCAACGAAAACACTTTTACAGTATTTTTCAACTTCAAAATGACATTGCATTGCTAGCATGCGATAAAGTACGAGTTCCGGGATGGTTTTAGGCAGTCGTAGTAGTGCGAATAATGCCTAGTGCACACGGAGAAACATTTTGACATGTTTCCCGAAAAAAGTTTCCGGAAACTTCAAAGTTTTAACGGCTCCTATAAAAATGAGTCGTTTTCAGGAAACGTTGTGAAGTGCAACTAATTTCTTATTTGTCAAATCGTCAAATGTGACATGTGATCATAAACATATTTATTGTTTTTTAAAAAAATCTCCATTTTCTGGAAACTTTTTTCAGGAAACTTGTCAAAATGTTTCTCCGTGTGCACTAGGCATAAGAGTGGAATAGAAAAAAATTAAAACCGAGAGTATTCTAGGAATTCAATAATTAGGAATCTCTGCATGTGATGACATACGAACCTGGAGTTTCGTGGTTCAAGTCTCTCGGCCGGCAGTGTGTGATTGTCGTTAAATTGTAAAACATCTTGCAATTAAATCAAATTGACCACTTGATCGTCTTAAATGTAGTCCTGGTTCAGGGACGTAACTTTAGATTTTTTTTAGGTGGGCCAAGAGTGGGCCAGTAAAAAATTACAGTGGGCTACACTTTTTATAGTAACATTTTTGTTTTGAAAAATATAGGGGTATGGGAGTATACCGAGCGAAGCGAGGCGAAAAATGTTTTTATTGCTGAAGGAATTTGACTTAGTTCCTCCTGAAATTAATTTCGTAGAAAAACAGTACCCAGTTAAGAATATGATATAAAATATGTATGCATAGATAAAGATTGCACGAGCACTCAGACTGACAAGTTAATATTTATTATATCTTTCAAAAATACAACATTTACCAGAAATAAATCTATATCCGCTATTCATATTCATAAACATTTCTTTTGCCCAAATCTATATCTCTTCTCTAGTATTATGAAAGGCATTATTAAATATTTTAAATATAGGTATCTCTTCTGTAAACTAATATAAAAATATTACAAATTTTTTGGGTGGTCGTCGCACGGATTGAGATTCTGGCTGCACCAAGGCGAATCGGTCGAAATGGTTCAATTCATGGAATCCGCATTTTGTTTACGTTTCCGATATGGTTTGAAACCTGCGAAATATTCAACGAATCAATAGCACAACGGATTCTTTTTCATATCGCATATTTTCGATTTTTGTCACTGATAACAAAAAAGGAAATTATTTTTTGTTAGCAAAATATATAATCTATTCATTTATTTGAAACTCAGTTTGGAATTTTGTGTGTTCTGCAAAAAGTTGAAGTGCGAAGTATTTTTGTATTTCATAAATGCGTAAATACAAAATCAAATGCAACAGTTATCAAGAGAGATAACGAAAATATTTTCAAAATATACTATTGGACAAAGTTTATAATTTTATATTTATTCCTCACCTAATTATTTGTAAGTAAATTCTGAAATTTATTTGCAATAGAGTAGGGACTTCCATGATTTAAAAAAATATATTTGTGTAAAAGAGATATGAACTTGGGACCGGTATTTTTTATTTTGACAAAATTTTTATTAACAAGCACAAAAATAATTAATAAAAATGAAAATTGAATATTTAATATGCGACGAAAAATGCTTTCATCTCTTCTCCCTTCTATACATAATAAAAACGTCACAGCAAAAATTCTTTCTCAATTTACTAAAAAACATAATATTTTTTAATAAAATGTATATTTTTACCACTGTTTTTAGACCTAACGTTACCTACCTACCTACCTAGTGATAAAAATCTCAGTTTCAGTACCATGCAAAGTAGCATCTTTCCCGAATCTTTCCTGTAATTCTTATTTGGTCATCTTTCAATTCATTTGATTTTTTTTGGTATGTCCAAATAAATTTATAATTCATATATTTGAAATTTCGTCAAAATTGAATAAAATTTTGTACAAACCACGTGAGATACGAATGTTTATTCACTCGAAGAAATTATCCTTATTAAATTTCTTCTCTTGAATAAACATTCATGTATCTCACTTGGTGTATAAATATCTATTAAATAATTTTAATGTTCAATTGAAATTTTATATACTATTTTTGTAGAGCTCTTATAATATATTTCAGTTTGCGTTTTTAATTAAGTTTCCCAAATTTAACCTTTCATAAATTTCTTTGTTCATATTTATTTGAACTGCAACAAGAACTAATGTACTTCCTTATCAAAACAACTTAAAAATCGTCACAATATTATCTGAGATAAGATTCAGATTTAGATTCTTCTCTTAGTAAAGAAATAAACCAAAGCAACGAACAAAATGCCTCAACACATTCATCTTGGGTCGAGAGCTCATATTTAATGTCAAAATAGCAAGAGGTTATCACACGGTTGTGATTTTGTTCTCCTCGACCATGGGAAGAAAGTATAGAGCAAATTAGGGCACTGAAAATGGGAATATGATGAGAAAATGCAGTCGAAATTAACGTCTGAGCAAGGCATTTGACAATCTAGAGTTATCGTCCACGAGATCTGGAAGAGTGTATGAATTGTTACTAGGAAACAGAATTGTCAACAATTCTGGAAATTGTTTACATGATGATAATGGTCTTGAAAAGTTTATTACAACTACAGGAGGAAACTATTTTGTAAATTAATACTTTGTTTGTTGTTTATCACTAATATTGCTAACTGACTGACTGTTATTTTGATAACAAGTTTTAAATGTTTAAATTTAAAAACATTTTAGTTTAACTGCACAAAATTCTTCCCTGTAGTGCACTCTCTACAACCAACCATGAGTACCCGTGAGCTTACGGCTGGTAGCTGTATACACGGTATAATATACAGGGTGATTCACAACGTATGACATACCTATAGTACTTACTGATCATGGAATGAAAATATATTTTTTTAAATATGTTAATTTAAGGGCAGTTTTCGCAAGAAACACTGGTATGTTAAGCTGGAATAACACCATTAGCAGAACCGGCCAAAACCAATAGGAATAATTAGTACTCGATTATTACTAATTAATTACCCTAATCCCTAATTTATTACTGTGGTTTTTTTTTAATTAACGAGGGTTTTACGAACCCGAGTTTGTGGGCTCTAGTACGGTTTTGTTAGCTTTGTTAGTGTAGTAAAAACAAAAACCGAGTTTGTGGGGCTCTAGTACGGTTTTGTTAGCTTTGTTAGTGTAGTAAAAACAAAAACCGAGTTTGTGGGGCTCTAGTACGGTTTTGTTAGCTTTGTTAGTGTAGTAAAAACAAAAACCGAGTTTGTGGGGCTCTAGTACGGTTTTGTTAGCTTTTTTTTTTAAAAAACCACAGTAATAAAATAGGAATTAGGGTAATTAATTAGTAATAATCGAGTACTAATTATTCCTATTGGTTTTGACTGGTTCTGCTAATGGGGTTATTCCAGCTTAACATACCTAAGAAACACATTTTTGAAACCACTGGATTGTTGATTGTATAATGGATATCTGACTAACTATGAATGAAATAAAATAAAATTTTATTTAATTGTGCAATGACAAAACAGTAAATTTTTAAGAATTCAAATTGAAAACAGTGACCCAAAACTGTTTTATTAAAAAAACCTGGAAACTAAAATTGCGAATTTTGAAAACAGTCATTCAGTTTCATGATCAGTGCGCACAATATACCATTAAAATATGTGCATAAGTTGTGAATCAACCTGTATAATGTCTAAACCGCTGACTTACAGTATGTGAGGCTTCCACACCCAAATTAGGTAAAAGTTGTTGTGTATAAGCAGTTGGCAGCTATTTTTGAAAGCCTTTAAATAAAAATTTGATATTAAATTTTTAATTACTTTATTCGGAACATTATAAAACCCAATTTTTTAACTGTTGGCGGCCAATTTTTAATATTACATTGTTTGCTCATGATTTACTTTTCTGTTCCTAAAATCTGGCCGGTTTACATTAAAATTATTTACATTAATTTTATTTCTTTAATGTTTACGCTCTTTTATACTTTAAGTTTTAATTACATGATGTTTGTTACATCTTTAATTCAGTTGTGAATAGTGTGGAAACTCTATTCCCATAAATCGATATGTGATTTTGATAGCGTAAGCACTCTTCAGGTCATTAAATTTTATGCTAGATAAATAGCATAGCAAACTAGTCAATTTATGGTCTGTTCCACCATTATCACAGTGTAAACTAACTTTTAAGATATTGGAAATTGTTCAGAATTAGATAGTTTTCGACACATTAAGTATTAAGTTTCTTTTTAATTAAATAGAAGATTATTAACTTTACTTCATTTAATATACAGGCTTTATCATAACTTTAAGAACATAGGTACGTTAAGAGCGTAATGTAGGAACGTTCTCGCAGCAAAAACAAGCTTTTGAATGGGGAATGAAATGGAGACTAATATTGGTCGGATCGACTTAATTTTTTTTTAAATTTAAAGATAAAGATGAGCTCCACGTCCATTAAGTGTTGAAATATTAGTTTTATTTTTTGTTTCAACTTTACAATGCCATAAACTTGTCATAACTTGGATAACTTCACATAACTTTCACTCAGTAAATCTAAAAATATTGTAAATTTCAACACTAGACGGATGTAGATTAAACTTATATCTTTCAAATGAACCCTTGTTTGTGATGATATGTTCATATTTAGTACCAATTTTGATCCCTCTACGAGAGCGCAGTCCCTATTGCTGCCTTTGTTTGACACACTAAATCTGTATGGATCTATCCTTTTCTCGCAGACAGCTACATTCGGGCCTTAAGATTATGTGATTACGAATCAATAGTATATTATATATTGAGGGATTAAAGATACTTTAGTCCTGTGGTATATACGCTATTTTTTGCACTTCATCCTCAAATGAATGCAAAATAGTTTAAAAGAATATACATTTTGCAATTTTGACAGTAAATTTTATGACAAATATTTATATTGTTACCATAGATACTCTGTAACAAGTAGCACGTATTTACTTGACACGGGAATAATTAATTCAGTTTCTTGACAACGGGATTAAATATGAAAAATAATCCCTTGGGATCAAATTAAGAACCTTAGTCCCTAAAAATAAAGACTAAAGAAGAGTTTTAGTCCCGGAAGTGCAAAAAAGGAATTTTTAAAAGATTTGGCGTTTTATTAAATTATTAAATATACTTGCACCCGTATGAGTAATTTGCTGTCTCTAACGCTTGTTGAATAATATACTATAAAATAATGGCACTAATAAAGACTACCTATTGGTTTTCTCGCGATTTGCAATAAATTTTCTGCAGGATCAAATGAAATTCCAAGCCTGAAACATTGAACAACACTCTGAAAACTGTAATATATTGTGCTGAAACTGAAAAACACTACTTTATACTTTGGCTCGTCCAATATTAACATCAACTGCAATGAAAGCAAAATAAAACGATCAAAAATATTTAATAAAAATTGTAGACGCGATGCCTCTGGGAATTTGTAAATAGAATTGTTGACATTTAATTTTATTTAAAAATAATTGTTGTTGCATTGAAATGCATCGTATTTCTATATACAAACATTTATTAAAATATATTTCACAGAGATTCTTAGATTTAAAGTATTCCAATGTTTTAATTAGGTGTTTAACATTTGTACCAAGAATTCTACTTTTGGGTATGGTTTATCATATTCCCGATCGTTTTCCTTTGGGGCAGATTTGACCATCTTACGCGGCTACAGCTTTTTGTAAAAGATATACACATAAAATTATAGCTTAATGCAGTCAATTATAAAACTAAATACTTATAGCTATTAATATAACAAGAATATTATGCGATTTATAATACCGAGGATGTTGCTAAGCGACGAGGTGAAACCGAGTCTCTTTGAACATCCAAAGGGGCTTAAATCGCATATATTCGCGTTATATTCAAAGCTTAATCGTATCATCAAAGACAGCGATGTTAAAACAAACCAACAATTTATAGAAGGTTTTGATGTTATTATGGATGTACCTATCTAACGTATTAAGTCCGTAACTAATGAATTATAAGTATCTAACGTATTATAAGTAACTAACGTATTATGTTGTTTATAATTATCAATAAATGTTGCATGGAAAAAGGTAATAACAGTTGATGATACGATTAAATAAATAATTTAAATAAGTAGATAATACGGCCTCGATTTTAAGAAAATAAAATATTTTGAATTAGTAATCAGCACATAAAACTGTATACCTTTAACGTATGTACTCGAAGTTATGATACACCCTGTATTTGTATACAAATAACTAGTATTTGACCCTCTCTCCTGTGATGTGAAATTGAAATATTTGGTTCACATTTGACCTGCGCATATGTGCGGCTTCGTAGTTTTTCCACACATGTGCAATGATGTTTTTGACGTGCAATACGTCAAAAATTTGCCAGTCTATTGAACTCTGCCACCCTTGTAATTGAGTAGATATATTATTCGGAAACGGAGTAAAGATTGATTGCAGTTTCAATCACTTCAAATTGAACATATCCGACATTATTAAAACAATGACAGGGCGAGGGAACTTTTTGTTCGCATCAATTTCAAACAATTTATTATTTTTGAAGTGTTTTTTACATCGTTCATAATTTTTACTGTATTTTATACTTTATAGATTCTACAATTATATCTCAAACAGAAAATAATGTTGATAATTTACATACATATCTATTACGGTTTACGCCGTTTGTCACCGAAATATGTATTATAATATGTGTGCAGTTACCAGCCATTAACTCACGGCCACGGGTACTCAGTGTTGCAAATGAAGAGTATTTTTGTGTACTTAAATTTGAATGTGTATCAGACTTCGAACCAGTCGATAATGTAACGTACTCAGCTATCTACCTAAACAGAATAATTTACGAATGTAATTACGTGATAAATGAGTCTGAAATTTTGAAATGAGGACTGAAAAGAATAAACTTGTAAATAATTAAGTTGTCTTGATAAAAATAAATGCAACAATAATCATTCCCACGACCATACGAAACTAAAAGTTAGCATACTGTCACCTAGTTACGAAAATTACCAATAACACACATCTATTCAACCCGTTCGATATGTTATCGAACAGGTCTTTTTTTTGTTTTAACTTTTAGTTGGCGTGTGTTGTCTTTTTGACATTTGATATTTTTTACTATCATTACGTATTTTGCGATAAATAATTACATTATTCCATTAAAAATGGACAAATACATTAAAAGTGATTTATCAACATAAATTAAAGTAGTAATCTGGTACTTATAATTTAAAAATTTAAATAGAATTTATATTTTTGTTATTGAAAATATTGTATCATATATTCCATGATTGTAGTATAATTGTTTTTCGTAACAGTGGACATCAAAATATATTCAAAAATACAATTTTTAAAATTTATGGACGTGGGGAAAATAGTGTATATGACTCGTTGTAAAGTGTCTATCGAATGTTCGTAAGATTTCCGAACTCTGCAAGCCTCGTGCCTCAACATTCTCACTCACACGATATCAATCTCGTCCCTCGCTCATAATGTAATATAAACATCATTTCAGTAAACTTGGAAAAATTATGGTTATGGAATACATTCTGAAATAAATATTATTTTGTGTTTCTCAGCAGGTACCTGGTTTTACTATTTTAAAAGAGCTGCTTTGCGTAATAAAAATATTATAATTCCGTATCTGCAAAATTTATCAATTCATATTTGATTTATGCGCATATTTTCATAAACTTCTCTCAGTTCAGTAATAAAATTTTTATGAACCATTATCAATTTTATGATCTACCTTTTCATATTTCATTTCCACGGCGTTCCCTCGTTTTAGTTGGTTAATTACTTGGCCATTTTGGACAAAAAGACCAATACAAATCAGTAGAAAACTTATTTAACCTAATCGGCCATACCCTAGGGTCGGTGGCAGTAGCAATCCAACAGTAACTAATTCGCTAGCCGAGTGAAAATTGTATTTAAATGTCCCAAGCTCTTCGAATCTCTATGGACCAGTGGAGCTTTACTCCAAGCACGAGCTTAGAACAGGGCCGCACTCAGACAATTTTCAGAGAATATAGAATAATTTTACTCGTAGTGAGTTGACGACTGATATTCCTAAAACTTACAGTGATCTGTGAAATGGTACAACATACGTTATATTTATTAATTTATTATGTGAATTTTACTTCTCTTGCAAAATGGTGAATTTTATTTTAGTGGAATCTAACCACTCGGACACATAGTGTTATTTGTCGGTTGCTAGGTAAATATTTATCTGATAGTGTGTCATAATGACAACATTACAAGCCTCAATTTGAGGAGCATAATAGCGTTCATTAATACAGTATGGTTCTCAGTACCACAATGAAATAACAAACAAGTCGTTATATTATAGTGGCTTAACACTCCCGTGGGAGTAGCGCCTCTTCTCATGAAGCTTTCTAGATCCTTTTATCGGAGGGGATCAGTCTCCATATTCTCCACATTTTCTTGCTCTATTTACCCATTCATCTTGGTGCAGTCAGAATCTCAATCCGTGCGGCGATCTGTGGTTTCAACCACAGCGGCAGCGGATATATTCTTTATGCAACCAGGACTACCTTTAAGGTGAACAAGTGGGTAGCTTGTAACAACCGAGTGTGATTGAATGCCAGACCTTGGGCATTTTTAGTTTTACGACAAATCACACATTGTCGCCCGACGGAGACTCGAACCATCGATCTCACGTTGACCGACGTCACAGCACGTTAGGCAGCGATAGCCAGTTTACACGCTAGACCACGCTGTCGTTACTAAGGAAAATTCAAAAATAGCATTATGCACCTACCTGATTTTTTTAGATGTAATTTTTTTTTGTTCAATGCCAAATAATTTTTTTTTTACTTTTTGACTAATTTACGCCAGCACATAAAATTTTGTATGCAATCCAGATCGTAACCAATCATTATGGTACACGTTGTGTTATCAAACTCGGTTTCCCCTCGACTAGTACCATAATAATAATTAACGTTACAATCCTTATGACATAAATAACTATTATATAATGAGCACGGTTAATCAGCAAAATTTTAGTTTTAAAAATAAATACCCCCATGTATTAAAATTTAAGTTCGAATTTATCTGTCTAGAAGTGCATAATCTTCTAGAAATATTAAAAAATATCTTCTTCGTAACTATTGTATGAAAATATTCTAATATGTTTGTTATACAATAAACTTTTTAAAACTTTGTGGTTTATATTATTTGTTCTGAAGTTTTGAACAAACGAATTTTGGTGGAGTTGCTACGTTTTATATTTATATGCCGCAATATTCTTTGATTCTTTTGAGAATATGAAAGGTAACTTTGCAGATAGTTTATATATACCTCATTTCAGCTAAGAAAAAATCTGACGTGGCCATCACACAACCTTCCGCCATATCTACACTTTAAACAGAAATGTATACGTACAATCCGGTGCCCATTTAAAATATACAAATAAAAATCTAAAATATTCAAACACAGAAATTTGCTGTGTTGAAGCCATCCTCCGTTCAATTACTACATTTAATATCTTACTTAGGACTTATATAGCGCTAGTATGCTACTTGTCACCCGTCTCATCTGTCAATATTTTTTACGCAGAAACAAAAATCAACCGAACATGGATTACAAGATTTCAACGTTTTAGCTGATAAATTTATTTTTTAAATTTTACTGCAGTTCTTTAATGCTACCAGATAAAGACAATTTTTTTATAACGTGATTTGCAAATAACTTTGCTTCTTATTCTTATTACAAATAAATACTATATTTATTCAAATTTTTGACAATTATCTTTTTCAATCTTCAAAAAATATCACTTCCGGTGAAGATATTTGTACCAAAATCTAATGAGCTCTTCCTATTCGTATACAATTGTAAAATACCAAATCGCAAAATTTTTGGGTAATTCGTATTTGAGTTATGCGACATCCGGCATCGGCCCGGACCACACACATACACACACACACACACACACACACATACATACAGACATCATCGAGAAACTATCAAAAATGAGTTGTAAGGACCCTAATTCGTGCTCATCCACTTAAAACTCACAACCCGATTTTTTGCATGATTCCAATACCTTCCTGTACAGGTAAGCGGAAGGTAAAAAGCGTTGGATAAGACAGGTCGATGATATTCTTGAATCTAATTGGTCGAGATGAGAGGTGGATTAACACTAGCAAACATTTTTATTTCGGGAATTAGAATAGTCGACTGGCTGGTTTAATGAAGGAAGAAAATATTCGGGAATGCTGGCATGAACAATTTTTTATTACTAAAAAACCGACGTTTCGACACAACCTTGTGTCTTCATCAGGGTAGCTACAAGGCAAAGACAAAGAGATTACAAGTTTTATCTGTAACTTTTGTAATCTCTTTGTCTTGTAGTTACCCTGATTTTTCTTCCTCCCAATTACAGCATTTAGTTTTAAGGTTTACATTTATGTTTAAGTTTAAGAAAGTTTAAATACATCTAACTAAATACGAGCATTCACAGTGCTTGAAAGTGGGAAGTCTGAATGCTCGTATTTTAAACTTTCTTCAACAGAAACATAAATGTAAACCATAAAAACTAAATGCTTGTGTGAATGAGGCTTTATATTATAGTTGAACTGACTAAAGTTGACATCAATATAAAATACTGCCGCATGGTATTCAAAATAAAGTAGCACAAATGCAACTTATATTGCGATTTATCATCTGATAAAAATCTTAAAACCAAATTAGTTCTTGCTCAAAAAAATTGGCAGATGGGCCGATGCCCCCCTGAAGTCGATGCAATTTAAAGCGATAAATTGAACCTTTATCGCGGCAGTATTTCCTCAATGGGCCTTCAACTTCCGCAAACTTTTTGGCGAATTGAACAAGAAGACCTAATAAATCGCCATTGAAATCTGAGGAAATATGGCGCGCAAAGTACCCAAACATCCTCAGTCAAAATGAACCGAAGTCAAACCCTCCTTCACCGCTTCTTGCTGCTGCATATTGTACTTGTGATATTGATTTTCAGCCCAAGTTTTTTCTTCGATTCGAGAGAGGAATATTAAAATTTGAAATTCCGTGGTTTTGTTGGAATCCGTTAAGTTTATTGTTAAGCGAAAGAGGACTATCAATATAACCTCAGTTCAACACAGTTTCTGAAATTATATTTTAAAAGTTACTGAAAATCTTTATGCTATTTGCAGGATATATGGTAGACAATATTTATTTTTAAGGCGCTACACTTGTGTCAAAAATATAGTGAAGGACCTTGCTATATTACAAACTGAGCTCTTGTTAGTACACCTACACTGTTCATATTTTATACAGGGTGTTTCATAACTTCATGTACAAACGTTAAGGATATTATGTTTGATATGTAGATTACGAATCAAAAAGAATTTTTTTTTAAATCGAAAAATTAATTTCCCTGTTTGCAGTCAAAAACTTTTTGTTTCTACTGCCACTGGCTGGAGTAATTATTGTTTTATTAAAAATAATTAAATTTTATTTATTTATTTTACTAGTATTATGTAATTTAAGATGTTGATTACCTGTTTCTATTGTTTGTGTTTAACAGGAAAACAAATCCAGTGTAGTACTACAAAAAAGGCTGCAGGTAAACTACCCTTAATTTTTCGAATTTTAAAAAAAATTCTTTTTAAGGAGGTTCCCTAGACATGCAGTGGCGTACTAAGATATCAGCCTTAGGGGCGGATATGAAAATAAAAATATTTTTATTAATGTAAAACAAAATTCGGTCAACGGGTGTTAGTTGATATTGTAATTCGTTCAGTTGCGGTGATATATTTTTACAATAATTTCTAATTCACTAATCAAAAAATGATTGAAGATTTTTTTTTCAATCGACAATATTGTTACAACTATGTGGTCAACCTTCTTCAAATTTTGGGAAATTGATGTCCGTGCTTGCATACGTTTATATACCAAAAATTAAGTAAATAGAACATTTCTAACATCTTTTTTAAAATTAATTAATGGAAAGCCATAAGAGCCCATGTAAAATATTATAATTTAACAATTAATTTCGTTCAAACTACGTGGTCAAAAATTTCCAAAAAATTCAGGTATCATTTTTATGACACAGACAACATAAATTCAAAGTTTGGTTGCATTAGAACATTTTTTAAAATGTCTAGGGAACCTCCTTAATTCGTAATCAGCATATCAAACATATACCTTCAACGTATGTACTTGAAGTTTTGAAACACCCTGTATATAGATAGTTAAAAGATGACTCTAGAGTATTAGGAAATTATATTTTTGAAATACTTAATGGTATTTTAGTAATAAATTAGTAAAAACGGTCAATTTGGCCGATTTTTTACTATTTTTTTCGTGTAATTTTCTTGACAAAAAATATTTTCTTAGCACTCTCACGTACAATGCAGAAATCGACTATTTAAAACAAAATTAATAAATATGCAATAATAAGGCCATAATTTGTAATATTAAAATGCATAATTCAATTCTTATTTTCTCTAATGACATTGCATTGGTTGAAAATTTAAAATGAGAAAGAAATAATCGGCAGTAATAAATATTCATAATACTGTAAGAGGCGCAAGAGACGAAATAAATTATGCAGATATCTTTGTACTAATGACAAGGAATAATCAAAAACAGCCGTTCTAGTTTCAATCGTATAAATAACTCGGAATCAGATAGTAAATTTATGTTTTGCTGCAGTAAATTATGAAAGGGGGTGTCGGGAGTTTTGTTTTAGTTTTGTTCTCAGTTCTCAAATGAATTAAATTTATTGTTTTGTCATTCTGCAATCAGATTTCTGCAATCTACAGATATTCATTCATTTATGAGTTCTTTATTCATATTTAGAATAAATTGAAAACATTGGAACATATTTTATATGCCTCCGGTCGGCATCGCTAGTTTTCCATATCTCAAAATCCGCCAGAAACTCTTTGTTGCCAGCCTAGGCCGGCAAACAACCGGAAGTTATAGGTTGGCATCTTGACATTACTACAGTTGTCAAGCAGATGTCAATTTTATGCGTTGAATATTTTTTATACAAGAATTAACAAGATTTTGACAAATTTTAGACGTAAATCGTTAATAGAAACTGAAATAAATATATTTTAAGCTCAAATGCAAGTATTCAGCGCACAATTTTTTAGGTTGCGTATAATTATTTTATATTTTTGTAATGAAATTGGCACATAAAATATTGTGTATTACACGTCCAGAAACTGTTATGCTAGTGCTCGTAATTTGCAAGCCTCGCCTGTGGCTCGGCGTGTCAAAAATATTCGCTCTTGCAAAAGGTCAGTTTCTGGCCATGTGATACAAATAACTATAATCTAATTCACTGTACCTACAGAACAAATCTCGAAATCATACTTTACCGCATCGTAGCATTTTGAAATTGAAAAATACTGTAAAAGTGTTTTCGTTGAGAGTAAACTTTTAGTTTATTATTGACTTCAAGGTACCTAATGTTTTTATAAACATTTAATAGAGAAAGAAAGAATCTTCAGATGTGCCTTTTTACCTTCCGCTTACCTGTAAAGGAAGGTATTGGAATCATGCAAAAAATCGGGTGGTGAATTTTTAGTGGATGAGCACGAATTAGGGTCCTTACAACTCATTTTTGATAGTTTCACGATGATGTCTGTGTGTATGTGTGTGTGTATGTGTGTGTGTGTGTGTGTGTGTGGTCAAGGGTTGTTAGTCGCATAACTCAAATACGAATTACCCGAAAATTTTGATATTTGGTATTTAACATTTGTATATAAATTGGAAGAGCTCCCTAGATTTTGGTACAAATATCTTCATCGGAAGTGATATTTTTTGAAGATTGAAAAGGTTAATTGTCAAAATTGTATATAAATTTGGAAAAATATAGTATTTATTTGTAATGAGAATAAGAGGAAAAGTTATTTGCAACTTACGTTATAAACAAATTGTCTTTATCTGGTAGCATTAAAGAACTGCAGTAAAATTTAAAAAATAAATTTATCAAATAAAACGTTGATATCTTGTAATCCATGATCGGTTGATTTTTGTTTCTGCGTAAAAAATATTGACAGGTGAGACGGGTGACAAGTTGGCATACTAGCGCTATATAAGTCCTAAGTAAGATATTAAATGTAGTAATTGAACAGAGGATGGCTTCAATACAGCAGAGTTTTCCTGTGAATGAATCTTTTTATTCAGGTGATGCAAATTTCTGTGTTTGAATATTTGAGATTTTTATTTGTATATTTTAAATGGGCACCGGATTGCACGTATACATTTCTGTTTAAAATCTAGATATGGCGGAAGGTTGTGTGATGGCCACGTCAGATTTTTTAAATTAAAAAACAAATTTCTATTAGGAGATATACCCGTGTAAACTTTGCATAAATTGGAAATTTTTATGAAGTTTTATAATCATGTACAATTTTTTTATTAAAATTTTAAAAAGGTACAACTGTTAATAATCGATCCTTTAATTATATAATGCTTGTTGAAATACAATTTTCCATTCTTGTACTGGCCACAAAACACTCGCTACGTTAGTACGTTTTGTGCTGGATTTTAGGAGGTAGACGGGCCTCTTAAGGGAATGGGTATGGTTGTTATTAGAGAGTATACTACAAGCGAGATTATTGTGCAATAAATCTGAAATGTATGGACTGGATTCGAACCTAATTTGATAATAACACAGTTATTCACCGCATTATAGCTATTAACATAACAAAAATATTATGCGATTCATAATACCGAGGATGTTGCTAAGGGACGAGGTGAAACCGAGTATCTTTGAACATCCAAGGGGGCTTAAATCGCATATGTTCGCGTTATATTTAAAGCTTAATCGTATCATCATCAATAGTTTGTGAAATAAAATATCTAGGAGTAGTTTTAGACTACAAATTCTGGATTTCTTACACAATGGGCTAAAATAACTGTTTATAATGCTATAATACTACCGCATTTAAACTACTGTAGTTCGATTCTTTTTTTGTTACAGAAGAATGATGTCGATAAATTACAAAAAATTCAGAATAGGATAATGAGAATAATATTAAAATGTAACCGGCGAACAAGTATTAATACTATGTTAAAAACACACAATTGGTTAAGTGTATCAAAGTATGTTGAAATGAACACTATGATATTTATTTATAAAATACTAAATAATATGTTACCGAGTTATTTACAACAACAACTGAATTTATGTACTTTTAGGCATAACTTTGATACAAGACATAAAAATAATTTCAGAATTCAGAAAGTTAAAAAAGCTAGTGCTGCAAATAGCATTTTTCATAAGGGTCTTAAAACCTATAATGAGATTCCTTTAGATATAAGGCAATGTACTACTTTTAAAAATTTAAATCGGCTCTTAGAAAATTTGTTATTTAACCATTTGTACACTTGTTGTTTTTTTGTGTGTGTGAATTTGTATAGTCTGTTGATTTCTTTTTTTTTTCTACATGTAAATATTTAAATTGTTATTTTTCTTTAGCGATGTAAAGCTATTAATTAATAAATTATTATTATGATTATTATTAGTATCATCAACGACAGCGATGTTAAAACAAATCAACAATTTTTTCTGCCAATTAGTTGACAGTTTGCATATTATGGAAATTTTTGATGTTATTATAGTTGTATCTAACGTATTAAGTCCGTAACTAATGAATTATAAGTATCTAACGTATTATAAGTAACGTACCTACCTATTATGTTGTTGATAATTATCAATAAATGTTTTGCATATTAAAAGGTAATAATAGTTGATGATACGATTATAGATATTAATATAACAAAAATATTATGCGATTTATAATACCGACGATGTTGCTAAGCGTCGAGGTGAAACCGAGTCTCTTTGAACATCCAACGGGGCTTAAATCGCATATGCTCGCGTTCAAAGCTTAATCGTATCATCAACGACAGCGATGTTAAAACAAATCTACAATTTTATCTGTCAATTAGTTGACAGTTTGCATATTATGGAAGGTTTTGATGTTATTATGGTTATATCTAACGTATTTAGTTCATAACTAATGAATTATAAGTATCTAACATATTATAAGTAACTAACGTATTATATTGTTTATAATTATCAATAAATGTTGCATATTAAAAGGTAATAACAGTTGATGATATGATTATAGCTATTAATAGAACAAGTATATTATGCGATTTATAATACCGAGATTATTGTGAACATCCAAGGGGGCTTAAATCGCATATATTCGCGTTATATTCAAAGCTTAATTGTATCATCAACGACAGCGATGTTAAAACAAATCAACAATTTTATCTGTCAATTAGTTGACAGTTTGCATATTATGGAAGGTTGTATCTAACGTATTTAGTTCGTAACTAATGAATTATAAGTATCTAAAGTATTATAAGTAACTAATGTATTATGTTGTTTATAATTATCAATAAGTGTTGCATATTAAAAGGTAATAACAGTTGATGATACGATTAACAATAACAACAAACTTTTCAGTCTCTGCTCATGAAAGTTCACCTGAATAATATATGAATATTTAGCAGCAAAACATGCGCTTCTAAAATTAATAAAACCGACCTGCGCGTTGCTTTATAACCTCTTTTTACCCCCTCCGTAGGTGTAAAGGGTGCTTAACCCGCTTCTATCTACAAAGTGAATTTTCAATGAGCAAAAACCGTCTACAGCGTATTAGGTCGCATATGTAAAATGCAATAAATCATTTTCAGATATTTACAGTCCCCGAGCTATGCTAGAAATTTAAACCGAGCTTAAAACGAACAATATGTAATAGAAATTGTGACATTCTAGTACATTACGCTGAAGAACGTACTCGTATCTAGAGTTTGTGGGAGATTTCAAGATAAATTGTGGAAATTTATTTGTGTAGCGTATGTATGAATTGTTTGCATACTCTGATATGAATATGTATCATTGGAGACATTAATAAACACAAGATGAAATATTTGTATTCTTGTTTTGTGTCACAGAGAGATGCGTTATCCAACAACTTAGGTTCGAACCCAGTCGGTTACACATTTCAGTTTGACAGTTTCTACACACAGTTCGTAGTTTAATAATAACTTGATTTAGGTACAATTTACAGAAAACGTTTATTAAACGGGCAGTCGTTTTTTCGAATTTCTAAAATACTCTCGAATTAACTTCTTGTTCTATTAAACTCTTTTCCCACTACTACAACTGCCTAAAACCAGCCCGAAACTTGTACTTTATCGCATCCTAGCGTTGTGAGTAAATTGTTAGATTATTGACTCCAAGGTATTGTTTTTATAAACATTTAATAGAGAAAGAATGTCTACAGATGTGCTTTTAAAAAAATTTAAAATACATTTCTAGCAGGAGATATTTATTCTAATAAATTTTTTGGAATTTGTATAATCATGTACAATATTTTTATTAAAATTTTATAAGGCACAACTGTTAATTGATCCTTTAAGTATATAATCCTTGTTGAAATACTATTTTACCATTCTTGTACTGGCCACAAAACACTCGCTACGTTAGTACGTTTTGTGCTGGATTTTAGGAGGTACAAAGGGCCTCTTAACAATTTTTATTTATAATTTCGTTCTTAACATCAAACAGTTTTTATTTTTCCAAAATTTTTGAAAAAAAGGAAAATCTAAAATTTATAATTTTTTATTTAAAATGAGGGATGTTTTTTGAAAAAAAAAAACGACACTTATAGTATATCTAATAATGTGTAATTTTTTTATCCACAAAAGAGTTATTGGTAAACTATAATTTATAATGGTTTTCTAGATTTTCTATTTTTCAAAACAAGTGCGGAAAATAGGAAAAGACAATACTTAAGCTAGTAAACTTTTACTAAAATTTGGTTCATAAAGCAATCAAAATGGACGAGTAATTAATTTAATAAGTACCTAATTACACAACTACTACACACTAAGTATACTGGTCCCTTAACATAAAATGACACTTTCTGTATATATCTATATTATATAGATGATTTACAGTTTGTGAGTCTGCTACACTCAAGTTTAGCAAAAAACATGAAAAAAATGTATAATAATAAATTCATCTGATTTATCATTAATTTTATTTTGATTTGATAAAAGTTTTACTCGTAAATGTTTTAAGCTATAATCCACTCGGAAAAAATTCATGGATCAATTTTATTATTTTTATTTTAATGCGAGTTTTTATGCCAATGTTTTAATTCCGCGATTTTATTATTAAAAGCTTTTGAATTCTGATGGCATTTCATCCAGTATTAAATTGTTTTCAATTCATTTGAATTTTATTTTTAATTTCCAAATCGTTTCAAAATAGTAAATAAAATGTATTGACTTATCTTCAAATACAGAATTTGGAAGAGAACATTTCAGTGACAGTTCTCTGTCGCGCATTATTTCCCAAAACATTTGTCTCTATTTGTTTTCAATCTGGTAGAAATGTACCGAGCATGTCACTCGTACATCTGTGGCAGACTTTCATAAATTTAAATTTCGCATACATGAAATACTATGTTGAGTTGAAATACTACGTGGTTTTATTTTACTTTTTGCGTGCATGTCACTGTTATTCATAGTGCCGTAGGTTTGGAATGTTTAATAAACAGAATAAATAGTAAATTTTGAATTTTTTGTTCGTCAGAATGTAATTAAATGATTCATTATTTGAAGCTTAAATAATACAAGATAAGCAGACAGATTTTCTAGATTTGATATAATAGCTATTAATATAACAAGAATATTATGCGATTTATAATACCGTGGATGTTGCTAAGAGACGAGGTGAAACCGAGTCTCTTTGAACATCCAAGGTGGCTTAAATCGCATATATTCGCGTTATATTCAAAGCTTAATCGTATCATCAAAGATAGCGATGTTAAAACAAATTAAGAATTTTATTTGTCAATTAGTTGACAGTTCGCATATTATGGAAGGTTTTGATGTTATTATGGTTGTATCTAATGTATTAAGTCCGTAACGAATGAATTATAAGTATCTAACGTATTATAAGTAACTAACGTATTATGCTGTTTATAATTATCAAAAAATGTTGCATGTTATAAGGTAATAACAGTTGATGATACGATTATAATTATAAAATCATGCAGCGGAATAGAACCGATTTTAGTGGCTTCAGTTGACATTGACAGTTTTTTCAGTAACTTCAGTATCTTCAGCACTTTTAATGGCCAATTGCACCGCTTCCACTTAAATTTTAAGTTTTCCTTAAATGAACAATATCGAATCAAAATTATATTGCCAAACGTAGAAATAACATTGCTGTCATGGATTCGATTCGATATTTTTCATTTAAGTAACACTTCAAATTTAAGTGGAACCGGTGCAAATGATCTACGATTGGTTTTATTTATGGACTTCACTTTGCTTCTCTGAAGACCGTTGCTAATAGTGAAAATATTTTCAAACTGTTGCTTATAAAAATATGTTCTAGTAATCATAAATAATGTATTAAAATTTGGTTAAATTTATACTAGTATTTTAATTTTCAACCAAAAGTTCTATCTATATGTCAAGTTTATTATTTACATTTTGATGGTTGTATGCGTTCAAAATTTTAGCTTTCTGTAGATTGCTAATAAAAATTAATTAATCTTAGAAAAAATGTTGTGTATACTTCTGGCTGAAAGTATTTTTGTATATACTTCGACTAGATGCAGCCCTTGCTACGCTCGTGCTACGAGCTACGACTTATAATATCAATGTGGTTTTGACAATTTACAATATTTTTATGACAGCCGTTACTTCAAATTTACCTTATAAAATTAATTAATTATTTCATTCTATACTTTTCCACAATTTAGGACAAAAAATTAAAGGGTATATACTGTACGACGTGCTCTGGTCATGAAACAAAAAGATTTTTTTTAAATTCGCAAAGATAAAGCTAGACAAAAGAATTCCTTACCACCTATCAAATTAAATTAAATTATTAATTACACAATATTATACATTTATTAGTAAGTATTAGATATTATGTAAACAATTACTTTCATTTTAGAAGATTTGAAAAAAAATATTAAGAATAACTACTAACCAGTGGCAAAAAATGGTTTGCTTGAAATACGATGCAATTTTTTGCGAATTTTAAAATAATTCTTTTTTTTTTCATGATCAGCACGTCGTCGTACAGTATATACCCTTTAATTTTTTGTCCTAAGTTGTGGGACATCCTGTATAGTCATAGATAAAGTAGTATTCAACTCGAGAATAAAATACAAGAACCTTTTAATTAAATTTATTTTAATATAGTACTATTCAACTTTCAACAAAATTCCTCATAACTTTAAATTTCTTCTATCTTTTCTTTTTTCTGTCTTATAATACATGAAGTTTGAGCGTATAGAAATGACGGATAGTTTCGGAGTGAAGTGAAAATGAAGACGTAGTACAGTAGTGAGGAATGTTTAGAGTTATCAGGAGGAATTTTGAGAAGTTGTCGGTATTTGGACCGCAGAGGAAACGAGAGGGCGTTCGCTGACCGAACAGAGAGTAGTGA
Source organism: Agonum fuliginosum (assembly GCA_947534325.1). Taxonomy (NCBI): domain Eukaryota; kingdom Metazoa; phylum Arthropoda; class Insecta; order Coleoptera; family Carabidae; genus Agonum; species Agonum fuliginosum. Next base: position 29,917,766 of record OX384041.1, read on the forward strand.
ACGGTGTCTGTGAGAAATATTCCGTCGAATAGTGGCATCAACTTCACCAAATTACCGAACAAACTTGCAACCCAACATAATACAGATCTGTGTTTTATTATTAAATGAAATAAACACATTTTACACAAATCCCAATACGCCAATGCCAAGATCCAACGACAGTGTAACAATAGTAATAGTTATTTATGTATTCTAAGATTCTATTTAATTTTACTAATTTTGTTGCAAACTGTTTCGGCAAATATGATAATTACAAACAAATTACAGGAATAGTAAAGGATTGAGATACTTTGAATTATAGAAATTGCAAATAGAAGCATGACAATAAATTAAAATACTTATGAGAAAGGAATTGAACATAATTGCAAAAATTATAGGACTGCAACTGTATTTTTATATGATACTCAAACCTTGTAATTTACCTATAGTTCGTTAAAATCGATACAACCTATTAAATATTACTATTACTTATATGGATTCAGGAAACATCAAGAATTGCTAAGAATTTTAGAACTTGTAACGAATTATAAGAAATGCATAAATAATTGCAGAAAATTTCAGGATTTATATAGAATTACCTATATACAGTTAGATACGTCGTTGTTCGGAAAAAAACCTCCTATGTGACATTTTATGCCAAAATCGACTTTATGTATAATACTATTAAGAATATTATGTTCTATCGCTTGGTAAATACTCCTATGTGCTTTTCATAATCGTAAGATTTTAAAATATATTTTTAAAAAACTTCTATGTGTTTTTAAACAGTACAAAGCTTTGTCTACTACCAGACTTACAATTCTTCAAATAAGAGGTTTTTTCCGAACAACGACGTATGCTGATTACGAATTAAAAATAATTCTTCTCGATGTGATGATAAACCACTTTCATTATGAGGTGACTAAGGAGTACAAGAGAAAATAGAAATACTTTTTAGTTTTTAATTATCGTATCGATCTAGTTTAGTAATAGATAAGCCACATTTAATACCTAGTTTTTGTTTGTACTCGTGCAGAAAATTTCCTTTCAGCACGGGACACTATCAGCTATAATATCCCAAGGACATTGATAATTACGAAATAATTTTGTGACATTCCGAAAGCACGTTGCTTGGTAACCGCCCGGGCTGTTAACCTAAAAGCAACGTGCTTGAGGTAGCTGTCACAAAATTGTAAGTATTTATCAATGGTCGAGGGTTATTCGGACATAAAATTTTATTAATTGAATTATCATTTTCATTACCAAAACGTGCAAATGACATTTTTATTCAATTATTATTATAAACATAAAAATGAACATAAATAATTGTAACCTAGCAACATATTTGACATAAGTGATAATGTCCCATGGGTTGCTGTCAGTTAAATGTTGTATTCATTGGTCAGTTTCGTACACGTGATCAGAAATGAAAGAATTTCATTGGATATTTAGTTAACCTAAAAATTTTCTGCTCAATAGACTTAGATAAATATAATCAATTATTATTGCTTGATTATTATTCTGCCCTCCTAAGCACAGAGGGGGTATCTACAGTTGTTTCAGTTTCGAGATAATCGATGTTTTTCACTTAATACTGTAGTAATTTTGTAGTGGCTTGTACAATGTACATACCCTTAAGTTAAATGAACGTTTTAGACTCTTTCGAGCGTAGATACGGCTTCAAAACCTTACTTTTACATATATTACAACCTCTATAGTTACTAAGCGATTCTAACTCATTTTTCAAAAAAATTGTAGATACCCCTTCTGTGCTTAGGAGGGCAGTATTAACAATGTACGTTATACTCAAAATTAACTAAGTAGCTCTAATGGGCTGAAGCTTCTCTAATTGCCATGTAAACACCTTTTATCTTTTTCTTATTTATAGATGAAAAAATGTATGTCCTTGTCCTTGTTATTTTTAAAGTAGCTTCTTTAACTTAGAGAAGAGTGCTGCATGTATTCAGCCTAATGTCTATAATATAATTCTGAATGCTCCCTAAAAAATTCCGTACAAAATTCGTGAACAACTTGAGGAAAACATCTGAATACATCTTAATCTTCTGTCAATAGGTCGACCTTAACCTCTTTAACTCTAGTATCAACATCAACATCAACATCATCATGAAGTCTCCATGTTGTTTGAGAAATCAGTCTGTTTTTTCCTCTCAACATCTGCCACAATTCCGTCGTTTCACGGTCATATTTATAGCTTAGCCAAGCGATGGTCTCCCGCAAATAAATTCATAAAGCGAATGTTCTGTGTGCGTTGACGTTTGATATATTTGAACTTGACTTGATTGTTGATATCGTTCCGCCGAGTTATTAATGATAATCGGGACAATAGTTTCGCATTTGACGTTTGATGAAAAACTTGTTTTCAATTGCAAGATGACGTAGATGGATTGATAGTCTCTTTTTGGGGTTATTTTAAAGGTATTGTGATGGTATTTTGAAGCACTTGCCGTGAAATAGGTCATTTTTACTTCCTTGTACGGAGTAATAAGGAAGTATTGTAATCGCGAAACATTTTGGTACTCTGATTTGACGGAAATATCCGTTTTGACCTTTTGACGTACGTACGGACGTATGTGTGTCGCATAACTCAAATACGGTAGACGTAGAAAGTAGAAATTTTGTATAAATATTTAATTTGAGACAATTTTTTTTATTATAAATGAAAGATTATATGTGATTATTACCTACAATCGGTATTTTATAAATATTTTCTGGTATCATTTAAGAATAATTAAAGTATATATTTATAATTTAGTATTTCGGTATCTTGTAGTCCATGATCGATTAACATTTGTTACTACGTAAAATTTAAATGATCATGACATGAAAGTGACAATAGTAAAATTTGCTTTATATCTTCTTCTGCAGTTTAAATAAAATGACTAAAATATATTTGTGAGTATAGTAGCAGTAGTAGTAGTACTTATATATTAATATATTTGTATAATAAGTTAAAAGAATAAAGTCAGATTTTTTTATATTATTCTACATTTTAGTTATTAAGAAAAGTATGAACAGTTTCAAGGAAGTCATGTGGTGTCCACGTCAGATTTTTATATATTTTATATTTACAATGTTTTTATTGACATTGGTACCACAATAGCAGAGTATCAGTCTAAGTGTTAAAAGTCTGAAGTTCGATCCCAGCAACTGACAAAATTACTAGAAATTCAAAGGATATCTGGAATCCGGTATCGAAATAAAAATTTGTATTGAAATGAAAATCCGTATCGAAACGAGAATCTATGTCGAAAAGAGTGTGATTAAAGTACAGATGACAGATAAAATAACTGAATAAGCAATGGAGTAAAACAAATATTTTTCTTGAGTACATAAATCATATTTTAATTTTAGAGGTTGATTTTGTAAATATTCATTTTCTTAAAGTCAAACACTGTTAGTTAAAATTAAAAACGTGCCTCACCCCATTACAAACTAAAGGAATTTAAATTTCACTATTTAAATTCTAGGATTTCAATTGCTAAATATGTAAATTCTTTTCATTTGCAGTAGCCTGTTTTATCAACAAGGAAAAACTTAATCGTGATCTTTCATTGGAAAAACAAAAGTTAATAGTTTTAAGTTTGAACTAATTAGATTTTTACCTCTCGCCACTCATATCTGTAAGACAGGTATTGTAATCATGCTAAAATTTCGATAGTGAGTTTTCAATGGATAAGCACGTTTTGAGGTCCCTAGAACACGATTTTGATAATTTCGCGATGATGTCTGTGTGTGTGTGTCAGTGTGTGTGTCAGGATGGATGTTGGAGGTACGATAACTCAAATACCACTGAATAAAAAAAATGAAATTTTGTATACAATATTCTGACACCCTAGATTAGATCTGATTAGATTTTGGTGTTGATCGTGCAACCGGAAGTGGTAGTTTCTTGAAGATCTGAAGAGATTTTCTGGAATATTCTCAAAATTTATGAATTAATAGGAATTTTTTAAATAACATTGTATACTAAATGTTACTATCTACAATATGTATTCAAAACGTTATTTCTATCTAGCACCATTTTCCAATTACAAGAAGTTAAAAATTCTACAAATTTGTTACAATTTTGATTTATCTGCCTACCTATGGAAACAAAAAATAAAATATTTGAGTGTTAATGTCATATGAATTTTTGACTTTTTGGCAAATTGAAATAGAAAATATGAAATGTCATTTAGTATTTATAAGGTCATAATAAACTTTAATAATATTATAAAAACTACAATTCCCGAATTCCCTTCATGTACAATGGTATATTTGTGAGTAAGTACTTTCATACACACTTAGTAAAATAGTAGAGTATATGGCGAGAGGTCATGTGTTGGCCACATCGGATTTTTTAAAATTAATTATTCTAAAAGCATTAGTATTTGTACATTATGAGCGCCAATGTCTCTTTTTCTATTGATAGAAAATATTTCAAAACAGTCTTTTATAAAATAAAATTTTGTTGGGAAAATTTCGCATTCATACGTTAATTAATTTTAATGTATTGGTGTTTTTAATGAAAATATAGTCAATTATTCAGTATTCACTGGAGGAAAATTAATTTTTGTTCCGAAATAAGGTAATTAATTGCTTAAGGGCTATTTTGTGTTGATGACATTTTCGTTTTTAATTTGCTAAAACAAAAAACGAAAAACCTCAAGAGGGTCATTGCAAATTTTTAAATAATAAAAAACGGAACGAAATTCCATTAAGAGGGAACACTGGTTATGGAAATATATCATATTTTTGATGACTCGGACTATAGGTACTAAATTAGAAAGTACGAACTGAAATTTTATTGGAAATTTACATACATACATATTCCCAATTTGGGTAGAAGCCTCACATATTGTCAATCGTTAGTATAGATATATTTAATTGATAATTTAGATTTTTATAATCATTCTCTATTGTGCACTTGATGTTATTTATTAAATATTTTTTAGAAGAGAACTTTTGGAGCCCGTAAGTTTTATTTGACAAAATATTTATTAATAAGAACAAAAATGAAAATTAAATATTTGTGGCGTAGAATGCTTTCATCTCTCCTATAAAAAATAATGACGTCACAACAAAATTATATTTTTACTTATGTTTTCCACTTAACATTTGGTACTTGGTACCTTTAATAATAATATGTTTATTGCCATAAAAAATCTGCTGTGGCCAGTACACGACCTCTCGCCTAATTCTGCTTATTCTACTAATCTAATAAATAGTTTTACTTACATTTTAATAGTTTCATGTTCATGTAATATGTAAACGATAATGTAAACCAAGATGCAAGCAAAAGATGTCAACTGTACTGTCACTGTCATTATAATTCAAATTTTGAGTAAAAACAAATTTCATATCATGGACAACAAGATACTGGTACTTAGTTGCACTATATTTTATTGCTAAATACTACCAGATTCAGCAAATTGTATTTAAAATTCACTGTACCCATAGATAATTATATTATCTTTTATTTTTATTTGCAAAAATTGTCATAAATAAATAATGTACCAATTTATTTAAGAAAAACTATATCAAGTTCCAAAAAGTACTACTTCCGGTTTACGGATTTCTACCAAAATCTTATCCGGTGTTAAGATCCTTATTAAAACCTTAAATATGAAATTTGGTTATTAAAGGTTTGATACTTTTTCAGTTATCGTGGACGAAAAATCGTCAGTCCATACATTCATACAAACACACACACGCACACACACACACACACACATACACACACACAGACATCATCGGGAAAATATTAAATTCGTATTCTAGAGACCCTGAAACGTGCTTATCCACCAAAAACTCATACTCGAAAATTTTGACCCATTACAATACCTCTCTTATAGAATATGAGGCGAGAGGTAAAAATAAAATACAATATAATTGGCTTTGTCATAGAAATAGATCATAGAAAAAAATATAAATAATAGAAAATATATTTTTTCTATATGGCATTCACAAAGTTATAACTTTGTGAAACGCAACTGAATGTCGCCAGGGCTGACTTTGTGACACGCAACATATTCTTATAGAAGGTTGGTATTGCTAATATCAGATCAGTATCAGATGACATTTATTTCAATTGTTACGTCAAACTTCAGAATTGACTTTCAGTATAACCTCTAAATATGTTTTGCTTAATTAATTACTTTTTATGCAATAAAATTAATAAATCTAGAAATAGAAAACATATAAGTTCAATATTTTCTATAATATCTGTACTTATCACCTAGAATAGTTCAGTAATTATATACTTTTGCAGTGACATTGACAGTTAAATAAATGGCAATATTAATATCACCAACCAAAACGTTACACACATAAATTTCCCTAAATCGACTTGTGTATATTGTGGCAGTATAATTTAAATTTTAATAATAAAAACACACCAAATAGAAAAAATAGTATAAAGAACTCATTTTATAAGACTTTTTTCGCACTTGTCCTTTAGTAAACTCGCCCGAGGGCTCGCTTTACTAAATTTGAACACGTGCGAAATTATGTCTTATAAAACTTGTTCTTTAATATACTATTATCAAATGCTGTAGCGTGAATCTATGAATATATTCCTATGCAATTAAGTGACCTAACTTTAAAGTTTGCAAAGATAAACATCTCCCCATTGAACAATGTGACACCATGTTCATATTAACCTAACATGTAAACTAACTTTGTCTTTGTACATCAAACTATCTATATCCTCTATCTCCCACGTAGAGTGTGACGTCACAGCTGTCGATATCTATATCCGAGTATATCATCGCACACTTCGATGGTGACATCATGTAATCGAAACATTTAATTGAATGGTCGCTTCGTGAGTTGACACAGGGGTTGGTATCGGAACAAAAGGTTTCTGGAAACTAGATATAGATTTGGTGGGATGTGTTTTATCTATGACTGTGAAATAATACGGTCAATATATCATGGCAGTAGATATTTTAAATTTTAATAATTAATGATAATGAATAAACAAAAAGAATTTAGGGGCCAGATAGATAATTAGTACACAAAAAATATTTTTTTCTTATGAAATCGATCGGCTATAGAGAGATTTTTTAAAAATTAATTGTAATTTTTTTTTGTAAAACTCGCCTTTTTTGTAATTTTTATAAATTATTTAATGTGTTCGTCTACCCTAAAATTTTACACCTCCCTTCCGCTAGCGGTACCAACTCACAAAAAAATTTTAAAAAAATATGGAAAATAATAGGTTAATTATAGGCTAATTAAATGCCTCATTCCCCAATTTTAGGCTCTTTAATTTTTTTTTGCAATAAAAAATTCCGCTAGCGGAAGGAATGCCAGCGGAACTTACGGTAGTAACAACAAAAACTTATTGGAACTTAGTTGATAATTAAAGGCTATTTATAGGCTCCAGAATGATATATATATATATATATATATATATATATATATATATATATATATATATATATATATATATATATATATATATAACTTAATATAGGACAATGTCTTAAATAAATATTTAAGATACTTGTTGAGGGGAAGTAGCCGAGATTAATGGAGTACCGACAACGACAATTGTCAGTGGCACTGAAACAATGGTTTTGGTGCAACCATGTTTTTAGGTTAGCCTGCGGCGCACTTTAAAAAATAACTCGAGGACTGCGCGCTCCACGCTCCAACTTGCGCTGCGCGCGCCTTTGGGACTACAGTGAGCCGTTAGTCGGGGACAAGGTCCAACTGGGATAGTGAGACGTCAATTGTGGAGCCTATAAATAGCCTTTAATTATCAACTAAGTTCCAATAAGTTTTTGTTGTTACTACCGTAAGTTCCGCTGGCATTCCTTCCGCTAGCGGAACTTTTTATTGCAAAAAAAATTAAAGAGCCTAAAATTGGGGGATGAGGCATTTAATTAGCCTATAATTAGCCTATAATTTTCCATAGGTTTTTAAATTTTTTTTGTGAGTTGGTACCGCTAGCGGAATGGAGGTAAATTTTACAGCGTTACAGAGGTGTACGCCCCCACGTTTACTTTAATCACGAGTATAATTGAAATATTAACAAAGGATATCATAATAAATGCTTCTATATTTTTATTTTTTGTCTTTTCTTAGGAATTTGAAGAAGAAAAAATTTATAATGACGTTTTTTGCGGTTTTTGTTATTATTTTTTTTGGTCACTATAAATGGCAAGAACAATTTAAAAAGTAAGAAGCATGAAGCTAAACTTCCATTTTCGAATAATTTTTGTTGTATACTTAATTTCTTTAAAAAATATAGAAGTTATTATGGGAATCTGGAGCCCTATTTACAGTATTTTTTAACTTCATAATGACGTATCATAGCTAGGATGCGGGAAAGTACGAGTTTCGGGCAGCTGTCGTAGTGGGGAAGAGAGAATTCTAGGAATTCGAAAAAAAGGTAGACGAGCCTCTTAACCAAATACCGGAAGGTGTTTTGTAAATATTATTCTATAGCCGTGTACGCACAATCTTAGGAAAATATGAAATCATATAGATTTCAAAACCAAAATCACAAAATGATTTATTGTAACATTTTCTTCTTCTTTGAATTTTATATGTATTGTAAATTGTAGGTATGCATAATGTTTATTGAACATAGAAAAATTTAATTACCTAATCCTAATTATTTATTAATACGTTACAGACGTTATAGTATATTACTTTACTAGTGGGAGAAGTAAAATGCCTCTGTCATGAGTGTCTGATCAGAACACGTGTTAGAGCAGCATTTTACTTCTCCCACATGTGAAGTACGATATTTTTCTTCACTGTGAGGAAAAAAATGTTTTTAATATGATTTTGGTTAATGATCGAGAAATTTATTATTTTTATTTATAAGCGTGTACACTGTACAACGAATGCAATTTAATTTATGTAAGTTTTTAATCTTCGCAAATCTTTCGTAATGCATCGCGTGGTTGCATTTGCATGTTTCAAAAACATTTTATAATTACATCTGACATCTAACCTAAAGAGATACGTAAAAGTTAAAAGCTCTAGCAAATATTAAATAAAACCATCAAAGGAACTAATTTCAAAAACTCATATTTGATTTCGATGTGCTAGGCAGCGTGCTGAAATTGAAATCATGCTTCAGGATAAAATAAATAGAGAGACAGGTTTTATTTTAATTTCAGATGATTGAAATATTGGAACTGAGAAACATAAGTTAATTAATTAGTTTTTACAAGTACGTACTGTATTTATATAAAATAGTTTCATTAGTTAATCGAAACATTTTTGTTCGTAATATAAATACATACTTTTTTATCCAATTTAAGTGTAGCAACCACACATATTGTGAGTCATCGGTATAGATATATAAGGTGATTCATAATTTCGTGCATAGTTTGTACTCAACTTACTAATCCTGAAACAAAAAGATTTTTACCTTCCGCTTACCTGTAAAGGAAGGTATTGGAATCATGCAAAAAATCGGGTGGTGAATTTTTAGTGGATGAGCACGAATTAGGGTCCTTACAACTCATTTTTAATAGTTTCACGATGATGTCTGTGTGTATGTGTGTGTGTGTGTGTGTGTGTGTGTGTGTGTGTGTGTGTGTGTGGTCAAGGGGTGTTAGTCGCATAACTCAAATACGAATTACCCGAAAATTTTGATATTTGGTATTTAACATTTGTATATAAATTGGAAGAGCTCCGTAGATTTTGGTACAAATATCTTCATCGGGAGTGATATTTTTTGAAGATTAAAAAGGTTAATTGTCAAAATTGTATATAAATTTGGAAAAATATAGTATTTATTTGTAATACGAATAAGAGGAAAAGTTATTTGCAACTTACGTTATAAAAAAATTGTCTTTATCTGGTAGCATTAAAGAACTGCAGTAAAATTTAAAAAATAAATTTATCAAATAAAACGTTGATATCTTGTAATCCATGATCGGTTGATTTTTGTTTCTGCGTAAAAAATATTGACAGCAGGTGAGACGGGTGACAAGTTGGCATACTAGCGCTATATAAGTCCTAAGTAAGATATTAAATGTAGTAATTGAACGGAGGATGGCTTCAACACAGCAAAGTTTTCCTGTGAATGAATCTTTTTATTCAGGTGATGCAAATTTCTGTGTTTGAATATTTTAGATTCTTATTTGTATATTTTAAATGGGCACCGGATTGTACGTATACATTTCTGTTTAAAGTCTAGATAAGGCGGAAGGTTGTGTGATGGCCACGTCAGATTTTTTATATAGAAAATCGCATGACACAAATAACAGCCAATGGATGAATGGATTACAATAATAGTAACCATGGTTATATAAAAATTTTCTCGGAAATTTTTTACTAGTAGCTTGAGTAACTTAGTTGAAATTAATAAGCGGCAATTTTTCGTCATCTGTCACTTTGACATTAAATTAAAAATTGGTTAAATTGTCATTTTGAGTGTAAATAAGCAAATAATAAGGTAAATAATACATATTTATTCATGTTAAATATAAATTTAGTAAATATTTCAAGTTTCTATTATAAAAAGAATTCAAAAGTAGAGCGGCCGTGTCATTGCGATTTTCTTACCGAATATGCACTCGTGCATTCATTCATGTCCAGGAAATTTTTTATCGTGCATTCTGCATTCCAACAACAAAATTAGCTCTCGTGTACCACTCGAGCTAATTACGACCTTGTTGGAAAGCACTCAAAAAAAATTCCGGAAAGAATGAATGCACATGTGATATTACAAGTGAAAATATTTGTGTTCAAAAAATAACAAAAATTGTCAAAATTCAAATTAACATATTTCGATTTTAAAACAAAATTTTAAAATTATGCATCGACCACTTTGTAGATTGTACTTTTATCTTCCACAATATCTTTAGATTATTATATTTAACAAAACAATAATATAAACGGTGTGGAGTGGCGCGCGAAATCCATGTTATTGACTGTTTTCTGGCGCGATAGAAGATCGTCTTAATTGAATCGCAATGAGTCTTGGAAAAGTAGAATTTCTTATTGGTTGATAGCTTCCAAATAGTGAATTATTTTTTCCAGGATTCAGGAATGTGAAAATTTTTCATAGAATCCTTGTGTGAGTAAAGCATTACGTATCTTATTTTAATTTTTAGTTTTAATTTTTGATGGTAACCAATCTACAGAATGGTAGATGTGATTGTAGTGGACTCGGATATCTAATATTATTAGATTTATAGTAAAGGCTGTAAGGTGTTTCACACTGTATTTGGTTTAATGATCAATGATGTCAGTTTACATTTAAAGACGTCGTTTTGTGAATCAATTTCGTTGTCTGAAAGGTCGTTCTCTATTTCTACAGACTATTCAGTATTCACCTGCCCCGTTAAACAAAATTTGTCGTAAAACTGAAATAAAACAGATATAAAATTTATTTCACTCTCAAGACGGGAGGAAAACTCGTAAAATTTCTACATTTGATTGAAAATTCGATAAAGCGACGTACGGAGTTTAATTACAAACAGTTCTTGCAAGAATTTGGTTTAAAAATAGACGCAAATACGTTTGTATGATTATTAAAAATAAATTTTACTTTTGCGACATATACTTTTATTATCTGAAAAGTTGTTTTGTTATGTAATTTTCATGGAACTAAAATAATTGCCATATTGAACTAAAAATAATATAGGAAGGCAAAATGCACTCTACGACTGTCAAATTATTTATTTCTTTTAGTTCACACAAGAATTTTTTGAGGATTCTTTCTTGTTCTATCATGCTTCTGAGTTTTGAGAAAAATAATCCCGGTAAACAATTGCCACCTACTGTATCTATGACTTTATCAAATGATTCATTCTTTTTGTAAAGCCCTGATCACGCTGTCATACAAGGATTTTTTCGTGCTTATAATTTTGGGAAAAATATTCCTGGTAAAAATTAGTGTTTATCAAATAGCTGCTATAAATTCAATCTTTAATGAGTCTTGAAAAAGAAGAATTTCTAATTCATTAATAACTTTAATGATTATTAGAGCATGCAACCGAAGAAAAAAATTGGTTAAAGGTTAACCGAAATCGAGAACGTTAATTTCAAATCGGTTTTACTCTTAAACCAATTTACTCCCTACTAAACGGGTTTATAAACAGGTTTAACAAACCGGTTAATATGAGATTATCAACTAAAGAAACCGAAATTCATCCGGCCAAAAATGCTAAACTAAATTTGGCATGTTGAAGCATGAAAGATGTACCTAAATTTACAAATTAAATAGTATTTCCCATTCCAATTTTTTAAATTACTAATAAAACAGTTATATTGCTCTTTTTAGAAACGGTTTGAATAACCGGTTTAAATTTGTTTTGGTTAATGGTTACCGGTATTTTAATAAATTTAAATAACGATTTGGGTTTCGGTTAAAAACCAGAAAATCACCAAAAATTGCGGTTAACTGGTTTCTTGCTCTGATAAATATTTAATATTTTATGTGACGTAGGTAGAATGCTTTAATTTCTCCTATACAAAATCATAGCGTCACCGAAAATTTTCTTTCTCAATTTAGTTAATAGTATATTACTTTACTAGTGGGAGAAGTAAAATTCCTCTGTCATGAGTGTCTGATTGGTCACGAGCGAAGCGAGTGGCCAATCAGAACACGAGTTAGAGCAACATTTTACTTCTCCCACATGTGAAGTACGATATTTTTCCTCACTGTGAGGAAAAAACATATTTCTTTTTCGTATTTTTCTTTTGTTTTCCAGTAGTCTATTATTCATTGAAAACAACTTGAACTTTTGTTATAAAGTCGAATGCTAAAGAATATATTTCAAAATAAAATAATATCCAACGGAGTGTAGAAGCACGCACTTATTAAAAATGAAGGATCACATTAATATGAACTGCCCTTTCAGCAGCTCGCTTTCAGCCACCTTTCAGCATTCACTCCTGAAAAAATACAAAACTTCAGCGCATGAAACTCTCAATATAACAACCGCCCACAAAGAATGTCCTTCATCGGAAAATGAAAATGTGTAATGAATTTTCAAGCGCTTAAAAAAGTTCTGTCACTCGCACAGAAAATTTCGCAGCGTGATTCGCGATTACCATAATTGACGCATGACGTTTTTGACATGAAATTATTAATCAACGCATGAAATTAGCACCGGATCCAATTTTCCCGCTCATGGGCGATCGATAATTATTGAATTAGGCGGACAACGAAAATTTACATTTGCAAACACCTCGGAATGACCGGCGCTCGGAATTTGGGCACTGGGTTGAAGTCATTGATGATTTCATGAATTGTTAATCATTGAAATTGTCGCAAATCGAATGGTGCATACACACGATAACTCGGTTTATATACAATGGAATATTATTACAGCTTATTTTGCATAGATAATTACCTGAAGCTGTATTTATTCTGGTATTTTCACTTTGCAGGGTGGTTCACAATTTCGTTCATATATTTTAATGGTATATAATGATCAAATGTAACAATAGTTATTTACTTTACAAGTGGGCAGAGTAATGTGTCATTCCTTTTTGTCCATGCATGAAGTGTAACATTTTATCCAACACCTCTTAATAACTGCTTAAATATTTTATAGTATATTATATATTAAGGGACTAAAGTGCAGGATTTAATCCTGAGGGTGAAGTTTATTTCACGATCCGAAGAAAAGGAAATTATCACCTAAGGGATTATAGATACTTTTTGCACTTCCGGGACTAAAACTCTTCTTTAGTCTTTATTTTTAGGGACTAAGGTTCTTAATTTGATCCCAAGGGATTATTTCTCATATTTAATCCCGTTGTCAAGAAATTGAATTAATTAATCCCGTTGTCAAGTAAATACGTGCTATTTGTTACAGAGTATCTATTGTAACAATATAAATATTTGTCATAAAATTTACTGTCAAAATTACAAAATGTGTATTCTTTTAAACTATTTTGCATTCGTTTGAGAATGAAGTGCAAAAAATAGCGTATATACCACAGAACTAAAGTATCTTTAATCCCTCAGGTGATTATTTTCCTCACCTTCGGCTCGTGAAATAAACTTCATCCTCAGGATTAAATCATGCACTTTAGTCCCTCAATATATAATATACTATTATCCTACACCTCTTAATAACTGCTTAAATATTTTATAGTTTATTAAGGACTAAAGTGCATGATTTAATCCTGAGGGTGAAGTTTATTTCACGAGCCGAAGGAGAGAGAAAGGTACTTTAGTCCTGTGGTACAGGAACAGGTACGCTATTTTTTGCACTTCGTCTTCAAACGAATGCAAAATAGTTTAAAAGAATACACATTTTGCAATTTTGACAGTGAATTTTGTGACAAATATTTATATTGTTACCATAGATACTCTGTAACAAATAGCACGGATTTACTTGACAACGGGATTAAATATGAAAAATAATTCCTTGGGATCAAATTAAGAACCTTAGTCTCTAAAAATAAAGACTAAAGAAGAGTTTTAGTCCCGGAAGTGCAAAATAGTATATTATGTATCAAGTTTTATAAACGTCATTTTAGCCACGAGTTTTTTAGGAACGAGCGCAGCGAGTATATGAAAAACGAGTACCTATCTAGAGAGTTTATAAACGAGTCACATGCTATATACCCATGTATACTTTTTAAATAAAGCAACATTTCTTATTTACAAATTTGTTTTCATATTAACCTCTCAAACTTTGGTATGATGACAATTGACAATTCATCCGAGTAATTTAGAACTATTATGACCATTTGCACCGCTTCCACTTAAATTTTAAGTGTCACTTAAATGAAAAATATCGAATCAAACTTATGACAGCAATGTTATTTTTACGTTTAACAATTTTATTTTGATTCGATATTGTTCATTTAAGTGATGCTTCAAATTTAAATGGAAGCGGTGAAAATGGCCATTGGAGTTATGATACACTTTGTATATTGTACCGTGTGCATCAACTGTTTAATCAGTGAAGATTTTTGTGTAATTTAGCTGAAATTGTTCCAGACTGGATTCCAAACTGAGCTTTTAGATATACAGGTTGGTGAAATGCGAACATAGGGAACATACATGACAATCGAACTTTCATGCCAGGTATCTTGATATATTTTGTAGTAGTGTCACAAAACGAAGTAGTGTGAATTTGTGTGGCAAAAAGAGTAATCAATAACAGAAATAATAATAAAATCTAAAAGTGCATGTAAACTTTCTCGTTCTGCTCGTACACATACATTATTATGAAAAGAAAATATTTTAATGAAAATAAAAATTTCAGTAATGTGACAGCTACTTTGACATTGACAGTACTTATTCCATGTAAATCAAGATGCCTAGCATGATAACTCCATTGTCATATATTTCCCTATGTTCGCATTTCACCTCCACCAACCTGTATAATCTTTATAATCTTATATAATCTTTAATAATTAAAAAGGGTTAAAATAACGGCTTCAACCCCAAAAAATATTTGCAAGTTCCCATCAGCAAACCAGCGCTCAACCCAAGTTAAATAATCACTTTTCGGTTTTGTTATCAGAGCGTAGCAGGGTTATGATAATTTTTAGCTAGGCATTAAAAGTTCAGCTGACATGTGCACTTCCGGTACACACACTCACTTCCGGCGCGGCGGTGCATGCGCACTAACCAGGATAATGAATATGTAAGCACAGCTTTCTGTGATCCCGCAGATTAGAGTAGCAATATACGAACACATTTCAATTTGCGAATGCTGGAGCTTACGAAAGTAGAAACGGATATCTGCTGGGGGGGGGGGGGGGGTAATGGGGAGGATACGAATCGGGAACTTCGTTAGGAGGTATTTTCTTGTAATTGACGATGTGTGAGAGGAAATACTGAAATCAACGAAGAGGAAATGTATAAAAAGATGTTTTGATTATTGCTTGTTTCTTTTAATGGTGAAGGCGTATAACGTGGCTGACTGTGGTTCTGACAACTCAGGTTCGAATCAAATCTTTACATATTCCAGTTTAAATGCACAAACGCAATAATTACAGCTATTAATATAACAAGAATATTATGCGATTTATAATAACCGAGGATGTTGCTAAGAGACGAGGTGAAACCGAGTCTCTTTGAACATCCAAGGGGGCTTAAATCGCATATATTCGCGTTATATTCAAAGCTTAATCGTATCATCAAAGGTAGCGATGTTAAAAACAAATCAAGAATTTTATTTGTCAATTAGTTGACAGTTCGCATATTATGGAAGGTTTTGATGTTATTATGGTTGTATCTAACGTATTAAGTCCGTAACTAATGAATTATAAGTATCTAACGTATTATAAGTAACTAATGTATTATGTTGTTTAAAATTATCAAAAAATGTTGCATGTTATAAGGTAAAAACAGTTGATGATACGATTAAATATTAAATGTACGAGTGGATAGCTCAGTCCACTATGTAATCGACTGAGGTTCTAACAGTCCAGGTTCAAATCCAGTTAGCTACACATTCCTGTTGAACTGCACAAAAATCTCCTCTGTGCGGTAATCCACTAACTACCAGGAGTAAGTTGACAGCTGGTAATCGGACACATGGTAATACATCTAAAGTACGATGAATGTACCAAAATTCTGAATCCTGGAAAAGAAGAAGTTTTTTCTTTCTAGTGAGAATTACCTGTTAAATTGCGGTGCCGCTAAATTGAATCGTCAATAAGTCTTGGAAAAGAAGAATTTATTTATTGCTTCAAAAATTATCACTACAAAGAATCTTTTCCAGGATTCAGAATCTTGGTAGAATCTTCAAAGAATCCTCGTGCGAACAGGGCTTGAAGTGATGACATGCAGGGTTTTTTTTCAATTGCACATTTGTATACCTACTGTACCAGAAAATAAACATTCCGCCTTAATTTTTTTTAAATATTGTTATTAGTGGATTATTTTCAAATTTTTTCTGGGGAGGGAGTTTATTATTGAAAAAATTTGATGTGGCCAGCACAGGACCTCCCGCCATACTTAACTTTATTCTTTTTACTTATACATATATACGTAGGTAGCTATCCAGCGTTATTATATAACATCCTTGGTCAAGAAGATAGTTTTTAATTTAACAAAACTCTTAAATTATCGCACGATATAATAAAATGATGTATTCCCACTTGACAAAATAAAATCCCCAGAACATTTCAAAAATGTTACTTGCTATATTTGCCCATTAACATCCTAATAATATATTTGCCATTGCTAATATCCGCCCTTGGTAACATTATCTATGTTACATCCCAATGTTGTAATTTGGTAATAATATCACAATTATGCATCCCATGTAATTCTCTGAGATGTTTGTATTGAGTATGTAATTTTTGATCGTACTCAGGATGTGGCTAGGATAGACTTACGTAACATCACTAAAGTACAAGAATAAGATATTTTTAAACATCCCATGGACGTTTCATGTCAAGTGGGTTGTTACCATAGAATAGAGGAAATTGTTACCCTTCACTCGAAGTACATCAGTGCTGCCTCCTACAGTCAGATTTTTTCGCATCACGTTGGCTTGGCATAAAAGATCAATGTAGTATCGCGATATTTGAAACTTCAAATACGTCTTAAATCAGTAGGCAGGTCAATTAATTTTCATTGTTTAACAAAATAAATAATATTGTTTTCTCAATGTGAAACATCGTTTTAAAACAAGAAAATGATTAAAAATTTATTAAGAAGTGTATTTCGCTGTAGTAATGCTTTAAATATCATACGACAAAAACATGAAAAAGGTACAGGAACCACCCCTCCAACGAAAATTCACACTGAGGTATGTTTGATTAATGTTTGAACAATTTAAGACGGCTTTATGCAGCCATTTACATTTACATTTAATTTAATTTAAAAGATAACTATGGTAACAATGTCGCATTTGAAAACATAAATGAGAATGGTGCATGCATGGCTCCATTGAGTTACACACATTTATCTTTTAAATTAAATTAAATGAAAATTAAATGAAAATTAAATGAAAATTAAATGAAAATTAAATGAAAATTAAATGAAAATTAAATGAAAATTAAATGAAAATTAAATGAAAATTAAATGAAAATTAAATGAAAATTAAATGAAAATTAAATGAAAATTAAATGTAAATGTAAGGCTTGGTTCACATAGCTTATGCCATGTCATGTCTGTGTCATGTCAATATGTTGAGCACACGGTAAACTAATGAAGTGGTTCACATAGGGTATGTCTCGTATGTTATTTTTTTTGACATAACATAACAGTTGATTTGAACTCAACTTTCACTGCTATATGTCTATGTCTATATCTGTCAAAATTACACATTTATTATTAATATAGATAAAAACTTACCAATAAGTTAAGAATAAAGCTTGTATGATAAAATAAAACCTGATTATGAAGATAATAAAATAATAAAAGCAATAAAAAGTAAGTACAATTTAAAATATACCGTTCCCAATTTTATTAAAATGTTTCTTGTAAATTTACTAATACAAATTTATCTTATTTTCCATTAGTAAATGCCTGCGACTCCAAATTAATTTTCTCCGTTGTGATACTTTACACAAAATGTGTATATAATGACATGACACAGACATGACATGACATAAGCTATGTGACCAAGCCTGAAAATGTCTATGTCAATAGAAATAACATAACATAATGACATGACACAGACATGACATGACATAAGCTATGTGAACAAGGCTTAAATGGCTGCATAAATCCGCCTTTATATAACGTATGTCCCAAAAGTTTTGTCACAAAATACAACTCGAAACAAATTAAAAATATCGAATTGGCTTTGCAAACAAAAGTAATTAAATGATTTGTCATTTTAATGACAGTTCAGTTACCGAAATCGATTGCGTTGTATTGGCTTATAAATTAGGTCTTAGAAAAAGCGTTTATAATTTAGTTGGGCAGATGCCTAAAGTTCAAGTAGTACCACTTTTTGAAAATCAAAATGTGTCGCGGAGAACCATATATCGTGCGATAGTAGAATGTGAGCGTAAAAAAAATTTTACTCCAAATTGGCTGAATGCTCACAACAAACCTTTTGTGCCAAAAAACAACAACCCCCAAATTTACCGCAGGCTCGGCCAATTGATAATTTTTGGGCCATTTTGTCTCGAAAAGTGTATGATGGAGGTTGGGAAGCCGAAAACGAGCAACAATTAAGACGGCGGATTTGTAGAAAAATACGAGAGATTGATGTTAAAATGGTCTAAGGTTTGATGCGAGATGTTTCCAGAAGACTGCGTATTGTTGAAGACTATGGACCTTTACATTTAATTTAAAATAAAATGTTTGTTGTTTATAAAGTTGTTAATTATATCTGTTCTGAAAAATTGCCGTAGAACCATTATTATTTTTAAAAATGTTCTAAACAAATTTGTGACAAAACTTTTGGGACATAGGTACGTTACTTCTAACAACAAATATTTTAGGCGCGCTCATATCCTACTATAGACCACACCGTTGACGTAGTGATTGTTGGAGCAGGAGGTGCAGGTTTAGCAGCATCAGCCAATTTAGTTAGTGCAGGATTTAAAGTAGCAGTAGTTACAAAAATGTTTCCTACAAGAGCACATACAATATCTGCGCAAGGCGGAATGAACGCAGCTCTCGGTGAATTCATGTATGAAACATTTTTTACAAATGAAATTAATTTTTCTTTTGTAAATAGGAAGTATGGAAGAAGATAGTTGGACGTGGCATTTTTATGATACAGTAAAAGGATCTGACTGGTTAGGAGATCAGGATGCCATTCATTATATGGCTAAGTTTGCGCCATCTGCAATTTATGAATTAGAGAATATGGGTGTTCCGTTTAGTAGATTAAAAAATGGTCGCATTTACCAACGCGCTGTTGGTGGACATACACTTGATTTTGGAAAAGGCGGACAAGCACATCGGTACTTATTATAACATAATACTAGGCATATCCAGAAAGTCAGGTGACAAGTGCTCTGAAGGGTGCAGGGATTTTTTTTTTCAAAAGTTGGCACACCTGCTTGTAGGGGGCTTCGTAACGGTCAAACCGAGCCCTGGCCCAATTCAATCGGTTGAGAAATGTCGTCACAGGATGAGCTTTCGTCCACCTCCGCAGGGGCCGTTCGTTCCACCTCCTTGGTCATCAATTTCCTCACTTTGCGTCAAGAGTCCGCGGTCGACGGCCTCACTCATTTCTTCGTCATGAGTGTTAGTAGGAGCTTCTTTAAACAACCTAACCCACTTGTAAACGTGCTGACATGACATTAGCTCAGCCTCATAGGTTTCCACAAGTGGACAATGGATTTCGGCCGCGGATCCTTGACGCAAAGTGAGGAAATTGATGACCGAGGAGGTGGAGCGAACGGACTCTGCGGAGGTTGACAAAAGCTCCTCCTGTGACGACATTTCTCAACGGACTGAATTGAGGCAGGGCTCGGTTTGACCGTTACGAAATCCCCTACACGCAGGTGTGCAAACCTTTGAAAAAAAATTCCCTGCACTTGTCACCTTACTTTCTGGATATCCCTCCTATTTATTTCAGAATTTAACTGAATATTTAGCTGTTGCGCAGCGGCCGATCGAATGGGCCAAGCAATGATACACGCGTTATACAGTAACTGTCTTAAACACGACGTGCATTTCTTTGATGAATATTTTTGTTTGGATCTTATTATGGATGACGATAATAGATGTTTAGGAGTGATTTGTTTATGTTTGGAAGACGGTACCTTGCACAGATTCCGCGCTAAGAATACGATACTATGTACGGGCGGCGCAGAGAGATGTTATTTCTCTTCTACAACCGCTCATACTTCAACCGGTGATGGAATGGCAATGGTTTCACGAGCTTGTCTTCCATTGCAGGTAAAACAGTAAGAAGCGGCAGAGTTTTAAAATACACTGCTAAAACAAAAATCGAGCCACTTGGCCGAACCAAGAAAATTCCTGTTTTTAAAATGTGGAGCATTTCTTTCAGGGATATGTTAACCAAAATCTGGAAATTTCCTCTGGAGATACATTCCTCCTCTACGTTCTCCAAAAATCCCGAAGAGATTCGCTCCCACCGACCCCCTGAAAAATTGCTTTATGTGATGTCATGTTTGAGCAATGAAAAATCTCAAAGTTTGAAGGCTTGTAGCTCCAAAAAATCCTATCTTAAGGAGGTTGTTAGACTCGATTGTCACAATGCCTTATCAATTTCCTTTTCAGAGCTGAAAATTTCGTCCTTATAGGTGAAGAATTGAGTGAGTTATCGCGTTTCAAAGGAACCCCTGTTTTAAGGCTTTTTTTCGAAAAATCATCGGATACGATGCGCGTATGCGTGCATGTG
The DNA here is from genome assembly GCA_947534325.1 of Agonum fuliginosum. Classification (NCBI taxonomy): domain Eukaryota; kingdom Metazoa; phylum Arthropoda; class Insecta; order Coleoptera; family Carabidae; genus Agonum; species Agonum fuliginosum. The sequence goes on from OX384041.1 coordinate 29,938,978, forward strand.
TGTATACATATGTGTGCATGTGCATGCGTACATTTGCACTTATCTAGCCATTTAATTTGAGGTATCAAATTCGATATTGAAAAAAATGTCCATGTTCGATCCCCATTTTTCCTTTGAAACGCGATACCTCACTCAATTCTTCACCAATAAGGACGAAATTTTCAGCTCTGAAAAGGAAATTGATAGGGCTTTGTGACAATCGAGTCGAACAACCTCCTTAAGATAGAATTTTTTGGAGCTACAAGCCTTCAAACTTTCAGATTTTTCATTGCTCAGACATGACATCACATAAAGCGATTTTTCAGGGGGTCGGGGGGAACGAATCTCTTCGGGATTTTTGGAGAACGTAGAGGAAGAATGTATCTCCAGAGGGAATTTCCAGATTTTGGTTAACACGTCCCTGAAAGAAATGCTCCACATTTTAAAAACAGGCATTTTCTTGGTTCGGCCAAGTGGCTCGATTTTTGTTTTGAGCAGTGTAATATGTTGCCAAACTTTAGGATATGGAGTTTGTACAATTCCACCCTACTGGAATGTACGGCAAAGGTATATTGATAACGGAAGGTGCACGCGGTGAAGGTGGATACATTGTTAATTCTAAGGGCGAACGAATCATGGAGAAATATGCGCCAGTCGCTAAAGATCTAGCGTCTAGAGATGTAGTTTCTCGTTCAATTACCATTGAAATTCTAGAAGGCCGTGGATGTGGCGAGAAGAAAGATCATATTCATCTTCAGTTACATCATTTACCATTGCAACTTATAAGAACGCGTCTTCCTGGTATTCGTTATTTGACGCAAAAATTTCTCGGAGTAGATATAACAAAAGAGCCAATTCCTGTTCTTCCTACGGTCCATTACAACATGGGTGGAATCCCCACAAATTGGCAGTGCCAAGTTCTGACTAACGATGGTGATGATGTACTAATAGAAGGATTGTGGAGTGTAGGTGAAACCGCTAGTGCTTCTCTTCACGGGGCAAACCGTCTCGGGGCGAATTCTCTTTTAGAAATTGTCGTGATGGCAAGAGGAGTTGCTGATGCTATTGCTTGTCAATGTAAACCCGCGGAGCCAATGAGTCGTTTACCAAGAAGAGCTGGAGAATGCAGTATTGCTTGGCTTGATAAAGTTCGCTTTATGAATGGGGGTCTCAGTGTACCAGAATTAAGACTTGAAATGCAACAAACTATGCAAAACCATGCGGGGATATTTAGAACTGAAAAAATACTAGGAGATGGATGTAAAAAGTTGTTGGAGTTATATCCTAAACTAAATGACTTCAAGGTAAGCGAGTCGTTAGATGAACGACATCGTTGTGCTACATATTTACATTTCTATTTTTACCACTCCAACTTTTACCACAGCATTTTACCACCATTCTTTTTTACCGCTATCCTGTTTTACCGTTAACCCATTTTTTACCACTCAATTTTTACCACTCCAACTTTTACCTCTGCATTTGTACCATTATACTTTTTACCGCTATTTCGTTTTACTACTAATACATTTTTACCACTCCGTTTTTACCATTACAACTTTTAACACCATACTTTTTTACCGCTATTCCGTTTTACCATTAATAGTTTGTGGGGCTATAGTACGGTTTTGTTAGTGTAGTAAATACCAAAACCGAGTTTGTGGGGCTCTAGTAAGGTTCTGTTAGCTTTGTTAGTGTAGTAAAAACAAAAACCGAGTTTGTGGGGCTCTAGTACGGTTTTGTTAGCTTTGTTAGTGTAGTAAATACCAAAACCGAGTTTGTGGGGCTCTAGTACGGTTTTGTTAGCTTTGTTAGTTTAGTAAATACCAAAACCGAGTTTGTGGGGCTTTAGTACGGTTTTGTTAGCTTTGTTTAAAAAGAGACGGTGGTAAAAATGGATTGGTAAAAAAACACGTTGGTAAATATGTTGGTGGTAAAAAGAATTAGTGGTAAAAATGGGGACGGTGGAAAAATGAATTGGTAAAAGAATATGTTGGTGGTAAAAAATAATTAGTGGTACAAAGGGACTGTGGTAAAAAATGAATTGGTAAAAAATGGATTGGTAAAAGAATTACGGTGGTAAAAAAGAGACGGTGGTAAATAGGGATTGGTAAATATGGGGGCAAATAGAACGACATATATACTCAGTTTAATATTTTGCACTAGATTACTGATCGAACTTTAATTTGGAACACAGAATTGATGGAAGCTCTGGAACTACAGAACGCTTTTCTATGCGCTCTACAAATTATCGTTAGTGCTGAACAAAGAAGAGAAAGTAGAGGCGCACACTCGAGAGACGATTATAAAGTAATATTAACTATTTTATTCTTTTTAATTTACATTCAAAATTGTTTACAGCAACGAATTGATGAGTACGATTACTCGAAACCATTAGAAGGACAAACTAAAAGACCCATCCATAGGCATTTTAGAAAACATACACTATCATGGGTTGATACTAAAACCGGAAAAGTAAATTTTAGTAATTATGTAATCAAATAATGACTTATTTATTCACAGGTTTGTATAAAATATCGTCCAGTAATTGATCAAACATTAGATGAAAACGAAGTTCAAACAATTCCACCAGCATCCCGAAAATATTAATTTAATAAATAATATAATGTAAGTGATTAAATAATAAAACTACTAAGTACAAAAAAATATATGAATAATTTATTTTAATCTGCTATGAAAACACAAATATACATTTTACCTTTTACATGTAAATAATTCAATGACATGTTTTATTTTAAAACCAGATAAAATAAATCGGTGTACATGATTTTAGAGTCCGCATATAATTATACTAAATTTTTACAAAAGCTGTTCATTACTACTTGGGGTGCCTACTCAAATCTAAAAAACTCAGAGCCAGAAAATTCAAGTACAAGAAAATTCTTGGCCGGAATTATAGAACAAACGAAAATTCAGAGACAAGAAAATGCATACATAAAAAATGCATTCATAGAAAATTCAAATTTGGAATCTGATTGATGCAGAAAACGCATGTAAAGGAATATTCAAAACTGGAAAAAATATGGCTGCGGAAAAAATCGGATTCTAGCTAATATATAAACTAATCTATGCTAACAAAACCCTTCTTGAGTCCAACAGAACTCCGTTTTTTTGACATAAACTAATCTATGCTAACAAAACCCTTCTTGAGTCCAACAGAACTCGTTTTTTAAACGGCCACAACGCGTTGTTCAGCTGACAGCTTGCAGCCAACTTCAGGTTTGGCCGCCAAGTAAAGTTTCTGTGTTTACTTGATTCCAGATATGTCTTTTCTATTAATGTTTTTTTTGTGAATGAATTTTCCTTAGCTTGGGATTTCGTGATTTTTATGATTCCTGTCAAGAATATTCTCTTCTTGAATTTTCTAGTTTATAATATTCCAGTGTTGAAGACGTTCCTACTACTTGCAGAGATATCCAACAATCTCCAAGCTGCTTTAGGGTTAGGTTCTGTTGTATCTCAATACCCAAACATAAGTGACTCTCCTTCAATCACATTGTTATCTTTATCTCTAACGCACATAATTTGCTGTGACTGGAAAGTTATAATTAAAACTGGACCTTGGTCCATTACTTTTCCCATCACGAGATCAACTGAATCGATATCTAAAACTTTAGAGTCAATTCTATAGCCTTTTTTCATAGCTTCTTGGATAGGAATTGCAAAGAAATTGTACGGAGCATCATGACACCAGTCTCGAAGAATATCTAAGTCTCTTCTAGTCATAGCTTCTAAAATATTGGGAATAATGTCTGTTTCACAGTCTCGTAAGAATTTTTTCTGGTCGAAGAAATCTTCAAAAATGGGGAAACGTGATAAATACACATATGTAATTCGGCGCGAGGAATTCATTGGTGAATAAATTAAGTCGATGTATTGAACCGTTTTTGAGAAATAGATAATGATTGGTTTTTGGGTAGTCAAAAAATTTGAAAATTTTCAAAACTCTGAAAATTTGGTTATATAGGTTAATTTAAGTGTTTGAAATACAATGCTGCATACTAGAGTTTGATTTCTCGCTTAGTTTTTATCGGCCTTTGAAGTAGGAAAAAGGGCAAAACGGAACATCAATTTTTTTCCAACTTGTACGAAGAGATTCACCTACACTTTTTTAAGTATATTTAAGTAATAGATATAATACTATTATTAAACTGCAATTAAAAGAGAAGGGTATACGGCCAGTGGTTAGCTTAGCGGTAGAGGGTCCGCCTAGCATGCTAGCGGTCCCCAGTTCAATTCCCAGCATAACCGACAATAATACCACTGGGTCCGAGTGGTTGGATTCCACTATAATAACATCTACCATCCTGTAATTGGAAGTTAATTTTGTAGGTTGGTTACCATCAAAAATAAATAAATAAATCTTGAGTAGAGAGGTCTTGTGCTGGCCACATCAGATTTTTTTAGTTGTCATTGTTGTTTTTTTTTATTTTTCAAAATCAATTATTTTTTACCTTTTGGGCTGCAGCCCGGCAGCCCACTCCTGGCTGCGCGCCTGCTACCTATTATTTATAATATTATAATCCAAATTTTTCCCTGAGACATAAGTTGTCAAAGGTTTTATACTGCATTAAATGACATAATCCTTGCTTCTTGCAATTTATGAACTAGGTACTTGTAAAGTTTAATAATGAAACTTTTTCTGTGTATAATGAATTATTAAACTAGAATGTCAGGTTTGACAATATTATAAATGAAAATACTCAATTTGTATTTGTACGAGTTACACGGGATTATTTAAAATCCTACAAAAAACTTTAACTGTACCTACTTCAAAACTTTTGAAACAGAAACAGTACATAAAAAAGTTAAATCCTGAAATATGAATTATTGTTGCAAATAAATAATCGCTTGTAAACTGCCTGAAAAAAATGTTTGCTGCGTAATTCACGTAATAATTTTTAAATAAATAATTAATTTGTTATTATGCATATTTTGAATGTTTTGTTTTGTAAATGTATATTGTTATTACAAATAGTGGCAATTCAATTTACATATGAATTACATGATTACAGTATTATAATAATGAAATAATGACTGGTGCAGACACATATTTTATGAATTATTGTTAATTTATTTTAATGCAGTGCAAATTTAGTGCGATATTAAATAAATAAAATATTAAACAGATAAATCTGATACCATAATGCCATTATTTGTAACAATATTAGTGTAATACTAATAAATATAAATAAATATGTACATATTCAAATATTTATATGTATCCAGGTTTATGTGAAATGTAATTTAAGTGTGGTTCTGACAACTCAGGTTCGAATCTAGTCAGGTACACATACTAGTTGAACTCTCACTAACAACTATGAGTAGGTACCCGTGAGTTTACGGCTGGTAACCGCACACACGATATAATATACAGACGAGTAATTCACAATTTTAATTTCCTGGGTGCCTATAGGCGGTTTGCACATGAGTAGTCAGCGCCGCCCTGGGCCCTGGCAGGAAAAAATGCATTAATATTAGGGTAAACCCTTTGACAGTTCGACAGTAGTTGTAGGTACTGTTTCAATTCAACCAGTTCTGTTCTAAGTTCTAAGGTTCTATAATAAGATGGTATGAGGTAGATACCTATATAACTGTAAATATATTTTATCAAGTTTTATAATCTATTTATTAATTGTATTTTGAGAATTGACGAAAAGCGCTGGGAACCAGTGCTCATTTTATTTAATTAAACATTCAAACGTGTTGTATACCTAATACTTTTGCCGAATCTCCCACTAGAGGCGCTCATGCTCGATATGTGCAAACCGCCTATTCTAATTCATATATCAACTTGATAAACCATGAGGATCTTGTTATCCCTCTAGCGGATTTTGTTAGAAAGCATCATATAAAGCATGCTCTAGATGATTTATATTTCGCTGCCAAGTTATTATGTTTTATTTTCTGGGACAATTTCCAATATGAACATAATGCGCGTTTTCACATTGTTATTTTTTTATTAATTAAATAAAATATTTTTTTATAAGCGAATTTATAAATGCTTTTATTAAAATAATAATATTCGTCTAAAACGGGCTTACATTAGAAAAAATATCAAGACTAGTCAACAGAAGATAGCGACCCGACATGTCGCTATGAATTAGAATAGGAGGCCTGGTTTTTTAATTAAACGGTTTTGAGCTACTATTTCCACATAGAATGTCAGTGTACTTAATTTTAACTGTACCAACAATTCTTGCCCTTGCATAATTGTATAAAAAAAATTTTAAGGAACTTTATCATCCTATGATAAACAGTACTTTTTCATCAAACTAAAATGTTTTGAATGTGATAACTGATACGATGTATTTTATTTTCTACATTAGTTTCAGATTTAGCCGTAACATATAAATTCTAGTTTTATAAATAAAATTATTGCCGCAAGCCTTTTACATATGAATTCATATGTGTACGAGTTATTTATATATCTACCTACATGTAGATATTATAATACCATTCATAGAACTTTTAACATCAACTTATAAAACTGTTGAATATAATTAACATTAACTAGTACAATAGGTATTTTCATTAGAATTCAGAATGTATTATTGAAATTAATCATGTTAAAAAGCCAATGACAGTAAAACAATATTTATTTATTATAGATTAATAATGTAACACCAAACAGATATATTGTTATTAAACCACTATTCAGTATAAACTTTTGTTATAACAATGGTAATGTAAACATTTACATTGTATTTATCGGTTTATTTTCCTAAAAACCTGGAAATTATTTAACATTTTGATGAAACATTAAATTAGCTTTTAACATCATCATCATCGTTCAAAATTTCATTGACATGTCCACTAAATCACTATATTCTGATATTTTAATTAAACGGGAAATAGGCTTTATTGACATATGTCATTTAATATTTCATTGTACTAATTTCAATTACCTGTCCATAACCTGTCCATATTGTTTATTGAAATGTTAATTAAGTTTCAAATTGATACGTATGCCTTATTAAGTATGTATTAGAAAGGCATATAAAACTTGACGTACTGATCACGAAACAAAAAGAATTTTTTCAAAATTCGAAAATTACTTATTATTATTAACATGCTCTCTAAATGCGTTACTTTTCCAACTGCAAATAGTATATTTATATTAAAGGACTAAAGCTGCATTCACATAAGTATTTAGTTTTAAGGTTTACATTTATGTTTACGTTTTAAAACATCTAACTAAATATGAGCATTAACAGTGCTTGAAAGTAGGAAGTGTGAATGCTTGTATTTAGTTATATAAATTTAAACTTTTTTAAACGCAAACATAAATGTAAAACTTAAAACTAAATGCTTATCTGAATGAAGCTTACAGTGCATGATTTAATCCTGAGGGTGAAGTTTATTTCACGAGCAGAAGGTGAGGGAAATAATCACCTGAGGGATTAAAAAGTACCTACTTTAGTCCTGTGGTATATACGCTATGTTTTGCACTTCAATCTCATACCAATACAAATTAGTTTAAATAATACACATTTTGAAATTTTGACAGTAAACTTTATGACAAATGTTTATATTGTTACCATAGATATTCTGTAATAAATAGCACGTATTTACTTGACAACGGGATTAATTAATTAAATTCCTTGACAACGGGATTAAATATGAAAAATAATCCTTTGGGATCAAATTAAGAACCTTAGTCCCTAAAAATAAAGACTAAAGAGGAGTTTTAGTCCCGGAATTGCAAAAATAATTTATTAGGGAATCCAGTCCTTTAAAATAACGTAACCTAGGCAATGAGCTGTTGTTTTCATTTTAATGGATTATTTTCACTGATTTTCATTGTTTCATCACCCACGTTTTTCAAACTGTTATTTTAAAGTCATATTTTAGAAGAATTTCAAATAGTTACTAAACAAATTTGGCGAGCATTATACTAAAAAAAATTGTATGTAACACTTACACAAACTGAGTTTTAGAGGACTCACCTAATAAAGACTCGGCTTGCGCCTCGTCCGTAAATAGATTCGTCCTCTAAAACTCTATTTTGCGTACTTGTTACATAAATAAGTATTTTTAGTTGAATTAGGTATTCATATTTAATATTACGTTGTATCAGTAATTATTAATAACTATGTATGCATAATACAATAATTTTTTTTTTAAAAGGGGGAAACCCCTTGGCTTTAGGTGCATTGCCTATCAGCCAGTAACATATGTGAATTAGCATAGAATTAGTTTAGACAATCACAACGTCCATGCTCTTCAGTGGGATTTGAACCCACAACCTCGCTGCCCACTCGAACCACAGTGTCTAGTCACGTTAGTCCGCGCGGCCGAATACAATAATTGAATTTAGTTTCAAGAAGCCGGCCACATAACCCTGTCTTTATTCAAAATAAATAATACTAAAAATACTATTCATAAATATTAAAAAAATATTATTTGTTCCTGTTCACCACAGGAGACACTTTTGTGCATTTAAACTACATTCATAAAGTATAATTAGTGTATAAACTAAAGTTACACCGCACCTAAACTAACTATATTTGTTTAGGAATAAATCCCAATGTTCTAGCTTCCTATAGAACTAATATTAATTATCAGGAATAGATAACAAAGTAGCATTAGCGCCCAACAGTGTGAAATATTAACACGGTGCTATTCTAAGCGCCGCGGCGGTGTCGTATTCACAAATGTACATTAGCAATCAGATTAAAAGCATTACGTTTACGAGACAAGTACGAGGAACATTTTAATGTCATTTAATTCCACCGCTAAATCCAGCCGCTTACTTATTTATACAAAAGGGGATTCGGCTATTTTATTAATTGCAGTAAATGATACAGCTTGTGCCTTCAATTTTAGACTATACATTATAATAAATTAATGAAGATGAGTTTTTGTTTGGTTATGTGCAAATTTTGTGGAATTTAATTAGGTACTTAGTTATATCGATAAAAATGTATTATTTTAAATTTAAATAGTAGCTACCTGCATTACATAAAATAATAATTTAAAAGTATATTTTTATGTTTAACATGAAAGATATATGTTTAATTTAAAATGTTATGAATATTTTTATAAATTGAATTTATTCAGTAGTACCTTAATTATAACTATAACTCGCTTTATTTCATATGAAATATAAAATTATTCTCTATATACGTACCTATTTAACTTATTCTATCTATTTTAGGTGTATTATTTTCTGTATTTATTTGTGCATTATTATTACCTGATGAATCAAATTTTATGACAGTACTAATCTACTAATCCTAGATGTATGTTTCACTTTTTCCGGTTTTCTATACTTGGTTTGAAGTATGGAATAAGAAACCATCAAAAATCGTACTTTTCCAATTTCTTTTACTGCGATTAGAAAAATTACACTAATCTGATACATGTTTTAACATAGGTGTGTGAGATTTTTTCAATATCATAAAAAGTTAATTTTTTTAAAAGCAGGTCTTATCGCCACAGTTTAAATTTTTGTTTCACCTTTTAGTAGGCGTGTGTTGCCTTTCTGAAATTTCATAAATTTTTCTTGTTATTTTGTGATAAATTGCATTATTCCATTAAAATGGACAAACACGACATTAATAGTATATTATACAACGACGCTATAATGGATGCTATTATTCCTGAAGATGAAGTTTACAACACGAGCGAGCAAAGCGAGCGAGGGTTTTAATCATCTGAGGGTATAATAGCCATTATAGAGAGTTGTATACTGTACTTTATCTACGACTAAATTATTAATTACAAGATTTTAATAAAATAAATACCAATACGATAAAATTTTGACATTTTCAAATGTCAATTCTCTATCACCATAGTTACATCATTAAACATTGTAATGTTTTAAAAAAATAATGTGCACGGAGAAATTGATTCAGGCAAAGTAATTTTCTGATTGGTGCAGAGGACGGAAAACTGACTATTATTCCCTGCGGGATTATTACATGGTATTATGTAGCAAACATCACACATTTAAATGTTATATACATTAGTCGTAGATAAAAGTGATTTATCCACATAAATTAAAGTAGTACTTTTGCTGTATCAAAATTTAAAAATTGGATGTTTTTTATATTTTAATAAATTGACTGTTTCTCCAAACAAATTTCGTGGTATATTTATTTTTCCGTACCTAAAATTGAAATTATGACAGTGATAGTTGACATCAAAATACATTCATAAATAAAATGTTTAATATTTATGGACGTGGGAAAAATAGTGTAAATACACAACTCACCGGAAAGTGTCTATCGAACAGACGATATCAATCAGTGTATCACTTTCCTCGCTCATTATGTAATATTCTATTTACAACTAAATGAAGCACAAAACATAATAGTAAACCTTTATGTAAACTATATTTAAGTTTATTAAATAAACTTTGCCAAAAAGATAACCACGTAATTCTTTAGAGATTATTGTCCGGGTACCTTTCATTCCTCGGCAAGATGATTCTTATTATTCTTATTCTTCTCTGTGATGCATCGAGCAACGAAAACTAAAAGAATTATTAAAAGAAGATCTTAGTGTGTGTGATAATAAAAGCACAACGCTTTTATTTGGGTTAATTGAAAGAGAGTTCGCGAAAGATGACAGAGCGCAGCGCTTTTGCTAGCAAAGGATGCAAAGGGAAATTAAGACTAAGATTCATTTAATTCTGTTATGCCGGGTCCAGGATTCAAAGGATGCAACGGAGAGACTATTCAGTTTTATATTTTTCTGATTTTTCACCACATTAGGCACTGGGAATCTACTTTTGATAGCTAAAACAATTAGTATGGGCGGAACGGACTTTTCATACTTATTTTCTTAAACTCTTACATTGTAATTACTTTTTAAATATAAGACTATTGAGAAACTGTTAATAAGAGCTGCAAAAAATTAAAAGATATCTAAACGATGACTCACATGAGGCTGCCACATCCAAATTTAGTAACAGGCGAGACAGATGTATACAGGGTGTTCTAACAACTTAGGACAAAAAATTAAAGGGTATGTACTTTACGACGTGCTGATCATGAAACAAATTTTAAAAAATAATTCGCAAAGTTAAGGGTAGTTTACTTGACGTGTGTACGTTTTAAGTATCACTGTTTTGATGGTATATTTGATAATTTGACATTTATTAGTACATTTATATATTCCTAAATGGTATAACAAAATACAATGTAGAAAGAGAAAGAAAAAAAAATTTGGTAACACTTTTTTCTAACTTTTTTCTTTAATAGTGTATATTACATTACAAGTCATGAAAATGTTTCATTGCAGACGAGGAGGCTTGTTTGAAGAATGCGAGGGTGCGCAGCGTCTGAGCATTTCTTCAAAGCCTCCGAGTCAAGCAAAGACATTTTTATGACGCGTGATGTAGGTATTCTATTTTTTTAAATCGGCAATTAAGCTTAAAATTATAAAAAAAATTAGGTTTGCATAAATCATCAGAGCTGTGACAAATTTTAGAAAAAGTTGTCATGATAAGTAAACAAAGTTGAAAGTTTTATTTTCATGCCTAGTCATGAAAATCTTACTTTCATGACGCAAATTAGTCTGGAAATGACGATTTTCATGCCGATTTTGAAAAAATTCTCTTTGTGAAACCATAGATGATTATTATCAAATTTAAATTTCTTTAACACTTTTCGGTAAAAAACAGCTAATTTTGCAGTACTCGCACTCATAATAATATTGATAGAAGTTGCTAGGCACTTGTTGAAACATTTTAAATACAGGATAATAATTAAACACTCGGTTATATGTTTCAAAATTATTTTATTTAACACTTTATACGTATTTTGGCTGTGATGCCATCATCAACAGTAAACTTAGAACGAGAAAGAAATTGAAATGTTAAATAAAATAGTTTTGAAACATATAACCGAGTGTTTAATTATTATCCTGTAACTAGAAACTAGCATTTTAATTTTGATTCATTTTATGTAGTACCTACTTAGTCTATGGTGATGTATCAAAATATCATTATCTATCTAGATTGGTTATAATTTTCATTGTTGTTGCTTAGCAACCTCTGTCTTTTGATTATGCACGCATTTGCGTGTTTTAAACATCGGTATGTATATATGTGTTAAAAAAATAGGAAAAGCAGAGAATTGACGGATTTACACACAGAAATAGAAATGGTAAAAAATAAAGACACTAACATACAAAACTTGCATGTATAATTTAGTAAAAACTTAGAGTTTGTCTAGAATAATAAGAATTGCAAAGTATTGATGGATTTACATAAAAAAATTGAAATGGATAAAAATCAATACACTTGCATTGTATTTAAAAATTTATGGATTTCTAAAAGTAAGCAAGAAAATTATACAATAATAAGAAGAACTCAAAAATATATACATTAATTTTTGCTCTTATAATGTACTTTGTGTTTTAACAATTTCATCGCTGTTGTTACAGATTGTTCTTGGACTACAAAACACCGAAACTGTTATGATACTCGTACTCGTACATTTAAAATTACAGTTGTGACGTCATCGCACATTGGTTTTTTTTTACTAAAGCAAAAAGACTATAAAGAGATGAGCACTGATTAAAAAATTAATACGTGTCCTAGTTTTACAAATCTGGAGCAAATACTAGAGGAACCAACAAATATTACATTCGCATGAATTTTTAATTAAAACCTCTAGCATGGAATCGAATCACGTAAAGAAAATTGTTGATAAAAATTAAAATAAAGCCCGTGTTACAGTACACTAAATCTCGAACAAGATATTGTTCAATTTTTGAATAATCTAAATTGTGTTATCATACAGCAAATGAAATATCGCATTGCTTTGTAAATTGTCTCAAAAAATCTGACGTGGACACCACATGACTTCCTTGTACGCCTATTAAACTGTTCATACTTTTCTTAATAACTAAAATGTAGAATAATATACAAAAATCTGACGTGGCCACCACAAGACCTCCCGCCATACCTACTTTATTCTTTTAACTTATTATACAAATATATTAATATATAAGTACTATTACTACTGCTACTATACTCACAAATATATTTTAATCATTTTATTTTAACTGCAGAAGAAGATATAAAGCATATTTTACAATTGTCACTGTCATGTCATAATCATTTAAATTTTACGTATAGTAACAAATGTTAATCGATCATGGACTACAAGGTACCGAAATACTAAATTATAAATATATACTTTAATTTTTCTTAAATGATACCAGATACAAAAATATTTTTAAAATACCGATTGTAGGTAATAATCACGACGAAACTAGTCATAATGGATTCAGAAAAGGTCAAAACGGATATTTCCATCAAAATCTGAAAACCGAAATTTTTCGCGATTACAATACTTCCTTTTTACTCTGTACAAGGAAGTAAAAATAGATAAGCGCGGCTGTCAAATTATTGTTATATGCGAAGTGCACAGAATCACAAACTAAATATTGTAGGAAGGTATATAAAATTGTCTCAGTATAAAACAGAGTTCATTAAAAACAAAGCAATTTATTTCTCAAGATGTTGTTCAATTAGTTGCGTAATTTCTTGTTCAATATTTACCTTATTACTTGAATGTCACCAAAGGAGTTATGTATTATAAAGTTCAAAAGGACAGGGTTTTGAAATATGTCCTGGGAAATTACAGAATCAATATCTGCACGTTTATGCATAGGATACTCTACTCTGAAGAGAAAACTGAAGACATTCACATTTTTTAAGATGAATCAATTACGGGGTGAACAGCCGGGCGACCTCTTTAAGACCCATCATAATGCTTTCATAAAGATCGTTTTACATTTTTTTTTGATTATACTCTTAGGTTTTTTTGTAAGTTTTTTGATAAAGGATTAAAGTAAACATGGTTTTGATTTCATCATTCTTATATTCTTAATAACCATCTAGTTTGAATTAAATTTAAATTTGTAATTTAAAGAAGCAGCAAATTTAAAAAATCATATGTGGCCACTACACAACCTTCCGCCATATATAGATTTATAAACATAAATGTATAAATACAATGTAGTACAATCCGGTGCCCATTTAAAACATACCAATAAAAATCTAACATATTCAAACACAGAAATTTGCATTACCTGAATCAAAAGATTCATTCACAGGAAAATTCTTCTGTGTTGAAGCCATCCTCCGTTCAATTACTACATTTAACATCTTACTTATGACTTATATGGCGTTAGTATGTCAACGTGTCACTCGTTTCACCTGTCAATATTTTATTTCAAAATCGGCATGAAAATCTTCATTTCCTGACTAATTTGAGTCTTGAAAGTCTTGAAAGACTAGGCATGAAAATAAATAAGTAAAAATGACTAGGCATGAAAATTTTATTTTTACTTTCCACTGTCTGTAGGTACAAACACTTGTCATGACAACGTTTTCTAAAATTTGTCACAGCTTTGATGATTTATGCAAACCTAATTTTTTCTATAATTTTAAGCTTCTATAATTGCCGATTTAAAAAAAAGAATACATCACGTGTCTGTCTGCTTGACTCGGAGGCTTTGAAAAAATGCTCGGACGCTAAGCCTCCTCGTCTGCAATGAAACATTTTCATGACTTGTAATGTAATATACTATTTACGCAGAAACAAAAATCAACCGATCATGGATTATAAGATTTCAACGTTTTATCTGATAAATTTATTTTTTAAATTTTACTACAGTTCTTTAATACTACCAGATAAAGACAAATTTTTTATAACGTAAGTTTAAGTTGGAAATAACTTTTCTTCTTATTCTTATTACAAATAAAGACTTTATTTTGACAATAATTAATCTTCAAAAAATATCACTTCCGGTGAAGGATATTTGTACCAAAATGTAATAAGCTCTTCCAATTTGTATACAAATGTTAAATACCAAATATCAAAATTTTTGGATAATTCGTATTTGAGTTATCCGACTGACAGAAATCCGGCTCTGATCACATATCTAAACACATGCACGCACACACATACATACAGACATCATCGTGAAACTATCAAAAATGAACTGTAAGGACCCTAATTCGTGCTCTTCCACCAAAAACTCACTAGGTACCCGATTTGTAGCATAATTTCAATACTTACCTTTACAGATATGGCGGAAGGTAAAAATAATGAAATTTTTTGTATTACACATAACAAAAATTGGAAACAAAACTGGTCAATTTATTGATCAATAAATTGAATAGTATAAAACATGCATAACTCCTGTTGAATGATTACAACATTTCTAACAACTCCACAACTAATCTCCCCTTCTGTTACAGCCCTGAGTCACGATGCTGGTGTCTGTCCTGTGGATGTCGACTCTGGTGGGCGTGTGCCTGGCGCGATGCGACCGCTCACCGGAAGGAAACCCCTACCCGCGCACTTCCGGTAATGACCGCTTCCACATTCTCATCTCCGGAAACCCGGAGACCTATGTTCCGGGCGAGCAGTACACAGGTGAGTCAAGTGCTAGAGGAAATTCATTTAGAGACAGGGTGGTAGTTTGATTTTTAATTATTGGGGTTAGAGGTAGGGTTGTCAAACTACTATTCAATGTTCTATATTGAAGTAAAGTAGAGTGCTTTAATAAAACCAAGCGATACAAACACCTAACACATTATTATACAGGGTGTTTCTATACTTCTGCACGAAACTTTAATGGATTATATAATTTGATATACTGCTAATAGATAAAAAAAGATATATGATCTAGATCAGATCATAGATCAATTTTTATGATAGGATTTTTTTTTAGATCAGATCACAAATTATTGATCTTTTTTTCTTTAGATCGTAAAAAGATCAATATTAGACAAAATATTTAATTGTTGCATTACATTACATAAAAAAAAGAAAAACATACGTAGTATTCAAGCGATTTAATCTACAGTTAAAAATGTGGAACCAGTAAAATTTGAAAAATTATTGTTATTGTGGTTGTGGGTGCAATAAACCCACACTTTAACTCCATGTGGGTGCACGTGGGTCCCTGCACCCACGTACTCTACGCCCCTGTATTTAATAATTCATTATTACTAAAAGAATATAATTGGTATTATGCTTTACGAATAAATAATTATGTATATAAATTATTTAAAACTGAAAAGCTTAATGACTAAATAAACAACATTTGAATATGATGAATAAACATGAACTAGATTTATAAACTGCTTTAGCATTTAACGCCTAATTAAAAATATAAAAGTAAACGAAACGTTTAAAAATGTAATAATTTAACTTCACAAATATCTCCCTCTATGGTCGACACTAGACACTGGTTAATTTATTATAAAATTTATAATCCGGTAAAATAAGTTTACTCAACACTCTTATAATATTATGTAATTATTGAAAATGGACCAAATTTCGCATGAAAATAGGCAGTGGCGAATCTTCTTAACTAGGCAGTGAAAGTTAAAAAATATTTGGCAATTCCTTAAAACTTCGCTCGATTTATTGACAGGTATTATCTCCCCTATCTCAATTCAATTTATTTTGTCAAGTTTCAGGCAGTTTCAGGACAGAAGTTCCTCTTCGGGAAAATATTCTCTGAAAATTCGGAAATTGGTCTGTCGCAGTATCTGTGACAAATCGTCGTGTTTTGTTTGTGATACACGTTAGATCAATTAAAACGTAATTTAGCGGAAACATCTGGAATAGAATCTGACTTTTTACGAGAACTTTCCCGGGAATCTTTTTCATCCTGTTTTAATTTCAAAATAAAATCCTTAAGAGATTGCCACGCCATGGCGATAACTTATCGAGAGTGATGATAATTACTTTTTCTGTGCCGTCCACTGAAAATAGCATTTTCGACACTCGGAAATGTATTCCAAACGTCACTTCACAAGATAACTTGCATGAACTCTGTACAGGTATAATGTACATAATTCTAAAAACATTACCTAATTATTTTTACGTCACTCGGAGGAGGAAAGCAGTGTTTTCCTCTTGCTAATGGAGGGAGGGAAGCGAGTTTTCCCTCCCGCGCGGGAGGAAAGCAAGTGGGTTCTTCCCGAGCGGGAGGAAAACACTATCAAGGAAGGTGATTTCGAGACCCTCGTGATGTAAAATATTGTGTGTCCCGCGGGAGTAATAGCTATTACACCCTTGGGCGAAGCCCGCCCTCGCTCGGACCGCCGCTTCGCCCGCGGGAGTAATAGCACGCTTCACTCCCTAGGTGCACAAAATACTATTACGTCACTCGGGGGAGAAAAGCAGTGTTTTCCTCTTGGGATAGAAGCGAGTTTTCCCTCCCGCGCGGGAGCAAAGCAAGTACGTTCCTCCCGCTTACAAGAAAGGTGATTTCGAGACTGTTTATAAATTAAAAATGGAAGAAAAAATCAAATATTAACAAAAAATTCAAACAAAAGTTTTTTTAATTCAAAAATTATTATATAAATCTTTTATTTCTAAACAATGAACTGCATGTTCGGGCAGTTCGTAATTGTAATATTCATAGGGCTGGTGGTCTGAATGTTGCCTGCCTGATATCCAACCCCCGTGACGTAAAAAACATTGTGTGTCCCACGGGAGATAAGGCTATTGCTCCCTTGGTGCACAAAATACTATTACCTCCCGCTTCATATTATATAAGGGAGATATTGTGATGGGTTAAAATTTTCGAGTGTGCATGAGTTTTTAGTGGATAAAAATTCCGAAATTAAAAAAAATCCAATGTATGCAAACTTTACACGGTTATATCTGATGATATATCTGTAGATCCATTCTTTCTCTATTAAATGTTTATAAAAACATTATCCTGAAGTCCATAATAATCTGACAGTTTACTCGCAACGAAATCACTTTTACAGTATTTTTCAACTTCAAAATGACATTGCAGAGCTAGGATGCGGCAAAGTACGAGTTTCGAGTAGGTTTCAGGCAGCCGTAGTTAGTGGGAAAAGAGTGGAATAGAAAAAAAGTAAAATCGAGTGTATAGGAATTCGGAAAAAGCGTTATTATTCAGATGGCTTACAATATGATATGCTGCCACATTTAAATGAGAGAAACACGTAATAGTATATTATATATTGAGGAACTAAAGTGCATGATTTAATCCTGAGGGTGAAGTTTATTTCATGTGCCGAAGGTTAGGGAAATAATCACCTGAGGGATTAAAGGTACTTTAGTCCTGTGGTATATACGCTATTTTTTACACTACATCCTCAAACGAATGCAAAATAGTTTAAAAGAATACACATTTTGTAATTTTGACAGTAAATTTTATGACAAATATTTATATTGTTACAATAGATACTCTGTAACAAATAGCACGTATTTACTTGGCAACGGGATTAATTAATTCAATTCCTTGACAACGGGATTAAATATGAAAAATAATCCCTTGGGATCAAATTTAGAACCTTAGTCTCTAAAAATAAACACTAAAGAAGAGTTTTAGTCCTGGAAGTGCAAAATAAATATTTCAAGTCAAATGTTTAAATAGTAAAAAAGTTTCGTTGAAATAAATTTAATTAAACTAACGTGGCATAACTACAAAAAAATGTAATTAAAACATATTAACTCCTTTGATACACATAAGTAGATTTGCACCGCGCAAAGTTACAACAATTTAATTATACAGAAAGAAGAAAAAACCTTAACAATCTCATTCTCTCTGACATTATTCCCTGCTCGTGTTTAGTGTAAAATTTCACGGGTGTTGTTTGACGTCGGTGTGCTAAGTACAGGGCGGTATTCAGGGGAGGGTATTGTTACGCAAGGAAGGCACTTGATCGCACCGCTTGCGAGCGCTTATTATGCAAAACAGTTGCAGTTGCAGTGGTAATTTTGATGCGGATATACTGCAATTAATGCGCGGAATAGTAATTGATGCGTAGTAATTAATACTCGGCATTTCTGTGACAGAGAGAGGATGCGTTTTTTGCAGGAGATAATTAGATCTAAATTGTTAAGTGTACTTCTTGTAATTGTCGTGAAATTTGCATTTTTATTGGCTTGGTTTTTTACTGGAGTACAATGGAAGGTTGTTTCTTTGGTATTGCAAAGAATTGGAGGACTTATTATATGAATGATAAAGGATTGGCAGATAAAATAATAGGAATTGCGAAGAAGTCAGGGAAAAATTATCTGACGAATATGCAGCATACAATCTTCGTTCTGCTCATTCTCCATAATTATGATTGTTTTAACCTCCAAAAGTGACATGCACGCTCCGTGCCCAACAGTCCGAGCTTGGGCTTGTTGTGCATGCACAGTGCGCACAGCCGAGTATTTTTCGAACGCATCCTGTGCAGTACAAAGTGCACAGAAGTGAATAAACGAACGGTTACTGTGCAACATGTTAAAAATGTGTGCACAGAACTGAATAAACGAACCCACCTTTAGTGATCATGAAAAGAATGAATTGATTTAGATTTCATTATTTTAAAGGCACTTTCCGCAAGACGCACATTTTTGATACCACTGGATTGTTGATTGCATAATGAATACTTGTCTGACTGACTATGAAATTGAATCATAGTCATATATTAAAGGACTGAAGTGCACACCAAAATGACTAATATTTATTTTGTTTTCTCGTAGAATATAATTAAATTGTGGCTACACCAGAGTTCCCAAAAATTTTAAAATTATGATTTTTATAGAAAAATGTTTAAGAAATAGAAAGCTTAAAACCGGAAGTCGATATCTTTATCCGTTAAAATATTACAGCCATTTTCCTGGATTATGACAAATAATAAATAATTTGAAAATATGCAAAATTCAAATTCTTGAATTTCTAGCAAACAGTGCCATTTACAAAAAAATCTATATAAATCTATCTTGTAGAGAATTTTGTGCTCTACAATTCCGTTTAACAGTTTTCTTCGTAATGTAAACCATTTGCAAGATAAACGCGAAAAACTAAAAAGGAGACTATTTTTTCAAAATTGCGGCTGACGCGAACACTTCTGGTGATGCCTGCACCCCTTAAATACTCAGTTGTGTGTTAAATGAGAAAAAAATTCAAATTGCTTTTGGCTTTAAGTGCATAATAATTTCACTAAGCCGCCGAACTATAATTAATAAGTAAATATGGGAGAAAAGACATTATTATAGTTTGTTATAGTGTCTCTACAGTCCACCAATATTTTAGTGATAGATTGAATTGTTAAGGGTATCGACTCGACGTAGCTCAACACCGCGTTTGTCCTATGTTAATCGCTAAAAATACGGAAAAGCAGTCTAGCAATTTCTACAATGCTCATGAAGTTTTATAGATAAAGCTAAATTTCATAAATTTATTTACAGACGAAGAATGCAACTAGGATTATGCCGCGTTACATTTTCTAATAAATCTCTTAATAATAAGAAAAAGCATGTAAAAAATTGCTTAAAACACACTTTTTCATTAATTTTGTATATGGATTTCAAAGATTTTTTCAGAATTCTAACTGGGCATAATCCTAGATTAATTCTTTCACAAAAATCTAGTACCTGTTTTTCCTTCAAATTTTTAATATGCAATGAGTAAAACAGAAACTGCTACACTTCTAAACACGCAATATTTTGTTACGGAGACGAGACCCTTAACAAAATTTGTAAAACCATTGTTTAAGTTGGATTGATGATGTCACTATTCAAATCGGGAACCCTAAAATGAAATCTCTGATAGCAGCTAAAAATGTGCAATAAAAAATTCATTTCGCAAACGGTTCCCCCTGATAAAAATGAAATGTCGAAACGTGCAGCAATTAAATTTTACACACATTTTTTATCTTTCGTTGTACACGAATTAAAACTGATTTGTCTCGGTAGCAAATACAAATTTTCCATCAAATTTAATCGCGCTTGACACCTAAATTGACATTAATGACTTTAAAATGTCAGCTGGCCATGTTGCGCGATGTTCAACTGTTGGTTTACATTTCACTCGCGGTTATTTATTTTACATGACAGTTGTAGTAGGCGCGAATGTGTCATGGAAATGTTTTATTATTTATTATTAATTAGGGAGAAACTAAAATGGTGTAATTACATATGTGTGGACTGAAATTTTATAATTTTGTTTGTGTTGCCTTGTGTGGACTCGTTTGATGTTAGATTTGTTTTTTAATAAAAAGAGCAGTTGCGTTATTAAAAATTCATTACGACTTTTAATGTTCCATTTTGTACTTAAATATGAGATATTATGTAAGGGAGACTATGCTACCTACTATAAATATTTAATAGTATCTAACATAAAAACCTCTGCCGGTTAAAGCCCTGGATAACTCTTTTCTCTCAGTAAAAAAAAAATATAGCAAGAAATTATTGAATTTAAACAAGTTTAAGTTTAACGCAAAATGCCCGAATCGTCAAATAAATAAAAATTATAATAACAGAACTAAACTAAACTCAAGTAATAATAGGTATGTTAAGCAGAACCTGCCAAAACCAATAGGAATAATTAGTACTCGATTATTACTAATTAATTACCCTAATCCCTAATTTATTACTGTGGTTTAAACAAAACTAACAAAACCGTACTAGAGCCCACAAACTCGGGTTCGTAAAACCCTCGTTAATTTTTAAAAAAACCACAGTAATAAATTAGGGATTAGGGTAATTAATTAGTAATAATCGAGTACTAATTATTCCTATTGGTTTTGGCCGGTTCTGCTAATGGGGTTATTCCAGCTTAACATACCTAGTAATAATAGTTTTTCCACGACCATATACGATACAGTTTCCATGGCGTTATCTAACTATGAAAATAAACAACCCGTTCGCTATGTTATCGAACAGGTCTTATCGCCACAGTTTAAATTTTTGTTTCATCTTTTAGTAGGCATGTGTTGTCTTTCTGACATTTGATATTTTTTCTTGCCACTAAGTATTTCGTAATATATTGCATTATTAAATCAAAATGGGCAAACACAACATTAAAAGTGATTTATCCACATAATTTAAAATAGTACTTTTGCTGTGTCTGGTATAATTTAAAAATTTAAATAGCATTTATATTCTTGTTATTGAAAATATTGTAGCATGTATTTCATGATCGTGGTAGGTATACAGGTGTTCCACAACTTAGGATAAAAAATTAAAGAGTATTTATATTGTACGACGTGCTGATCATGAAACAAAAAGATTTTTTTTTAAATTCGAAAAAAATGCATCGTATTTCCAGCAAACATTATTTGTTGGTTCTGGTCGGTAGTTATTTTTAATAATTTTTGTCAAATCTTCTACAATGAAAGTAATTGTTTCCATAATATCTAATACTAATAAATGTCAAATTATCAAATATACCATGAAAACAGTGATACTTACTTAAAATATACACACGTCTAGTAAACTACCCATATGCCCGGTTTCATAAACCTTTGTTAAATTTTAACAGACTGTTAAACTGTTTAGCACATTGTTATATATGAAAAATCGTTTCATCAACAGATGTTAACTTTAACATCGGGGTAAATCGTTTGCTAATTTAGCAGGTGCTCTGAGCTCATGTTAAATATTTAACTCGTTGTTATTTTATGACAGATGTCAAAATGTTAAATGAGTACAAAAATATATATTTAATTAAAAGTAAATAAATATTATTTTCTGAACAATTAGTGGTTAATAAGAGTTCAAATATGATTTCTAATTTTGAAGACAATGTTTTTTGGCAAATTTATTTCATTTGTATAATGAGATGCACTGAACATAAAATGATATAAGTACCGTGCTTAACAGAAATCGTCCTATTTATTGATTCTATAAACCAATTATTGTTTACACTTAGCTTTTATGCAATGTGTGCATTTCAAACTGTACCTACAGTATTTCCTATTATTATAAGATGTAGTTAACGCATCATATTTGTACTCTCCCTAAACCGTTGTTCTTCAAAATACGAATGCACGAAGAAATTAATTAAAATGAAATTTTAAGATAATATTTTTTCTGAATAGTAGACTTTTACGAAGTATTAGCTTCGTTGAACACTACTCACATTCGTATTCAATCTCATGGGTACTTTTCTATAATCCTTTATGTACTGGTGATTTGTAATGTAGTAGCACGTTGGTCAGGCTCTGTACTCGATAGCACAATATTTAATGATTCGCCAGTGAGAATTGATGTGGAAAGAGCTTTATTTTCAAGATTATTATATTCCGGGGAAGGTGCGTACTTGTAAAAATTATCTACTAACTTCGGTACTAAATCCTCTGCCATCGACATGCTGCGAAACAAACTGAAAACTGACAAAAGATCTCATATTGTATACTATTCTGTTCTGTCAAAACATATGTTCAGTTTTCAGTTCACTGTTGCAAGTTGCGGCTTTCTTTATTCTGGGCAGTGCTGAAACTGCTTGCTATTTGTTGCGCATACGTTTGCGCACAATACTGCGAGTAGTTGATCAGTCTCTAGCATATCCAGTACCAGCAGCAGCCTCATACGAATAAGTGCACTTTTTTCTGACAGCCTGTACTTATTTGATATTGTCGTCCTTTTACATGTGGTATAAAATAATGTCAAATGAAACATGTCAAATCACAACAATCAAAATATTAATATACATGAATGAATACAGCTGAAAGTTACCAAATAAAAACGAAATATAACTAATAAAAATTTTACACGTTTGTTAACTAACATCTTGATTATAACAGTTTGTTTGTTTCATGAAACACATTCAAAATTTAACAGGCTGCTATTTTTACATCGTTTTAACTAACACGAGATTTAACATTTCGTTTATGAAACCCGGCAATAACGTTGCGAATTTAAAAAAAATCTTTTTGTTTCATAATCAGCACGTCGTACAGTATATAGCACCCTTTAATTTTTGTCCTAAGTTGTGGAACAACCTGTATTTGTTTACTCGTAAAATTAAAATGATGACAGTGACAGTTGACATTAAAATATTCATGAATAAAATGTTTCATTAATAAAAAGCAGAATTGCTGAATTTTCAGTCAAAAATCTTATCAAAATGTTTCATATTTATGGCCGTGGGACAAATAGTGTAGGTACACAACTCTCAGGAAAGTGTCTATCGAAGGTTCGTGAGATTTCCGAACTCGGCAAGCCTCGTGCGTCATCATTCTCACTCACACGATATCAATCACTTTCCTCGCTCATTATGTAATATGCTATTTCAAGTTTAATTACGTTTGTCAATATCTTTGACGCCTATTATTCAACTTGGGTGTGGCAGACTCACATAGTGTGAATTTTCAGTATAGATTTACCATGTGTGTGGTTACCAGCCGTCAACTCATGAGTACCTACTCATGGTTATTAGTGGAAAGTACACTACAGTGGAGGTTTTTGTGCATTTAAGCTAGAGTGCACACCGAATTTTATTTCTTAATTATCTGGAAGATAACTTTGCCTGGAAGTGACCAGTGCCAGCGCTAACTTCATAAAAATATCAAGTGAAAATTTTTGTTGATTCAGTAAAATTAAACTGCACGTTTCACTTTCAGTTAGCGCAAATTAAAAGTTTTATTTCTTTTTATAATTTAATTAAGTTCGCTACTTTACCGCAAGGATTTTCCGGAAAAATTGTCACGTGACTGCACCAACTTGAAGGAAATTGAAGACGATGAAAAAGAAAAGCCAACTATGCGTCTTTTCTTATTATTTATTTTTCTTATTAAATCTAGGGATATTTTGTAGTAATTCTTCAATCTTCGGGGTTTTAGAGATTATATTCTTGCGGAAATTCCTACAAAATGACTTACTCAACTTTATTAAAAGTTTTTCTATTGAAAAAAATCAATTCATTTAAAATAAAAAATTGTCTTAAATTAATTATTTATCGAAATATTTTTAAAAAGTACTACATCCGGTTTGTAGATTTGTAGCTTTAAATATAAAATATGAAATGTTAAGACGATCCTCTACCGTGCCAGAAAACAGCCAAAAACATGGATTTCGCGCGCCACTCAACATCGTTTATTGTTTTGTTAAATATAATAATCTAAAGATATTATTGAAGATAAAAGTACAATCTACAAAATGGTCGATGCAGAATTTTAAAATTTTGCTTTAAAATCGAAATATGTTAATTTGAATTTTGACAATTTTGACAATTTTTGAACACAAATATCTTCTATTTTAAAACGAATTTTAAAAATTTGATCGGTTGTTTTGCAGATTCAAGCTTTGTTGACAACATATTACAATTTGAAGTTAGTTAACTTTTTACCTTCCGCTTACCTGTAAAGGAAGGTATTGGAATCATGCAAAAAATCGGGTGGTGAAATTTTAGTGGATGAGCACGAATTAGGGTCCTTACAACTCATTTTTGATAGTTTCACGATGATGTCTGTGTGTATGTATGTGTGTGTGTGTGTGTGTGTGTGTGTGTGTGTGTGTGTGTGTATGTGTGTGTGTGTGTGTGTGTGTGTGTGTGTGTGTGTGGTCAAGGGTTGTTAGTCGCATAACTCAAATACGAATTACCCGAAAATTTTGATATTTGGTATTTAACATTTGTATATAAATTGGAAGAGCTCCCTAGATTTTGGTACAAATATCTTCATCGGAAGTGATATTTTTTGAAGATTGAAAAGGTTAATTGTCAAAATTGTATATAAATTTGGAAAAATATAGTATTTATTTGTAATGAGAATAAGAGGAAAAGTTATTTGCAACTTACGTTATAAAAAAATTGTCTTTATCTGGTAGCATTAAAGAACTGCAGTAAAATTTAAAAAATAAATTTATCAAATAAAACGTTGATATCTTGTAATCCATGATCGGTTGATTTTTGTTTCTGCGTAAAAAATATTGACAGGTGAGACGGGTGACAAGTTGGCATACTAGCTCTATATAAGTCCTAAGTAAGATATTAAATGTAGTAATTGAACGGAGAATGGTTTGAACACAGCAGAGTTTTCCTGTGAATGAATCTTTTTATTCAGGTGATGCAAATTTCTGTGTTTGTATATTTGAGATTTTTATTTGTATATTTTAAATGGGCACCGGATTGCACGTATACATTTCTGTTTAAAGTCGAGATATGGCGGAAGGTTGTGTGATGGCCACGTCAGATTTTTTAAAAATATTTTTACAAATATGGATCTATAAATTATTTTTTCCTCTCAAACATAAATTACTTGTTATTATTATGTTTAACAAAACAATAAACGCTATAGAATAGCGTGCGGAATGTTTTTGACTGTTTACTGCCAGGGGTAGAGGATCACCTTAATGTTTGATATTTTTATCTTTTCCGAAAAAAATGTAACATACAAACGAACGCATACACACGCAAAAAAAATGTTTGCTTGAAATATGATGCAATTTTTTGCGAATTTTTAGAAAATTCTTTTTGTTTCATGATCATGATTTAATTTTTTGTCCTAAGTTGTGGCACACCCTATATAGGTGTACGGGTCTTTTTAAGAAATTTGCTGAAATTGCTCATTATTTATTTGTAGGAGTGACATTTCCTGAAAGAATTTCATTTGCGTTAAATAGGCCTCTTTCATTCTTAATTAAACTAAATTAAAATGTATTTCCGGAGCTTTGCAATCTAGCGCTCAAAAACATCTAATTGCTTGGTATATTCTCAAAATATTTTTAATTTTCTGTAAAAATCTGTAAAAATCCCAGCTGGCTTATTAATTAAAACTCTTTCATTCGTTCATTTTTGTAATTAAAGTTGAACGGGCCTAAACGTCTGTACGCAACATCACAATTAAAACATTTTTCGCTTAGAAATCTCCACTTCCGCTAAACGGCGGCCCTCATGAAGAAACAATGGAGCATCGAGGGTAAACAGTTTCGGCTGTCAATTGTCAAACGCGAGAGGAATGTGCCATTGTAATTGTGACTGTGTGTGTATAGATAAAAATTCATTTGTTCGTCAATAAGTCAGGAGCAGACGCCGGCTTTAAAGATCACGATTTGCGGGCCCAATTTAATTAGAACGGAAGCCTGAATCACACAGAACTAATCCCTGCCAACCCTTCCTTTTGTGTCGGGCAGACGGCTCTGTTTACACTAGGGAAAATAGAGAAAAGGGAATTCTATAGTAGTCTCGATCTAGGAGCGATTTAATTTTTGTGGAATTTATTTCATTCGACATAAAAACAGTTCGTTAAATTCAGATCAGGCTAAAGCCTCATTCACATAAGCATTTAGTTGTAAGGTTTACATTTATGTTTACGATTAAGAAAGTTTGAATACATCTAACTAAATACAAGCATCCATAGTGCTTGAAAATAGGACGTGTGAAAGCTCGTATATAGTTATATGAATTTAAACTTTCTTAAACTTAAACATAAATGTAAACCTTAAAACTAAATGCTATTAAGGTGGTTGGCTTCTAGCCGTTAAAATGGTGAAAAGTATGTTTAGTTTTCCCATTAAAATTGAAGTAAGAATTGAAATTTTCGAATTATCTAAGATATTTTTGAAAAGTTTAAAGATGCTCCCTCTTTGCACTAATGCCAGTTTTTTAGTTTTTCCTCAATTTTTTTTATGTGCATAGCTAAACATGTCCAATTTTGTGAATATTTCATGTGTATTTTGATACAATTCTACATAAAAATTCAAAAAAGTGGCATTAGACCAAAAAGAGGGCAACTTCAAGCTTTTCGAAAACGTCTTATTTGTTTAAAAAATCTTATTGTTTAAACCAATTTTATGGGGAAAACTGCATGTTGTTTTTTGCTATTTTGACGGCTGGTGTTGATCCATTTTAAATTTAATTTTCTGGAATACAAAATTCAAAAAGTGTTCAATTTATTTATTCAGATATATAATTTAAATCTTTGTTTATTAAAGTAATACAGAGCGTTCAGCAAAACCTAATTTGACTGCGCAACCGCCTTAAAAGATACTTACAAAATACAGGGTGTATCATAACTTTGAGTATACTTACACACGTAAAGGGAATATACGCAGTCTGATATGCTAATTGTGGATCAAACTATTTTTTTAATTTTTCAAAAATAAACAATGTTTCTAAAGAAAATATTTTTGTACCATTGGATTGATACTTATTTTTAACATAACTTCGAATAATTTAATTTAAGCTCTATAAATAATAAATGAATTTCATTCTGATTTTGTTTATTGGCGACCATGCAACAGGGTTCACTCTCAATTATAGAATGGTGGTTGTTATTATAGTGGAATCCAACCACTTCGATCGATTCGTCTTGGTGCACACATAACCTCAATCCGTGCGACGATTTTTAAAATTCAAAGCGGCAGCGGAAAATTTTGTTTGCAACCCAGACTACATTTAAGACTCTCAAGTGGTCAGCTTGAAGCATTCGATTGCGATTTAATTTCAAGATGTTTTACAATTTAACGACACACTGCCGGCCGAGTGACTTGAACTACAGAACTCCGGATTCGTACGTCATCACATGTAGAGAGCTGAGCTTAAACCCACGCAGCTACTGTCTCGAGTTGTAAATTAAATAAAAAACTGATAGTTATGATAGTGGTATTAAATAAAATGGATCGTGTAAATAAACTAACCCTTATATAATGGGTTAGTAAGATATTTTTATGTTACTGTACGTTGTAATCCCATCTCTATATTTCGTTTTTTTGTTTCTTTCTGATAAGCCAATTTTACACCACCAAAACAACCCTGCGAGATAATGCATCCTAATGTAAGCCTGTACAGATTTCTTTACGCCTGTGTTGTATTTGTGTAGTGTGATTAAGGCTTCTCGTTTGCGGAATGAGGGATATAATGGCTAAGTATTATAGTCGGTGTTTTTGTCAGCAGGCTTTCCTTTTACGGATGGAATAAACATGTTAAAATTAATTATTTGTGCTATTAGATATTACCGCGGCTTAAGGGTTTTTTTCTGTATATGACATTTGGAGTAAAATAACAAAAATGTTGCTGATATAAAATGTTGAAAAATTATGAGAAACGTAAAATATTATGAGCACTGAGTAGGTACATTTGTAGTTAAATTAGAAAATATGATATTATGTCGTAACGTTTTATGCGGTATTTTAATATTTTGACTGTTGTAGACTTTTATGTTTCAGAACGTAAACATAGTATAATATCTATACATATAAATAGTTTATAGTTTACTCACTCGCCAGGGATCAAAATGAAAATTTTGACTGAAAGGAACGCTAGATTTCTTGAAAATGTCAATTTCAGTAGACAAACAAATCATTATGCCCTGTTCACACGAGGAAATTTTTCACTTAATAGTTTCTTATTGATAATTCCACTCCTGTATAAAGTAAGCCATAAACAAAATACAATTTTATCGCTTTGACAGCGGATAAAAAGGAAGATAACTTTTTGCAAGTGATAAAACCTTATTTACCTTCTTCTTAGCAACCAAACCATAAATAAAACACAAAAATGTCATTTGCTTCATATTTCCAATATTTGTCAGTGAAATGATTAGATTTTGGGAATATTTGTGAACAAGAACTAAAGGAGTCGTTAAATTATCTCGTTGAATTACACTCGAGCATTTTATTTCCTCCGAATAAATTTCTGTTTGACATTTCAAACTTGTCACCTGAAGTAAGATCACTCCACCTACGGTGTCGTGATTTTATTAAACAATTTTTCTTTTCAAATTGCTAGGCATTAAGGTTTCAGTACAAACAGAAATTTATCCAGCGAAATAAAAAGCTCTTGTGTACTTACAGTTGAAAGTAAAACATATGCTAGAAGTTGTGATAAATAAAAACAGTCAATGCCGTTCATACGGGGAATGTAATTATTTTTATTAAATATTTATAAGATCACTAGCTTTAATATATTTTTAATAAATAATTAGTTTCCCCCACGGTTTCCCCGTATGACCAGTATGACAGATTTAATATGACAGTTCCTAGCACTTGTTTTTCTTTCAAGAAAGTTTTTAGTAATAACTTTCCTCGTGTGAACAGGGCATTATAAAATAAATAACTATTATATTGAAACAAATGTTTGAGCAAAAATGAAAAATATGTCCCTAATTATACGAGTAACCAAGATGAATAACTAAACAATTATAAAGTTTTTACCGTGCTTAAACTTTAACCATTTATTAATTTTGTATTTCTTTTTTACGATTTTATCCAGATTAAACTAATGATTTTCTGTTACATTGTTACAGAAAATAATTAATAAACATCTGGATCCGTCATACTATTTTAATTTTTTTTATTATTGTTTTTAATATTACAGGAATTAGACATAATTTGGATTTTCCTTTGACAATTAATTACTCTTTATCTTAATTAATATTTTATGCTATTTTTTACTGCAAAATTAATTATAAAGATATTCTGGAGTAGCTAGACATAAAAACTGCAACAAAAAACCGTATAAAATATCGATTCCGATTCGGTTACCAGTTCATTGTGGTTTTGTTCCGGATTTCATATTTTATATGAACCGGTAACCGGTTTAAAAAAAACGGTTTTGGATTCAGTATCGGTTCAATGAAATAACAATGAATTAATTTAAAATGTTCACTTTTAATCTCACATGTGCATTAACTTTTTTCGGAAAATTTTTTGAGTGCTTTAAATTAATTACACGATAAAAAATTTCCTGGACATGAATTAATGCACGAGTGCAGATTCGGTAAGAAAATCGTAATGACACCGCCGCTCTATTTTTTTAATTCATTGTACTACAATAGAAACTTGAAATATTCACTAAATTTGAATTTAACATTAATAAATTTGTACTATTTATCTTATTAATTGCTTATTTACACTCAAAATGATAATTTTGAATTTTGTCAAACAGACATGACAGAAAAGTTAAGTTTCGCAAGCTACTATTAAAAAACTTCCGCTAAATTTTTATGTAACCATAACCATGGTTACTATTATTTTATTCAATTCTTCCATTGGCTTATATCATGTGATTTTTGATGACACTATAGCCCTGTTCGCACGGACATCTTTGGAGATTCTACGAAGATTCAGAATCCTGGAAAAGAAGAATTTATAATTATTTATTGATTGCTTCAAAACCACGTAATTATCACTAGAAAGAAATAAAACTTCTTCTTTTCCAGGATTCTGAATCTCCGTAGAATTTCCAAAGATCCCCGTGCAAAGGCGGATGAAGTGTGGTCTATCTGTTTACCTTTTAGAAAGAGATAGCAAATACGGGCTAGCTTGGAGCATGCATTATATGACGACATGCAACGGTAACTATGGTAACGCACGGGCCCAGTACTCTCTCGCACAGGGTAAACAGAAATTCCACGAATCTACACTATTGCTAAGACACGTAGTGTCCACTCCTGTGTTTATATTATACTTCGTGGTAAACACATTGAAAAAAATTGTTCTTTATCACTTTCATCATCAAGTGTGCCATGACCGCCCACTCTTCCTGCTGCCGGAAACAATCTGTGGACATTAGAACATCAATTTACTTGTAAAAGAATAATTTCCGTTTTTCCGCGTCACGTGATATTGTGCGAGAGTTTTTTGTTTTCTCTGAAGTCTGAAGGGATGCAGAGCTTTCGGTGGGGGTAAGGGGAACAACGGAAGAGGCGATAGTCGTTTGTTCACTTTCCGAGTTGTTTAATTGGCTGGCGTTGCCCGCTCCGGCGTTAAAGGATGTATTTATTAATTCAATTTAAATATCTCAAGTTATCTGCAATATTGGGAGGAAATATTAGCTTTGAAGTGGAAGCAGTGACTGTGAAAGTTTTTTTGAAGGGTTAGTAATTTATAAATGGCGTCAAAGCGGAGAAAGATGCTATTAGGTTGCGACACATCAAAAGTAGTGACAGCGAAAGGCACTTTTAGAAGATAAAATAATACATTAGTTGCTGTTCCTATATTCTATTTTACTATACAGGGGGTGTATTATAATTTCGAGCACAGACGTTTAGCAAATTAATATGCTGACTACGGATCTTTCTTAAACTTTTTCAAAAATTCTAAACACAAATTTCAATGTATCTCTAAATGGATATCACATCTCCATAATTCAAATTAGAGTTACAACGAATATTAGGCAATTATTCGGTATTACCTCACTCTCTACTAGTTTCGACACCCCATGTGTCTTCTTCAGGAGATGAGATTAAAGGATTAATATCTCATCTCCTGAAGAAGACACATGGGGTGTCGAAACTAGTAGAGAGTGAGATAATAAAAAATTTGACTGCATCCCAGTAATTTCTTTCCAATCCTAAAAATAACATCAGTCAAGAAAATTTTTCCTTAATTATTCGGTATTATAGGCATTCGACATGATTTTTGTCATTAGACCGAACACCGAATATTAGTTTACTATTCGGCCGAATACCGAATAGTCTGACGTCACATGTGGCATACAATACACTTGAACTGCGATTGTCTATAATAGTACTTTATTTAGCTATTTCATGGACAGACAAAAATAAAAGTTTATACTTGAGTTTTTAATAATTATTATTACTAAAAAAGAACAATAATATCAAAACCTATATTTTGTAATTTAGATAAAAATGAACTATTTGTTATTAAAATATAAAAGCGGAAAATTATGGAGCAAAAAATAAGCTTCTCTGCAATCAAAGCAACTACGTCAATACTTAGATAGTTTATCATTTGGCGCCAAAATTCGGTAATCGGCATATTTATTATTCGTTGCATTTCTAATTCAAATACATCTCCTTAAATAAAAATTGATCATGAATATCATATCTCCATAATTCAATACATCTCCTTAAATAAAAATTAATAATTGATATCACGTCTTCATAATTCAAATACATTTTCAAAAAAATCATTCTTCCCGTGTAAAAATTACATGGAAGACGCTACTAATTTGCGACCTATTCTGGGGTAATAGTATATTACATTACTAGCAGGGTAAAACAGTTTTTACTGCTGAAAGGAGGAAATGACCGGCGAGCCTGTCACCTCCTTGAAGCAGTAAAAACAGTTACCCTGCGTGTATTGTACAACATTTTACTTGTTACTCATCTGTAAACCAGAATAAAATTAAAAAATTGTAACCAAATCCTGTCAGTTACACACAACTGTTTTCTTTTAAATAATATCTCATAAGCCTTGGAAGTATGATTGCTGTGCCAATGTACATTGTTTAACACAACAGTAAAACTGAGCACGCTTGTAAAGAAAAACATATGCGCAGAACTAACAAGTAAAAAAATTTTATTCACAATCGGTTGGTAATATGTGCGTTTCCAACCTTCTAAACAGTTGGGAAGCGAGTCATTGTTTACTTTACTTCCCAGCTAGCCGGAAAAAACTTCCCGGCTAGCGGGGAAGTGAGCGTTACTTCCCGGCTAGCGGGGAAGTGAGCGTTGAAGTATCAAAACAAATTATAATAAAACTGTCATAAAATATGAATAAAATGAATATTTATAACGGGCATATCAATAACCAATTGGATTGTGAATAAAATAGTATACATACCTCGCGGGAAGGCTCATTCCAGCCTCGCGTTCATAGATGACTTCGGTGCAAGCACCTCAGTCATCTAATGAAACGCTCGGCTGTAATGAACCATTTCCCCGCTCGGTATGTAATATACTATTACAAGCGAGTAGTTATAGTGACTTGTTAAGATCTATTTTCAAAGACAATAGAAGGCTTTGTAAAAGTAAAAATATTTACATATTAATTAAATATTAATAAAATAAAATATATTTTAATTTTGACCACCCTAGGCTACGGCACTGCTATATTTTATATAAACATAAATTGTTACAATCTACGATATAAAATAAATAATATAAATTTAGTAAAAGTATTTATGGAACTTCATCAATATAAGTATAAATAAATTTATTGTCCAAAACACACAAAAGAAGATTCCTGGGAAAATTCCATGTCTCTCTTTTTAGCGAGTATAAAATTTTATTGAAAAAGTTTCTTTCATACATCATGTTAAATCGCTGATAAATCTCCGTTACAATTCTGAGCATAATCACGTTAAATCCTTCGCTGAAGACTGGAATACGGAATATATTTCATTGCGAAAATAAAATTAATTGTAAACATGCACGCTATTCGTTATGGAAACGCGACAGACACGGTTTGATATTTTCAGCAATGCGCACGTTTTATTTACATTCGTATCATTCACGCGGATTCTATCTTTTTATGTTTCTACTAAATATTTCTAAATAAAAATATGAGACTGGAGTTTAGCCAGAGTTGGATTCAATAATCAATATTAAATGATACCTTTTTCTAGCTAACACCCCAACACTGCCTTACGTAAATTATACAGGGTGTTTCTATATCTCTGCACGTAATTTTAATAGGTTATATAATTTGATACACTGACAACAGAATTTTTTTTTCAAAATTCGCAAAAATAAGGGTAGTGAAAATTATAGTTCCATTGGTTTGAACGTCCATTTAACTGTTTATTTACTATTATTATTATTATAACATAAGAAGTGACTATTTGAGATAGTCTGATAGTATTTATAATTTTATTTTATAAATAACATAATAAATAAACAGTTAAATGGACGTTCAAACCAATGGAACTATAATTTTCACTACCCTTATTTTTGCGAATTTAAAAAAATTATGTTATGAGTATATCAAATTATATAACCTACAAAGTTACGTGCAGAGGTATGAAAACACCCTGTATATCGATGGTCATATGATGCGTGAAACAGAAACTACGAAACTAGCTTAAATAATTAACTTTGTATTTAAGTATCGAATTACTAGAACAACTTTTGATTAGTATGCGTACTTTTATAATTTTTGAGCAAACGATGACAGTTTGAGATAACTCTAAATAAAATATGCTATACGAGTAAAATTCAAGTTATCGATGTTTCTAGGTTTATAACTAAAAAACTTGCGAGATAATTAAATTTTTTTTTCAGATATAAATTACTAATACTTTATGTTAATTAATACTTATTTTACAAATGGATGATTTAAAATGACTATTTCCCTCATAAAATTTAAGCCAATCAGAAGTCTGACATTTCTGAATGTCGACCAATCAACGTAATTTTGCACTAGTGCAAATTATCGATAATTTGCACTAGTGCAAAATTATCGTATTTGGATACGGCGTTGCAAAGTGATTCTGACTGGCTGTCAAAAGAAGTTTTTAAATTTTGCTTTATTTAAGAGAAACAGCGTTTGGCTAAATTTTAATCGGGAAATAGTCCTTCGAATATCCCTCGTGCATGTAATTGTCGATAATTTTATCTCGTGCGCTCCGCGCACTTGAGAAAATTATCGACAATTTGACATGCACTTGGGATATTATATATGAAAATTTTTATTGAGATCACAAAACTTTTTTTCTTTAAAAATTATTTTATTACACATACAGGGTGTTTCTATACCTCTGTACGAAACTTAAATGAATTTAGAATTTGATATACTGATTATAGGCGATCTCGATAAATATTGCGGCGCTATAGCGGTGACTTCAGAAGCTATCAGATTAACATACGTTCGAAATTTTGCAATACGTACACTATGACAGACTGTGGTATTTGACTAATTTTTTGTAGTTTTTAAATACTTAGATAATATTGCCTAAATATAACCATTTAATAACTGTCACCAGATGGAAATCTCTTAGGGAGAGTTACCATATAGAACAACAAGAATATAATTCGCAAAAATAAGGGCAGTGTATACATGATGCCTAGTGCACACGGAGAAACATTTTGACATGTTTCTCGAAAAAAGTTTCTGGAAACTTCAAAGTTTTAACGGCGCCTATAAAAATGAGGCGTTTTCAGGAAACGTTGTGAAGTGCAGCTAACTTCTTATTTGTCAAATCGTCAAATGTGACATGTGATCATAAACATATTTATTGTGTTTTTAAAAAATCTCCATTTTCAGGAAACTTTTCAAAATGTTTCTCCGTGTGCACTGGGCATGAGGGGAACATTTTTAGTAATAGTTTGATAGTACCTACATTTTATTATTTATTAATTACTATATAAAGTATCGGGTACCCTGTACAGTAATTACATAAATTCAAAAACCAAAAGAGATAATAATCTGCAGACACATTTGAAGTTTTGTATGCGCTGAAATATATGCATTCATGCGTTTTCATGTCTTGTTAGCAAAATTTGTAACGATCCGTCAGCCGTTATAAGTTCGTGATTCACGTACATCACATCCTGTTGCAGAACTTGGGCCTACAGTACAGGCCCGTCACACGCAAATTTATAACCCGCTTCCTTCCGTAAAGTCACGAAAACAATTAAGAACTCCCGACTCTACTATTCGCCTGTGTAAACAGCACTTTGCAGCAGTGAACCTCAAACCAAGCGACTAGATCCTAGATCCCACTTGATAAAATAAAATCCCCAGAACATTTCAAGAATGTGAACATACCGACTTGTTACTTATTGCTATATTTTAATATCCTAGCGATTGCTAATGTTACATTACTATCGGATTCAGAATTATAATCAGTTGGGTTTAAAGATTAATACCTTGTTAAAAAATAATATAAAAAAATTGAACACAACTTTATACTAAAGTTTGTACATTTATACTTTATTATGTAAAGTTACAAAATTTTATATTTATTTGTATAGAAACAACAACAATTTATGGGAAAAATGAGCTTTGATTTTGTCACCTTTTTTGAAACTGTTCATTCAATGACGTCTACTGTCAATATACATTATTAAAAAAATATTTTGATATATTTTAGGTAGCCATAAGCTTTGTAAAGTTATTTGTTAACATAAATTTTTTTAAATGTTTATATTTTGTTTATAATAATCAAATAAGTGAACATGTCAGATCTTTGTTACTGGTAATAATAATTGTTAAAAATATTTGTTTATTATTTTTATTTGAAAATTATTACTTTGTTAATTTGTTTCTGAAATTTATGGATCCTCGCGGTTTTACTTTTCCAGAAAAAATTATTAAAATTAAAATAATAATTTTAAAATAAAAATGATTAACAATTCTTTTTTTAAAATTATATATATTTCTTAGCACTCTAGGGTCATCTTTTAACTATCTATATATAAAATATGAACAGTGTAGGTGTACTGACAAGAGCTCAGTTTGTAATATAGCAAGGTTCCTTTTTCACTATATTTTTGGCAAAAGTGTAGTGCCTTAATTCAGTGCAATCAGAGTGTCTACCAAAACCGAATCTGTGGGATTCAAGTAGGGTATTGGGTTGTTTATTTACTTCAGTTTACAATTTCTAGCAAAAGCCTCGGCATATTGTGTAACAAAATGATATAATATTTATGCCGAGTCATTTACAAAAAGACTAGGCGTTTTATAAAAACTGATTTTAACTATACTCTAAGATATAGATAGGTATACCGATGATTCATAATATGTGAGGCTACCAAAAATGAATGACATATATTTTGTCATTGGGTTGCTGCTTGATTTACCCATTTTGAGAACCTCTGTCAACTCTACGCACATGGTTTCTGCATGGCTGCTTTGTCTCCTTGTCTCTATCCTTATTCGCAGGACGAACCCCGCCCCCCTCTATTTGCGATCTGATGTTCTGGTTTGTTTAAAACACTCCATGGGCGGCGGTGGTGGGGTCTATAAGGTATTTATAGGATTACAAAAGTTTCTGTTGTTGTTCACTTCCAAAGTTCGGAATATTAAAAGCGATTGTTTTTATTGCGGGGGATTATTTATTTACGGGTTTAATAATTTTGAGGTTGCAAAGTTTCAGGAATTGTTATTTATTAAATTGGATGTTTGTTAATGTTTTATACGTAAACAGGAAGAGTGAAGATAACTGAAGGGATGCAAAATTAATTAAAACATTATGTAAACAAAATATTTTCTGTGTAGGTTCATTCACAGCATCACAGCTATGAAAATAAGAAATATAAATAAAATTATAGATAAGTATTATGACTCGTGTTCACAACTTTTACTTTAGTCTGTTATGAACACTTTCATTCGGATCTATTTGGTTAGATCCTTATTTTTCTTTTTTCAAATATTTCGATAAATATTTAATTTAAGACAATTTTTTTTATTTTAAATGAAAGATTATGTGATTATTACCTACAATCGGTATTTTATAAATATTTTTGTATCTGCTATCATTTAAGAATACTTAAAGTATATATTTATAATTTAGTATTTCGGTATCTTGTAGTCCATGATCGATTAACATTTGTTACTACGTAAAATTTAAATGACACATGACAGTGACAGTGGTAG
Organism: Agonum fuliginosum; assembly: GCA_947534325.1. Classification (NCBI taxonomy): domain Eukaryota; kingdom Metazoa; phylum Arthropoda; class Insecta; order Coleoptera; family Carabidae; genus Agonum; species Agonum fuliginosum. Next base: position 29,976,996 of record OX384041.1, read on the forward strand.
TGACAATAGTAAAATATCGTTTATATCTTCTTCTGCAGTTTAAATAAAATGACTAAAATATATTTGTGAGTATAGTAGCAATATATATTTGTATAATATTCTACATTTTAGTTATTAAGAAAAGTATGAACAGTTTAATAAGCGTACAAGGAAGTCATGTGGTGTCCACGTCAGATTTTTTATGTGTACTTTGCTAGCTGCGAAAGAGCCTTTGTGACTTATTGTTATAATAATTAATTTTTGTTTTCTTCCTTCCTATTTGATTTAGTTTTTCTTAAGGGTAACCAAAAAGGCTGAAAGGCAGAAACAAGAATTTTTCTTTCACCTCCGTATTAAAAAATTAAAAAGTATGTTAAGTGAAGTATTAAAGTATAATTTATTCTTCGGAATATATTTGTAATTCGTAAGCATTTCTGTTGTAAAAAGTTGTTAAAACAAAGTTTGAAAGAAAAATAAAGTTTGAAATTTTTGTCAGGTAATTAATCAACTTTTGAAAATTAAGAAGGCGTTATTAATTAAGCAAAATGTCCTTAATTTGCGCAAATCGGCGAACAGACGTTTAACTTGCAAAATACTTACATTCAAATTTACGCCGGGAAAACAAAATGAATTGAATTTTTGGTTTACTAATATGTTTATTATGAAATAAACTCTTTATTATTTATTTAGAATTTACTTTTTTTAAGTTTTTAACAATGGCAATTACTCATGGCAATAAAAACGTATGATTCAAGTCGCTAGAAAAATATTTTAAAAATACTGCCTAGATTTACATATACGTACTTATACCCTCTACAGACAAGCGTTCGTACTTTAATAATAAACTTGAGTTACGTACAATTTATGTTTAAATTTATTATTTCAAATCAAGGACGTTTTTTGAAAAAATATTGATTGTCCAATATGTTACGATACCTACTACATAAGATAATATGTAATACCTATTTTTAGAAAAATATTCCAATCGACAAAAGAGTTATTGGTCTAGTACGATTTTTGATCATTTTCTTGACTTTACTTTATTTAAGAATAGTGCGGAAAAATAAAAAGTAATACATACAGATATTATACTGTAACCAAAATTTGGTAAATAATATAGTTATTTACTTTACTAGTGTGCAAAGTAAGGTAATTCCTTATTCCACACGTGTGAAGTTCGTGTGAAGTATAACGTTTTATCCAACACCTCTCTTAATAACTGCTTAAATATTTTACAAATATTAAATTCCGACCTAAAACATCGTTACTATGATGACTTCCAACAAGCAAAGTAACAGTTTACCCACTAGTGGGTATAATTTTGAGAAAAAACACTTTGCTAGTTTAAAATCACCATAGTTATTTAAGGCTCCTTTCGAATGAGCGTAGTGTAGTTACTTATTAAATTCATAACTCGCCCATTTCGATTACTTTATGAACCAAACTTTGGTAACAGTATACTAGCTGTATGTATTGTCTTTTTCGATTTTCCGAACTTGTTTTGAATAATGGAAAGTCTAGAAAACCATCAAAATTCGTAGTTTACCAATAACTTTTTTGTCGATTTTCATATTTTTTTCGAAAAAATTACACATGTATCTGCTATAGTGTCTCAACAGCGGTACCTACATCGCAATTTTTCAAGAAACGTCCCTCATTTTAAATTTAAAAAATAATCAAATTTTGGATTTTAATTTTTTTCGAAAAAGAATTTTTGTAAATAATTTTGTTCTCGGAAATTTCCCTAAATAAAGTTATTAGTAAACTACGAACGCCTGTCTATGCGAAGGTGAAGTATAGCCTTAAGAGGTGTTGGATAAAATAATTAATTCATTTAACAAGAAACTGGTCGACTACAACTACACGCTAGGTATACCGGCCCCTTAAAAATATCGTCTTCTCTCCGCCTATGGAGAACGTTGTTTCGCACGATTGGCGAAAAAAACCGTAGTATAAACTAAGCAAGTGTCATTTTATATCATAGACCACATGTGCCCAACAAAAAACATTCAAAACAAAATTATTTTGCTATAAAATGACGCAATATTGAGCAGATCATCTCAGCCTTCTTCTCTTGAACTTAAACAAGTGAATGAAAGTCGCTGAAAGGAGTTTTTTCAGCACTTGAACGTTTTTATAGCCAATTGTATTCGGTTCTATATAATTCTAGAAAGTTGAATAATGTATTTAGGTTTTATGAATGTTTTTTGCGGCGTGTGGTGTTTTGTATTCTCTTTGGCTACAAGAAGGGTAATTATTTTATATGAGACTAGAAACTTGCAATCCGACATATTTTTGCTTAGAAATGGAATAACAGAACAGAGAAATTCCTTGAGAACTATTCATGAATTTGTTAAACTAACAACACACAAAGGCATTGCGGTTTGAGGGATTTGAAATTTTAACTTTGTGTTCAGATTTCAGTAGATTATTTCATTTGAAACAAGAATCAGATTTAACCGTTTTCAGACAGTCATTTTTGTGCACTTTATCTGCATAAATTTCTGCAAATAGGAACAAACAATAGGCATAAATAATATATCAATAGAATCTTAAAGTTTCTAGATTGCCTTATGCTAAATAAGAATACCTATGATTATAAATTTAATTGCGATTTTGTTTAATATTTACAATTTTATAGATCTGTAACAACAACAGATTTTCACAGAATCCCACTATTAATGTATGAGTGCAGATTCGGTAAGAAAATCGTAATGACACGGTTGCTGTATTTTTTAATTCTTTAAAGTAGAAACCTGAAGTATTGACAAATTGTACCTACCTATATTTATCATTAATAAATAAATTTAACCAATTTTGAATTTAAAGGTGGGTTTATGCTCAAAAATTTTACGCCTTATTCCTTATTTCTGACAGACATGCCATATTTTTTTGCATGACTTATCCTAAAATAGCCTGAAATCTTGTCGATTTTACGGGTATGGATACATTTCTTCATATAAGAAACATAAATGTCAATTGTTAAAGTCGTAACAACATTAGATTAACAAATATAATCACGTTTCACTTCGGTTAGATTAAAACTTTTCTTAAAATTATTCTTATTCCTTATTCTTAAATTTTTTAACATAAACCTACCCTAAATTTCAAACTGACATTTAACAGAAAAGTTTCACTTAAATTACAGTTAAGTTACTCAAGCTACTAGTAAAAAATTTCCGCTAAATTTTTATATAACCATGGTTACTTACTATTCTGCCGTCCTTAGGAAAAATGTCCTATCTGCAAAAATTTAATTTTAGCTATTATTTTATATAAATTTTTTTGTGCAAACATCTATGCGGATTTTTACTATTAAAATTGCTTTATATAAATATAATAACCATGAATTATAAATTCTACCTTTTCTTAGGGCAGCTGGACATTCTATTTAGGTATAATTGTAATAATTTATGCAGATTACAAAAATCTCAAAATTTGCAGATTGGACATTCTTCCTAAGGAGGGCAGTATTATTGTAATCAATAAATTCTTCCATTGGCTGTTATTTGTTTTTACCTCTCGCCTCATATTCTATAAGAGAGGTATTGTAATGGGTCAAAATTTTCGAGTATGAGGTTTTGGTGGATAAGCACGTTTCAGGGTCTCTAGAATACGAATTTACTATTTTCACGATGATGTATGTGTGTGTGTGCGTGTGTGTGTGTGCGCGCGCGTTTGTATGAACCGACGATTTTTCGTCCACGATAACTTAAAAAGTATCAAACCGTTTATAACCAAATTTCATATTTAAGGTTTTAATAAGTATCTTAACACCGGATAAGATTTTGGTAGAAATCTGCAAACCGGAAGTAGTACTTTTAGAAGTTTGGAAAAGTTTTCCTTAAATATATTGGTACATTATTTATTTATGACAATTTTTGCAATTAAAAATAAAAGAAATTGTAATTATCTATGTGTACAGTAAATTATAAATACAAATTGCTGAATCTGGAAGTATTTAACAATAAAATAAAGTACAATTAATATTCTATTTTTTTGAAATTCTAGTATCTTGTTGTCCATGATATAAAATTTGTTTCTACATAAAATTTGAATTATTATGACAGTGACAGTACAGTTGACATCTTTTGCTTGCATATTGGTTTACATTATCGTTTACATATTACATGAACATGAAACTATTAAAATGTAAGTAAAACTATTTATTAGATTAGTAGAATAAGCAGAATTAGGCGAGAGGTCGTGTGGTGGCCACAGCAGATTTTTTTCACTTATAATATTAATTCTTTCCGGAACATGAATTAATGCACGAGTGCATATTTGGTAAGAAAATCGCAATGACACCGCCGCTCTATTTTTGAATTCTTTTTACAATAGAACTTGAAAGAATAACTAAATTTGGATTTAAAATTAATAACTATGTATTATTTATCTTATTAATTGCTTACTTACTCTAACAATGACAATTTAACAAATTTTTAATTTAATGTCAAACTGACATTATGACAGAAAAGTTTCCACTAAATTTTTATATAAGCTAAATTTTTATGTAACATGGTTACTATTATAGTAATCAATTCTTGCATTGGCTGTTGTGTCATCATCTTTCAGTACAATTTTCATTTCATTTTCATGCGACTAAGAATTTCAGGGATGATTTTCACAATTTTCTATGCAAGGCGCGTGATTAAGTGGATGCATTTGGCGCGTCTCCGCTCTTCAGGACTTTCAGTATCAGCGATATTTTCAAGCGTCAGTAGTCTCTTTCTCTGTCTCTCTTGTCTCTGTTATTAATACCTCGCTGAATATTTTTGATGAACTTGTAGTATTTTTAGGTCTCTTTGTAACCGCGACTTTTGACTTTTTTATTAAGTAATGGTGTAAAAACGCTCCACTGCACAAGGATAATGTCACAAGGATAGAAGTTATTAAATGAGGAGGAAATTGATACTTCAGAAACGAAACATCGTCATTCAACACTGGTCAGTGATTAATTACCTAGTCTGGATCATTGTGAGATAGGTATTGTGTATTATTCAACGAAAGTTTAATAAGCTATCGTAATAATTATTAGTAGTTTAAGGAGGTGGTAGGATTTTATAAATAAAAACCCAAAACGTCTTGGTTCACACTGTTCCAAAAATTAATTTAAATTGCGACCGGAAACGTTCTCGATCTTCTTGAAAATTTAGAAATCAAAAAATCGCTAGCTCGCAATGAAAATGATTGTCTGAATGACAAAATAAATTTGAAATACTCCCCGCTCCTTGATTTGCTTATATAACTAGTTGTCACTTGTTGATTTCTTAGAGTTTTTTCTGACTATTTGATTCATGTTTAAGTTTAGACACCATCTTATAAAAGTTATTTCACTGCTAGCTTTTCTGAGATTTTGGTATGTTTTTTTCGAGATTTTTGAGTTTTCTCCTTCTTCCACGGTCCGCAACAGCCTGTAGATTATAGTGTAAGTTTTATTATTGTTTATTTTTCATTGTTTTTGTATTTATTACCTGACGTCGAATTATTTTAATAATTCGCAAATTTTTGTAATTTTTTGTACGATGTTTTCGATGTTTTTTATCCCTAAAACATTTTATTTCTTTGTAGTCACGCCGGTTAGCTTGAAAATGACCACCAAGTGGTCGAAACCGGTCGCAATTTAAATAAATTTTTGGAACAGTGTGAACCAAGACGTTTTGGGTTTTTATTTATAAAATCCTACCACCTCCTTAATCAATCTTTCACACTTTGGGTGATCTCTCTAATTAATTATTAGTAGAATAATTGATGATTTCAGTATTACAATCGAGTAAAATACTATACAGGGTGTTAAAAAAAGGTCAATAATTTTGAAGTGTATAATATACATATTATATACCTATAGTATAATTCATCTCTAGTATACTGCCCTCCTAAGCACAGAGGGGGTATCTACAATTTTTTTGAATAATGAGTTAGAATCGCTTAGTAACTATAGAGGTTGTAATATATGTAAAACTAAGGTTTTGAAGCCGTATCTACGCTCGAAAGAGTCTAAAACGTTCATTTAAGGGGCTTTTATCACAGTAAAAAAGTATTTAACAAATTACACCCAACCTATTAATCCTATAAATCTAAAAAAAATACCATATAAAGATAAAGGCAGTAAAAATCTAGCTACGTTGTCGAATTATTTAAATTGTTATTATTATTATTTATACACAATTAAATAACAATAATTTTGAGAAAAACTCTTCGTAAGTTTGATTGCATTGTAAATTTAAATGTTTATATCACATTATTATATAAAATTTTCAAATAGTATTCGAGTAATTTGTTAAATAAATTTAAAAATTATATGCGCGCTAGCCAATCAAATTGAGTATTTTCTAAACAAAAATGGAGCAAAACATAGCAATTAGATAAATAGAGACAACATGTGCTCATAAAACATAGGCTGTCAGCGCGGATACCTGAAATAACGTGGATTTGTGATCTAGCAGCGCTGAGCGATAAAACCCCCTTAACTTAGGGGTATGTACAAGCCACTACAAAATTACTACAGTATTAAGTGAAAAACATCGATTATCTCGAAACTGAAACAACTGTAGATACCCCCTCTGTGCTTAGGAGGGCAGTATAGTTCATCTCATTTATGATATATTTTATGCCTTTCAATATTAAAAATTATGGCCTTATTATTGCATATTTATTAATATCGTTTTAAATACTCGATTCCCAGCATTGTTCGTGAGAGTATTAAGAAAATATTTTTGTGAAGAAATATTGACTATCTTTACTAATTTATTAATAAAATACCATGAAGTATTTCAAAAATATAATTTCGTAGTACTCTACAATCATCTTTTAACTATCTATGTATACAATATGAACAGTGTAGGTGAGGTGTACTAACAAGAGTTCAGTTTGTAATATTTTACTATATTTTCGGCACAAGAGTAGTTCCTTAGTTAGACAAACGTGTTCGTTGCTAACACAATGTAGGACAGAGACAGGAGATATAGTACTTATCTTTTGTTAGTTCGAAAGATAATGACGTGCGTTCTATCAAAAATAAAATGAACTATAAATAAAATTGAGAAAATAATTCTTGACTGAATTTGGAATTTGACGTAGGAAAAATAATGGGTGCACCAGTCACTGTAATAACTATTATGCTTATTTATTCATAATGTCAATATTATGTGAAATTCATTTGTCCTGAGGAAGGTCTCAATTTAAGACCGAAACGTCGACATTATGAATAAATAAGCATAATAGTAATCAAAGTGACTGGTGCACCCATTATTTTTCCTACGTCAAATTCCAAATTCAGTCAAGAATTATTTTCTCAATTTTATTTATAGTTCATTTTATTTTTGATAGAACGCACGTCATTATCTTTCGAACTAACAAAAGATAAGTACTATATCTCCTGTCTCTGTCCTACATTGTGTTAGCAACGAACACGTTTGTGAATTCATATGTTTTCAGATATTAAAATTGATGGTGAAAGTAGGCTTTTAAAATAATTTCCACTCATTTTGTGCATTGAGTGCGAATTTTTCAAAATAGTATATTACATTACAAGTCATGAAAATGTTTCATTGCAGACGAGGAGGCTTGTTTGAAGAATGCGAAGATGCGCAGCGTCCGAGCGTTTCTTCAAAGCCTCCGAGTCAAGCAGACATTTTTATGACGCGTGATGTACCTATTCTATTTTTTTTAAAGCGGCAATTATAGAAACTTCAAGTTATAGAAAAAATTAGGTTTGCATAAATCATCAGAGCTGTGACAAATTTTAGAAAACGTCATGACAAGTGTTTGTTCCTACAAACAGTGGAAAGTAAATATGACTAGGCATGAAAATAAAATTTTCATGCCTAGTCATTTTTACTTATTTATTTTCATGCCTAGTCATGGAAATCTTACTTTCAAGACTCAAATTAGTCAGGAAATGAAGATTTTCATGCCGATTTTGAAAAAAGTACATTTTTTATACCTAAAACACTTTATTTTTTGTAATCTCTGTAATAAATATTCAAATGAACGATTTTCACATAATTTGAGATATAAATGATTTTGCTGAACTATACATTGTGCAACTACTGGAAGGTCAAAGCTGTCAGGATATTTTTGATTTCAGAGACAAAAGTTTAGATTCCGAAGGGGTACAAACAAACTCAATTTCACTATCAATACAACATTCTGCATGAAATGTCATTATTTTTTTCATAAATCACACCATAAATGCAAAATTACAAAATTTAACTGTCAGTTTTTAGATATTGTTATTGTTTTCAGCTCTGACAGCAAGCCTGCCTGTTTTTTTTTTAAAATTAATAATAATAGTAATAATACAGAGAGTTTTTTTAATCAGTAAACATAGGGCATGTCATTACCATAGTTACAATGTTACAGAATGACAGCAATGTATTAGAGCGTTTTTTTATCAGTAAACATAGGGATAATTAACATACTAAAATAAATATGAAATATAAATTAAAGAAATGATAAATTATTTATTTATATTTTCTACACTTAAGAACTAGGTAGACACTTAAAAAATAATGTGTACAATGGTGACATAATGAATGTTGAACAATTAAAAAATCGAATTAGTGGTGCTTCCCAAAATATTACTCCCCAGCAAATAACTAATGCTATAAATTCTTTTTATAATCATTTAGGATATTGTTTAGAAGTTAATTGTTCCGATTTTGAGCATTTAATTAGTTTAAAAAAATCCTCATTAGTTTAATGTATCTACCTACTACCTAGTTAAGTGTAGAAAACATAAATACATAATTTATCATTTCTTTAATTTATATTTCATATTTATTTTAGTATGTTAATTATCCCTATGTTTACTGATAAAAAAACGCTCTAATACATTGCTGTCATTCTGTAACACTGTAACTATGATAATGACATGCCCTATATGTTTACTAATTAAAAAAACTCCCGGTATATTTATTTCCTTAAAAAACATGTACTTATACAACAACATGTTAATGAATTAAAATTGAGATTTTTGAAAAAATTCTTTCAGTTCCGTATTTAGTAAGTTGAGTATGTGCCATTAAAATATAATATGCACAAAAATCCTGTATGGTTGTATATGCTGATTACGGATAAAAAGAAATTCCCAAAATTCCAAATTAAATTTCAGCTTATCTCAAGAAAACAGTTTTTGTGCCACTGTATTGATATTTATTTTTAACATAGCTATTAAAGAACTTCTAATAATAATTAATATTCTATAAAGAGTAAATTAATCTCATTTTAATTAGATGGTATTATAAATAATAAATATCACAGCACTATACAAAGGTAAAAGCAAAACAAAGGTTTAATTTTGACTTTGTGCAGCTCATAAACATCATGCAGACCCAAAGCTGAAAGGTATATAAATTATTTGAAGAAATATTTCAGTTTAAATTGTTCACATACATGCGCTATAAATTCTGTGAAATTGATATATTGTTAAAGCGTTCTGTTGTAACACATTGCGACTTTTATCGATAACAGATTAAAATAAATTGCTCTTTTGTTCTGCTTTTTACGAAAAATTTATTCGCTGATTTGCTTTGTTAGTTAGCAGGTGAATTAATTACTTAAATGCGAAAAAGTGGGTTAGAACATAATCTCTTATTTTTTGTTATTTGCTTTATATATTAATATATACTACGAGCCCCGTCTCTTTGAAGTTGGCTCAGACTTAAAAAAGTCGTTTTTGTTGAACAAAAGTAAATCAAAATAGAAGTATATTTATTGAAAACTGTAATACATTGTACACAATCGCATATGAACAGTTTTATATTTGTCAACAAACATTGATGTGATTTTGTTCAATATTTAAAGATTTGCAAATTTGTAAAACAACAGATTTGCACAGAATCCCACCATTATAGACGGAGAGCCAGAGCCAAAAAAGTCTCTGAATTTACTAAGCCTAGTTTTTTTTATAGTTTATTACAGTGGTTGTGTACACAAACATACTGCGGTCAGTCAAGCGAAACTGAGAACAGGCGTCTCAGGTACGCTGTCGAAGTTGTTCCTGCGAGGTAACAAAATGAATTTACTAAGGCTGAAAATTGTTATACAAATAGTATATTGCATATAAATGAAAGTTATGACAGTCAGTCAGCTAAATGTGGGGACGGAACTGGTCAATCGGCCTGCCATGTATGTACAAAAAATAATAGCCCAGTCAAATTTGACATTAAAATGTCAAATGACTAGCTCCGTCCCCACATTTAGCTGACTGACTGTCAAAACTTTCAGTTATATGCAATATACTATTTGTATAACAATTTTCAGCCTTAGTAAATTCATTTTGTTACCTCGCAGGAACGACAACTTCGACAGCGTACCTGAGACGCCTGTTCTACGTTTCGCTTGACTGACCGCAGTATGTTTGTGTACACAACCACTGTAATAAACTATAAAAAAAACTAGGCTTAGTAAATTCAGAGACTTTTTTGGCTCTGGCTCTTGGACTATTAGTCCAGAATGTTTTTCGTGCATTCCAACATCGTAGTCGGCTCTCGTATACCACTCGAGACGTTGTTGGAAAGCATTCAAAAATATCTGGTAAGAATTAATGTACATGTGAGATTATAAGTGAATATAAGCAGGAACATTTTCTGGAAAATATTTTAACAGTTGCGCATTTTTACCTTCCGCTTATCTGTAAAGGAAGGTATTGGAATCATGCAAAAAATCGGGTGGTGAATTTTAAGTGGATGAGCACGAATTAGGGTCCTTACAACTCATTTTTGATAGTTTCACGATGATATCTGTGTGTGTGTGTATGTGTGTGTGTGTGTGTGTGTGTGTGTGTGTGTGTGGTCAAGGAGTGTTAGTCGCATAACTCAAATACGAATTACCCGAAAATTTTGAAATTTGGTATTTAACATTTGTATATAAATTGGAAGAGCTCCGTAGATTTTGGTACAAATATCTTCATCGGAAGTGATATTTTTTGAAGATTGAAAAGGTTAATTGTCAAAATTGTATATAAATTTGGAAAAATATAGTATTTATTTGTAATAAGAATAAGAGGAAAAGTTATTTGCAACTTACGTTATAAAAAAATTGTCTTTATCTGGTAGCATTAAAGAACTGCAGTAAAATTTAAAAAATAAATTTATCAAATAAAACGTTGATTCTTGTAATCCATGATCGGTTGATTTTTGTTTCTGCGTAAAAAATATTGACAGGTGAGACGGGTGACAAGTTGGCATACTAGCGCTATAAGTTGTAAGTTCTAAGTAAGTTGTAAGTTGTAAGTTCTAAGTAAGATATTAAATGTAGTAATTGAACGGAGGATGGCTTCAACAGCAGCAGAGTTTTCCTGTGAATGAATCGTTTTATTCAGGTGATGCAAATTTCTGTGTTTGAATATTTTAGATTTTTATTTGTATATTTTAAATGGGCACCGGATTGTACGTATACATTTCTGTTTAAAGTCTAGATATGGCGGAAGGTTGTGTGATGGCCACGTCAGATTTTTTAAACTTGAATTAATTTAATATTTCCACCCTTACAAACAGTTATACCTAGTTGGTGTGTTGTACGATCTGTCCAAATAATAATTCAAAAGTTGAAATTATTTCTGATCCAGGTGGTAAATAGTTCAAGAGCGATCATTAATTCTGATTATTGTGATTAAAGAATCAATTCGCAAATCCTCGTATACGGATAATTAATTTCGATTTCTTCGGATTCCGATATCGCCTGATTAATTTCTCATTAAGGCACAATCTGCAGCAAATGGAACAGCATTCAGCGCTCAACTCAGTATCATCTATTAGGCGGAAAACGAATCTAAATCATTAATGAACTGCCATCGAAATTTGAAAAATGTTAAAACTCAGTTATCATTTCATTGCATCTAGAGGGCGACGAAAACCTGAGCCTTTATTTCCTCGCGAGCCTTGAAAGAGAAAGAGGAAGCAGGACCGAAATTACTAATATTTACAAAAAGAAAAAGTTTCCTTTTGCTGTTGAAAATAATTAAAGCTCTCTGAAGTTTGAAGTAGCCTTTTTATTCGGAACGTTATCAAATATTGAGTGTGTGTATTCTATTGTATAGAATATTTTTTGACAGATGGTTTAACCAATCATATTGCGTAATGATGACGTAATGCAACCAATAGAATTGAAAATGTAAAATGATGTATCTGACAACATAATTTTGTAGATTAGGATTTATTTTGTTACGTTAGTTACAAAAAATAAATAAATTTGTCACATGAAACGTCAAAAATATTAAGCAAAATGAGTCGTATCGGTAGTATTTTTAAGAAGAAAAATATTCTTCCTAAATACCATTCGAGATAATAATTTTTTGAGAGAATTTTTGTCTATTCCACGGCAACTTATTGCAATTTCACTCCACAAAACATCATCTGACAATTCCCCTCAACTTCGTTTCGGGAAATTGATAGATGATGTTTTGTGTCGTGAAATTGTTAGAAATAAGTTGCCGTGGAAACGACAAAACAATTCTCAAAAAATTATTATCTCTTATGGTATTACCCCTGATAATTCCACTCCTATATAAAGTAAGCTATAAACAAAACACAATTTTATCTTTTTGACAGCGGATAAAAAGAAAGGTAACTTTTGCAAGTGATAAAACCTTATTTACCTTTTTCTTAGCAACCGAACAATAAACAAAACTCTAAAATATCATTTGCTTTATATTTCTAATATGAGTCAGTGAAATGATTAGATTTTAGGAATATTTGTGAAGAAGAACCAAAGGAGTCGTTAAATTATCTCGTTGAATTACACTCGAGCATTTTATTTCCTCCAAATAAATTTCTGTTTGACATCTCAACCTTGTCACCTGACAGCAATTTGACTCGAAAAATTGTTTTAAAATAAAATCCACCTACGGTGTCGTGATTTTATTAAACAATTTTTCTTTTCAAATTGCTAGGCAACAAGGTTTCAATACAAACAGAAATTTATCCGGCGAAATAAAAAGCTCTTGTGTAATTACTGTTGATAATAATTTATGTTACAATTATTATTAATTCAGAATCAGAATTTATCTTCTAGTGTCCAAGTAAAGTCCTGGATAGCTAAATTATTTTATTAAAAAGTATAGAAAGTATATTCTATACGACTGTTATAGAATGTTATCATTCTTACATCATTTTCAATTATGGAATGGTTACATTCTATCACTTGTTACGGAATGGATTCATTTCGTCACTAGTGATGGAATGAAATGTGGCGAGTTATAATAATTAAACTTTATTCAATGTTTTTGGTTGGTGGGTACCTTTAATATACCTACGTTTAGATATATTCGTTTATTAATTTTATGGAGAATATTATTTTATAAATACATACATATATTTTAATTTTAATAGTTTTAGGTTGTTTTGTAATGCAATTAAATCTATAGTCGTAGAGAAAGTATAGTCTCCTACACGTTTGGAATGGCTATTCCGCTCTTGTAAAACCGTGAAACTCGCCTACGGCTCGTCTCACAAACTTTCCACTCGAGCTGAATATGCTTCAATCCACACTTGTTGCAGAATATACTATTAAAAACTGTGATAGTGTTACAAGTTTATAAATATGAATTCTAAAAAGATGTAAGTTAAACTACGTCTATGACATGATAATGTGCAATATTGGCAGCTGTCGCTATGTTTATCAGTTCCAATGATTGTGTTACGGTCCTGGATCTCTCAGAATTATAAATTACCGACTGGGAAGACGGCCGATAAGTGGATTACCGGCATCGCAGATCGCATTATTGTATTCTGCAAGTATAATCATCGAGATCTAAGGCCACGGCAGACATTTTAATAAACGTCATCAAAGATATAAACCCACGCCATATATATTCATTTATATCACTGTTTACAAGAACACGAAGTTACACAAAAATGATTCCGTGAATTTTTCACTGTCATGTTGGTTTATTAAATTTGAATACGAGGCGAAAGAGAAGAAGGAAAATTCACTGATTCGGAAATATACTACTGTTAATTTGACAGCTTCGAGTTTCAAAATAAACTGCTGACATTGATTTAGTAAAAAGTCGTGATAGTTGGTATTTATTTCTTTTATTTTATGATAATAATTTATTCTTTCACTTCAAAAATATTAGTTACAGTTTGTAAGTAATGCTTTAATAAATATCTAGTAAGCAGGGTTGTGACAGATCATTTTAAAATGGATCTAGATTCTAGATCAAGATCAAGATCTTCTCGTTTAATATGATCTAGATCAGATCATAGATCAACTTTTATTATAGGATCTAGTTTTTAGATCAGAACAGAAATCAGTGATCTTTTTTTATTTAATATTTAATTGTTGTATTACATTACATAAAAAAGAAGAAAATAAGTAGTATTCAAGCGCTTTAATCTGCAATTTAAAATTAAAATGTATTAAAAATATGAAACTCTTACTCTTGCTAAATTTTCAATTTCGTGCTTTAACTTGTATAGCATAGAACAAAATCTAAAAATATGATCTTATTTTAAGATCGTAGATCATATTTATTTGATCTAGATTAAACTCAAGATCCTTAAAATTAGATGATCAAGATCAAAGATCACGTAAATTGAGCTAGATCAGTGATCTAGATCAATTGATACACGGTTTCCCGCGGTTTCCCAAAAGTCTCGGGACGAAACTACATAAGTTTTGAACGAATGAAGAAAAAAATTGAAAATTTGGGGATCACTAAAAGCGTTTGTGTCATTGCTAGACCGAAGAAGGTCGACAATTTGAACATTTGTTAGAAAAATCGTAATAAACGTGCAAAAAACATTAAAATTAAATTAATGACAGAAATAAGATATCGGGTTTTGGTTTATGGGGATGTGTTTTTTCATTACCTATAAAATAAGGTAAAACTCGACAGGAGTTGCTATTTAAAAGTGTTGGGATAGTCATCCCCTAAAAAAAAACTCCATGTAGCATGGAAGTTCTAAACTATCTAAGAATGTAGTTTTTATATGATTCCCAAATTTTAAATTTCACTCGTTCAAAACTTATAGCTCAGAACCGGAACTTTTGGGAAACCCTGTATTATATGCAATCAAGTGTTGCTTATAATTTATTTTTAATAGCGATTATGGCGCACCCAGTATCATTACAAATGTATCGTTTAAGTAAATTTGTGAAATTCTGAACAATTATTTCTGATATATAATCATATATAATACCACTAGTGTTCCAAGTTATGTCGACAATGCAGCCACAAAAATTGTCTACATAACTTGGAACACGAATGGTATTCGGATTACAATTCACCGAATAAAAATGTATTCTTTCTTTATGAAAATGATTTATAAATAGCTTCACTTCCATTACAACAGTTATAACGATAGGATTTTGATTAATAAAGATATATTAAATTGTTTAAAATTGTCGATTGGATCACTAGTGAAAATTGTCGAAAAATTATGTCGCTGCGAGCACTAGTGATAAATTATCGAAAAAATTCGTTTCAATTGGTGGAAAATTTATAAATCCTCAAAATTGATTGGTCCATTTTTGACAGATGACACATGAGTTGAATTGTCAGCATAATCAAACTGTACTCTTAACTTATGTACTCGAAGTAAGCGAAAATAAAGCTAGAATTTCCAGCAAAGTGCCTGCAGTAAGCTTTAGGCAGTCTGCAACCCTCTGTAGAAGGCGTCCACTGTTGCAGTCAAACAGACTGTTTGTGTTTGTAAACTACTGCGGGGCCACAAACTTTACCAGACCTTGTTCCCAGGGATTTGAATACAATGATAATACATCGCGTGAAGTGTAGCAATGCCTCACAGACCAACCGACCAACCGACCAACGTAATTGTTATTTAAATGTTGTAACCTAAAACTCGGAGACGTACAAATGTACTGTGAAACACAGGATACAAGATACAAGAACTAATTGTGCAGCGCATTTTATTCTGTGTAAACTGATAGTCCTGCTTGAAATTGAAACGTAATATCGCTGTTTACTGCGCGCGAAATATTGCGCGTTTTTAGAACGCAAAAAACTGTTTTTCTAATCTGTATAAATAAAGCGTCATTATAGCGAATATTTTTTGTAACAAATATTCCACACGCGTCGTTTTTGACCAATTAGAATTATTTTCGGTAGATATATCTATGGTTATCCTTTGTTGATATTGAATATTTTGACACTTACACTTTTGGTAACCGTATCGTTTCACGATTTGGAGATGTTAAATTATAGAGGCTGATGGCAGGCATCTAAAAGATGATTAAAACTATCTTTTGTAATCAAAATTATTTATTTTCAATAAAAAATTTAAAAATTATATCAAAAATAAAATGATCAGTGACTTATGGCCCACCCTGTATTACTTATAAAAAAATAAATGAGTACATTTCCTTAAAAACACTTAGCGGAAATATAATCTAGCAAGTTGCTTAACAATTTTTATGGAATATTGACGCTAGAGACCAATTTTTTATAAATGGAAAATACAAGCACAATTTTTTGTGCTTCAAAATCAATCAACGAGCTATATCTCATTAACCATTAAAGAGAACTCAAAAATCTAACCGGAATTAAATTCCTCACTCCTGAAATTAACTATCAAAATATTTTTCAACCCTCCAAAATTCCTGTTTTTGACATTTCAGCAGGGTTTAAAAAATTCTGCTGAAAAAAACTGAAAACCTTATAACTCAGAAACTAGCAGATATATCGGAATGAGCGACATACCATTGGATTCAGCATGAAATTCTCTATAAATCAAATGGGTATTGCGGCCCATATCTGGGTGTAACTATTTTTAAGATGAAAATATTTGAAACAAATTTTCCATTTCTATAGAATTTTACAAAAAACGCATAAATAACGCTCATATCACAGATTTTTACATCACTTGAATTGTATGTCTCATCAGATTAATATACAGGCTAGTTTTGAAGTTAATGTCACTCCACTTAGTGGCAGTGGCAACGAAAATTTTTTGACTGAGAAACGTGGAAATTAATTTTAGATTTTAAAACAAATTCGTAATCAACACTCTTGTCATACTACTTACCCTTAAATTTATGACATTAACTTTAAAACCAGTTATTTGTTATACATTTTTTACTTGTTGTACATATTTTTATTAAAAATGCATAATAATACGTACATATCTATCACATATTTTACCCAACCTGGGTGTGGCAGCCTCACATATTGTGATTCTTTGGTATAAATATATACCGTGAGTTTATTTAAACGTGAAACATGGGATTTTTCATATCCATGGTTACGAATTTGACAGCAATGTATTAGAGCGTTCCGAGCGTTCTTTTTAAAATCGAACATAGGGAATCAATATAACTGTATTATTCCTGACCAATATAACATATTTGGGCAGCTGTAATAGTTCCAAGAGACGCTTTCAACATAAACTTTTAATTATTTAAACTATACCTACATCGTATTTCCAGGTAGCATCAGTTTGACTCCAATTAACAAAATTAAAATGTTGCTACCTGGAAATGCGATGTAGGTATAGTTTGAACAATTAAAAGTTTATGTTGAAGGCGTCTCTTGGAACTATTACAGCTGCCCAAATATGTTATATTAGTCAAGAATAATACAGTTAAGGTGGATTTATAACACGCACAGCGCATAGAAAATAATTTAGCACAGCATAGCATATGAATTGGTCATATGGAAATTAGTGCATCCATTTATAAGACGCACAGCGCATAGAAAATAATTTATCACAGCACACGAATTATTTATTTACCATTTATTCATTTATTATTTATGTCAAAGTCTCCTGTCAAGGTTATTTTTTGGTCAAACACGGTTTTATATTATCTTGTTGTCCATTATTTTAAAGAAATATTTGTAAAACGCAATAAAAATACACAAAGCCTCCAAATTAAATGTCAGAACAGCTGTGATAACCCGTCAATAAATCTGTGTTTCTGTGTGATTTATAAAACCCCCGTGAAGAAAATTCTGTGCGCTGTGCTGTGCTGTGTTGTGCTAAATTATGTTCTGTGCGCTGTGCGCAGTTATAAATCCACCTTTAAATTGATTCCCTATGCTCGATTTTAAAAAGAACGCTCTAATACATTGCTGTCAAATTCGTAACCATGGATATAAAAAAGTCCTATGTTTCATGTTAAAATAAATTCACGGTATACTATGGCTATGGGTACAGTTACTGACGGGTACTCATGGTTTCTGACAAACAGTACAATACCGGGAAGAGTATTGTGCATTTCTCTGGATATATTTATTTTTTAGATAAAAATACTTTTAACCATGTTTGTTTTCAATCCTGTGCTACGTTTGTTTTGTTTATTTGATAATCCGGCTTTGTTTACTGCCAAAAACATCTTCCCTTAGAACTATTTATTATTTACCCGTCCATTCCATTTTATTGTCTCAGTTTTATTTATTAAATACATCATCAAAGTTTTTCATCATCTTCATCTCCGCAATTTTTTCTTTCTCCAACGTTGCTCTCCTGTATTAATTCCTCATTGAATGGGGCCCAACCTCGCTGTGCCTCGGCATATCGGAGTGCCGGGTTCATTACCATGAAATGTCCATTAACTGCGGGTCAATTCGGTGCAAACAAATGATACAGCTGATAAAACAGCACCGCGACGAGAGGGCGAGGTTTTTGTGATAAGAAACAAGAAACGGAACAAAACACGGTTTGTGGTCGCGAGAGGAAGTGATATTTAGATTTAGAGAGCCTTGGCCAACCTCTTAGTAGTTAGATGCTGATGTACTTAGTGCTATTGTTGAATTAATTACTTAAACTTGATATCGGAAAATCGAAACTAATAAAAAATAGGTACACAGTTTAGTTTAACTCTTTAACTGCACAAAATGCTTGGTTTATTATTATTACTAATTTTTACCTAGGTATGTTGAGATCAATTATTGTGGTTTTGACAACTCAAGTTTGAATCCTGTCCAGATTATTTGCACAAAAATAACCACACACACGGTATAATATACAGGTTGGTGGAGGTGAAATGCGAACATAGGGAACATACATGACAATCGAACTTTCATGCCAGGTATCTTGATATATTTTGCAGTAGTGTCACAACACGAAGTAATGTGAATTTGTGTGGCAAAAAGAGTAATCAATAACAGAAATAATAATAAAATCTAAAAGTGCAAGTAAACTTTCTCGTTCTGCTCGTACACATACATTATTATGCAAAGAAAATATTTTAATGAGAATAAAAATTTCCTTAATATGACAGCTACTTTGATGTTGACAGAGTACTTATTCCACGTATATCAAGATGCCTAGCATGATAACTCCATTGTCATATATTTCCCTATGTTCGAATTTCACCTCCACCAACCTGTATATCTATACAGATGACTCATATTATTTGCAACTGTCAACTGTCAGACTCAAGTTGGATAATAGATATAAAATTTGTATGAAAAGGAGAAACATATTTCAAAATATTTAACTAGAATTACTTACCTACTATTTTTGCAATTTAATAGCAATTCATATATTTCCTAATAATTTTATAGTAATTTAGTACAATATTTATTTGTTACTGCATTTAAGTACCTGAGTGTTGACGTCTTGTAACCGTACGTATGGAAAAATGAACCGGGTGTTTCAAAAAAGCGGTACGAAAAAAAAACTATTTTTGCCCGCCATTGCCTTCTACATTATTTTCAGAGCTTAAAGAAGTTCTACACAATTTTAAAGAATGAGTTTCTTCATCAATAGGTTTTAAATTTGTGTTTCTAATTAGGTTCATTTCGGAAAAAAACACAGAAACCCGAAAAAAATAGGATATTATGTTTATATTACTAGTCGAAGTTTGTGTTACGAGCGAAGCGAGTGAGGCAATCGAGCGAGAGAGGAAAAAGAGTTTTCCTCTCGTGTTAGACACTTTTTTTTCATGACATATTTAAACACATTGTAAATGTACAAGAAACACATAACACTAGAAGTTAGGTTATAACTCCAAATCTGTCTGACTGACATTTAATAACAATAAAATGTTTCTATGCAGCTAATATGCCAAATTAAATTTAAGTTACTACTTAAAATAACATAATTGTAAAATAATGGTTTACAGTACATCACTATAAAATCAGAATTTTCAATAAAGTAAAAAATGTTCGTAAAATAACATTACCTACTTTCGTCTCTAGAGAGGGAAAACTTAGTTTCCTCACTATTTCGCGAGAAAAAAAAAGTGTTTTCTGTCGTGAAAGCAAATAATTTTCAATCAACCACCGCGCAACATTTAGCTTCAAAATCTCACTGCATCCGCATCTGCGTTCTATCCCTCGCTTCCTATTTCATCCCTCATTCAAGCATCCCCTTTCTCATTATCCTCTTTATCCAGTCTCAACCCCCTTGCTCTTCCATTCTTCTCTTCTAATGCTAATGCCTGGTCGGTTTGTCACGGCCGCGCCGCACTTCATAATCATTTACCCGGTGCACCGACGCTGCTGCCGTCGCGGCGCCTTGTTGTTGTGGGATTTATAGTGGTCGTCTCCTGTGGACGCCGTCTAAAACAGACGTGGAACAGACGAGCGAACGAAGCTGCACCTGAGACGCTACAGGAAGATATGATTCAGGAGATTGTGGGTAGATGTGGGAGGTTTTAGAAAAATTAACGGGTGGTGTGTTGGATAATTATTTATACTTTTAAGCCTCATTCACATAAGCACTTAGTGTTAAGGTTTACATTTATGTTTACGTTTACGAAAGTTTGAATACATCTAACTAAATACGAGCATCCACAGTGCTTGAAAGTGGCAAGTGTGAATGCTCGTATTTAGTTATATGAATTTAAACTTTCTTAAACGTAAACATAAATGTAAACCTTAAAACTAAATGCTTATGTGAATGAGGCTTAATCGTATCATCAACTGTTATTACCTTATAACATGCAACATTTTTTGATAATTATAAACAACATAAAACGTTAGTTACTTATAATACGTTAGGTACTTATAATTCATTAGTTACGGACTTAATACGTTAGATAGAACCATAATAACATCAAAACCTTCCATAATACGCGAATTGTCTACTAATAGACAGATAAAATTGTTGATTTGTTTTAAAATAGCTGTCTTTGATGATACGATTAAGCTTTGAATATAAAGCGAATATATGCGATTTAAGCCTCCTTGGATGTTCAAAGAGACTCGGTTTCACCTCGTCGCTTAGCAACATCCTCGGTATTATAAATCGCATAATATTCTTGGTATATTAATAGCTATAATATACGCTCTCGGTTGGCCAGTGTGTGATTGTCGTTAAATTGCAAAAACATCTTGCAATTAATTCGCACTCGAGAACTGGCCACATTTAGATACTTAAGGGGCTCGTCTGGTAGTTAAGTTATAGGAAAACAGAGGTGTGCGCGTCCCATGGTCATTTGATATTTAGAGGTTTACCAAAGAATGTTAGAAGGTATTTTTCTTTTTAATTTATGATTTTGGAAAAAAATTATGATGGAACAACGATTGTAGATTATCAATTTAGGCAGCACATTCTATGCTCAAATTTCTTTACCTACATTTTTTGTTCGATTGACTGCAAAACATCACCTGAATCCGCCACAATTTGAAAATAACAACTTACGTCCTTACGTAGAAGAGTTCTATATTTTCCGAACGCGCCTCTTAAGTATCAATTTTTAATAACAATTTGTACCTACTTAATACTTGTACTTAAGTATAAATATTTTTTCGTACTTATTACTTTAAAATTTTACAACTACAAAAATAAAAACTGACACTTAAGACTTATTTTTATTTCGTAATAATACTGATGTACTTTTTAAATACCTACTTCAGTTTTTCAATAATACTGAAATAATGTAAAAGTACTAAATTTTTTCAATAGTTTATTAAGTAATTATACTGTTCAACCTGTGACCACAGCGACAGAATACGACATTTTTACTGTGAGTTAATTTTCCTCGATAAAAAATGTTAATATTTGAAGTTAATACCGCACCCAAGACAAATCGATCTAGAGAACATCTACCATTCTGTAATTGGAAGTAAATTCTGTTGAATGGTTACCAACAAAATAACTGAACTTGAACTTGAGTTGTCACATAGCACAGTCGGATATTTATCCCCTATTATTTATTAATGTTAACGAAGGTTATTAATATTATTACTCTGGAGTTGATATTAAGCCGTAGGTCAATTTTTATGCGACTGTTATAATAATATTATGATAATAATAAATAATAACTATGACTTTATTGATAATTGAATATCAATGTTAGGTTTATGGAAATATGCTTTTCTACTAAACCAAGTAGGTATATTTATAAAGAACGTGTTTCTTAACTATAATAATTATTTACAAATTTTTTGAGCTATAGCAAAGTAACATTTTATTCTTGAAAATTTTTAGGTTCACTAAATATCCAATGAATTTCGTTCATTTCTGATCACGTGTACGAAATTGACCAATGAATACAACATTTAACTGATAACAACCCATGGGACATTATCACTTATGTCAAATATGTTGCTAGGTTACAATTATTTATGTTTATAATAATAATTGAATACAAATGTCATTTGCACGTTTTGGTAATGAAAATGATAGTTCAATTAATAAAATTTTCTGTCTGAATAACCCTCGACCATTGATAAATACTTATAATTTTGTGACAGCTACCTCAAGCACGTTGCTTTTAGGTTAACAGCCCTCCGCCTACGGCGTCGGGCGGTTACCAAGCAACCTGTATTTAAGTTATACTTTGTGATTGGTTCCATTAGAAATATACATGAAATATAAATAATCAACTTTAGTTGCTGTGGATTTTAAATATAAAATTATTTTAGTGACAATTCCTCTCATAAATGTAAGGGTTATAACAGAAATCTATACTATTCTACAATTACTGGCATAAAATAGTAGATCGTTTAGAAGTAATATATGGTTATTAAAACACCGATATAATATGTATCACAAAGTATGAAAATACCCATGTAGTGAATTGAACCCATAAAATGTGTCCGCTCTGGTCATAAGCCACCGGATAATCTCGAAAGTAATAGAGCGAACATTCACAAAGAGGTAATTTCGGCATGGTTCCAAATCGCCGATAATAAGAAATAACAAGAAACAGAATCTCTTGTGGTGGCTGCACTGTCTCGCCGCGACTTATGACGTCACCGGTCTCCGAACAATTGAACAGCGCTGGCAACGATGTCTAGATCAGATATTCGAGACACTTTAATACGCAACATAATTCATTTACACTGGCACCTACGGAATTACATTTCAAATTACAAACATTTAATATGATTTAGCGCTGATTCTCGTGACAATGTGACGATTTCAGAGCGATCGCGCTGCCACCAAATCGCGCGGTGCTTAAACATAAAAAGAGAACATTTAGAGGCATAGCATTAACATTGAGAGGCATAACTTTAGATTGAGTGGCACTCTCAAAGCTTTTTTCAGAAAATGGATGACAAATTATGACCTGATCCTTAATTGGTTAGTAGAATGGAACTTAAGACCTCATAAAATCCAGCATAAAATATACTAACGTAGCGAGTGTTTTGTAGCCAGTACAAGAATGGTAAAATTTTATTCAACAAGGATTTAATAGAGAATTAATGGATCTACAGATGTGCCGTTTTAAAATTTTGATTAAAATATTGTACATGATTATAAAAATTCCGAAAAATTCAAATCCAATTTATGCAAACTTTACAGTTATTTCTCATGATACAAATTTATTTTTAAAATTTGAAAGAGGCACATCTGAAGATCCATTCTTTCTGTATTAAATGTTTATAAAAACATTATCCTGAAGTCAATAATAATCTGACAGTTTACTCGCAACGAAATTGTTATTTACGTTCCAAATGCGGGAAGTGTTTTATCCCACATGAGCGTTTTTACCTCTCGCCTCATATTCTATAAGAGAGGTATTGTAATGGGTCAAAATTTTCGAGCATGAGTTTTTGGTGGATAAGCACGTTTTAGGATCTCTCGAATTTAATATTTTCACGATGATGTCTGTGTGTGTGTGTGTGTGTGCGTATGGACGTATGTGATGATTTTTCGTCCACGATAACTGAAAAAGTATCAAACTTTTAATAACCAAATTTCATATTTTAGGTTTTAATAAGTATCTTAAGAACGGATAACATTTTGGTAGAAATCCGCAAACCGGAAGTAGTACTTTTTGAAACTTGATAAAGTTTTCCTTAAATATATTGGTACATTATTTATTTATGACAATTTTTGCAATTAAAAATAAAAGAAAATATAATTATCTATGGGTACAGATAATTATAAATACAATTTGCTGAATCTGGTAGTATTTAACAATAAAATAAAGTACAATTAATATTCTATTTTTTTGAAATTCCAGTATCTTGTTGTCCATGATATGAAATTTGTTTCTACATAAAATTTGAATGATTATGACAGTGACAGTACAGTTGACATCTTTTGCTTGGACCTTGGTTTACATTATCGTTTACGTATTACTTACATAAATATGAAACTATTAAAATGTAAGTAAAACTATTTATTAGATTAGTAGAATAAGCAGAGTTAGGCGAGAGGTCGTGTGGTGGCCACAGCAGATTTTTTTTTTTAAACACGAGCGAAGTGAGGGTTTCATTTACGCGAATGATGGGATGGTGTCTTCCCGCAAGAGGTTTGTACAATGTTTTTTGTAACGAATAGAACTATAATCAAATAGTTGTAGTTGTAGTCTGATCATTAAATTTGAGGTTACGATATTTTTTCTACTCACACATTAATAAGTAACACTTTATAAACTGAATTTCATTATTTTTAAGATGATTTTACACTGAAAAGTCTAGAAAAGCCAGTGTACTTTGTAGTCCCAATTGACTACACTGGAAAAATGACATTTCCGATTCTCAATTGCGTGTTTAATATGTCTTTTCCTAGGTGACACTTTTACAGTATTTTTCAACTTCAAAATGACATTGCATAGCTAGGATGCGGCAAAGTTCGAATTTCAGGCTGATTTCAGGCAGCCGTAAGTGGGGAAAAGAGTGGAATAGAAAGAATTAACTATTCTTCCCATTGCACAATTAATTAAAATTTTATTTTATTTCATTCATAGTTAATCAGATATTCCTTATACAATCAACAATCAAAAATGTGCTTCTTGTGAAAACTGCTCTGAAATTACGAATTTTTAAAAAATTCGTTTTGTACTACACTGCATTAATAGTATATTACATTACTAGCAGGGTAAAACAGTTTTTACTGCTGAAAGGAGGAAATGACCGGTGAGCCGATTAGGCGAGCCTGTCACCTCCTTGAAGCAGTAAAAACAGTTACCCTGCGTGTATTGTACAACATTTTACTTGTTACTCATCTGTAAACTAGAATAAAATTAAAAAATTGTAACCAAATCCTGTCAGTTACACACAACTGTTTTCTCTAAAATAATATCTCATAAGCCTTGGAAGTATGATTGCTGTGCCAACGTACATTGTTTAACACAACAGTAAAACTGAGCACGCTTGTAAAGAAAAACATATGCGCAGAACTAACAAGTAAAAAAAATTTTCAAAGGCAATAGATGGCTTTGTAAAACAGCGTTAATATGTGAGTAACAAGTAAAATATATGTACAACGTTGTGAATCAACCTTTACTTATAAGTAAAAATAAAGTTACAATGAATGTATATTTAATGTAACTAACAGGAATTATTACATTTTGGAATAAGTAGATAAACCGTTGTTTACTGCACCACTATAAGATGCGGTTGACAATGTCAACTCTCTCTAGTGGTCAGTCTATTTGTCTATTATGTTTGTGTAGACTGCAGAGTATACCACAGGCCACAGGGATGATTATTACGTAATTAATTAGATTTAATGCGGTTTGGATCTGAAAGCGATTATGTCCGAACCACAATCTGACACCTTTAATCTAGTAGGTAAATTCACAAATTAGATTTTCACTACCACCATAACTGTTAAACACAAATTCTGATTTGTAAACGCATAAAAACCAAATAAATACCAAAAATATATACAGAGTGTATCATAACTTCGAGTTCATATGTAAGGGTACCTACTGTCCATGCAGCCAGAGTTGGTCGGTAAAGACAGAGAAAGAATGTGCGTATTGTTCTACACAGAGCTGAGTCAAAGTCCGCCAACTTATTACTCGCCTCAACGCAACTGAGTTAAGAGAAAAACCGAGCTGGGCGACTTGTTTATACAATATTTCAAGATAGTGAAGCGGTTTCTGCTAAAAAAATTGCTGATATTATATGTCCGCTCGATTAATATTGTTTGCCAATTTGAAATTCCCAAGCCCGGCCATCTCTTATTTCACGTACTGTATATAAATTGATATAAGGAAGGAAAAATAAATTACTGGAAGTCAGTCACAAGATTTGAAGGATTTATTTCATCTCCAACCGGTTTCTACCCCACATGGGTCATCTTCAGGGACTACAGTGAAATTTAACAAAAAATTAGTACCAGAAATAACAGACATTTACAAAATTTAAACTTACGTGAAAGTCATAACAAATATTGTATACATACATTTACAGATCAAAAATAGTTTTCATGCCATTGGATTGATATTTATTTTGAACATAGAACTTTTAATAATTTCATTAATATGTACGAGTATAAGTAGTAGGTACCTACCTACCGATGATTTACAATAAGTAGGGGTTTTCACTTTTTTTTTAAATTAAAATATTAGACCCGTATTTTTTCTTTTTGCAAAAAAGTTGCTAATAAGCCAGAAAAAAATTCATAAAGTTTAAAAAAAATAGGTGCCGCGAAAAACGATGCCGTGTGTGACGGTGTGACGTCACCGGCCCTGAGAACATAATATGTTCACCGCGCGCTGACTAGGACTGAATAAAAGTAGATCTTATTTTATTTCAATTTCCATTCCCTAGTCAAAACGACAAAAAACGATCTTACACGAACAAATCTACTCATTATTTGGTTTCAATATTGTCTACGTCACACATGGCACATTTTAATCAAAATTAACAATTATTATCACTTTTCTATAACTTATATATGCTGAAAATAGGCTTGGAAACCGCCATTAAGAGTGTCGTTTATTTAACAACAAACAAATTAATGTAATAATCAAAAATACATTTCATTCTTTCTTGTCTGATTTATCGAAGACTATGTTTGTGAAACAAAATGTGTTTATTAAAACAATATAATACATGTTAAGTAAAAATTGAACTCTTGATCAAATTTTATTTCTTATTATGACCGCTTCTAATTTGGCTGTTTACTTGTCAAAAATTTCAATACAAAGTCGTTTCATTAATGAAAGGGTAAACTCAATTCAACAGCGTGGGTCTTCTCATTAACCATCGAAAAAACTTTGCTGTATACTTTGTAAAGGTCAAACTTCCTGTTAGAAAACTCCTGTGACACAAAGCATAAAGAAAATCAGTCTAATTTGGAGCCGAATCTCTGTCTTTGACATCATCGAGCGATGCAGTGAACCGTGATACAATATCCGTTCACACACACTTACTTTTCATTTTTTCTCCACATGAGACACATCTTTGACGATTAGCGATACGCCCCTATAACGAGAACGTTTGTTTGAATTACTTGCCAAGCGTAAAGAGAACTTCCTGCAAATTTAAACCCTTCCATTTTATTTAAGAGAGTGTTATTCACCCAAACAAAGAAGAAGTTTTCCTACGTGGAAATAGGGAGCAGGAATTTGCATAAATGTGAAATGCAATGCTAATCGCCTATGTATACATGTATGGTGTTACACCCGGTATATTCACAAATATATTTTAGTCATTTTATTTAAACTGCAGAATGTTAATCGATCATGCACTATAAGATACCGAAATTATAAGTATAATACTTTAATTATTCTTAAATGATACCAGATACAACAAAATTTATAAAATAGGTACCGATTGTAGGTAATAATCACATAATCTTTCATTTAAAATAAAAAAAATCTGTCTTAAATTAATTATTTATCCAAATATTTAAAAAATACTACTTCCGGTTTGTAGATTGAAACCAAAAATTATTAATTATTAAGATTCGTATTAAAACCTTAAATATAAAATTTCAAATTTTATTATTTTTATGAAATTTTAATGTTTGATATTTTTTGAGTTATCGCGTCCGAAAAAATTGTAACATACAAACGAACGCACGAACGACCGCACACACACACGCACACACACACGCACACACACAGACATCATCTCGAAAATGTTAAATTCTTACTCTAGGGACCCTAAAACGTGCTTATTCACCAAAAACTCACACTCGAAAATTTTGACCCATCACCAATACCTCGCTTATAGAATATGAGGCGGGAGGTAAAAACAATAAAATTTGCCAGCGATATAGGTACTTTATTATCTAAATTATATGAAAAGTTAAATTAACTTAAAATATATTAAAGTTATATTAAAAGTTAAATTATCTTAAAATATATTAAAGTTATATTTAAATCTCTCCGTTGCCGCTTTGAATTTTAAAGCTCGTCGCACGGATTGAGCTTCTGACTGCACCAAAACGAATCAGTCGAAGTGATTAAATTCCACTATAATAACATCTATCACTCTACAATTAAGAGTAAACCCTATTGAAGGATAAATCTCTCTTTCAGTGTTCCTTCGAGGCACGATGACCCCGCAGGAGCAGCACAAGTTCAAGGACTTCCTGCTGGTGATCGAGCCGGAGCAGCAGCAGCTGGCGGGCCACTTGGAGGGCCGAGCGCCGGGGCCCAACGCCCAGGTGGGCCACTTCACGCTGCTCGGAGACGCGCTCACCAAGTTCAGCGACTTGTGCCCCAACGCGGTCAGCCAGACCAACTCGCTGCCCAAGACCGAGATACAGGTACGAGAAGGTTTACTTTATTTTATCTGGCCGCCATTTTGTTTCAAGATGGCGTACTGACATTGTTATATATCTATTTCTTAAGGTAAGAATTAATTGAAAATCAACGAATATTAGCCCCAACGTAGGAATATTGAAGAGATATTGGATTTAGGGTTTTAGGAAAAAAATTAACGAACCTTTAATTTTTTAAATTTGATTGCGTAGACTGTGACGTTTCGACCAGTGTTTTGGTCATTATCAAACAAGATTCTGGTAAAAAACAACAAAATTAAGATGGTAGTCAAAATTTTTTATAAAACCAGAATTGTGGAGTTGATGAGAATAAATTTTTTTTAAACCATCGAAGAATAAAAAACGCTTAGTAACGAATTTTATACCTAGGTGGGTTTTTTAATTTATTCTAATTGACTCCACAATTATTGTGGTTCTATAAAAAATTTTGACTACCGTTTTAATTTTTGTTGTTCTTTGCCAGAATCTTGTTTATAATGACCATATTGTATTTAATATGAAAATAGCAGCAATTATATGTCATCTAAGTAATTATTAACATATAAGAATCTTAGGAAAACTTATGTCTTTTAATAAACAAATTTAATTTGCAATACCTGTGGCCCTGAATATTTTATCAAATTATTGTTTAAAATATTTCGTATGAGTGTACATTTTATTGTATTTAATAAGAAAATATTGCAGCAATTATTTATCAACAAATTAATTATTAACATTATGAGAATCTTGGGAAAATCTGTGTCACTTAAAAAATAAATTTAAATTAGTATACCGTCTTCTAAAAATACATAGTTACCAACTATGGAACTGCAATATAAGAAAATATATTTATTAAATAATTAGCGTGTACAGTAGACTATTACTAAATTTTCTTATGCCTTTTGAAATTTGGTAACTGTTTTTTTCTTGTAAATAAATAATGTAAATAAAATGAAGGTAAACACTAAACTTATCATGCGAAAAAATTGATGTCTTTCTTTGGTGGTGGTGAATGTGAAAACCACATTGTAAGTGTGTGGAGTTTGGAATCAAATTGGAATGTGTATGATTCTCGGAATGAATTCTTGTGCATTCTCCAGTGAATTTTCCAGTAGCGCTTCTCAACAAATTTGTAGTCCATTTCAACGAGGTTAAAGTAGGTTTCAATTCAGCGGGAAATGAAAATGACAACAAGAACGAAAAAGAAAAATACAATAAGGAAAATGGAGAATGCTCCCACTTCACAAATAGAAAAGTTACATTGCTATGTGGACTGTGGACGTTTATTCATACAAATTACACAAGACGAAATCTAATACGTATTACTTACAATTCTAAACCTTTTTATTCATTATTATAAAAACTTCTTCAGATATTAATACCACTGAAATTAATCAAATAGTGCTCAACTTTCTTATTACGGAACTGAGAGAATTTATTCTCAATTTTAGTCTCCAAGTTTTTGAACCAAACAGTTTTGGATTACTGTTTTCAAATGGAATTTCATAAATTTACTGTTCTTGCAATTGCACAATTAATTAAAATTAAATTTTATTCCATTCATAGTTAATCAGATATCCATTATACAATCAACAATACAATGGTTTGAAAAATGTGCTGTTAACGAACTTTTAAAAATTTCTTTTTATTTCATGATTAGTAAGTTAAGTACTAAGAGTATACTCCACTAAAATATATGCACGAAGTTGTGAATCACTCTGTATTTGTTATATTAAAAAAATAGGCAGTAAAGACTAATTTTTTAAAACGAATGTGGAATATTATTTTTCGAGTCGCTAGACGAGTAAAATAACGACGTGAGTAATAAAACAGTTTCTTATGTTATAAGGATCGTAACGTCATTCATTATGGTATTAGTCGTGAAGGCGAAGCCGAGTTTGATAACACTACATGTGCCATAATTATTAGTTACGATCCGTATTGCATATAAAATTTTATCTGCGGGCGTGAATTAGTCAAAAAGTAATATAAATTATTTGACATTGAATAAAAAAAATCTGCTGTGGCCAGTACACGACCTCTCGCATAATTCTGCTTATTCTACTAATCTAATAAATAGTTTTACTTACATTTTAATAGTTTCATGTTCATATGTAAACCAAGATGCAAGCAAAAGATGTCAACTGTACTGTCACTGTCATTATAATTCAAATTTTGAGTAAAAACAAATTTCATATCATGGACAACAAGATATTGGTACTTAGTTGCACTTTATTTTATTGCTAATTACTACCAGATTCAGCAAATTGTATTTAAAATTAATTGTACCCATAGATAATTATATTATCTTTTATTTTTAATTGCAAAAATTGTCATAAATAAATAATGTACCAATTTATTTAAGAAAAACTATATCAAGTTCCAAAAAGTACTACTTCCGGTTTGCGGATTTCTACCAAAATCTTATCCGGTGTTAAGATCCTTATTAAAACCTTAAATATGAAATTTGGTTATTAAAGGTTTGATACATTTTAAGTTATCGTGGACGAAAAATCGTCACATACGTCCATACATACATACGCACACACACACACACAGACATCATCGTGAAAATATTAAATTCGTATTCTAGAGACCCTGAAACGTGCTTATCCACCAAAAACTCATACTCGAAAATTTTGACCCATTACAATACCTCTCTTATAGAATATGAGGCGAGAGGTAAAAATTAAATCTAAGAAAAACAGGTATGCTATTTTTGAAGCTTCCTTACTCGCTTCCTTAGTATAACGATTTTGTTATATCATTATGGTCCTGAGTACCATACTGGATTCATTATGGTCCTTGACCTAAAATGAACGCTACTATGGTCTTCAAACTGATGATTCTAATGTTGTCATTATAACGTGGCCAATAATTCTCATCAGCGATCGAGTTCACAGGCAGCGCTCTGATTGGTCGAAAATGCGCAGCTAATAAAGTTGAACTTTTCACTACGATTTTGCGGAGCTAAAGTAACTCATTATTGTACGATTTCAAAAAAAATATATTTATACTACTTCTTGAGAAATTGTCCTGTAATACCTGGAAAAATCCTTCAATTTTTAACATTTGGTATGGTAGACACCCTAAAGCCCTGTTCGCACAAGGATTCTTTGAAGATTCTACCAAGATTCTGAATCCTGGAAAAGAAGAAGTTTCAAGATTCTGATTCTTGAAAAAAATACATGGTTTCCAAGCAATCAATAACTCTAAATTCTTCTTTTGATTTTTTTAAAGATAATTCTCACTAGAAAGAAGAAAACTTTTTCTTTTCAGGATTCAGAATCTTGGTAGAATTTTCAAAGAATAAATGGCAGAAAACAGTCAAAAACATTGATTCTATTGCGTTTATTGTTTTGTTAAACATAAAATTAATAAATAATGTGTTTAAGGGAAAACATAATTTTGGCACCCATATTTGTAAAAAACTGCAATATTTGTAAAAAAGAGCTTTTATTTATGAGTAAATTAACTTCAAATTTTAATATGTTGTCAACAAAGCTTGGATCTGCGAAATAACTGACCGAATTTTTTAATTCAAATTGAAGATATTCGTGTTCAAAATTTTTTGTAGATTGTACAATACCTTTAGATTATTATGTTTAACAAAACAATAAACGCTGTGGAGTGGGGCGCGAAATACATGTTTTGGGCTGTTTTCTGGCGCGGTAGAGGATCACATAACACTCCAGCTAGTATAATACAACAGATCCGTTGAGGAATACACAAGCAACTCTGATCACAGTATCTCTCACGCATCTATTCTCCATGAGTAGCTGCTGGTGCGACACAAGGAAATTGTTTAGGAAATAATTGAACGCACGCACGGCGCAGGTGACGCACGGGATTTATCGTTCCCGCGTCTTGCTTTCAACGCTGAATGGAGATATGACACAGGATAATTACTCTGATGAACCGACGAGAGATACGTCATCAAATTATAGGTTTCTAAAGACGAGCATGATATATCGTGATGAGTGTGACGTATATGAGGAGGATATCCTTTATTTAAACTGTCTACGTTTCATACGAATTCCTGCAATACTCTCGATTTTGCTTATTTCTATTTCATTCTTTGCCCCACTGCTACGGCTGTCTGAAACCAGCCCGAAACTACTCGTACTTTGTCGCATCCTAGCTAGGCAATGTTATTTTGATGTTGAAATATTATGTAAAAGTGTTTTCGTTGCGAGTAAACTATTATTGACTTCAGAATGATGTTTTTATAAACATTTAATACGGAAAGAATGGATCTACAGATGTGCCTTTATAAATTTTAAAAATTAATTTCTATCATGAGATGTAACCGTGTAAAGTTTGCATAATTTGGGATATTTTTATAATTTTTCGCAATCATGTACAATTTTGTAATCAAAATTTTAAAAAGACACATTTGTAAATCCATTCGTTCTCTATTAAATCCTTGTTGAAATTTTATCATTCTTGAACTGGCCACAAAACACTCGCTACGTTAAGGGCAGTTTTCGCAAGGAGCGCATTTTTAAATCCACTGGATTGTTGATTGAATAATGAATATCTGATTATGAATAGAATAAAATAAAATTTTAATTAATTGTGCAATGGCAAGAATAGTCAATTTATGAATTTTCATTTCAAGTCTGTGACCCAAAACTGTTTGAAAGAAATTGCGAATTAAGTTGAGCACTATATGCCATTAAAATATTTGCTCGAAAAGTTTTGAAACACCCGTATGAGTCAAATTTATATTACACAGTTTATCAATATTTCTTTATTAAATAATAAATAATCTATTTTCTTTTTATTTATAATATTTTCATTCGTGAATTATATTTATTATTTATACCTTCCCGGTTTCTGCTATTAAGTAATACCCCTGATAATACGAAAATCGAAAAATAAACCAAAGTAAAAATAAATAAAATATGTATGATGTTTGAATGCTTTTACCATTATGTATAATATGCAAATTTCAGATTTATAAGTAAATAAATAAATAATGTGGTGTCCGTATTTTCATAATACGAGTATAAATACTTGTCCTCAGAGTGCCACAGACAAGACGATATTCTCAAAATACTTAGTAGTCAAGTTATACAGGGTGATTCATCATAACTTGCTTTTTTAAAATGCGTGACATTCAGACTATAGGGATCGTAGTGGGAAGATTTGTGCCCACCCGGTCAGTCGCCATCATGCGTTGGAGCACGGAGCAACTTGTGTTTTCAATTGAGTCGTGCTTTTCCAATGGATGTTCTGTGATCGCAACCCAGCGTGACTTTCGAAGCAGTGGTCAGCCCGCTCTCCCGATTTGGTTCCTTGTGATTTTTTGTGGGTTTTTTTTAAATCCCGCGTTTACGTCAACCGTCCAAGGACCCTAGAAGACCTGAAGGCCAACATCCGGGCCGCAATTGCCAACATACCCGCTGCCATGCTGGAAAGGGTTATGACAAATGCCAGAAATCGGTTTATTCAGTGTATAGACAATGGGGGGCGTCACCTACCTGATATGATTTTGAAAACTGGGTGAAACAAAACTTTAGATATGTACCTACATTATAAAATAAAAAGTTTCTGATTCATAAAATGGGCATTATTGCGTTTTAAAATAAGTAAGTTACGATGAATCACCCTGTATAATCAATAAATCACTTAGCAAATAAATCCAAATCGAAATCCACGACCCTTGTGTTCAGATCCAAGCATTTCACCACTGTATAAATACACTATAAGTTTAAATAACAATGAAAATGGTTTTCTCTCCCCCAGGTGTTCTGGAAAGCTCCACCAGCGGGCAGCGGCTGCGTGGCATTCCGAGCGACCGTCATCGAACAGCGCGACATGTGGTACATGGACGAAGGCGATCTGACCCGCATCCTCTGTGAAGAGATCACCGAGTCCGACGACTCCCAGCCCCAAGTAAGTGGCTGCTGGTTTTATCATAAGAAGATGCAAATACAGGAAAATTCTAATCTAGACAACTAGTTTGTCTCTTCAACACAAGGGGGATATTAGATTGAATAAATGAAAAACCCACTTGAGTCCTACTATAACTTTACTGGAACTTTTCTAGATTTTCTTCTTCTTGTGTTTGCATTTTCCTGGTGTTTGCATTTATGCCAAATCTACCATTCTGTAATTGGGAGCTAATCCTGTTGAATGGTTACAATCACGAAGTATAATATATGACAGGAGTGGACATGCACTAGGGCAGATGAAGTATGACCTTTCTGTTTACCTTAAGCCCAGTTCACACATGGATACACAGAAGATACACAAATGCGACACACAGGCAACAAAACCAAAATGAAGAACGTGTGGAACGTTTGTGGCCTAAAAATTGATATTTTCTTTACTTATAGAAGCAACGCCTCTATTTCACAAGCAACACACACACAGTATTTTTTACTGTTGCGTGTGTGTGTGTCTTCTGTGTGTCCATGTGTGAACAGGGCTTTATAGAGAGAGACAGTAAATACGGGCCCGCTCGAAGCGTGCATTCTATGACGATAAACAACTATAACGATGGTAACGCACGGGCCCTGTAGTGATCTTTCTCTCACATACAGGATAAACAGAAACGCCATGAATCTACAGTGTGTACATATTATACTTCATGGTTATACCATCAGAATGAAAAAAGAGAACAAAATCAAAAATTCTAGATTTTATTTCCATGTGAATGAATCTTTTGGTGTTACATTTTCCTGTTTATGAACATTCTACAATTTTATTTTCTGTTGTTGAACCCGTTAAACCAAAGTGGACTAAACCAATCTTCCTCCAGGTGCTGAGCAAGTGCTGCGCGTGCGACGAGGCCAAGTACGAGGTGACGTTCGAGGGCCTGTGGTCCCGGAACACCCACCCGAAGGACTTCCCGTCCAACGGCTGGCTCACCAGGTTCAGTGACGTCATCGGCGCCAGCCACACCAAGAACTACACGTTCTGGAACTATGGCGAATTCGCCAGTGAGGGCTTGAGGCAGGTGGCTGAGAACGGGAACACGAGGATGTTGGAGAGCGAACTCAAGGGGAAAGTGAGTTGGTTTGTTTATTAATAGTGTACTTTTTGTATTTGTTCGTAAAAGTCTAAATTAAATACGTGT
This sequence comes from Agonum fuliginosum, assembly GCA_947534325.1. Classification (NCBI taxonomy): domain Eukaryota; kingdom Metazoa; phylum Arthropoda; class Insecta; order Coleoptera; family Carabidae; genus Agonum; species Agonum fuliginosum. The sequence goes on from OX384041.1 coordinate 30,012,876, forward strand.
CGCAATCTTGTAAGATGTGAAAAAAAATGCATGTAAAAAATATTTAGCATAATAAAAACTGTCCCAACTCTATAGACACAATATTTTGTCTACAATCGTTGTACAATATGAACATTGTTATTAAATTTTTAGTTAGGATATGTACAAAATTATCGCACTAGACAAAAATTTATTGCGTCAAATTGGCCTTATACTACGATTGTAAACATTTTGTTTGATTTTTTTTATAAATGTTGTCATGATGAGGAGCAATATAACCACGATTTCATTGAATTGTTATAAGCACGACAAATAATAATTTTAAAATTAGCTATATTAGTCAAAATATTGTGTGCACCTCGTTGAATAGAGCTTGTTTGTTGCCCTTGGCGAGTCGTCAATCTCGGCTTCGCCTCGACTGGACAAGTTTCTTGCCGCGTGCAACAAGCAATGTTCTAGCCATACTTAATACACAAATAACTATTGTGCCAGAAAGGAGACCCTTAATTTGATTAAAAAATTTTAAAAACAAACGAAAATAAAATGTAAAGACAATTTTGTGCTTATTTTAGATTTATCTATAAATTCGTATTCTTAAATTCTCCTGTGGTATACTCTTCACTAACAGCAATTAATATTTGTGAGTTGACGGCTGATAAACGCACACACGGTAAACTATACAATACACATTCATATAATAGATGTATGTATTAGTGTTAACAGAAAAAAAGTTGTTTTCTCTGCAATTGTGCGAGAAATAGACATTCTCACTCTGAGTGCGGGAAATAGCCAATTCGAGCACTAGTGCGGCCAATGAAATTTTTTGTTCTAATTTGTTATTGTCATGTAAGCAACCGTCATGATGTTTAAAAATTAAAGATAAACTATGCGTGATATTATGTTTTTAAGGATGATTGTAGAGAAAATCTAGTTTGTAACACCTGCGGGAAACGTGATTTTGAAACTCCATGCAATTTCCGAAACTCGCTGCGCTTGTCTCGGAGAACTTGCATTCGTTTCAATCATTTCCCACACTTTTACACAAAAATAACTATTTTTTACAGCAGTCTATTCAAATTTTAAAACCTGTTAATTTTAAATAATGTAATCTGAATCAGGCTTAAAATTTGTCTGTCTATTTGAGTCTTTTATTTTACAACTACAAATGGAGTTGCACAGCGGTCGAGAATAATACTAATTGTACGGTAGAAAGTTACGGCAACGGCCAACACGATCCCGTAACGGTAACATGTGTATCCTTTGAGTTTCCACCGTCGTGTTAAACTACTACTATCTTTAATTAAAGACCGTGTGGTTATACACTCTAACAACTAACTAACAAGCTATCCAAGGGTGAGCAAGACAATAAAGATGGATATATTTCACACCGGACAACCTAACTTTACTTTAACTACTAGACAACTTGACTTTACTCTCTCCCAAAATAAATTTCTCATTAGAGCAGGTCCAAAAACTTAAAGTTATTTATTAAGCTACTAAAAGCGTGATTGATAACGAATGCAAGAAGCATTTGAATTGGTTTGTTAATTGTATGTGTAAGGCATATCTGATTAACTATGAAGGAAATAAATAGTTATTTCTTACAAGACGATGAAATTATATTTTATCGACGAAAGAAAAGTGTTAAGTGACGAAGGAATGAGTGAATTATTTTTCTCGAGTCGATAATATAATTTTATCGCCATGTAAAAATTTCTATAACTGATGTTAAAGAAAAATTATACGAAAACAAATTTTAAACTAAATTATTATTAAATACTATTTCGAAGTTTGTATTGTTTTCATCCTACTTTTTTCTCAGAATGGATGCAGAAACGAATTTGAAGTAATTTTTTTACTTTATCTACTCAAGTTTTACTTTATCCTACTCTAATTTTACTTTATTTACCCTTGCGGTTAAAGTGTAACTTTATTGACTCAAAATAGTCGATAAAGTAGCACTTTAACATCAGTTATAGAAAAATTTAAATTTAAATTAATTGTGCAATGGCAAGAATAGAAAATTTTATGAAATATTGCATTTAGAAACAGTGACCAAAAACTGTTTGATTCAAAAACTTGGAAACTAAAATTGCGGTTTAAAAAAAAATTAGTTCCGAAGTTGAGCACTATATGTCATTAAAATATATGCACGAAGTTGTGAATCACCCTGTGGGGTAAAAGGCATGATATGTATGTATTTACAAGTTTATTTGTTCGTAGAGCGACCACATCCGCACGATAATCAAAGCAAGAGGAATAAGCTACCCGAATGTAACGGGCAAAACTTTCGCGGTATTCCGAGTAGATAATCAGCATCATTTGATGTCGCTGGTATCAATGATCGACCCCTCACCTGATTGGTTCGTCGGCGTATCAAGTCTTGAATTATGTTTGCGAAACTGTTCGTGGATCGAATCCAAAGTATTGAATCTGTATCCGTGGGACGCCGGGACGGATGACGGATGGACATACATTGTGAGTTGCACAACCAAAGAAATTTCCATGAATTTAAACCGAAATTGATTTTTCAGTCTCCAGATTCTCCGTCTACTCCGCGTAGTCCAATTCGGAGAATTAAATCCAACAGCCCCAATGATCCCAGATCACCTTTTTATGATGCGACAGGCACTGAGATGAAACCTCTAGCAAGATTGTATTTGTCGCGACAACGTTTGTACGAGAAACCTTGCGATGACGTTGACATAGGAGGTAAAATATTAGTGACATTTCTTTTGTTGACATAATAATAGTGCTGGAATCCAATTCAGATAATTTCTGTTTCGGACCTAATGCACATAGATTCTTTGAAGATTATTTCATGTGCCTGAAACTTAAGAAAAATAATCATGGTGAAAATTACCTGTCAAATTTAATCTTCAATGAGTCTTGGAAAAGAATTTCTCATAATAGTTAATTCTCAAAGAATCCATACCATGTGTGATCAAGAGTTAAAAGTATCCAGTACTCGGATATATCGTATCCGGAATATTTTGAATCCGGATAGTAGAACCAAATTTTGAATCCGGATAAAATATCGTACCTCATCTGGCGATATTAGAACCGAGTAGCAAAATCAAATTTTGAAACAATCAAAAATAGTTGGTGGTCATAAGGCAAGAATTCTTTGAGGATCCTTTCATACTTCCGAGCCTTGGAAATAAATAAATTCATTATTCCCAAGCTATCCATGAATTAGAATCTTCAAAGACTCATTGTGTGAACAGGACATAACACTTTTATTCTATAGCCCAATGCGAATATTTTTATCTTTTTAAATGATTATAAATTTCGATACAGAATCTTCAATGTAAGACCAAAATTCTATTTTGTTTATAATTAAAAATCGAATTTAAGACAGTGATTCAGATCCGAAACCAAAATCCGGATCCGAAACCGAGAAGATCCGGAACTTAAATACCCGGATCTAGATCCAACATTCGGATATCCGCACCGAATATTCAGATACCTAATAAAATATCCGGATAAAGGATATGGCGTATATCCGAATAGTTTTAGATCCAGATGCCAAATTTTTTTCGGATACTGCCAGCTCTAATACATAATCTCCTATTTTAGAACCCCCAGACCAACCCGACGATTGCGACGTCGAAGAATGGTCCGACTGGTCGCACTGCTCAGCAACTTGCGGAAAAGGCTACAAATACCGCCAAAGAAATTACGTCCGCGAATCGTCAAAATATGTCTGCACAAAACATTTAACATCTCGAGCAACTTGCTACGGCCCACAACGAAACTGTCCCAATCCCAATGAAGACCCAGTTGATGACCCAAGATGCGGCTTGACAGATTGGTCCGAATGGTCATCCTGTAGCGTAACTTGCGGAAAAGGAAGTCGGACCAGAGATAGAAGATACCACACGAGAAATGCTACTAAACATTGTTCCCTAGGAAGAAACCCGCCCAAAACGAAAGACACCGACTATTGCGAAGGAGTTTTTGGACGATGTGAAGGCGAAGACAATGAAGAGAATGTAATTATACAAGTGGCGCAAAAGTAATCACCCGATTTCCCAAAGCAGTAACTTTGTAAATTTAAAAAATTGGTTCTGTTTGCTGATTATGTTTACTTAAACCGTGCTTAAACGTGTAATTTTTTTCCATTAAGTCGCGAAGATTATACCGCCACCACAGTTGTTGAACATTCGGGTTCGTTTCACAGTATTTTCCGTTATTTGTCGCGATGACATGTATGAGACGCCAGCTGCAAAAATGAAAGCATCATCCGATAGGGTGATCACTTTTGCGCCATCTAGTTTCATCATCATGATCATATATTTTTGTTTATAATTGTTTATCTTTAGAATTCAGAAGTAAGGGATTGTCCAGACCGCCCTTGGAGCGATTGGTCACCTTGTTCAGTGACTTGTGGTAACGGTTACAAAACCCGAACCCGAGATCCGGTCAACACTGAAACTGACTACGATGACGAAACAACAAACGAAAATGACGATGAAGAAAATGACCCATGTGAAGACGAAAGAGACAAAGAAACTGTTCAATGTCAAGCTGAAATTCCAACTTGCGATATTACATTTTCTTCCGCTGAAGGTAATTTATATTTTGAATGATTTACTAACACACTAACAAATTTCTGGTAGATATCTGTCGCATGCCGAAGGATATTGGTCCTTGCCGAGCCAATATCCAAAGATGGTTTTTTGACCATGTAAGAGCCAAATGTGAATCGTTTAGCTTTTCTGGTTGTCAAGGCAACAGAAACAACTTCCAGACGAAAGAATACTGCGAGAAAGTTTGCGGACATTTTAGAAGTAACTAATACCTAATCTATAGTTTAATGCATGTACTAACTCTGGTTTTAAACTAACAGAAGAATTAATCGCTAACAGAACTGTCAAGAAGAAGGAACTAGGAGTTTCCGTTTCTGGTGTGTTAAACTACAATCTTCAGCTGCAAGACGATGCTAACTTAGGTGCAGATTGTGGTACTAACTTTGCTACCAGTTACCTATATATGCAGAATAGACTAGCGCGCCTATATAATCTTCAAGAGGCTGTCACCAATTATTGTCATGGTGGACTGCAGTTTTGGTTTGCGTCACTGCTGTTTAAGGCTATTGGATTTGTATGAAGTTATGTAACGTTTGCATTTTAGAGTCTAGCTATACACTAAAGTAAGAATGAGAAATATTATAGTCCACCAATATTGCCCAGTAAGACGCCGGTCCATTCTGTATATGGAAGTACTAACACAGTTAAAATGCAAAATGGTGTTTTGCTTTTTAACTAACACCATTAACATTTCAAGTATTTAAACATTGCATTTTTTATTGATTCTAATAATTTTTTAGCTACTCCAGACCCGATTAATGATTATCAGATTGGACCATTCATTGCAGACAGTCATTTAAACGATCCTAACACCCGATATGACACAATTGCTCCTGTAGTTGACTGCAGGACAACTAGATGGACTTCGTGGACGTCCTGTAATGCGACAGAGCCTTGCACTAAAGGTGTCAAGAAAAAGCATCGAGATATTGTGGTTAGTGATTGATTTAATATTTATAAAAAGTGTTGATGATATAGTGAACATATTTTAGATACATCCAATGAATGGTGGAAAAGCTTGCCCGAAAAGGTTAATCAAGTTCAGAAGATGCAAGATTGCTTGCAGGGGTAAGTCATGAAGTCATTTTTTTATAATGTTTATGTTATGTTTTATGCTATAATAATTATACATTCATTTTGCGCAATTTTTATTTTCGCAAATATCAATCAAATCGTCAACCATATTTTTGCTTGGTTGCTTTGTTCGTCTTCGCTTATACTTGCGGCCAAGATTGTGCCAATTCTTCAGTCGCCTTATATTTTACAACGGGCGTCTATAATTTATTTATTGATGTGCAATTATATTTTGCAAATATTCATCCATTTCATAAAGACCTGCACATTCATGGATTCTTTCATGTCTCTTAATCTTGAGAAAAATAATCCTGGTGAGAATCATCTGTCAAATACCGGTGCCGCTAAATTGAATCTTCAATGAATCTTGGAAGAATTTATAATTTATTGATAGCTTCAACCAGTTAATGTATTTTTCCAGGATTGAGAAGCATGAAAGAATCCTCAAAGAATCCATGTGTGGACTTAAGCTAACATATTTTTTACATACATATTATTAATTGCACACGTTAATCATTCAAAATCCACATTCCAGCCTCCCAGCTGTTAAGATTTATCAGGTTTTTTTGCAATTTTGCGCCTATTTTACATTGCCTGACTAGCTCCGCTTATAATTCTAGAATTATAAGTTGATTGATTTGATGGTTTAACAAATATTGAATAAAATCCTAGTCATATTTCGCTTATGCACTGCTTGGTTCGTTTTGCTGTTCTTCATTCCGAAATATTTAAAATAAATTTCGTTCAGGAAATAAGGACGATTTAGACCCAACCTGGGGCCCTCCAGGTGGCAGCGAAGGTCAGGTTCAGGACTGTCTGATGTCAAAATGGTCGGCATGGACACCATGCAACGTGTCGTGTGGTCAAGGAATCCAACAACGCACTCGAAAAATTCTTCGACACCCTAGAGGTGGCGGAAAAACTTGTCTTTCTCGAATAGATAGTAGAGACTGTCATGTTTTCCCTTGCCCTTATGTTTAAATAATTTAATAACTGTGGAAATGCCCCAGTAAGTTAGGTTATGTTTGTAACTGGGATTTAGAGGATTTTGAGGTTAGGTCTCGCCGAAAATTTAAATAACCACAGTTTACATATCTTCTGAAAGAGAGTTGAAGGAAAACTAAATATATTTTGAACTTATATTTTATTCATTTATTTGTACAAAACAAAATGCAACTAACAGTTTGCAATATTTACATAAAGTTATTTAAGTATTTAGAATAGTGATTACTGATTAATTAGTACGACCTGAGCAGTAAAACGAATGTGAAATAGTTGTAATTTGTATTGTAGTTACGTAAATAAATATTACTAGTTTTATATAAAATAGATAAAACGATAAAAGTTGAAATAAATTGTAACCGTACTGAAGAGCAACAAGTGTACATAAAAATTATTGTAAGACAATAATTCGTGTAAATATGGTAGAGAAAACTAATCGTAGCCTTTATAAAATTTAAAATATCATGTTTGTTTCCTTTTATACCATTTAGACAGGAAATAATATTTCGCGAACAAAATCAAACATAAAGTTGATACCATAACTACTACATCTTTAGATAGTCATAAGATATTTTCAGTTTTTTGTTTAGACTGTTTAGGACGTAAAATTTGGAACTTTAATTCATTGCCTTTTGTACGTTTTTGGAGAATTCTACTTTCAGCCGTTACATTTTGTTCTATTATGCTATAAACTTTTTCCTGTAAAACAGTTTATAATTAATAAATACTTGTTAATTAATAACTTCGTTATTATTACTTACACATGTGTCCATATTAGCTGCGTCTCCAGTAATCACTACCCGCACTTCGTATCTTTTATTTATCCACTTTAAAATATTTTTTATTCTAGATTCTAAATCGTGCTCACTGATTCGAGCATTTATTAACAACAATTTCTCTCCTTTTAAAGTGTTTTCCTTCTTTTCTTTCTTGGCTTCTCGCTGTTTTAAATCTTCTTTGTGGTATTCTGCCCCAGTCATCAATTTATAAATAGGGCGTTGCGTTTTTGTATCGATATCCATTACTTTTACTAATTTTAAGTCTCTTCGTTTGGATATTTTCTGGGCTTCGTCATATGATATGATTTGAATACTTTCGTCCAGAGAAACTAAAGTAATTTTTGGAATCGGAGTAGTCTTTCGTTTCTTTTCACCTTCGTTATTTTCATCTGGTTTATCAATTTTGGACGAAAATAAATAATGTTGCTGACAATACACATTGCATAGTTTAAGAGACTGCGCTTGATTATTTATTGCTAATTTACGAAAACCGTTAATTATTCTAAATGCTGCCATAATTGCACATTTGTTAAATTTTACCTGAAAATAAATGACATGACATGATATTGTTAGGTTAGTTGAAACGTCAAAGTCAAACGTGCTAATTTTTACAAAACTATGATAATATAAATGAAAATGTTAATCTCTAGAACATTTAAACAATTTATAAGAACCAACCTGAGATATAGATATTTTATTTTTCAAAGGTAAGTAGGTGTAACAAGATTTATGACACTACGCTGTATTTCTGTATTTCTAACCTTACTTTTCGCCAGCAGTTATTTTAAGGAATGTCGAAAATGTGGATTTTGTACAAAAGCCGAATATAATTATGCAGAATTCCCAGTGGAACGTATACGAAATTTTAGTATAATTGCACATGTAGATCACGGCAAAAGTACTTTAGCGGATCGTTTATTAGAAATAACAGGAGCGATCACAAAAAATGCTGACAATGCCCAAGTTCTTGATAAACTGCAAGTCGAAAGAGAAAGAGGTATCACTGTTAAAGCCCAAAGTGCCTCCTTGATATACAATTACAAGGGTGAGGACTATTTATTAAATTTAATAGATACGCCAGGACATGTAGATTTTTCAAACGAGGTAAAAACTGGTTCAACTTTTTTTAACAATCTACAGAAAATATATTTCAGGTATCCAGATCTTTATCAGCATGCCAGGGAGTAGTCCTATTAGTAGACGCAAATGATGGAGTTCAAGCTCAAACAGTAGCTAATTTTTATTTAGCATTCGGACAAGATTTAGTAATAGTCCCTGTTATAAACAAAATAGATTTAAAAAATGCGAATCCCGATAAAGTCTGCGGTCAACTAAAATCTTTATTTGATATTGAACCATCTGATGTTGTAAAAGTAAATATAAATAGCACAATATATTGCCGATACTGATTTTTCAATAGATTTCAGCTAAAAAAGGCATAAACGTACCTTCAGTTCTCGAGGCAATAATTGATCGTTTACCTCCCCCACCAGTTAATCGAATTGGTTCTTTCCGCGCATTATTATACGATAGCTGGTACGACCGCTACCGAGGGGCACTAAATTTAATTTACATCCACGATGGAACAATTAAAATTGGTGATAATGTATCATCGTGCCATACAAAGAAAAGTTATGAAGTAAAAAGCCTTTCTGTGTTGCGACCCCAAGAAGAAAACGTTAAGAAACTGTAAGATTATTTTGAGAGTCGTGTGCTTTTTTAATTAAATTCATTTTAGAGTCGCCGGTCAAATCGGTTTAGTAGGATGTAACATGAGAAGCAGTAAAGAAGCGCATATCGGTGACACTTTTTGCTTGACAGATAAACCTGTTGAACCCTTAAGAGGGTTTACTCAAGCTAAACCCATGGTTTTTGCCGGGGTATACCCCATGGATCAGTCACAACATGTTGCACTTAGAAGCGCAATCGAAAAATTAGTTCTAAATGATCCTGCAGTATCAGTCACTATAGATGCAAGGTATTTCTGTTAAATATTTGCAATATTCAATGTTTAATTTATTTTTTAAGTCCGGCTTTAGGCCAGGGCTGGCGATTAGGTTTTTTAGGTCTTTTACATTTAGAAGTTTTTTGCCAACGGTTGCAGCAAGAATATCAGGCAGAACCAATTTTAACTGCACCTTCTGTTACTTATAAAGTCAAATTGAAACCTACCAAACATGTTAATAAATATGGTACAGATGAAATTTTTATTACCAATCCGGCGTTGCTACCAGATTCTAGATTGGTCGAAGAATATTATGAACCAATGGTTATAGGTATATAATAGTGTATTATTTAACGAGCACATAATGTAGGCTACAATTCAAGAGGATGAAAGTTTATGCACGAGCCGAAGGCGAGTGTATAATAATCCGAGTTAATTATAGCCATTATATGCGAGTCAAATATGACGTTTTTATCTACGACTTTTTAAATAAAACATTTCTTTACAAATTTTTATTCATTCACATATTTTGGTGTAATGACATAATGCAGTAGTGTTGAATTATGAATTCATAATACAATAGTGTGTCTTATGAAGAGATTTATCTTACTAAATTTACCTACACATTGAATGTATTATTCAATGGTCGTAGATAAAAATATTTATTCCATAGAAAAAATTATTTTTTGTATTTGTAGGTACAATAATAACTCCAAGCGAATATTTGGGCCCAGTGATATCTCTATGTATCGAAAGACGAGGCATTCAAAGAGTATCTACAAATATAGATAACGATAGAGTAATGTTACAATACGATCTTCCTCTTTGTGAAATAGTTATAGATTTTCACGATACTTTAAAATCAATTACTTCTGGCTACGCCAGTTTCGATTACGAAGACAATGGTTTCCATCCTAGTACAATTGTCAAAGTAATTATTCTACATTATGCTCTGTTCACACAACGATTCTTTGAGGATTCTTTCATGCTTCTGAATCATGAAAAACGCCACTATTTGACAGGCTTTTCACTCAAAGAATCTTTGTGTGTTTAGAGAATTATTTACTTATTTAAAATATGTATTTGTAGTTAAGCATTTTATTAAACGGAGTCAATGTCGAAGAGCTAAGTAACGTAGTGCACACTAGTAGAGCAAAAATAACTGGCAAAAGAATGGTTTTAAAGTTAAAAGAAATGATTCCACGGCAGTTGATTCAAATCGCCATTCAGGCTACTGTTGGATCGCAAGTTGTAGCAAGAGAGACTTTAAGAGCATTCAGGAAGGATGTTACAGCTAAATTAGTAAGTTACATTATTTAAAAACAACTGGATATTATAGTTATTGTTTTTAGTACGGCGGTGATGTTACTAGAAGAATGAAATTGTTAGCTAGACAAGCTGAAGGAAAACGTAAGATGAAATCTGTTGCGAATGTTCAGGTTCCTAGAGAAACTTTTATTGATGTTTTGAAGAGATAATAAATAAGTAACCACATACATTGCTGTTATTATTTTCTTTTATTTATGTCACATACAAATAATAAACTAAACTTTCTCGTTTAAAGTTAAACTAACGTGATCTCACGCCCAAATAACATAACTAATTTTAAGTGAAACTTTTAGAATATCTATTAATAAAATATTAGTGGAATTAATTGGACGTTTTAACTAATTTTCAGTTCATATTTTATACAAATGATATGGTGGTCATATTTGAGCGTTACATTCCATATCAAAAGTGCACTATAGGGTAGATTTTTGTGAGGTAAAATTGAAATTGTGTCTGTCTAGATTCGAATTCCACCAATAAATACAAATACATACATAATTATCACGGCTTTTACCCAACTTCGGTGTGGAAGCCTCACATAAACTGAATCATCGTTTTATATTAAATAGAGTGTACGTTTACCAGCCGTCAACTGACGGATACTCATACAGTATACCACAGGGTGAGATTTTTGTTCAGTTACAGTAAAGTATTCTGTGGTGACGTATGAAGCCGGAGTTCCGTGGTTCAAGTCTCTCGGCCGGCAGTGTGAGATTAAAAGCCAAGCGTTTCGAGCTGACCACTTGAGCGTCTTAAATGTAGTCCTGGTTGCATTAAGAATATTTTCGGTGGCGCTTTCAAAGGTTGTGAGAGATAAATCGGTCGAAGTGGTTGGATTCCACTATTGAATGGTTACCATTAAAACAACGGAGCCGAATCGATGGTTGTGAACCGGTTCGTATAGCATTAATTGAAATTTAACGTTTTTTCGTCAAAATTTTATTAGATTTTGTATTTTCTATTGTTTAGTCTAGTAAAGTTTTTATTTAGAAATTTATTATATTTATACTGGAACGATTTTTTTAATGAATTGCTTGTTATTTAATAACAATAATTGAAATGAAACCGCTTTTTTGAAAACTGGCAACCGATTAATTTCTAGAAGAAATATGAAAACCGGAACAAAAACAAACTTAGATCTTAAGTCTCATTTACATATGCGTTTAGTGTGAAAGTTTAAAATTATATTTAAGTTTAAGAAACACAACATTCAAATAATGAACTTAAAATAGCTTTAGTAAGTGGTAAACATAAACTTAAAGTTTGAAAAATTCAAACTTTAGTGCTAGAAAATGAAAAGTGCGGAAGAATTGAAACATTCTTAAACGTAAACATAAATGTAAACCTTAAAACTAAATACTTATGTGAATGAGGCTTTACATAAAACATTTTCGCTCTTTTATTTGTAATTTGAAACACTATCCGACATTCAACTGTTTAATAACAAACAAAACTCTGTTTAGGTTGTTTCCAAGCGATCTGCAAGTATTCTGTGACAACAGTAACTTCAGTAACTTTGAATCATAATCTAGATTGTTATCTCTCCCCGCTTCGTCAGGTGCTCAGGTGGGGACGACCATTCTCATACCTCGTCCAATTCATTCCAGCTTTGCAAAGCCGACGTAGACGCGGTAGTGTAGCACCAACTTAGTGTTCTGTTCTGTTGTGCATTGTGAGACCTGTTACGTTCTTACCTGTCTTCGTTTCGATTTCAGTTGTTGAATATTCATTGTGTGTGCGATTTCTGGACAGTTCGTGGGTGTGTTAAACTGTGCAGTTAAAAATTACCTGGAGTGTGGTTCCTGTGGAATGGTGAGTAGTTTTTAAAAGTTTGTTTTCTACTCCCATGCTTTAATTTACTTTTTAAATTGCATTGTCTGTACTTGAATGACATTCGTTTCGATACAAATTTGCAGTTTTTTTAATCAAAGCTTGGGGGTAGAAAAAATAGTGTTTGCAACTCGTGTATAATAGCTATTAATACACTCACCATGGCTCGTTTCGTAAATTTCGTCTTTATAAACTCATTGCATAACATACAATTTTGGCTATTTTGTAACGTTTTTAGTAGTTTGTCAGTTTTAAAAGTTTGCGAACTAGCATTCGCATTTATGCCTCATAATAGTGATATAATAAACTCGAATTATAATAAATTAGGTTATTGTATAAAATTGTACTTTTTGTTGTTGTTATCATTGATATCACGAATGATCGAATTGAGAAATTATAATCAGATAACAAGTTCTACCTGTTGCTATTTATATTTTTGTTTAACATTACCATATCTCAATTCTCTGTTTCGAAATACATTAAATTGAATAGGCTCAATTTTATAAATAGGCTCATTGTTATATTTTAAAAATCTTACAGTCACAATTGATTTTTAATTTGGTATATGTTGGTATACCAAAAAAATAAATGTTTCCCATAATTTTGTATTTTGTATTCAACAAATTGTGAGTTGTACACAAAGAAATTGAAACGTGTATTTCTTAATTGGACAGGCTAAAAGTTGTTTTCTCGTATTTTTAAAATATTATTTGACTTTATTGTGCTTCTATATATCAAAGACTTTTTCTTAGATATTTGTTATTTTTGTATATAAGTTAAATAGTTACAATTTCACCCCTAAATTCATAAAATGGTTTACTTAGCTGTAATTTTTTCCTCTTATGGGAATCTAAACTTAAAGATTATGTTCCTATATAATGCAGGAATTATACGAAAATGAGATTTCTATCACAATTACAAATGTACCTACCTAATATCAGGTGAGAAACATAGGTAAAAATATAAATTTTATTTAAAAAAAATTAAATGTTTTTGAGTAAATTGAAAAGAAAATTTTACTGTAACGTTATTATTTCAACATTTTGCGTCACATATAAAATATTTTAACTTTAATTAATTATTTTTGGACTTATTAATCTAAAATTTTGTCAAAATAAAAAATACTTGTCTCAAATTTGCAATGCAAGTACTTAATCTGATAATAACGCAATAATTATATTCATGCAAAATGCAAATACTCTTGCAAATACTACAATACTCGTTTGTGGCTCGTGTAATAAACTTTTATTATATAGGGTGTTTCAGACCATCCATAACCCCCGAATATCTCGCGAAAAACAAAACGGGTTGAGACACATAAAAATACGTAAAAATACGTCCAAAATATTTTTGAAAGTTCTATCGAATGGCTCCACACGAAAGTTCCCTTCCTCACCCCCTGAGGAGGAGGAGGGGGTCACTTCGTTATCTTAAATGGTAACCTCCAGTTTTTATTGCAGATTCGGATTTCGTGATATAAAAAAGGCTTGGTCAGAAAAAGTTCGCGAAAATTGACAACAATTCGCAAGAAAAAATATTTTCTTACGAATTTTTTTAACGAAGTGACCCTTCCTCCTCCCCAGGAGGTGAGGGAGGTAACTTTCATTTGATGTCATTCGATAGAACTTTCAAAAATATTTTGGACGTATTTTTTTGTTACTCAATTTGTTTTGTTTTTCGCGAGATATTCGGCGGGTACGAGTGGTCTGAAGCATCCGGTATATTTTGGTGAGTGAAGCCGCATTCACAGCCCCAAATTAGACGAAATTTATTAAGTCTGTCATATGGCAATGTGTACTTGCGTTCACAACACCAAATTACAGTGTTGTGAACGCAAGTACACGTTGCCGTCACTTTTCACCAAATATCGGGCTGTGAATGCCTTTATTGTCTTCCTTAAATTTATGAATGTTATTATTGGAAGAATTTTCAAGAACCTGTAGATTTTTGTTAATATTTTTTAACCGATTTTGTTCATTGCTAAGTCAAATTGATGTAAAAGTCATAAAAGTTTTATATTCTCGTTTTTAAGTTCAAAGTTCTACTCTTCCTCTGAAATTCTTTGTCATTCTCTGGGTAAAAAATCTTGTTCAGTGAGTTTTCTCGTTCACGGTACTACTATTTACTATTACACGGTGTGGTGCCGGTGAAATAATTAGTTTACGTAATTGTCTGTATATAATATTAGTGATTTGTTGTCGAGTGCTCGTATTTCGTTACGCTTCAAGTAAATGTTGATGCAGTGTGTTGTGTTGTGTTGTGTTGTGTCTGGCTCGGAAAGTGAAACCGAATTCTTGCAAAATTGGCAGTTTCATCGAATGAAAGAAACAGTGTCAAGGAACCCACATGCAATGGCGAATTAGGAGGGTTTACTTTTAATTACACTAAATCTACACTAAACACTAATTGAGAGGTGCATTGTAGTTAGGAGATTGCGAAAACTGTTTGTCAATTTTATTAAAAAATCTAAAGTTATTTTTGTGTCTGTTAAAATTAATGACAGTTTTGTTTACTAAACAAATTATTGTAGGAAATAAATTGAAATGATCTATCACAAAAGTACGTACACGCAGGTAATATAGACTATACAAGAAACAATTATTATTGGTGTACTTTATAGTACTTTTTTACGCCAGAAAATAAAATTCATAGGAAAATGCTTTCACAAGAAAATTCCAATCTAGAAAATTTGTTACGTAAAAAAATCCTGCTGTAAAATATTCATTCACAGGAAAATTCAAATCTAGAGTTTTAGATTCGGCATAAATGCAAACAGGAAGATGTAAACAGAGGAAGATGCAAATCTAGATCTAGAAAACTAGTTTGTTTCATCAACACAAGGAGGATACATAAATTAGAGGTTGAACTGAACTAAATGAACAACCCAATACCATATTTGAGTCCCACATACTCGGTTTTAACTACAACTTTTCTAGATTTGCACCTTCCTGTGTTTGCATTTATTTATATAAAATTCTAGATTTCAATTTTCCAGTGAATGAATCTTTCTAGGTTTGCATCTTCTGGTGTTTAATTTTCCTGTGTATGAAAATTCTAGCATTTTATTTCTTCCTTTTTTGTCAACAACACGTTCGACAACACAGAAATACTGTTTTCATCTATGGTGTTTACATATGTTATAACATGACTTATTTGTCATATTATTTATTCATTTAATTATCATTATTCTACATGTCTTATATTAAAGTAGAAACATTGGGGAAAATAAGAATACAAATTTTATTTAAAAAAAATAAAATTATATGTTTTTTTAGTTAGGTAGGTAATTGAGAAAGAATTTTGTATAGGAGATATGGCAGCATTCTACGTCACATAACATATTATTCAATTTTTATTAATAATTTTTGAGCTTATTGACAAAAAATTTGTGAAAATAAAAAATACGGTTCTCCCGAGGGTTCTCCAGTTCTTATTTCTTCTTTAAAAATATTTAATAATCCATGACACTAGCGGTTACGGCATTTATGAATTTAAAAAAATGATTCGTGATAACTGATCAGTGTCATGAAGTAGGTATCTGCCATTTAATTTTTTCCTGAAGTTGTGAAACATCCGGTATAATAAATATTAAACTGAAATACTTACACTAAAAGAAATTTTATTACGACATCCAAGAATAATTTATCATTTTATAAATTACCGAATCGCATAAATAATCAATATAATTATGAGTTTATTTAAATTAAAAATAATAAATTTTAAAATTATGGTTCCTTAGTTTTAGATTTAAGCAGACTGTATTGTTGTCATTTACGTAAATATAGACAAATGTGTTTCTAATACGAAGTTAGTCATATTTTTTGCGTTTACATCACGTGAAAACAAATTTTCTACGTGCAAATCATCCTAAAATGATTAAGGAGTTTCGATACCGATTATCTATCTAGGGGATCTAAACAAAAATCTATTGTATTTCTGCAGAGTGACAACTTCTACCCACTAAATTTTGTTGTAAAAAACACCGAAAATATAAAAAATCTTATAGCGAAATATATTTGTTTATAAATATTTTATTACTATCTTTCAATTAAATTGTATTTTGAAGTCCTAAAGATTTTATATTTTAAAATTCATAATTTTAAAAATCAATCGAAAACACGGCAACAGCGCTAGTATTTTAGCTACTTTACGTTGACTGTTGGCTGCAGTGATTCTAACCTAACTGTCAAGTGTTGTCAGATAGTAAATGCAATAGCTCATAATAATTGTTCTTTTGACGCTCCAAGATTAATGCAAGCTATAAGAAATGAGAACTTAATTGATAGTTTTCGTCCAGTCATTCATTATTTCCAAGACACTTTAAAATTATTTAAAAACATTTCCTGACAATTGGTAGAAATTCATCTTTCTGTTTCAGAAATAATTAGTAATGGGGAAAGCTTTGATCAAGTATATGACAAACGTACACAAAAGATACAGATATTATTATTTCTACTGTACAGCCTTTAAACAGAATCAGATCTTCTGGAATGATTAAAAGATTAGCGACATTTGGAATTAGTTACGAAATAATTGCAAACAAATTTAGTGATCATGGACCCGTCATGTCCCTTGTAGAGTTTTTAGTAGATGAACACGAATAATTCTTACTCAAATAGTTCTTCCTACTTATTTTCGATAGTTTCGTAACGGTGTTTGTATGCGCATTGCGAAAGTGTGTCCAATTTCCTAAAAATGACTTGTGTATGTGTATTTTATTTGTTGTGAAAATATAAATATAATATCATTTGTTACAAACTTTATAAAATAATATGCTTCAACATAAACGCACTCTTACTTTCCAACAGTATTTTAAATTTCGCGCCAATCTATGATTTGCGACGTTGCCGTAGTTATCGCTCTTTTAGTTATGTGTCACGTTTTAAATTTTATTTATTTGAATAACTCAATAACGGTGTGGAAGAATCCACTGAATTTTAGTTTCATGATTTATTAATGTCTGATTTATAATTACTGTAAATCTCTTTCTGGTGGTATTATTTTTATAGATTATACAGCCCTTTAAAAATGTATTCTCATTTACTCCCATGTAAAACAGAAATTTTTAAAAATTTATTTTTAAAAAACGGTGTGGACGATTGATCTGAAATTTTAACAGTGAACGATAAATACATCCATCTTCAACTTGTAAAATTTTCAGATGAATGGTAATATTTTCAAAAACGGTATCGAACCTCCTTAAACGATGACGCCTTTTTGTATTCAATTTGCTTCCCAATGATAGTTATTACTTATCACGCATTACTGGAGGCCGATTCAAAAAACAAACTATAATTAAACAGTTTTTTCGGCCATTAGCCCAATTTTTATATTTCAATCTTCAATTAAAACCTTCAAACTTACTATTATTCTTCTTCCTGCGGATGATACAATCATTAACAAGTTTTATTACGTTAAATTTGACTTTTCTTAATTGTTACTTCGAATTGAGTCATTACAGAACGACAATACCTACATCCAAAAAAATAATCTGGATCAAAATACAATACAAACAATATTTTTTATTGGCATCTCAAAATTGATTTATTCCAAGAATATTTAAGGAATAAATAGATATATTATAACCTCAAAACTGCTGTCAAATATTGACAAAAATCTTATTTTCATTAGTAGTATCCATGGCTACGAACGAGTGAAGTACAGTAAATGCGAGAGGTAATAGACAAAATCACATCATATTACTTCAGTAGTGAGGTAATATAACTAATTACCTCACTCAAATGATAAAAATAATATGACATTATATCACTGGCATGGATAATAGTATTTTGTGCACCTAGGGAGGGAAGCGTGCTATTACTCCCGCGGGCGAAGCGGCGGTCCGAGCGAGGGCGCCGGCTTCGCCCAAGGGTGTAATAGCTATTACTCCCGCGGGCGAAGCGGTGACCCGAGGCGAAGGCGAGCCGCAGGCGAGTCCGAGCGAGGGCGCCGGCTTGGCCCAAGGGAGTAGTGGCTATTACTCCCGCGGGCAAAGCGGCGGCCCGAGCGAGGGCGCCGGCTTCGCCCAAGGGAGGAATAGCCTTCCCTCCCGTGAGACACACAATATTTTACGTCACGAGGGTCTCGAAATCACCTTTCTTGATAGCGGGAGGAACGCACTGTTTTCCTCCCGCTCGGGAAGAACCCACTTGCTTTCCTCCCGCGCGGGAGGGAAAACTCGCTTCCCTCCCTCCATTAGCAAGAGGAAAACACTGCTTTCCTCCCCCGATTGACGTAAAAATTATAACGACTGCTCTGCAGTCTTAATAATAGCATAATTTATTAAAACAGCCGGCGTTTTTTCAATATTTTTGACTTCTTCAGGACAACTTTGAACTTTAATATTTAT
Source organism: Agonum fuliginosum (assembly GCA_947534325.1). Taxonomy (NCBI): domain Eukaryota; kingdom Metazoa; phylum Arthropoda; class Insecta; order Coleoptera; family Carabidae; genus Agonum; species Agonum fuliginosum. The sequence continues at coordinate 30,031,755 of OX384041.1, forward strand.
TAAATGAAGTCAAATTTGTATAGTCTTCAACATTTTGTTACAGGTCGTAAAATGAAGTTTTTAAATAACTTCTAAAATAATAATATTTATACACTATTAAACCTCATGTTTTGATTAATGTTTTACAAACTCTCATTATTATTTATAAATAAATACCTGGTGACAGTATTAAAGAATGAGTTAGCCCACACGCAGACTTGAATTCGGAACCAAATTAATAGCGTGCAAAGTATTACATAACAAATTTCAAGATCACCAATTACATTATAAAACGAAATTCCTTCCAGGAATTGAAATCATTTCCTCGCTTTATTCATTCCATTCCCACACAGCAGAAATATGAATGAAACCCAAACCTACACAAAATGCATAAGAAGAAAGGAAACATTATTTACTATCTGCAGTGCTCAGTGCATCTGCGACAATGAAACTTGAGAACAGTTTTCAACATTTCGCTGTGTTCTCACATCGGACACTAAAATCATAACGATTGTGAAGTCAATGGTATAATAATAAACTACCTATACCTAATAATTGATCGCTTGATTTTATATGAGGTATAAGTTCAATGGGATTTGATTTTGGTTTGAAAATGAAATTTTTATCACTATTATATACCTAATGATAATGATAGCAGGTGGAAAATATACCTACCTACCTAACTAAAAATATACTGAATTTTATTTAAAAAATTATAGTGTATTTTAGTAAATTGAAAAAGAATTTTTCTATGAATGGGGTCATTTACCAATTTTTTTTTTAATTTTTAAATTAATTTTCAGGTATTAATATTCCCAAAAATATATTTTTCACCTTTTAAAAGTGCTAAATATAAGTGAAAACATATTTTTTTATGTCGCTTAGTTTAAAACACCGCTAACTCCGGACGACAAACATTTCGGTGAAGTCTCCGTCTAACGCTGAACAAAACGGCGTGGCCTTGCGAAATGTTTGACGTCACACCTGCAGCCGCTATGTTAATGCGTTCGAAAAAACGCCTATTTCAAAGCTTAAATACTTGCGTATTATTGAATTTTCAAGAATTTAAATTTTACTAATAGTAAAATTATGTTCTTATTTTCAATATTTGGTAAAAATTATTTTAAAAAATTCCGGAGTAAACGACCCCATTAATTATTTTTGGGTTTTGATAAAAAATTTGTCCCAAATTTCTATCTCCTTCACAAATATTTAATTTAATTAAAGTTGCAGTCTTATTTATATTGCAATCGTGCGGAAAATAGACATTCTGCCACTCAAAATGAGTGCGGGAAATAGCCAATTTTGACTGGGTTCAAACCTGAGTTGTCAATTCTATAGTTGCTCATTTCAATTATTTAATATTATGATTTTATAGGAAAATTAACCGCGAATTAACCAATAAAATTGTTATTCCATTAAAAACATAGAAAAGTAATTTGCAAAATATATATTTTTGTAATATTTTACGAGCTATTAAACATAACTATTTTGTTTTTAATACAGTAATAATAAAACATTTACTAGTCATTATTTTCCGCATATTAAGCAATTTTAGCTCATATTTGCACAATTGACAAATAACACATAGGTAAACATATTACGCATATAAATACTACTATTAAATTGATTACAACAACATTATATAAACAATAACTACATTAGATATAAAAATACTGATTTTACATAACCTGCAAAATATTCTACAACTTTTACACGGCGGGATTGCATAGTGGTAGAATGCCAGGCTCTGGTTACAGAGGTCGTGGGTTCGAATCCCCGTCAGGTCAGGAAATTTTCACGGCCTGATTTGGATCGGTACCTACTCCCGTTACCATTCCAAGTTGGGATCTAATTAACTTGGCAACCTCTAGCTATCGGGCACCGGCTAGAGGCTGCAACAAGGGCTTGTGCCGGGTTGACTGGCAACACACATGGTAGTTAAGTAAAAAATCTGACGTGGCCATCACACAACCTTCCGCCATATCTAGACTTTAAACAGAAATGTATACGTACAATCTGGTGCCCATTTAAAATATACAAATAAAAATCTAAAATATTCAAACACAGAAATTAGTATCACCTGAATCAAAAGATTCATTCACACGAAAACTCTTCTGTGTTGAAGCAATTCTCCGTTCAATTACTACATTTAATATCTTACTTAGGACTTATATTGCGCTAGTATGCCAACTTGTCACCCGTCTCACCTGTCAATATTTTTTATGCAGAAACAAAAATCAACCGAACATGGATTACAAGATTTCAATTTTTATTTGATAAATTTATTTTTTAAATTTTACTGCAGTTCTTTAATGCTACCAGATAAAGACAATTTTTTTATAACGTAGATTGCAAATAACTTTTCCTTTTATTCTTATTACAAATAAATACTATATTTATCCAAATTTATAGAAATTTTTGACACTTAATCTTTTCAATCTTAAAAAAATATCACTTCCGGTGAAGATATTTGTACCAAAATCTAATGAGCTCTTCCTATTCGTATACAATTGTAAAATAATTCGTATTTGAATTATCCGACAGACGGCATCGGCCCGGACCACACACATACACACACACACACACACACACACACACACACACACACACACACACACACACACACACACACACACACACACACACACACACACACACACACACACACACACACACACACACATACACACACACACACACACACACACACACACACACACACACACACACACACACACACACACACACGCACACACACGCACACACACGCGCGCGCACACACACACACACACACACACACACACACACACACACACACGCACACACACGCACACACACACACGCACACACACACACATACATACATACATACATACATACATACATACATACAGACATCATCGGTAAACTATCAAAAATGAGTTGTAAGGACCCTAATTCGTGCTCATCCACTAAAAACTCACTACCCGATTTATTGCATGATTCCAATACCTTCCTTTACAGGAAAGCGGAAGGTAAAAACGCCGTGGCAAATTATAAGTAAACAATTAATTCTGTGTGTGTGCCATCAAGTCACCCTAGGGATACAAACCCGTGAGGTTCAAATCCCGAAATTCTAATACAAAATATTCTACAACTTCATTATTGATTATTCTGAATCTATGTTTGTAAGTTAATAACACAGAATGTAAAACAAACAGATCAGAACTTGCAGCACAATGTATCAATTACTCCGATGTGTTACACAGAGTCGATGTTTTATTTGCATCTGTAAACCGTGAGGCTGTTGGTGTAATTTGAGAAATTCGTGCCTTGTGCTAGTATTAAAATCACCGGCTATTAGCATACCATCGTACCTCGTACCGTGCTTCGACGATTCTTCATCAGTGACTTTATTCATGAGTAGCAAATAGTGCATGAAACTGATGCATTTAGTTTTTTACCACCGGAAATCGCTCAAATAAAACAGAACATAACACCTATTATCTTTCTCTACAAGTGTCTGTAGTTTAAGCCGACTTTAAATTGATATACGATCTACGTTAATTTATACAATGTGGATAATATTTTTCAGTTTTATACCCAAGTTGGGTGTGGCAGTTTGAAATATTATAAGTAATCGGAAATGATGTAAAAAATTTAATGGCAGATACCTACTTCATGATGTAGTAAATCTCATAATGTTCTTTTATGTCAAAATAGTTATTTTTGTAATAAGTGTGGGAAATGAGTGATTCTGAAATGAATGCAACATCTCCGAGACGAGCGCAGCGAGTTTCGGAATTTATATGAAGTTTCAGAATCACGTTTTCCGCATATTTGTCCGGCGGTTATAGGACAAAACTATACATTTTTGTGAAAATTTGCATACATGTCAATTAAACTATTCTCTTTTATACAAGAAGTAACATTTTGAGAAAAACGCATTTACATTTTCCAAGTACCTACACTTTATTTCACATTTTAAAAAATCTGACGTGGACACCACATGACTTCCTTGTACGCCTTGTTTGTTCATACTTTTCTTAATAACTAAAATGTAGAATAATATAAAAAATTCTTTTAACTTATTATACTAGTATACTCACAAATATATTTTAGTCATTTTATTTAAACTGCAGAAGAAGATATAAACGATATTTTACTATTGTCACTGCTACTGTCACTGTCATGTCATAATCATTTAAATTTTACGTAGTAACAAATGTTAATCGATCATGGACTACAAGATACAGAAATACTAAATTATAAGTATATACTTTAATTATTCTTAAATGATAGAAGATACAGAAAAATTTATAAAATACCGATTGTAGATAATAATCACATAATCTTTCATTTAAAATAAAAAAAATTGTCTAAAATTAATTATTTATCAAAATATTTTAAAAAAGTACTACTTCCGGTTTATAGATTGAAACCAAAAATAGGAGGTGCACAACTAGATGCTATAACAGTCCTAAATACAAAATTTCAACTTTCTACGTCTAACCGTATTTGAGTTATGCGACACACATACGTCCGTACGTACGTACGCACGTACGTACAGACGTCACGACGAAACAAGTCATAATGGATTCAGAAAAGGTCAAAACGGATATTTCCATCAAAATCTGAAAACCGAAATTTTTCGCGATTACAATACTTCCTTATTACTCCGTACAAGGAAGTAAAAATACGGCTTTGAAATAAATTTTTTGGAACTTAGTTAGTCATAGCTTGGATGATATTTTATTTTACACCTATACTTTTTTACTTCCTTGTACGAAGTAAGGAAGTATTGTAATCGCGAAAAATTTCGGTTCTCAGATTTTGACGGAAATATCCGTTTTGACCTTTTCTGAATCCATTATGACTAGTTTCGTCGTGACGTCTGTACGTACGTGCGTACGTGCGTACGTGCGTACGTGCGTACGTACGTACGTACGTGCGTACGGACGTATGTGTGTCGCATAACTCAAATACGGTTAGACGTAGAAAGCTGAAATTTTGTATTTAGGACTGTTATAGCATCTAGTTGTGCA